>CM073427.1:25114415-26391769 GCA_037114965.1 Monochamus alternatus | reverse complement strand
TTTACATAGTTTAAAAAATCATAATTTTTATTTTATTTAGATTAGAATCAGTTTTACTGCCGTTAAATAAATAATTAAAATTTGTTCTGAAACGAAAGTAATTTTATAGTTCCAGGATAGCGACCTTTTTCAATTATTTTTAAGGTAAAAGTAGTTGGAAAGAGGTCAAAAAATACAAAAAGACTTTATTTTACATCATCGACGTTTCGACATATATGATGTCATCATCAGGATGCTACAAAATTACAAACAAATTAAAAAACAAAAATAACACAACATATATTATCAAAAAACAAAGCAGTACCTACCGAAAAATTTGTTGTCTTCTATTAGTCAAAATGAACATATGTCAAAAATGAAATTCAGAGAGACAAGTAATCCATTCATTTAGGAATTTAATAAGAATTTAATAGAATTTTTCTCTGGATTTTAAAGTATAACCGGAGAAAGACAGTTTACAAGTGGGTTATTATCAGCGACACTAATTAAATTTGTTTTAGACAGGACAAAGAAATCTGTTAATAAAAACGGTAAAAGAATGTGTATAAAAATTCATCTTAACGAATATTGTACTTAAAATAATATCTAGTGTCAAATAAAATAATATACTGGGTCACAATTATTACTGTTCAATTCTTTTTATTAAATTAAAATACATATGGTTTAAATATTGAATGTCTTGTTGTTTATTAGTTACGAAGTCTTGATTTCTTTTTATTTTCACCATCTCACTAAACAGTCTTTTTTTCAATATTTGTTGTCTTCCAATGACAGTTGTTTCCTCAAAACTAAAATTATGCTGAAAATTAAAACAATGTTCTGATAAACCTGTTTTATTATAATTGAATTCCAAATAATTTGGTCTAATATTTCTTTTATGTTCCGCTAACCTGTCTTTTAAATATCTGCTGGTTTGCCCTATATAAATTTTATCACAATCCCCACAAGGAATTCTATAGATTATGTTACTTTCCAGTTCCTTAGGTGTTTTTTGTTTTATTTTAGTAAAATACTTTTTTATGGTGTTCTCATTTTTAAAAGTGATATTAACATCATTGTTGTTAAAAACCTTAGATATCTTTTCTGATAATGTTTTGATGTAAGGAATTTTATGATATTTGCTATTATTAGTAGCATTATTGTTTCCAACATTCTTATTTTCTTGTACGTGATTGTGATTGTAAAGAATTTTATTTATAGTTCTTACCGGATAGTTGTTCTTAATTAAGTATGATTTAATACAATGTAAATTTTTTTCATGAAATTGTTTATGAGACAGTCTTAGAGCTCGGTCTTTAAGATTTTTTATTATGTTAATTTTTTGCTTGAAAGAGTGGTTAGAATGGAAATTTAAAAACCGTTCAGAAAACGTAGGTTTATGATACCAATCAGTGACAATTCTATTATCAGTGGTTCTTATTACTAACAAGTCCAAAAATGGGATAGATCCTTGTTTCTCAATCTCAACAGTAAATTTTAATTTAGGGTGAAAACTGTTGAAAACATTTAACGTTTCAGTAATTTTGTTTTTTGGTATTGACGTAAGGATGTCATCTACGTATCTCTTAAAAAATGGAACTTCAAAATTTAATTGATGTATGCATTGTTCTTGTAAATCTGACATAACAATGTCTGCACAAATGGGTGACAAACAATTTCCCATTCCCAATCCGTAAACCTGTCTATAATAAGTGTTTTCAAATTTAAATTTAAATTTTGATAATAGTTATTTTAAATTTGAAAACACTTATTATAGACAGGTTTACGGATTGGGAATGGGAAATTGTTTGTCACCCATTTGTGCAGACATTGTTATGTCAGATTTACAAGAACAATGCATACATCAATTAAATTTTGAAGTTCCATTTTTTAAGAGATACGTAGATGACATCCTTACGTCAATACCAAAAAACAAAATTACTGAAACGTTAAATGTTTTCAACAGTTTTCACCCTAAATTAAAATTTACTGTTGAGATTGAGAAACAAGGATCTATCCCATTTTTGGACTTGTTAGTAATAAGAACCACTGATAATAGAATTGTCACTGATTGGTATCATAAACCTATGTTTTCTGAACGGTTTTTAAATTTCCATTCTAACCACTCTTTCAAGCAAAAAATTAACATAATAAAAAATCTTAAAGACCGAGCTCTAAGACTGTCTCATAAACAATTTCATGAAAAAAATTTACATTGTATTAAATCATACTTAATTAAGAACAACTATCCGGTAAGAACTATAAATAAAATTCTTTACAATCACAATCACGTACAAGAAAATAAGAATGTTGGAAACAATAATGCTACTAATAATAGCAAATATCATAAAATTCCTTACATCAAAACATTATCAGAAAAGATATCTAAGGTTTTTAACAACAATGATGTTAATATCACTTTTAAAAATGAGAACACCATAAAAAAGTATTTTACTAAAATAAAACAAAAAACACCTAAGGAACTGGAAAGTAACATAATCTATAGAATTCCTTGTGGGGATTGTGATAAAATTTATATAGGGCAAACCAGCAGATATTTAAAAGACAGGTTAGCGGAACATAAAAGAAATATTAGACCAAATTATTTGGAATTCAATTATAATAAAACAGGTTTATCAGAACATTGTTTTAATTTTCAGCATAATTTTAGTTTTGAGGAAACAACTGTCATTGGAAGACAACAAATATTGAAAAAAAGACTGTTTAGTGAGATGGTGAAAATAAAAAGAAATCAAGACTTCGTAACTAATAAACAACAAGACATTCAATATTTAAACCATATGTATTTTAATTTAATAAAAAGAATTGAACAGTAATAATTGTGACCCAGTATATTATTTTATTTGACACTAGATATTATTTTAAGTACAATATTCGTTAAGATGAATTTTTATACACATTCTTTTACCGTTTTTATTAACAGATTTCTTTGTCCTGTCTAAAACAAATTTAATTAGTGTCGCTGATAATAACCCACTTGTAAACTGTCTTTCTCCGGTTATACTTTAAAATCCAGAGAAAAATTCTATTAAATTCTTATTAAATTCCTAAATGAATGGATTACTTGTCTCTCTGAATTTCATTTTTGACATATGTTCATTTTGACTAATAGAAGACAACAAATTTTTCGGTAGGTACTGCTTTGTTTTTTGATAATATATGTTGTGTTATTTTTGTTTTTTAATTTGTTTGTAATTTTGTAGCATCCTGATGATGACATCATATATGTCGAAACGTCGATGATGTAAAATAAAGTCTTTTTGCATTTTTTGACCTCTTTCCAACTACTTTTACCTTGAAAGTAATTTTATTTATTGTAAACATTTATAGTAAAATTAGAACAACCTGTATGGGATATCCCTTATATCCCATACAGGTTGTTCTGTTTATTTTGAAACATTTTCTGCGTCTATATAGGTTAAAGTGTTTTCACTAGTAGATGGTTTATGAAGTATTGAATCTTCCAATGTGGCTGAATTGATTAAAAAATCGCTTCTACTACATGATGCACTTGCAGTAGGATATTGTTTTTACTAACAACTGATTTATGAGCTATCGACTTCTCAATATAGCCTTCAGTTACCGTTGAAGATTTCCATCAACCATGCATTTTTTAAGTTGTAATATCAGCGCCCGAATTTAGTAATTGTGTAGCTGAAGTTCTACGGAAACAATGTCGATACCGGACATTCGTGAGCATTCGTTAATTTGAGAAACGCAGTAACTAATTTTGGCATTTTCCCAAATGTTTGAATTTCTATTAATTGGTTATATGCTTAACCATTGAATATTTTAAAAGAAAGCTGTTACTATCTATTTGTGTAGATCTTGGATTACTATATTTCCGAAATATGTCTAAATATTCGCTTACAATAAAGGATCCTTTTTTCTTTGTTTTGCAGTTGGCAGAGTGATCAGTCGTCTATTTCCATATCTCAGTTTTATATATGAAGTAATTCATCACATCAACATGCCCTAGATATGAAAAAAACCATTGTCATCTAAAATAGCAATAATCAGTGTCCTTCTTTACAAAAATATTTTGTTTATAATTACCTTCGTACTTAAATACATATCATTAGAAATTTTTAAATTTGTTTATTTTTTGAAACGCGTGATTTTGTAACACGATATCCATGGGATTGCCGTTTCAAGAATGCTTTTAATTTTAGATATTTTCAATATCGATGTTATTGTAGACATTCAATGTAGCTCTGATCATCTCACATGTTGATCATAATGAAGATTTCAGATGTTTTGTTGATTCGATAATTTCTGGCGGAGTTAATGTGAATTCTTCCATCTCAAATAGTAAATTTGTCATTAGTCATTTTTTTGGATTTAAACAGGCACACTATCGCGATTATTGTGTACCTAAGTAATTTACTTAATAACGCTCGTCTCATAGCAACCACAGACGACCTGATGAAATAATTATTTTCATGAGAGAAGTGTAATACAATTTTAATAATATGAAATAAATAGCTTTGTTTGCTGGTGGTAAAATTAAAATTGATCGTCGAAAAAATTATGTTTAACTTGGCAGTAAAGTAGATTTAATGTCTTGGCTGCTTTAAATCTTGTACTTTACTGCCTAGTTAAATAAATAACTATTACTAGCTACATTTGTTTCACTGTCCTTTCATCTATGCTTCTTCTTTCTTCATAGGATTCTTCTTACGGTCTTTCTTTCCCACCCCAACAAGATTTCTCTTGACTTCTCTTTAGGGGTCAAGTTACGCCGTCGGCCTAAATTTTACTACTCTGGACACAATTCTTGATTTCATTAAGTGATTGTTTGTTGCCGAACTTCTGTTTGATTTTATTCGGCTGTGGATTCTATGCAGTTTATTTACTTCATTTTGTTTTTAGTTTGCTTGGATCCACAACAACTTCACTTGTATTTCACTTCTATACCTCGTTATTTGTTATGAGTTTTTGATAGCCCATTTTTAATAATTTTCTTCCATTCTCTATATGACTAGGAATTTTCAAATGGGGCATTGCAATACAAAATATCTTTCTCTAGTATTTTTTTCTCTGGAATTCACGCAGAAAGAAGCTGACGACTAACTGTGTCAATAACTATGTTTTGTTGGTTTTTATTTTCTAATAATGTAGACGCAGGATCAAAATTAGGAAACATGTTATATGGAATTATGTGTAACTCTTGTCATTTGCGGCATCTCAATTCTTCTATTCTCAACTTGTTACATAAGTATCTATTATGAAATTGTTTTCCAATGTCGATATGAATTCTAAAGCTGGCTTGAAAGGTGAGGCTTCCATATTCCATTATTCTGTAACAGATAAATAGCGGTATTGCCTGTTGGAAATACATTTTCTGTGTGTTTGATTAGAACTCAATTTATTCCTTTTGTTGTGTATTTACCTTGCAGAAAAGATTCATATGCGTAGAAAGACAAAACCACACAGGAAGTAAATCATGAAATTTATGGTTTAAAGTGAATAATTAATGGTTCCACGTCTTCTTTTCCCTTTCTCGGTGTTCTTTCGCGAGCAAGATTTACCCGAATTCGGATAAGCTCTACAAGCATCGGTCGCGGTTATTAATAGAATAATCCCGCGTATGTCAAAATATGATGAAAGATGCGACAGAAAACTACTGACTTGGGGCGTAATCAGTACAAACGGATTAAGTAGCACTTTCCTGTTATACAACTTTCAATTGTGTTTTAGCATATTGGCCCTAATTATCTGAATTGTGACTAAAATGTAATTGGGATTCATATATCAATGTTTTTATTCAACCGCCGGAGTGTTCTTCGTTTACAAAAATATTTTGAGACCTCCATTCGACATTTTTTAATTTCTTTATTTTCTAAAACACGTGAATGTTTAGCACGAAATCCATGCGATTGCCGTTTCAAGAATGATTTTAATTTTAGATATTTTCCAATATCGATATTGCAGACATTCAATGTAGCTCTAGGCATCGCACATGTTGATCATAATGAAGATTTCATGCTCTTGCTTAATTCAGAAAAAATATATATATAGTACATTTCCTGAAAATGAAGAAGAGATTTCTTTGTCAACCCGGTAATCAATAATTTCTTTAAATGCTTGCTGATATATCTTGTTCGATTTTTCTGGTAATAATTACACTCTATTTGTTTTGTTGATTCGAAAGTTCAGGTTTCTCCGTCGGCCTAAATTCTACTACTCTGGGCACATTTCTTGATTTCATTAAGTAATTGTTTGTTGCCGAACTTCTGTTTGCTTTTATTCGGCTATGTGTTCCATCCAGTTTCTTTGCTTCATTTTTTTTCTAGTTTGCTTGTATCCACTACCAACTACACTTGTGTTTCACTTCGTTATTCGTGGCAGCCTACTTTCGCTAATGTTCCTTCCATTCTCAAAATCACTAGGAATCTTCAAATGGGGCATTGTAAAACAAAATACTTTTTTCTAAATTTCTTTCTCTGGAATTCACGCATAAAGAAGATGACATGACGTTAGGAAATTCGAATACTGTGTAACTCATGTAATTTGCGGGACCTCCATTTTTCTTTCTCAACTGATTATACAGGGTGAGCCAGTCATAATGTCATTAATTTTAACCACGTATTTGGGAGGCCTAATAAAGGCAGAAAATCGAAAACAAAATTTTTACTCGACCTTTAAAAAAATTAACAAATCACCCTATAAAAATCAGTAACACGACGCTTCTGGTGCGCTACTTTCTGAGGACGCACCCATATGACAATCCGGATCCATCCAATGCCGGATTAAACATCGTTGCCACATCATGTTTACATACATAATATCGTCTAACACATCGTGTTATTCAAATTTACTCGCATTTCCCGCATTTCTTTCCCCCCAAATTTATAGATCACGCCACATATTTGGAGGGGGGATTGAGAGAATAGTGAGAATACAAGCAGTAAGCAGTAGTTTGTTTATTTCGGTCTCGCGTATTCGTCGTAAATGCATAATTTTACAAATTCCGAATATGCGGAAATGGTAGTGGTATATGGAGAATGTTTACGAAATGCGACTGACCCTAATTTTATTAATAAAGTGCTATGGATGGATGAGTGCAGTTAACAGGTTAGTACCATACTACTTAAAAAACAATAAATTTCTAGGCTAGATGTATGTAACTATAAACTGAATAATTAATTTTACTTACGAGTAATACTAAAAATTCATATTTATTTGTAAAACATAGTGAAAACGTAATATCAAAATTATTAAGCTGTAATAACCTAACATTCGAAAATATTTATTTATCTACATTTGTTTTTATTAACAAATAAATCAATATTTAAAAAAAATAGTTTTATTCCTTGTCGTTAAATAACAGTACAAAAACTAGGTAACTAGATTATTGACCTAATAATACAGTAGGTCAAGGTTCACTTTAGCGGCGTGCCATTTCGGTCTTGGACAGTTTTCTGTCGACAACACGATGGTTTTTTATTATTTAGTATTTAAACACGAAACACTTTTCAGCTTCTCTTAATAATTTACCCATTGGGTATAGGTTTTTTATGTAATGTACGTAAATAGTTTACTCGATTTATTATTAGACACCTTGGAGTTTTGTTGCAGTCATAACAGCTACATTTGCTCAGAGAAAAATCCACACGCTACTTGTCGGTTTAGCTTTCAGAGGCGATTTGTAGTCAACGTATGGGCAGGAGTGTATGGGTATCGTTTGATTGGGCCGTATTTTCTACCGGAAAACCTGAGTGGACCGCGTTACTTGCAATTTTTAATAGAATTATTTGATTATTATTATTTGATTTCATTGGATATTAACATTTTAAATTATTATTGGCTGAAGTTGAACTGAGCAAGAAAAAATGATATTCTAAAATAAACAGTGCAACCGTTTATTTGTGATGTCTAAAACCTAGGTAGGTAGGTACGAGAAAAATAGTTCAACTTGACAACATTGCATCAGATCGACATCGAGTTGAACTGTGAGCTGTAAATGACCAAGGCTTTGAGCGGTCAGTGACAGTCTGAAAAGGGGGTTAAAATAATGATATGAAAATATTTTTTTTGGCGTAAATATGCATTTAGATTTTTTTTAATCGCATATTCGCATTATACTAATTATTCCCTATCTCCTCTTAAAATTAATGATATTATGACTGACTCACCCTGTATAAATGCTTATTATGAAACTGTTTCCCAATATGAATTATACAGCAATATTTCATTATGTTGTAACAGATAAATAGCGGAAACTTGCAGAAAAGAAACATGTACATAGGAAGACAAAACCACACAGGAAGTAAATCATGCAATTTATGGTTTAAAATTAATAATTAACGAATCCACGTCTTCTTTCTCTATTTCGGTGTTCTTTCGCGAACAAGATTTAGTGGAATTCGGATAAGCTTTACAAGCATCGGTCGGTGTTATTTAATAGAATAATCCCGCGTATGTCAAAATATGATGAATGACGCAACGGAAAACTCCAGACTTGGGGCGTAATCAGTACAAACGAATTCAGTGGCAGTTTCCTGTTATACAGCTTTCAATTGTGTTTTGGCATATCGGCCCTAATTATCAGAATTGAGATTAAAATGTCATTTGGATTCATATATCAATGCTTTTATTCATCAGCCGCCGTGTAACAATATCCAGTAATTTGAACGACGCGAATAAAGGGCAATTGTATTTGTTATTACCAATACTCGTCGGCCGTTTGGGACGTGGGGAATTATAAATGTACGGGCTGTTATTGGAAAAGTAACAATTCCGACACCTAATTTACTGCTTTTTCGAATTGGAAGTAGTTAGGGTTATTTCCATTTTTATTGGTGTTTCGAGACAACCAGGGCTGTTTGCATTTCCTTCAAACAATATCAGACTAAGAAGTGCAGGGAAAATTCGTAAGCAAATTCTCGGATTATTTGTCTGTATTCGGTTCGCGGCTTTATTATAATATCGATTCTGGGAAATTTAAACTTGAAAATAGGAAATATGAATGGGTTGCCTTTGATTTATTGCAACAGAAGGTTACAGCAGTGCAACTGCAATGTAAGCATATATTACGGTAATAAAAATATAATTCTATGTTCATAAATGTGAAAATCATCGTCATCAAACATAAATCAAATAATACATATGCTACTATAAAAATTGTACTTGTTAAATGCAGCTTTTAATTATAAAGTATACCATTTTGTATGTGAATACATTATTATGTTGTGAAAGTTTTTATATATTAAATTTTGTTTTATTTATTGCTTGTGTATGCTGAAATTTGATTTATTAAATTCTTACTCTTTAAATGAAAGATTTATTTAAAATAACAAAATATCGATATATTACAAGATTTTGCAAGTCATGGGTTTTGTTACAATTCACAATTGTTGTAATCCTTATACTAGGTTGACAAACAAGAAATTTTCCCCGTTTTTATATTTTACTATAACAATGCATAAAGGTGTTTATACTATCAATAGTTAAATTGGTTGCTATTAGACGTTAATTATACATGGTGTTAAAAAAAGAGTGTAAAATATTTAAGGAGGTAATAGTATGAACCAAAATAAGCAGAAAAGTCTCAATAAACATGGGTCCGCAAAGTACCGGTTGCGGAGATATGGAATGTTTTATGTTTTTTAGCCCCTTTTTTATTTTGCAAAAACGTTGTGTATTTTCTTATAATAGTTGGTTGATGTTTAGTGAGCAAAATCCAGGTACGAGTGTGCGGAGAATATCAGCCGAGGTAGGAATTAGTGGTTCTCTTGTTTGGAGAATCCTTCACGAGCAACTGCTTTATCCATACCATGTGCAACGAGTACAGGCCTTAAATCCAATAAATGATCATCAAGCACGTTTGGTTTTTTGCCGCTGGTTTCTACGTCATGATGCTGAAGACCCTCGTTTTTTTGCAAACATTCTTTTTACTGATGAGGCCGGGTTTACAAGAAATGGAGTGTTTAATTTCCACAATACGCATATTTGAGCCGACGAAAATCCTCATGCTCTAATAGAATCTGGAAATCAGGCACGTTTTTCATTAAACATTTGGATGGGTATTGTAGGTGACAGGTTTCTAGGTCCTGTTGTTTTACCAAACTGATGAACAGGCGCTGCTTACCTCAACTTTCTGCAGAACACACTGTATGAGTTTTTGGAAGACATTCATTTGAATTAGAGGCAACAAATGTGGTTCCAGTATGATGGTGCTCCAGCTCATTTTTTCATGGCCGTTAGATAGCATTTATACCAAACTTTTGGTGGGTATGGGTAGGAAGGGCTGGACCTGTTTTATGGCCTCCAAGATCATCTGATCTGAACCCTCTAGATTTCTTTGTTTGGGGATATTTGAAGACATTAGTGTATAGTACTCCTGTAACCTGGAAGAGCTGCATTTATATAGCGCTTTAATGTTTCAAATTTGCAAATTTGTTTAGTAAAGTGTCGGCAATTACAGAAGTAAATTTATTGCTGGTTATTTAATCTGCATGTAATCGCGCTGTACTGTACCTCCTATACGTAGTCGTACACTGTTTCTAAGTTCCCTCGTTGAAATGATGTACCGCCACGATGTTTCTTTCACAGGAATTCCTCCGGGTGAACTGCACTACACGATATTTTTTTAATTCTGGATTTCACTTGTCACATTTATTTATGCTATTAACCTTATTTCAATTTGTTGTATTATAATTACTTATGCTGTGGTTGTTGAATGGTTTTTCGAACTTTTGTCACTTCAATTAATGTGACATTCCGACTTTGGACTGCTACATCTATTTACGACACGACATCACCAAGATTACAGGTTAAGTATACTCTTTTTACAAACTTGTTGATTTTACTTTTATTAATCGTGAAAAACAAATGAAAAATACTATGGCAACAATAGCCAACATTTTCAGCTTCGTTGCATTTTTTTGCATCTTTTGACACCAATTGCACGTTTCTATGTTAAGTTTGAGGTTATGCCAAAATGTTACTTATTTTTACAAATTTTAACTAAATTTTGATAAATGGACTAATTTTCAGCATGTCTGTCCATTCAATGTCTTTAGTACAACCTATTAAACACCTTTTACACAGTCTTTAATCGTTTTTTCAGATGTAAACGAAAGAAAGTTTTGGAGTCCTCCATTCCGACAAGTATTATAAAGTCTACATAACAATTTGAACTTTGGTTGGAGTTTGAACACATTTTATGGAATTATGAGGGTTTTTTACATTATGCACTAATGATTTTGCAGTCCTATACACCTTTATACTTAACAACTTACAAAATTCTGACGGAACACAAATGTCAACATTTATATGGTACAAAAAAGTTTTCACAGATGTATAGGTTTAATTCCACACATACCCTCTGTTTACAGGTATACTCTGCTTTATCTACCAGTTTTATTGCATGAATCAGTGATATATGTGAAACATCTTCATCAACGTCGAAGATTGTCAAAATTTCACTCTTGTTATTAAATATGCTCATGTGCTATAACTTATAATTGACATTTAATATTGTAACATGGTTCTTTATAGTTTAATTGTACTGCATGAGTGCATTTAAATATTTTTATTTCCCAAACTTATTTAAGTCCGGGAATTAACTCATTACAGTACTGAGCCCGAAAAATGTTTACTTTCCGGACTGCTTTAAAAAAAAAACATAATATTCACATTTTTAAAAGATTTTATCTCTAAAAGTACAAAATCAAGCCTATAAAAACTAATTATAATTATAATTAACAGTAACTGTACAATGTGAATTTCCTTGCAGGCTGAATGCAGGAATACCTTTAGGGACAGAATCTTCACTAGACACGGTAGTGCTGGTGGATATAGTTTGTTGCCAGGTCTGAAGAACCTGTATAAAGTTTTCTCCATTTTGAATCATCCTTGCTGCTTTTGTTTTGTTTTCTAATAAATCTTTAATGTATTGTTCCGCAACAGATGAGCTTTTTCATGCATCATGATGCAGCATAAATCAGCTCCCGCATTCGCCAAAAAAGTGGCAGATGTTCTGCGGAAACAATATATATTTTTAATATATTTTTCTGGGTCCAACTTCAAAAATCCCGCAATTTCTTTTGGTGCCCCCACAATGGTATGTATGCCCGCTCTTTGGAAAACACATGTTCCTCTTCTATAACCCAAAAAAAAAAAATCTTCCTTCATATTTTTAGGTCGGAGCTTAACGTATTCTCTGAATATTTTCAGAAAGTTTACTCCTTCATTGTCGTCACTCAATACAGTGAATAACCGTTTTGTATTCGTCTTAGAAATGGGAATGGTTATAATTAGTTTGGTGCCACAATCTTCAATGTCTTTTAGGGTCATATAGTATAACTCTTCTTGCCGACAACCAACAGCAATGCCTATCATTGCTGATTGTCAAATTGATGAAATTTCGACTAACGAAACCAAGAAATGTATTTTTTTAATTAATTGACATTGAGTACCTATATCATTCAAGATGCGCATTGTTTAATTCAAAACTAATGAAAAGGTTAAACTTGTTTACCTTCATCAAAAGATACTCTTCTGATGGGGCTTCCTTCATGAATCTATTAACTTCTTCTCTTGTTAGAACTTTTGATTTGTTTGCCTGATGACCAACTGCTTGCCTTTTTTAAGAAAGCCACCAGCTTTGGATATTTTGAAATATCACCTCCTTCTTTTACCATCAGCGTAGACTTGAGCATCAAATATTTTGCCCATATTGTCGCAGAATTCATCTTTTTGGAGATATCCGAGAACTACCTCAAAAGGATGTTCTCATTCAGGCCGTTTTCTACCTTATAGGTTTTTCTCCACACGTTGAACAGCTGGTGTTCCTTCTCATAACGAGCAGAAGACTTCGTAGGCACCAATTTACTGGTTGCTTCAGCACATTTTAGCTCGATTACTTCCATTTTTTTACGAAAATTATCACAAAATACGCACAGGATGACAAACTGTCAAATTTGTTATTTTTGTTTTTACATCACTAAGCTAAATCAAAAGCTATGTGATAAAACAAAAATCGAAACCACGCTAACACCTACATACAGGCAGGTTATGTAAAATAAAACATTAAAATTTAATTTTTAATACCACACAGTATGAAATAAAACGTTGTGCGATACACGGCCGTGAAATATCATTAAAGTACTCATCTAGAAATTCCTGACTCGGCTCCTTCGTCGCCTCGTCCTTAAACATCTAGACTTGTACTTCAATATACCATTACCCGGCCTTTTAACGTAAATAACTATTATGAATATACAAATTCAATTTTAATTATCATTTTGACAGTCGAGACGTTTTGTCGTGAGAATTTATTAATTACAAAATTTTTACTTATTTTCTCTATACACATCTTGCCTTTAAATTCATTATGGTAACTCACACCCTGTTAGCGGCTATTTCGAATGTATTTAATCTCAAAGTTTTCGTTTTTTTCGACCCTTTTATGTTTCGGTGCCGAGAAAAGAATCGATTAAAATTTACAATTTAATAAGAACATAACAATATTCAAACATCTCAGTATTAAAAACGTATTGTCGTAACACAATATTTGAATTAATAAGTTGTTGTTTTTTAAAATTCTACATATCTAGCTCCAATAAGACGACCATCTAGCACAAGTGGGCCAAGTAATTGATTATTAATCATACCACACCACGTGTTAATGCTGAACCGATGCTGAAAGTTACTTTCCACCGTGGCGTGCAGATTTTCATCTGACCAACGATGTTCATTGTGGCAGTTATTGACTCCATCACGAGTGAATTAAATCTCATCAGTGAACAAAATGTATTTGTAAAGTATATGGTTTGCGTTTATTCAATTGCAAAAATGCAACCACAAATCATTATTACCATTCTGAATATGAATAAGTTTTAAACCATTTTTATAAATGACTTCCCATTAATTTGGAGACGGGTACTTCTTCCACTGCTAGACCAGGACCAACTTGCGTTTCAAATGTAATTCTCACACTGGGAAATATTTCAGTTTCAGGTGCATTGTTGAAGACTGTCTGGAATAAACTTCTATCTGTCACTCTTCTTATCGGGAAGCAACGTTGATATTCTTCAACTGCACGATTAGTGCTACCGGTGCAATACCCATAAATAAAAATAATATCAGCATATTCTCGCAGCATATGACTAAATGTGGCAAGCATTACGAACATGTAAAAATAAATGTGACAGTTATAAAATAAGCGTTTAAATCAAAAACGTCAAAATAAATGTGACAGTTACTAATCACTAATGTGAGTTTCGTTTAGAATGCATGACCTACTCAAAATAAAATGTTAAATAATAGCAGATTTCGAAAAAATAGCAATAAAAATATTTTCATTGCTATCTCAGCAACCACTGATATTCGACCATATGTTTATTACGCTTTTTTGTTTCACTTTTACCCCTAAATACCCCTTTTGAATATTGACGGTTCCCTCCAATCATCCTGTATAATGAAAACAGTCAATAAAAAAATTTATTTTATTTCAAAACAATACTCCGTATAGCTTTTCCAACCAAACCAAAACTATTTTTAAATATATCCTACAATTCTGAGGAAAAACAAATCCGTCGTTATCCAACACATTGTTAAAAGAGGGTTCATATCACGATTTTTCCATAGAAGCATATCAACTTTTCCATAGAAGCATATCTTTGTAGTCTTTATTCCACCCATTATTTCCTTTTGCTATTTCTGGTGGCTCGGCGCAATGTTCTGTCTTCAAAATGCATGCACAGCGGAAATGTATTGATATTGGTTCTGTTTTTCAACGAGCTAGATCTAATTTAAATTTCACTGAACTTTCATCGACGAATTGCACTGTTGTAAAAAGAACAAAGGTAGTAACCGTTTCTAATTAAAACTATTGCTCCGATGGAACATTGCAGAATGTGCCGCTGAAAGTATCATTTAAAAGTTATAGTTAGGTAATTAATGAAAAAGTTTTATTATTTGTGAATCGAAAAGGACTCTTTTCAGATGAGGTACGCAGTAGCAGTTAATTTAATAATTGGACGAATATATGTAGTTTAAAATTGGCCACCGAGACAAACAGAGAAATATTTACGAATAAGAGATCGATATCAAGAATTTTAAATAAGTAATAATATACTGAGTGTTTACAACCTTTACTAGCTAAGGCAAGAATAAAGCCTATTAATTATGTGACTGGCGTAGATGAAGACAATTATAGAGGGTGTTCAGTAAAGTCTGGGCCATACTTTCAAGCCAGCTTTTTCGAACAAAAGTAATGTGATTTAAATCAAGTCACCTTAGTACAATTTTGCTTTCTTAAGTTGTAGGCCTGAGGAAGTTTCATTTTTTTACGATAATATTCATATTTGTTGGATAATTTTACACAAATTTTGGAAAACAATGTTTGCTTATGAAATAAACACGAGCATTTGATAGATTTTTACGTGCAATGTACAGATCGTTTATTGTCACTAGATTATTTCTTTCAGATTTATTTCGGGTATAAATTACTTAAACTTATTTACTTATTAAAATATTTTTTTAGAATTTATATTTATAGATTTCCAAGCTCAACAAATAGGTTAAACGCAGTTTTCTCTAAAATGGTGTATTTTTTAGACATGCAAACAAGTATACTTATTTTAAAACAAATCGAAGCTTGTTTTAAAAGAACTAATAGTTTTCAAAAAATCTATATCCTTAGAAAAATTTTAAAGAAGTAACATAGGTAACATGGTACAGACGCTCAGAACGCTTTGTGTATTTAACGCAAAAATCAATCAGATATTTGTGTTTATCACAAAAAAAACTCGTTATTCAAAATATGAGTAAGTACAATTACCCAACAAATAAGGAAAATATCGTAACAAATTATATAAAAAAAATAATTTCTCACAACAGGCCCACAATCACAATATTTTTATCTACGGAAGCTAGCCTTAAAATATGGCTCATTGAATTAGACTTCACTTTTTAATGAAGTGATTTATATTTTCAAGTACAGCACGTTTAGAATATAATAAATATTGGGAAAGTAATGCTGTTTTACTTTAAACGGTAATTTACCATTTCACGGTAAATACATAACTGTCAAAATAGACATTATTAACATTGATTTGGAATGTGTTTTCTAGAATTCAGTTTAAAATTTAATTGATTTAAAAGAATTGTATTTTAAATATATGTATTGATATGATTATTGAAATTACATGTGCAGTTTGTACTATTAGTTACAAAAATTGGAATAGTAAATACATATTTTTCCGATCGGTTTTAGTTATATTTTTATTCAAAGTAAAATTAACCATCCAGGCCGGTGAAGTAGAAGCTATAGTAGCAGGTAATGGTTCATCATGGTGCAGCAGTTGTCATTATTGTGAAGAATTTTACCTGCACACTGCAGTTTATTTTGAAGGAAATCGTCGACGTAGCTTTCGGTAATGACCTGAATAATTTGTAGGACTCAGCTCTTTTCGACGGCTTCTGTACACCTTTTCCCACTACCTTCCATTACGATAATTCAAAAACATATGCGAATATTTTGTGTCTGTTGGCCGCAAGTTGATGTACTTGCGGTAAATTTCTATATAATGGATATTTCCATCCAGTCTGTGTGTAACAGTAAATATTTGTTTTCGTTCGAAACACGTCTTTCTTAGTAAACACGCTGGCTTTTTTTGGTCTGTAACCAAAATTTTTCTGTTTGAGGTAGCCAATTAATGTCGAAAATTTGAAAATGTCAAGCGAGTCATGAAGAAAAATTGTACATTTTAACATTGAATACTCTGCCCATAAGCTCCTGGAGCATTTAATTTTTCGTTCGTTTGGACAAAGTATGTCACCATGATTTTCTCGGTAATATCTTGGTTTTTTGACTCACGCCATTTCTTGTATATCTCATATGTATGTTCATATCGTTCCCTTGACTTCTCAGGAATTAATGTGGAACATCTAACACTCCACACTTCTTCTAACTCTGGCATCTGAAGACGAGTCGCTCATTTTGCAAATACTTCGTTCTTTTATTCTCGTAAATGCAACAACGGGTCAGAAAATTTGAGAACTTCCAATTATTGATAAATGACACCATTGCTGCCAGTTCCAGAATTGTCTTAATACTTAATATACTATTGTGGGTTTTATATGACCAAAATGAATTAACATAGTAATCTAGAACAATGGGTACTGCATGTTTCCTCCAGTTCTATTAATAAATAAATTTTTATTTTATTAACAATTCCCAATTTACTGTCTGAAATAATAATTATTATCCGATATAATTACCTATTCCCCTTTCAGTATTAGCAATAACTGAGTCCTGAAACACAATTATTATTCAAAATCGTCTCGGAATTAAATACATTTTAATACAGAAGTAATTGACTTTGAGAGCGTTCCATTATAACTCAAAGTTCCGCATTCGCAACATCAACAAAAGCGGACCGTTTCTTGCCCCAGTTTTTAGCTTTTCCACTTGTTATGCAATGAATCAAGTTTAGTGAGGGCCTCCGGATCCCTTTATGGTAGGACATGGTATCTCTAATGGAATTACAAGAAAATTCGCGATTGATTTATGTGTACAAAACAAGAAATTGCCGAATAACTTTTCCTATCTCCTTTTGCTTGACGTAATTTAACTGTAAATCGCAGCTATGTTAGTCTTCCCCATGAAAATTGTTAATGCGTGTGTCAAACAGGATGGATACAATATGATACAGAAAATGGTGTCTACTTAAGTTAGGCTCTACTCTGGACTTTATATGGATGCTTGATATCGATACCATCTATCAAGGAAAAAAAAAATGAAACGGAAGCTTTTGCACCACTGCAGATGTCGATAGTGACGTTTGATAACCTTAGACGCAATAATTAGTTACAGAGTTACAAACCCAGGGGACCATCATTGTCTCAGGAGCAACTACAACTATAGCAGCCTTAAGACCAACAGTGGCAACAACACTAAGGGCCAGTATTATAAGACAAGCTTAAAATACCTTTCTGAAACAGTAAAAAAATGTTACAAAAGCTAATAATAAGGAATATATGGGTAGATATTGTGGGTGTAATTCAACGCAGGTTGGGGCTTTTGTCCACTGAGTAGTTAGTTTCACACAATATTATTAATACCTAAAAAAATATATAAAAACTTTTACATGAAAGGTGAACATTTTTCAAGTAGGTATTGTCATATTTAATTCATTGACAGGATGTCACTTTTTGTCATTGTCGGTATTTAACTTCAAATAATTTTAATTTTTATCATAATTTTTAGTTAGATATTTGATTCAACTTAAAGGAGACGCAATCCTAAAAATGCAGAAATAGGTCAGATCTCATCTATTGTGGTTGAATTTGTCGTGTTCCCACTGCCAAAAAGTGAAGTTAGATATTTATAGAGTGTTTCATTAGCAGGTTAGCAAATTAGATTATTTTCTTTAGATAATTATTGAATAGAGTTTTGTCTGTGGAATTGTTCATTAGCATACCTAGATGTTTGGTATCAGAGAACATACATATGACTTTAGTGATAGTAATTGTAGGAGATTTGATTTATATTAGCTTAAAATACCTTTCTAAAACAGTAAAAAAAAAACTGATGATAATCAAAATTTAAAACAACAAAGTATGTTTTGCAATATAAATGAATGGATTTGATGTCAATAAAACCAACATTTATTTATAAACGTATCAAACTAGAGTATCCCTAACCCAAAATTTCATTGCACCGATTTTGGTGCATCTTTAATACTACTTTTGGAAAAATATTGTAACCTCTATGTTGACTTAGTCTTGAAATACACCACGTAAAAAACAAAATTATATTGTCATTACTTAATTCACAACAACTATACTTCCAATAATTTTCAACTTTCAAATCTTTTCTCTGACGTTTCTGTTACTCGCGTTCGGCTTCTGAGCATAAACTGAACTGTGGACGCAAAACCGATCCGCCTATGTATGTTTTTAGAATTCTCGAAGTTTCCTAGTTCCTCAAGAACGCATCTAGAACCAAATCAAATATAGCCTGTTGATTTGAATTTTAGTAGACTGTATGAATGATTGATGAAAAATAATTAAACAAACACAAATAAAGAACGACGGGTTACAAAACGACTTACCAATGCAGCTCTGTTGGTGCAATCGATGGTGGTAAACGGATTTATATTATAACGAAAATTTTACTAGTAGTGTGTATCGTCGCGAATCGGTTTTCGAAGTGTCGTTTGCAACCTATTTTCGCGAATAAAAATATTTGTAGAAAAAGTAATATAAATAAATTATAGTTTAAAAAAACTAAAAAAACACGCTTTAATAGTAAACCGAACTAAAAAGTAGAAAATAATTTTGAAGTATCAAGAGTTTGTTACAGCAATAGAAAATTCCGACAATCAATTACGACTAATTAATTGGGAATAAGATTAAATTAGAAATTAAATTATTAATAAAATAATTCAATTATAGTAAAAAAAAGCGTGGGGTGCAATTTACTATATTTTCATAATGACTTTATTTTTATAAATAGCTGCACTACTGAAATAATGGTAACATTTAATATCAAGCACCCCACGCTTTTTTTACTATAATTGAATTATTTTATTAATAATTTAATTTCTAATTTAATCTTATTCCCAATTAATTAGTCGTAATTGATTGTCGGAATTTTCTATTGCTGTAACAAACTCTTGATACTTCAAAATTATTTTCTACTTTTTAGTTCGGTTTACTATTAAAGCGTGTTTTTTTAGTTTTTTTAAACTATAATTTATTTTCTTAATTTTTAGTCTCAAAACAATAACAAAAGTAATTATAATTAAGAGCCTTAATTTTTAAAATATCTTATATTTGACAATAAATCTAAATTCATTTCATTCATGTTTACGTAACCTTTCCATTTCATATAGTTTTTCTATACATTTTTTTTTCTCCAGTCTCCTCTTTCTTTGTGTTATAGTTTCATTTTTCATTTTTGTTTGTTTCTATAAAATATGCAAATTAAAATTTTTGTCAACGTTCTCGTATCAAAATCTTTTTTTTTCTTTCTAATTTTACAAAATTTTAGATTCAAAACTTTCTTCAAAATTCTTGCCAAAATTTTCAAATCAAAATTTCTTTGAATTTGAAAATTTACGCTCTTCAAAATTTTAAAATTCAATGTCTTTTTCGAATTTTTTTCTAAATTTTTGTATTTTAAAATTTTTCAATTGAAAATTTTTTCCAAAAATTTTTATTTGAATTTTTTTATAAATTATCAAATTTTTATTTATTTCTAAAATTTTTTAAATTTGATTTTATCATGTAATTCCACAATCCAAAATTATTTACAAAATTTTGTATTTCAAAACTTTTTTAAACTCCAAAATTTTATATTTAGAATTTTTTTTTTAATTTTGAATTCTGTATTTTTTCGAAATTTTTTAAATCAAAATGTTTATTTGAATTTTGTTATAAATTATCAAATTTTTATTTATTTATAAAAAATTTTAATTTAAAATTAGGCGAAAACCGAAAACTAATTCTGTCAGGTCGCCATCTATACGTGAAAAGCAAGAGCACGAATCTATTACAGTCCCCTGCCCCTGCCTTGCCTGCTTGGAAACAACACTGATGGATTGTATACACTTAACCTGCAAAGTAATCTAAATTGTTTTTATTCTGATGATCCTAGTCAGGACATTAGAACAAAGTTATTAAATAATTGTATTGTCATCAGTCCTTGACCCCTGTGCAAATTTTCAAGCTGATCAGACTTCTTGAAATTGGTGAAAATTACGCTGAAAGATTCCGTTACATACATACATACATACATACATACAGGTGAAGCTAATATAAGCGTGTTAAAAACCGCGTTAATAAAATTGCCGACACAACAAATTTCTCAATAAAATATATTTATAACATTAATTACCTATACAAAAATACGTACTTAATTTTATATAATCATATTTAAAAATTAAATTTTGTTTTATGCGGACGCAACACCTGGAATGTTTTAAAAACGTTAAATTATGTCAAAATTTTACACAAATTATAAATTTGAAATCAAGCAGGAACATAATTAACAAATAAAAAAATATCAAAATATATGTAAATTAACGGCAAATCTTATATTATTATACGTTAGTATATTTCAAATATATTTATTTCAACCGACATGTGAAGAAATGTACATGCTGTAAAACCAAAGTTACGGAATTCTCTAAACCGATTAAAAGTGCCAGTCAAGTTAAGCTGCTTCAGTTTAATGAAAAACAAAAAATAATAAATGAACATATTACAGTATCTCTTTTGTATTATTTTATTCATATCAAAAAAGTAGGTCAAGGGTTGTCAAGTTACTAATGTAGATTGACAGCGGCCAGCAAGTGAACATTAAACTTTTATATTCGCAATATTTTTCAGTATATTGTGTTCGAACGTAACCAACCCTCTCCAATAATATCGACAAGGATTACGCAATATTGTTCCGCGCTTTAGGGCCCACAGAACCCTTAAATCATAGATTTATTTCGCTTGAAATTTCCCCGAATATATTACTACCCCTACAGGCGGCTAAAAACTGCATTATTTCGATTAGAATAAATTTATTCCGTTCGCCCTTCAACTTTTTCAGTCCGTTAAGTAAGCAGGCGGGAAAGCGATTTTAGTTGTATTTCGTTAATGGGTCGAAGTATGGGCTTAAACTCAATATGGATTCGGTACGAAAGAAGGTACACGAGCTTACGAAAAATTTGTGTAAAGATTCGAATGCACCGTTTTTATCTTAACCCTTATATGGAGAGGTGTCATTTTTGTTACATAGACGGACAGGTGTCGTCCGTGAACCGACGATTTTCAGTAAAACGAAAATTAATAAAATACTCAAAGAAACCTTGATTTTTTAATTAAAAGTATACAAACAGTACTCTTTGGTGATAACATAAATGAAGTTAAACCGTTGAGTGAATAAGTATACAAGAGCCGCAAGTCCAATGGCCCAAAACGAATTCATGCAGGTTTCCCACCACATTCTACCCCTGGTACCTCACCGTCCACAAACTATAGCGCTGATCTGAAGCGCCGCCTAGGCCGATCTATTTCATTTATTTGAACTGGAATCTGTCCGGCTGTGGCATTGCGTGACTCACTCAACAGTTGCGGCTTGATTCGGAGCCAGATTCAATTTGTTTTCTTTCTTTTTAAGATCAGGTAGAATTTGAATGAAGCAGATTTTACATGTGTATGCTTAATATACAGAGTGTCTCAGGTTTAAATAGCAGGACTTCAGTAATCTTTATAAGATCTCATTTTGAGAAGAAAAATTCCAATATATATATATATATATATATATATATATATATATATATATATATATATATATATATATATATCTGGGTCCTAAAACACTTCGTTTGTGAGATACAGGGTGCTCAATGTTATATTTGTTTTGTTTACTTATTTTTTAACTAAATAACCGCTAACAAAATAAATCGTCATGTTGCGGCAAAAGACCTAGTATTGGAGAACAAATAATTTGACACTGAAAATCATCGCATATTGATTGCAGTGGTGGAGATAGAGGGGTATCTATTAATATTTTTATATAAAAAAGTATAGCTGAATTGAAATTTTGCAAATGTTTTCGAAAAATATGAAAGAACATGCAATTTTACCCAGAAAAGTCCCTCTTATCTGAAGTCAGTAGGACGTGACGTTTTGAAGAAAAAACGAAAATACAGTTTAGAAGTCAAATAATAATTTTTAACATTGTGTTACAACTAAATTAAATAGTTAAAAAATTAGGTTATAATTGTTTTTAATTAAGTAAATAGGAATAAATAAAAAAATAAATAACGAAAATTATATTAAATCAAAGTAAATATTCGAAATATTTACTCATTTCTAAAAGCCCGTTATATTTGCAATGACATAAATTAATGAAATTTTGGGTATTTGGGTATAAAAAATATCTGCTCAAATAGGGTAATTTTGGAAAAATATTCAGACACGTCGAGTTTTAAATTAAATTTGCCACTTTTTGAAATAATTAAAAATTGTGTACAGTGGCGTATCATTGAGCAGGAAAAAAATTGTTTTTTCTGGAATATAAAAAAGCTTTTTTTTCTGAATATGGCGCCATAAAAATTTTGGTAAGTAACGTAAAAAAAATCGAGATAATTGGAGATTCACGATATCTTATCATAATTATTATTGTATGACAAATTATCAAATTTTGATACAGAACCTATTTTAGTGCCTACTACTTGGCAATGAGGGCTTTAAAATCAAAATGTAGCTATTAGCCTGCAGAAAAATTACAAATAATAATTCAGTGTTTTGATATCTTGAAATTTCAATTGAATTTATCTAGAAATTTTTCTTATATAACCTAATAAAAATTTTATGATACCATATTAAAAAAAAGCTCTTTCATATTCGAGAAAAAAAAATGGAGTTGCCATTAAAAAAAATTCTGCTCAATGATACCTACCTGTCCTCAATACTTCATCATTTCAAAAAGTGGCAAATTTAATTAAAAAATCGACGTGAGAATTTTTCCAAAATTATATTATTTCAGGAGATATTTTATGTATTTCAAACTTTTTATCCACACTGTATATGTGAAAGAAAGTTAAAACTTGAAAACCACAGATTAATGAGACAAATTTATATATTTTATTTGGTATAAAATATTACAAAGAAAACTAAATAATCATTAATACTTATTTGTTATTTGCACGTAACTTGAAATAATATTAAAATATTTGTGACTTTCGTAGCCTTGATTACAAAGAAACATATTTGCAAACAAAACATTATAAGAAAAAATTATAAGAATTTTAAAGTCAGTAGCGCACATTTTTTTGTCAAAAATAGGTTAAGGTGCCCCCCGGGGACGTCACTGGGCTTAATCATTTTAATCTACTTAGGGATAAATTAGCCCCTTTCTACCATAAAGCATACTGCCAAATTTCAGCAAAATCGGCTAAGGGATTATTAAGATTTTTACGAAAAAATGATTTTTTAAAAAAGTTTGACACCCTGTATCTTGAAAACGAAGCATTACAGGACCTACGTTTATATAAAGTTTTTGTCTTAGAATCACTCAAGAAATTACCCCTTGAAGTTTGGCCACGTACTTAAATAACACCGTTTATCGTATGATACATCATCACAAGGAGAAATGCTGTCGAGTGACATAAATATATTGATGGGACAAAACGTTACTTAAAAAAAGTATTTCGCCATTTGATAGAGCGTAAAAAGTTACTACGAAAATGTGTCCTTTTTATTTCAATAGCTCTTGAAACAAGCCTGAAATATTACAAGAACGAATTTCCAAAATATCGGTTTTTATTTCAAATGTCTCAAAAACTAATATTGTTAGCCGTGATTATTTCCAGACATATTATTGATCACCAAATTACACAACTTTGCCTCAACTTAACTTTGTCTCTATCTCTAACGATTTCCAAGATACCAATATGCATCCAATTTGAAACACACTGTACATCTGGTGCCCAGCGTTTATTGAGCACACCGTACACACGGTGTTTCAAAAAGTAATGAATTGAAACTTTGAAATTACTTTAGGTGACATTTGCAGTAACTAATAAAAACATATTTGCTAGATATTTATGAAATTGGAATAAAAACAACATCCCTCCATATAAACTTACGACTTTAGTTTATTTTTAATTAGATATAAGAATTAAAAGTGAAATCACAACAAATATCCATAAATATCTAATAATTCATTATTACATAATTAGGATATTTAGTTTACAACTATCTTTGTAGATACAGAAATTCGAAGTGAACCTTAGATATTAGAATTATTTTTGAATATCCTAATAGAAACAGAAGAAATGTAGCTAAGCAAATGACAATTAGCACACTATGCCATTAAAAAAAAATTGAGAGTAACGACAGCAAAACGCTTCAAATTTAATTTCTTCCAAAAAATAAAAAATGTAACCGTAATTTTTTTTACTGGTGTAAATAGCTAGGTACCTACCTACTTGTTGACATTATTATGAATTTTTTCCAAAAAACCCGTATACATTCTAATTTTTGAGGAACATTTTTATTTTAGAAACGCTTATTTGCTCTCGCTGCCCAAAATTTTAATTTATTACAGCCTTCCTACGGGTCTTTGGAAAATCTGATAATAACCAAGCATATAACAAAATCTTGTTAAATATGTGGTAACCAATTTCTAGAGAATCTTTAAAAGATTAATGAACTGCTAGTAATACATAACTATTATCACAAAAATATACAGCTTTAAGTAGCTAGGTATATATTTTGTGATATTATATTATTTATCTACCTACCTTTTTGAATAAACTGTATGGGAATTGCATTTTTCAATTTTCTCTTATTGTTTATTATAATATAGTTCTGAGAAAAATGCACCTCACAAATTAATTTATATTTTAATTCATTAACGTCCATTAGAGCAATACTTAAATTACCGCAATTTTTTGTCACTCCTGGGCACGTTTACTGCCAGTAACTGAAAATTTAAAAAAACTTATTCCTTTGTTTCGTCTTTTATTATTTAAACAGTTTTTATAAACACAGTTGTGATTAGCTGTTGTCATGATTGCACAGAAACACAACGACAGTAGAAACTAAAACTACAGATCACACAAAACTGTTTGCTAATAACAGACGAGCGGTCGATGTCACTCCCTCAACTGTTGGAAGCAGACTGAGAAATCTCGGGCCCAATTCTCCAGCAGCGCCATCCAAATCTCGAGCCCAGCATAGCAGTCGTTTATTTGTACAGGGATGCGCCTCTATATAAACTTATTCACTCAACGGTTAAACTTAAATATAAAAAAATTACTAATACAAGTCAAGAAATACAAAATGAAAAATATTTTGAACAAAAATATAAATGCATACTTCTGATACCTATAACGTTAACAAAATAAAAATCGTAGGTCTTCCCATTAGAAAATTAGTTAATACAATAGTAACTAAAGTCAATATTCTCAAAATACATTGAGGATAATGTCTTTTATCACCGTTATCAAACTTCAAAGATCACTGTTTTTTCTCAATGCACTTATCACAGATAAGCTTGGTGCACTGTAGGCATACTGGTTGGTGACACTCTACATATAAATATCTTGTCATTCTGCGTTTATTTGGTGGGCATAAATAATATATTCTTCCATTTTCAAGAATAAGGGTATCTGGAGGGGTGCTGGCCTCTAACCTAGTACCAAGAATGCGGCTTATGACATCACGTCATATACCTCTTGGTATATGAAGATTATTTATTCGCCTTTCCATGTGCGGTTGTACTAATTGCTTAGCTAACTGCTTGGAAAATATACTCTTTTCTTTTATTTGCGCATTTTCTTTATAACACTGGTGTAGAATGTAAGAGTTAACAACAAAAATATCTAGAATACGAAAAAAAATTGCCATTGGCCACCTACGAGTTCGGCGGCTAGAAGAACTTTTAGAGCACTTTTCATCGAGGCTGTCTACTCCTCCTTTATTTCCATTGCAATAGAATATTATCTCGGACTTGTCTATTGTGTTATCAGTAGCAACTTTATCGTGCATTGAGGATATCAATATCGTGGCCTTACCTTTCTTATCAACAAAGGACACCAGAGTTTTTTCTTCTCTAAACCCGTAAAGATCCCTCCTCTCTTTTCCTATCAGGTTGAAAACTGGGTGGAATTTCGGGCTTATTTTTTTTCATTGTGCCGACATACGTCACTTTATTTTTGAGCAAAATATCCACTCGTTGTATGGTTGTGTACCAATTGTCAACTGTAATATTTCTATTGCTATTGAAAAGTGGTTGTGCAAGACGTAATACTGCTTGAGTGGGTTTCATGAGTTTCTTTCGGTCATTAGTTAATCCAAATCCATCCGAATCCTTTCCACAATAAATATAGGCATTATACAGGTAGCTATTCCTAGCATCGGTCAGGCATTGATTGATTGATTTGTATGCCATACTTCGTTGGTTTATTTGGTATCTACATTTTGAAGCGGCATCTTCCCCTAAAACTGACGAGCATTTCATCAATTGTGACAGATTGACCAAGTCCGTAAGCAGTTTGACATTTTTTTATGAACGTATCGAATACAAAAGAAATTACAGCTGCAGAATCATTTTTATTTCGCTCTTTTCTATCTTCAGAATTATCAAATTGTAGGGCACAGTCAGTGCTAAAGAGGGTGTCCAGATTTTCGTAATTGGAATTGAATACCGCTGTATAGATCAGTCGACCTAAAAATGTCTTTAGCTCGATGATATCGACATCTCTGAGATCGATTTTATTTTGCACTTTATAGCGCATACGCATTACACTAAGCTTTTTATTAGTGGACTCCATAATTTGTTGTAAAATATTTTCACTCAATAATAAACTCCAAACGGAAAGAGCATCCGCTGTGTCGCAATATTATGTTTTCGAGTTCTTGAAGATGGACGAACTTCGGAGGAGGACCATCTATATCGCCTAACAGACTACGTTGGACGTACACATCGCAATAACTTCTCAATAGATACTGACCAGCACGCTGACCAGGGTGTGTTAATAAGACTACCTAATTAACATAATTAAAGGAAGGATTAGGTGGAACGGTAGGACAATGGGCGACTTCATTAGGTAAAAAATTGTTTTATGTTTTTCAGATCGTCTCATAGATGACGCGTCTCCGGTTAAGGGTTCAACTAGGTATGATACGTTTATTTACTATTATTTAATTATAATAAAAAATAATAGTTTTCTCTATGCATATTATCCAACATTATTATAAAATGTAAGAAAACTTATAATATCTACTCAATAAATTATATATTGAATTGAATTTGCATAAGAACAAAAAATGAAAGTAATAATAACACATTCTTTAAGAGAAAAGACATACATAAAGGTACCTGGACCTCTCCAGATGGAGCATATACGAATCAATGACTCGGATCACTATTTAGTGAAAATAGATTTGAAGATAAAAAACCTATAATAAGGAAAGGATTACAAAGGAAAAAAGGCAACTAAATATGGCGGCATTACAAAATAGGAGAACCCAAAAGAAGTATGAAGAAGAGATAAGGTTTGCAAGAAAACAGACAGTTGAGGAATGGATAAAGATCGAAAATGTCATATAAACAGCAAATAAGAAAATAATACCAAAAAAAGATTTTACAGAGAGGAAAGGATGGTAGGATGAGGAATGTATCATAGAGGCGGAGAAGAGAAATAAGCTAAGAATTAAATCACTTCAGTCAGTATACGAGGAGGATAAAGAAATATACAGGGAACAAAGACGAAAGGCAAAGAAAGTGTTTAGACAAAAGAAGAGAGCAGAACAGTGTAAGAAAATAGATGAAACAGAACCTCATTATAAGAAAAGAAATACGTATCTTCTACAGAGAGATACAAAAGGGAAAAAAGAGAAAGGAGGAAGTAATATATGTGAAGGATGAAAGTGGCAATTTAATTGGAGAGGAAACATAAGTGAGAGAAAGATGGAGGCAATACTCTGCAGATATGTTGAATGAAGAGAGCGAAATGAAAGGAGAGGATTAGGAGGAGCTGATACCGGTAAGGGTAGTTCTAAGGTCGTAGAAATAAAACTATTAAAATAGCTAAAAAATGTTTTATGCAATATGTACTAAAAATAAAAACTCTAATTAGTAAAGCCTGCACTTTGTTCGCAGATGACGTCATTATCAGGGGCGCATATAGGACGCTAAGTTAATACTTGTAGAAACCGAGGTTCAAATATATACCTACAAAAAGTTAAAATCGACTATATTAGACGGCCGAAAATCTAGAGAGTGACTCATGGTTATAAAGCTTTTCACAATATATAACAGTCTACATAAAGAAACATACATACAACCCGTATATTTTTCCTATAAAATCGTGTGCCGCATATCTCTAAGAGCATACCTGATTACAGCAGCTTCTGCTGCAGTAAGTACGCATGCGCCGCAGCTTTCTATTGTCTGTGTTGAATTGACAGATTCACCTGTTCCATTTCCTGCACTATCCTAGGGAGATATATTGTTCAGGTGGGCAAAATTTCGGGTTATATCTTTCTGCTAATTTAATTATAAATATAATTCATTTTATTAGTGACTTTGTGTTCTTAAGAATTGAGAATAATTCGAGCTGTACAGCGTATTTTCAAAACGGTCCTAATTTAGCAAGTGACGAATATCGGATGATGACAGGATGAAGAGTTTAGGGCACGAGGTCAAAATATCAGTGTAAGTGATGCTGAAATATGCACAAAAATATGTGTGAGAAGCATATATGCATAATGCAAATAAAAAACTCGTAAAGAAGTACAACAACTGCGAAATAGAAAATAATGGAAACTCGCGGCAAGAAGAGGATATATTTAAAATGAGTTTTAAACAAAAAAAATTGGATTGCTATATGTTACAAGATGAAACTTTACTAGAATATATACAAAGGCGCTTTCGCGAATTATACACACACTAAATAGTGATTTGGTAAAGAAACTATTTAAAATAAATTTTAACAATTTTAATTTGGAACGACGTTCTATGAATAAAGGTCGAC
Organism: Monochamus alternatus; assembly: GCA_037114965.1. NCBI lineage: Eukaryota > Metazoa > Arthropoda > Insecta > Coleoptera > Cerambycidae > Monochamus > Monochamus alternatus. The sequence goes on along the minus strand of CM073427.1, from coordinate 26,362,265 downwards.
AAAATTTCATAGGATGCGATCAGTACCTGTTTCAAACATCACTAGGATACCAACTAGAGGCGTGCATATTTTATTTAGGAAATGTTAAATACTTCACATAATGGAGAAAATAAATCGAAACTTTTTTAAAATTTAAATTTATAACATTATTTATTGCGTCGTGTTGACTACTTAAGAAATTTCAGTATCACTATTTACGACATGGTAACATTGAAGTTTTTTCTACTTCATTACAAAAAATTATAAGCACGTTGTCGCCGTTTCGGTGTCGCAGACAGTTTTTTGTTTGTTTATTCAACGAGTAAAGCCGCACACTTGTTTTTTGTTTGTTTATTCAACGAGTAAAGCCGCACACTTGTAACAGTACCTCAATATAACTGCGTCTCAAACAGGGTCGTGATACAATGTTGGCGGAAAGTGTCTCTTCAAACAGAACTTAGCATAATAGTTGTATAATCATATATCGTAACATGGAATTTTATCCATGTGTAATTCTCTAATGTTACTTATTTCATTTACAAAATTATTAAGTAATTTTACTTAACTTTAGGTTGATCATAAATTACCAACGTAAAGTTATGTGAAATTACAGACACATTTTTATCAGTGTAGTGACTCGGTCAACTGTATTATTTCTCGTTCACACTCTGCATAACGGTTTACTAAAACATCTTTAGATGTGACACGAAAATACCGAAAGCTGCGAATCTCATTGTGAACACACACGATCGTTGTGATGTGACGCAGCGAGGTTACAGGGTCTCGTCCACATGGTCATGTTACAGCTACACGGCAAGATTTGCGACAAGATTCTGTTACAAGTGTGTGTGCAGCTTAAATGTCCTGTCTTGTCCATTATTGCACTCACATTAATGGTTATACAGGGTATCCCAACGAAAATTTGACCCCCTCTATAATTGGAAATCCGAATAATATTTCAAAATTCGCCGAGACCCGTCGATTTTTGTTCTTGGGGGGAGCTTTTTTGACAGTCAAGTCAACTCGATATGTTCATCCCCCTAATGCCTAGCAACCCCAACTTAAAAATTTCAAATGCAACTACCCCACTTGTGGCACATCATTTTAAAGCCCTTTTCATTGCGAATACAGTGACGTACCGTTTTTAGAAATCGGTTGAGATTTGACAGAATTATTGGTTACAAACGAAAAGATGACAAACCAACTTACGCGTAGTTATTTCTACACAAATACCCACCACTAATAAGTTTTTCATCTACTACACATAACCGCATTACCTAATTGTTACTGATGTGTCTATCAGTTTATAAAAAAGTCAGAAATGAAATAAAAAAGCTGAAGCAAATAATAAATCAGATTTATTTGATGAATTGCTCAAAATGACCCCCATTAACTCCCAAACAATAATACAGTCTGTTTTCAAATTCTGTTCGAACATTATTAAAGACAACCGCAGTTATTAATCGGCATTCTTCTACAATTCTCTGACGTAGCACTTGCAATGTTTCCGGCTGAGTGGCGTACACTTGCGATTTTAAATGACCCCACAGAAAAAAGTCCAAAGGGGACAGATCCGGAGATCTTGGTGGCCATTCGACGGGACCTATTCTGCCAATCCAATGCCCCGGGAAATGGTCATCCAAAAATTGTCGCACAGCAGCAGCATAGTGCGGGGGCGCACCATCTTGTTGAAAGGTTATTTCATTGTCTAGTAAATTGTCGTCACTTTCTAAAATCTCTGTTATCCTAGAATCAATTGTACTTTCCAATAATTCTAGATAGCTACAATGCTGTGTACTCTTCTATCGCATTGAATGGTTCGCTGGTTAATATTTCAGGATTGATTTTTCGCAGACAACCCTATACCACCGTGTTGGTAATGAAATAATCTTTATTTTAATTTAACTTTAATTTATTAACCACACCGGTGCAAGTTACTAGTATCGATTTACCTCTTTATACCTGCCTACCCAAGAGTTGTGACGGGAAAAAAATAGCCAACCTAACGTTTGCAAATTCTATGGGCTTCATACTTTCGATTGGTATGGAATTTGTCTATTAAAAAAACCAGTGAAATGTTTAAAAAAATAATAATTTTTAATTGCTAATTAATCATATTCTGGACTGAATTTTTTTAGACAACCCATTTGCAATATATTTATTGACATATTTAATTGGATATAAAATACTTTTCATTCATTAACCAGCTCGGTGAAGGTCGTTTTATAGTGGGATCCTATACTACCATATGTAGCTCCACATATAAATCGAGTGCAGCAGACCAGTTACATCTCATCAGTATCATATGTTTGCCTCAGATATATATTTTCAGAAACGTTCTACTTACTAGCCAACAACCAAAATTAAAAACCATAGCATCGCAGTTACAAAAAAAACAATCACCCTAGAGATTATTTTGATTGATTCGTAAATCTTATCCTAAAATAGAACTGATAAAAAATGATAAAATAAATAGAATGATCATCCATCTGGATATGTTAAGATTGTTAATGTGTAACAGTATTATGTATATACTAATATACGCATCTTCTATACAACGACATACAAATATTTTTAAACATACATATACTCATAATATATAGATACATTCAGCTGCTAAAACACACCAGGGAAGTATGTGATGCTGCCAAGTGGATAATGTTTTGCCTAGTAATCCAAAACATTTGCTAATAAATTCAGGACAATCCTTCTTAAGTATTCAGCGGATAATCCCCTCTATGGGTCTAGATGGATTCCCTGTTCCATCCATCACTGTTGCTGACAATGGTATGTTCTAAAGGAATAATTCAAGGCTTTGCAGGAAAGACTTTAGAAATATCTTTGTGGAAATTTCGTCGCATATGGATATATTGTAAAATATATTCATTCACTCAAATTGGAGAAAGATGACAATTTTTATCTTCCGTGAAACTTCTATGATATTGATAGACATGTATAATATGAGAAGTTCAGTCACAGTGAGGTTTTTACGGAGTCATGACTGAAAATGCCGACAGTGAATAGCAGCGGACCTATGAAAGTACAACATCCTTAGTACCAACAGTAGAAATAAGATTTAATATAAACACTTAGTCCAAGACCAACAGAAGTAGGTTAAAGAACTAAGAATTAGTTGGCACTGGAGAAGTGAATTTTGATTCTGACTGGTTCTAACTGGTGGTAATTCTGTAACTGGTGCCATGACAACCAGTCATAGCCATAGTAGCTTAAATTGTAGTAAATTTCTATATGCAAAACAAAAAATTTACTATAAATTTTAGTATTTGAAATTTTGAAACAGAAACGTAATGATTTGTAGTTTGGTTTCACTTATTAAGCAAAGCTTAATATTCAAGTTTTATACGACATTCAAGTTAATGTAAAATTTAGTTATAAATTTAGAACATTAATTAAACTTGCGAATTGTAAAGCTAAAATGCCATTTACAACTAGTTTAGATTGATAAATGTATATTTACTCATTAACTAAACTATGAAAATTTTGTATTTATATTATTTACCTTCCGTTTCGTATCTTTTGTCTGAATATTTTTTTAAAGATAAATGCAATAAGTTATAAATTAAATAAATAGTTACTGAAAATTGTACAAATCATTTATATAAATTGGTTAACTTTACATTATACATGGAGTAGCATATAACAGTAAAATAATATAGGTAATCATGTGCCGATTATGAGATATTGATATTAAAAATATTTAATGGTCACACAGACGTTACCGTTTACAGAAAAGCAACCAATACATTTTTACAGTTTATTCCTCTTTATTAAAACAATGATTCTGCCTAAAATTATGTCCACATTTATAATTTTATGATATAACACTTATTCACTTCGAATATTCGCTGGAATCTGTATTTTATTTTTTCTGCATTAAAGATGCCACAGCTGTTATAGTGTGTAAAAAAGATCATTAAACTTTTAGTATCATCTTATATGGAAGGCTAACTATACTAATTACACAATTTTTTTGACTCTTATTGATTAAAAACTTACTTTCGAATCAACTTCAAACAACTCCTTACATTATCTGATATTCAAAATGTGATTTTTTGACAATATTATCTGCACAGAGCATAATTATTATATTATACTACAAACTGATTAAGTAAATAGCATAAATTTGACATATTTGACATTTTGTCTTCACAACGGTGAAGGTTATTTGATTTATTGAATAAAACAACATTTACGCCTTTAGACAATAGCAAATTATTTTTTAATGTTTACCAAATATTGTAATCCCTACATGGACTTAGCTTTGAAATACGTCGCATAGAAATACAAACTTTATTGTCACGATTTAATTACACAATAACCTTCAGACAAGTGTACAACTGTCAAATTTTTACTTTGACGTTTGCCACTTGCGTTCGACTGCTCAATATAAAACTTAACTTTGGAGGCGAAACCGATCAGCTTATATATATTTAGGGGTTCTCGAAGTTTTCTATGTCCCCAAGAACCCGTCTAGAACTAAATCGAATAACTTGGAATGTTCTAGAAAATGTCAAAATAAAGGCACATATTACAATAATTATAAATTTGAAAGCAAACAGGAACAACGAGAATTAATTTTTATTGTTTCTTTAAATTCTACAGACATGTATTTAAAAATAACTAAACCCTCACGGGTTGGGATTTATTTCATTTTTTACATCTTCACTCCAGAGCTACGGCAAACAGAATTACACTGTTTACCCCAGTACCCATATTTGAAAGTTTTACGGGCAGCCTTTATTTTATATAGCTAGAAAATCAAGTTACCGCAAAAGTATAAACAACAGGGACTGATAATAAAATACGAATTTAGAAATCCTTTCATTTGGTTTTCCGGGCTCAGGTAATCTGCATCGAGACAGAAGGCCCTTTGTTCAAGTAAAGACTTCAAACAAGCCAGAAGCAATCGAATTTATTCTGTTACTTTATAATGCGATTACGTGGAAAAAGTTTATTCCCCACAAACTCAGTACTTTGTATACGCCACATCTAAGAACTGTCTCATTCAATTACCTCACTGTAGGTTAACTTTTGGGTGAGGAAAATTTAGAGTGTTATATCAAAGGCAGAACTATAGCACAAACTCTTGTGAGCAATTACTCAGGATGAACAATAATCAGAAGAAAAAGCATTAAAAAAAATCAATTGGTACAATTTAGAACATTATTATTGCCAGATGATAACGAATTAATACTATGGAGCAAACCTATTGAAAATATAACAAGTTTGTAACATAGCATTTTGTTATATTATGATTAAAAGTATTACTTTTGTGGCGAGCAAATTTTGTATTTACGAGGCGAAACGTAGAGTAGTCAAGGAGTTATGTTACGTAAAATATGTTATTTTTTCTTCAATTAAAATCCCCCATTTAATTATTAATTAGTGCTTTGAAATTATTCGACCCAAATTTGGAAGAATAAACCAAAGTTGGTAAGTATGATATATCCATATAGACATGGAATCAAACATTAGTCGCCATATTGCTAATTGAATTTATTTTGATGTATTCAGAAGATGTGTTGATGGTGTATTTCTCAAACTTTGCAAAATAAAATAAAGGCGTCAATGCTTTGGTCACAATATTCACTGTTGCAGTCAACGTTGGATATAAAGAAGGGGATTGATATAAGCAATTATTCAAAGTTGCATGCTTTTCTCAAGAGACAAAATTAAAGATATATACCGCAAAAATCGCGAGTATTTCCAAAAGTGCCAGTTAATTAATTTTTGCTTCTTTATAGATTGTCCTAATATCGGAGGTTGCAGGCGCATGCCATTCTGACGAATTCGGCTATTTAACAATTGACAATGTTGAATGTCAAATCCGCCTTAATTATAAAAATTTCTATACCAAAACCAAGAGATCACGTTCTTTTACTGTACTGAGTGAATTACTTACGTTTTTATCGAAAATATGTTGCTTTAAGTCGATCAAGTAGAAGGTCGATAATTTCTCAAATATGTTAGTGAAAAGTGTAATCGAATGGTGGTCGGTGTTCATAAAATCAGTGCCGTCTCGTGGCAAAATTTTTGAAGCTGTACAACTGGAAAGAGTACAGTGTACACGCATTCCGACGAATGTCTGCTACTTTGTTAGTTGACGGCGGTGTAGACTTCACTTGTCGTAAAAGACGCGGAGGATGGAGATCTGGAGTCTGTGGCGGACGGCTACATTGAAAACTCATTTTTAAATATAAAAATATAGCAAAAAGAATAAAGAAATTTGATAGTAGTAATGATAAACCAAGAACCGTTGTCATTTTGAATTTCACAACATCTGAAAATAATATCAATGGAAACGTGTTGGACCGCTTTAAGAATTGCTCCAACAATGAGGGTAGTAGGAGCTTCAGTGGTTTATTTAATTTTAATACTTAAACTCAAACTGAATATTTAATATCAATGTGGACAAAATGTCAACCTTAGAGACTCCTGGCAGTCAAAAAATGTCATAGTTTTGTGACGGTTGAAGAAATAGTACATTATACTATAAGGGAGATAAATGCGTTATTTTGGCAGAGGTGCAATTTGAAGCCCGAGGGCGAAGCCCGAGGCTACAATGCACCGAGGACAAAATAGCATCTCTCCCGAATGGTATATATTATTTTTTCCACGGTCTCATTAACTTAAAAACACATATTTTGTCATTATGAAGAAAGTAGCACCAGAATTATTGTATTCGGATTTGAGCATTTATTTAGTAGTCGTTGAGTTATTGTCAAAACTACAAAATAAACAAACAAAAAGAATTGTCAAATTAAGGTGCTAGTTTGGTTTAGTTTAAAGTTTGTTTAGTGCACAATGAATAATTGTGAGTCGGAAGAGATTGTGGAGGCTGCAAATATTGCAATAAGCAATTTGCTGCCTACGAAGTCAAGATCTTTATACGATATAGCCTACAATCGGTTCAAAAAGTGGTGCGCCGAGAAAAATGTTCAAGTATACAGCGAGAATGTTTTGTTGGCATACTTCAGTGAAAATGCAAAGAATTACAAATCTTCCACATTATGGGCGCAATATTCTATGGTTAAGTCATGCTTGATAATTTACGACAACATAGATATAAGCAAATTCCCCAAGCTGATCGCATTTTTGAAAAGAACCGGTGACGGATATCAAGCGAAAAAATCGAAAATATTGACAAAGGGTGAAATCGATCGTTTTCTATCAAGTGCAGATGATAAAGAATTCTTAATGATTAAGGTAAGATTACTTTTGTTGTTAGGTATTTCAATTACTAAATATTTGGATTTTTTATAGGTTGGATTAATTCTGGGGATTGCAGGAGCTTGTCGAATTGATGAACTAGTCAATTTAACTGTAGATGATATTGAGGATGTAGGCGCTTCCTTGATTGTAAAAATTCCAAACACTAAGACAAAGATTCCACGAACCTTTCTGGTTACCGATGTGGGAAATATGCTTGAATTGTTTCGAAAATACCTGTCCCTTGGTCGTACCCACGTCAAGCATAAGCGCCTTTTTTTGTAGTACAAAGCAGGAAAATGTTGTTCGCAGCTAGTTGGCAAGAATATCATGGGAAAAATTCCGAGTGTAGTAGCTTCCTATTTAAAATTACCTGATGCTGTATGTTATACTGGTCACTGCTTACGAAGATCTTCAGCGACATTACTGGCAGATGCTGGTGTCGATATCACGACAATAAAGCGTCATGCTGGTTGGAAATCAACGACAGTCGCTGAGGGTTATGTCGAGAACTCCATTGAAAATAAGACCAAAGTTGCTAATCAGGTTTTAGTAGGTACCACTACTAGCGCAATCACAAAAACTGTAAATGTAAGTGAAAGTAACATTCCTTGTAATATTAATTTAGAAAATTGTACAAAAGTAACATTTAATTTAAATGTCAATAAATAATTTCAATGTTATCTTTTTTTGCATGACAAACGCTCTCCATAATGTAAACTTCCTTGAGAGCATTATACTACCTTGGTAATAATCGACTACTTCTGTTTTAATTTTGATCATAGAAACTGATTTCTACTTCCGACCGTGGAAAAAAGGAATTTTTGGGCAAAAGGCATTCAATTTAAGCTCAAAAATCATGTTCTGTCACAAACCTATAAATTCATTTGTAACTGAAGCCTTATTATTTTTGTCATACTTACATAAAATTTGTTAGTAATAATTTTTTTATTAAAAATTTTACTACGCTCAACTTATACAAAGTTGGTCAAACAAATTTATCGCTCACAGCTCAATTTACATTAATGGTTCTTACCATCTCTGTGTTTCCTAAATCATACAAATGATCAAATAAATATTAAAATCCTGTCTAAACCAACAAACGTGAACCTACAGTGCGTCCCAAATATAGGTGATAATATCAAAACGGTCTTGTATAATGTGAACAAATGTAACAAAAAACTATGAAAAAAATTTTTAAAACGACATTTTTCCCGTTTTTCTACAAATAAAAGTACAACTGCGACAAAATACAAAACTGTGTTACAAAATTACAAACTAAGGTTAAGTTAAAACTTCTGTAAGGTAATTTGTTTGTAATTAGTTTTAGTATTAATGAAGTAAACAATTGAAGTGTTCCTTAAAACTCTTGAAACTTTAACGTACAACAGTTATTATTAGAGATACAAATTAAAGTTTAGAATTAAAGTTGTAGGGCTGTAACTGAAGCCCTTTAATAAGTTAATGGAAGCATAGTGGCGTTCCAAAAGTTGAGGGGTACAAGGAACAATAATATGTTTTTTAATGGATCTTCTGGGTATTGTTGAATTTTTGAATTACTCTTTTTTCTGGTTTCAAAAATATGACATTCCTATCTTTAAACGTTTTCGAATTATTGAACATTGATTGAATGGAAACTGTAACAGAGGACATAAAAATAAACAATTTTCATTAATATAGAATTGAAACCGATTTCCAGAAGTCCACTGGATTTCTTGAATTTCTTATTAATCGTCGCCAATTCATTCACTAGTGTGAATTTTAGATTTTTATTTATGTATGTTCCATAAATATTTAGGCGAAACATGGGATTTATATTAAAATTATACTATATATTTAACCTTAACAACAATATTTGTCGAATTGAAGAAATTAATTTTAACAAATTAATCTATTGGATAATGTTCCGTTCTTATTAGTTTTATTTTATTCTTAATTATTATACCAATTTAATTTAATACTATTTTCAATTTATATTTTTCCTGTAGCATATAAGACTTTTCTAGAACTCATTTAAAATACTGAAAACGCGCCTAATTTTTTGTTTATACTTTTTTCTATAACAAAATGAGATAGCTAGCGCTTGGCGATATACCTGAAGACACGTGAAGAAGCCTAGACGCATATTGTTAAATATCACGCCGCCTAAATTTATATTAACTTTACAAATTCGCTAATTTTTTGTAATTTAATCGCTGCAGTGTGTGTGTTTTTTGGCTACACGGAACGAGGTTGAGCAGTTGCAGTTTTTTCAACATCAAAAGGCAAGAAGAGAGGCGCCTCTCCCGAAGTACAAGAAACCGACATAGGGTAAGTCGCCAGCCGACTATCTCATTATTATAAAGTAATTTTTGCCTGTGGTATTATTTTAACCACAATTAAACGCTACCGAAAAATTATGCAATATCAGTCCATTTTTTCTCTTTAATAACGAGCAATTCGCTAACAGATAATAATGTATTCATATATACTCTGTATATGAACCGACATATTATATCGATGAAAATTAAGAAAATTAAGTTTAATAAAGAAGTTAGAATTTTCATTTTTTTTTATTCATACTAGAAGATTTTTTTTTACATATGCAGTGTCTATTTTGTAAGAATGAAGTAAACCACTGACCTTTCTAAAATTTTAAGATACTTCTAGAGCGACTTTTAAAGTTATTCTTGTGAGAAATTTACTGGAATATGTCTGTGATCTTTGGCCAAGCTCATCATTAACACCCTGTATACAATATATACAAAAGACACATATTAATTTATAAGGGAGTAACAGGGTGCTGCAATGCTATCTTTTTTCTTTTTCAATATACATATTATAGGTACTGTTGTGATTTAGAATTAAATGAACATATAATTTGGGTTTGCCCTCCTCTATACAGGGTGTATCTTAAGTGATGACTTTAATTTCAAGGGGTGATTCCTTGTGATATTTTAAGCAAAAAAGTACATCGGTCCGCAAGTGCTTCGTTACCGAGATACAGCGTGTCAAAGTTGGGCAAATAAATCGCATTTTCTTAAATATCTTTCGACTGATTCGAAATAATTTAATGAAATTTCATACACGGGGGTTTTTTGGAATGACAAATTCAAAGCTGTAGTCAATTTAGGTGTATTACGTAAATGCGCTTTATTAATTTGACACCCTGTATCTCGGTAACGAAGCACTTGCGGACCGCTGTTCATATGCACTTTTTTGCTTAAAATATGACAATGAATCACCCCATGAAATTAAAGTCATCACTTAAGATACACCCTGTATATAATTTATTAAAAAATGATGAAATAGCCTTTCTGCTTTCAAAGAACATTATAAATATCAATTTTTACTTCGCACAATCTGTGACGCAAACGCAGAAAACCATAACCCTAAAATGAACGCCAACATTTAAAATTTCTCTGCTGAAAATGTGCCTACATAAGGTCTATTATATGACTTTACGACATAATCTGTTTATACGTAGACATCTAGTGATTAATTAATATTTAATCAAATATTTACACTAACTTCTCGTCACACACTTAGAAGTCTACATACAAGCCTAATATCCCGATTAAGTAGTAAAGTTAGATGTAATTAAGTTAATGTTCTATTGATCTTCCATCACAACGATACATCGAATTAAGTTTATACAGGGTGCAAACGACGCTGCGATGAATTTTCAAGGTTGATTCCTCTCGCTAAAATAAACGGGAATCAAGAATAACGGTGTGTATGTACAGGGTGTTTTTAAATGAAGTAGCAAAAATTAAACCGCAGATTCCTTAGGTAAAAATAAATCGATTTAACCCGACATACCTATATCCCAAGTCGCATAAAAAAAGATACAGGGTATCAAAGTTAAAATTTTCTTTTCGATATTTGTAAATAACTTCTTAATAAATCCAAACATTTACAAAAAAAATTGTAAATCGGGGTTTTTTCGGGCGAGAATTTTAATTTGTTTCTAATTTTGACGTCACTAGTAGAGGGCATCACTTGTGCACACCATGTTTTTTTCAAATGGCAGAATTTTTTTGCAAGCAGTGTCCCGTGTATGTTTCATAATGCGGAAGCTTCAGAAACACTACTACTTTTTTTGGGAAATTGAGTTATCGAATTGTGGTCAAAGACTGGCGAGTGATTTTGCAGAATATTAATTTTAAAAAGAAGTTTTCATTCAGAACGTCTAAACGAAGTGCAACATATATTTATTTTTATATATATTTTAGGTATTAAAAGTCCGTTCTCTGTACACTCCTCGGGTAGCGCTCCGGGATCGGGTGCTCGGGCGCTATGGCTGGAGGTGGAGATTATCGCTCTCCCACTACAATAACTTTACGGTGGACGTATTTAGAATATTTAGATTTAGTGGAGTAAAATCTGCTAGCAATTATGCTGTTTTGTTTTTAAGAAAATATAACCATCTTGTAGAAGGACATTTTTAGTATCCAAAATGGACTTGTACAACTTTTTTTAGTAGGGCCGCATTTTATAAAAATAAAATCAAATTATCGATGCTTGGGACATTATTTGACAATTATCACGTTTTTCAACAATTTTACTTATGTTCGTAGTTTTTTTACAGCTTATATAAAAAACTACAGCACTTCTCACGGTACACACCAATTTTTAATAACTTAACGCCTTTTCGAAAAAAAATGTTTCAAAGTCAGCAAAGCAAATTTGTGCATTACAAACTTGTATTAATTATTTACTATTGATATGTAGTTATATCGAGCAAATGTAGTCAAAACTATAAAAAAGTTTTTTAAAAACAGTTTACGGTGTTACATTTTTCAAGAAATTAACTGTGCACGCGTGTGCATACTTGTGATGCAGAAGATGTTTTCAGAAATAGGACAGCGCTTCATTCGACGAGTTAAAAATATCTATATTTTCCATAATGAGAAAAACATTTTTATTGTACATATTACGATTGTGTTTAATATATTTATGACATTGCCCTCTTTAAAATTAGAAGAACAAAGATTTGAGAACAGGTAAATTTTTATATAAAATAAATATAGTGACTACATTTATTTCAGTGTTTTATGTTCTTTATTATTTTAATATGGAAAATACGTATGTACAATGTAAAAATTGCGTACCTAAGGAATTCTAGTAGAACTTCTTATATTTCCGGAATTGTTGGTCTAAACAAAAAATGTATTCTACAAGAAAGGTTTAGACACTACCGCCAACAAAAGAATCAGTATCGAACTTCATAAGATCCATTAATTCAATGCTATCTCAACTGAGAACGTATAGATTATAAGTGACTATGTATTTCTTTGAACTCCAATCCTGCCCAGAATTTACCAATCTCTAAGCCAATCCCACCGAGTGAAACACACGTGTTTAGTCAGCATTTAAAATATATTCGTGTCTGAAGTTGTAGACGTTCGGCATTTACCATAGAATTTTGAGTAATTTTAATCAATTCGATATAATTTTGGTATCGTAGCAAAGCTAAAAGACAGACTTACTTCCCTCGTGTAACCAATTTTCGATTTAAGCCTTTATTTTTAAGTAAATAAATTGTAATATGACTATTTCTTGCACAGTTTACTCATTAAATTTACATAATTAAAAACTAATTTTGAAAAAAATATTACACAGCAGCCTTACAAAACAACTTTGTCTTTCGATTGTTTTTTTATTTGGACCGCTATGTTTATTCGTTGTCTAAATAAGTGTTATGGGCCCAGCGTAAAAAATTGGTTTATTTCAAGCGCGTGACGGACTCTTAATAATATTGTGTGAAACTAACTACTCTGTCGACAAAAGCCCCCCACCAGCGTTGAATTATACCCACAATATCTACCCATATATTCCTTATTATTAGCTTTTGTAACATTTTTTACTGTGTTAGAAAGGTATTTTCAGCTAATATAAATCAAATCTCCTACAATTCCTATCAATGAAGTCATATGTATGTTCTCTGATACTAAACATCTAGGTATGCTAATGAATAATTCCACAGACAAAGCTCTATTCAATAATTATCTAAAGAAATTAATTTATCTAAAGTTACTAACCTGCTTTAACAAAAACACTATAAATATCTAACTTCACTTTTGGCAGTGGGAACTCGAAAATTCAACCACAATAGATGAGATCTGACCTATTTCTGCATTTTTAGGATTGCTTCTTCAGGTGGCCTCCTTTAAGTTGAATCAAATATCTAATTATGAAAATTATTATATAAATTAAAAATATTTGAAATTAAATATCGACAATGACAAAAGTGATAGCCTGTCAATGAATTAAATATGACAATACCTACTTGAATAATGTTTACCCTTTATGTAAAAGTTTTTATTGATTATTGATAGGAATTGTAGAAGATTTGATTTATATTAGCTTAAAATACCTTTCTAATACAGTAAAAAATATATTTATTTAACGTTACCGATTCTTCATTAGTCACTACAAATGATACTTTTGACTGGTAGGTTTTTGATGTTGGAATTTCTATGTGAATTTTATTTTCCACGATATTAACATCAGTCAATTTCATTTTATACAGTTCGTCACATCGATATGCACCTAATACACCAATTATGAGTGCAACCTTTATAGGTAGCATATCATCAGGTGCATCCTTCAAAAACTCAACAATGTTCTCACTGGAGAAAGTGTTTGATTTTTTAGATATATATCATAGACTTGGTTTCAAAAATGCCAATAACTTCGAATTTTTTTAATAGATAAGGTAGTAGGTATGCAACATTGAGTAAATGGACCAAAGAGTTGAAAGCTTTTTAATTTGGGCCAGCATAATAGTTTCAGAAACAGCTTTCTGAACAACTTTTTACGAGCACCAAGTCTTGAAAAATCATAAACTTTATTGTACCTTGCACGAGACTCTTCTTAGGTAGGTCTTTTTCCAAACTTTCAGCGGCTTCTCTCAGTTGAGACGAAGTACAATTAATTTCTTCTCAATCGTTCATTGTCTACGAAAACAATTTTTTGATGACAATCTAGCAACAATGCAACTAATCGGCAACTAATTTAAGTTCCTATGTTTGACTTTTCTAGTACCATAGTAATCATCAAAATGCCAACTTAACGTATTTTTTATCTGTAATCTGGTTATACAGGGATTTTACTTTGTTAATTTCGCACGTAATTATTTTAGTTACAAAAACTACCTCTTGCATTTAAAAGGTATAGTCGTAAATAAAATAGTATACAAACCTCAGTGAAAAATGTAATTCTTGTCTCGTGAAATGGTCCCATCCATGAAAGAATCCTTTTTTCTCGACAAGAATAAAACAGTTTCCACCTCGGTATGTAATATACAATTACTTGTGGATAATATTTAAAATACCTTGCATCAGATAAAAAATATATTTAAAGTAATTACATTTGCTACATAGTTTACTTGAGGATATGTAACCAAACTCAACAAAGTTCTTCTGACTGCTGTACTGCATTACATTCAGATAACACGAAGCCGTTACACCACATTCTACAACAATATAAATATCGTGGTTCGAGGCAGAATATATTCAGACATTTCATACGCTCCAGTGGGAATCATCAGTTACACTAATATTTGGCGGGGAATTGCAAACATAGATTCACATTAACTCAACGTATAATGTTCTAACCTGCGCGCTAAAGTTGTCTGTCATAATTACTGTACAGTTGCTGCTATCAAATACGCAGTCCTTTACCTGTTTGCATTCCGTAGTACGTCGAAGTGACTTTATGAAGGGAAATGAGTGAAACTTACATAAAGTTCGACATTATGTTCTTCCCTCTTTAACCCGACGAAGCTACCCGATCACAGAGGCTTGCTAACTTTTTCACTACCTACCGAATGTTTCCTTTTTGTTAGTCAGTTCACGTAACACCGTTTCGTTTGGGATACAGGTAGGTATATGAGAAAAGTTACAGCGCTTCTCATTGCAACTGATGTTAATGGAAGTCAACATATCCAAGGCCTTCGATGGCTGTAACCATTATGTACCGTCGTCGATTTTTTGCGATAGTTTATTAACCCTTAAGTACTAACAAGCCGTCTCACAGACGGCATTGTCTTAATAAAAACCTTGTGCTAAGTGAATCGCTTCTTCAAATTGCTCCCTACTCTACGTAATTTATCCATGAATTGTAAGATGGCGCTAAATAACACAGCACCACTCAATCTTAAGCGACTACACACAACGTCAAAAATCTTGGTCTCCCTCTCATTCTTGTTAAAGAAATCTGTTTGTCAGGAAAACCAAATACATTTATAAAAGTATATTTTTTTCTGAATCTTTTTTTGTCAGACGTATATGTTCGATAAACTTAGTACTTAAAAATTAAAAACCCGCATGGCCTCCACTACGTTCCAATAGCATATTGACACGTCTGTGCAATGAGATAATCAAATGGTTAACGATCTCTTGCGGAATATTGTTCTATTCCTCTTCTGCCGCCACAACTAACTCATCTGGAGTCTGAGGTGGAGGAATATGATTATGAATGGGCTAGCAACGAAATCCCACGTTTTCAATAGGATTCATGTCAGGAGAGGTGGCTAACCAATTTAATCTAGTGATACGTCCTGCTTCGAGTGTCTCTTGTACCCTTCTTGCGAGATGTGGTCGAGCGTTGTCGTCCATAAACACAACGTTTTCACCTAATTCATTACGTAGGGGTAGATAATGGGCGTAATAACTTGTTCGATGTAAATTTGACTGGTCTTATTCTGTGGTATGCGAATTAATAGGGTGCGGCGGTTGAACATTATTTCACCCCAAAACATTACGATACCCCCTTTATACGAAGCAACTTCACGGGGAAAATAAAGTCGCTCTTGACGCCTTGGTTCTCTCCAGACTCTGTGTCGATTGTCATCAGTAACCAGACCAATTCTGGATTTGTCTGTAAATAAGATCCACCGCCACTGGGGCAAAAGCCAACCCCTATGCTCTCGCGCCCACTGGACACGGGCAGCACAATACCTTGGAAGGAGAGTGGGGACCCGTATTGATCTTCTAGCACGTAAATTTGAGTCATGGAGTCGTCTTCGAATAGTAGGTGTCGATATAACACGGCGAAACGTACCTTGAAAGTGGGCCCTGAGAGCTGAAGCTGAAGATGTGCGGTGTCTACGGGCATATTGCACCAAATACCGATCCTCTCTTTCATTAGATACTCCAGGACGTCCACTACGTGGTCTGTTTTCCACTGTATCAAATTCTTCATATCTGTGTACTATTCGTACTACAGATGATCTAGGAATTCCCAACATGATCGCTATCTGATGATTAGAATGTCCTACATCATGTAAAGAAATCATTCTTGCTCGGGTAAACGCAGAAATTTCACGTCCTGGCATTATAATGTACAAAAATTCAAACACTTGACTGAATACACTGCCAAACTCACCAGATTTATAAAAACATTGGTAATAAAGTAAAGGTAAATATATAACTATTTTATATAATAATATTTTATGACATTTTTGCGAAGTTTATAAAATATTTTATAATAGCTTTTCAGCAATATTCTGTGGTATTTCTAACAGTGTCATAAAAGAAAATATATTTCTTAGATGTGGGTTATCAACCTTTAAAATTGTTATATTAAAATATATTTGGAGACAATTTTACTTCCAAGAGCGAATAGCTGGATTATACACTGTAATATAGATATTTAATGATAGTATCAGTTGAAAAACAAAAATAGTAATATAACCAGTTCAATAGAAAAACGTTTATTTTCACTGAAATTACATTGACAAACTATTCTACAAAACAAATTTGTAAGAGCAAATTGGCGGGTTCATGTTTTGTTTGAGTCATAGCGAACGACAGTCTAGTTTTACCTCTTATTTACCAGTGGAAACTATGTAAAAGTGGCACATTTAGAAGAAATGTTATCAAAATAAAAAAAAAGCTATAACATATCGAAACTGAAACAAATGAAATGTTTTGCAAATATGAAAAATCCATAATTTTAGATGCAATACAATTACAATGCAGTCCTGTTACAATATTTTTTTTATAGAATTATAATTTAAAATGTTTTATAAAAATCATTTAGCTTACTTGTTAATTAACGCTAGTTTTTACAACAAAATTATTTTATAAATGGCAACCATTTTAATAGAATGCTGAAAATTAAACATATTTTCATAGATCATAAGTTTTCTCCATTATGAGCAACACAGAGTTTATAAGAAAATTTATAAGATTCTAGATCATTTCCACGAATAACAACATATCCTACTCTTACAACCAGTAATAACTAAAGTTCGTTGCATATTAGTTTTTATGTCTCTTATATGCACAACTTGTGCACATCTTTGAAATTATTGAAATGGGCTCCAAAAACACAAAAATTACTGCAACGTTCTGCATGAGATATGTTTGATTCTGAGTTTTTGCAAGAAATTTTTCAAACTGTTTCTTGGTTAATAATTTCGACTTTTCTTGCGAATATGCTTCACCCTTTTGCTTCAAAAAAGTAACAAGTTTGTAATATTTGCTTATGCCCTGATTCTTTATGTTTATCATCGTCTTCAGCATGGAACAATTTGAAGCGCTGACGATTTCCATGTTTTGAACTCTTCAAACTGTCATATAAACCAACACAAAACTACTACTACTACTTTTGGTTTGACTTACTAAGCAACAATTCTGAAGTGGTTTTATTTTGCAGCTTTTTCGATTTTAGCCAGGAGAAATTCATTTTCTTGATCACTTTTATTGATGTGACGAGATTTGAAGTTATCTGTCAACAAACGATCGAATTCTCATTACCTTAGTAACAAGAAATCTCATGGACAATTGGATTTCAAAATGATATTTATGGCGTTTGTATAAAAAATAGTGTACATGATATATGTGCTAAAAGTGAATTTATTTTATTCGAAGAGAAACGTCCCTTCTCACAAAATAAAATTTTGCTTTTCGCGCTTACATCATAAATAACTATGTTTTGTATCAAAAACCAATGACACCTCCTAGTCTGAAATTATGAAGAACTGACACATAACGCTTAAATGAAATATGGCTCCTTATGGAAACATTTTAAATGATTTTTATCCATTACTTTAACACTGTTTGATATTTTCCTATCATACTTAGCATCAAGTTTAGATATTTTAGAAAATATTAAAAAATGCTACAAAATCGTTCATGGCTACTACCAGAAGCGTACGACAGGGATAGAGGAGCAGTTTCCCAATCCTAACTTCTACGTCACTGGAGGATTTTTATATTGGTACAATTTTTCAATTTTTCAATTCTTCAATACTTTCTATGTAATTAACCTACTATTCCTTCATAGCGGTAGACATTTATTTGTCATATTATTAATTAATTGTCGTCAAGAATTAAGGGAACAAATTGTCATCTTTACTATAGTCTGTTTGGAAATGAAAGAGAGTAATAAAATCCCGAGATAAGAACCGGCCATGGGCGTGGTAATATTTCGTTTCAGGTAATTATCGGGTAACACTAATGCTAACAGGTAATGCGTGTACATTAGTATATTTTACTGGATACATCATAGAGCAGGAGCCAGTGTATTGTGACAGATCATCATATATCGATGAGATGATTTCTTCAAAAATGTCATTTGCAGAAAAGTTCACTCATTTTATTTTAAAAAAGAAATACCAACGCTAAACAAAATTTTAAGTGAATTTTCAGAGGACAAGAGTTGTCAAAAATCAGTAGAAGCAAATTATGGGCCGTCTTATAAGTAGAATTTTTGGGAAAAGCAGAACAGAAAGTCAGTTCTTATCGATAAAGATGAAATTATTTATTGGCGAAGACCCCACTTAAGATCAATTAGAAAATTCCGTGACGAAGAGAGGAATATTTATTATCTAGACGAAACTAGGGATATACTCTAACAAAAGTATGGCAAGATAAAAATGTAAAAAGTTTTCGACAAGCATTTTTGGATGGACTTTCAACAGGGTTCAAGGCACCTTCAGGTAAAGGGCGAAGATTAATAGTGACACATATAGGTAGTGCCAGTGGTTTCGTAGATAGCGGTTTACTTTTATTTGAATCTAAAAATACAGGCGACTATCACGAAGACATGAACGCAGATGTCTTCGAAGAGTATTTTACACAGATGTTGGATCTTATTCCTCCGGGGTCTGTAATTCACGACAGACCGAGCGGACGCCTACAACTGCTTGGATGAAAGCCGATATAATTCAATGGTTATCCGGAAAGAAACATTTCTTTTGAAACAAATACGGTGAAAAAGAAACTACTGACACTTGTCAATCTTAATAAAAATCAGAAAAAATATGTTATCGATGAAATAGCAACAAATCGCCAAATAACGGTACTACGGTTACCACCTTATCACTGTGAACTTAACCCAATCGAATTAGTCTGGGCGCAGGTAAAAGGAGATGTAGCGCGAAATAACACGACGTTTAAATTAAGTGACGTGAAAATTTTGTTAAAAAATTCCTTGGAACGAGTAACTGCACATAACTGGCAAAGATGTATACATCATGTACAAAAAGAAGAGGAGAAAATGTGGGAACTCGATAATTTAATTGACGTTACTGTGAAACCTACCGCTATCAATCTAGGAGACGAAGATAATTCATCAGAATATTCAGAGGATGAATTTTAATATACCTACTTTTTTATTTTGTTTATTGTACATTTATACAACACTACATTTACTCACCATAATTTGAATTTTCAAAATACATATATTTTATTATATGTGTGGAATAAAAGTCTATTCATTAAATTTAAATAAATATTTTGATAATAATATTGAATAATTTTATTTGAATTACTAAAAACCCTCTTAACCCGGTTGTCATGTTTAAAGTTGCCTCATAATTTGAAATGCTGTTTTATATTGTTTATTTATAAGAGAAATGGACTGAGAAATTGAAGCGGCATAGACAAAGATGGATTGTCGAGGATTAAATTTTAGCTACCTGCTACAATTTAGTACAACCCGGTCACACAACGTTTTTTTAAAAGTACACCTCATCTATACCGATAATACATAATATAAAAATATTGAATATAAACACCAGTACTACATTTATTTACGATTTGCATACATAATAAGCTTTTATTACTCTCTTTCATTCGAAACAGACTATAATTTCATTGCCAATCAGCCAAACATATTTTATAAAATTAGAAAATCGTTTAGCAAAATAATAGACAAATGTATTGCAGTAAATGACGGTCACATTGAACATTTGTTGTAAAATGTTTTTTAAATTAATTTTTCTTTTTCATTGGGATATCTGTATCGAACAGGGTTTTACTTTTACTTTAACCCCTTTAAGGGCAAAAATCATATAAAATATTTAAAATAAAACAACCTAAGAAGCCATATTTTATCGAAGCATTGTGTAAATTCATAGTATTTTCTACCTACATGTAGTTATTTAGTTATATCAAATAATTCACTAGCACTTACATCATCAATGCGAATAATATGCGTCTTTTATAAACGCCATGGCTTGTCACATAAAATATTAAAAAAATTCAAGGCGCCTAAAAGATTAAAATTAAAATAAATACCCGTAACAAACGACGTTGCCGTCAGTTAGTGAGAAATATTTCCTGTTATCTAGTGCTCTCTATTTTACATAAAAAATTGCTAAACCCTCTCTCTCGAGTTTAATGCGCATTTTGAATTCAATAGACATCCCCTGCCTATTTATATGCTCCAAAAATTTTAGTTCCATAGTCACGTAACTTCATTCCCTAGGCAATAATATCACTGGGAGGAAGTGTACAAGGTGTTACCGCTAAATATTTTGCTTTGAATAGGCTGAAAATCTCTCCTGCTCCTGAATACAGAATAAAGGATGGCATTGTCGTCAGAGGGATGTAGAAATATGTTTTATATATTTACCTACAAATGGAAAGTGAAAGAGGGCCAAAGTTGTTTCGAGTGTTTTGACAAAGAATTTGCTATTTGTTTAGCAAATTCGAAAAAATATATAGTATCCACATGGAATATGCATTACATAGTGTTACGGAAGCTCACCTACTTTTTTAGTTTGTTAATTATGTTCCTGTTTGCATTAAAATATATAATTTTTGTAATACCTTTATTTTGACGTTTTCCGGAATATTCCAGGCTATTTTCTATTTTTTCTCGGCACGTTCTTGAGATCGCCGAAAGTTCGAGAGCTCTAAAAATCTATATAAGCGGATCAATTCCGCCATCACAGTCAGTTTATATTGAGCAGTAGAACGCGAATGACTGAAACGTCAAAGTAAAGCATTTGACAGTTGTGAATTTGTTGAATATTTCTAGTATAAACAAGAGTGACAATAAAGTTGTTTGTCTACGTGACGTGTTCCCACGCAAAGTTAATTTCGAGGTTACATTGGTGTCAGAAGTAAGACGTTCCACAAAAAAGACGTTTGGAGTAGACAAGTGAATGCCAGTGACGAAATCAAGGGAAATGGAGGAAAAATTCAAACAGTTAATGGAGGTGATGAAAAAGAAAATGAAATACAGTCAAGAGGAAGTGAAGAACAGTTTAGAGGAAATGGAAAGTAGTCAAGAAGAATTTGAGGAAACTGTTGAAGATGAAATCAACCAATTGAGAAGTTTACAAATTCTTCAAATGAATAAAAGATGTATTTTAGTAAAAGTGACTTTAGTCTTTAGTTAAAAGTGAATAGTAACACATCTTTAAACTATTCTTAGACTTAAAAAATGTCTCAATCTACGAATTGAAAAATAATACTGGAAAGCTTATTAAGTAAATAGTCTATACATATGAAAATTCCTTGTCAGAGAGTCATCAAGAATTACACCAAGAGCTTTTGCAGATTTGCATCTTACCATGTCCGTGTCGAAGTAAAAATCAAATTTTGTGTTTTGTTTTCATTTAATTTTAGATTATTTGCTGAAAACGAGAGAGAGGCCAGTCAAATTATACGCTAATGTAAAGACGGTAGTATCATCGGCAAATAGTCATTAACATATGTAATAAAAAGTAAGGGCCCCAGAACGGATCCCTGTGGAACTTCGTGACGCATATATTCGTAACTTGATATTTATTTTTAATTTTATTTTCAATAATATCCAACGATAATAAATTGTGGCTCAAATATACTGAAGAACGCTGTATCTTAGAATCGCGAGTTTCAAATAAAGAATGTTGTATGAACTACCCCCACTATTTTTTCAAAGCGAACCCACATCCCAGTATTTGAAGAATAATCAGGATACCCTGTATTTATTAAACTTTATGGACACACAAATTTATTTGTATTTTTCTATAACCTAAAATATTGGCATTCTTGCAGTATTTTTGTTGTAAATATTAATTTTCCCAGAATACGATATTTGATGATCCATATTGTCCTGATTTCTTAGATAATGTTTTATATTTGAGTCTGTTAATTTATTGCAAGGAAAGTAGGATCAAAATGACCTGAACCAAAGATATCAAAGAAAATAGATCTACAATTTGAAGAAGAAGAAAGAAGAAGAAGGAAGAGAAAGAAAGAAGAAAGAAATAAAAGGAAGAAAATAAATTACTTGGTCCTTCTTTTTTATTTAGGATCAAAATCCTATATAGACCTACAAATTGTTATCACTGTAACTGAAAATTGTTGTTAGTTTCTTAGTTATAAAAATTTGATTTAGCATTACAGAACACCCCAGAAGTATGAATTTGAATTGGCATAACTTTTGACTTATTTAGACTATGGAATACTGGATGATGAAGATAAATTATTGAAAACATATTTTCAGAAATGTGTGCCTCTAATTTACTATTTTCCATGAACAGATTTTTATAAATAATAAGATACATTAGTTACTAATATTCTAGCGTGCGGTCATTAATTAATATAGGAGCTTTTTCATTTATGAATATTACAGTATCCCTCATCCAACAAATAATAAAAAATACGCATTCTAATGAACATTATTAATGATCATAATTAATTTAATAAAAACGAAATATATGTATTTTTGTTGTGACAGAGTGAATGAAATGGATTGACCAGCATAAAAAGAGCTATTAGATTATTAATGCGTAACAAAAACAGTAGGTAGTAAAATGAAAATATATAGCGGCTATGTTAAAATTTTTGCATGAGTAAGTAACTTTGTGTTGAATAAAAAATTCACAATAACTCTGGGAAAAATATTTAGCAGATGAAGTATTCAATTTATTGATAAACAATATAAACAAAAATATATTCATTTGAACAAATCTATTGTAGAGAAATTTAAATTAGTTTTTAAATACATATCTAATACTCTGAAAACTCAAAACTAAATTGATCAATGGCTTATACCAATTACGCCTGCATGTTTTTGTCTCTAAATACAGTAAATACATTATAATTTAATTAATATACAGAATGATTCAGAACTTATCTAAAAAAATTCTGAATGTACAGGGGACTCTTACAAATGCAATTTTGTAAAAAAAAATCAAAAAGGGCAGTTCGAAAATGATTTAAAAATACATCTCTGCACGCCACTGGAATCTAATTCACTGTAAATTCTGATAAGACGGAAAATCATGCAATCTGCAACCGAACAACTAACTAGAACTAACTAACACGAATGTTTCTGCTACTTGTTTGTTTGGAACTCGTACGTTATTGGCAGCAACTATTATACGTTTGCGTATATCATCAGTAGTAGGTGTCCACTTGAGTGTGATATACATCATTTTTTAAATATCCCCACAAAAAGAAGTCCAAGTGATTAGAAGTCAGGAGATCGTGGCGGCCATGGTACCGGTCCCCTTCATCCAATCCTCTGGTATTAATCCTTGGACACACTGTACATGATACGGATATAATTGATTGATACGCCGTAGACGTCTGGACCTCCATCTCTTCCACGATTCGGTTTCAAATTTCCCGCTTTACACTCGCGTTACACTACACTTGCACTCACTGCTATAGCATTTTCATATCACCATAAATTAAAACGATATCCATTAACTCCTCATTGTTATAGACGTAAGCAATTTTTGACACCTGAAAAACTAATTGTGATGTATTGGAGTAATATAAATGAAAATCGTAGATTTTACTATTGTTTTATTTTCTTCCCAACACACAGATATAACATTTCCTCCCCATAAAAAAAGTTACAAAATTTACAAGACACTTGACACAATCAAAAACATCAATTATACTAATATATATCTTACTATTTATTCTGCGTCCGTACATTTTAAATTTACATATCATTCAGCGTCCACCACCTTTCTACGTCCATATACGGACGCAGAAAAAACATTCGTCTTTATTGCAATCGGCAATCATCGCTGGATGATGTGGTACATCAGAAATGATGCAGTTTCACACCTAATTTAATATCTACCGAAAAAGAATTCTGTAAGTTATTTTGTGTAGCTGTACACAAATTCTGGTCGGACGCAGAACTATTAGTAATATGTAAAATAATATACATTTTAAGGTTCAGCAGTTTAACACCAGTTGGCGTTGAATAGAGTGGCGTATATTTCCCGACCGTATAACCATTTTAATTATCTAAAACATTTTCAGATGATTGTGCGTCCACATCTTGGCAACAGTGTATTTAGTTTATTTCCTGCATGTCTCCACCAAATTGAACCAGTCCTCTCTTTCCTCTTTTACCGCGGATAAATAATTTAACGCTGTTTTAACAACATTTTTTTCTGATGGATTCTAAAAATTCTTCATAAATTTTAGAGTTGAGGTCAACTCATATTTGGCTTTTAATTTTATACTATTTATCACAACAAACAACGATAAATTTTTAAACATTGAGTAAATTTTTTGAAATTCAATTTCAATAGACTTTAGCCAGTTCCCTGGAGCAAATATCAATATGCTGTTGTTGTCTATATACACAGTAATTGTGCTCTATAAACTTTTTTCCTAGGAGACGCGGTATTAGACATACAAGGTGTTAAAGTTTACAAAAAAATATATTTTCTGTAATATATTCATAAGTAGCATGCCACTGGTTAAAGCCACGATGTAGTAAATTTCATTCAACGTCAGCGCAATATAAAGATATTACAGAAAATATATATATTTTATTGCAAACTTTAACACCCTATCTCGAATACCGCTTCCACAAGAAAGAAGTTTATAGAGCAAACTCTACTTATTTTTTGGCAATTAATATGTTTCTGCAGTTTCTGTATTTAAAGTGAAATCGCCCTGTATATTAAAATACCTTGCCCCTAACGCACAAATGATGGTATCTTTCTTGCGATAGAAGATACTAGATCAGTCTCAAAATACTTTTGTTCCTATTTCGGAATAAACGTTTCATGTTGGGAGTAAAATATTTTGTGAACTACTGAATTTTTATTTTTCGGACAGGTTTGTTTATGTTTGAACTCCACATTAATTCGCGAGAATTAAGACCAAGACAAAATTTATATGGGACATAATTGCCTTCTGAACAATCAACGTTAACTTTTGTACACAGATTTATATAAAATTTGTGAATTTGTTAGAAAATACCCTTACTGATATTTGCTATGTTTTAGTAGCAAAAATAATGAAGCAAACAAATACAAGCAATTTTTATTAGTAATTGCAATTTTTGTTGGTTATTTTTTCATGATTTTTAATTAGAACTATATGTTCCTTGTTTTGTTGAGCAATTGTTTTCTTAAGAAAGCTAATATTAATTTATTTCCGTCACTATTTTGTTATATTCGTATTTAAAATCAAAATTTATATTACCACAATTAGCGTTATTAAA
Organism: Monochamus alternatus; assembly: GCA_037114965.1. Taxonomy (NCBI): domain Eukaryota; kingdom Metazoa; phylum Arthropoda; class Insecta; order Coleoptera; family Cerambycidae; genus Monochamus; species Monochamus alternatus. Next base: position 26,336,363 of record CM073427.1, on the reverse strand, counting down.
CTCCTAACATTCAGTATACAAATAATTATATTCAGTGTCAGTTTTTACCTTACGTAATATCCGAATTCCTAATTATAACAAATAATACTTGTAATAGAGTAATAGTAATAATAAGTTTTATTTTGCTCTAGAGGTCTCGTTTAAAATTTGCTCTGCTTGCATGTCTTCTACTCATTTCTTCACAATCACGCAGTAGATGTTCTATCACTTCTCTCTCTTCCCAACAGGCCCTACATCTTATCTCACTTTCATCTGACCGCCATTTATTATTTTTTTCCTCAACTGAATCTTGCTAACATTATCCTTTCCTTCTTACTCTCCCTCTTTAATTTTGTTCTTCTTTTTTGCCCTTCTATATCTGTGTCTCTTAGTTGTAATTCTTTCCTCATCTGTCTGCCTCTAGTTCTTAAACGTTCTATTTCTGTGATTGCATACCCATTTCGTCGGAAGTATATCTCTCTATATGTGCCTATATTCTCTCCTCCTTCCTTCTTCTTTTCTAACCAGCACTGTTGTATCTTGCAGTATTTCCTCCTCATTATCTTTTCTTCGTATTTTACTGTTAGGTTTCTTGCTTTCACCCTCATTTTATCTCTTTTGCTTTTTTCTCTGACAATGTAGCCCGGAGTTTCTCTGTCTGTTCCTAGTATCCACCTTAGATACTTCTCCTGTACTTTTTCTATTTCTTCAAATTCTATCCATCCTCACACATCGACCCCATACAGGAGTATGTTCCCCACTAAACTGTCGAATAATATTAGTTGTCTCTTATGTCTGAATTTTCTTTCTATCTGTCTCCCAAGCTATCCCCATTGCTTGATTTACCTTCCTTATATGTGCTGCAAATATATTCCAAACATCATCAGTTTTGTGTTCTCCACATTCACTTGTATCATCTGTTTCATTTCGCTCTCTTCATTTGCTACTATAATGATGTCATCTGCATATTATAGAGTACCCAAACCTTTCTCTGTCCCACTACTGCTCCTCCTGCCTGAGCCATCCTCAATCTCTCTTCAATGTCGCCAATAAATGCTGCAAATAAGGAAGAGCTTAGTGAGCACCCCTGTCTCACCCCTTTGTTTGTATAAAATTCTGTACGTTCCATTCCGTTCACTTTCACTCTATTCAACGTTGTTTTATATATATCCTTAAGTTTTCTTATCAGGTGTTTATCCACTCCACTGTTCTTTAGGTGTTCCTACAGTTTTAGTCATTGTACATTATCAAAAGCCGCTTTTAGATCTATGAATAACGCATACAACTTTCCATTTTTCTTCTGCGCTTCTTTGTTAATTAGATGATGCAACATGTATACATTGTCAATTGCACCCTTTCTGTACGCTGCCTGCCCGTCTGGTATAATTTCTTTTTCCTCCATTCCGCCTTTAGTTTTTTGTATAGCAGCTCTGTAACGTTTTGTTTCCTAGTTTATCCCTTTTTTTATAAATATGGGAGATTATTCCTTCCCTCCAGCTTTTTGGTTTACTCTTCCCTCATTGATAAATTCACAGAGACTACTACAGCGTCTGTGCCGTAAATCCTGGCCTCATTTTATATTGTGTCCTTTCTAGCACTTTTTCCTTTCTATAAATTTTTAATCTGTTCCACTATCTCTTTCCTATCTATTCTTTGGTTTCCATCTTCTATTTGCACACTATTTCTTTCTTCATAATCTTCGTTTTCACTTAATAATTCTACAGAAAACTTTACCATTCTTCCATTTTTATCTGCTCGCTCACTTTTTCCGCTTCTTTCTCTCTTTATTAATATACTTCCACGCTTCTGTTTCTGTTTTTATTTTCTTAATATTCTTCTCTTCTTCTTTCTCCTAACTCTGTTTCTTTTCCTTACAACTCTATAGTTGTTTTTCGCTTGCATATATTCCTCTTTTGTAGTTTTGTTCTGTCTCCATTTTCTCAGTTGTCCTCTGGCTTGTCGATTCAGTTCTCTGCATTCTTTATCCCACCAGCATTTTTTATAGCCAAATTTTATCTGGTGATGTATGCAAACCTTCTTTGTTAATAACATGTCCTAAATAACTAATTTCATTACAGAAAAAATTGCATTTTTCGGGCAAAACTTTTAATCCGACATCTTGTAACCTACCTAATAATTTTTCTAGTCTTGTACGCAACCATCAATATCTTATATTAAAGATTCCATTATTTTTTGAAATTTCGAAGGAGCGCACGCCACTCCGTAAGGCAATATTTGATACTGGAAAAGTCCTTTGTGCGTCGAAATCGTAACCAATTCTTTTGATGCATCATCTAGTGGCATTTGCGCATAAGCTTGGGTTTATCCTAATTTTGAAAAAATGACACCGCCTTGCATTTTCGAGAACAAATCATCAATCTTTGGTAACGGAAACTGATCAATCTGTAATAAAGGATTTATAGTAATTTTAAAATCGCCGCAAATTCTTACAGCACCGGATTTTTTAATAACAGGGACAATAGGTGTCGCCCATGGGGAAATTTTGGTGTAACTGAATTGTCCTTTAATTTTAAAGAAATTAAGCCCTTATTAAATATTCCTAACCCTGGAGAAAAAACTGAATCAAATTTTTTAATTAAGAAATCAGTGTCTCTTTCTGATTTACTTGATTGATACTAAAGTTAAATAAATACATAAAATCTGTCAAGTATAGGAGGTCCACCATTTTTTATGACGAAAATATCCAAATCCTTTACTACCTTATTGCATTCAATTTTTAATTTGCACATCCCAAGAGTTAACATTTCATCACCATTATAAACATTCAAGCTTTTATTAGCGGGAAATAATTTATACTTAGGAAAATTTTTGTTTCCAGAAAATTTCCGAAATAGCTGAAACGCTAGCTCCTGAGTCTAGTTGGAAAGAATAAACATTGCCATCAATTTTAACATTAAGTAAAAATGGATGTTTAACAATTTTTTCCTCAATGGAAAATATTTCATCAGTTTCAATGAAATTTTGTACATTTCTATAGTTATGCCTACCCTCCATTTGCTTCTTCTTCTTCTTCGGGCATACTGGAGCTACGTGTCCTTTTTCTTTGCACAGATGACAGCAATAATTTCGAAAACGGCAGTTAGAGGTCGCATGATTCTTCCTGCTACAACACGCACATGCGCACTTCGCACTAGCACTTACTTGCGCAGCTGCGGATGTCCCAGGTCTCGGTTTCCGGGATGTGACGTGATGAATCGGCTCCAATTTGACTGCTGGGGGATCTCTCCTGCCGGAAGTCTCCGCCGCCATTTCAGCCACCGCCACCTCAATGACGTCAGCAAAGGTGCACGTGGTTTTCTCCTTAATAATCTTGCGTGCACTGGCCCTTTATCGAAACCAACTATAAATCGATCTCTGAGCATCATGTCGATTATGTCCTCTTTAAAATCACAGTTCAATGCCAAGCTTCTTACTCGAACTGCCCACTCGTTAGAACTCTCTTTTATGTCCTTCATTGCACTAAAAAATTTAGCACGAACCACAATTGGACGTTCTGCCACTTTAAAATGTTTGTTAAATAACTCAACTAACGATTTGTAACTTATTTCTTCAGGCAACTTTGGAAGAGATAAGTTATATATCAGCTTGTAAGCATCCTCTTCCATGGAATTTAGCAGTGTAGCTCTCTTCTTACCTTCATCTTTGATATTGTTCACTATAAAACAGTTTTCTAATCTTCTTTTATAGATAACGCAGTCGCTATTTTCAGCACTGAATTCTCTTAACTATCCATAACATGAAGGATTTTCAGTCGTCACTTTATTCGTGGATTCTACACACTAGTGTAGTAATATAAATGAATATCGTAGATTTTACTATTGTTTTATTTTCTTCCCAACACACAGATATAAAACTAATGTAAAAACTCGAAAAAACGGTACACGCTACTAAAAGTAATCCGATTTCAATATTCGAAATCGCCAGCCTAGAGATTACAGTAATCCAGAGATGTAAAGGTTGAAAATACTACAATTTCAATAATTTTTACTCGGAAACTATAAGGATTTCACAAAATGACTAATCTATTCCCAAATTTATTTAGTAAGTTCTGAACCGCCCTGTATATTGTGCATATATATTATTGTGAATGCATACGTGAGTGTTAGAGGTTTGATTTCCATAAATTTAACAGGTCATTCATTTTCGAGAAAAAAATCTCCAATTTCATGTGTAACAATTTGATTAATTAAGGATATTCACCATAATTTTCTGCGATAAATGACCATAAAGTTGTAATGTTTACTCCTTCTTCCAATTTAATTATGTTTAGTTTTAATAAAAACAATTTTGTCGTTAATCAACAAAATTCTACAAAGTCGATATCGGTGGCAACAGCGTGAAAAGTACAGTGACTGCAGATCAGTTGGTATATGAATTGAGAAGTGTCTGTCGCTTGTCGCAAATTCTTTTGCTTACTAGTATTTCCTTATTTTTTCTTTGTTTGTTGAAATGTTTAGCATACGTGATATCACGATATATTACTAATTTATGGAGAAGCTCGCTGCAATTCTGTAACACTACAAAGTTAAGTATAATGTAGTGTAGTGTATGTATGAAAAATAACGGTGAACATTTTGAACGTATGTTGTAATTATGTGTTATGTTAGGTATTTAAAAATGACATTGCATTTTGATTTTCGGTAAGTACTTTCCGTAGGAAAAGAGGGTGTTGCCCCATTTTTATTTATTTCGAGCTAAAATTCTGAAATAATTTTTTTATTGTCTTTTTTAGGCCTTCCTGAGTACGTGGTTAAAATTTTTGTATTTAGTCATAGTTAACCCTGTATATAACTTATAATTATTTCTGAAACGTGACTCTTCTTAGAAATTCTTATTACTTATTTTTAAAATTCCTACTTGGTTTAAGTTATGTTGCTGTTTTAAACATTTAAAAACTACCAAAATTTAAACATTTACAATAAACTAATTCTGCCATTATCAGTTCAACAATAAAATTATTGCAAAACACCAAATTTCCAAAATTTTATAATTTACTAAAATTATTCCAACAAATATTCTTTTCATTAAATTTTACTATCATACTAACTTTGTGCACACTTCCTATTAGAAAATATCTGTTTTATTAATTCTTACTTTTTCAATGACCAATGAATATATTTTCATAATATTTTCCTTGAGACGGACGTACTTAACAGGTTAAGAATTGATGGTATAACGAGATTATGTTCCAAATAATAAAACTGGCTTTTATTCAGCATAAAGCAACGTCCTTAATTTTAGAGGCAATTGTAAGTTATGGTTAATTCAAGCAGAAGTACATTTTACAACATCAAATAGACCCGTAAGGAAATAATTGGCCTATTCCATGAGTTTTCTGCATTATAACAGCTTCCGCAGTGCAGCTGACCTATTATAAAAGAGGTTACATTTAATCTTAACCACAATTTACTTTACTTAAGCAGACAAGAAATTTACGAGGTGCTGCATTTAAGAGATAAACTCCATTTATCTTTCCCCTTATGCGAGTCCTGATACGCCAGAGGGCGCTGCGAAGTGACAAAAATTCGCCACGCCGCGGGTGTAATGACAAAACGAGCAACAACACACAAAGTTGTAGAACGTTTCCAAATCCCCGTCTCCTAAATATTAATTAATTATATCGTATGCGGCATACGCGGCGTATCCGTTGAATGTTAACGCTTGATGTCACAAAAGCGCAAAAGAAAGCCTACCACTGATAATGTCACATTTGACGTTGCTAAATGATTTTTGCTTGGCCTTTGATGAAGCAGGTCGGCGGACCCTCCAGAGGAAGGGAGCTCCCAGTTCAGTGAGTAAAAATAGATTTATAACTTAAACTGTGAGGCAGACCCTCGAACAAGGGAAAAGTAATGGACATTTCATATACGGCAAAGTGGCACATTTAATTACCTTACATTATTTTCTAGTGTAGCAAAAACTAATTAAATAACTGCTAATTAATGCCACAAAATATAATACTATAGCCTATATCCCAATGGGCACGCTTATAATTAGAAAACATTTAAAAATGGTTGAAAACCAAACATGGAACCAACTAAAAAATGTCGAGCCATTTTTAACTAAAAAGGAAATATTTATTAAACATTATTAAGCTACGTTTAAATAACAGATATAATAAACGTTTATGGAAAACTTTTTATTTAGACTTTTATTAACGTTTATAAAACCTTTGACGTCACGTTTTATTAACGTTTTATGTATTACGTATTCTTTAACACTAATAAAAACATCTATTATGATACAATTTTTTTCCAAATTATGGTAATAATTCAGTGATGGTTAGATATATCGGAATTTTGAGAACCAACTACTCCGATAGCTAATGCCCAACCAGCAGTCAATTGACACTAGAAAACTCACTAATATTCTATAAATTGGGTCTAATTAAAAAACGTTGCAATGTAAGCACAGTTAAATATTATTGTATATAAATATTACCGAAAAAAAAACATTAATTTCTAGTGTTCACTACAACCTCTGGATGAAATGCGAATATTATTAAAAATAAAGGATGACAATTTTAACGCAAAACATTTAATCAACCAGTACAACGTTTTAAAAACGTTATATAAACGTAGATGTGCCCAATGGGATCTAGCACTGTGCTAAAATGTCTGCCTCTCTCAATTGATCAGATGGGATCGTTGCTTTAGTTATTTATTGTCAACGTAGGCACAGGTTTATGTAAAAAAATTTTTTTTGAATTTACTTAGGTCGTACTTTGATAACGTGGCATTTTGTTAACAAAATTCTGCCCACATTTGTGTTGCAAGTGTTATTAAGCTTGTTGCAAATGACATTTTTTACAGCTGATTATGCCTAGAATAAGTAGATTTGTTCAGATTTCTCAGCTTAGTGATTTACAGAGGAAGGCGGATTGTTAGCTTGCGCAAAGCAGGTTTGTCGGTAAGAGAAATAATTAATTTGCCATACATCATAGTATAAAGAGACCAGTAGAAACACTCCGGCCGATATAATAAGTCGCGCATAGCAGCTCGCGCATCCATTTCAAGCTGCAGAGACCTCAGTTTACATCCAACTCTGGGAGTGCGAACATCGGTTATACAGAGCCGTATTAAAGCAATATTTTGAGTTTGATCGAGGAACGAGTCGCTGCGCAGCAGTTAGATGTTTAAATATATCATCTATAATAGTAAAGATTCTTTAAATTTCCTAAAGGCATACATAAGTAATAAGTAATCTATAATATACTGTACAAACCATAAATGATATTTTACTGTTATTGCCTTACCTATTAACTTATTTCTTAAGTATAACATTGGAATATAAATACTTCTCACGAAAGTGAAGTTTAAAATATACATATTTATATTTTTCACAAATACAAATTTTTATTTTAGAGCGAAGTTATGTGCAGAGGCTTCTAATAGAGAGATTTATTAGAAAAGCTGCTCAGGATAAGTAATAGTTCATACAAACTATGTCAAATACATTTTTAAAACAATATGTTTTCTAACGATTCGCGCAATATATTACGCAAAAAGGCCGTTCCAACGTTTCCTGCACAAGACGGCTCATCTTCAAATTATGTAGATGATCATATTTCTTGTAGTCGCTATAATGAAGTCTCAAAACAAAATAATAAAAAATAATTTGTTTCTAAATTTACATTTCACTGCACTTTTATCTCCAATTTAACAATTTTCAAAGTAAGTAAACATCTGTTCTGAAAAATACTTGTCTTCTGGTTTACGTAGATCATTTAAGACAAAAAAAAATCATAATAAATTATTGGTCCACTAAACTTCAAACGTCAAATTTTGATTTTAAAAAAATTAAAAAAAATGTAATTATCGCTAATAACAAAAAAAGTAAGTAAATAAATAAAAATGTTTTGTAGTGCAATAATATATATTTTAAACTCTTTTTTTTAAGAGTCCAAAGAAGTAAATTGAATTTTCACACTGTATGTTAGTAGCAATAAATGGTAGTATATAATACATGTTGAATTACATATTTATAACTGTATAATGAATTATTACATAATGTGGATAGATATAATGTAAACTTTCATGTGGAATAATTACGCTTTCACGCGCAAATAATAAATTCTTATTCCGGTCCTGATCACCGATTCTGTAAATTTTATTGGATGTGCTATCGCACTCACATTTCGAGGTCACCGCAGAAAACTGAAAGCAGTTCAAAGTGCCGACAACGAAGTGAAACTGCTGGTTTAATTGCAAACTAACATGGTTATTAAACAACAAATACAACAGCTACAACTACTATGGAAAAGCTTTCTCGGCAATTAAAATGAGATTTATTCCCTCGTGCATATTGCGCCACAAAGGTACCAAAGAGGAAAAAGTAAAATTAAGAATTTTGTTGGCAGTCCATCTGGCATCCCTTTCAGGAAGGTTTTACGGCCCACTCTTTATATTCTGCTCCATAAATTTCCTTCCAATATTAAACATATTTCTCCGGGCCCACCGCAAAACATCCGAAAACAATTTGGCTCAATCCTTGGTTCGGGCAGCCCTTGACATTCGGCTAAAATTTCTATTTCCTCTCTGCATAACTCACGCATGGAAACGACAAAAATAAAGGGTGGATTTTCTCATCCACAATAACGTGATGTATCGCACAATAAACCATTTACACTGTATTTTCGAAACGTGTCTACTGAAAACCGCAATATATGATCGTATCAAACAGGGCGAATGTCTATTTATCTGAGGTAGCGTGTCGTAAACTATGCACTGAGTTATGCGTGGATTTCCATCTAACGAAGAAGGCTGAGTCGAATCAGGTGATGGCTGTAATATCTCAGAGCCTCGTGAAATAAAAGGCTCTCTTCCTGTAAAAAGAATGGGCGGAACATGCGGTTACTGTACGCTGTTCTAAGGAACAAGCCATATTAAGTTTTCATTACTATCATGAAGCCATTTCTAACTTCATAGCATTTTTCAAAAGATTGCGTCAATACGTAGGTAGTTACTGTTTAATTCTCATTCGTTCTGTGTAATACAAGAATTACAGAATATGCCATTTTCAAAGGACCGATCGATTATAAAAATAAACAAAAATGGGAAAAGGACAAATATATAAATGATCCAAAATACATAAACAGTTACATATTTTTTCACAGTCACCAAATTCTTTTGATATAGGTTTGCAAACTCCCTACAAAAATAAGTATAGTGGTATGGGATTGCAACAAGTTTAGTACTAAGGCTTTTAAGTTTTTCCTTGAATGCTGATGTGTAGGAAGAGTTGGTAGTAGAGATGGGCAGTTCCCGAGTAAACTGGTTTAAAAAAACAGGTTTCGACACTGAACTGCGAGAATCAGTTCTCGAGAAGTGGACAAATCAGTTCTTTGCGAACTGATTTGTATCGATTGATGTAGAGTGCGAGAGACATTTTCAAGTTTAGACGTCAGAAGGAACTGTTCAGTGAATAGTGAACGAGTGTTCACAGCCTATGTGAGCTTCAAAATCATACGAGCGATCTGAATTCTGAATAACTGATTGGTGATCCGATTGCGGAGCATTAATATCATTCTTAGTTAAATATAATATTCAAGATCTGCATACCAGCGCACATAGGCGTCCGTATCAAATTGTTACATTAATAAAAACGATATAGGTATATGCCATTAATTATAATTATATGATGTATAAGAGTTAAGAACTGAATTTTATTAACAAGTAAAATACAACTTTACAAAAATATAAATTAAATTCTGTAATAAAAAATAAATAAAAATCAGTATCTAAATGATTCGAGATATTTTGGAAAAAAGAAGCTTCAAATATTTTGACTAAGAATTCTTATTCTAAAGTCTAAACGCTAAACGGGTCGCAATCGTAAAACGCGGAAGAAACCGACCGTTGCGATTGACGGAGATGCGGGATTCGGAGAGAAGCGTATATCTCTGTAGTGTTTGACGTAAAACCAGTTCTTAAAGAGCTGGTTTTAAGAATCAGTTCTTTTTAGTGATTCAGTTCTCGAGAACTGAATCATTAAAATGAACTGCTAAGCTCATCTCTAGTTGGTAGTCATTGGTTAATGCTATAGGGTGGATGATCATAAATCTTGCATTTGAATTATTGACTGCGCTGGCAACTATAATATATACAGACGTGTCATAAATTAAGCCATTCCTGATCGCGGCATTCCCATAGCTGATTGACTGTGACTATCGCAAAGCATTTAAGCATAATCTCTTTCCATGTCCTAAGAACTGTTTAAACCATTGGAAAAAACTATATAAAACTGTAAAAACAACAGCAAATGTGTTTAGAACGACATGGTGATGTAAAAGGATGCTGACAGACACAGCTGTTGAGTTGGTTATATTAAGCGCTAGATACAAAACATACATAACAGGTTTCGCTGTTTTTCGAGAACGTCTTGGCCAATAATACAAACCACGCGCTTTATATAAATAGATAAAGTTTAGTATTAACATTTAAAAAATGTATCTATTTTTTGGTGATTGCCAGGCTTTTGTATTTTTTATGAATAGAAAAAAGTACGTGCTATTAAGTTCACGGATCAAGTTTTCTTATGTTACCTACCTTTCGCATGGTTACTGTCAAAATTTTGTCAAACAAACTCATAAACATAAAAAGCGCTTTTCAAAATGTGTGATTCTGATTGACGTTTACCCTTTGATACACAAGCAGCGGTAAACGGGGCGGTCTCAAGTCTAGTTTCGACAAAATTCAAAGCACGATATGAGTTGGAGTAGCAAAAGTTTGAATATTGGTGCAAAGCTAAGAAGGTATTTGAGAAAACACCTTTGACTTATTTTTCCGGAAAGCAACACTCCCAGAAACCATATACACTATAGACTTACAACTCAATGTCGAGAACTATGATTTCAGAAATCTATATAAAAATTGTAGTTCGAAAAATTGTATTATTAATGTTTACAATAAACCTTAGGTTTTATAATATTTTTTTAGTAATAAATAAATAATTTTTCTGAAAAGGGACCTTTTATTTAACAGAAAAATGTTAAAAACACATTTTTATTTATATTACAGCACTAGTGCCTTTAAGAGACTATTTCTAAAACTGTAAAATTCATATTACTAAGTGACAGTACATAAAAAATATTATATGCTGGGACGTAAAACGTTTGGCCTAAATTCTATATAGAATAATGAATTATGAAACTATGTCGCTCATGTAACGCTTGTTTGTAGTGTTGGTATATCAACAACACATTGTTTTTCTACATACCACCAAAATGAAAACATAATAAATTATAAATAAATAATATTCCTTATCAAAACAGCTACTACATTTTTTATAAAACGGTGTTTTTAGTTTTCTTCTTTATTCTCGTTGATATTAAAAAAAAATTAATTCATTCCTTGTGACGTTATCATGCAAAAACTTCAAGTAGGACGCCAAATGTAGTGATTTCATGCCTGTAATCTTAGTTTGCAACATTCAGATACGAGAAAAAATGGAGAAAATGTGTGGGTAGAGAAAAACAACCTCATTAAATGGCAATACAGAAGTCGATCGGTCTTTGTAATTAAATATTAGTTGCCTTTTTTAAGAAATTGGATTGGTAATAATAGGGTTGGTATACAGAATGAAAACGAGTTTGGTAGTTTTTTAGAAAAAAAATACGTTTTAATTGTTTGATAATAAGTATTAAGGCATCATAACACATATGTAGGTAAGTATGGTAGCATGTTGCAGGCATGCAGTCTCTTTAATATCTAAAAAGGTACAGGTCGCTGCACGACTTTGGCTGACTTTTCTATGGTGAAGAAGGTCCAGTACTCTATAATTTTCAATAGCAGTTGGCACTTCATTTAAGAGAAATGTCAAATTCCGTCTATTCTGAGGTTACTTTCAATTTCAAATTTCAAAAAATATATTTGAGATGCCTTAATTTTGAGGTTTTTTAAAGGTGAATATTGTCTTTTACACATTCGATAACTGTTGCGATGTGCAAAATTTCCTCGAATTTGGAATTATTTTTCCCTGTCTTAAGCTTTTTTGAATTTATGACGTTTATGTCAAAATAATTTGTAGAGGTTATATTTAGTTTGTAGATTATCTTTTAACTCGAGACCTAATCGTAATATCTCTTTGATAGTTCCAACTCGCTCGACGTTTGTCGGATTTTTAAAAAATAGTGTAACTGACTCGCTTCACGCTTGTGCCACGGGGAAAAATCAGCGAATGTCGCGGAAGAGCCTCAAAAATATGGAAATTTAACTAGGAAAGCGCGAAAGCGGCGCCTTCGGAGTACGATGTAGCGATAAAGAAATGAGCAGTTTCGCGATTTTCGAAAAATGTCCATAAAGATTCAAGTAGAATATTTTCGGAGCTTAGTGTCGGAACGAGAGTCATGCTTTTTATATAATATGTATAAGAATAATTAAGTGAAATTTGAAATTTTACCTTTCTACTGAAAAAATTGGCCAAGTGGTCTCAGAGAACGCGATAGTGAAAAATATTTTTGTCAAATCAAATGTTCTTCAAAAGTCTACAGAGCCCCTTCACCGAAAATTTTTGCAAAAAAAAAATTTCTTTTTCGTCGATGGTTTGTCAAATTTCTTCTTTCTCCTCGCAATAATGACCGACATCCATAGGTTTGGGAACCACCGCTTTGTTTGCAAAATCTGTGATGATGAAACAGCAGAAGAAACATTCTAGTTGATCGGGATCAGAAATTGTTTTCCGAATTTTCGCGCGCTTGCTATGATTTTCGCGATTTTAAACTATTTCAGTTATTTCCCGCAATTTGCAAAATCTGTGGGTGATTCAGCTCAGTAGACTTCAGATTTAAATTCAAAATCAAAATACATAAAAAACACCCATGATCAGTCAGAAAAAATTTCGAATTTTTAACGTGATTTTTTCGAATTTTCGCTATTTCTGCGATTTACTCAACATTTTGGGGGTGTTGTAGCTAAACCGATTTAAGATTCGAATGCAGTGCATCAAAATACATGAAGAAAAGTGGATCTGGTCAGAAGTACAGACCACTTTTTTTTTGGACAAACTATATCAAGCTTTTCAACTCAATCTAAGTTTTAGCTTAAATGTGTGTAGTGTGTGGACGGAAGGTTGTGGTTATACTGATATATATTTTTAAATTCTACTGTTGGTGTAGCTCTTACTACCCCCACCCCCCACCAACAGCAGATTTTAAAAATATATATCAGTATAGCCACAATGTTCCGTCCACACACTATTGGCCCACCCTGTATAATACCTGCTATATTTATTGAACATACAAATACTTGATGATGGTTATACATATCATATCATATTGAATATGATGAAAATGATATGATGAAAAGAAAACGGTTAAAAGAGTTAAGACAGAGACACAGTGTCGCGTGATTTGCTATAACGTGAGCTGACATGACATGAGAAATGAGTTTATTATTTCCTATTATTCTGTTTGACTAGATAATTTATGCACTTTCTGCTACTAATTTATCAATTTTGTTTCAGATCAAGAGTTGCGTGAAGGTACTCGTACTTGATAAGGATGTCAACATTAAAAGTTGAATGATTCTGATATTATATATCCACATATTTATTAATTTAAATACCTACAAGCTCGACTCACATGATAGAACATGATATGTCCCTGGCTTTAGTTTCACTGCACATGCCAGTAAGTACGTCTGCTTTTAACTGCTCTTAACTTATTTAGTTGCCGACTCTACTGTATTATATTAAGTTAAAGGTATCTAGAGGATATATATGTTTAGAAATCACTGGTTCACTAATAAAGTTAGCTATCGCACTTGGTTACTTGTCTCAGCTCGAATTAATAATTGTGTTTTAGTTTTATAACTTTAGTGTTAGTTTAGGATTTGTTTGAAAATGTGATGATATTTTTTAAGGATTGTAAATTAGTTGCACGATATTGATATCGGATAAAGGTTGTATTTAATCTAAATAGTGAAAAATATCTGTCAGAGCGATATGTTTCCAGTGTGTATGATATACATATTAACTTGAGAAATAATTGGACTCGTATTTTTCTGTTTTCCCAATTTCAATTTTTAGAGGTTCTAGAACAATAGCAAATAAATGGCGCATCTTAACTGATTTTTTAAATTCTAGTTATTAAAATTTTTCAAAAAAATAATATAGCAGCAACGCATAATACCACTTGCTATATATCTGCCATCAATCTGTTTGAATTATTTTCGCAGGAACTTTTTCTATTTTATTAATTTTCAAGCTTACTAATGGCAGTACTACAACTTTAATGCCGTTTCTATTAATCCAACCCTTAAATAAAAGAAGAGTATTTTTGCTCATAGTGAAACTGTGTTTGGAATTAGCTCCAAAAAAAGATTCAATAATGACATAATTCTCACAATTAGAATTAGTGTCATCTGTATTACTTAATTATACTAAAACAGCAGTGGAATTATGAACAATCGACATCGATATTTGCCCTTCTGACTTCACGTCTCCTAGGTAATCTCTGACCTATTCTCATACCTAAGTAACACAAGATATTTTATAGCAGTGGAAGTTAAGAATGTTCCTGTAATTAATTTTTGGAGAGTTAAAGTTGCAAGGTTTAGTCGCATAAACATCTTATTGGCATCAACACAGCAGCTAATAGCATGAAATAGGCACATTTTTATTAAAAAAATTGCTGTATAAAAATTATATATTGTTTTAGTAATGAGTTTACAGCATTGTTACAACAATCTATACGATTCCAATAAAGCATGTCATGATAATGTCTTATAAAAACGTTATACAATTATTCTGCTACCGCTGTGAAAGAAACACCCAAAGATAGCATGAAAAAACATGGCGCTAAAATAATAAAATAGTTTGGCCACTTCAGAAGCATTTAAAGTACTTTAATGTTATGTAAAAGCGAAACATAAGAGTATTATGCTTTGTAGAAAATCGTTTGTTCGTATTAACTACCTTTTAGAAGCAGTTTTGCTTTATTGTCGCGCAAAAATATTTTTATATGTATAAGTGCAGACACAAGAACGTTTTGAAAATAGTTTAAATAATTTACATAAAACGTTTTTCTTGTAGAGATTACATTATTCTCACAGGTACTTTAAACAGCAAAATAGCGGCTGCTAACAAAAAAGTCTAAAATGGAACAATAATACGATGAAATTGTATCCGCCACATATCTTTTATATAAATTTCTGGTCTTATAATTTTGAATTATAAGAATAGTGCGCTACTTGGGTATGAAAGGTGAAATAGGAACTAACGGGTACTAAATATGGCGTACATGAAAATCGCGTTTGTTGATATTATTGCTAGGCATCAAACTGTCAATTAGGCTCCAACAAAAATTTCTTGATTTAAATTAACGAGATACTTTTCCACAAATACATAATATTATGTACGGCAAATGTATAAGTGTTCTAAATACCGGCTGTATATAAAGATTTGAAAATCTCGTGCATCATAATGCGTTTAACACCCTAAGCCCTCGGCTTCACGCTACGGGTATTAAACGTCTACTTAACGTCGTTGATATATATATATATACATATAAATAACTATTATAGCAATTTCTATCACTAGCGGCGCATGTCTGACACTTCTGACATGTATGGATACAAGTATCCACCTTAACAATCTAGAGCTAGATATGCTACCAAATATATTTTTATATATCTACACATGATTTTATCGTCATATCTCCTTAAAACTGTACCCACAGACTTCTACTTGGTTATCAACAATGATGACAGATTAATGAGGAACTCGCAAACATTATGACTGCAGATTCCGTTGCTTTAACGGGCAGGGCTAATCTAGGGTACAATTTTTAATTAAAACCTGTTTCCATCTGATCGAAGCCCTGACAAAATAACGAGCTGATCAATAAATCGCGCTGTTCAGCTAGCCATTCCCCTACGTACGAGGTGACACATGGCCTTTACTTCGTGAGTGTACTCTTTAAATGTATTTTATTATATTCGATAATTATCGATTCTGAATATATGGAAAAATTTGGAAATGTGATATGTATTTAGCTATTTTCTTAAAATAAATAAATAATACCGTAAAGTAACATAATTTTTTTTAATTAATAAAATGTCTATTGTAATGTCAATGTCAAATAATAATATCTCTACTCCTAATTCTAATCACGAGGATTATCCTCTGCGGGAGAGGGGGCGGTATATTATTATTAAGCAGGCCGCATTTGTGCCCAGTAACGACTTACGTTGGTAGACCCTCACTACCATTCGGTGCAGGAATGAGGGAAACCTCATTAATTAGGGGGGTAGTCAAACGTCGACCGGAATCAATCTCTCACATTGACTCAAGCTAACATTCTCCCGCCATACCATACCCGCAGAGAGGGTGCCAATCCTCTCCAAGAATACTCCTGATATACGGTCTACCGGCTGCGGGGATCAAACCCACAGAGGTTTATAGTCTGTTTAGAAATGGAAGAGAGTAATAAAAGCTTATTATGTATGCAAATCATAAATAAATGTAGTACTGGTGCTTATATTCAATATTTTTATATTAGGTATTATCGGTATAGATGAGGTGTACTTTTAAAAAAACTTTGTGTGATAGAACCGTACTAAATTGTAGCAGGTAGCTAAAATTTAATCTCCAACAATCCGTCTTTGTCTACGCAGCTTCAATTTCTCGATCCATTTCTCTTACAAGTAAACAATATAAAAACAGCATTTCAAAACATGAGGCTACTTTAAGCATCATAACCAGGTTGAGGGTTTTTAGTAATTCGAATAAAATTATTCAATATTATTATCAAAATATGTATTTAAATTTAATGAATAGACTTTTATTCCCCACAAAAATATATGTATTTTGAAGATTCAAATTATGGTGAGTAAATGTAGTGTTGCATAAATGTACAATAAAGAAAATAAAAAAGTAGGTATATTAAAATTCATCCTGATAATATTCTGATAAATCTGATAAATTAACTTCGCCTCCTAGATTGATAACGATAGGTGTTATAGTAATGTCAATTAAATTATCGTGTTCCCACATTTTCTCCTCTTCTTTTTGTACATGATATATATACATCTTTGCCAGTTATCTGCAGTTCCAAGAAATATTTTAACAAAATTTTCACGTCACTTAATTTATACGTCGCATTATTTCGCGCTACATCTCCTTTTACCTGCGCCTAGACTAATTCGATTGGGTTAAGTTCACAGTGATAAGATGGTAACCGTAGTATCGTTATTTGGCGATTTGTTGCCATTTCATCGATAATATATTTTTTCTGATCTTTATTAAGATTGACAAGTGTCAAAAGTTCCTTTTTCACCATATTTGTTGCAAAAGAAATATTTTTTCCGGATAACCATTGAATTATATCGGCTTTCCTCCAAACAGTCGTAGGCGTCCGCTCGGTCTGCCGTGAATCGTAACTGGCCTTATCCATGACAATTACAGACCCCGGAGGAATAAGATCCAACATCTGTGTAAAATACTCTTCGAAAACATCTGCGTTCATGTCTTCGTCACCTGTATTTTTAGATTCAAATAAAAGTAAACCGCCATCTACAAAACCACTGGCACTACCTATATGTGTCACTATTAATCTTCGCCCTTTACCTGAAGGTGCCTTCAACCCTGTTGAAAGTCCATCCAAAAATGCTTGTCAAAAACTTTTTACATTTTTATCTTGCCATACTTTTGTTACAGTATATCCCTCGTTGACCCAAGTTTCGTCTAGATAATAAATATTCCTTCCTTCATCACGGAATTTTCTAATTGATCTTAAGTAGAATCTTCGCCAACAAATAATATAATTTCATCTTTATCAATAAGAACTGACTTCCTGTTCTGCTTTTCCCAGCAAAAATTCAACTCTCGTAAGACGGCCCATAATTTGCTTCTACTGATTTTTGGTAAATCGTTGTCCTCTGAAAGTTCACTTAAAATTTTGTTTAGCGTTGGTATTTCTTTTTTAAAATAAAATGAGTGTACTTTTCTGCGAATGACATTTTTCAAGAAATCATAGTCGATTTTCCAATCCCTGTCATTTTGGAACACTTTTCCACGATGTCGTCAACACTATTGGTAGGATTTTGGTGTTTGAAGGCATTAAACGCATTTAATATAATAATCTTCTCATTCTGAGAGAGCGCATCTTTTCACGCTTTTAGCAGGTACGTAATCTGATAAGCTCGACATTTTACCCAAACAATATTATATCCACTGGTACAATAGTCACTAAACACAAGTTGAATTTTACTCTACTGCACTAGCAAGTCTTCGTATATTCAGCTCTAAGACTGGATTGATCTGTCACAATACACTGGCTCCTGCCCTATGATGTATCCGGTAAAATATCACCCATTACCTGTCAGCATTAGTGTTACCCGATAATTACCTGAAACGAAATATTACCACGCCCATGGCCGGTTCTTATCATGGGGTTTTATTACTCTCTTTCATTTCCAAACAGACTATAGTCACATCGATTCAAATACTGATTCTTTAAACTACGCGACCAGTGACCGACTCTCAAATAAGATTTTTAAAGATTCACTACACTACAAAGTTAATATATTCCAACAAATTTCAACAACAAATATCTATTATAGGTATAACCAATTCTTGTTATACCCACTTTTTGGCTGTTTCAAGACAAACTGCTCTTAATGCCGAATCCGTACGCTTTATATACAGTATGTTTAATAAAGAATAACACAACCTAATCCCAATGGGCACACGTACATTTATATATCGTTTTTAAAACGTTGCACTGGTTAATTAAACTTGTTTCGTTAAAAATATCAATATTTATTTTTAGTTAAAAACTTACACGTTTAAAATACGTTAATAATATCCGCATTTCATCCAGAGGTTGAAGCGAACACCAGAAATTTACGTTTACATATACAAACGTATAATATATAAATATATAAATTTATATTTTAATAATATTTAAGTGCAAGTTAAGTGCAATGTTTGTAAAACGTCGAATTAAACGTTTCAAATACATATATGAGTATATAAAAGTGTTATCCAGATGTTAATAACACATTTTGTATACAACATTTTAATAACACAAAAATAAAACGTATAAAATACATTGCTACTACACATGTTTCAGCTGAAGATAAAAATAAACATCGCAATAACACATTTTCTACACATTTTAATAACAAAAATAAAACGTATAAAATACATTGCTAGTACACATGTTTTCAACTGAAGGTAGAAATAAACATCGAAATACTATATTTGCTGGTAACGTTTACTTTACGATGTATTTAAACGTATAAATACAGGTTTACATTTTAATAATATACTAACTAAAAATTAAAATACTATGAGACCTCAAATTTTATTTTTTTGCATGTGAGTGTAAGATGAGTTATTTATGATTTTTATATTAACATTTAATTGGCTAATTTTTTTCCATATCACTCGTTCTTCGAATAAGTAGACGTATACTAAAATTACTACCACATTTTTTATAAAGTATCAGTAATACTATGTGAAACATATATGCTTTTTATTATTAGCTTTAGCAGTTTTTTACTTTATTGTAAAGGTATTTAAGCGAATGCAAATCAATTTTGTATGAGAACATGTACAAAATAACATACAAGATGTTTTCCATTATCTGTGTTATCAATATATATAACATTTGAACAGCATGAAATTATCAAAATTATAATTATTAATTTACTAATAATTTGTTTATTCTACTTGATTATGTGTAAACGCTAGGTATATAATAGTACTTCTCCAGAAATCAACAGCTTAATATTTCACTACGGATGAATTCCACATCAGCTAATTAATATGCAATTTTGCATAGTTGATGTTCTGAGTCTATTAATGTGTCAGTCAATTAAATCGAGTAGTTGCTGACGTAAAGACAGGAGCTGTTTATACTATAATATCGACATTATGCACCTGGAATGTAAACATTTATAATGTCCTAGATAATGTTCCATCAGATACATTAAATTATATCCTTAATAAGTGTGTGCATCTTGTTTTATTATACAAGGTGATTTTAAAAGCAGTACCATAAATTTAATTATGTTTTCTAGATCCCTAAATAAGATGAAAAAATATAAATGTACTCTAATATGCTTCGTTTTCGACATATGTACAGGGCGTGAATGGTGAATGACAATTTTTAATTAGTATTTCCAAAACGTGTGGAGATAAATTAATGAAATTTGGTATAATCTCATTTCATTAAATTTATTATGAAGGTTTACAGAAGTTTTATTGCGATTTCTTTTGCTCATTCGCAGAGGAACATCAACCTAACCTCTAACCTAACATGACTTAGCCGTGTTGTTAAGAGTCCGTTCTCTGTACACTCCTCGGGTAGCACTCCGGGGTCGGGTGCACGGACGTTACGGCTGGAGGCGGAGATTATCGCTCTCCCACTACAATGACTTTACGGTGGACGTATTTAGAATATTTAGATTTAGTGGAGTAAAATCGGCTAGCAATTATGCCGTTTTGTTTTTAAGAAAATATAACCATCTTGTAGGACATTTTTAGTATCCAAAATGGACTTGTACAACTTTTTTTAGTAGTGCCGCATTTTATAAAAAAAAAATCAAATTTTCGATGCTTGGGACATTATTTGAGAATTATTATGTTTTTCGTTACATCGCGCATGTAAATCAACGATTTTACTTATGTTCGTAGTTTTTTTACAGCTTATATAAAAAACTACAGTACTTCTCACGGTACACACCAATTTTTAATAGCTTAAAGCCTTTTCGAAAAAAAAATGTTCCAAAGTCGGCCCAGCAAATTTGTGCATTACAAACTTATATTAGTTATTTACTATTGATATGAAGTTATATCGAACAAATGTAGTCAAAACTATAAAAAGTTTTTTAAAAACAGTTTAAAAATACGTATTTAATGTCTGCAATAGAGCAGCAAAAAATATCTATGTTGAATTCTGAACGGGAATGACTGCATACCATATGATATATGCTTTTATAAATATTGGTATTATAGTTTTTAATATAGAATGAACTAGTATTTCTAACATTGAGCCTAGGTATACAAAAATGCGGTGAGAGCCCGTTCTCTGTACACTCCTCGGGTAGCACTCCGGGGTCGGGTGCACGGGCGTTACGGCTGGAGGCGGAGATTATCGCTCTTCCACTACAATGACTTTACGGTGGACGTATTTAGAATATTTAGATTTAGTGGAGTAAAATCGGTTAGCAATTATGCCGTTTTGTTTTTAAGAAAATATAACCATCTTGGACATTTTTAGTATCCAAAATGGACTTGTACAACTTTTTTAGCAGGGCCGCATTTTCTAAAAATAAAATCAAATTATCGATGCTTGGGACATTATTTGACAATTATTACGTTTTTCGTTACATCGTGCTTGTAAATCAACGATTTTACTTATTTTCGTAGTTTTTTTACAGCTTATATAAAAAAACTACAGTACTTCTCACGGTACACACAAATTTTTAAACTTAACGCCTTTTCGAAACAAAATGTTCCAAAGTCGGCTCAGCAAATTTGTACATTACAAACTTATATTAATTATTTACTATTGATATGTAGTTATGTCGAGCAAATGTAGTCAAAACTATAAAAAAGTTTTTTAAAAACAGTTTACGGTGTTATACTTTTCAAGAAATTTACTTTGTGCTCCCTGTGCACACTTGTGATGCAGAAGATGTTTTCAGAAATAGGACAGCGCATTCATTCGACGAGTTAAAAATATCTATATTTTCCATAATGAGAAAAACATTTTTATTGTACATATGATTGTGTTCAATATATTTATGACATTGCCCTCTTTAAAATTAGAAGATTTGAAAACAGGTAAATTTTTATTTAAAATAAATATAGTGACTACATTTATTTCAGTGTTTTATGTTCTTTATTATTTTAATATGGAAAACACGTATTTAATTTGCGGAGAATTTTGTTCAATTTGGAACTTACGGAAAAATTACATTGTTTTAATAAGCAATGTAAAAATTGCATACCTAAGAACTTCTAGTATAACTTCTTATATTTCCGGAACTGTTGGTCTAAACGAAAAAATGTATTCTACAAGAAAGGTTTAGACACCACCGTCAACAAAAGAATCAGCATCGAACTCCATAAGATCGATTAATTCAATACTGTCTCAACTGAGAACGTATAGATTATAAGTGACTATGTAGTTCTTTGAACTCCGGTCCTGCCCGCATTTACCAATCTCTAAGCCCATCCCAATGAGTGAAACACACGTGTTGCAGCATTTAAAATATATTCGTATCTGAAGTTGTAGACGTTCGGCATTTAGCATAGAATTTTGAGTAATTATTATCAATTCGATATAATTTTGGTATCGTTACAAAGCTAAAAGACAGACTTACTTCCCTCATGTAACCAATTTTCGATTTAAGCCTTTATTTTTAAGCAAATAAATTGTAAATATGTCGTGTTCTTGCACAGTTTACTAATTAAATTTAAATAATTAAAAACTAATTTTGAAAAAAAAATTACACAGCAGCCTTAGGAAACAACTTTGTCTTTCGATTGTTGTTTTATTTGGACCGCTATGTTTATTCGTTGTTTAAATAAGTGTTATGGGCCGAGCGTAAAAAATTGGTTTATTTCAAGCGCGCGACCGACTCAACGTGTAGTAGACAAACATAATATATTCATTAATGAGAACTTTTTGTGGAATATTCGTAAAACAGTAAGTATAAGATTATATTTTGTTACATGTGCACTCGCAGTTTGTGCTAATTTAATTATTATGCAATTCATAAATATCATAGAAACTGAAACGATACGTTGTTTAAATGTTTGCATCAAAATTACGCCATTACATGAGTCTTACCATACAACATTCATTTTAAACAACATATTTATCTTTATGACAGTAAACATAGTTGCTTACAACGGATCTTAGCATATCTATAAATATTTGCAAGAACCAAGAAATATATACTAATGTTTCAAAATTAATTATGTAGTATTTCCACCGAAAATATTCAACATATTTTCTAATGCGAATGAAATAACTACATTGCAATACATTTTTAGATGATGGATGAACAATACACTTTTTCATAGAAGGATGTATAATTTACATTTAGAGGATGATTGGACAATTTCAGTCAAAAAATCTGCCTACACAGAAGTTACTTATGCTACTGACAAAGCCTTCTTAACTATTTAGAAATATAAATATGACTCGAATAGTGTATTTATTATTGAATTGTAATAATAAAATCTACTACATTTATAATAATTTGTTAGTGAGACATCCTGCATATTATATTAACTAGCTTAAACCTGTACTTTTGTACATTTTAACAAGCAGAGACTTTTTTCTATGACATTAAAAGTAAAAACTTTTCACTCTTCTCAACTTCATCTGTCCATGCACTCTCTATATGGCTACAAAAATGAAAAAAATACATATTCAAATTTACTTCTGTTGCACTATTCAGGCTAAACAAAATATAAATATTTGAACTGATGAATAAACTCTTTGGTAGTTCAATTTTTTACACATTGATATTCAGTCATATATGTGAAATAATATTAGTTATTGAAAAAGTTTTCTCTATGTATATATTTCAATATTAGTTATAAAGGTGAGTAAATATAAAATATAAGATAATTTAAATTATCTACTCATGAAAATTACATATCTATATTTTACAATTCCAATACAAAATATAGTGTGAAATTTGAAATCACATACTTAACCTAATATGAAATTTTATCCATGTTTATATTTGTAATATTACAGTGTACTTACATATTGCCAACATAAAGTTATTTGAAATTACAGACAAATTTTTATCAGTGTGCATTTTATTCCATGAACGCGTTTTAAATTATTAAGACTTCGCCAAAATTGTTTTATACGAGTTATTGCAACACATGCTATTAGATGTTCTCCAATTTCACTGTACATTGTCTTAGTTTGTTTATTATTTGTCTGATTTATTATTGTGTATTATGAATTTCTGTATCACAATCTTTCGTATCATGAATTGAATTTCTGTATCACTACCTTTTGTTCTACTTAAAATAAATAGCATTCCAGAATCTCTTTGTCGAAATCAGATGTTCCCATGTACTAAATAACTTCTGAAACAGTTCTTGAAGACTGCAGTAGTTATTCTCCACTGCACGGGTAAAATTCGCCGTGTGATATGTCTGACGTCTCGTTATAGCAGTCGTGAATTTCAACGTACACCTCACATTCACGAAATTCTGGCGAAGCTTCTTTTCACTTGAAGTTTACATATCAACCCCAAGGATACGTACATCAGTCATTTAAAATATCCAGTGCTGAAGTTTTATTTTCTCGGAAAAAAAATAAATGTCAATCAAAAGTATACAGAGTGAACCTTAAATAAGTACAAATATTTTAACTGCAGATGTAGTTCGTCATATATACAGGGTGAACCTTAAATAAGTACAAATATTTTAACCAGCAGTACAGCTCACTGTATAGAACACATAATTAATAGTCTTTTTACAAAAAAATCAGGAATAAAAAAGTCAAATTTTAAATAAATTTCGTGATTTTTCAATAGAAAACTTGTTGAGGACCGCTAATTCGGGACTCATGGTGGATGTGCATTCCACAGCGTTGCCAGTGTTACACTAGAATTTTTAGACATGTCAAAGAATGACTGAAATATTTTTATTTATTATTATTATTATTATTATTATTATTATTATTATTATTATCCAGAATTTGTTCATTATCCATTTTTACTACACTCCGACTGATTTATCACAATACGTTATTTTTGTCACTATCACTGATTAACACTAATTAACAAATAATTATGCTTTTAGCATGTCAACCTTTTCACTGTTTGAATAATGCGCCATATTTTATTTAATCACACTGTATTTCACGAAAAATATTAATTAAATAGACTCTCTTCTCTTAAGAGAAAAACACTGTCCGTGAAAATTATAAGACGATTTAAATACGTTTTATACGTTAGTGCCGCAACTCTTAAAACAGATGCGTCAAGCAGTGCATTACTTAAAGAAACTATTAGCTTAGATCGGTTTCAAAAGATGCAAAAGTATCTCATATTAACTTTCAATTTACGGGTATTGAAATTATCAAATCCCTTTCCACAAATATTACATGTTTTAATTGCACTTGCCACAGTTTATTTCTTTGTCTGTACCATACTAGTACATATTAGTGCACTGGTATCGACATCAACAAAACCTCTATTATGAATCCTAGAGCCTAGAGGATGGGGCTTGTCCGGAACAATTCGCCTACTGCTCCTGACACCTATCTGTTATCTGTGCCTACAACACACACAGCATCAGTTTCTTTTTGCATGCGATTGATGTTGAACTCATACGTCAAGATAATTATTTTGTTATTTCATGTTTTGTGTTTATTTTTAACAGCTATTTCACCCATTACGAAATGGTTAGCACTGATACGTTGTTTGAGGTTATGTGGTGGAAATTGACCCTAAGATATTGTGTGAAAATTATAGTTTTTTGTTATACTTCATAAAATAATTTAAAGGGATAATTTGTGATAATCTTTCTAGCAGTGTACAATGGTATTAACTGAAATATGGATAACTGTTTAAATAGATGTTTTTTCAGTAAGTAGGTGAGCTTTTATTCACGTTTATGGATATTTTTTTGAAATCATTTAAGTAACTTCTTCAACTCTTTAACTGCCAGTATCGAACTTGAGAAAATTCATATTTTAATCGCTTATGACAATTTTACTTTACTTATTGCTAAAAACGAGTGTTTTTAAACTAGAAACAATGGTAAAAATTGAATTTACTTTAAAAAATTATTTATCTTACAGAAGATATGACAACCTCGCCTTCAGCAAATTATATGGTTTATTTTATTAGGTCACGTCAGTGGTCTATTTGGTAAGCGGTCCTCAAAATGTGCGTATTTAAAAAAAATAATATCTCCGTAAATATTTGAAATTTTTAAAAATGACTCACTAGACTTATGTATATGACAAACTACACCTGCAGTTAAAATATTTGTACTTATTTAAGGTTCACCCTGTATAGTGAAAATCGTTTTTTAAAATTTCAATTATTTACAGAGATATTATTAAAAAAAACACATTTTGAGGACCACTGACTGGATTATTTAATAAAATAAACCATATGATTTACTGGAGAAGGCGAGGTTGCCATATCGTATGTAAGATAGATATTTTTTTAACGTAAATTCAATTTTTGCCGTTGTTTCTAATTTAAAAACACTTGTTTTTAGCAATAAGTAAAGTAAAATTATCATAAACAATTAAAATATGAATTTTCGCAAGTTCGATACTATCAACTAAAGTGTTTACGAAGTTACTTTGCACAATGATTCCAACAATTATCCATAAAAGTGCATAAAAGCTCACCTACTTACTGAAAAATCAATTATTTAAACAGTTATCTATATTTCACAAGTTAATACCATTGTACACTCTGTAAGAAAGATTATCACTAATTAGCCCCTTAAACTATTTTATGAAAAATAAAAAAAACTATGATTTTTACACAATATCTTCGAGTTAATTTTCGCCACATAACCTCAAACAACATGTCAGTAACCTAACCATTTCGTACTTCGTAGTTTTTAAAAATAAACACAAAACATGGTGTAACAAAATAACTAGCTTGATGTACGCGTTCAATATCAAAAGAAGGCAAAATAAAATATTTAAAAGCAGAGTCAACTGCATGCAAGAAACTGGTGTCGTAGGCACAGGTAACAGGTAGGTGTCACCAGCAGTAGGCGAAATGTCCCGCACCAGCCCCATCCTCTAGGATTCATAGTCGAGGTCGACGAAGCGGTGATACCGGTGCACTAGTATGGTCCAGGACAAAGGCAAGTTACAAGTGGGAACAAAACATATAATATTTGTGGAAATAGATTTGATAATTTCAATACACGTAAATTGAAAGTTAATATGAGAGACGTTCGCTTCTTCTGAAACCAAATTAAGCTAATGGTTTCTTTAAGTAATGCACTGCTTGACGCATTTGTTTTAAGAGTTGCGGCACTAACGTATAAAACGTATTTAAATCGTCCTATTATTTTTACGGGTAGTGTTAAGTAGTGATAATCAGTGATAGTGATAGCGATAACATACTGTGATAAATCAGTTAGAGTGTAGTAAAAATGGATAGTATGGATAACTATGATTGTGATTACAGAATCTGGTTTATGTTTTATGTTTATTGGTGAGGTAGAGGAATGGCAAAGGGGAGGAGCCATTAATATTTTCATAAATAAACATATTTCAATAATTCTTTGACATTTCTAAAACTTCTAGTTAACTTCGTTGCAGCTTATTCGAAGACATTAGTGTAACACTGGCAACTCTGTGGAATTCACATCCACCATGGCTCCTAAGAATATTATTATCGGAGTCGGATCAGCAATCCTCAACAAGTTTTTGATTGAAAAATCACGAAATTTATTTAA
Source organism: Monochamus alternatus (assembly GCA_037114965.1). Taxonomy (NCBI): domain Eukaryota; kingdom Metazoa; phylum Arthropoda; class Insecta; order Coleoptera; family Cerambycidae; genus Monochamus; species Monochamus alternatus. Next base: position 26,308,937 of record CM073427.1, on the reverse strand, counting down.
AATTTGACTATTTTATTCCTGATTTTTTTGTAAAAACTCAATTATGTGTGCTACGAAGTAAACTGTATTGTTGTTTAAAATAAATGTAGTTATATACAAGGTTAACCCTGTATTTACCTTAAGCCTTAATATCGTGTTTTCTTTATAAATATTTTATATAGACTTAATACTTAATTATAGCTTCCACACTCATATACCCACTTGAAATGTAAAATACAGATTGTTTGATAAATATACTGGCAAACTAAGGGTGATAGAGAACCCCAAAATAAACTTTTTGCGTATATCCGGAAATGCTTCGTTTTAGAGATACAGGGAATCGAAATTTGTAAAAACGAAACGTTTTTATTTTATTAATGTCTAAAGACGTTTCAGGAAATTTCTATGAAATATTCAGTTTATTACTAACTAGGCATTTTTGAACACATGATACAGTAACTTCAGGGGCGTGCTCACGAGGCAATCTGCAAGTTTTTTTGCATAAGAAAGCACCCAATATTTTTACAATTTCAAAACATTTTTTAGCAAAGCACCTAAAATCACAACTTCTTTATAATTGTGGGTTTTGCACATTTTGCTTCGTTTTCGAGAAAAAAAATTAACCATATAATAAATAATTATGTAGTAGCTACATTTATTTTTACAATCTAATTACCGTCAATAACAATAATTATCGACGGATATGTCATTATAATGTATTAATAATGACAATTACAGAAACAGAGTAGAAAAACATAATACCAGTAACTTTTCATGTAACTGGTAATTTTTAATGTACATGTATTTAGGTAACAGATATTTTTATAAAACGTTGCAGTTAATATTAATATTTTATTGAAAAATTAACTTATTCTTGTATAAGATTATTTGTTTGTTTAAAGATTTCTTTTGTTTTATTTAGATAATATAAATTACTTGGGTCAACAATTATTGTTATTTTTAAAATAAAGTTATGTTTTCTTTATTTGAAGTTTTAAATGATTTGAAAGAATTACTGCAAATATTTGAAATACTATTAAATAATTTTGAATAAACAAATAACATGGAATTAAATAAAAACTGAAGAACATAATTCATATTTCAGTATTATTGCTATATTGTATTCCTTTCTAGAGTAGTTACTACTCTACCCACCTTATATGAATAATTAAATATTACTCAGTAATATTTATTTATTAAATATTACTCAGTAATATTTAATTATTTATGCAAGGAAAGAAAGACTTACGCTGTCAAACTCAATCATTTGAGCTCGTTAGCTCCTCAGTATGCCATAGGAGGTGAGGAAACCAACGAGTTATCCGACATAAGGGAACCTGAGTAGCCGTGATGCAACATACAGGGTGTCCAAAAATACTTCAGGAGTTGATGCCTCACAAAAAATTAGGGACACAAGGTCCTATAACAATTTTTCGAAAACTCAATATTAACGGAGATACAGGGTGTCAAAAGAATTTTAATTTAGTTTTTCTTAGATAACTTTGTTATTTGTGATTTGATTTTTTCCAAGTCTTTCCTATGTATTACTAGTGTCCTTGTAGATTTATGTTCCAAATATGATGCAAAAACTCCAGTACCAAAGGGCCTAATCTGACCTGAAACAATTTTTTTGTTTTCTCCGCTTTATAAATTTGACCAGAACCATGTTAAAGAGTATCAAATATTATTTAAAAAAAGTATGTCTTGTTGCGATACAATAAAATGAACTGTTTTAAACTGATATTCACAGTTTCAACTCATCAATAAAAAATTTATTCACTAACTACATTATTAAGTAACATTTTTTAGTCTATGCACTTACAATAAGTTCTCGAAATGTTGTCCTTCCATTTCGACACAAAATTCATTCTTCTCAGAAAGTTGCGACGAACCCTGAAGAATATGCTCTCTTTTGCTCTTACTATTGCAAAACTGTCAATAATTCGTTGCTTCAGCTCTTCCACGTTATTCACAGGCCTTCTGTATACTAGTGACTTAACATAGCCGCAAAGGAAAAAGTCGATCGGGTTCAAGTCGGGCGATCTGGCAGCCCACTCTATAAATCCACCACGGCCTATCCACCTCTCAGGGAAAATTTCATTGATGTGCTCTCTCACCGTTAAACTGTAATATAAACGTTTTCCAATAAAACTAGCAGATCATTTTGTAGAAAGTGTAGGTAAACCTCACTACCCAGCTTTTGAGGAAAGAAATGTGGCCCAACTAAATGATCTCCCACGATGTCAGCCCATACATTCACAGAAAATTTATTCTGGAACCCACGTTCCATCACTAAATGAGGATTCTTGTCACATCAATAATGTTTATTATGTAGATTTATTACACCATCATGCCCGAATCCAGCTTCATCCATGAAAAGAATTAAATTGATGAAATTTCTGTTGCCATCATGGAGATTTATAATTGTCCTACAAAAATTCAGTCGTGCAATCGGATCTCTAGGGAGTAGAGCTTGGATCTTTTGATAGTGGAATGGATGCAGGAGTTGTTCCTGCAAAATTTCATGGGCTGAGCTTTTGGGAATATTTTCCTGCGATGCAATTAACCTGACGCTTATATCAGGATTATTATCAACCACATCTAAAACACGAACTTCAGCCCCAGGAGTTCGAGTTCGTCGTGGGCGACCGACATCAAACCGCCTCGTCTTAAAAGAGCCAAACTCACCTAATCTCTGATGGACAGTACTGAACAGCAGCGGTCGTGGAATTCTTCTATTTGGATATGCATCTCGATACAAACGTTTTGCTCTTGATGCATTTCCCGCAGCTAAACCATAATAATAATGCATGTCGCGCAGCTTCTCATTCGAATTTTATTATAATTATTATTGTTATTATCATTATTCATTTTATCAGTTTTAATCACGATACTTATTACACACAAATGATCACAACAGAATAATTCACATAAATATTATCTGTCAAAAGTAACTAAGACAACATTAAGTTATTGTTTTCAAAGCCTCCTTTGTAAATCTTAAATATCGTTAACTCATGAAAATGTTTCAAGTCGTTTTTCTCAGAAACGGTTCATTTTATTGTATCGCAACAAGAGATACTTTTTAAATAATTTTTGATACTCTTTAACATGGTGTTGTTCAAATTTATAAACCGATGAAAACAAAAAAGTTGTGGGCCACGTATCGAAGATTAAGATCAGGTTAGGCTCTTTGGCACTGGAGTTTTTGCATCATATTTGGAACATAAATCTACAAGAGTACTAGTAATACATAGGAAAGACTTGGAAAAAATCAAATCTTAAATAAAAAAGTTATCTAAAAAAAACTAAAAAAAAAAAATTCTGACACCCTGTTAATATTGAGTTTTCGAAAAATTGTTATATGACATCGTGACCCTAATTTTTTGTGAGGAATCATCAAGTCTAGACGCATAATTTCCGGATACCCTGTGGCCACATACTGAATTTGGTTGTCCACCTGCACAAATAACTTTAATACAATTTGTAGTAAATAATACTACAGTTATGGTAATACTCACCACAAGTGTTTTTTTGTCATCTATAAATATTATTATTTTGCCCTATAGCCGCATTTTGTATTTTTCGGTATTACATTTATTACAAAATATTAATAACTTTAATTCGTGTAAATCTATAATTTAGGAAAGAATAACCTGTTCTATAATTAATAATATTTTATTCTTAATTTAGCAAAATATTATTTTTTAAGTAAATCTTAAATTTAATGTTATTTTAAGAAAGGCAAGTGTTGAATTAAGTGTATGAATGTCAAAAATATGTGAACATTTACATCAAATATTATACTTTATTACTAAATTTATACGTATACACTTGAATGGAGTTTAAAATTTTAAGTATATTTTAAATATAGATTATATTTTTTTCTGTGTGGTAGAACAATGTATGTAGTATTATTTGATAACATTTCCGTTGTAGTAAAAAAGCGTTTGGAGATTATTTATTACTACAAAATTGTAAACATAATAGTACGTATGTGAAATAATACTACAAATTGTGCTTGAAAATGTAATTACAACAAATTGTAGCACATAGGTCTACAATTATTGTAAAAGAAATTACTTTTCTTTTTTTTCATTGTATTACCTCTTTCAACGGCAATTATTCCAGAAACACCCCGTATACTGTATACTAAAACTACAAAATACCTAGGTATGTCCCTATTAAAATAGAGTTTCTATAATTTTTCTTGTTCAAACTTTTCCTAATAGCCATAATCATAATTTTTTAAAAGACTAGCAAAATTTTTGCTTTAATATTACCATAACAATGAAATGAAACGTAAGATAGTGCACATAATACTAAACTTCTTCAATAAAGCGATTATCTGTAAGTTTTTACAGCTGCAGTTATTATGACCACAACGAAAACTGCCCATCAAATTATAACTGGCAGTAAAACTCAGCTAAAACGTACACCTATTTTTTGGACAATTATCTTCTTTATGCCAAAAATTGATTTTATGTTGCACTGAAATTTAATAGAGTTTCAAAATAGTTTTAAAGAATAATATAAATTGCAGAATGTGAGAATTCTTTGAAATCCTCGATTGTACCAAGTTATTTGGATAAATATTTGGAAAAATAAAACTATATACTGAATATGCGATTGTAAAACTGAAAGCGGAATTTGGACATATTCATTTTTATTTATTTATTTACTCCAATAATAGAGCAAAATGATAATAACAAATATAAAAAAAACATTACAAAATAGAGTGATACAAACAGATGCAAGATAGATAGAACAGTAGGTAATATACAAGAAATAAAAATTATTAAATAATGTCAACAATACTAAAATGCATGTACTTACTGTATATTACGGGTTGAGGTCAATAAAGATACATTCTGATAAATCGTACTGGACGCATAGCAAAAGAGGCAATATTATTTATATGGGTGTCAAATAAAAGTTTATTATCAAATATTACACTAAAATTAGAGGTATTAAAAGACATCGTTCATATTGACCTGATAATAAGGTAGTCAAAATTAACAGGACTTAGTATTCTTGTAGCAGTCCTGGATATCCGAAAAAATCTAGACTTATAACCCCGCTCACAATTTAGAGCAATCGATACAAAGAAAAATACATGCAGCTCATAATATATTTTTCCTATAAAATTATAAGTGCCCCATATGACTGAGAGCATACACGATTACACAGCTTCTGCCGTAGCATTCTGAAAATCGTAAACGCCCTAAACGCGAGGCAAAAATATGAGTGTAAGTGATGTTTAAATATGTAGTTCATTAACAAAAATGTGCGTAAGTAGTGTATATGTATATTGTAATAAAGAGTGACAAAGAACGACAACTGCGAAACGGAAAATAGTGGAAAATCGCGGAAGGAAGATGGTATTTTAAACATGAGCTTCTCACAATAACTTTTGAGAATATGCGTGACATATGAATTGTAGTATGTGAATTTCCGTATAAAGTGAAATCGAAAAAACTATATTGATAAAGAAAGACGAAAACGAAGAAACTATTTAAAATAAATATTAAAAGATAGGAATGTGAATCAAAGACGAAACTTTGACGAAACATAGCAAATGAAAGTCATATGGAATGAGGTACGATACGATGCTAGTAACCAATAGCGAATAGTGTGTACGTATAGTGCAATGCATTCTAAAGCCTTTTTTTCTTATGGATGCAAAATTGACGAATATTTGCACGATATATATATAATGATGGAAAAATCTCTACTTTTAACGAATTTTGTCAACTACAATATTTTCTATGATGATTTTCATCATGGTAGATTATCAAAAGCTCAAAACAAACTTTTCAGCACCACACAATAGTGAAAGTAGCAATAATGTTTGTACTTTTTTACTGTTTACCAGCATTTGTCAAAAGTGCGAAATTTGCACAAATATCCACGAAGTTGTTTGCGTCTATGAGAACAATGCTTAAGTGTTACAGTGCGATATCCACGGAGTGCGCATCAGGTGGGTGTAAGTGGGTTGCGATGGGTCATCGCTGTTCGAATAGATGGCATTCTAATTTGTGGAGAAGTTGACACAGGGGGTGGGGGGAATTTAAAGTAAATTGTTAAAGTGCTAAGCTCACTCGACGTCAACTTATTTTTGGTAATTGTGTGTGCTTTGAACCGTTCTCAAGTAGCACACCTAGATAATCATGTCACCTGCAACCCTCACCATCCGTACTGATCTATGTGCTGTGAATTAGTCACTCCATTATTTTCGACCTTGGGTAATTGATAATACAAGATAAAAACTTTAAATTTGGAAATAACTTTATCATTCTTATTATCTAACGCCCCAGAATTGGAAAATCCGTTATATCACTGTATCTATTAAAAATAATGGTTGTTATATAGTACAATTATTTTTATTGCCTCTTTTGTATATTTTTTATATCTGAGCGCCTTCAAATTTTGTCCGCCTGGAGGATTAATAAATATACTAAAAATCAATGGCCCCAAGGTAGAACCTTGGAGAATCTTTGAAGGAGCGATAAATGTAACTGATTTGGAACCCTTGTACTCAACACATTAACAATGATTTCATCAATATGATTTTAAAAACTCAACCAATTTGTCAGTAAATCCAACAGCACCAATATTTTTCAAAACGATCTGGTCAAAAGCCTTAGAAAAGTCCGTATAAATTACGTCGACTTGTTGATTTGCATCAAAAGCTTCAGATTAGTTTTCTAATTAAACTGAAATAAATGAGAATTTCGTAGGTAAAGACTTTTAATGCAAACTGCTAATTGACTCATTAATGTTTTTTATTCAAATGGTCGTTATGTGTTCAATATATCGTATAATTCACATTACCAACCTAACAATTTGTCTACAAGTAATGTAATTAATCACTTGGCATACAAATCCGAAGGAAACTAATAATTACAGTTAAATTTAGGTAATTACGTACGCGATTTGTAATCACGAGTATTTAATGGGTAATTGTGTTAACGTTTAAACTAGCGTATTATTTCATAGGTATCAGTCTCGAGTCGCAGATGTATCTAAAGTTGTTATAGGCTATAAATTACTATTTACTGTGAAGTACTTATTTTAAACTTATAATTGTTAATTTATTCCTGTATCTCAAATATACCATTTGCATAGTAAATAGCTATATATCACGCAGAGTTGAGATCCCCTAAATCTGAATTGAAGAGAATACTGTTAGCTATATTATTTAATTTCGAAAAACAACTTTATACGGAGAGAAAATATTACTGTTCCTTTAACAAAACGTATTTTGTCAATTAAAATAGATATACAATTTATTTAATGCATATTTCTTAATTTGACAGAATATTTCTTTTGATTACCAACATAATATTAATTCAAATGGAAATAAGGAAAGTTCAGTACCAATATATATTTTAAGCAAATTAATAGAGATATGAGATTTAATATGACAAATCTAAATTATTATTATAAATATACAGGTTGATTTAGAACCTATACAGGGTGTCCGGAAAAGACGTGTTCAACGGAAGACCACAGACTCCTGGGTTCAAAATAAGCCGATTTAGCCCAATTTACTTATTTTCAAAATTGCTTTATTTACACGCTAGAGAGTGCCAAAGTTCGCGAAAATTTTTTGTTTATTCCGAATATCTCGAAAACGACTTGATGGATTTTAACCATTTTTGGACTACGCAGTGATAAGTCTAACCGACACTTTTTGACATTATTTAAAATCTTTTGCAGTTATTATAAATATAAGAAAAATCATGTATCATGCAAACATAAGCACATATTTTTTTAACCCCCTGTACAATTACTCTCAGTTTTTTTTTCTATTAGTAGCTGACTTTATTTAGAAACTTTTTTTATGCGTTCAGAATTTTGAATAGATGAGTAGTTTACGCAGAAAAAATATTTTTCGTATGTCAACAATATCAGCATTCGTTCTGCAACAAATAACAAAGTACCAGAAGTTGGTATTGGTAGTTGATCAGTTGTGTATCAAATCTAATCAGCTACTGAAATTAGTCTCTCGGTTTATTCTTGCTCAATTTTTTAGTTACTTTAGATCTTACTTTATCTGCTGTCGTTATTCTTGTGTTTGTTTCTGTTCCTTATTTTTCATTATTTCATCATGGATATGTATACATATTCCGAACAAGGACATATGCTTTTGGTTTATGGATTTTGTCAAGGTAACGGCCGCAAGAGTGTTAGGATCTACATGGACAAGTTCCCTCATCGACGAGTGCCAAATCATCAAACTTTCCTTCCACGAAATGAATGCGGCTCAAAGACATCAACGTACCACAAAAACTATAGAGATGGAGGAACAAATTCTAGATAAGATAGAAGAGAACCGAAAAATTAGTGAAAGACGAATTGGACATGAAATAGTGATACCAAAAACCATATAGTTTTTCGGCGACCGGACAAAAAATTTTTAAAGAAATACATAATATTTTATACAGCAAATTCAACTGCTTTTGCCGCTATTGTTAGTAATAATTAATAAAATCAATTTGTGATTTTAATTAATAAAATAGTTTGATATACTTGATGTTACAACAAAATTTTGGACGCGTCCCAGTTTCTACAAAGTAACGCAAATGTTTCTCCTTCTTGTCCGTTTTGAACTCGTTAATTATTGGCAGCAGCTATGATACGTTTGCAATAGTGTCCACTTCGGTGCGCTACACTTCATTTTTTAAATATCCCTACAAAAAGAAGTCCAAAGGATTTAAAGTCAAGAGATCGTGGCGGCCATGGTACCGGACTTCCTCGCCCTATTCCTAGTAATGCTTGGACACGCTGTACATTGCATGGATATAATTAAGCCTCGTGTATGATACGCCACACTGCTGTAATACGCCGTGGTCGCCCTGGACCTCCATCTCTTACACGATTCGATCGCAAATTTCCTGTGCCACGCCCGCGTTATACTACACATGAACTCACTTCACATCGTGGTAAAAGTAGCTGTATGTGACACATTGACATGTTTACCGGGAAATTATTCTGCTAAAGCATTTTCACTTCACTATAAATTAAATTACCTCCGAGTTAGTATACACGCAAGCCATTTTTGACACATGATGTAAACACTCGCATCACAGAAATTTTAATACTATAGTATTAAAATTTCTGTAATCGAATTTGAATATTCGGAATCGCTTTGCTAGAGACTTCAATACATATATTTTTTGGAAACTAGAAGAATTTTAGACATTTTTCTTTACTATATTGACTCCATCTTGCATCTATTCCCAAATGTTTTTAGACAAGTTGGGAATCACCTTGTATATTGAATTAAAAATATGTTCAAATTATCGATTTGAGGTTAATTTGCTATCGGTTAAAATAAATATGTTATTTAAATAAATAAAAATAGTAATCCAATCAATAACATACTTCCTTAAATTAATAAAGTAATTGTGTTCAATTTTAAAATATAGCCAATCATGGCACCGCTCCCTGGTGCTACTTCGTCACCCCAGAATTATAATGTTCTATACGCCAAATTGCTACTTTTGGGAAATCGTGTCTAAATATTGTACGGCGATCATACATTGACATATATTATAAAGAGATGTGGAATTAAGATCAGTGTCTCAAAATATGAAGTAATGTTACAATTTAGTTATTTTAGTCTACAAGAGAACTATATAAAATCATAAAAACGGGTTTTTATAAATGGATATAGAACAAAATGCCTTATTTTCAGATTTGGTAAAGAAATATGGGGATATAGAACAAGATATTTTGATTTTTTTACTGTATGTATTCTAAAATAAATCAAATCTCCTACAATTCTTATCAATGAAGTCATATGTATGCTCACTGATACCAAACTTCTAGGTATGCTTTAGTCCACAGAGTAGTTAGTTTCACACAATATTGTTAATACCTAAAAATATATAAAAAGAGATATTTAGATGTCGAACAAAAATAAGTTTTTTATGCAACCCTAATAAAGCCCTGTGGAACTGTCTTTCCTCTTCTGGGAATTTGAGGAAGCATCTCAACCAAATGCTTCTTTTTCTGATCGGGTATATTAACATTCGTCTTAGGTATTTGGGGGACGTTATCCAGAAGTGGTACCTCTGTCTTAAGATTTATTCTTCTTGTATATTTTAGCTTAGCAGTCTTTATTTCTCCGTAATGTGTCCTTTTCATATATTAAATGTTTCGCTTTTGTGTAAGGAATTAAATTATACGAATATCGGGCTGAAAATGATTGATAGTCAAAATAATCTCTAGAAGTTATCTGGATTATTCTAAATTTAAGTTTCCACGATTTTGGCATTGACAGGAGGAAACGAATTAAAGTTAAAGGGGACCAAACTTCTAAATTGCGTATATACCTTTCTATGCAACTATGAGCATTATCTATTTCTTGGATGCTGCCATGGCCTGGCTCCCCGAACTTTTGATCTCACTTTTATGTTCTATGCTTTTCTGAATTAAATAAATTTCTGTAAAGCAAAGGACATTATCGAATTTTTATTTTGTGGCACACAACTATCTGACCATAAAATCAGTGTATTAAGTTGAGAAATGTCTAACTATTTCCTTTAGTATTCTAATCAGGGCACTAGTAATGTGAACACCGGCTCGTCCACAGAGAAGTTCGTGCAACACTGCGTTGTAAACAGTATTATTCACATTGAGGTGAGCTGTAAAGATATAACAGGACAGCTTCATTTTATAAAAATTCTTTGATACATTGCACTTTGGTAATGAAAATGTATTTTGCAAATCAAAAGTAATAACTCCTATTGTGTTATCATTGGAAAAGCGGCACCTCTCACTATTTCTTTCAGAATTACCCAAATTCTTACGTGCGATAAAGTTTCGGATTTCTTCCGGTGTCGAATTATTATTCATACGTACTTACAATGATCGTCGATCGAGCTTTCCTATATTATGTCTAATCGGATATAGAACAAAATTGTTCTGGGTGATGGGAGTGACATTGAGAGGGGATATAGCAGAATATAATTTTCTTTGAGGTTATGGAACAATATAATTCTCATAGATTTCGAGGGACAAGATAATAATATTATGTTTGGGAAAAAATGTGGATATAGTACATTAATTTACTAAAAACTTTCTTGTAGAGCTTTGTTAATACGTAATTTTTATGGATATAGAGAATATCATGTTGATGTACTTCTTATACTCACTGTAATATCAGCTATTATCATGGAACAAAATGGTTATACATATTTGCAATATATTTTATGCAATCATTTTTGTGCATAAAATTCACTCAATTATGTAATATTATGATATATTATTATGTATTGGAAGTGTTTTTTTTAATTTTACAGTGAATTGTATGCCACATAGTCACTATTATTGAAAACTTACTTTTATTATTATATTTTATAAATTTGTGCAATTATGAAAAAACAAAATATTTATATACGAATTTTTATTTATATGCAAAAATAAATTATGTAAAAGCTTAATTGTGCAATGTTCACATCAATTATTTTTGGCATCTGTAAATATTATTTTATTGAGTGGCTAGTGACCATAGATGTAGATATTTACACTGCCGCATTCTTGTCCATCCGTCGGTTATGACACAGGTCAAAATAGCCAATAGCTAGCTATCAGCTAACAAGCTCGAAGCCGTTAAATGTCTGGTGGCACCACTATTGACAACTAGTGGCTGTTTGCTATACGTTTTTCAGAATATATGGAACAGCCCATTTGCATAGTGTTTTACTGAGATGCTAATCTGCCAAATGATTGGCGGATGCTTAATACGAAACTTTAAGTGGGTAATTTGTAAAAAGCGTCAGCTGAATCAGTTATTGTGTGGCTTAAAATAAACTACAAACAACATACGGCATATCGACAGATGATTTATGGCAAATTCTAACACAGATACAAGATCAAAGATCAATGTACAAACCTTGATCCTGACATCAATACACCATAGGAGATAGGAGTTACGACATTTTCTAATCGAATAAAGAAAAATCATAGCTTAAATAATGTCTTATTACTTATATCCCTGCACAGAAAATACACTGTTAAATTACATTTGAAAAAAATATATCCTAATTTTTTATTTTTTGCTTTTAATTTACAGTCCTGATTAAGATATGCTATGAATGGTGACGAGCATAGTTAACTAATTTCAACTCGGAATCTGTTAAATTCTCACCCACACTCAAGCCATTACATTAAAAATGCTTAGATCACCCACCGATCGCCTCACCTATGGCGTACTTATCTTATAAGTTCGAAACCTAGTGACGAATGATTTAAATTTTCTATTAGACACTGCATTATACAATTTTTAAATTTTAATTAAACTTGAGTACTTTTTAATTTTATAATTAACCTTGTACTACAAAGCATTTTTAAAAATGTCAAACAAATAACACCGTGTGTGTGAAAAACTTTTAAAGCTACCTTTGTTGCTAACCCAACTCGGTTCTGCTTCATTACATTCCGCTAAAAGCAAATACACACAAAACTCTCAAATGACCACCCCTTACAGCATTTAATTTTTAATGTTTTCAACGCCGTATTTCGCATCAAAATGGAATAATTAAATTTTAAGCAATTTCGCAGCCGAAATATAAAATTTCCAAACAGGGTTGTAATTTCGTAGTAAAATACGTCAATGAACAAACAAATGGTGTAATTATATACAAATAATATATATTTTAATACGAATTTTACTTCACGAAAATTATTTCTGTTTCGTTCTGTTTAGCCGCATTGCAGCTTGCCTGTCGTTTAGCTTTTGCGAAGCGGGCAGCTCGACAAACATTGCCCCTTTTCCATTTTAAACTTATTAGCCAAATATAAGGTAGACTCGGGAGAAGTGACATAATCAAAATATCTTTGTCAACTTGAAAATTTCCCGGAAAGAATGTAAATGTAGTCGTATTATGTGCAGGATAAAAAATGCTATGGCCATGTAGGAATGATTTCTAAATTGAACGCATGTATTTTGCGTTCGAGATACAAACAATATTTTTTCGAAAACTGCAATAAAATAAGACCAAATAAGTCGTGACGTCACACCTAATGTTGGTATCATTGAATCGATTCCAAACAAAACATTGTCGCCATGACGACCGACGACCAGTGTTGCCAGCGCCGAAGAAAATGTTGTACCAATTCCTTCAGACAATTGTACCAGATTTTATTGCCAAATTACAAATCATATCCTTGGTAACTCTATAACATTTACTTATTTCTGGATTTTTATGCTAAAAGAATAACAAATAAAGCAGCAAATTTCAGTTTTTAGGTTACATGCATAGACAAGAGAACATTCGCTTGTACTCGTCTATTGTTACCACTGAAATGTAATTATATATTATGATGACTGGAATGCGCTAAAAGCTGCGCGAATGGATTATTTATGATCAGCGCCATATTTTGTTTTTTGCCTCTGGCAATGGCGGAGCAGTAGGGGCTTAGCTGATTCTGATTTGAAATGAAATTGAATTCTGGATATGAAGAATTATTTCATGCTATATGCTGGTTAATTTTACAGTCCCTTATAAAACATGACATGTTCCAACAATAACATCCAAAAAAATACACAAAGAAAAACACTAACGAGATACAAGATAAAATAAGAAACCACACTGTACGCCAATGACGTGTTTACAAACAAAATAATGGGAAATTAAGAACACAATTTATATCGTACGTGCAGATGGTTGTCTCTCTCGCACCCACATACATAACCAATGAAGTATGTCTTTGCTGAGTTTCATGTGCCTCCTTTTGTCTGCTCCTAGGTTTGGTACCTTTATTTGGATACGCAATGGACTCACTGAAATGTACGATATGGAATGCGTAAAGGAAATATAGAATCCTTAATTATAGTAGGCTTTATGTTATTAAATAATAAATACATAATTTGGTTCTTTCGTAGGAAACGAGTGATTCTTGTTGTTGAGTTGATTTAAAATAGTACCTGTGATCAGTAATTGTGAGTGTACGTTATTAACTGTATCATGAGTTAGTTTGCTTACTTACTTTATTAGACAAATCTATTCTTCTTTTACTTTAGCTGATTTTGGAAGGCGAAAAAATTTGCAACTTTGCTTTTCACTATAATGATTGCAGTTTGAATCAAAACTCATCACCATTTCACCGTATGCAACTGATAGTTCAAACAATAAAATCCATAAAATAAATACCCTCTATAAAACAGATATTATTAAAACTAAATAACACTATTCAGAAATATATCACAGAAAAAATAAGTCGAACATTCAGCGACAAAACTAAGAAAAGACGAGGTTAGGCTAGCTTTAGACTGACTATAATTCAGTGGTTGTCATAACAATGCCATGGCAATCATTAGGTCTTTGTTTTGTTTGGAATCAGCTCAATGTTGCCAATATTATTTGTGACGTAAAACTTTTTATGGCCTATTGTATTATGTACAACAATTTAATTTATATTTGAAATCGTTTAAACCATGTTTAAATCAAGACGGTTTTGGCACGGTGACTATCACAACGATTGCAGCTTACTAAATAATAAAAATTAGTTGTTTGAAAAATTACTGTCAGAATTAGATGTTGTAATTCGTATTCTAAGAGTGCTTAATTAGAAATAACCAGAGGAAGTATTGGAAGCGGCACAAAGTGCTGTTTCACAAAAAATCGTCGAGACAGTACGATATTGCCTACAACGAATTCAGAGGGTGGAGTAGTTCGAAAATTGTCCGAGGTAGTATTACTGGCATATTTCGAAAATAAAATTAAACTTCGACGTTATGGTCGGTATATTCCATGTTAAACAGTGCACTGAATGGCAAAGAAAATGTAAATATCAGAAAATTCCAAAACTAATACTATATTTAAAAAGCAAGTCAGTTGGATACCGTCTAAAAATGTCCAGAATTATAAGGAAAGAGGAAATTTAGATATTTTTACACGAAGCACTTGTTAATAGATATTTGCTAGAAGAGGTAAATCAAATTAGTATAAATAGATCGATTTAACAAATTTTAGACAACGTTTCAAACTACGTTTCAAATATTGTGCTTTACGTCCGGCAGTTACTACAAGTCAAAGATTTTTGTGAAGTATGTCAGGAAACAATATGTGATTGGCGTCAACAAAATAAAGAATGTGTCAAGGGAAATAGCAATTTATCTCAATTTGCCTCATCCGGAAACTTATACAGGGCACTGCTTTAGACGTTCTTCCGCCACTCTTGTAACTTACGCAGGGGCCGATGTTTCCGCCATTAAACGACATGCGGGGTAGTGTTCTAGTACGGTAGCGGAGACATATATAGAAGGTTCTGTACAAAATAAAATTTCAATCGCAAATAATTTATTACTATCTTTAGCAGAGCCCTGTTAATGCAACGTGCTCAGTACACTTACACAATTATTAAATCTACGATAACTGACAGTACTGGATCTAGCATAAATTTAACTCACTGCAACATCGGCATTTTCAATTTACATGTAGTACAAAATAAATTTTAATCGTCCTGTTTATAATAGTTATTCTTTTGTATCGAAAGTTTATATTGCTTAAAATGTATATTGTTTAATTAATAAAATCATAAATAAGTTTTGACAAAATTACAAATTATTTTGACATTTGTTGTATGTTCTACAATCAAAAAAGACTATAGGAATCTAGAACATAAAAGTATTTCGCAGCTAGGTGACAAAAAAAGAGTCACCTTGTCAACTGAAAATTTAACGAAAATGTCGACTTTTGATAACAGTTTTCAAGCATACTAGGAATAATGCTTTATATTTCTGCTCGTATTCTGACCTTTAAATCCTCTAACGTATTTGTATGCCACACTCTTTGACATCACGAAATAATCTAAAGGAATAATCTGAAGAAGAGGTGAAGTGGAGTGGTCTACTAGATTCCCCGGTCTGAATCCACTTCCAACTAGCAAAATGGAACTTCAAAAGAAGCGAATTATTTTATAACTATCGAATTGCGTTTTTTAACGAACAGTTTGATTTTATAGAGCAAATAATTGCCATAATTTTGTTCATGAAGAAAGTAATTGTGTAAACTTGTTTAATAATAGTTTTTACAACGTCTTTTATGGAACAAATAATTTTCAGGTCTTTAAAATTTTTATAAAACTATTATAATACGTTATACAACATTTAAAAAAATTGTAAATAAGGATAGTAAACGTATTGTGAAGGAGTTGTATACTTAGGCAAATGACTTTTAATTATAATCTTATAAAATAGTTATATAAATGTGTTTTATTAAGGATATATAAGGAAATTAATAAAATTATTTTTTTGCCTCGCTAATTTGCGCTTATTTATAAAATAGTTTTATAGTTGTGTTTAATCTATAAAAATATTCCCTGTTTTATAAATATGTTATAGAACAAAATTGTGACTTGAGAAAACAAAATTATTGTATGTACCGCGTAATAAAATTCCAAACCTAACCTTAATTTTTGAACTCCTAAGGTATAGTGTATTACCAAGCACTAATCAAGAAAGAATACTAAGAAATTCTTGAAAGTAACGTTTCCAGTCAAACGTGCCGACGTTCAATTTTACTTATAGGTTTTATTATATAAATAATGATGGTGTCCATGTTCGAGAACTCACATTAAAAACGCTTCATGGCTGCTAAAAAATATGAAAAACCAGTACGAGAAAGTAACTTTGATTTACATTTTTGGTAATGCAATAATTAGGTTAGTTTTAAATTAAATACCTATTATTATAATTAACTAATAATACTTAGCTAATATCTAACAATATTAATATAGGTAATGGCAGTACATAATATTTTAAATTTCTAATTTTTTTATAAAACTTGGCAACTTCATTTGATGCAAACATTATCTACTTGCGCACGCACATTTTTAAATATATTTAAGACTATAAAAACATTTTATCGTATAAAGTTGTAATATACACTAAAATATTTTGTAATGCTTTTATGTAGAATAAAAGCATTCTATCCATTTATAAATAAATATTTGTTGGATCAGCGACTGCCGCCATTATGGAAAATTAGTTGAGCCTTATTAAAATTATATCTAAAACATAATTTCCCTATTTTTGGAAAACTATTTAACAAGATCATTAAGTATAATAATTACACAACGATATTATAAATTAAAGAAAGCATAATTTTAATATTTTTTAAATTTATGCTTCATAATTTTAATGCAAATGTGGTCTAAACTAAAGCGCATAATTTTTTTGTCACAAACATATATATAGTTTATCATTAAAATTTGCGGCGCAATAAAATTTTCGTTGTTGAAACACTGATTGTTGACATGATAATATTGTAAGTATTATACCTATCTACCATTTACACAAATGATCGCCATTGAGTGACCCCGTTTTTAAATATAAGTACAAATAATTATGAATCTGCGTTATACATCTATCTTAAAATGATTTGGTTCTAATATTCTTCACTAAAAAATATAACGTTTCTTTAAATAATACCAAAATACAGACTACAAAACGTTTTTATAGTTGCTGTATAAAATTGTTTTAAAAGTGTTGTAGGTATGCATTTTTTATAGAACTGTTACATTACCAAAGTGTTTTATAAAAGTGGGTCCTTTTCGATTCTATAAGTATCGTATAAAGGCATTTAACTACGTTATATAAAATAATAATAATAATTTATTTACAGAAATGTCAATATTGACAAAAATAGTTTGTATAAATATGTTAGTAAATATTAAAGATATAATCATTATACTAAACTGTAAATAAAACAGGTAATCGATAAGTGTACGAAGACACTTGTTTCGATACAACATGTGTAAAAACTAATATAGCAAAAAATTAATAAAATAGTAGTAAATGGACCAACAATATATTAACAGCACTTCACTAACACTCACATACATATACAAAGATTCAAACATACATTCATACATACATTCACAGACATACAGACAAATTTATTTTTATACTTATAATATATATAATAATACTACTATATAAAGAATTATTCCATAATCAACATAAAATAATTATAGAAAATTGAAATTTTAAGTATACAAACTTTACGAAGAAATACATCTACAAACAGTGGTGGAACAGAAACAGTGCTAGGTATACAGCAAAGTTTCTCATTGAAACTAAAATAATTAAATTACAGAAAGAGGTAAGTGTTTCATTCTATATAACTATTTACAATTTCTCTAGAGGTGGTCATAACGAATAGTTTACATTGTTTTTTAAAGGAAAGCAAATTTAATGACTGAATTTCTTTTGGAATGTTGTTATATAATTTTGGGGCTAAGTACTGATATGATCTTTGTCCAACAGCTTTTGTCATAAATGGTGTTACACATACATTTTTATTTCGAGTATTATAATTATGTAATTGAATAATCTTGTCATTTGTCTTATGAAAGTTGACTACACTATTATAATAAAATAATTTCCTGATGTCGAACATTTTGGAATCCCTATATACTAAGTCGGTAGAATAACTAATTTTTTTATGTAACATAATTTTCAAAAAAAGCTTTTGGATTATTTCCAGAGATTTTAAGTGAGTCTTTGATGCTGCACCCCATGCTAATATACCATAAGTTAAGTGGCTCTCAATTAGTGCATGATAAACTATTCGCATCTGTTTTTCCTCCAGAATATTGTTCAAATACCTAAATTTATATAAAAGGGATTGTAATTTTTTTACAACATATCTTATATGACAGTCCCATCGCAAAAATCTATCAATATATATGCCAAGGTATTTTACTTTTTCTTCAGGTTGCAAGGTATACTGCGTTCCCTGATCTACTATGTTTATGGACCGGAAAGGAGGAGTATTAGACATATTACAGCTGAAAGGTAGATAACATGTTTTTTCTAGATTTACAGTTAATAATTTTTGATCAAACCAACACTTGATTTTTTTTAAATCTTTCTCTACTATTTCTTTTAAATTACCCCATGTTTCAGCCTTATAAAATATTGCAGTGTCATCTGCGAAACCAATGATATCTCCAGTGCTGTTTATATTATATAAACTATTTATATAAATGGAAAACAATACCGGTCCCAAGACTGTACCTTGTGGAATACCATATTCTATTAAAAGTTTGTTACTATATATATTATCAATTTTTACACATTGCAACCTGTTTGATATGTAGTTTTCAAATAATTTCAAACTGGTATGCCTAATGCCCATGCCCTCTAGTGTCTGTAAAAGTAATGGGTGACTAACGGTATCAAATGCTTTTGCAAGATCTATGAATACACACAAACAGGGCGTTTCATTATCTAAGGCGGAATATATATTGTTTGTTAGTTCCAATATGGCATGATTTGTTGATGTTTTTTCCTTAAAGCCAAACTGCTTGTCGGAAAGTAGTTTATATTTATTAAGATAAGATACAAGTCGTAGTTTGATTACTTTTTCAAATATTTTGCTAAAATTAGTAATTATAGAAATAGGCCTGAAATTGACGGGTACCTTAATATCGCCCTTTTTATATATAGGTATTACAAGGGAATCTTTAAACGCTGTGGGCCAATAACCTTCGGTCATACACCAATTTATTATATAAACTAATGGGTCCAAAACAAGTTCAGCAATTGGTTTTAAGGTTTCAGATTTTATGTTGTCTAGACCTGGGGTTTTATTATTTTTCAAGTCCCTTATAATATTTTTTATTTCATTTTTTTCAGTTGGTAATAAGACAAAAGAGTTCATTGTAGTAATTTTTTTAAATGTGAAATTGCTATTTATATTAATCTTATCCGCCAATTTTTTTCCCATCTCTATAAATGTTTTGTTGAATTCGTTTGCTATAAGTTTTGTGTCCGTAATCAAAACATTCTCATTGTTTTTTAATGAAGTTATTTGTGATATTTTGTTCTTTGTTTTTGAAATTTCCTGTACTGCTTTCCATAAGCCCTTATTGTTATCCTTATTATCAGTTATTAATTTCTTATAATAGTTTTGTTTTGCTTTTCTAATTAGTGATGTTAATTTATTTTTATATTCTTTATACTCTCTTTTTAGTTCCTCATTACCCGGATTATTATATGAGTTTGAAGCTCCTATAACATTTATATTATAGCAATCTATACAACCTTTATAAAATTTATTTGCTAACTGGGCTGATACTAAGTGAAAATATCAATAATTTACCCACAGTATTATTTATAACATACAGTTGTGTTTTAAAATTCAAATTCAGGAATACTTGTACATTTATGTGTAAAGATTACTGAGGAATGCAATTCAAAATGCCAACTAATAAAGCTTTTGATGCATTCATATTTTTAATTTTGTTCCATAAATATTTTAAATAACGTTGTATAATATAAAACGTTTTTTTCATAAACCAAACAGTTTGTCTACTGTAAACATAAAATCATATCAGGCATTTCGACAGCCATAAAGAACATTATTATGTCCTTTGTATATTTACTGAGGAGAAAAATACAATATACAATTTACGTTGTTGTGTTTATCAGCGTATTAATTCAAATAAAATAACAATATTGACTAACACTTACCCGTTTTATATTTTATTTTTACAGTTTCCGAATTCAGTTAGCGTTCTTTTTATTACGCTTTAGATAGGTAGTTGTCGCATTTAGATATAAACTACATTTCTCTAAAATTGAAACGCACAAATCTTTATCGTAATTTATCATTAAATATTTACACTAGTTATATATTACTAACTTTAATATTACGTAATATCTGAAGATAAATGTACCCTGCACGTCCAATACAGAAAATACATTTCGTATTCTAAGAGAATTACTCTTCGGCTGCATTCTTAATACTCTTACGCCATTATATTCCTATATAAATCATCATACACAATTGATTGGAAACATACAATGGCATATATCTATATGGAGTTCCGCTATAGTTCATTATTACTATAGACCGAGTTTTATGTAACCATTTACCAATTTATAGCATATTTATGATTTATTTGCATATCTTGCACTGAAGCGTATCTAAAGTATATAGTTTTCATGGATTTCAGAGGAATAAGTAAACATAGAGGAGCTTTAAGCATTTTTATTGCATACTAATCGGCTGTCATCTGTTTTGGCGAATGCGCTCCGTGCATACTTAAAACGTGTTAAGGTTAATTTCCCTAATTTTTAGAATATTTATCAAGCAGAAACTATTCGTAAGAATTGAAAGAGCATTGCTTAGGTAAGTTTTTACTAATATCTGAAAAAACCTACACACAAAGGTTTAAATAAAAGCCACGTTTAAATTTGAGTCTTCGCTTTTATAAAGCAGAAAAAACATGTTTATGAAGTTCTAGGTTTATTGGTTAAATAATCATTAATTCCTAATAAAAAAGAATTTTAATAAAACAAATTTTATTGAAAACCTTTATCTTTTTAAGTAACTTCATCTAAAACTGTTTATGTTTACACAAATCAAAATATGTCACATTATTTAATATATATTTCTAAAAGCAATAATTATCACATGGATGGAAGATAAACCAAAATTTCAAAATGAGGAAATCATAAATGATCTCATAAATAACTTCATCGAAGCATTTCTGATACCCATGTGATATTTGATATAGAATAAACAAAAACGTAAACAGAAAATTATAAAATTCATGAACTGTCGCACAAATTGCTAAGGCCTGATTTTTGTCCCTAAACGAAAGTCTTAATTTGAAGTAACTGACTGCTATACGTGACCTAATTAAAATTAAATTTATGGAATGGAATTACGTGAGTCCTATTACCTTGATGTTTAGTAGGAATCAGAATAAATTATTGTGAAGAAGTCATAGATAAACATAATATACACTGAGTTTAGACCATCTTTGCATGCATATTTTGCGCAATGGGGACATTTCATGGTTTTTATAAATATGTGCAGAAGAAAGAATGTACTAATTTAATCACAATGGCGTTTTTCATAGACAGTATTACAGCGCCTAATAAAAAATATTTCAACCTGCCAAAAAATAAAAAGAAATATGTGATCTAGGACGATGAAGCGCGACGAAAGGAAGCATTGCAACATTGTTTGTTTGTGAAGACTATTTTAATTTAAGTTTAATTGGAAATACATGTAGGATTAAGTTCGAAAAAAATAAAAAGTAAAGCTGTAAAGAATCAGCAAAACTTTTCTATAAAGCTATGTAATGTAATGTGTACAGAAAATTAATGGTAAAGCAAACTTACATTTTTTCTCATTTAATGTATGCAGCGCTTCATTCTGATTCAAATAATATGTGTTCTGTATTTGCTCCTACCATTTACGTGATGTAGGCATTTATGAAATTTTGCTATCTAGCTTCACTACATTAAATTACCCGTTTTATTCTGAAAACGTAATACGCAAAAGTAATAAATAATAAGGATTTTTTAAACAGGTTTAAGGAGACATGAAATCAGTAGTAAATAGCAATAAAGATTTATTAAATTAATTTAAAAAAAATAAATAAATGTTAAATATCATTATTCATTACGTTCACTTATTTTTCAACTTAAAACAACTTCAATCTGGAATCAGATTAATTTTATAAATGCCACTGGTAAAACCATCTATCATCCCAACAGCATTGCCGCCGTAATTGTCACAGGCGGAACTATATTGTAACCTCGAAATGGCCTTAGCAGGGGAACAAGTCACGTAGACAAATAAACTTTATTGTCACTCTTGATTGCACAAGAAATATCCTTCAAACAAACATCGCAGCTGTCAACGCTTTACTTTGACGTTTGTCACTCGCGTTGGCTGCTCAATATAAATTGACTCCAGCAGCGAAAATGATCTGCTTATATACGTTTCTAGGGTTCTAGAAGTTTTCGGCGGTCTCGAGCATCAAATAGAATGTGGTCGAGAATGTTACAGAACACGTCAAAATAAAGGCATCGCAGAAATTATAAATTCTAACCGAGGTAGGTGGGCTTCAATTATAAATTTTAACGTAAACAGGAACACAATTGAAAAACCAAATAGGTAGGTGAGTCTTCGTAACAATATTGTAAACAAAGAAATAAGATACGTTTAACAATACCGTAAGTTCACCACATCACCACTAATAATTATCGCATTACCTACACAGTATTTACACTACGTATCTATGACCCACAAATGCTACAAAAACGCAAAAATACAAGAAGCAAATGCCCGTTTGCATTACCAATACCGTAACCTGAAGAACCTGTATTCACGGAAACAAACCGCGCTGAACTGACTGACTGACATCGACATCGACATCATCAATATTAACATGAGTATGTATAGACAACTGCCTTGGTCTTGGACGTGAGTGTTTATTTCAGTGTTTACATTTGTCAAATATGACATTTTCAAAAATATAATTTTTCACCTGCTCTCTCGGCTGTCACTCTCCTAATTGACCGATTTTGGCACATGGGTTTAAGTCTTAATACAGGGTGTCCGGAAAGACGTATACAATGGAAGACTCCAGACTCATGAGTTCAAAATAAGTCGATTTAACCCAATTCCGAATATCTCGAAAACGACTTGATCGATTTTAACCATTTTTGGGCTACGCAGTTGTAAGTCTAACCAACACTTTTTGACATTATTTAAAATCTTTTGCAGTCATTAGAAATATAAGAAAAATCATGTATCATGCAAATATAAGCACATATTTTTTTAAGAAACTTTTTTTATACCTTCAGAATTTTGAATAGATGAGTAGTTTAGGCAGAAACAATATTTTTCTTATGTCATGTCAACAATATCAGCAATCGTTCTGCAACAAATAACGAAAATTCCAAAACTCTCATTTATATTTTATTTAAAAAATACAAGATAATAAGATATTAATATAGCAAATAAAAAAGAGTTATGATTTCTTTACAATAAATGCTCAGTGACCATCGTTTTCTCGTACGCAAGTTGTAGTGCAGCCTCTCCATGATGATTACTGGATTAGCTCGTAAAATGTTAACTGCGCCTTGGATTCGCCTAAAAAATTCTTCTTCATTATTAACTGCATAGGCATATACTTTGATTTTTACTTCACCCCACAAAAAATAATCGCAAGGGGTTAAGTCTGGTGCTCGAGATGGCCATTTTATAGGAGCAGCGTTTCCTCTTCCAGTCCGCCTGTTAGGATACTGATTTTGTAAATACTGACGAACGGGTATTGTAAAATGGGGGGTGCACCATCGTGCACAAACCACATGTTACGACGAAGTAGTAACGGTAAATCGTCCAATAAATTAGGTAATACTTGCTGTAAAAATTTAAATAGTTGACCCCATTTAATCTATGTGGAAGCACAACCGAGTCAATAATAAAGTTGTCGATAATTCCCGTCCACACGTTTACTCTGAATTCATATTGAAAATGTGTTATTTCTGTACAGTGTGGATTTTCATCAGTATAAACGTGTTTGTTATGTTATTACTAATTCATGACCTAGCAAAACATGCTTCATCTCTAAATAAAATGTTTTTGCAGAAATTGATATCATGGACTCTTTGATCTTGTATAAAATTACAAAATGCTAAACGTTCTTAAGGGTCAATGGGTAGCAATTCATGAACCGATTGAATGTGGTACGGATGTAGTAACAAAATATCATGAACTATGGATTTTGGTATCCCTATTTCATGTCCAATGCGTCTTGCACTAATTTTTGGGTTCTCTTC
Organism: Monochamus alternatus; assembly: GCA_037114965.1. NCBI lineage: Eukaryota > Metazoa > Arthropoda > Insecta > Coleoptera > Cerambycidae > Monochamus > Monochamus alternatus. Next base: position 26,284,351 of record CM073427.1, on the reverse strand, counting down.
TATCTTATCTAGGATTTGTTCCTTCATCTCTATAGTTTTCGTGGTACGTTGACGCCCTTGAACCGCATTCATTTGGTGGAAGGTCCCAAATTCGCGAAGTCGCCTTTCGATTTTGGCAAAAGTTTGATGATTTGACACTCGTCGATGAGGGAATCTGTCTATGTAGACCCTAACACTTTTGCGGCCGTTACCTTAACAAAATCCATAAACCAAAAACATGTCTACTTGTTCGGAATATGTATACGTATCCATGATGAAATATGGAACAGGAACAAACACAACAATAACAATAACAACAACAAATAAAGTGAGATCTAAAGGAACTAAGGAGCAAGAAGAATAAACCGAGACACTAATTTCAGTAGCTAATTAGATTTGACACATAACTGATACTTAAAATATCAGAGCCAACTTCTGGTACTTTGTTATTTGTTGCAGAACGAATGCTATTGTTGACATATGAAAAATATTTATTCTGCCTAAACTACTCATCTGTTCAAAATTCTGATAGTATAAAAAAAGTTTCTAAATAAAGTCAGCTGCTAATAGAAAAAAACTGTGAGTAATTGTACAGGGGGTTGAAAAAATATGTGCTTATATTTGCATGATACATGATTCTTTTTATATTTCTAATGACTGCAAAAGATTTTAAATAATGTCAAAAAGTGTCGGTCAGACTTATAATTGCGTTAAAATCAATCAAAGCGTTTTTGATATATTCGGAATAAACAAAAATTTTTCGCGAATTTTGGCGCTCCCTAGCGGCTAAACGAAGCAATTTTGGAAATAAGTAAATTGAGATAAGTCGGCTTATTTTAAACCCAGGAGTCTGTGGTCTTCCGTTGTACACGTCTTTTCCGGACACCCTGTATAATTAATAACTATTATATTTTACTGAACAAATTATACAATAGCTTAACGTTCATAACATGAAATGACACTTAACATACAATATAAAACTATCAAAACTCTTTACAGAATTTAAATTTGGTATCAGAAGTATAATTAATCATTAATCATAAGTGGATAATGATTAATCACTGCTATAGTGCACTATGTACATCATTATATTCAAAAAAACACGAACGAATAATAATAGTAAAATTATTTAGATATGTAAAATTATTGGATTTTATATCATAATTTGCATTGTAATTAAAGAAAAAAATACACACTTGATACGTTAAAAGTTGATAAATAAAAAGTGACAGGGTAAAGTAAACCCAGCTATCATAAAAGGCTACAGCGAGAGCGCTAATCAATTTAATTTCCTGATTCTGTTGCGCCGAGGCTTACATTGAGATATTTTCCAGTATATCTAGACGTAATATTTCCACCTAAGCATTTTCGCCTGGGAACAGAAAGAAAGGTTTGTTAAAATTAATTAACCCAATCTCGTAAGAGTGACAGGTAAATATTAGAGTGGAAAGTTAATAAATTGCGCGAGCATCAAAAATTCCGAAAGTTTAGCCTGATATAATTTATTACGCAGTTACAAGTACGGTGGGGTGGTGGGTGTAAAAAATGTTAAAGAAAACGGGCGTTCATCATCATCTTTCTTTGGGGGTGAACTGTAAATTGCAGCACGGCGGCGACAGAAGGCTGCAGGAACCCATTAATCTGTATTTGAAGTTTGCGTGAAGAGAATGAATCACAGCCAAAATTGAGAAAAAATTCAAAGAGGACGTAAACTGCCTTTCTCATTTTTATTATTTTCATTTAACGTGCTGCCTGCGTTCTGCGATATTCAAAATTTATCTGGCTTAATCAAGAGTAATTATTGTGTCACTGGTTCCATAATCTCGTCGTAGGGGAGACGTAACTTGTTTAGTAATGTCATGCTAACGGTAGGGGAAGAAGGGGTAAAATTTATATACACTTAAAATTATTGATGTGAGTATATTAGGCGTGTACATTTAAGGTACTGAGTGAATCCAAAACATTAGATTATTAATTATTTTTCTTCCAGATATTTGAGCAATTTGACACGTTTGTTCATTATGATTGGGTGATTGAGAATTTATTTAACAAAAAATTTTAATGTACAGGGAACTCTTAACAAATACAATTTTGTAAAAAAAAAAATAAAGAGGGCAGTTCAAAAATGATTTAAAAATACACTTGTTAGCTGCACTAGAAACTAGTCAACTCTAAAACATGATAAGACAAAGCATGCAATCGGCAACCGGATAAAAGATTGAAAGAAATTCCCAAGGTAAGAAATAAATAACATTTTATAACACCTATTTTATACAGCAAATTTGACAGCGTTTGCCGCTATTATTAATACAACAAAGAAATTAATCTGTCTAAATTTACTAACCTGCTTTAATGAAAACACTCTATAAATATCTAATTTCACTTTTGACACAAGTGTTTTTGCTTCTTGTCCATTTTGAACTCGTAAGTTATTGGCAGCAGCTATGATACTTTTGCGTAAATCATCAATAATGTCCACTTTGGTGAAATACACTTCATTTCTTAAACATCCCCACAAAAAGAATTCCAAAGGATATTTCTTCGATGTGTCAATTATACAAGTTTTCTCCAGGATATACAACAGTTTTACAGGCTGGCAAGTAATTTAGATTAAACAAAAAGCATATAACACATGCACATAAAAATATATTTTTTACTGCATTCGAAAGGTATTTTAAGCTGATATAAATCAAATCTACTACAATTCCTATCAATGAAGTCATATGTATGTTCTCTGATACCAAACATCTAGGTATGCTAATGAACAATTCCACAGACAAAGCTCTATTCAATAATTATCTAAAGAAATTAATCTGTCTAAATTTACTAACCTGCTTTAATGAAAACACTCTATAAATATCTAATTTCACTTTTGACAGGTTAGTAAATTTAGATAGATTAATTTCTTAAGATAATTATTAAATAGAGCTTTGTCTGTGGAATTGTTCATTAGCATGCCTAGATGTTTGGTATCAGAGAACATACATATGACTTCATTGATAGGAATTGTAGTAGATTTAATTTATATTAGCTTAAAATACCTTTCTAATATAGTAAAAAATGTTACAAAAGCTAATAATAAAGAATATATGAGTAGATATTGTGGGTGTAATTCAACGCTGGTTAGGGCTTTTTTCCACAGAGTAGTTAGTTTCACACAATATTAGTAATACCTAAAAATATATAAAAATATATTCTTATCATAAAATCTTCTGAATTTTACACGTCAACTACTCATTGAGGAAACTATTAGCACTTGAATTGATGTAAATTATTAGGTATTTTTCACGGTGTATGGTACATAGTGATGAGGTACAATTCACGATATTTCATGTTTTCTAGCGCATTTTTCCTTCAAAAGAAAATATTGTCTAGTCCTTGTATTAGATATTCGATCAGTGGAGACCATACGGAACCCAATGATCTGATGCCAGTTTTGCATGCTCCCAGAAATATCAATATTCTCTCTGAATTGGACTTCTTTGAGGGGTATGTTTTTCAGCAGCTCTTGAAACACTTTACAGATTCATCTCCTAGTCCCGACCAAATATCATCTTTAGTTCTAAAAGACTGCGGCTCCCATTTGGCTGGTTATTATCTTCTGTACCGTATGTTTATAAAAAGGAGACAAATTGGACCCGAACAATTATGGACCCATCACTTTAGTTTCCATCTGTCTGAAAATAATGGAAAGGATAATAACCAAAGCACTGGTCCCGTTCACTACTTCTACAGGCGTTATTTCTCTGAACCAACATGGATTCTTACCTGAACGGTCAACATCTGCAAATTTGTTAACTAGTCTAAATCATTGGACAAAGGACTTTACATAAACCAGTTAATGTTCTTTATATAAACTTGTCTAAAGCATTTGACCGTGCCCCTCACGGAAGATTGCCGGCCAAGTTGGAACATTTTGGCATAACAGGTCTACTTCTGAGTTGGATTACTGCTTACCTTATTGGTAGCACATTTTCTGTTCGAGTGAATTTGTCATTCTCAGATGTTCGATGTTCTCTCGGGTGTTCATCACGGATCAGTCCTTGGACTGATCTCTTTTCTGATCTACTACTCCGATTTACTACTTATTCTCACTTCTACATTAAAGTCCTTCGCTGACGATACTAAAATATTTGACAATCCAGATTCGAAAAATGATGTGTAGACTGGCTCTTGTCCTTTAACTATGAAAAGTGTTCTATTCTTCATTTGGGTTAAGACAATCTCAGCTTCATTTGCCGTTTTAGGGATGTAACTGTGCTCCACTCTATAGAATCGCAAGTGGATCTTGGTGTTACTATTAGTTCTAATTTGAAGTGGGAAACTATTAGTTCTGTGTCGTGTCGTGCCAATTCAAAGTATTACTTTCTTCACGTTGCCTACATAAGGCATGTCCTTGAATATGCCGCTTCGGTGTGGCCTCTTTATTTTAAAAAAGATTTAGATGAGTTTGATCATATGCAACGCGGGTTCCACATTTCTGTCACTTATCTTACGATGAAAAGCTGCACAGTACATTTCTTGTAGAAAGAAGACTTCGTGGTGACCTAATTTTTACTGGTCGGGCTCTTCTCGATACCTTCTCGATCAACATATCTGGCATGTTCCCACTGTTAGTGCAAATCTTCGCGGACATAATATAAAATTGTATAAAGAGTATTTTATATCAATCTCACGGCTAAATATTGTAAACGCACCATCTATCAATGCATTTAAAAATCGTTTGGACATTTTTATTAGCAATGTTGGCCAGGGTTCATAGAATCTGTTCATCTTTGCAGTAGATTATTAGATTTGCTATTGTAGTACATGTCATGCTGTTCATATTATTTTTTATGTTTTACAGCATTTTTGCGTTGCTTCTCTTGTTTTATCTACGTATTCATTTTGTATATATTTACTGATTCTTATGTATTTGGACGTAATAGGTTATTATCTGCTCTTTACTATTGTTGTTAATAATAATAAAATGATTCAATTGAGTAAATTTTTTGTGCATATTTCTTAAAACGCCAGCCTTAAATTGAATCGATACTTTGTGTCGACTTCTCAGGCTCCTTTTATTTAGGAAAGGATCATATACCAATATGAAACAAATACTTTGAGTTATCACCTCACCCCCTAGTAATGTATCAAATTAAAGATCTATCTTTCAGAAAAAGAAACACGTAAATTGATTTATTTCCTGAATACTTCAGTGGGACACATTCATTTCGACACTAACCGCGGTTTTAAATTTTATTATGACATTATGTGACCGGAAAAAAACGATAAATCTTGTCTTCTAGCCGAGGCTAAAGGCTCTGAATTATCTGGTTCAACTTGTAATGGAAACTTTTCACATAAATAATGGATATACCTGTCTGCTCTTTCAATTCATCCAAATAATTTATTTAACATTAATTATTTGTTTTGACAGAGTTAGGTAACTGTAATTGATTTTTAAAAACTGGTAGTATCTAATACACTTGAGCATGCACAGGGCGTTTTCGGTAGTTTTTTCACAATTTCGCGCAGTGGTTAATAGAAAGGGGGAGGAGGGAGAAAACTCGTTATGTTAGAAGCAGCATATCTTAAACAACTAACAAATACAGGGTGTTTTAACGAAAGCCCATTAGATATATTTTATCATGAAAACCAATCGAAATTGATTGTTATTGAATTCTTAAAAAGGAATATAAGATTTGAGGTAAAAAATTAGCTAAAAATAATGTTATTTTGCCATTTTGACATTATAAAAAATGGATAGCAATAGTAACAAAGGAAAAAAATTGTCAATATAAAAAAAGACTCAAATATAAAACAAAATAAAAACGAGATAAAAAACAATTATACATACATAACATTGAAGGTAGTACTATATTACTATGAGTCAAAATAAAATTATTGGAGAGAATAGAAACACTTACGAATCAAGAACAAATCTGCCGTGATTTTTCTATAAAATATAAGGTGCATCTATTAACAAAGAAGTTCCATAAAGATCGTTATAAACACTTTATTGAAATAATAATTTGTGTCACACTAATATGATTTTCAATTTTTTTATCAATAATAAAGGGTAAACATTATTTGAGTAGGTGTTTGTCATATTCAATTTAAAATTTATTGACAGGATAAAATCTTTTTTTTGACATTGTCGATATTTAATTTGATAATTTTAATTTATATAATAATTTTTATAGTTAGATATTTTACTCAACTTAAAGGAGGCCACCTGAAGAAGCAATCCTAAAAATGCAGAAATAGGTCAGATCTCATCTATTGTGGTTGAATTTTTATATTTCTATTTCAAAAGTGAAGTTAGATATTTATAGAGTGTTTCCTTTAAACCAGGTTAGTAAATTTAGATAGATTAATTTCTTTAGATAATTATTGAATAGAGCTTTGTCTGTGGAATTGTTCATTAGCATACCTAGATGTTTGATATCAGAGAGCATACATATGACTTCATTGATAGGAATTGTAGGAGATTTGATTTATATTAGCTAAAAATACCTTTCTAATACAGTAAAAAATATAGTCGTATCGTTGAGAAAAGTATTTGTGTAAAGCAAGGAGGTGGCCGCTAGATGTAGCTGTGCTATATTTCACGTACTCAGGTATATCGGAGTTGAGAGACATGAACAACCAGGGTTAATCATCCGTTAACTCACCATTCACTTGTGGCGTAATGATGAGAGCTAATAAGCCCGAATCCGATATATGTTAACTAGGTATATGCTATAGATTTTTTAGGTGTAAATAAATACTAACCTGATATTGTTTTTTAGTCTTAAGCAATAAGTTGTTAACCTAAATAAGCAATTCGTATAATTGGAAAAAAATTCTTTGAATTATATAAATATTGTTTTATCACAAAGTATAATTAAACACTAGAAATGTATCACTGAAAACAAATGCTTTCTTTACAGAAAATAAATGTATTGTGCTTTTCTAAAAAAATGATTTGGTATCAAAAAATAAATATTTGTTTGGCCCTATACACACAAATAATTTATTTCCATAAAATAACACGTACCATTTTTTTTTTCAGTGTATAGTAAATTATGTTTAAATTTAAGCTTAATACCTCTGAAATCAAGTAAAACCATATTATGGTTTCCTTCAGCGTTTATAAGTCATAAACAAAACCAAAAATTCAAGAACTTCCCCGTAAATGTAAGGAAACTCCCATTCAAAATCATTCTCTCAAGTCTCATCTTAGCGACTTGGGAATGTCAACGGTGTCCCAAAATGCCGGGACGTCCTTAACGGTCTCTTATGTAGATTTAACGTTTGCATTAACTACTTAATACACCGTTGAAAGAGCCAGAAATATTTTTTTAAATACAGGCTAGATCATGCCCGCTTTTACCCTCCTTTAATTTGTGTTCCTACTCCTGTAAACGTTTAACTTTACGTGAAATTGTTATGAAAACTTTTAATGAAATATGCCGGAAGTTCCCCTAGAGCTCTTTAACCATTGCAAATATTTCCCGTGTTACATTTTACTGTTAGTATTTATCTGAGTGTGTACTGAAAATACTGAAAAATATTGAAAATAAAGTTGTATGCATTGATCAAACCACAATTTTAAAATATATTATGAGAGAGAAACATGTACGTATTTTTATGTACAATATTACTGAATAATTAGTAATATGCTACATCCAATGCTGACCACAATTATTGATTTGTGTACAACATACAGGGTGTTAAAAAAAGAGTGTAAAATATTTAAGGAGGTAATAGTATGAACCAAAATAAGCAGGAAAGTCTCAATAAACATGGGTCCGCAAAGTAACGGTTGCGGAGAAATGGAATGTTTTATGTTTTTAGCCCCTTTTTTAATTTTGCAAAAACGTTGTGTATTTTCTTATAATAGTTGGTTGATGTTTAGTGAAATAAACAGTACGTGTTTGACAGTTGTTCTCAGTGTACAAGTTTTCTTTTGCTATGGCTGGTTACTCTAACGCAGAATTAACAGACATGCATTTTATGTATGGTCGTACTAATGGGAACGCCACCGAAGCGCGACGTCTTTATGTTGACGCTTATCTAAATCGCCAGATTCCTTCACAATGCATGTTTGGAAGAATTCACCAAAGATTGCATGATACCGGTTTCTTGAGCAAACAGTGCCATTCATCCGGAAGACCAAGGTCGGTATCCACTCCTAGAGCAGAAGAAGAAATTCTAGCACTGGTAGAGCATAATCCAGGTACGAGTGTGCGGAGAATATCAGCCGAAGTAGGAATTAGTGGTCCTCTTGTTTGGAGAATCCTTCACGAGCAGCTGCTTTATCCATACCATGTGCAACGAGTACAGGCCTTAAATCCAATAAATGATCATCAAGCACGTTTGTTTTTTTGCCGCTGATTTTTACGTCATGATGCTGAAGACCCTCGTTTTCTTGTAAACATTCTTTTTACTGATGAGGCCGGGTTCACAAGATATGGAGTGTTTAATTTTCAGCCGACGAAAATCCTCATGCTCTAATAGAATCTGGACATCAGGCATGTTTTTCATTAAACATTTGGATGGGTATTGTAGGTGACAGGTTTCTAGGTCCCGTTGTTTTACCAAACCGATTAACAGGCGCTGCTTACCTCAACTTTCTGCAGAACACACTGTATGAGTTTTTAGAAGACATTCCTTTGAATCAGAGGCAACAAATGTGGTTCCAGCACGATGGTTCTCCAGCTCATTACCACCGTTAGAGAGCATTTACATCAAACTTTTCCACATAGATGGGTAGGAAGGGCGGGACCTGTTTTATGGTCTACAAGATCGCCTGATCTGAACCCTCTAGATTTCTTTGTTTGGGGATATTTGAAGACATTAGCGTATGGTACTCCTGTAAATAGCCTGGAAGAGCTGCAGCTACGGATTAATCAAAAGTGTCAAGAAATCCAAACCAAGGAGCGTGTTTTCGAAAGAGTTTGAATATCGTTGAGACGAAGATGTCGTGCCTGCTTGGGAATAGACAGAGAGCACTTTGAACATCTTCTGTAACTTTGTTTTTTGTTTGTTAAAAGCTTCCTTTGTCGGCTTATTCCTAATAAAATAAAATGTTTGAAAAACGAATAGTGGTCCATATCTCCGCAACCGTTACTTTGCGGACCCATGTTTATTAAGACTTTTCTGCTTATTTTGGTTCATACTATTACCTCCTTAATTATTTTACACTCTTTTTTTAACACCCTGTATGTTGTACACAAATCAATAATTGTGGTGTATGTATAATGTGTCATATAAATACTTTTATATGACACATATTATTTCGCTATTCTAACCCCACATTGTAACAATTATTTTCACATATTTATAAACAAAAGTGAACAATATTATATGCGGAACTATGTAAGTTTATGTTATAACAATGTTTACATATATAATTGAATTTAAAAAAATATGTATTTTTAAAGATTTCAGTACCTAAAAATTTGCTAAATAGATCGCTTTCTGACGTTATATATTGATTTTACTTCGGTACCTTTGAATATTCGCAGATGACATGAGAAAACATTCTTTTTATTTGCTAATTTCTATATTATTCAGTTCTCAAATGTTTAAAATTACTTGTATTGGTAGAAAACACTATTTCAAGAATACGGCGCCCTTAAATATTAATAGTACAACTTTTAAAGTATGTAAGTTACAAAAAATTATAAATTATATTATATGTGAACACTTATATAATACATAAAAACTAATTTAAACATCTAATTAACTAATTAATTATCTTGTTACGTATATAACTAAAGAAAAATGGAGTTTTGGATTATGAGTTAATGTGAATGTTGTAAATCTGGGCTTTAGGTATAATTAGTAAACTTTTAATTATCTTCCACATAATTAGAATACAATTAAAAACTTTATAGGTTGTACACTTCATTATAAAATATACCATATTAAAAAGTTTGTCATGAAAAAATAAGCGCACCAACTTTCATCACACTTAACTAATTCAGTTTAAATCACTGGACTAGTTTGTGGGAGTTTTAATGATTTTTAATCAAAAATAGTCAGTAATGTAACAAAATATAAAAAAATCACTAATATTATTTTTTGCTGCACTTTGGAACTATGTATAATTTTAAAGTACATTTCGTGTATGGTCCTTTGTATCAAACAGATTGTATATAGGACAAATACATTGCATGTTTTATTTTAAGTCTTTTATATTTATTAATTTTTTGTTAACTGCTCTTTATTGCTAAATGTCTTGCGATAAGTTTACATCTGACATTAATTGCTCGATATTTATGTCGGATGGAAATTGTACCTAATGTAAACAGTGCAGAATTTCTGTCAGAGAGACATGCTTCAAGCGTCCGCGATATGTATCGACACATACGATTAGATGTAAACACCTATTCAGAATCGCCTGACAGAAATTACTGTAGCTGACTAATCGTCTACTTTTGTGGTAGTGTCGGCAGCAAATTATTAATATTGAGTGATAAAAAATAATGGATAAAAGGCGATATTGATGAATAGATTAATTTATATCACAGTAAACCTTAACTATATGATTATTTTACAAATAAGCCTTTCAAACTAAGCTGATTACATCTCCAAATTTTTTTTAAATTACACTGGATCTTCCACACTGAGTTGACATATTAATTGACTATAAGCAAGTCATTTTTTTTTCGTCTCAAAATCAACTCTCAAATCCATACTGAACGATTTTTCATTCTCTGTCGGACAGAAATCGCATTCAATCTAAACAGCGCGAACATTTCTGTCAGAGTTATTTGTATCAAGCGCCTACGATATGTATCGACACACCCATGTGATTAGATGTAAACACATATTGTTTTCATATTCGCACTCGTCTGACAGAAATTGCTCTAGTTGACTAGTCGTCTACTTTTGTGATAGTGTCGGCAGTAATTCAAAAACAATAATAAAAAAGAGTCAGTAAAACGCGTTATTGATGAACCGATTAATTTATACCACGAACCTGAACTCTGGGATGTTAAAAGAAAATCATAGAAAGATAAAGTGAAGTCCAAAAAAAATCGTAATTTAAGAAATTTTTAAGTATAAGAATGTTCCCAGGAACATGGGAAATATTCCAGTAAAATATCTTTTTTAAGTAAATGTTCCTGCCAAAATTCATTTGTTTATATTCAACAGTTTGTGAGAAAATGTTTCTGGGTATAAAAAACTATTAATCTGAAAATTAAATCTGATTTAGTACCGTTCAAATTCAATATTATGCTCAACTTATACTATAGATATAGATATTTAAAATGAAAAAATATTTGTTGGATTATCTCGAAGAATAAATGTTTACGGAGCTGTATACGAAGGGAAACATTATGTATAGTTTTTGCTAAAAATTCACACATAGGGGTTTGACGGGTCCTGATTAGCACCTCTTTCAAAAAATATCTCTGAGTGTTTATATTGAATTTCGCAGGTGTAAAATATAGCATGCCTTCGGTCGCCATCTTAAAATCCGTAATAGGATCAAAAGAAGCGATTTTCGATGCCATTTAAAACAAACAAATATTTGTTGAAATATCTCGAAGAAAACCATTTTTGCAGATTTGTACACGAATAAATCTGTAGGATCGTGTAGAAGAAAACACTATGTATAGTTTTATTCAAATTTCACAAACTACATTTTGACGGGTCCACCTGATTAACAACTTAAAAAATTTTAAATAAAAAAATTACTAAACGTTTTTATTGAAATTCGAAGGTATAAAAATAAAGTAAATAAGTAAATGATAGCAGTCCTTGCATCGTCATCTTAAAAACCATGGTAGCATCAAAAGAAGCGGATTTTGAAGACATTTAAAACAAAAAAAATATTTGTTAGATTATCTTGAAGAATAAAGTTTCTAAAGATTTGCACGCAAATAGAACTAAACATGTATATACAGGATGTATTACTAGTGTGCATTAGACATATGTAGGAAACCGTAAATGATTTTTATAGAATTTTGTTTTCCTTTCAACACTGCTGAATTGATGCAAAATATTTACATTACCTAGACGTCATCTCGCTTATTTTGAACGGAACAGGTATTTTTTATTTAATTTTCAGATTCTGTAATTCATTCACAGTCATTTCACTCACAAAATTATTACTTTTTAAGTCGTTAATTACCTGGGACACTGAATAATTCAGTCATGATGAAAAAAAAACAAATTAAGGAAACGAAATAATTCAAAAACTATTGAGCTTGGACATATAGTATATTTAATAAAGTTGATTTAAAATTCCACGTAGAATCTGAAAATGAAATAAATATACTATTTTTCGTTTAAAGTTAACGAATTGACGTCTACTTCCGGTACTACCGCCACGTTACTGTAAATATTATATTTCAACTTAGCAGTATTGAAAACTCCTAGAAACGAAAATTCAGATTTCTATCGTTTCCTAAATACGTCTAATCCACGCTTATTGTGAGATACCGTATATATTTCTATTATCAGTGTTTTTAATTGGGTTAGATACAGCTAATCTTTTTCTGCTACGCTAATAGTTTTTCTGAATTTGATATCTTCCTTATTTATTTTACAAATAAGCTTTTCAAATTGAGTTGGTGTCATCCTCTAATAATTTGAGAATTGTTGCGGATTCTCGCCACTTAGTTCCGAGATTAACTAATTTATAGACACCTAATTCATCACATTTCAAAATTCATTTCCAAAACTACACTGAACGTTTTTTTTTTCGGGCAATCCACACGGGTAGAAATTCCAGGGCAATCACACGGGTAGCAATTTTTTGTTTCGATTCTCATCGTGACACGACTGAACTTTGTCTTTCTGCTATGAATTGATGTGTATGACACAAGTGTGTTGACTTAATACATATCTATAAACGGTTTGTACACATATAGCGTCGAGAAGTGTCATACACATATCCATGATATAAATATGTATATAGTAACTTCTGTCTGTAATGTAAACAGTCACTAGCGATATATATCTGATGCTTGACACATATACTGGGACACAAGTGTCAGATGTAAACGTACCCTTACACTTGAGTGCTTTACGTATATTCAAATAAAACACTTCAGTGTTAAACATGTAACAATAAAAAATAATATTTAAGGAAAAAAAATAAATAAATATGAGGCAAAGCTGCGCACTGCATGATAGCGCATCTCAGCGTTGCCAACCATTATTCTCTTAGGTTTTTTTATTTCCCTAGATTAACACTTTTTCCCCCAGATATAGGTGGGAAGATGATTGGAAAAATGCAAGAATAATTACACTAATAAAACAAATTAACAAATAAAAGCGAATTTTGGAATAACATATACCTACTTATATGCTTATTATATAAACAACTAAACCATACACGTATATATTTTATAAAGAAAGAAACAATTACAAAATTTTAAAGCAATACTGAAATAGATAAAAGATACAAGAATAGAAGTCCAACAAAATGTTTTCCTCAAATATTACAAACCAGAAAGTTATTCTCTTGTAAAGAAATAAAATAAATGTAGTAGATTCTTCAATCCGATTCACCAGGCTCAGCTAGATGCTGAAGAATCCCCTTAAAACCATGCTGAATAATTTTGCGATGCTTAAAGTTAGCGTTTGAGATAAGAGATGGCGCTAAAATAAAATAGGTATTTTATTTTAGTAGCAGTAGTTAGTTTTTTCAGCGTTAACAAATAGTGAACATGTTTTTAAAATAAGTAATTTTTATATTTGAAACTAGTTTTTAATTAATTTGTCGTTTTAATACATATTTTAAAGCCAAGAAAAAATTGATTTTGAAAGTTCTGAAATTTCCTTAGAATTTACGTCAGTCTCCCTATTTTCCTAGAATAGGGAAATGTCCCTGGAGTTGGCAACGCTGCCGCATTGCCACTTATACATTGTCAACTCCAACTTGTGACGTGTCACATGAAGCTAAGCTGTGGATCAGTGAACATGGCTGGGTGTATTGATTCTTTCGCCTACTGCCAAATGGAACTGAAGTGTAATTCGTTTTCTCGAGTTGAATATGCGGAGGAAACTTAATGATTGACGATATTAGTAATTTCCTGCATTATTCTTGTACACCGAGGAAGAAAACTGTTAACTGCTAGATCAACAGTTTTTCACTGTTATACATGTCGCATCCAAAAACTACTTCACTTAACCTTTTAAAATGTCAACAAATATTTGTTACTTACATATTTTATTATTATTTTAGTTTGACGTAAAAGTATTGGTTAAAGGAATCTAAAAAATGTATTTATTCAGTGTATTTATTCAGTGTATTTATTCAATCCACGATGTTGATTCTGTTAAATATTTTTTTTTATCTATTTGATACGATTCTTCAATGTCTTTATCAGCCATTATAAGCACAGTTTTGACAACAAAACACAAAATTGTGCAAACGTCAAATTGTTTTTTTAGTTTCCAACAAAATAAATTCAAAACACGCTAGATAGGCCACGCCATTTCAGCAATCAAAATAATTTTTTTAATTATTTTATTTGATAAATAAGATTGTGCGAAAAACATTATACACTATACGGTTGGTAAGTGGGGTATAACAGAATGGAGGAAAATCGAGATTTACTAATACTATACTAATAGTGTAATATACTATTACCGTCTCGAAATAATATTAGTAACAAAATATGAAATTTGTTGCCTAAGGCGTCTTGTTAAAATATTATGGGCATATTGATTTATTAGCAGCCTTATGCTAATTAAGCAAAAATATTCTTAGCACAAAAACAAACACAAATGAAAACCCAAAGAGAATACAAATAAAAAAATTACGGAACTATCCCATAGGCTGCAAAATTGTTAAAGAAATTTGATATAAAATTATTATTAATTGAGCAATCGATATCAGTCAATATACAGGGTATTAAATAAACTAATAAGAATTGCTTATCAAAACGTGAGTCAAAAATATTTCGCGGCCGTATTAGCTTTCGAAAAATATTACATCTCACTCTTGTATAAACTAATGCAGAGATATTAGAAGAAATTGTCCCTATTGGTCTCAGAATTTCGATGCTGTAAGTATGTAATTTGGCAATTCAATAAATTCATTTAATTCCGTATTGTTTTTAAAATATAAAACACATCATCCATTTTGTTCGAAACACGAATTTTAGTCGTGTTATTTTTTCTATTTTAATTGGTAGATACGAGTAATGTTAATAATTTTGTCTTATTATTAAATTCCTTCAAATAATATGACTGCTATTGGGTTTCATTTTTCCAACATCTTATAAATAGGTGATTTTAACGGCATTCTGGTACGGGTCGATAGAGAATAAAATGGAAAAGTTGCTCGAGCTATTCGAAGAACTTAGGAAATTTACATGGGACAGAAGTTCTTTGGAATCTATAGGGTTATTAAGTAGGTTGTGTAAGAATGTCATGGATGGCATGCCTCTCCTATTTTCCAGAGTAGATGGATTTTAATCCCTGATAGTAGTAAATAACGACATTTTTCTTTTTCTAAATATATAATTTATAATCAAAATGTATTTTGTGGTAGACACGTCATTAAAACTCACTGCTTCGCAGGCTTGAAAATATTTAACTAAATTCATTATTTGGTTGAGAAATCTCGGAGGTGGAGATACTGGTGACCAAAAAATGTCGATTGAGCCAAATATGCCGTATCCGGATGTTGGTGGTTTCAAAAATACAGGGCGTTCAATGCTAGAATTTTATTTTCAAATATCTCAATAACTTTGAAACCTGTCGGAGTATTAAAAATATTGGCATAATTATGTTTTTTGATACGGCAAATAAGAATTTTTAACTAATTTTGACGTCACTAGTAGAGGGCGCCACTTATGGCACATATTTGCTGTTTAGTGTATCCATCTGTCTATTGAAACAATCGATTCTCCTACCTGTTATATCTGACAAAGGATACCTTGTTGAAGTCGTTAGGAGTAACCATTTTTGAAATAACCGTATTTGAAATATTCAGTGCATTGATTGAAAACTGTTATCGTTTCAGATAAAGTGCCTTTTCTACTGAAAATACAGCAAAATGTTACTTGAAAAAGTTGTTCAGAATGGTAAATTATGGAGATGTGCAAAATATAAAATAGATCGGCCTGGTTTGATAAAATCTTTGTGCTTTGTTGAAAAATGGTTTCAAAATCAAACCTCGCCGATCTTCTTGAAATTTTGCACATCCCCATAATTTACCGTTTTGACAATTTTTTCGAGTAACATTTTGCTGTATTTTCAGTAGAAAAGGCACTTTACCTGAAACTATAACAGTTTTCAATCGGTGCACTGAATATTTTAAATAGGATTAATGTCTGAAGCTATTTATTTGTGGCATAATTTTAGTTTTTCTTTAGTTTTATTGGGTTTTTGCCACACTTCTGAAAAAATAAAGATTAATTAAATAAGCCCTTGCGCCAAACGGATCAGACAAGTGTTATTTTTTAAACTAAGTTTGCCTAACCAAAAAATCTCACACTGAAAAAAGCACATAAGTAAAAAATAACAAAAATCACATCACTATCGCGCACTTCCGTATTTTTGACGTTTCGAAAATCTGTCTGTTTTCGTTTTCAAAATAGTAATAAAAATATTAAACGTATGTCAAGTTTGACAGTTTAAAATTTGTTTATCTGCTTCCATAGAGATGTTAAATGATAAACAAATTTTAAACTGTCAACCTTGACATACGTTTAATATTTTTATTACTATTTTGTAAACGAAAACAGAGAGATTTTCGAAACGTCAAAAATACGGAAGTGCGCGATAGTGATGCGATGTTTGTTATTTTTTACTTATCTGCTTTTTTCAGTGTGAAATTTTTTGGTTAGGCAAACTTAGTTTCAAAAATAACCCTTGACTGATCTGTTTGGCGCAAGGGCTTTTATCTTTATTTTTTTAGAAGTGTGGCAAAAACCCAATAAAATTAAAGAAAAAAAAATAGCATTATTTCGAAAACTGTTACTCCTAACGACTTCAACAGGGTATAATAGGTATAAATATAATAACACCAAATATGATTTATGTACACATATCTACAAGAAGAAAGAAATAAATAAACTCATGTGTTAAGACAGGGAAATAATCACTTTCAGCAGTACGAAACTGTGAAAATATACTCGCGTCAAGAATTCAGACGTCTTACGGCACGGTTGACATTAGGCGATTGTTTTTATTGTCAATGAAATTTTCGATATTTGGTCGCATTAAAAACAACAATTTTAGTGCAATATATAATGCAAACATTTAGTGCACTATATAGTTTTATTACTCTCAGTTGCAGTTTTGATAAAAATATAATGAATTATTCATTTGTTCGTATGACGTAAGCCGTCTGAATTCTTGACGCGAGTATATCTGTTTATTTCATATTATTTTG
The DNA here is from genome assembly GCA_037114965.1 of Monochamus alternatus. Classification (NCBI taxonomy): domain Eukaryota; kingdom Metazoa; phylum Arthropoda; class Insecta; order Coleoptera; family Cerambycidae; genus Monochamus; species Monochamus alternatus. The sequence goes on along the minus strand of CM073427.1, from coordinate 26,267,037 downwards.
TTGGCCATATCTCCATTAACAGATATCAAATAAAATGTGATAGATATAATATAGCTGAAATTCAAGTGACTGAATGCTAGCCGTCCAATGATATTCAATAACTCAGTCTACTTTTCACTTGTTCCTAAAGTTTCTCTTCTACCGACGCCTTCTTCCTGTCTACCCACTCAATATCTATGGTCGGCTTGACAGTAATTTCTTGCATCGCCTTGATTGTCTCGCAATAAGATATGAAATCCTCCTGCTACAAATGAACAGTATTTTTTAAATTGTGAAGATTTGCTAATTGTCTATTGTACTGATATCTATTGACTTACTTTGTTTCGATTAGACATAAGCATAAGACGTAAACTTTCCGAATTAGTGTAATCATATAACTTATTATTAGGTCTAAAGATATAAGAGTAATATAAATTTCAAGGTAAAAAGTTTCATAAGTAATAATAATAATCTCAATACAAACAAAATATGCATGCAATAATTAATAAATAGATATTAAAATACAAAACACATATAACATTTTAAAAAACACTGAAGTAGATTTATTTTATTTTATAATAACAATTTCAAATAATTATGTACTAGGCAAATTGAAAAATTAATTTTTTGGCAGTTACATAGTGTTTAAATTTATTTATATAACTCGAATATTTTAAGAGTTGGATATTTTGGTGATTCAGAAAGAAAATAATATGTTACATAGAGTCAGTATAAATGTCCACATTAATATTATAGTATAATTTTAGTTTTATTATAGCAAACTAAAAATGGTTATATTTTCTCGATACACTTTGTTGGTTTCTTACACAATTCTTTGAACATTAAACCTATATTGCGTACCTACTTAACAAATTTCATTTTTTTTTCCGGATTGTCATTATTATGACTTAAATATTATTTACAACAACTGTTATAATAAATGATTATTAACAATTAGACAATATCAATTTATGTAGAAAACACAGGACCTCTTATAGCGGATACTAAAACAAAAAAACCAAGAGTATTGACGTTAATGCGCGAATTCCACGAAATTCTTAACACATATGCTAATGTTAGACCAACTGGTAGAAAAATGCCGGTTTTTTAACTATCAGAAAGGAAAATGCACCAAGCAACCGATACGTGTCAACAAATTTAGGAATATACCAAAACTAATAGCCAGTTATCCTGAATTATTTATGGGCCACGGCTTTCGCAGACTATCAGCTACAATTGTTGTGGACGCAGGTGGTGACATAACGACATGGAGGATGGAAATCGACCACTGTACAGAAATCTATGTTGACGAATCTATAATAAATAAAATGGAAATTTCAAATAAAATTTTATCCGATGAATGCACCATTAACACACTTCAAAACAGGGCCGTGTATTCCAAGTGAAGCAGAAACTATCCAGTTTGCTCAAGGACAATCGTTATCTCACACTTTAAACACATATACATTGTCTCACCTTCTACATTTTCCTCAATCTAATAGCAATGCCATTACTATAAATATTTTTAATAGCGAAAAACCTAAATAAAATTTCAGGGCTGGTATTTTCACCTTCCAATAAAATTGTTGATAACTATCTTGAATATAAAATTATCGGGATGTTTTTCCCATAAGATAACACGTAACTGTCTTTTCATTTTATGTTTTGATCCAAATAGCTAACTGAAGGTTAAGAAACTTAAACTTTTAATAGACTTCAACTTTCACTCAAGTGAAGAAGTAAGTAGCTGAGGGTCTATTCTAGATCAATTAAAGAGCAATGGGTATACTCGCGACAAGAATTCAGACGACTTACGTCATACGAACAAATGAATAATTCACAATATTTTCATCAAAATATTTAAGAAACTATAACTGACAGTAATAAAACTATGTACTACACTAAAAGTTTGCATTATATATTGCACTAAATTGCAAAAAATAATTGTTTTTAACGCGACCAAATATCGAAAATTACGTTGACAATAAAAACAAATGTGTAACGTCATCCGTGACGTAAGACGTCTGAATTCTTGACGCGAGTATATACGGATAGGACAATTTTATTCTATTCTGACATTTATCTGACAGAGGAAAAATATGAAATTTTCATGCTCCTATTTATGTACCTTTGAGTTCTACTCTCTATAGAATCTTCAATTATTGATAAACTGATGACTCTCACAATTGTTCGGAATAAATGAAATATTATTAGAAATATGAATAAGAATATACTGGATTTTGTTTTAGCGTGCAACAATAGTATTGAATGCATTGTACTACAATGTGATGATCCTACGCTAGTGCAGAATGTTCATCACCCTGCCCTGGAAATTGATTTTACTCTTCTTTATCAAAATATTTATGAATTTACAGAATCTAAAATTATTGAGCGATAACTATAATTTCAATAGGGCTGACATTCTGTGTATGAGCCGTCCGCTCCAACAAACTGACTAGGTTAACGTAACTATAGAGAATAATGTTGATGTAGCTTTACAAACATTTTATAATATAGTTTACAACGTGTTTGATCAAACTGTACCCAAAGTTAAATTGATCAAAATTAAAAAAAGTTAAACTTTTTTAAAAAAGTATCCCAGTGATTTTACTTTTAATTTATATGTATTTGTGGAGGCATGTATGTACCTATATACATTTTATTGTGTGTATCTTATCATGACTACTTATTACGAGATTATAATGTGCTTAAATGTTACTTGTAATTAGGCTCTAATGCCTATTTGGAATGAATAAATAAATAAATTATAAAAACACGACTTTGGTTCAAAATTTGATGTAAGTGCGATTTTTCTTTACAATATCAAATAAATTGTCCAGTTCTTCAAACTTATCCATTCGTATATTCATTGTATGTAAAACAAATGTTCAAAATGGAAAACTCATACAAATTTGAAAATTTAGTCTACTAATTAATTATCACTGTCAAATAAATATCAACACACAGTTCTAAGAACTATTGAAAAGTGGTGTGAGTGATTCGTCAACCCCAAGAAGACAGAAATGGTTCTCTTCACGAGGAAGAAGAAAATGGGGCCCATAAAGGTCCTAAACATTGTCCTAAACATTACTCTAAGCTTCGAATGAGATGTGAAATACCTTGGAGTCACGCTTGATTCAAAACTAACATTGAATCTTCATTTGGAGAGAAGACTAAACAAGGCGTACATATCCTACGTGACGTGGTCATGTGGATATACACTGCTAACGTGAGACCAATGTTAGCCTATGGAGCTGTTGTCTGGTGGCCAAAATTCCAACAGACGAAAGATAAACAAAAGCTCAGCCAGGTACAAAGGATTGCCTGCTTAAGTACAACTGGAGCTATGCGTACGACGCCCATACAGCAATGGAAGTGATGCTATGTCTGTCACTTTTGGATATTTATTTAAAGAAGTGGCTGCGGCAACTATGCTTCACCTCAAAAATACTGATATTATACCTGATGTAGGATGTGGAGAAGTTAGGAGTAGTCTATGGAATGGGGTCGTCAGAAAGATGCCTTTTTGCAGACAGACATTGACAGTATTTCTCAAAAGTTTGTGTTTGAGACCTTACACGGTACTTATCAGGAATGAGGAGACCGCCAACGAAGACGTAATCAACATCTTCACAGACGGATCAAAAATGAAGGAAGGTGCAGGATGTGGGATTTATTCCAGATCCATACATATTCGATATCAGTGGGCAATGGATAGGCATGTTACGATGGTACAAACGGAATTAGCCGCCAAAGAAAATTGTCCGTAGAAATACAACGTGCAAACCATTAGAATCTACACAGATAGACAATCACTACTGATTTTACGTAATCATAAAATAACTACTAGATCAGCATTAGAATGACATCAGGCACTGATAATGGCCTGTGTGCAATGACAATAAAATAGCTGACAAGCTGGCTAGAAGTGCATCGGGTCTCAATATTTTTGGACCTGGTCCCTCCAGTATGCTTCCGTTGTCAGCATTTGTTGAAATTATCAATGAGGACACCCATAAAGAGCGTAGGAAACGTTGGGATGAAACAAATGGCTGTTAATTTTGCTAAGGAGTCCTAGAGTACCCCTGCAAGGATACAGCCAAAAGTACCTGGCAATGTCTAGGACAAATCTTAGCCTGATGATAGTTATTCAAACTGGGCATTATTGCTTAAGGAAGCATCTATTACATAAGGAAGTGCAAAAAACTGTTTGAAGGGGTTGCGAACAGGAAGACGACACAATAGAGAGTTTAAGTCGATTGTCGATTATCATGATACGTAAAACGTAGAACGTGTAATTTTCACGTTTATGTATAGTAAGATTCGTGTTTCAAAAATGAGTTTAAGTATGGTAAGATATCACGGAATTATATTATTCAGAAACGATGATTTTTACTTTAATCTACGGGCATTGCTCCTTCTGTACGGTTAGTCTTTTATCAATCTGTTCTGTGTATTCGGAAGTTTTCGGCCACCTCTTCGGCACGTATATATGCGTGTTTACGTTACGCAAAGACCTGTGTGCCTATGTACATCCATATAACGTAAACGTGGAAAATTCTAATTTGAGAATGCGCTACGATCAAATTCTACGTACACGTTTACGTATCGGACACAAACGGACGTAAACTCTCTAATACTTCATGCACTCGGTGAGTGCACTGCCATTTGGTCAATAAGAGAATCCGTGTTGGGTGAATGATGACCTCCTATGGATTACATTAGAGAGATCCCTCTGAGCAACGTCACCACCTTTTTCTTCTTTCAATTCCAGATACAAGAAATGTCTACTTCTATTCAAATTTTATAGGTTAAATCACTTGGTAAGTAATCTCCAGCTAAAAGCACCAGATAACTTAAACTCCAGATAACACTATTTTATTTGCCGGTTAGGGTTATCAAGTAATAAAAAGACTCAGGTTTATGTTAAACAAAAGAAAAATTGTTATTAATATGTATTTAAAAAAATAAAATAGTAAGATTCTTCTTTTTTTTTCTTACGTTATGGAGAAAACATTTATGCACAGTTCGCTGGAAAGAGCATTAACACACATACGTTACCTTTCACGCTCGTTATGTAATATATTATTTCATGCATATATTTACCATGTACTGATTATTTGAACATTTTTCAAAAAATAACACGCAAGTTTTCTGGCCAAGGATAAATTTGTAACAGAGATAATTCACTTCCTAATCAGTTTTGGATGACATACATTTAAGCATTAAAATTAAACACCTGCAAGTAAAATTGGCATAAGTAGTAACACATAAACATTATCCATACAATTATCACTAAAAGCAAATGTTTGTCCGTTGCACATCTATTACACACTTCTAAAAAAAAGTGTAATCTGAACAGATATTTAGCATTAGCTGATTACGTAAACAATGACTGCACTCATTGACATATATTATTTTCCCAGATAGAAACAGCGCGGTGAAATGACCATAACTGCTCTCATGAAGGTAGTGGTGTAAAATTAGTAGAAGCCACATTTTGGATGAGGTCAAACAAACTGTATATCTTAATAATATGAAAATTAAGTTAAATTCGCTTGCAATAGCAATATTTTAGCATTAATATAGTCACAAGTGAATGGATGTAGAAAATTAAAATACTTGTTGTGTGGATTTATTTACATTAAAATATGCAAATGAATTTAGGGGTTGAAAATTCATATTTCTTATTTATTTCTCCAAGGTCCAGTTTTACATCAAGAACAATAATTGGATGTTTTTATTTAAATTATTGTATTTTTCAAATTTTCTGGATTATTCTTACGAGTTACGTGCTCGTAATTTTATTCTACATCTGTTACTGTCAAGATCCAATATGACGCCCATATTAAAAAAAGAAACAATTGAATAGTGCATAACTGAACTAGGTAGGTGTTATTTTATAAAATCCCTATTTTCAGTTTTCCATGATATTTCAGCAAGAAATAAGTTATCTTGGGTCTGTATGGTTCATCTCAATAGTCATCAAAAGGCGCAACATTTTTATTATTTGAGGCACTCTGTATAATTTACAGTTTCCAAGATGCCAGGAAAAACATACCTCCCTGTATACAGAATAACGAATATCTATTTTAGAAAAGTCTACTATTAAACCCCTTCCTTTACAATTCTTTTAAATGAATAACATGCTTTTACACTATTTTGAACAAATTCAGAAAGTACAATATGGAAGTTGTTGAAAATGTCTGAAGAACTTTTCGTAGAAATTTTAATTTAAGAGTTAGACATTACTTTCAAATTTGTTCTACAGATTCAATCTGACTTTTTTATTTACTTTATGCTTCATTTTACAGATATGAGATATTCCAGATCTTACTATAGGTATAGGTTTTTCTAAGTGACAGATACAAAATGAATTGGTTTAATGTTTATCATTATTAATTACAAATCATGTGGAACCTTCTGAGAAAATGATAAACATGAGTCAAAAGATTTATAATATAAATCTTTCGTTTTAAAGGTAGGCCTAGATCTTCCAACCAACAATTTTGGATAATTGTATTCAATTATCATTCAATTTGAGAAGATGCTTCTCTCATACATTGAATCTCGACACGAAGATTGTTATTTGTAATAAAAATCCTCAATTATTTCATGATAATTTATTTGAACTGAGATATGGCGACTAAAGACAATAATAGAAGACGTACTCTAAATTTACGAACACCTTGGCCTAACTGATCACCAGGCCTAAGTCTACTTGATTATAATATTTGAAGCCTTTCCTATTAATGACGAGGCTTCCCTTTTATATATAATTTTAGAACCATCAGGAACCAGGAATATGTTTGTCCACAAAAAAATAATATTTATTAATATTGGTTAAAATTATCCCTTACGACCATTATAAACAAAATATGAAGTTTATTTGGGAACAAAGTCCATTGGAAATACAGCACAGACCTGAGAAATTGCTTGTTCTGTTTGAATGACTCACTCACTGGCTTAACATATGCTTGCTAGAATGCTGAAATGTACCTGAGTTGTGCTGTGAAAAATTAAGGAAAAATAATAGCCAATTTCCTAGGCAACGGAAAAATTGCGATTTTTACGTAGGCTCCCAATTTGTAAAAATTGTGGGTTTCTTTAATGTGCTGTATTGTGTTAGTTGTTCCGAGCATTGTGCCGTTTAAAGAAACTTTACATCTGCCTCCGTTCTAGGGAAAATGAGAAAAAACCAAAAATTTCTTGATCTTACTAGTCCTCTCATTTTTTTCCTAAAATTGAAAAACAGTCTCCGGAATATGCGGAAGAACTGAAAATTTTAGCTTGAAATTTTCGTTTTTTTATTATCTAAATATGAGAGGCAAAGAACGGAGGCAGATATCAAATTTCTGTAAACGATACAACGATTAGAATAACTAGCACAATTCAGCACAACCCCATTTTTTCATTTTCAGAAATTGGAGGCCAGTAACATCACTTCAAAAATGTTCATCCAACTCCGTTTTTCCACATTTTTCGAAGAACGAGACAGATATCAAATTTTTTTAACTTTAAAAAATGGGTGTTAAAATTTGCGATTTTTCCTCATTTCGCGAAGAACACAAGCTGAATATCAAATATCTTTAAACGGTACAATGTTCTGAATAACTCGTACAAGTGAGGGTGAAGGCAGTCTGGCACAACCTTTATTTTGCATTTGATCAAATAATGAAGGAAGGGAAACTAAGTTCACGCACATAACATAATTTGTGGATAAACTAAAGTACAGGGTGTCTCAAATTAAATAGTATGGGGCTACTGTGAGGAAAACATACCTATTTTTTTTTCCTGTTGAAAAGAGTATTGTATTACTTCTCGTTTAAAAGTTATAAGCAATATCATCCTAAAGAGTCTCCAACGAAATACCACCTAAAAATCAACTTAGCCGTGGAAGGATTAAAGTGCATAAATGTCAATAAGAATAAATAAAACGATTAAATTCGATAATTCTTTAATGCAGTTAAAACAATAGGTGATGACAACAATAACAAAACTTAAAAAATGGGACAGACGCCCTGATACTACATACATATTACAATCACACACATCATCGCCTCACTTCTTTGTAAGCTGCGTTTATTACATTTCGCCGTTTAGCTCATTATTATTTGTGATTTTTTATTTCAAATGATTATTATCTTGCGAAGGTATTTTGTAAAACGCCCCAAAAAAATATCGAGAGGTGTTAGATCTGGTGACTTTCTGGGTCATTGAATATGTCCAAAAATAAAGCCCAATTAAATGCGTACCTATTATGCTGCACCATACATTTACTCCAAAATGGTCTTAGTTTTGGACTGGATATACAATGTGGGGATTTTCAGTAGACCAGTAATGTTTGTTGTGCCTGTTTGGTAAACTGTTATTGACAAATCGACTTTCATCCGTCAGAAAACGCATCTTCATTTTATCGCAAGGTCACCTCATATCTTCTAAAGGTTCTATGATTAGGAATGAGGCGCTCTGGATGCCTTTCTCGATATAACTTTACAGTTCTTCTTATTTTTTGTGACTTGCTGTAAATTAGCATCAACTTTTTCTGAATGAAAGATTTTGTAAGCACAAAAGTTATACGTTTGACGTTCGTATTAGGTCACAATTATGCACTTTAAGCAATGAACATTCCAATGACTACTTGATCCTTCCACCTGATTTTTAGGTGGTATTTCTCTTGAGACTCATTAGAAAGATATTGTTTATAACTTTTAAACGGGAATACAGAAAGAAATCTCTAATAAAAGTCTAATAAGAGCTTTTTAACAGGAAAAAAATGGTTATGTTGCTGGAAAAAATATAATTGATGAGTCATTAGTCGTTTCTGTCAAATCCCAAAGATATTTTCGATTGAAAATGGAGCTCATCCCATATAACACCACGTGTTCCAAATTTTAATTAAATTGTTTGTTCTTCATAGTAGGCCTATACAAGAGAGACATACAAGTTTGGGACACTCTGTACAACAAAAACCTTTCTGAAAATTTGAGGATGAGAGAAATAAATCTTTGCAAGAAGTGTCGCTATAAAGCACCTTAATATGTTAATTAAACGTCATATTCCTAAAACCCAGGCGTGCGGACTGTTGTCTTTTTACTAGGTTTATTTTTGAAAGTCGTACGTGGCACAATTATTTAATTAAATTATACGAACGCTGCACCCCTGATGAATTCTGCATGTGCATAGAAATTTAAATTCAACATTTGCTCCTCATATGAGTTATATTGCTTCAGGAGGTGCTCTACCATCGCATATTTAAGCAAATCTCATGCATATTCAGGATTTCTAGCGAATTTTCGATATATTACAGCTTGAGAGGTAGCTGTAAGGGAGGAAGTTAATAATAAAATTAAGTTGAGTGGATTCTTTATTATTTCGAAGACTTAGTGTCGTTCCCTTTGATATATCCATACGTCTTTCATCTAGATAAATTGCAATTTGAAAGCCAAAAAGGACAAGTAAAATATATGAAAAGGAAATTTCATAACGTGTACTAAAATTACCATTGGTTTTTGATTAATATACAGAGTGTCCGTAATATGAGTGCTGTAATTTTAAGGGCTTATATATATGACTAAAAGTAATAAAAAACTACAATAATACGCAAAACTACGTTACGAAATTACAAAATAAAATACAATTAAGGTTAAGTAAAAGTGCCTGTAACGAAATTTGTTCATAATTCATAATTTGATTTTTGGATCTGTATTAATGAAGTAAACAAGTTTCCAAGAAACTCGTTAAAACTGTATCATACTGTATCGTTCGGCAACGTTGCAGTGTCAGGCTGCTGGTGATAACCTAAATGTAATATTAGTAATAATGGTGCGTAGGATAGCTAGTGCGACTTCTTTTGGCCTAGTTTTTCTATGATGTTTGTGAATGTACATAAACAAAAATGGAACAATTTATTGTAACCATAACCAGCTACATGGCATGTAACTTACGGCGAATCTAGGCAAAACTCTCTGGCTACGAGACGTTTGTACGATAAACGCTTCTTGCAAAAAACATAAGTCATTTTAAACACTTGTGACTATTATTCTGCGTTGTGAAAAGAGTTCTAAGAAAATCCTTCACAGTAGTAAGTACCTATGTTTAGGAATACCTATTTGTAATTAGTATGTATAAATACATAATGCTAAGATAGTATGTAAGCGACGTTGTCACATATTTAATACCTGTTTGACATTCATTCTGTTAATAACAATAGCTGTTTGTTTTTTCGCAACCGTCAGTCAGTTCATCAACCAGCCAACTATTCCATATAGTGCTACGTTATGAGTCTAACCCAATTGATCACCGATTTTCTTACTTCTTTTACAATATAAGGGAAATATTTCGTGGAAGTTTAATTAGTTTGCTTACTTGAAGTGTAACTAGTGCGTGTTTTTTTATAAAATGCGTGCTATAAATACGTATAGCACTAGTGCTATAAACAACGTCATTATGATAATGAGTATCACATTACTATTTTTATGCAACGAGCATAGATAAAACAGTTTAATAACCAGACCATTTTACGTAGATCATATATAAATAATATAAATTTCGTTGTTATAGAGACCAAGTGTTTATACAAATGAAAACTTAAAACAAATCCATGTAGATATGAATACTTTCAAATAAATATTCACAAAACAACTGATTTGGCATTTAATTTGTGGTCAGGACCATACTAGGATTTATTTTTCCACTACAAAATTGAAGGTCAAAAAAATGTGTATTTGGACTTTTTGATGTAAGGCTTTTCATTCCGTATTTTTTTTCTGCATTAAGGACGCTACACTCTGTACATGCCATCGCCTTTATTCTTTTGTATTAAGTTTTTACATTTAAACGTTTGGGGTAAAACATGGATATTTTAATTTGAAGTAGCATAAACACATTCAATAAAAATAAATTAAACGTTCAAAGCTACTGTTTCTTACTTCTTTAAACATATTAACCTTTTAATAAAATGTAAATATTTTGAGTTTTTGTTGAAATAATTCGTGCTTATTTATTTTATCTTTACTTATAATGCACTCTACCTTCAACATATGTTGTGTAAAAAAGTGCCCAGATTTAATATAATATTTTCTTCAGTTATTTACCCGATTTATTTAGATGTTAAGGTACGAGATTACTGTTGTATTGCCATTAGGCGTAACTGGGTTGAGTAGAGGCTACCAAGCACCTGCAAAATTAAAAGAAGCACCCCTAAATTAATACAGTTTCAGTTAACAAATAATAATAATAATAATAATAATAATAATAATAATAATAATAATAATAATAATAATAATAATCACACTTAGATACATATTGTAGCTTGATAAAATAATAAATATACTTAATTACAACACAAAAAAAAAGTTAATTATAAGACAAAACGAAATCTATATATGCATAACAGTGAGGTCAAATATATATATATAAAATAATAATAAGTTCCAAATGATCAATACTTGCAAAATAGAGAAAGAAAAAAAAATTAATCAATCAATTAAGATGTTTGTTGAAATAGAATAAGTTGAGCCTTGACCTTTCTACGAAACATGTCTAATGTGCATAGTCTCGCATCGTGCCCTATATTATTATAAAATTTAACCGAATTGTAAATAAATGATGCTCGAAACTTGGCTAAACGATGTGCAGGTAAGCATAGGTCTAGGTATGTCTCAAATTCCTACTGTGAATGTTGTGTCGATATGATAGTTTTTCACGCAAATAAGTCGGGGAAGAAGTAGTCAAAATACGATGAGCAAAAACAGATACATTGTATTTGTAAATAATAATAATAATAATAATAATAATAATAATAATAATAATAATAATAATAATAATAATAATAATAATAATAATAATAATAATTTATTAATCCATTAAGATCAAAATAATTGACATTGGATAAGTCATTGTAAACATTTGTTACAAGTAAAAGTGTAAAATACAAAAATACTTATAAACATACAAACAGATAGAGTATAATGAAAATAATATAAAACTTATTATTATGGGTAGGTATACAATAATTTACGTGAAGTATAACACAAGAAAAATCTAAAGAATAGTTTATACTGTGTTAGGTAAATATGTCTGAAACTTTATATAAACATTTACTAACAAGGTAGGTCTTAAGTTTAGTTTTAAGACAATTTAGATTTTTTTCCTCTTTAATATTTTGTGGTAATACGTTCATTAGTTTTATGCCCATGTAAGAATGCGACTTTTCATATAAACTTGAAGTGTGATTTGGAATTTTCAGTAAGTTACCGTACCTAACTTTGTTTGTTTTGAACTTTCTATTATTTTATCATTTACCTTAACAAAAAGAGGTGCATCGATTTTTCTACGGGAGTAAAATCGCATGCATATTGTTTTTTCTGCATTTACAATTAGACAGTTTTTATTGCACCATTCAATAAATTGGTAAGCCAATATATTCAAAGAATCCTGCAGCTGCTCAGGGCTGTTAGCATGTGTTGCTAGAGTGACATCATCTGCATACATTATAGTACAGTCAGTATTAAGATAGGAGGGTAGGTCATTCACGAAAATTAAAAAAATTAGTGGACCAAGTATAGACCCTTGCGGAACTCCTAGGTCAATCTCTTGAACAGCTGACATATTATTATTTATGGAACTATAATATTATTATTTAGTTTTACATACATTTTTCTATATTGCTGACAACTTTTCTGACATAAAATTAATATTTAGGGTATCAAAGGCCTTCGACAGATCAAAAAATAATGCACCAACGTATTTACCTTTATCATGATGTTATCGATCCGCAACCACTGGAGATTATTTATTTTGTCCGAAACCCGATCATGTCTACGTAAGCGATATATGTACCTACAGCAGCTATTCTGAACCTTTTGAAGTCGGTTTTTGGAGTAACAGTCTAACGCGCCATAGTATACAATATTGCCATAATTAAGTACAGATATTACCAATGATTCACACAATTTTTTCCTTAATTTAAAATTTATTATAGCTATATTTTTATATAAAAGTTTTAGAGCCACATATGATTTTTTTATAAGCAAATTGACATGTTCTGTGAATTTTAAATGCTCATCGTAAATTATACCAAGGCTTTTCAGATTACATTTAATCGACAACACCTTATCAGACAAAACCAATCTCAAACTATTTTTAACAAATTCTCTATGCTTACTGTTACAAAAACAAATCGCAGCACATTTGTCAGCATTAAGTTTTAAATTATGATTTTTTGAATATTTCTCAATTGATTTAAGATCTTTATTAATATTTGCTACTACTGTATGAATGTCTTATGGATTAAAAGAAGAGAACAACTGTGTATCATCTGCATAGCAATGGGCACTGACAAAATGTATATGCTCAAAAATATCCGCTGTATAAATTAAAAATAATATAGGACCCAGCACCGAGCCTTGAAAAACTCCAGCAGTCATATCAGATAATTCGGAAAAATTATCGTTTAGTTTTACTATTTGGCGTCTATTTCCTAGATACGATTTAAAAAAATTTATACATTTGTTATCAAAACCAAAATAATATAACTTGGCACATAAAAGAGAGTGATCTACCGTATCAAAGGCCTTAGAGTAATCTAGCAGAGTCAAGGCTGATGCAAATCCCTTATCTAAAGCTGTTAGTATCTCATCTGTGATGTTAGCTAGTACACTTATTGTGCTGTGACCCTTTCTAAAACCTGACTGTAAATGAGAAATAATATTATTGTCTATAACATACTTGTACATTTGCTCCTGAATAAACTTTCCTAAAATTTTTGACAGTGTAGTTATAATGCTAACTGGCCGTAAGTCACTAAAATTTAGAGGAGTCTTGATTTTCGGTAATGGAGTAATAATGGTAGTTTTCCATAAAAGGGGAAAATATCGGGACTCTATATAGCAATTCATAATATGAGTTATATGTTTACATATAACCGGTGAACATAGTTGAAGCATATAAATAACTGAAACAAATATTCTGCTATTTTTATTGTACAAACTAAAAAAGCAAAATTCTTTTTTCACATTTAAACATTAGCTCTCCCAAATATATACTAGTTCCACTTTCAGTGCTATTAAGCTGTCTTCTTAACTACCTATGTAATTTAATTCGTCATTAACGTTGTATTGGATTAGGGGTGTCCTGGAAAATTGGAAAATACAAGGGGATATAAAATTAATATGAAATTCCAAGCTAAAACTCCGTCTGGCAGAAGCTACCAACTGCTTCCTGGAGAACAATTTGTGAAAGACTTAGTCAAGAAATTGTATTCACTTTGGGGGTTTTACCTCGACTTCCCTGAATATTTAATGATAAATATGCGTAAATACGGTAAAGCTGGCTAGCTCTGCGTTCAGAAACACTTTTTATAAAATCAATTATGAGATATTTAAAATTCTGGTAAATTATCACAAACTGTTTCTTGCAACCTAATATCATGTGGCTAACACATTTTCAACTTCAACACCCTGTATCTTTTAAGGTAGGCATTTTTGTATATAGGTAAGAAGGGTTAAATCGTCATATTTTATTGTCAAAAGTATGTAGTTATTGGGATGACCTGCTTTCTTGTTACATCCTGGGTATGTCAATGTTTATACTGTTCTACTCGATAATATTGATAAGAAAAAGGAAGACGACCTAACAAAATGCCCCGTATGCTTTGTACTTTCGATTGGTATTAAATTTCTATGGTAAGCAAGTGAGAGCAATATTGACAAAAAAAAATAATTACAATATTTTTAAGTAAGGGTAGCCATCAACATATTTCATATTTATTATATTTGATAGAAAATATTTTCATTGGGTAAGGCCGACCCATACATACCAAGAAAACAGTGTAGTAAACAAGGGAAATAATAAAGACCTATTCTGGATCTAAAGATACGAGGCGACACGATGGCAAGGGTCTTAGTGCCAATGATTCTTTGCCAAGGATTTTCGTAAACGAACTTAATCGGGTCATAATGAAGGGAAATAATCCTGAAACAACATTGTCCGCAGGTGGTGTTGTTTCCTTCTTTCCTTCCTTCCGAGTATAGCCATAACACTTATAGCTTCAAATCTGAAGTAATGGATTCGAAACTGTAATTAGAGATGGGCATTATAGTTGTATTCATTTCAGTTTGTTTCTTTTGTTCCTTCTTGACCCAATCCCTTGTACAAATACTGCATTGCGCGGATGAAAATTAGTAATTACTTTTTATTGATATTATCTTAATTTTTATCAAAAATGAATAATAATCCAAATTCAAACTTTACTATTAACAATAACTCTTACAGTAAATTCCAGTTTTAAAATAAAATTAAATACGTTTATTTGCCCAATAGAAAAAATCCATTTACAAGACAAAACTTAACACAAATGTATTCTACAAATAATAATAATATAAAGATAAAAAAATATGTAACAGTACAACTAAATACGAATAAATATTTTAAGTTAAAATTAATATGCGCCCAAATAGTATTATATTAATACATTAATGAAAATTACTTGATTACTAACAGTAAACGTTGTATAAAGAGAAAAGCAGAAAAAAAAACAGAACAAATACAAAGTAATTGTAATTACAAAAGAAAAACAAAATTTTATCTATTTATAGATTTAATAGAAGAATAGTTTACATCACAATGGTCAGATATAATATTAAAATTATGACACATGGCATAAGCTGGAGACTTTCTTAAAATTTTCGTATCGGCTGTTGATAAATAACAGGTATTATTTTACCTAAGACGAAAACTATAAACTCTGACATTAAATTATTCTAATAATGACATGCAATCAGTACTACTGCTAAACAAATTGCGCAAAAATAATACACTATTTCTAGCCCGTCTCAGTTTTAATGAAGGAATATTGAATCTAGAATACAAGAGTTCATGGTTGCAGCCCCGAGCGGGATATACACCACTCTTGAAGAAAAGAAATGTTTAATATTTCCTTTGAACTGATTCAATATACAGTATGCGCCAAAAGTATGGAATAAATTCAATAAAAACGAAACAATTATTATTGGGGAATAATCCTCGAACAGGCCGATTTTTAATTTAAAAAATACATATTTTAGCGTAAAATGTATTTTTCAAATGTCATTTGTTTTCGAGTAATGACGTAATCGATTTTTTTTAAATGGCAACACCATATTTTTTTCCTTGATTCTGAAAGATCGTTTAATTATCTATCTGACAGTATTAAAATTTTGCCCTCTTATATAGGAAAGTTTTCGAGTAAATGACGATTGAGTGTTAGAAAACGTAAATTTTATCCATAAAAAAAAGTAACAATTCTGAGGTATGTAAAATAAAATACAATTGATTAAATTTTATACGTAAATTAAATGTTCGAATTGCCATCCACCAACTTCTTGACAATGCGCAAGTCTGTGAAGAAATTCTTCTTGCACATTATGAATGATTTCTGGGGTAATTCCGCGTATTTCGTCCCGAATGCGATTTTGAAGTTCTTCTAAATTACGTGGTTTATTAATGTACACTTTTGACTTCAAGTATCCCCATAAAAAATAGTCAAGAGGTGTAAGATCTGGCGATCTTGCAGGCCATTCTATCGGTCCACGTCTGCAGGGCGCGCATATTGCGGAGGTGCACCGTCTTGCTGAAATCATATGGTATCGTCAGGAATGTCAGGGTCATTATCGTTAGGAAAATTAATGCAAGGTCATTTTCTAGAAATTCTAAATATCTTTGTCCTGTAAGGGTTCCTTCAAAGAAGAAAGGCCCTACTATTCTGTCGTCAACTATTCCAGCCCACACATTTAATTTCTGAGGGTGTTAGGTATGTGCCTCTGCCATCCAATGAGGATTTTCCAGACTCCAATATCTGCAAGTTTGACGGTTTACTGTTTACCATTCAGACAAAATGTGGCCTCATCTGAAAAAAGTATTTGCCGGTGTAAATTTCTATTTCCTTAACATAAATCCATTAGAATTTCGCAAAAGTGTAAGCGGCGATCGGGAGCATCTTCATTGAGTTCCTGCACAAGTTGAATTTTGTAGGGATGATATTTTTCCTTCCTCAAGATACAGCACTGTGGTCTGACTAGTGTCATTGTTTAATGCAACCAATCGTGAAGAATTATGAGGATTATCCTCCATACTTATCAAAATGTTCTGTTTCTGATTTTCATTAATGCTTGGACGTCCAGGTTTTGGAATATTTACAACATTGCCAGTTTATCTAAATTTAGACTTTACCTTACTGACTGTTGATTGGCTGATAGGGCGATCTGGATATTTTTCATTAAATAAATCGCAAACTTCCTGCTGAGTTCTAGTCATATTCCCGCATCCGATAAGAATTAAAATTTCAATTCTTTGAGTAACAGTTAAATGTGCCATAATACTTTAAATTCAATAATAATTTCTATGTCGCTTACAATACTTATTAGAAAGTCGGTGTGACAATTACACTTTGCAAAGATTTTCACCTATGTGATCCATAAAGGAACTATGGAATTCGAAAAACTAAACTTGATAACGTTTTTGCTCTATTTTAATTGACTTACGATAGACGATAATGACCCTGACATTCCTGACGATACCACATGGTTTCAGCAAGACGGTGCACCTCCGCACTATGCGTGCCCTGTACGAGATTTTTTGGACAACTGTTTTCCTGGGAGGTGGATCGGCAGACGCGGACCGATAGAATGGCCTGCAAGATCGCCAGATCTTACACCTCTTGACTATTTTTTTATGGGGAAACTTGAAGTCAAAAGTGTACATTAACAAACCACGTGATTTAGAAGAACAAAATCGCATTCGGGACAAAATACGCAGAGTTACCCCAGAAATCATTCATAATGTGCAAGAAGAATTTCTTCACAGACTTGCGCATTGTCAAGAAGTTGGTGGATGGCAATTCGAACATTTAATTTAAGTATAAAATTTAATCAATTGTATTTTATTTTACATACCTCAGAATTGTTACTTTTTTATGGATAAAATTTACGTTTTCTAACATTCAATCGTCATTTACTCGAAAACTTTCCTATGTAAGAGGGCAAAATTTTAGTACTGTCTGATAGAGAATTAAACGATCTTTCAGAATCAAGGAAAAAAATATGGTGTTGCCATTTAAAAAAAAATCGATGATGTCATTACTCGAAAACAAATGACATTTGAAAATCGCATTTTACGCTAAAATACCTATGTATTTTTTAAATTAAAAATCGACTTGTTCGAGGATTTTTCCCAAAAAATAATTGTTTCGTTTTTATTGAATTTATTAAATACTTTTGGCGCATATTGTATACCTAAACAATGAGTTTCATAGAAATGATACCAATTTATAGCACAGTATTCCAACTTAGATCGTACAAACGAAAAATAGAGCGTATTTAATGCATTGTTATTAGAAAAAGATCTACAATTCCTTATGATAAAATCTAGCATCTTAAATGAGGATTAAACTACATTATTAATATGTTCTGAAAAAACTTAGTTTAAAGTCAAATACAATGCGCAAATCTCTTATTGTACACAAACCCATAATGTACACCGAAAAACAGTATTGTTTAAATACATTAACCCATTTTGTTTCATTAAGTAACCCCTTTACGTTAGGATACATTCAAATTAAATTTAAATGTTTCACATCACTCTTCAATTAATGATATTTCATTATTGCCATCAATTTTGAAATAAATTTTCAAGAATAATAGGGGCCAAGAGGAACACCTAAGGTAGTCCAAACAGTTCAGAATTTATCAATTGCAGGTAATATAATATAACCTATCTTTTAAATAAGAGTTAGAAGTTGTAGTATATTATCAAATTACTAAAATTTAGCTAATTTAAAGAACGTTATAGTATGATTAACTGTGTCAAAAAAAGCCTTGAAAAAATACATATATACATCAACCTGTCCCTCAGAACATATAAATATGACAGAATAGCAATGGGCCTGTAGTTAGTTATAATAGAATCGTTTTCGGAAGGCAAAGTAGGTAATAAAACGTTGGTGAAACCCGACATATACCTCTAAGCCCTTTCTACTTGTTTGTAATGTATCGAAGTTATGCTCAGGTACGCCCCTTAATAAGGTACGACTAACGTTACGGAAAAATTACCTGCACTAGAAAAGGATGGCTAATAAGATGTACTTCATGTCTAAAACAGACGGTTGAATAGAACCGAATTTGGAATATTGGGAATGCGTTGATCATTCTATTGCGTTGTGTTGATTCTTCTGTTTGTGATATAGTTTTAACAAAATTTGAAAATGGCTCATCATGAGGTTTTGAAAGAGCAAAGTAGGAAACTTATGTTAAATGTTTTGGACCTTTTACTATCATTGATGATGGAAACATTTCCTAGCCGACCCTGGCAATTTGCATCTAGAGAAAATTGAGTACCGACATACCTTCACTGCTCTAATATTTCCCCCGCACATGCATTCCTAAACACATCCTTCCTAGCATAAATTGGATTAGCTAAGCAGGTATAAGTTGAAATGAAATAAATCTATACATTTTGTCTCACCAACGTTTTAATGTTTACTTCGCCTTTTGAAACCCATTGTACTATAGGTACACATTCGAGATACCACACTTCAAACCTGGTCAAATTCTACCTATTTTCCAACAATTAGGAAACCGTAACGTACGTAACGATAAATTGTATATTATTACAATATTATTAAAGAAGTAATTGGAAAACAATATGTTTTCTGTGGTCTCTAATTTGTTCAGAAACTGAAACAAACTCTATGTTTATCTGAAGTTAAATATCGACAATGACAAAAAGTGACATCCTGTCAATGAATTAAATATGACAATACCTACTTGAAAAATGTTCACCTTTTATGTAAAAGTTTTTATATATTTTTAGATATTAATAATATTGTGTGAAACTAACTACTCAGTGGACAAAAGCCCCAACCTGCGTTGAATTACACCCACAATATCTACCCATATATTCCTTATTATTAGCTTTTGTAACATTTTTTTGCTGTTTTAGAAAGGTATGTTAAGCTAATATAAATCAGATCTCCTACAATTCCTATCAATGAAGTCATATGTATGTTCTCTGATACCAAACATCTAGGTATGCTAATGAACAATTCCACTTGCGTATTTTTTTCTGATTAGCTATTAAACAGCTCATCGTTTGCAGCTAAAGTGAATAGAGAACATAAAATATGCTGTTTGTTCGTAGTATGATGTGATTTTAAGTAAAAATGGGCATGTGCTATTTCTGCTCATACCAATTGATATATTCTATATACATTGCTGTCACTACCCAATAATGTTAACAATTTTCATAAATCAAATATTATTATTTATTAATTAATTACTACTTTTTAAATACATTTTATAGATTATACAAATAAATGAAGAGTTCATAAAATATTTTAACTATTTAGTAGCTATCTAATGTTGATCTACATAGTACAAAATCCGAACTAAGTTATACAGACAGGAAGCAGGTTTTCTGCTTACCGATAACTCACGGTTATCGGCGCTAATTTCTCGCGCACACATTGCAAGCTGTTAAAAGCGGTAAGAGACAAAAATTTATTCTGTAGGAACGTCTTAGGTACTTTTTTGAAAAATGTCATCATCTTACGGTAAACTCATCGTTTTGGATTTTATATTTACTAAGTCAAAGAGAAAATAATTTCGAGTACACCCTATTAATCGCAATAGAATTCTTCATAATTTTGAAGAATTAATCATTTATTTAATGTTTAAGAAATGTCAAGGAATGTACAAGTACGCATTAAGTAAAATACCTTCCTATAATGAAACATTGGTGTAACCTACATAAGCAATCTATTCTATTGGAAGAAAGCCTTATTACTTTGAGGTAAGCAATTTATTTGTTTTAGTTTAAAGGTACTTATTTAAGAAAATTCAAATCAATTTTTTTATAATTTCTATTATAGTTGCAAGGTTTCATACAATAAATATCTAAATTATAGATTAATCTTTCTAACGAAAAAAGACATATCCGGCATAATGAAATTGTTAAATGATTTTCAAAATTCCCATTTGAACAAATTTATACAAATATATAACCAGCCACATATATTCAGCAAGCTTAATAAAAAATATCTTTGAAAACATTATTAATATACAGGATGTCCGGAATATAAGCGCAGATACTAAAGTGGCTTGTACCTGACCAAAAGAACCAAAAAAATTCTTATAAAAAATGCCTAAAACTAATAGTTGCACAAATACATTTCAAAAATAAAAATACAATGAAATAATATGCACAACTGTGTTACTAAATTACAAATTAATTTACAACTAAGATTAAGTAAAAGCTCCTGTAACGCAATTTGTTTTTTTTTTTATCAGTATTAATGAAGTAAACAATTGAGGATTCTCAAGAAATCCTTAAAATTGTAATGTATTAGAACATCCGTCAACATTTCATCCTTTACCTGCTGCTGCTAACATCATTATAAATAGTAGTGCTAGCAGTGATATTTGCGTACATAAACAAAAATGGAACAATTTATAGTGACCATAACTAGTTAATTTGCGGCGAATCTAGGCAAAACTCTCTGGCTATGAGACGTTTATACGACGAAAGCTTTTCACAAGCAACGACATTAATTTTGAACAGTTATAACTATTTCACATATCATTCTGTGTTGTGAAAAAAGCTATAAAAATATCGTTCACGCTATGTATGTTTATTAAATGTATTTGTATTTATTATGTAAAAAAATATAACATGGTAGATCGCATATTCAAAACATGTTTGCTCTCATATTCCGTTGGTCAGAGACAATTATTAAATCAAATATGTTTGGTTTGGTACAATTTATTATACAGCAAACTAAAGGCACTCATATTTCGGACACACTGTATGTTTTAACACTTACCCTCTTCATTAATTTCATTGCTGATCTCTCTCAAATATTTTTGTATTTTATATATAGATTATCGGTTGGTGTGGATTTTGTTCTATATAGGTCATCAAAAAACTGAAGATATTACTAGTTCTTTATCCATTTTTTCATTCTGATAAAAGCGGGAGCGCAGGTTTCCGGCGCGAACCTGCTTCAACCTGCTTTTACTGGGTACGTGTCCATTTAAAACTGTTATAATTTTTAAAGCATTACTTACCTGTTTCTGTAATAAATTCCTCCCACTAAGAAATGTCTAATATCTACAGCGGACGTAATAATTTTACATCTTTAACAAAAAATGGTGTCGTTATTTTTTACGTGTAATATATATATAACCATAACCATAACTATAACTTTTTTTGCAATTGTTTAAGTTTAACAAAACTGAAGGCAACCTAAAGATAAATAAACCTTTATTTTGTGATATACTTCATGCAGTATAAGACCCTTGATTGTTTCCTTTTCCAGTCGAATCAAATTGGTCGAGTAAGCAAGAATCGATGACAACAAAATCAACCGCAAATTTTATTGCTCCGCGTTTATTTCCTTTTGTACTATATTACGGCCCTAGCGCTCTGCCAAACACTGCCCAAATAAATTTCATTCCTTTTGGTTCAACTTAAGATTAGTTTTCGTAACTTTTGTTGAGATACCTTGAGTTCTTCCTTAATGCAGGAGATGTTCTAATTTTGTTCCGTATTTACTGAGAAGTGATTTATTAGTTGCTAGTTTCAAACGGGTATGAAACCTAGTTTAATGAAATGTTTAAATAAATAGAAAACTTTACCCGAATGTCTTGTACAAAGTGCATACTATAAATTGCGCTTGAAGTTTCGAATAAATTTCTGGTTTAAAGAAGGAGATTTGTTATAAAATTTATTCAAGCATTCCTTCCTCATGAAAATGAATAAGAACAAAATTAGACCATTACTTTCAACTTGGAATCCTATAGGGTGTATCTTAACGTTTCCGTAGAAAATAAAAAAAACTGAACGGTTCCTTTTGACATATCGACGTATACAAGGCAAGACGACGTAAGCGCCACTGGATAAAATTGTTGTGAGAAGGAAAAAACTGAAATTGTCGGAAATATGCGTTCTTATTCACATTTTTTTCTATAACCTTGTCATACATGATGACAAAACGTTTAAGTAAAGACTTCGTGAAGTTGAGATCCAAGTTAAATTAATAAATCGTTAAAAAGTCAAATTTCGTCGGTTATGTCTTTTAGTTACGGTGATTATAACTGTCATTTATGACGGCATGCGTTCAAACTTTCGCTTATGCACACTTATACCTAAGTATTACTTTTTAATTTTTAAAGTAAAATTGAACTAACGACGCGGATGGAGTTTGATTTATATAATATTCCAATATTGCATTGCTACAAATAATAATTAAAAATAATAAAGACAAATTATAGTTAATAATGATAATTATAGTGAAGCCCTTTAACCAAAAAATACTGCATTTTAATTAATTTAATTTAATTTTAACGTAGTGATTATATTTATGAAGCTATTTATGTATTTACATGAGTATATGGAGCTTCAATTACATATAAAAACAGTTGATAAAATTTAGCACTCCTTCCTATGACGCACAATGTTACACTGGCGCTTGGATCACAAACTGACAACACTGAATAGATATGGCCGCAGGAAGATGGCGCTTGCGTAATTTCAAATTCAAATATCTCCAGTTACATTATTTTTTGGCGTTTTCTATTGACACCAAAAACTCAATTTTAACGAAAATGTCGCTTACGTCGTTTTGCCTTGTATGCGTCGATATTTCACTTAACATTAAAAGTTTTGACGATACCACTCATTTATATTAGTACTTAAATTCATGTACATATATGTTAAGTTATTAATTTTAACTAAATTGGTCATTCTTTACTAGTGCCAAATTATTACAATGCAAATTAAAAGAAACATATACAGGCTGTCCCCAATGTTTCGTCCTCTAAAGGCTTGCAGATTTTGAATTAAATCATTAATAACGAGAAAGTGTCACCTTCCGCGAATTTCGAAGTTTATGAAGAATTTGCACAAGTTACGACTGCCTCTTCTTGTAAGGAACAACTATGTTTCCCTTGGATTTTTCTTGCAATATGAAGTTTATTAGATATGGACTCCTCAACATAATATTCTGCTACAGTAGAGCTCTTCCATCCACCATACTCTTTAATGGTTGTAAGATCAGCCCTTTTGTTAGCCAATAAATTTATTGAAGTGCACCTCATACAATGGCCAGTATATGCTTCTGAATTTGCAATATCCGGAAATGAAGCAACTATTTAGGGTACCTTCACCAATGTGTTGATTCCAACAGGCTAAGAAGTACATTTTTAATTGATGTATCTTAAAAAGAATGTGTTTTGTGTTAAGCGAATTGAGCGTAGATAAATATATTTTCTGCATATTTCAGTATTCACGCAAAGTCCTTCTTCTATAATTGTAAATTTTCTTGAAGTGCCCGTCTTGGTGTCAGATTGTGAAAAAAGTAGGTAACTGCCAACGTCTTGTACGTCAGTTATTTCCAAATTTGTCAATTCGCATCATCGACAGGTACCAGAAACCCCCATTATTAGTACAGCCTAAAATAACTATAGTTCACTATATACCTAAATAACATGTAAAACGTAAAGCCCAGTCAAAAATTCTTCTATATGTGATCTCTCCAATATTGCAGCTTTTTTTGTATTGTATTCTCCCGATTCATTCTTTAAATTAGCAGTAAGCTTGTTATAATTCCCAATATATCTATATTTTTGTAGGCCTTTATAGTAGCCTTCAACATCGAATACTTCGACCACATAGATAAAATTGCATATTCTTTCTTCAAATTTAAAAAATAATACAGCATAAGTTCTTCATTTAATTTCATTACTCTCCGTTTTCTCTCCATTCGATAATTTCGGTAAGCACTTTTGCGTAATGTTTCCTGGATTTCGCTAGAAATAAATGAAAAATTGCTTCTTGAGCTTCTTCGAAAACACAGATACACAATTACTTTCTTGCATTTTTACCAAATTCAGATAGAACTGTTTATTAAATAATTAAAAATAAACAGTGTGATTATGGATAAAACGTTGTATTGCATTCGTGTTTTAATTGTCTAAATTCTCGCGTTTAAATGTTATTTGGGGGTAAAATTCTACTTGAAACAATAAGTAACTATAATTCCTAACTTAATGAGTTATAACAGTCAGTCTTGCAAGTCGTTACAATAATTTCAGGAGTGATAGAATACTTGATTTTGAGTCAATTGAAACAAACATACCTATATACCAAGTGTTACAATATTTTTTGTAATTATTTTTTCAATATTTTTTTAATTTAACCGTGCTTTTCTACAATTATTGAAGCGTAGAAGAAAAACAAACCTTTTTATAACAAATATTTCTATACTTTTATATTAGGAATGAATGCATTATTTAAATTAGTTAACCAATAAAATCAAAAGTTTATTTAAACCTTTGTGTGTAGGTTTATTTAGATGGTATTAGAAACTTAACTAAGCAAAGCTCTATCAGTTCTTAGAAAAAGTTTCTTGATAAACATTCTAAAAATTATGGAAATTAATCTTAAGGTCGCCGTATTTCTCGCCGTAAAATGATCAAATTTGTGGTGTTTTTTAGGTAGGTACTGGAATCTCGAAAAATAGACAACGTATAGCAAAAGTAATATCAAAAATAAAATTACTGATGTTTTGTTTATCCACTTTTACTATTTAAACTCTCCTCAAATAATATAATACCTTTTAAAATGCATTTGTATGACACACATTATTTCCCTATTCTAACCCCACATTTTAACAACTATTTTCACATACTTATAAACAAAAGTGAACAATCTTATATGCAGAACTATGTAAGTATATGTTATAACAATGTCTACATCTATAGTTAAATTTAAAATAATACGTATTTTTAAAGATTTCAGTACCTAAAAATTTGCTGGATAGATCGCTTTCTGACGTTATATATTGATTTTACTTCGATATCTTTGAATATTCGCAGGTGGCATGAGATAACATTCTTGTTATTTGCTAAACTCTATATTATTCTTAAATGTCTAAAATTAGTTGTATTTGTAGAAAACACTATTTCAAGAATACGGCGTCCTTAACACGTTTTAGTATGCAGGGAGCGCATTCGCCAAAACAGAGGACAGCCGTTTAGTATGTAATAAAAATGGTTTAAGAAATGAAGACATTTGCTAACAAGAACGCAACCTTTAGAAAATAAAAAAGATAAATATTTATTTCAATTGTTCAAATCTTAAAAGCTAATTTAAAGTTACGGCGTAAAAAGGAAAAGCAATGTTTCTATTAAATAGCTTGGTATGCCATGCGAAAACAATTCACCTTAGTTTCCATAGCAACCGTAAATGTAATAAGTAGGTTCTTAACTAGATAAAAAATATGTTATTACAGTCTCAATATCAAATGTCAAATTCTATCATTTATGGCCTGATATGTATGTTTCCAAATACTAACATAGGCGTCGACACACTACCGTACATTGCAGAATTCTAGATTGAAATTCAGGTGATTAGACAGAAAAGTATTATAAAGTTGGCCCGATTTAGTAGACGATGCTCAGTTAAAGTGTAAACTAAAGTAAAAATATCTGCATTTCTTAAACCATTTTTATTACATAGGGTAAAGACGGGAGAGATGCCGCGATGGGAGAGATGCCGCAAGGGGTGTAATTCCGAAGTTGACTAACGGATGGCGCTGCTGCGGTAATCTACTATGCATATGCGTAATTCGGTTCGAAGTAATGCGTGTGTAGTGCGATCT
Organism: Monochamus alternatus; assembly: GCA_037114965.1. NCBI lineage: Eukaryota > Metazoa > Arthropoda > Insecta > Coleoptera > Cerambycidae > Monochamus > Monochamus alternatus. The sequence goes on along the minus strand of CM073427.1, from coordinate 26,240,363 downwards.
ATGACATTGTTTAAGTAATAACTGTGATTTAACAGTAAATAAGGTACGCAAATTCCATATAATTTTATTTACATTATTTATTTTACTTGTATAATGGAAAATACTATTATTTTTGTACTTTATATAGTTCAGACGATAATTAAGCAGCTTTCTAGATACAGTCTGTGAAAAACTAGGTTATATTTACACCATCTATAATAGTACTAGGGTGCAGCATCTCTCCCGACAAAAAGGAAAGATGCCGCATTTAAAGGAAGGATAGATGCCGCATATTTTAATTTTTTTACAAAAAAATTCAGTTACATAAAATTGCTATTTATTTTTAGTTTATGATATAAACATGCCTCGTAAATATAAACGCAAAGAAAATAGAAATCCACGAGCAGTTTGGACGGAAGATCAGCTATCAGAGGCTATTGAAAAAGTTAAAAATGAAGAAATTAGTCAAAGAGAAGCATTTCGCAGGTACAACATTCCGCCCAGAACACTGATAAGGCGTATGCAGTCTGGAAATTTTAAAAAAGGTGCCCTTGGCCCACAAGGTAATTTTATTATCACGTGTGCAACAATTTTTGCATACCAATGACTTTTCTATATTACAGGTGTATTAAGCAGATAATGAAAAAAGACTAGTGGCACATATTCAACGACTTTCAGCTTCCGGCTTTGCTCCAGATAGAAGAACTGTTAGACAACTTGCATACAAATTTGCAGAAAAGCTAAATTTACAACACAAATTTTCAAAGGAAAATGAAATGGCAGGAAAAGCTTGGTTACAATCATTTCTTGACAGAAACTCATAACTCTCCGTTAGACAAGCAGAAGGTCTATCATTAGCAAGGGCTCATGGCATGAATCGAGAGGACGTAAATCATTTTTTTACTCTTTTAGAAGAAACAATGACAGAACACAACTTGTTCGACAAACCATCCCATATATTTAATATGGATGAAACCGGGGTTCAATTGATTAATAAACCTGGAAAGGTAATAACCAGTAAGGGTTCCAAAGACGTTCACGTATTAACCGCAAAGGAAAAAGGTGAAAACGTCACAGTAATTGCGTGCTGTAGTGCAGATGGGAAATTTACTCCGCCTACACTAATACTGAAGGGAGTTAATCGCAAACCAGAATTCGGAGATGGTTTACCTGCAGGATCCAAAGTGTACATGAACCGAAAATCGTCATTTATTAATTCAGAACTATTTCTTCGTTGGGTGCGTGAAATCTTTATTCCTCACAAGCCATTTGGCAAATGTTTACTAATCCTAGACGGCCATACATCACATAGCACCGATATAGATATGTTACATGTTGTTGATGAGAATGACATTATTTTATTATGCCTACCAAGCCACTGTACCCAAGCACTACAGCCACTTGATAGGAGTTTTTTTAAACCCTTTAAAACATATTTCAATCAGGAGGCTCAAGTATGGATAAAACACAATGCCAATCGCAATATTACTAGATATCAAGCTGGACAACTTATTGGAAAAGCATGGTTACGGGTGTAAATGGATTTAAAGCTACCGGCATATATCCTCTAGACCTTAATGCAGTTCCTGATCACTTCTACTCAATGCAAGATATATCAGAGCCTGTCAGAAATAATTCTAATGTCCCTAAAATTATTAGTGTACTACCGAAAGTGTCCGATATCAATATTCAAAATGAAGATACTGTTATTGTGGCCGTTGCACCAGAAGATTCTGCAGAACATCATCTGGATCAGGAACCCGGCACACATTCTGTAGCAATAGAAGAATTTACCCCTACCAAACTACTGCACGATGTGTCTCCTATACCAAAGCTTCCTGTATCGTTCAATAAAAGAATAAAACAAGGTGCCACCGTGCTAACTTCGACTGAGAATATAAGAAAGCGTGAAGTAGCAAATCAAAATAAGAAAACGAAAGCGTCAGTATTAAAATCAAAATTAAATAGCAATCACAACAAAGAAAAAGCGAAGTTAATATGTGAAACTAAAGCATCGAGTAGCACAGAAACCTGAGAAGAAAGTGATGATGAGCTATTGATAAAAATATCAAAAAGCGACAGTGAATGCTTTTGTGTGGAATGTTTTGAAAAATATAAAAATACTAAAAAAAAAGACGACTGGATTCAGTGTATAAAATGCTCTAATTGGTTCCATGAATCATGTTCGATGTATGGAGTCACATGCAATGTATGTTCAAGAGAAGAACTACGCAAAAAAAATATGGCGATTTAACTATATACAGCGGCATCTCTCCTTCGGTCTTGCGGCATCTCACCACACTAAGAGGGAGAGATGCCGCATTTTGTTTAGAAAAAAAATATATTTTTATTTTGTTATGGTTATAGCCTCATGTTTATTTTTAACATTTTTATAATATATGTTGTATCAGCTATTATTTAATAAAAAAAAACAATAAAAAAAGTTGAAAATAAGGATTTTATATATTTTTTAAGAAAACCGCGGCATCTGTCCCGGCTTTACCCTACTGAATGGCTGTCCTGACCAATGCGCTGCCTGCATATTTAACAGTGTTAAGATTAATTTCCCTAATTTTTGGAATGTTTGTCAAGAAACTTTTTAGAATGTTTATAAAGAAACTTTTCCTATGAACTGAAAGAGACTTGCTTAGGTTAGTTTTAATAATATCTGAATAAACCAACACACAAAAGGTGTAATTAAAATCCACGTTTGAATTTGTCTCTTCGCTTTTACAAAGTAGAAAAACCATGTTTATGAAGTTCTAGGTAAGTAGCGAAGCCACATTGGATTTTATGCAACTAGAGAAGCTGTTGACGTTATTGCCATTTTAAGCACTCATTTTTTAAATAACGTTTTAAATACGTATCAGTAAAATGTAAAAGATTGCTTGTCAAACAGAAATTCTTAAGAAACACTTTCAAATTACACAAAAAACACCCGTTAATCACAGAAACCCGGCGCAATAACAGATCTTAGATGAAAAATGGCCAATGTTTTTGTTTTTCTTTTAATTGCTCTATTTCCGATTAGTGCCGAAAATACCGAGTCATCACGATGGGCGATCGCGTGGTGGTAAAAGAAGGGTAGCTATATTAAAAAACATATATATTAAAAAGTTATAGATGGCAACTAGTTGCCAGTGCTGAGATTTATTTGCGGGTGTAATGGCGCTATCCCTATCGTTCAAGGTCGCGCACTGTCAGATACAAAGATGCGCAGGAGACTTAACGCGCTTAGCTGCCAGCAGCTCCGCTAGCATGGGCCGTATTCGGAAAGCGCATTTAAAAATCACGTATTTATTTGCTCATCTAATAATTAGTTGCATATGAAAATAGATTTATAACAAAATAAATTTTAAAATATGATATAGGTAGGTACTTCTGTAATGTAATATGAAAAAAAATAAAAGACATTTTTTAGCAAAAAAATTAATGGACAAAGCGATTTTACTGTAATAAAAACAATAAAGACGGAATCAGGTGAATCAATAATTGATCATAATAAAATAGCTGAGACGTTCTGTCAACATTACAGCAGTATAGGACAAATTATGGCTGGCAAAATTACAGGGAATAATAATTTATCATTAACCGAAAAGCGCCTATCAAATTCAATATATTTTTATGAAGCCAATGAAGATGAAATCCGACAGTTAATTAAATCATTAAAGCCAAAAAAATCTCCCGGCACTGATAACATAAGATCTGAAACTCTAAAATATATATCAGAATATATTTCTCAACCGTTAACATATATTATAAATACTTCAATGCATATTGGTATATTCCCAAATATCTTTAAAAAGACAATAATAAATCCTATTTACAAAAAAGGTGATAAATCTATAGTCGCAAATTACAGACCTATTTCTGTATTAAATACTCTATCTAAAATTTTTGAGAAAGTATTGAAATCACGCTTAACGAGTTTTTTAGATAAACATCACGTGTTATCAGACAAACAGTTCGGTTTTAGAGAGGCCAAGTCTGCGGAAGATGCAATGGCAAATGTTATGACTGATGTATACAAGGCAATGGATGAAGGTGCCGCATCGCTATGCATCTTCGTTGACTTGGCGAAAGCCTTTGATACTGTCAGCCATAGTAAATTATTGAATATATTAGAGAATGTTGGAATCCGTGGAGTTGCACTTAACCTAATGAAAAGTTACCTCCAAAATAGAACACAATGTGTCAAAATAGGTAATGTTCGAAGTTCTGAACAAATAGTCTCTTACGGTATTCCTCAAGGAACTGTGCTGGGGCCGCTCTTATTTAATATCTATATTAACGATCTATTTAATCTAAACATTTCAGGAAAATTAACCAGTTTCGCTGACGACACTGTATTATTTTACAAAGACAGTAACTGGCAGCATCTAAAGAATAGAGTTGAAAAAGATTTCAAAATAGTTATTAACTATTTTAATGCCAGATTATTAACTATTAACTTTGACAAAACATTCTTTGTGCCTTTCTGCTCATATCAAAATTCTTTACCACAGTATAATGAATTAAGCATTAAATTAAATGATAAAAATGTAACCATCTTAAAACAAAATAAAATCAAATATTTGGGCATAATAATTGACAATCATCTTCGATGGAACCACCAAATAGACTATGTAGTAAAAAAAAATAAGATCTTTTATAGGTAAATTTAAGTTATATAAAAATATATTTGAATGAGAATATTTGCGAGTATTATATTACGCCTTAGTGCAAACTCATATAACTTATGGTCTACTAATTTGGGGAGGTGTTCATAACAACTACCTCAAAGCATTAGAAGTGACTCAAAAGTGGTTACTAAAAATAATGTTTGATAAACCATACACATAAGCAACTGAAGCTTTGTTCAAAGAATCAAAAATATTTGACATAAGACAACTATTTCTACAAACTATGGCTATAAGACATTTTAAATATATAAATATTATGCCTCACATTGAACATAATCATGACACAAGATTTAGGCAAAAAACTACTAGTATTCCAAAAATTGAAAAAAATATTGGCCAAAGATGTTTCACTTACCTGAGTCCTGTAATATACGCTGAAATCCCTCCTGCTATAAAAAATACTTTTTCTGTCAAGATTTTTAAAAAGCGTCTAAGAGATTGGATAGTGCTAACACCTAGAAGTAAAATACATCAGATAATTGACAGAAAAAATATCTACTAATAAAACTTACCTAATTTATATCATAGTATTTGTTTCGTTTTTGCTGTGTATTCCACTGCATTTACGTGTCTATTGGAACACATATATGTTGGGTGCATCTCACGCGTTCGAAATCCTGTGTGTTCGAAGTGCTACGTGACCGAAAGCCTACGAGCCCGAATACCTGCCTGTTCGAATAGAGATGTGCGCGCTCCCGGCTGACTGGCGGAGAGAGAAGACCACGATGCAATTCGCCTGGATGATTCGTTCCCGCGGTAAGAAAACAACGCAACGGTTTTCACAGTGATATATCACTTTCCACAGTTTTAGAAACATTATTAATTGATTACCAAAATGCAGCTTTTTGTTAAAATGTTTCCACACGTTTAATTATTATTATATGTACTTACTTGTGTTATCTAAAAGGATGTCCATATATTACATTAAATTAGAACCTCTCTTAAAACGTGAATAGAAGAAAACTATTATATCTACCGTGTTCTTTGATATCCACCACCTAGTTACTTAGTTAGATTATTTCCGGTTCTGGTACTATGCAGCTGTAAAAGGGTCACAGATAGAATAGTAAAAATCAAATTTAGGAATACATATGTATGATAGTATCTAGTATCAAAACAAAAATATATTTATGTTTTAGTATTAGTTATATTTAAATATTTGCATCTAAGTATTTCTTGAAAACATTTATCAAACATAGGCTTAAAGTTTTATATGTTCAAAATCATCTTCATCAGAATTATGTTGTTAAACAAATGTTAATATTAAGTCATGCCTTTCTTACTTTCCACTAAAAATGAATTAACAAATGTTTTTTAAATACATTTACTAAACTTATGACTAAAGTTAATTATATAATGTTATAAATCTCACTTGTCTCCAATATTATGAATGGTTAATAGAACGTAAACTTTACCTAAATAAAAAAATATATATTCACCATAAAATACCTATGATCTTAGAATTAGAATGCGCCTAACAACGATAATCATTATTACACAGATAATTACCACCAGCATCATTTTTCAGACCCCCTATAATAAAAATACTCACATCTATATAAATAAGTAGCGAATAACTATTGTAATATAATAGCAATATTACAGTCTTGTCCCTACAACTGCTGAAATAGCTTCTGTATAAATGGGTATATCAGTTCTTCAATCGAATTATATCTACATGTATCTTACAATTGAAACATTCAAAAAACAGTACTTTTATAGCTGACTACTGCATGCATACCAAGTAAATACGTAGATAGTATTTAACACACGAAATAAAGTCACAAGTAAGTACATATAATAATAATTAAACGTGTGGAAACATTTTAACAAAAGGCTGCATTTTGGTAATCAATTAATAATGTTTCTAAAACTGTGGAAAGTGATACATCACTGTGAAAACCGTTGCTTTATCTTCATACCGCGGGAACGAATCATCCAGGCGAATTGCATCGTGGTCTTCTCTCTCCGCAAGTCAGCCGGGAGCGCACACATCTCTATTCGAACAGGCAGGTATTCGGGCTCGTAGGATTTCGGTCACGTAGCACTTCGAACACACAGGATTTCGAACGCGTGAGGTGCTCCGTATATGTTTGCATGTATACGTAACTCATTTGTTGTATTAGTGTTAATGTTTAGGTGCGTACATTGTATTTATATTGTATTTTGAATAAAATTGTAATTAAATGTTAATATTACCCACGCACAAGGTTCGCCTTTGTGGGTTTTAGGTATTATTCGCTATACTTGGCTATTGCTATTGAGTGGCGGATGAGATCTATTCTCTGTTTATTTTTACCCTTTCCATGTATTTTTCTGTAATGTTTTTTTCCTTTTTATGTAATTTCTAATATTTTTATGTGTATTGGTGAAATAAACTATATTATTATTATTATTATTATTAGCAATGCAGCAAAACATCGCAGGGCTTAGCCTCTTCTGTCTTCTCTAACAAGCCGCCACTGCCCTGTAGATATAAAAAGAATGAATAATCGCGATGAAAAGCATTCAAAATCGACCTGCATGTATCGACTAGCAGCACTGTGCATTTGTACCCAGACCTGGTAGCAGTCATTTATCATGTGAAACTTTCTTCATATTAGAAGCTGTATGCGCACGGGGTGTATCAATTCGTACTTTCCCACCCTCTAACTGTTAAGTGCCAAAATGTAATTGTACAAAGTGTTCTAGCAGCTGCCTTAAACACCTAAACTTTGTCCATAAATAAAAACTTAAATCATTACTCTTTTTATTTCGCTGGTATTATTTATTCGACAAGAACTTTCCTCTTTATCTGTGAAATGTTATGGCAACGTTCAGAGGAAATTTTTCTCTGAAATAAAAGCGCCTGTGATACTTACCCTCAATTCGTTTTCCCCTTCATTTTGACCCCAAACAAATTCACGAGACAAATAATCATTTTTGTGTTAAAACTCGTAAAAATGTTGTGACTGTGAGGTATGCCAAATGAAAATGAACAATTTAATACTCTTATCAGTGACAATTAAATAAAAGAAAACATAAATTATTTCTGAAACGTCATTTTTTCCTTATCAGCTTGCAAGCAAGAAGATGTATAGTCAGCATAAACCACCTACGCATTCACATTCATTTTGAATCATATTTCATAGGCTCACCTTGATAATGTATTTACAATTTGCAATTTTTCGTCTTCATGTTTAATTTCATATCTGTAGTGATAGATATTTTTAAGTATTGCTTAACAGTGGTACTCAATTGGAGAAATTTGAAATAATAAGTATTGTTGACAAATGCAAATTTGTTTACAGTTTAAATATACTTCATTATGTGTCTCAAATGGTAACCAGCATTAGTGCAGCTTCCATTTTAAATATGTAGTTTACCATAGAAGAGAAAAACCTAAAATCAGCTATACTTAGAAAGAATTGGTATACTCTCTTTGTGTATGGTAGAGTGAAAAAACGTTGACTTGGATTAATATGAGATACCAGTCGACGTTTGACCATCGCTCTAATTAATGAGATTTTTTAGATTTCCTTCATTCCTCCACTAAATGGTGGTTAACATAAGTTGTTCCCGGGTACAAATGCGGCTTATTTAATAATAATTTTCGCAATTATAACGAGGGGTAGGGATATTATTATTATATTTCGAATAAAATAGTCTTTCCTGACTTCTTACATAATATTATTTCAATTTCTAAGACAACAGATAATTTTTGTATAACCCTACTTCAATTTCTATGATATTCCATTGCTCATCTTCAAGAACATCTTCATTATTTTTAATATTATATCAACATAATTAGCATTTTCTGAAACAAGAAACCTCACAAAATTTCAAAGAGTCTTGTATTATTGCAAAACAGGGCAGAAGTTTCTTGTTCTTCCTCAATATTACAAGATCATCGGTTTGTATTGACAAATGAGAAAAATGGAGATTTATTACGAATTTGGTAGTGGTGGTTACTCTCGGTTGGCTAGTTACGTGTGAGTCCGAGACCATGAGAACTATCGATATGGTTGATCGTCATTGATTGGTAGATGTTAGCTGGTTTTACGTAATAAGCAAAAAATCATGAAGGAAATAGGTGAAAGAGAATTGGAGTTCTTTCAGTCAAGTGACAGTAAATAATTTATAATTAGTTCTAGTTCAGCAGAACACCAATACTAATCATAGTAATTATCCTTAATAGAACCATCAAAATGTTAAATATTGTAATCAATATCACGATTTTTGTCACTAGAATACCAATTAGTTAGTAACTTCATCATCGTCATCATCATCATCATGCATTATCTGTACATTTATTGCTATTTTACAATATTCATTATTATTTGAAATATCTTGTAAAACTAATATTTTAAATTAAGTTACATAGTTTTTATAGCTTAAAGTAAGTAAAGTAAAATAGAAATGTAAAGTAGGAAAATGATAAATAATGAATGTATATGTATAAAAGACGGCTATGAAGGCTATGAGGGACAAAGTGAACAAAAAACCTAATAAACATAAATATCAATAGTAACTAGATAGGTATCAATATTTTATTGCATCATTTGAGAATAGTGTTTATTCTATAATATAAATTATAGCATTGTAAGCATCTAATGAATCGAAATTAATTAATTAAATTTCCAAATATACCACAGTTCGCTTCAATGCATGCATCAGCTCGTTTGTGGATTGCAAGGATAGCTCGTTGAAATGCAATGTGATTTTCTCTGATAAGTACTGCACAATTGAGAATCCTATCGAGTAGTGCCTTGTACTCCCTTTTGCTGCGTAAACTAATGATTTGCCATCCTCGAAAGCAGCAATCAAAATAATTAAATTTTAGTCAATTTAAAAACTACCCAGACCAATGAAATATTATGGAAAGCAATTACTAAGATTGACTGATAACGTCTAAAATGAGTAAAGTGATGAAAGTTTTGTACTTTGAAACATTATCTAGTAAACTTGTCAATTTATTTTATACAAATTTTAAATATGTTGCAGAACACAACTAGCCCAAGCAACTGATTGATAATCATGCCATACCAAATGTTATGAATGAATTGATGCTGAAAGTTACTTTCAACTGTGACATGCGGATTTTTATCTCATCTGCAACAGCTATTTTAGTCCATCCCGAGGGAATTGATCCTAATCAGTGAACAAAATATATTTGTGTGTCGTTATTTATCGAAAAAACGCAACTGTAAAATATTAACATCATCATCATTTGAAAATGGAAAGGTTTTATACCAATAAAATTATACTAGTATAATTCTTCTGAAGAGGCATTATAATGCGCCTTGTTCATCCTCAATCAAAATACAAATAAACTGTCTATAAATACAGAGCCTATTACGGTTTCAGTAACAATATTTTGACAATGTCATTACACACTTTCTCCAAAGTCGGCGACATTACTGGTGAAGCATTAGGATTTACACCAACTGGTCAAAGAATGGCAGATCGTATAAGAAACGACCCTTATTGGCACTGACATTAAAGAGACCTCGTAACATAAAATACAACACAGCCAATTATAGCCCCGAGGAGGAAATTTTTGTGCACAATGGAACATTTTATATGATGTGTTCGACAAAATACGTAATGCTCCCTCATGTATACATACGGGTTCTATGCCAAAGAAACTGGAAAATACGTAAATTATTACACTGCGATGTGACTACGAATGTAGTACCTAGTAAATGTTAGTAGGTAGATATTGAATGTTATGTCGTGATATTTTTTGTCAATAGAGACAATAAGGTAATTTATTTCTTTGTCCTTTTTGTTTTGGGTAATATACAGGGTGATTCAGTCATAATGTAATTAATTTTAACCGCGTATACGGAAGGCCTAAGAAAAACAAAAAAAATGTACTCGACTTTTTAAATTGAAGCAAATCAATCCATAACCTTCGATAATACGACGAACCGTGTGATCAATTTCCTAGTCACGACAAGCAACGTCGCACCTGCGTTATGGCTAAATTGCTAAAATGTTAACAGTATTCTTTTAATTACTGTTATTGTAGACCATACTTCTATTATTTTTAGTTGAATTCTAAACCGAAATAAATGTATTTAACACTTCAGTTAAATATGTATTCACATGAATAACAGTTTGATTGGCAGAAAAGAAATCACGTGACATGTGCTTTCTCTGTTCTATAATACACTTTGGCAGTTTTACAATAGGAGTAAGACGCTGTTTTTGCGTTATTTATGTGGTACAGTTACACATTTTACTACTGTAATTCGAATATTTCACATTTTTACGTAAATACAGGGTGGACCAGCTTTTTCGTGCCAAACTTTAAGGGTATGTTCTACGTCGAAAAATAACCGTACTTTGCTGTACAAACATTAGTCCAAAATTGCTTCGTTACGAAAATACAGGGTGTTGAAGTTTGTTCTGAAAAACAGAAAAATACATTTTTTTAAACCTCTAAGGATAATTAAATGAAATTTGACGGGTGTCAATAGCATAGGAAGACTTAAATTTTGCAATGCAAAAGTTTCTTTTACTGTCAGCAATGGCGCGAGTAGCGGATCGTCAGTGGCTATTTTCCAACTAAAAATAGTACGTCCCTGATTTTTCTAAAAATTAATGTTAGTTTTGAATTCTTCGATCAATTTGGTAGAAAGAAACGCCGGACAACCGTTGAACTGAAAAAATGAAGTCTGTCTTAAAATTATCGGTATTTCATCTCACATATTGTGATGTTTCGTTTCTAAAAACTGTAAGAAGTATTCTGCGTTTAAGCGTCGAGGTAAAAAATAGGGTCCAAACAGATTGTTGTTGTAAATCCCTATCCAAGCATTTACGCTAAATTCAACTTGAAAATTTCGTGGTCTAATGGCGTAAGGATTTTCATGTGACCACACATGTTAGTTATGGAAATTAACTATACCGCGACGGGTAAAGCAGAATTCGTCAGTCCACAGTATCTTGTTCAAAAAATCCCTGTTTTCTTGAACTGAGCGAAGGACTCGCCGACAAAAAGTCACTCTTTTCTTTTCATCTCCTGAATATAAGCCTTGAACAGGTTGTAGATGAAATAGACGCCTGTGATCCCTTTTGAGAGTACGAAGTACATTGGATTTAGAGGTGCCGATAATACGGGAAACTATACGGGAACTTGTTGTTGGATCTCTGTCAAACTCGTTTAATATCCGTCGAGAAATTCTTCTTTGTTGTTGGTTTGGGTTGGCATTATTTCGATTTACATGTAAATTTCCATTCTCCATTAATTGCTGATGAATTTTTGTGAAAACATTACGACTAGGATGTGGTCTCTGCGGATATCTTCTTCTGTATTCTCTGGCGGCCACCCTTGAGTTTCCATTAACAAATCTATACACAAAATGGATATCCGCTATTTCTTGATTTGAAAATCTAAACGGCATTTTGATACTACTACACAGAAGACAAGTCTATTTAAGATTTGTCAAACGTTGACATGAAAACCGACGCCAACTAGTTGTTGTAAATTTGTTTATCTGGTGGTTGCAGCAAGTGTATCTGGTATGCAGCTAACAAATAATAATCCATTTGAAGAAAAACACTTTGATAAGTTTTAAAGTAATTTATTATTTATTAAACGGTGCATCGTACAAAAAAAGTCAAGAGAGTTTTTTTCTATCAAACTGAACGAGAAATTCAAAAATAATATTAATTTTTGGAAAAACCAGAAACGTACCATTTTTTTGTTGGAAAATAGCCACTGACGATCCGCTACTCGCGCCACTGGTGACAGTAAAAGAAACTTTTGCATTGCAAAACTTAAATCTCCCATTTCTATTGACACCTGTCAAATTTCATTTAATTATCTCGAAGTGGTTTAAACAAAAAATGTATTTTTCTGTTTTTCAGAATAAACTTCAACACCATGTATTTTCGTAACGAAGCAATTTTGGACTGTTCTTTGTATAGCAAACTACGGTTGTTTTTCGACGTAGAACATACCCTTAAAGTTCGGCACGAAAAAGCTGGTCTACCCTGTATAAAGCAGTTACCTATCTGTCGCGAAAAAAATAAATATTTAAGAATAATTATGCAGATTGTCAGTGTAAATAACTACATGCATGACCATCACATCAAGTACTGCAAACGCCATATGGTTTGGTAGTAGCCACTTTTATTAGTTATTGTGACATTCATGCAGGTACCTATTTACTGTGACAAAAAAGCATACTGAATACAAAACTATTGTTACTAAAAGATTTCTTGATGCACCTATATAATTATTAATAAAAACGATGCCGCGTAAGTGCAATAAAGCTTAGTATATTCTGCAAAATGTTTCATTACGAATGTACATATATGCATAACAATGGAAGTAACTTAAGCAAGTACAGAACGTTTACTTAAACAGTGACATACAATAAATATGTATTAGTAAGATGTATTTCCAAAATTGCACTATTCATTCAAAGATAAAGAAAAGTGTGAAAAAATATCAAATGTATCATTTTCACACTTTCAATATACAAGAAGAGTCAAAATAAAGCGATTGAGCCCAACATGCCTTATTCAATTCTTGCTCCTTTTCATTCTACAGGGTGTAAAAATTGAAAAAAAATGTTTTTGATTTTTTGCTATATACATATTAAGAACGTATGGGCAGATTATTTTGAAAATTTGTAGTTTTATGTTTTTTGAGGTGGCAATTATGAATATGCAAATAGTGTTGAGGTCATAATTAGGGGGCGCTAGTTATGCTGTACTGCCGATGTAAAAATATGTCTAATTTTTTGTATTTTATACAATTTTTTTAATAAGAAACTATTGAACTACCTTCAATTCTAAATAAAAAATCAGCACCATTATCCCAGCGAAGCTGGCCTGCACGTAACCCTGATTCAAATTAGCTGGATTTTTACTTTTGGGGCTATATTAAATCTTTAGTTTACAAAGACATTATTAATAGTCAAGAACAACCGTGAGAAAAGATTCAAGAATCGGTTAATATTATCAAGCAACTCAGAGTTTTATTCATAATTTGTGAAGATATGCATAATAAAATTATCAATTGCTGCAGTGTTCGTCTTATTGTTAATTCAGTTTTGATATCTTAAGACTCCCTAATTTTATAATTTAATTCCTGCCGAATCTCAAAAACTTAAATCGTCTGTTTCAGGAAAACGGTTGAGTTTATCGGTTTGTAACAAGTATACCTCTTCTATTTAGAATTGAAGAATTCAACAGTTTCTTATTAAAAAAATCAAAAGTATAAAATACAAAAAGTTGGACATATTTTTATAGCGACAGTACAGTATATAACTAGCGCAACCTAGTGATCTCAGCACTGTTTGCATATTCGTAATTTCCGCCTCAAAAAACATAAGACTACACATTGTCAAAACAATCGGTTCATACGTACTTAAAATATAGCAAAAAATCGAAGATATTTTTACAACTTTAACACCCTGTAGAATAAAAATGAACAACAATTTAATAAGACATGTTGGGCTCAATCGCTTTATTTTGACGTTAACAATCTGACGTTAAGCTATGTACCATTCTTAATGACACTCTGTATAATAGTAGGTAAAACCTTTAGCTTAAATCAACTGATGTACAAGTTGCACATATTAAAATGCCGGCCGTATCTTTTCAAACTGAAACAATTTTCATCTAAACTATTTTTCCCAGTTAGAAAGCGCCCTCAAAGTACATCATATGTTTTCATTATCGCGTGAAGTAGAGAAATATACACTCCGGGATTAATATGTTTATAATTTCGTACAAGTTTAATATATTTTTTATTAATCCGTATTATTTTCCATACAATATATTTGCCACAGCATAAATAATGGAAGTAGTCGTTGAAGTGTTTTCCATCGAGTAGAATTTTTTCCTGTTAAATTAAAATTGGGTTTTATTACATTTATCAAAACAATTGCATGAGGTACAACAAACAAAATCATGTCCATTATTAAAAATTTATAGCCAATTTGAATTTCCATGAATATTTATATGTAGAGGTGATTTTTGGGTATAATTCATAAAAGAGCAAATCGACTTTATTTTGAATTTTTAAATTGAATTTTCCATTATTTTATGCAGTTTTATATCGTATTACGTGAAAAGCAAAACTAATAAATATTGCATTCAAGTCTTTTAACGAATCACTTGTTTGTACCTTTTTAACCTTTATAATAATTTGGAAATAAATTTACATATTAAGAAGTACAATTGGGCATAAAACATTATTTTCAATAGGTAATAAACCCAATTACAGAAAATTTAGAAACAAGAAAAACTACAGACAAATACTTTATCTGCTTATCTCCATCTAAATTTATTTAGAAGCATTACGTATATGAAATTCTACTATGGAAAAAACACAATTGTAAACAGAACCTCAAGAATGCAATGTCTATCCGTAGTTTGACATTTGTGTACACTAGTGTTGATGTGTCAACGCTTTGTCTTAACCACAAACGTGCGGTAATGCACCAAAGTAACACTATAACTGAGACTGAATCCTTCAAAGAGTAACTATTAGGTAACCGTCACCAAATCTGCTACTTTATTGTATAAATAACTTGCAACATACATGCAACAAAGTTACACAAACGCTACGTATTTTCTACTACTCCTGGTAGTATTATACAATTATGTAACTTCTAAGTAACTCTCCTGGTGTTGGGGATATCTTAGCTACCGGTGGGACGACTTTTAGGTTTGTGGTGTGGTGTTTGAAAGTGGCAAATGATCGTAGCAGCGACAACTTCATGTTACTAAAATATGACTTTAAAGTTGCAATCACTTTCAAGTAGCTATGATAGTTGCCGCGACTTTCAGGGAACCCTAATTGTTTAATTAAAATCGAGTAAATTAGTTCAATGTTATCGCTATCTGTAGAAGTATTAAGCATCATCACGTATAGCAACTAAGAAGTTCATATTACCTTTTGAATTCACCACGAAGTAAATTTTACAATGTAGTTTCTCAAAACTGGAAGCCTTCATATTGTTTATCGTTGTGCAATGTCTATTCGATGAAGTCACGTGTGGACTGTAGTTTTGTCTATGTCAATATATATCACACTTGTTTATAACTATTAACTTACTGCTAAGTATGAACATCAAAACTCCATATAAAACTATATCTATGCTAAACTATAAACTATGATTTAGATTAATCTGGGTCAAGATACCACAAATGATCCAAAGGACAAAATATGCAAAAAGGTAACAAGCAAAGCCACAAGGAAATAAAATAATGCAATAAAAGTAATGATATAAGGATAAATATTCTCAGTTACTACCATACAAGATAAAATTCAAGGAGTGTGTTCAACGTAAACGTCAGTCGTACCGCATTGAGAATGAATAGCAGGAAAATTGTTACTCAGAAGTGGCAGTGGGAATTTTGAGCAGACAATGTGTGGCAGTCACAACTTTACTGCTACTTCAAAGTAACGCAGCATCATTCGATACTTTGTAAATATTATTTGAAAGTTACATATTGATAGTTTCTGTTACAGCAAACAACTTCAAAGTAAGATTTACAAAATGTGCCATTTTGACAGGTAAGACATAAGTAGCCATTATTCCAAAATATTAACTTTAACTTCACAAATAAAGCTTTAATTAAATTAAATGTAACAATATTACTTGTCAAATAAAGAAAGCAACATACTAATATGAGAAAGTAGAAGGAGCGTGTTAAAGTTCTTTAAAAGTAAAAACGTATTTCCCATTTTAGTCGTAGGTACATAATGGGAATGTTCATACTACGTGCCCATGACCAATGGCAAAACACTTTAAAGTACCTGCTATAGTCGTAGCAACGTTGTAGAGTAAGTATTACTGCTGTAACTAAAGGTAAATTTAATACTACTGCAACTGGTTATATCAGAAAAATTAAAGTTTATTAATTTAACACGAACCTAAATGCTCTTTACAATTAATAACAAAAGTACCAACATGACAATGTTGATTTAGTAACCTTTTATTGTTCACAGGTAGCAACATTATCGAGTGCATAGAGAAGCTACTTTAATTATATCACAATGTTATACCTTTTACAAACTGTATTTCAGATTAGTATATGATGAGCACATATCAAAGAAACATATGATACACGTTATAGCTTTCTGCAATTTATATCTATAAAATCCTTTGAGTCTGATTTTAACACAGCTTTTAATAGCCAGGAGTAAACATGTCACACGGTGGTGCTGCACATTTATCTTCGCATTAATATTTAACTTAGCAGGCAGCTAAATAGCAGAGTTTCCTTTTCAGGATGATAAAATATGGTCTACAATACTGCGGCAGTTTCAACTGCAGCTTAGTTTATCTTGATATATATTGGTGATCCAATCTAGTAACAGGATACAGCTAAATTAATAGTTTTATTTGTATTTAAAATATGTAAGTGTTCCAAGTCACGTATACCTAACGGATTGTTACGACTATTAATGTGATTGTCATTTTCGTACAATGTGGTTCTACAGAAAACTTGACATTTTTTTTAAATATATGAATCATAAGATGCAACAGGTATAATCATAGATGTCAATAATTTATTTTTTCTCGTAATTATTGTAAAAACGTAACGTATGAGTTCAAGCAATGATTTACGTGTAGAGAAAATAAAGATATTTAACATAGCTAACGAGAAAGGAATATTGCTATGTTTGAACGTACTAAGCAAAACACAGAAACCTCTTTGGTGCTATTAGTGAATCATAGGAATAGAAATTTCACTCAAGAAGAATATCGATATCAAAAAAAAAAATAAATAAATTAAATTTGATTGCATTGCTGAAGCGAAGGATACAGACCTAAAAAATCCAAAGTAGGAAACAAAGAAGGAAATATCCACGTGTGACATCTGGAAATATTGATGGCTTGAATTTAGTAGAAAATATGACAAATTAAGAAATTAAAACTATGATCATGTTCGCTTCTTTTTTCGATATAAATCTGAAAAATGTATCGAACAATCTGTTGGTATAAATCATATTAGCAATGTGCCAAAACTGACTACAAGATTTCTTCAACTGCCTAATCCAAATGCGTGCTTTCACCTTCCACCTTTCAGCCGATTATGGGGCAGATCTTTTGAGTATAAAATAACATGGTGGCTGGAAATCTAATTATGTCGCTGAAGGCTGCATCAAAACTACTGGAAACAAGAAACGAAAATGCTAGGTTATGAAGGCGGGAATATTCCTTTGGTAACGGAAAATATTTCCCCAACTTCCAAAGTTATTCCATCAACATCTAAAAATTATATTCAAACTGGAAATATTACCACTTATTCAAGAAAATCGTTAGGCATGGTATTAATTTATCCAATAAGTCTAATTTAATTTACAATGTCATTATCGCACTGCAAGTGCATTAATAAATTTAAAAGATAATAGTTATTTATTGCACACAAGTATTTTAAGTAGCATTTTATCTACGCAAAAATGTTTAAACGTGAGAACGTAGTTCGCTGCCATTAAAGAAAGATCTTATGTAACATAGAAATCTAAATATTTTTCATGTTCTCCATTAATTCATTTTGCTTAGTATAGTATTTTTTATTTGTTATTTGCAATAATGCACTTCTTTCCTTTCTTGTTTACTTTATTTAGAATACTAATTTATATATGTTATTGTATACTTTTCTACTTATATTATTGTGTACTATTATGTATGAAATAATCTGTATATTATCTTAGTGGATACTATTCTTGGGCTTGTCCTGTAAGTATCCCAAATAAATAATATTCATATGTATGGATAAAAGTTCTATTATAAGGTGATTGTGGATAAAATAAATTTTATGAGCATTTAGATAAGGTTTGCCCTCACCTATACACCATCAACAACACAGCAAAAGATTTCAGAGCGCAGCGTCATCTGACCAAAGTCTTGTAATTTGTTTAGTTACGTTCAATGGAAGTACATCCACAACCCGGTCGAATATTTCTAACAATTTTAAACCAATCCTTGACTTTTGTGGGAATAGAATAGGTCGGGCCAGCGTAGCTAGACGTAGAGTTTGCTGGTCATAATTGTATCCCGACCGATCCGACTGCTGTGCCGTGCCGTGTTGGTTTGTGCAGGTATAACGTCCGTGATTTTAAAGCATCAGTAGGTAGGTACTTGAATCGATGTTTGTCACTGGATTGGGTTCAATTCCCGCGGACGGAAGATCACAGATTAGCTATACTTACTGCGGAAGGGAATTCAGTGACATTCTCTTTGCGTGTACTTCAATAAATATTTTACTAGTTGTATTATTATCATTATTTAAAATAATTTGCGATATCATTTGTATATGTCTTCTTATAACTAATTGAAATTCTAAGTATATATGTCAAACAAAATTTATGAAAGTTTCAAAAGGGAATAAGTTGACTTGCAGCTCTTTGAATTTTGACAAAGTGGAATACAATGAATCATAAAGGGATAAGTCATATAACATAACTAATTTTTTAGAATCTAACGGCTTGATCCCAATTCCTGTGTAAATTTTATGTCAAATGAGATGGGTCATCCTTATAAATAGAAATCATAGGTAGATAAAAGGGTTGTATTACTTCTTCGTAAAGCAGTTTTATTTAGCTCCTGTAAAACATAAAAATTAGACTTATCCCCTTTTTTACCACAGAACTGTACATTAAATGTAAATTTAAACAAATACATCCAAGCAAACTGACCATAAAACAACTACTGCCTAATGTTATAGTAGAAACATTGTTAAATGTCACAAATACTATTTGCTGTAGCTGGTTGTAATTTTTTCCTTAAACTGGATCAGCCTATATATTTCCGTTGGAGAACGAGATAAAAGGTATATAGTATTTACTTTTTTTGACTTGAAATTTTGTAAAGAATCTATTCCTGAAATTTGACTATTTAAATTTGACTCCCCCTGCATACCGGTCGGCGTTTAACCATCCCCCTAATTATTGAAGTTTTCCAAGTTTCCCTCATTCCTGCATTGAACGGTGGCTAAGGCTTACCAACGTAAAACGTTACTGGGCACAAATGTGAGCTAGTTAATAATAATATGCCACTTCCTCTCTCGCACAAGTCTCCAACTTCTGTGTTAATTCTCGCTATTAGAATGAGGCATAACATTTGTCCATTTGTAGTGATTTTAGGGGTTGCCGTGACCTCGGTAACTGGTCGCTGCCAGAAACAGAATTAAAGTGCATATGCCCAGCATTAGCCGGGATTATTTGACCTGCCCTGGTTGTCTCGGCTGTAGGGACAGTCTCGCTATCGGTATCTCTGGGCTCGCCCATATATTGATTCCGATTTCTTTTGTTGGTATTATGACTAATACTGTCGGAACTGTTCCTCAGATAATGGTGGTGGTCACTATATATCAAATAATAGCACCGGCCGTGAAAAGCTAAAAATCACCATTTACCCAATGCCCAGTCCATTAACCAATGACTACTAATTTAAAAGTATAACAACTCTGAAAGTGAAATACACTACCTCCCATTTTTCAAGCCGGAAAGACATTATCCGTTTGCTACCGACTTTCTATCACCATATATTTCAGAACGGTTTCAATAACCAATTTCTAATTGAAGGGTGATATAAAGAAACTATTTATCTTGTTAAGTAGAATAGACTTTGAGACCCTTCCACATTGATTGAAAGTAAGGTTCGTTGCTTTCGCAACCCTTTCATCAACAGTTTTTACCTCACCCTTTATTTCTTTCGGCGGATAATTGCGCCGTGATTTATTTCATCTGCTCCGGGGGAGTACGTAGAAGCTAGCGACTTAATTTGTTTGATTTCGTCCCAGCAAAAACAACTTCTTTAATCAAAATTTTCGCAAGTCTCTCGCTTGAGATCCTAAATGAGTTCGGGGGGATGTATTATTCTAAACTCTTAATACACCACTGGCCACAGCTATAGCAAACTCAGGAAAAGAGCAAGGATGCACTAATAAACAATTTCTTATACAGGGTGTTTCTTAAATAGAGGTCAAATATTCATGGGCGTAATCTTTGGCCAAAAATAATGTTTTTTTGATATATAAACTTGGGGTCTTTTTCCCATATAAATTTAAAACGGCATATGCGATTTTGCTGAAATTTGGTATATTGGTAGAGTTTTATGTGGCCAAAAAAATGGTGTTAAATTTTTGTCCGATATTAATCCATAGGCGTAGAACTTGATTTTTTTTAATAATTGCACCTTTAAAAATTCTACGGCAATGGAAGAAAAGGAGTTTGAGTATGAAATTTAGATTGCTCAACTTTATTTTAAAAAAGGTACTCTTGATAAGACTCGATTACTCTCATGGTTTTCGCTAAATTTCTGTTTTAATAATTTAGAGTGTATAGGTTTCACAAAAATATTTATTTAC
Source organism: Monochamus alternatus (assembly GCA_037114965.1). Lineage (NCBI taxonomy): Eukaryota > Metazoa > Arthropoda > Insecta > Coleoptera > Cerambycidae > Monochamus > Monochamus alternatus. The sequence continues at coordinate 26,219,376 of CM073427.1, read as the reverse complement.
AACATAATCAAAATCGAGATTTTACAAAAATTGTTCAAAATGTTCACCATTTTCACGCATACAAAGATTTATATGTCGAAGAAAATTAAAATGTATCCTTTCCATAACTTCTTCATCACCTCTAAGATTGTTTATTGCATCTTGAATACGTTGCCAGAGTTGTTCCTCATTTTCTACAGGTTCCCTATAAACTGTGGATTTCAGATGTCCCCATAAAAAGTAATCCATCGGTGTTAGGTCTGGGGAACGTGGTGGCCAGTTTACAGGTGCATCATTACCTCTGCCTATCCATTTGTGTGGATATTGTTCATTCAAGTGGTTTCTAACGTTTACAGAAAAATGTGGTGGAGCTCCATCTTGCATAAACCACATATCTCTCCGAAGTTGGAGAGGTAAATCTTCTAACAATTCTGGCAACGTATTTTGTAGAAAATCCAACAAAATTTCTCCAGTTAATCTTCGTGGAAGTATGACAGGACCAACAATGAAATTACCAATTATTCCAGCCCACACATTAATTTTGAATTCGTGCTGAAAATGGTTTACCTTTATTGCAAGCGGATTTTCAACGGCATAAACATGTTCATTATGGGTATTAGTTATACCTCTTCTCGTAAAACCCGCTTCATCGGTAAAGAGAACCTTCTTGACAAAGTTTGGATCTCTTTCTCTTTGCATATTAACAAATCGACAAAAACCCCAACGATTTTGAGGATCATGGACTAATAAATCTTGTACTGGCTTCTTATGGTATGGATATAGCAATTGTTCTCTAAGCACTTTATGAACGACATCTTTACTTACTCCTAGTTCCCTTCCAATTCGTCTGGTGTTTAATTCTGGATCTTCTTCAACACGTTCTAAAATGTCTTCTTCAACTTCAGGAATCCTTACAAAACGTTCTCTTCCATTATCAACATTGTTGGGAGCAAAGGAACCGGTCTCCCGAAGACGTCTCTCAACAGCAGCAAAAGTTGGGTGGCTAGGTACACGACGATTTGGAAACCTTTCAAAGTACACCCTGACACTCTCTCGAGCATTTCCTTCATGTCAGTAACATATCGGTATATTCTGCATTGGTATATTGTACAGTCATATTAATAAAAAACGCAATTTTTTTTTAATTATTGAGTCAGATAGAACACTTTCAATCGTTAACAAGAGATTAGGTGTTAAAACTTGACAATATTTTTATTTAGATGAAACTATGGAAACCAACAATAAATGTTTTTGTATAGTATTGCAGGCAAATAATTAATATTCCTCAAAAAATCGTACATGGCAAGAATCGAGTATTTTTGTTAAAAGTCTCGATTAGAGGTGTTGAAGAAGATATGAAAAAAGTAAATTTTTATGTTTTTATTACAAAAAAAGTACCCTTGATAACACTCGATTTACTCAAAGTTTGTATTTTAATAATTATTGTTTATGTTCTAAAATGCAAATTTCGTCAAAACCATGAGAGTAATCGAGTCTTATTAAGAGTACCTTTTTTAAAGTAAATGAGTTGAGCAATATAAATTTCATACTCAAACTCCTTTTCTTCCTTTGCCGTAGAATTTTTAAAGTTGCAATTATTAAAAAAAATCAAGTTCTACGCCTATGGATTAATATCGGACAAAAATTTAACACCATTTTTTTGGCCACATAAAACTCTACCAATATACCAAATTTCAGCAAAATCACATATGCCGTTTTAAATTTATATGGGAAAAACGATTTAAAAATTGTAACTTCAAGGCCCTCTGGAGCCCAAACGAAGCAACTTTGTACTAAGGTAAAAGTAAAATTACCTTAGTATCGACTTATTTTGGTCTAAGGAATATGTGGTATGTTTTTGTAAAGATCTTTTACAGACACCCTGTATATCACCCTGAATGATACTACAAATAAAATAGATGGTCATATGCCCCATTGTATTATCTTCACTTTTTTGTATTCCAAACCGATTAACAACAAAACTGATTTATTTGATCAAGTGCATTTTTACGATACTCATTACATTAAAATAATAACAAAATAATTTATTAACAATGGAATGACTTTACTATAATTAATGAATGTTGGAAATGGTCACCTTCAGCCAAAATACATACTTCAGATATCTGAAATTCAGCTTGAACACGTGCAAAAATTCTAGGAATAACTCTTATCACATCCAGCCAGCCAGCTATAATTTGTCGACGTAAGTCCTTTTCAGATTCAATGTGAATCTTGTAATGTCCTCAAACAAACAAATCACTAGGGTTCGTATCGGGTGATCTGAGTGGCCAAAGTTGGGCTAGTTCTTGAGTGCCTTCTCTAATCACGTTATTATCGAATTTTTCATTTAGCCCCGAGCCCAGAGCCACGTGGGTAGACCACATTCTTTGTCTTAGCCCATAGGGAACATGGCCAAGTAGTTCAGGTAAAACGTTTTCAAGAAAAGGTCTGTAGGAGGCACCGATTAAAGTTCTTGGCGAAAAGTAAGGCACAACAAGAAACATCCAATAATATCCACATATACATTCAAATAAAACTGATATTGAAATCGAGATTCCATTACGGCATTAGGGTTTTCATCATACCAAACGTGTTTATTGTTAAAGTTCAATATAGCATCTCTGTCAACATGATGTTCAATTTTTTGCATAATCCAGTGAAAACTTTGTATGTGATGCGGGTATAATTGTTGGTGCTTTAAAATGGATCAAACTAAATTCGCGTATTATATTTTTTATAAATGTTCAGAGAGACCTCTACTAACCATCTGACACTGATTGACTATAATCATTTTATACGCTGTGTTCGCTACTACACAGAGTGTCCAATATATGAGTTCCATTATTTTTCATTATTTTCATAAATTGCACAAAAGAAAACATAATTAACTTAACAATTTTTTTATTTGACCAACGATATTAGAGTTATGAAAGTAGCTACAGGTTGAGTGGCACTGTTGTCGCATGTTACAGTTTGTAGGACTGTAGGAAATACAAATTACATTAAAATGACTTTTTCTTTATTCTAATTGTGTATTTGCAATTTCTTAACACAGTTATATTCTAGAGTAGTTGTATTTAATTTTTGTATTTGAAGATAAACTATTCGTTTTAGAAATTCTTTTGCGGGAGAGGGGCGGCATATTATTATTAAGCAGGCCGCATTTGCGCCCAGGAACGACTTACATTGGTAGGTCTTAACCACTATTCAGTGCAGGAATGAGGGAAACCTGGAAAACCTCATTAATTAGGGGGGTAGTCAAATATCAACCGGTATCAATCTCTCACATTGACCCAAGCTAACATTATTCCACCCTACCATACCCGCAGAGAGGGTGCCAATCCTCTCCACGAATATAGCTTATACACGGTCTACCGGCAGCTGGGCTCAGACCAACTCCGATCTAGTCACCTCGATTCAAGTACTGACGCCTTAAACCGCGCGGCCACTGACCGACCCACCGATCCACCATTTCAAATCTTTGCCGTAAATTTTCTATGTTGCTGTCTATTAAAATAAATCCTTGATTTTAAATGACCCACAGAAAAAAGTCTAATAGTATTTTATGATGTTCGGAGAATAAGTGATACTATTCATTGGTAAAGTCTGTGTTAAGTTTGAAGCATTGAAAAATACAATACAATTGAGAGTCTTGTTAAGGGAATACTTGCATACATTTTTATCTGATGTTCCAGATGAAAAGTATTTGACAGTAAAAGTCATAAAATTACATTTTGTTTGTTTCCATATTGTACTCTTTTTTCAGGTAGTTTTGAAATTTTTTATATCTGCGTTGCGACGAGATGGCAATTGATGATAATGAAGACATGGGATCTTTGCTGCGAATTAAAATTCCTAACTCTAAGAAGATCTAAGAACAAAAATACAAACGTATATATATGAGATATACACAGTCTTAAACATAAGAATATAATAAAAAATAGTAACTAATAAACATATGGGTCGAAAATTTTATGGTCGGGTAATAAAAGGTCAAGGATAATTGCCAGAAAGTTTTATTAGCCGTGTGGGAATTTTTGTTTGTTTCAGTTGGAATACGAGTGCTGACAATAATTGGAAATTTGATTCTGGTGTTGTGCGAATAAAGCTATTGGCTCAAATAATCAAAACACAATCTTGGCGCAATCTCTATACATAGTAGTTCTACATTTTATTTCTAATTGTCGTTTTAAAGTTGCTATGTCGATTGTGTTTTGTGTTATATTTTATTTTTCATAAATATGATTTTGAATAGGGTCAAAGCTAAAGAAAACCAATTTATTGGCAATAACCCCATTCCCAATCATATTTCTGAAGACTTAAAATATATTTTATTTGTTTGTTGCTGTTACTGTAGTTGTTTTTATCGTAAATTTGTATTTTCCAAATATTTTTATTCGCATGTTTTGTGTATTTTCAGATTAAATTCAGTGAATATTTATGCTGATCTGATGTGATATTTCCACTTGCATATTTGGACATTCCTAATCTTAAGATACACTGTATACATTTTAAAGAAAATCGTATATAAATAATTAAATTTTGCTGTGTCCTCAGATATATTTATTTATTTGCTTGTTTATTATTATTGCCTAAACATATAATTTCCCTAGTTTTAAATTGCACACGTCTAAAACTATATTACTGAAATATGAATTCAGCATTATAAAGCGAAATACATGTAAAACTGAGATTTAAATTTATGCTGCGCTATGCGAACATGGTCGGTAATAAAATATAAAATTTTATGAAATAAAAACTAAAGCGTGATGAGTGCAACGTGTCGAATTAGAATATGGTTATTAAGAGAATTTTTGATGGTGAAATAAAAATTATTTGCTGGCCTCTAAAATATGTGCATATTTAATCATAAAAATATTTTATAATTATTTAATAATATTAATATTTCGACTTTTACCAAATTTTACATATTTATCTGCCAAATTAAAATTTATTTTAGTCAACGTTAAATTTTTACCGCCGCTATACCATTCAGAAAATGCCAAGTTAAGTGATTCAAATAATGAAATTAAAAAAAATTGAATATATAATTATACTCGCGTCAAGAAACGTCTTACGTCACGGCTGACGTTACACATTTGTTTTTATTATCATCGTAATTTTCGATATTTGGTCGCGTTAAAAACAATCATTTTTTGCAAGTTAGTGCAATATGTAATGCAAACTCTTAGTGTAGTATATAGTTTTATTACTATCAGTAGCAGTTTCTTAAATATTTTGATGAAATTATAATGAATTATTCATTTGTTCGTATGACGTAAGTCGTCTGCATTCTTGTCGCGAATATACCTATTTTTAGATATAAAATAAAATAGAAATAAATTATTTTCCTTTTAAGAAATTACAAAACAATTGGAAATATTTAAGCCGCATTTTAATAATAGTTATTGATTGCCTGACAAAAAAAGAGATAAAAAGTAAAATTACCCTTTCCCCAGGTTAAGAAGCTAATTTAATGCGTTGTAAATAACCTGCCCGACAACAAATTACTATGTATTTCGAAGAAACAATTTGAAGATGGTGGCAGTGGATATTCATTTGTTTGTCATTTTGTAAAAATTGCTCTCATTGTAACCATTACATTGACGGTGCAGAAAATGTCTACTATTTTGTGAATACCGTTTTTATAACGAAACGTACTGTATTGAACACATGAAATATTCATCACTTCCAAGCAATAAAGCATTTACCTGAGGCACAACAGAAAAAAATAACAGACAGCTGCGTAAACAATAATCCATTTTCATTACATCGAAAATAGGTAATTTAATTTTCGTAAGCGTCCCTTGAACCCATGAATAGTGTATTATGTAGCCGTATCGTATTCAAAATGTTTCGAACAAAAAAACTCCTGTTTTTAACTAGATAATATGTTGTTTATTGGAGGCACAAAATTGATTATGCTACCAAAGTAGCAATTTTTCTGATTATTATGCTAAAGAATGCACCTTTTAATACAATAGGATAGGATTATATACAGGGTGTCTACTTTTATTTGTGTACAAATCCGTAAAAACTTTATTCTTCAAGATAATCAAAACATTTTTTTTTAAATGTCATCGAAAATCACTTCCTCTGAGCCTGCCACGGCTTTTAAGATGGTGATCCAAGATCTGCTATGATTATATAAATTCAATAAAAACGTTTAGCGATTTTTTTATCTGAAATCTGATAAGCTGGAGTTAATTAGGACCTATCAAAACCCGTATGTTTGAAATTTGAACAAAAACTATACAGAGTGTTTTCTTCTACACATTCCTAAAGTTTTATTTTTGTAAAAATTCGTAAAATTCGACAATTTAAATGTCATCGAAAACCGCCACTTCAAATCCTATCACGGTGTTTAAGATGGCGATCCAAGGCCTGCTATGATTATTTTTATACCCCCCGAATTCAATAGAAAAGTTTAGCGATATTTTATTTAAAATCTGATTAGATCAAGTCAAGTCTGTTGTAAATAGAATTGTGAGAGCTTCCAAAATAAATATTACTCAATCCACAATGCTATTTATATATTTTGGGGTGATGCCTACCCTTGCTTGGGATGAAAGTGGCGGAGTCAAAAATACCAGCAAAGAATGGCCCCCTTTAATCTAAAACCGACGGGTCTGAGCGTTTTTCTACAATAATGACGCACTTCCTAAAAATAGCTCTGTTTTGTTTTCATTTGGCCGCCCTGTATATGTATATATATACGAAACAGATTTGGAGTAAAAACAATTGAATATGCAAGTACATAAATTTTTAACCAACTGTATATGAAATTCATGACGTCATAGTTTTATTGAAAATGTAATAGCTTATTTTTAATTGCCATTAATATCCGGTAGACAAACACATCATTTATCTATTTTATCTCAGAGTTAAAGGTACGAGACATAAATTAAGTTATACTTAGTTTCAACACTTCTTTTAGTAACCTCTTTATTATACGATAACATAATTTGATTTTAATTCGTTTCAAATGACTTTTAAATTGCTGCTGAGGTAGTTTCATTTTATCTACAAATAATTTGAAGTTACGTTAAATTTGTTGAATAACGCCATTAAGGTTAATCTCAATGTATAACTTCTCCAAAAATTTCTGCAGGAAGCTTAACTAGCGATTTGCACAAATTATTTTCTTGGCACTTACATTGTAAGTGTTTTAAAGTAATCAAGTTATTGAGTTCTTTCACTACTATGACTCATTGTCATCAAATGTATTGTACCTATTGACTATAATGTGTATTGTTTGCAAATGTGAAGACATTTGTAGACATGAATAAAAAATCAGATCAAATGCGAAGCAGAACCGGCACAGTTTATCTACTGCCAACCTTATGAAGGAAAGAACAGTACTAGGTTATGATTCAAACGGATGATTTATTTCTAACCATTATTAGTATATATATGGTTGTAAAATTTCTCCGGGTTCCTTTCCGCGATGAATCTGCATGGTCTTCAAAAGAACCATTTGTTTGACAACGCTTCGGTAAAATCTCATTTACCATCTTTAGGTCTTCTTACTTCTGCTTCGCGTTACTATGTTCGGCTTACTGGAAGATGTTTGTCCACTTGGTGAGTTATATACTGTGCTTTCGTTCCGGTGTGTTCTGCTTGGCCCACTCTCAGCGTTGCGTATCATTGGTTTATTGATCTTCTTGGTTTCCAGGACAGGTTTCCAAGATGTTGGTAATCTTTGGGTATCGTCACGTGTATTGAGATTTTGAGGATGTTTTTCAATTTCGATGGCTTCTCTAATTATTCTTTTTGCCTTATGCTTCATTCTTACTAGTACCTTGGTATTATCGAAATCAATCTGGTGGCCAGTGTCTCTTACATGTTGAGCTAGTGACGAAGTTTTTTCATTTTTCTGGACAGCATTCCAATGTTCTTTCCGGGTTTGAATTCTTCTGTTAGTTTGTCCAATGTACGTCTTCTCACAGTCTCCGCAAGGAACTTCATATACTCCTTGGTCTTCTAGAGGAATGCTTGTTTTGGCTGATGGCAGCATATTACCAATCTTCCTGTTCGTGTTGAAGGCAGTTTCTATTTTATATTTCTTTAAAACACTGCTTATTTTGTCTGTAGTTCCCTTGACATATGGCAGGAGAGCTTTGCCTATTGGTTTATCTTCTTCCTTCTGTTCTTTGTTTCGCCTAGGTCTTAAAGCCCTTTTGGTGTTGTTACCGGAGAAACCATTTTGTTGTAAGGCTAATTTCCTTTTTAATTTCCTCTTCTTTGTGGTCGTCGTCAGAGACTCGTTCTGACCTTGTCATTAGTGCTTTGATCAGTGATTGTAGCTGTGATGGGTGGTGGCGAGATTCTGCGTGTAGGTGCCTATTCGTGTGCGTTGGTTTCCGATATACCATATAGCTTAGACCTACATCTTCTTTTTTCTTTATACATACATCGAGAAAAGGTAGCTGTTGGTACTTTTCCAGTTCCATAGTGAACTTGATTTTTGGATGTCTGCTGTTCATATGAATTAAGAATTCTTGTAATTTCTCCTCGCCATGTGTCCATATGACAAAGGTGTCATCGACATATCTCAGCCACATAGATGGTTTATATTCTGCTGCTTCTATTACTTGTTCTTTTAATTCCTCCATGAATAGCTTGGCTATGACTGGTGACAAAGGCGATCCCATCGGTGCTCCTTTGCTATACTTTTGGTTTTGTAGACAAAGTAAGTGTTTTTAGGCAATGTTTCGTCAATTCCATTATATCCTCCCTTACATGGTATTTCCTCTCGATCATGTCGAGTGCTTGTTCCACTGGAATGTTTGTAAATCGAGACACTACATCAAAACTTACTAGCAGATGTTCTGGATCCACTTTTACGTTTCTAATACGCTCGATGAAGTGGCTCGCATTCTTGACGTAAGATTTTGCTTCTTCGGCGTATGGTTGTAACTGTTTAGCCAGGAATCTTGCCTTCTTTGTGGATTTTAGGTAATCCATAGAGTTTTGGGCACCTCGATGATTTCTCTCTTCGAATAAGTTGCAGTTGTTGTTCTTGTCTGATGTTTGACGCTTTACTTTCAGCTTTTGTGGTCTTCTCAAGGTATTTAGTAGGGTCTGTGGAGATATGTTCGTATGCTGGGTCGGTATATATATATATATATATATATATATATATATATATATATATATCATTTACCATCTTCAGGTCTTCTTACTTCTGCTTCGCGTTACTACGTTCGGCTAGTAACGCGAAGCAAAAGTAAGAAATTTATACAGGATTAACTATGACTAATAACAAATATTTTAAGAAAGGATAAAGAAAAATATGAATTAACGGAATCGATTTAAAAAAAAATTACAGACTTAATTATAAATCGATTTTTTTTTCAAAATCATATTAAACGACTATGGCTGCCCGTTAGCAGCGAGATTATATTTTGCATAAATCAAAGCCACGGCACTGCGTTATCACGTGTATCGATTTACGGCGCTTATAAAGAAAACCATTTATTTACTAAATGTGGACGACTATTTAATGAGAAACACAATATGAATTAATGATATTTATTTATAGGATTGAGATTTGTAATCAAGAATGTTGAATCATTTTCTGTTTTCTTGTTTACATTAAAACTTGTCATTGTAAAAATTTTTGTACTTGTTGGGGACCTCTTCTTCCTTAGACCGTTGTTTTTGTTTAAAGCGATGTACTCAACCCAACGACCACGACCAGGTGGATCTTCTCCATGGGGAAGAACCACAAAAAAAATACGAGCAACGACAAAAAAGAACACTTCCACACATTTACAGCCAAGGCACCACAGCAGTTGTTTAACGTGATTCAAAAAGGATTCGGCATAATATTTTGACTATGCTAGGACAACTAAAGTCAGTTACCTACTGCAATAAGTTATTTAGTTACCTTTAGTAGAAGTTACAGAAAATATGTATCTATTGAACGTAAGAAAGTGCTCTTTTGGTTTAGAAAAACTCTTATGGTAGTAAAATCATGTTAATAAAATACGTTTCATTATGCTTGGTACATGACATTGAATGTTATCAAGAAATATTCCAACGATGATGCAGATTATTTTAGCAAAACTTTTTTGTTGGGCTATTTCCTTCGGTGTATTTCTGTATATTCTAGATTTAAATATTTCTGTAAACGTTTTTATATATATTTATAAAAAATTATATATTTCTTATAAAAATCCAACCCTGAGTTTTCGGTGTGGATTATGTTTTTTATACACACTATGTAAAAGTTGAATCCAATCTATGACATAATGTATAATAATCTTTCGTACTTTTCTCATTAAATCAACTTCCGAACTTCGACCGTTTTATATATTATATCCTGAAGGGTGCTGAAAGACGGTGGTGCATTATAAAAAGTTCCCTTCCGGAGCTGTTTTACAAAGGAAAGAGGATAACCAGAAAATTATAGCTGATAACTGTTAACTGGGGAGATCCAATCGGGTGGGCACAGAAGATAATGATCGTGAAATTTAATAGCTCGGATTAATAGCTACATTGTGAATTGTTTTTAACTGCTTCCTTATTGCTTGGATTATGGTGGATCGAAAGGATTTTTTTGGTGTTTTGACTGTAAAGTATAAAATGATGAACATATTTATCCGGGGACTAAATATATTTGCTTTTAAAAGGTATATTACAGTAATTTAAATTAAGGGTTCTAGTAGAAGTTAGTATGAGTAGAGAATAGATTTTTTCGTAGTGGTTTTGATTGGTGGTGTTGGTTTATGAAGTTAATATATTTGATCATTAGACCTGCTTAAATAAAGTCAGTAGTAGCTAGTTGCTAGTTAAGTCAAACATAGTAATGTTGACAAGTTAAACTAAGTGCCTAGATAATTTCTAAAAAGTTTGATTAATAGTCCAATCAACAACAGCTTTTACTTGATGAATTGTAATAATCATAATACTAATTAATTCCAGATAATTAAATAGTTGCTTTTAAAGGCAGTCCAGTCCTGTTTCATCATAAAGCCTACTGAATTTTTTAAAAAAAACTAGTAAAACTTGAATACCATTGTTCACTATTTTTTTTTATTAAAATAAAACATGATAATTCTAAGGCCATGAAAATACGTATTAATTATTAAAATGCCTTCAAATATTATTCTCTAATGGAACTGAAAATAGAAATGTCGTCTTATATTGCTTTTTATCTTTTGCAGAATGAGCGTATATTTCTACAGAATAGTTCTGTTATATACAGGGTACGCCTCTTACTCCCCTTTATTAAGATACCTTGTGGATAAATGTATAGGCCTGTTGAAGACTTTCTAAGCCAACCATTTAATTAAAAATATATATATTTTTACAAATTGGCCGCATTTGGAAAATTATTTTTCCGGAATATGTTTCTCTTTATTACACTGTATAAATAATATTATGCTGTCGAATACGTCATGGAAAGAGCTTTAATTTGATTTATGGGATGACAGCTGTTGTTACTGTAGTTTTATTAAGAATTGTCAAATCATATGTTTGGCTTTCAAAGTGCAATGGCAATGAAAACAAAACACTTTCGGGACATACTTATAACTTGTGAGTCTTCTAATTAAATACATTATTAAAGGGGAACTATAAAGCGGGCCGTTCACTAGGCAAACTTAGACCCGACTTACGACTGCGACCAGACCCGGACCGATCCTTTCTGCTCCATACACTAAGCGGGCAGTTGTAGTATTATCAGTATTTCTCAGTTGACGACGAACCATTGCGCCGCGTAGATATCATGCCGTCGTTATCACGAAAAATCGAAATTGCCGTAATTGTCGGAGCAGTACTAATTTTTGCATAGGAAAAAAAAGAATCGAGTGTGGACAAAGAAATGATTACGCAAAAGGAATCAGTTTACTCATTTACGTTTGCTACAAGATATTCAATCATGTGAACCTTCCCATTTCGTAAACTATTTTCGAATGGACAACTGTTTTCTCTATAAATACTAATAAATTCTTCCCAAAATTCACGATTATCTTAGAAAGACATTTTTAGAAAACAGTAAAGAGACTCCAGTCGCAGTCGTTGTTGCAAACTGCCCACACATAATGAATCAGCACGGATCAGTCCGAGTCGTGTCGTGAGTCCGTTCGTTTATTCTGCGGACCTGCAACCATACCACGACATGTCGGTGCTATTACATTCACGATAGGATGCGTCGGCCGACTGGGTCCAACGGACTCGTCCGGCGGACCGGTCCGCCCGTGAATGGCAGGCATAAGTTTTATTTTAAAAGTGAATATAAACAGCATGAAACATAACCTTTTCTTTTTTTCTTATTATTATTTTATAGAGCATTTCCATATATTAACCAAAACCAAAAGATGCTGAAGATAAAATAAGATCAGATATTATTATAAAGGTATGTTTTCATCATTTTATGATGTTTAAAAAGTATTAAATTTTGTTGTGAATATCTATATTGATGTAAATTATTATTGTTATTTTTCACGCTACAAAGTAAAAATTTCAATTCATGATCTTTCAATGACGCATTTTTCTGCGGAAGTTAAAGAAAGTGACTAAATTTCAGCATTATAATTAGACCTTACGCTAAGTAAAATTGCATGCAATGAGGTTATTATTTAAGGAAAACAGTTACTAACAGTGTTAGAAAGTACTTTCTTATATGGATGACTTAAAATACATAAATTATTCTGTCTGTCTTAACAATGAAATTTACTTTTAAAAGATTTATCAAGGAGAAGGGAACTAACTGACTGAATTTAGTTTTACATATCAGTGATAATTCTTGGAAGAAAATATTCGCCCCCAAAACATTTCTCAATTCTTTCGTCGTAATACCAACAATAGGAACCGAAATCAATATATGGACGGGCCCAGAGACAGTGATAGCGGGTCTGTCCCCACAGAGCCTAGTCCGAGAACATCTAGGGCAGGCAAAAGAATCCCGGCTAATGCTAGGGATGTGCATTTTAACTCTGTTTCTGACAGCTATCAGTTACCGAGGTCACGGCAACCCGGAAAATCACTATGTATCAAATGATAGCACTGGCCGTGAAAGCCTAAAAACCACTGATTACTTCATTTTGGATTTTAGGCCATGCAGAACATTTTATCAAGAATAACTTTTTTTCATAAAATCAGTAATAAAAAAGTTCCTCATATGGTGCCGACTTAATTGGACACACTGTACATATATTGCGAGTACAAGTTGATTTTTTAAGTAAGGCGAAACGATATCAGCACTTTATGTGTAACTGCTAACAATTCCAATGTTTAATATTTTTTTCTTTTAGTTTATCCGTTACACAAGTTTATGAAGTTCTGAACTTCGTTATTTATCTGATCATATTTTACATCGATTCCTCAATTTATAATCTAGCATTTAATTAGAAGATAAAAATATACTTACCGATTTAAACGTTGCATGGAATCTTACCTAAAACAGAAATATAGTTGTTGAAATCAAATTTAAATATGTACTAAAAGTAAAAGAAGTAAGAAGAATTTAATGTGGGGAAGCTATGCATTTATACGTATATAGAATCTTTCAATGATATTTTTCAATCAAAATAAAACAAAGTATGATAGTGCCGTATTTCTTTTTTATTTGCGCGTAATTCTAATATTAGCAACTCAGAAAATTATCACTTACAGATACAAAATTTTAGGTTTCCAAATTGCCTCATTCAAAACTCAATCTGAAGCAAGTGCTTGCAACGCCAATGAACACGGATTTGCATTTGTTGTGTAAATAAGTGCAAGAAAAAGAGGAATGTGAACTGAACAGAGTCTTCTTGGTTCTACTGTATATTAAGATATTGTCTTATGGCTTGTGGTTTATGGATAGCTGTACTCATGTTTAATTTGTTTTGTGATAAGATAAACAAAGTGGAAGTTCAAAGCATACGTCTGGTTGTTTTACAGACTAATGATCTTGCTGCTTATTACATATTATGGGTGTATAATTCAATGCTGGTCGGAGCATTAGTCAATAGAGTAACTCGTTCCCAAATATAATCAGTAACTATAAAATTTTTATTAATGTGGAAAAGGCATGATTTTTCTGGATACGCGCAAATAAATAATATATTATTTTAATCGAAATGGCGTTTATCCTAGACAATTTTGTGGAAGAGTAAGCTTAAAAATGGTATTTAGTCTGGTCACGCCCCCACAAAACGGTCGCCGCTACAGTGTAGACCTATGACGTCAGACGCCGTTCGCAGCACCTAAATGCAGCAAAGTGTTTTAGTTCATATCTGCATACGATTTCCATACTTTTGGACAACACAGTACATACGCTTAGAAGAGTTAATTTGTCATTTGTGACATTATTAGGCGTTATTGTGTTAATAGACATTGGCATTGAATACAGTTACAAAATAGACTCGTAAATTTGGGTACAGAAAGTGCATTTTATCGGGTAAATGGAAGAAGTATTCCATTATACCATTATGTACGAATACAGCGCCTAATAACATGTGGTACACGATGAAGCGCGACGAAAGGAAGCATTGCAACACTTTTTGTGTGTGAAGACCATTTTAATGTAAGTTTAATTCAAAATACAGGTAGGTTTAAGTTCATCAAAAAATTTAAAATGTAAAGTTGTAAAGAATCAATAAAACTTTTGTATTAAGTTACAAGAATGTACACAGAGCGTTTAGAAAATCAATGGCAAAGCAAACTTACATATGTTCTGTATTTGCTCCTAACATTTACGTGATGTAGAATGTTATTTGAGGCATTTACAAAATTTTGCTATCTGACTTCACTACATGAAGTACTTCTTCATTACCTGTTTCATTCTGAAACTTAATAACAAAAATAATAACTAATAACTAAGGATTTTTTTAAAAATGATTAAGGAGAAATTAAATCGGCAGTAATTTTTAAAAATTAATAAATATCATTATTCATTACATTTACTTATTATGTTTCAAATTAAAATAAGTAGTTTAAGGTGAAATCAAATGTCATAGTTTTATAAATACCTCAAATAAAAGCATCTATCTGGTAATTACTCAACATCATTGTCGCTGTAATTGTCACAATTGTAAACAAAAAAATATGTTTAAAAATGCATTGAGTACCGCATCACCACTAATAATTATCACATTACCTACACAGTGTTTGCACTACGTGCAAACAAATGCCACAAAACCGCAAAAATACAAGAAACAAACGCCTGTTTACATCATCACCTGTAACCTGCATCTGTATCCACAGAAACAAACCGCGTTGAACGGCATGTAACGTCACACCAATGTTATCACGTTTTCGGTCACGTGGTTTTGTTTACATTCTATTGCAATTTATTAATGTTAATATTTTAATTATTATGTGATTATTGCCACCAGACACATGTTCTCACCTCTCAATATGTTTGAAAGATTATCATAATACATTTCAAACCAATATAAAATGCATGCAACTTCCGCATTATACCGCCTCCGTTTGCTGATGACTTTCTGTTCTCTCTTTCTTTGCAGCGTCGTCTGGCTCTGAGTTACCAGAAAATTCTGTACTCAGGAATTGTAAATGGGAGGGAACGTTGTTTACAGGATATAATACAAGAATTGAAGACAAATAAATAAAGATGCGAATATTTTTCTGGCTTTTATGGCTTGTTCTTTTCAATATAAATGAAAATTTGCTAATAGATTCTTTCAGACAATGTCTTGAATTGATATGTAGTCGATGAGACGACAAAGATAGGTACTAGAGCTTTGTTAAAATAAATTTTAAATATGTATTTTGTCACTGCTATATACAGGGTGTTCTGAATGTTCATAACTTGTTTAATTCAAGTTCGATTATTCTTTCATTTGGCACACCCACTAAGTAGATCAAGGTTTATTTAAAGACAAGATTTATTATGCGCCGCTAGAAGGCACTTTACTTAAAGCTAACAATTAGTTTTATTCGTAACTTATTTTTCTTGCTAGACATCACAGAAATTTAAATATTATTGAGAAGAGAAACAATATCAGAAAAAATTATGTACTCTTTATTCAAGTCGATAAATGTAACCGATTAGCAGGAAATTGTTATTAAAGTGTTACTAAACATTTTTAATAATTATTTCTGTAATTAATCAAGTTGCCATGCTTCAAATAAATGTCAACAGTACATTTGGTGCTACAAATTGTTACTAAATTGTTTGAAGCAGGAATAAGTTTTTTTTTACCATAACAATTTGAAAAATAGCTCAGCAATGTTCAAGTAGGTATTGAATGCCGTGACATATATTTTTGTTATGAACAAGCAAATGGTAATGTAGATCAAACCTGTCGAAATTACATAGGCACATATCCCAATAGAAGATTATCACATGCCCAAACATTAGTTAACATCCATATACGTTTGGGGCAGCAAGGTTTTTTTAAAAATGATAATTATGACACAGGAAAACCAAGAACTACGAGAACTGACAACAGAGAAGAAAGAGTGCTACATGCGTTAGAAATAAATTCGACTATAAGTACAAGAAGAATTCCTGTTCAGGGTATTATTCATTCTTTAGTTTGGAAAGTGCAACATGTTCACGCTCTTTATCATGAAGGCCCAGTGTGTCATTTACGGCTTTCTAATAGCATTGTGGAAAAATATGATGAGGATAATGCATTTATTAATAATATTTTATTTACTGACAAAGCTGGTTTTCAAGGGATGGTATTACATGATATTACAAAATCGAAAAAAATATTATGGGGAAAAATCACACTTATACCTCTGCTTTAAACAATTTTCGTTACAATTTCTAACAACAATATTACTAATGACATTTATTTGATGCTTGCACTCGATTAATTACAGAAAGAATTATTAAAAATTTGATGTGTAATAAAACTTTAATAGCGATTTCTTTTCAATAATATCTAAAAAAAGTTATAAACAAAACTAATTCTGAGTTTTAGGTAAAGTGCTCTTTAGCGATGCATAATAAAGCTTTTATTTGACTGATCCAAATAGAGCTTCATCTACTTAGTGGGTGTGCCAAATGAGAGAATTATCAAACTGGAAAAAAAAAATTAAAAATTGAACTTTGACAAGCTGTAACCTGCAAACAATTGACAATTCGAAAAAAAAATCCATTACATACTGCTATTATTTTAATCAGTTGAATCACCTCCTGGAGTTTCCTGATGAACTTTCAGAACACCCTGTATATGTTCTGTTAAGTATGTTACATTGGATAAAATGAAGTAAATTGACAATTCACTTTCGATAACCCATTTTTCATAATTATCGGGTTAATTTTACGACAACCTCAATTTCTACAGGGTTTCTCAGGTATTACTGGTATTCTTGGAAGGGTTGTCTAACAGTCAAAATAAACGAGATTTACCCAAATATATTTTTATCAAAAAGTTCACCGCTTCCAAGATACAGGATGTCAAATATATTTCGAAATTTCTATTAGGTATGTTTTTTATTTACGTACTTAGTAAAACCAATAATTCTAGGTTTTATAGTATGTTTAATTATTGACCCATTTTCATCAGTGGCGTAAAAATCCTGTGGCACACTTATATTTATAATAAAAATAGTACGCTATTGTCTTAAATTATAAAAAACGTAATATACTTTAAGTTTTGATTATTATGATTAAATAGTTAGATAAATATATAAATAAAATATTACTAAGAGTTGTAAACCTCACCGCAAACAAAAGAGATATTTTTAATGAACAATTAGATACTTATATACGATGCAGTTTAAAGAAAATTTCAAAGAATAATTATTTTTTTAAAATAATTAAAACTTAAAGTTTTTTTGTTTTCTTTATATATAATTAAAATTATTAAAGAATAGTGCCACAGGGTTTCTACGCCACTGTTTATAAAGAAAATATTTAAACGTACTGAATAATTAGGGCATATCCTATTACAACCTAGAATTATTGTTGTTTTATGACGAAGGATTTCCAAGTGAATAAAAAAGTATAATAAATATTTTGAAATATTTGACATCTTGTATCTTGGAAACGATGAATTTTTAGATATTTATTTTGAGTGTACAATCACCTCTCCCAAGGATACCAGTAACATCTGAGACACCCTGTATAATTTCTATTTACTATATAAGTTTCGTGCAAATTAATTTTCATTTGAAGCAGCAGTAGAAATAGGTTTCATCAGACCTTCTCCACTACCCATTACATCCTCCCAAATGTCTGCATTCCAAAATTTTTCTTTTAAACTCCATACCAGGTATCTATTACCTGACTGAACCTTCGGTAAAACTGTTTGATCTGTTCTTTATATCTTTTCCAATAAAAGGGAAATATAACACGACTCCAATTTGAAGAGCATTTTCGATATGTAATTATAGAATTGAATTTTATTTTGTAAAACAACATGAATAATTTGTATCAGGTCTAGCAGCAAGCTAGATCCCCGTTTTGCCACGGTCACATATCACATATTTCGTGTAAAGTTGAAAAAACACATTATGTTGTTATAAGTGAGTGGAAAACATTAAAAAGCTCTTTCCGTTAAAATGAAGTTAAATACGCTCTAGTGTCTAAACCAAAATAATGTTAGAGGATTCCCATAAAAGTTCTTAAAATGTGCTACAACTTGAATCACTGAAAGCTTTACTACTAGGTACTACTTTTGCTTCATATAACATATTTTGTTTTTAATAGTAGATTATATGTCAAAAGCTGAGTGCATTTTTGCCGCTTGTGCATGAAAATCGTTATTTCAGGCATAGCCGAAAGCAGCACTCATGCAAAAGTGGCAAGGCCACTTTCAGCTCAAGATATACAAGCTTTTTCGACGACTGAGCAAATGTTAAGACAATATTGATTATCATTAAGTTCGTTACAAACAATCAACAAATATACATAAGTTGTGGCATACATAATATGAATTGTTGCGAACAATATTATAATTAATGGTACAATATTGATAGTTTTCAATCGCTATCCAATCTATCTTGAATATAAGGGTTGTTCCAACAGCAGCAAGAACCGATTCCCAACCGTCCAGAGCTATTCAGGCAGTTCAGTTGTTAATGTACTTTCGTCGAATGCGACGTAAGATTTCTGACAGTTCTGAACCAGTTCTAGTGGGCTGTTGGAACGGACCTTATAGTCTTCAACTACTGTTGATGATCACCAACACCTTAAGCGTTTTAAGCTGGTGATATTCGCACCAGCATTAGCAAATAAGATAGCCGATGACCGTCGGAAACAGTGACCAGTGTAACTAGCCGGATTAGGTAAATTAAAAAAAAAAGCTATCTGTTTCAGCAATGATGAACATAGCAACAACTTGGTTTGCACATTTCCCGTTAACATATCTCAAAAAGACGTCATGTTGTATTTGATGGACACAGATTAACATACTTGCGATAGAGTAATATATAATATATAATTAAGGTTTTATCCTTCATCATATGAAACAATAAATGTGCGTTGGATGTTTATTATGATATTCAGGAATTTTACTATCAGAATTGAACCATTCTAAATAAAATACAATAAAAAATGATCATCTATGCCGTCAATTAATCTTTTAATGATCTCGATAAGTCCCGTATATAGGTACCGAGAATTAAAGCAACCTAAAAATGTGACGAAAATACGTACAAAAATGTACCCAATAATCCATTATAATTTTATGTGTCTTACCTTTAACATTAAATAATATTCATCTGGTGCACTGGGCAGAAAGTATACCTAACAGACTGTCTCTTTAAAATAGTAATTTTGCTATATTTGCTAATATCTTATGTTATGCGTTATACTTAACTACAAATGTGATGATTTCTTGCTCTTAGCTATATCGGCAAAATATACTAGTAAAGAGAGTTAGTGAAGCGAGTCTAACAGGGTCATAACGTACGGGTAGTTGGTCTTCACAGCTGACTCGCATTTCGAACTGCATTTTTAGTTTAGTTAGTTTAGTTTTAGTTATTTATGGAACGCTGTAATAGTCGGCGTCGCGTCGATATATTTCTTTTTTACGTCTGTTGAATTCGCCGTCTATATTTAAATAATTATTTATAAATAGTAACATAATTTACATTAACAACTATTTGTTGAGGGGAGAAGTGAATGAGATGAAGTAACAAGCAAAAGAAGAGAAGAAATAGAGGGGAACTATTTGCAATGACATACGAAATATTAATAGATACTGTGGTTTCTTAGTGCAATAAGGACATTGTAATCACATAGAATATCCCTAAATGATTAATTTGACATTTGACGGACATACTGTTCGTTGTCAACAGTAGACGTTGAACGGCCATTTTGCCTACAATATGTGATAAACGTCACCGTTTCACTATAGAAAATTTAGAAAACCACGTAATAATATGTTTTAACTACTTCCAATATGCCACTGAAACCTTGTCTCAACACTGGTACTAGTACTCGACAAGAGTAAGTGTTGTCATTTTTATGTAATTTATATCATCGACTTAACTTTACTAAATAGTACCAAATGGTAGTAGTACTATGTTGCGGCATTTTCTGCGAACATATTAATATGTTCATTCGTAAACTGATTGCAATTGCGTTGTTAAACTCCGCGCTGTGATATCTTTACTAAGAACACAATTTGAATATGATGCAGCCTTAGTTGTTTAACACCAATTCACAAATACAGAATCCCTTTCATATCTTATTTTGGATTTTATAGGAAGTAAATAAAAACTTACGGGTATTGCCCTCTTTATAATTTGAGGTGGAGCGCAATGATATATTACTTTCGTCAATACTATTCATGTTATCTCTAAATTTGACAACGACAATACTTAGTTGTCACCCTCTCGTATCATGGCTAATTAGTTTTTCTACACGGAAACACAAGACGCTTAGAGAGCGGTAACTGTCAACTTTCTGCTGTAAAATAACAGTTTGAAGATTCTACATTCAGTTTCAGTCGGTCAAAAAGTATATATTAATTATTCATGAATAAATTACGTTTTCTAAAATAAATGTGTCCCTTATAAGAGATTATGATGGATGTAAAATGAACAATTTTCATTAAGCAATCTGTGGTTAGGGGCAGCGCAAATATTTGTTCAAAGATTGCGAAACACCGGTACAGTAAACCCAACGTATGAAGGCATAAAAAGACCGCAACAAGACTTAAATACAGAAATAGATATTTTACCCCTAGTGAAGGCAAACTTGAGCTGCAGTATGCGCGATAGTGCAAGTGAAATGGGTGGTTCAAATACAGTTACTGTACCCTTATCATGCATAACTTGTACAAACTCTGACTGCCGTCCTTTAGAGTCACGCTTATTAATTCATTCAAATAATTTTGAGCAGTTTTTACAGAAGTATCTAATATTGACTTATGGTATATATGGTATAAAATGCTTTCATCAAAACAAACACGAAGCCAAGAGTAACGTTTTCTCTTGAAAATACTCCCAAGGCCTCTATGGTCCTTTGAAGACATGAAATATCTATATTTTTTGATCAACTACTCAAAAACCATTGAAGATAATTTAAGTTAGTAGTCCTTTATTTCTTTTATCAAAGTCTGGCCAGCGGCGTCATATTAATAGGGATCTTTAGGGTTCCAACAATAGATAATAATAATTTGCCGTTAAAGAGTTAGGTTAGGTCTTATTGACATTTTATTTTGAAATTTTTCGCTCGTGACGCAGTGTTGATCCAGTCTATTGTAGTTTCTATCATAGTGCACACATCATAACCAAAGAAAATCGTTGTAACGAATAGAATATTTATAGCGCAAAAACGAATCATACGACTGCTGTTTAGTCTTAAGCCAAGAGAATCATGTAAACCTTTTTTTATAAAATATGAATTATTAACAGTGCCCTGTGTATTTATTTTGAAATGTTTGCTTTATGTTAAAAATAATTTGAATACATTTTACACTAGTAGTTCCATACATACATATTCTACACGAAGTAACAAGTTAATAGTGCAAGCCCATAAAACGTCTCTCTTTGAAAAGTCACCTGATTATATTGGAGTAAAATTGTTTAATAAATTGCCGAACGATCTTTGTCAAATGAATCTAAAAATGTTTAAAAATAAAATAAAAAAATGTCTTGCTAAAAAAGTGCTACTACAGTGTAAATGAATTTTTAAATGATATGGTCATATAACTGTTTTTTATAAATGTTATTGTTTGTGTCATTGATGTTGTTAATACCGTTACTTTATTGATTTAGCTTATCTCTTGTATTGTTTTATATATGACTTGTTCTATCCATGATGTCATGGCCTAAGGAATTAATAAATTATTATTATTATTATTATTCTATTTGATTACCTCACAAAAAATATTTAAGATCATTTATCATTTTGATCTCCAATAAAAGTTAAAATATTATTTCACGTGAAATACACATTTTTCCGTTTTGATCGACCAACTCAAGGAGGTGGAGTGGGTATATATGTAAAAAATCATTTAAAGTGTAATTTAATAATTAATGAATATGATGATGTTATGGAGTATTTATGGTTGAAAGTAGATATTAATAACAAATCTTTTGCAATAGGTTGTATATATAGGCCTCCTAAATCAGACTTTACTACGTTTTTAAATAGCTTTGAAGATTTGCTTTTTGATCTGTATAGTAACTATGATGATATTGTATGTATAGGAGATTTTAATGTTGATTTATTGGACATAAATAATAATGCAAGTATACAATTCCATTCAGTCCTTCAATCTTTTGATTTTAAACAAGTGATTAACGAACCTACTCGAATTACTGTTACTAGTATGACATTATTAGATTTGATTATTACAAATTGTGAGCAACAAATAACTGAAGCAAAAGCAGAAGATGCTCATATAGCAGATCATTTTTTAGTTGAATGTAAAATTTGTTTAAATAATAATGAAACTCGGCCAAAACAAATTTTTTATAGGCCTCTAAAATATATTAATCTTGAAAATTTTCAACACGACCTAATTTCTATGCCATGGTATTTAATCTATGAAACTGATAATATTGATGAAAAAATTTCTATATTTAATGATAACGTTATTTGATTGTTTGACTTTCATGCACCTATAAAACAGTTTATTTCCAAAAATTATAAGTATGTTCCTTGGATCACAGACAATATAAAACTTATGCAAAAATTGAGAGATAAAGCACTAAAAAAATTTAGACGTACTCATCTACCTCAGCATGGATTATATTATAAACAGTTACGAAATTTAACTAATTCTGCAATAAAAGCAGAAAGCGAGCTTAAAATATAAATTTAAAAGTTCAAACATAAAAGAAAAATGGTTGGAATTAAAAAAATTAAACTTAAAAAATAGTAAAAATTATTGTATTCCTGAAACGTTAAATAATCCGAATGTCTTAAATAAGTTTTTCATTAATTCTTCGGTTAATAATAGTCTTGATGAAGAAATAATTCACTATTATATGTCAAATATTAAAAGAACTATTAATACTGTGTTTGCATTTGAACAAATTACTGAGGATACAATTTCTAAACTAATATAGAATATTAAATCTAAAGCATTTGGAACTGATCAATTAAATATTACATTAATTCATTTATGATGCCCATTCGTTATTCCAATTATTACTCATATAATCAATGCATGTATTACAAATTTATATTTCCCTCTTAAATGGAAGGAGGCAACTGTTATACCTCTTCCTAAAATCAGTCAGCCTAAAGAAGTTAGTCATCTACGATCTATAAGTATTTTACCTACATTATCTAAAGTACTAGAAAAAGCTATGGAATTACAAATATTTAGACAACCATAATATATTACCTATGAACCAGTCTGGATTTAGAGCCAATCATAGTTGTGCAACTGCGCTAGCAAATATTCTTGATGATATTATTACATCTAATGATAAAAACAAGGCATCTATTCTCATTTTACTAGATTATACAAAAGCTTTTGATATGATTAATCACAGAATACTTATTGCTATATTGCACTTTATAGGGTTTAATGCCTGCTCGTTCTTAAATTCATTCCTTACTAATAGATATCAACAAGTTGCAGTTGAAAGTAAAACTTCAAAATTAATGAAAATTATTGCTGGTGTTCCACAAGGAAGAATTTTGGGACCTTTATTATATACTATTTATACAATTAATTTTCCTGAAGTTTTAAAATTCTGTAATTACCATTACTATGCTGATGATACTCAGATTTATTTTTCTTTTGATTATGAAGAAGTACCACTTGCAAATCATTTAATAAATTCAGATTTACAGTCTCTTTATACAGTTTCCAATAAACATATGCTTAAAATTAATCCCGCAAAATCTTCAGCTATACTTTTTTATAAAGATAATCTAAGAAACAATATTTTAAATAACTTTACTGTAAGGATCAATAATGATGTCATACCATTTAATAAACATTGTAAAAGTTTAGGTTTAATAATAGATAGTAAGTTACGTTTCAAACAACATATCTCTGCTAAAATTCAAAAAGCATATTGTTCATTAAAATTATTATATAGCCAACGCCATCACTTGCAACCTGAATTAAAAAAAAATGTTATGTGACGCATTAGCTCTTTCTCATTTCAGTCATTGTGATATTGTATATGGACAGTGTTTAGATAGTTATGACTGTCATCGTATTCAAAAGAATGCATGTATCCGTCTGATTTATGGGATTAGGAGGCGAAATCGGATTTCTCATAAATTTAAAGAATCATCTTGGTTAAATATGTATAATCGGAGGCGGCTTCATATGTCCTGTTCATACTTTAATTTATTAAAAACTCATAAACCACCCTACCTACATAATAGACTTAAATTTAGGACAGATGTGCATAACATAAATATTCGTAAAAAAACAATACTTACCGTTCCTCATCATCACAAAACAATATTTAAAAGGTCTTTTTCGTACAGTGTCGCTACCTGCGTAAACAATTTGTTTAAACTAGGACTTCTTGATCTCTCATTAACTTTACTAACTTTTAAATCTAATGTAAAAAAATATTTATTAAATAGTCAGTGAATTTGGTTCATAGTGTAGATTTCATTGAGATTTGTTTTTTTTTTCCTCTTTTTTTTATTTATTAGGAAAACATCTGGTGCCGTGTGTCTGTATTATCTGTATTTAACTTTAATTTTAGTTTTAATCTAGACATAGTTTATCATATTCTTAGGCGGTGGTGGAAGAACAGAATCCGAGATCCCGGTACTCTGAACCACTAAGCCTATTGTTGATCTCCATTATTATGTTCTTATGTATGATTTATACATACATTTATAAATGTATTATTATTATTATTAAATTTAATGTAATTTATCTAGATTTTAATTGAGAAATGCTCAGTTATCCCAGTGGAACAACATTGTACTTAGGAAATTAGGTAATTTAACGACCAAAATCTCTAACTCATTAAAGCAATTATTAGCATCAAAGATTTAATAATGACAGTAGGAATGGGATTATTGAACAATTTACTTAACAGATAGTTACTCAATTTCATATACAAGTATCTAACTCTCTCAAACGATTAAATTCTCTTCCCCTTCAGTTCCAACGACAAAGGCACAATGATTTTAGTTATTATCCTACGTTTTGAATGAACATGAGTTTCTTTACATTGCAAAAAAACGTTTGTAACATGAATATAATAATAATTTCGAACAATATAAAATTAAAAACGGCATCTGCAGTTGCTACAACTTTTTAATTTATACTCTTCTTCCAAATATAATCCTCTTCGCACATACCGAATTTTCTGGGCGTATTTAAAATTACATAACTTTAAAAGCTTAGAAGAGACAAGGATAATTAAGTTATACTTTATATTTCCCGATTAAAAATCTAAAGAGAAATGGAAGATTTTAATCCCAGTGGGACAGCGGAAAGTGTAATTAAGTATCACATAGAAAATAATGAGAAGAGGATTAAAGCTGGTCAAAAATCCTTCATTAAATGAGAATTATCGTTTTTGCCTTGAGCAGTAACAAGTAGAACGAGGACTAAAGCATGCCTATGGCTGTTAAACCGATATTTTAGGCGCTATATTCACTCATGTTTGCTAAAGAGCTTAGCTTTAATTAATAATTTTATATACCAAATACAACAAATATAAATAAACGAGAACTTTTGAAAGGATACATCTATTTTTGGAAAATGGTTCAAGAATACGCGAATTTTAACAAAGCCTGTTTACAGGAAATATAACGTAACGTACAAATCCAGAAAACTCCGATTAACTACTTCTATAAATTTATAAAGCTTCAATGCACGTATAGGTAAAATAAACCATCGCTAAGTTGCAATTATTGAAATACTTTAATTTAATTATCATACAAAACTAATCCACATACATCGACAAAACTATTGTTAAAAAGTACCTACCAATATTTTTCCTTCCACCAATCGGTGGAATTTGATAGTTAATAAAAATGTTATTATTCAATTTTAAAATCGGTGTGCCTACTTTTACCTCTTTCAAGAAAATAACTACACGGAAAAAAGCTATACTAGTATCAAGATTAATACACTTATTCCAATGCTAGCTTAGTTTCAATATTCCTCAAGTCTAGTAATACTTTATTGAAAGATTAACTTATTCTTGTATAATAAGATTATTTATTCTTCATTTAAGAATAAAAATTATTTGAAATCAAGAACACTACTATAATTAAACTTAAAATGGGATGTAGTTATTTTTGCTGTATTGTATTGCTTTCTAGAATACTGTTCTACCCACCTTATATAAATAATAAAATACTGCTCATTCAGTAGTATTTAATTACTTATACAGGAAGAGTCAGTCATAATGTCATTATTTTTAAGAGGAGATAGGGACTAATGAGTATAATACGCATACGCCATTAAAAAAAATCTAAATGCATATCTACGCTGAAAATAAATATTTTCAAAACATTATCTAAGCCCCCTCTTCAGACTGTCACTGACCGCTCACAGCTTTGGTCATTTACAGCTCATAGTTCACCTCGATGTCAATCTGATGCTACGTTGCCAAATTGAAATATTTTCCTAGTACTGACTATTTTAGAATCTCATATTTTTTCTTGCTCAGTTCAGCCAACAATAATTTAAAATGTTAATAACCAATAAAATCAAATAATAAAAATCAAATAATTCTATTCAAAATTGCAAGTAACGCGGTCCATTCAGGTTTTCAGGTAGAATATACGGTCCTCGTACACTCCTGCCTATACGTTGACAACAAATCGCCTCTGAAAGCTAAACCGACGACTAATGTGTGGATTTTTGTCCGACCAAATGTGGCTGTTATGATTGCAAAGAAATTAGCTTGTCACAGTTTAAAAAATATTTTACATTGAAGTTATAAAACTCCAACGTATCTAATAATAAACCGAGTGATAAACCATTTAGGTACATTACATGAAAAACATATACCCAAAGGGTAAATTATTAAGAGAAGATGAAAGGTGTTTCGTGTTTAAATACTAAGTAATAAAAAACCTTCGTGTTGTCGGCAAAAAAAAACTGTCCAAAACCAAAACGGCACGCCTCTGATCTGAGGCTCGTAAAAGTTATCGAACCTTGACATACCGTATTATTAGGTCAATTACCTAGTTACCTAGTTTTTGTACTGCTATTTAAGGACAAGGAGTAAAGCTAACTTTTTTATCTAGATATGAATGAATTTTCCTTAAATATTAATAATTAATAAAAACAAATTCAGATAATAAATAAATATTTTCGATTGTTAGGTTATTACAGTTTAATAGTTTTGATATTACGTTTTCACTATGTTTTACAATTGAATATGAATTTTTAGTATTACTCGTAAGTACAATTAATTATTTAGTTTGTAGTTACATACATCTAGCCTAGAAATTTATTGTTTTTAAGTAGTATTTTACTAACCTGTTTAAAATGTCAGTTCGAGTAAAGTTGCACTCATCCATAAGAAATGCAGAAAGTGCGACTAAATGGTGGAAAATTTGAATAACACGCTGAAGTGTTAGACGATATTATGTATGTAAACATGATATGGCAACGATGTTTCCTTCTTCACTTGATTGTCATATGGCTGCGCCATCAGAAAGTTTGTAGCTTACCAAGAGCGTCGTGTTACCGAATTTTATAAGGTGATTTGTTTATTTTTTTAAAGGTCGAGTAAAAAATTTTTTTCGATTTTCTGCCTTTATTAGGCCTTCCGAATACGTGGTTAAAATTAATGACATTATGACTGACTCACCCTGTATAGGAAAAAAAAATTATAGCAAATTGTTAAAGTTGTTCTTCAACGTCACACGAGACATATACCCCTTTTGATCTTGAGATGTTAGCTCTCAGTATGCCACAGGAGGTGAGACAATCAACGACTTTCAACAGAAGGGAACCTGAGTATATAGACATGATGCAACATATAACTTCATCTTGTGGCCACATGTTAAACCTCGTGGTCCACCTGCAGAACAACTTTTATACAATTTGTAGTAAATTATACTACATTTGGTGTCTGTTAGTTTTGGTAATTATTACATGTGTTGGTAGTAATATCATCTATATATTATTATTTTGCAATATAACCGCATTTAAAATTTTTCAGTATGACATTTATTAGAAAATATTAACAATTTTAATCAGTGCAAATTTATAAGTCTATTATTTAAGTATGAATAACATATTTTATAATTAATAGTATTTTAACAAAGTATTATTCATTAAGTAAATCTTAACTGTAATTTAAAAAAAAATAAAGAATAATACTTTTTAAAAATTTTGAATTCAAAACACCCTGTATATCACTTTTGAGCAGAATTATGTCCTGGAAAATTATACAGGATGTTTCATTAAAAAAAAAACAAACTTTAGTCTATAACTAAATATTATTTCCAGAAAAAAAATTGAGAACGTCACTGGATTCTGCACACAAAATAATAATTGGAATCAGTTTTTAAAATAAAATATTCGCATTTTTTAATCTTCACCTGTAAATCAGAAACAACGAAGAATGCGATGAAACTTCTATTAACAATGTTAATTTTTCTGAAAAATCAGCACAGTATTGGAGAAACTATTTTCAGCTATCTTCAGCAATGTTCGAACCATGAGCAACATCAAAAATGGGACACACTATACATAAGCTACTAGGCAATCCATTTTAAAAAAAAATCGAAAAGCATCCATCACATTTCGTATGTTTGTTGGAGAAATGAGCAAATAAAACCAACTGCATCATTCTAATGGTAATGGAGAAAATCAATGACATTAATGAGCTTGGAGCAGCGCTGAAAGTTCCTTGAAGATAGTCTTACTACACTTTATAGCAACAGATTGACAGTAGCGGTTTTAAGCCTGAAACAGCAAACGCAATTTGTAAAATTGCTAGAATTGAGTGTTTCACTTTATTTTTCTGTGGTAGCATCAATTTAAAATAATGATTTGCGCAAGTTGTATACAATTATTCATAATTAGGTAAGTATGTAAAAAGGAAACCGACGTGAACTGCATATTACGCAATCTGTATAATTAATATATATAATTCGAATTAGATCAAATGAGCAATAGCAAGTTTGCTTTTAAAGATTGGACAGAAAAATGTCTGTAGATAGAGATATTGTTCAAAAGAACAACGAATATAGAATGCTACTTTCAATACTGATAATAAGAGTAATGGATGAAGTAATCTAAAAATAACTAGAAGAAAATACTTTAGTCAAAATACATATAAATATATTTTCTGAATATTTGCTTATATAGTATTAGAGTTATAAATACAGCATAATGGAAACTTCAGTCAAAGTATAGAGAATCTAAAATTATTAAACAGTGTTTCTACATCATATATGATAAAGATTACACTTTGCAACAAAACCATCTTCAGTAACTTCAGTATTATATAACAATATTTTACTTTGTTACTCAATAATACTTACCAATACGTTGCAAACACTTAATAGCTAATAAAAAATTGTTATAAATATTATTTAATTAATTCCATTACTGTTATTTTGGTTACATATCTATCGCAATATGTTCTGGTTACAGATCTGAAGATGGTTTTGTTATAAAACACCGAAACGTCTCATGTGATGAAAATACATACTGTTTAATAATTTTGGATTTTTTATACCTTGACCCATTATATTGTATTAATAACACAGTTAAAAGAAGTAATTATATCAAAGTTTCAAAAAATGCAGAAATACATCAGATCTCATCTATGGTGGTTGAATTTTCGAATTCCCGCAGTTTCAAAAGCGACCTATCTATAGAATGTTTTTATTAAACCAGGTTAGTAAATTTAGCTAGACTTATTTTTTATTTTAGATAATTATTAAATAGAGTTTAACCTATGGAACTGTTCGTTAACATTGATATTAATTATAGGAGAATTCATTTATATTAGCTTAAAATACATTTAAAATACAGTAAAAAAAATTACAAAAGCTAGTAATAAAGAGTATATGGGTAGATATTGTGGGTGTAATTCAACGCTGGACGGGGCTTTAGCGTGCAAAGTAGTTAGTTTCACATAATATTGTTAATACTAAATATATATATATATATATATATATATATATATATATATATATATATATATATATATATATATATATATATTGTTGTGTTTATTAATTATTATTAATTTGATTTGTGTTAATGTTATATTCGTGTTGTGAATGATATGTGTGATGTGATTTTGTTATGTATGTAAAATTTTTTATTGGGCGCCAATGATTTATTTATTTTGTTTTCTTTTATTTAAAATTTTTATTTGTGTAGATAGTATTTATGTTATATGTTATGTGTGAAGTGTATAAGTGAATAAATATAATTTTTGTTTTAAAATTTAATATATGATTTTATTTTCCTAGTAATTTTCTTTTTCTTTTTTTTTTTGTCTTTCTGTACTTTATTATACCTGGCTATGTTTTATCCTCTTTTCTCAGGAGTGGATTCCAGCAGAGTAGTTAACACCATGTTTTTTTATGTTCAAAATCTTTAAACCACCCAGTACATACAAAAAAACAATTGGATTGAAGGATAGTACATTAACATTTATTAAAGAAAACAGCAAAATGATAATTCCTCGATTAAATTCGAAGGCATTCAAAATAAGGAATATTAAAGAATATTTTTAACAGCTTAACAATTAACAAATTTGCTTTTCGTTTGTTTTTCTAGTGTTTAAAATTATTTTCGTTTACTTACTGCTTTTATGCAACCAGAAATACACACGAATGCAATGGAATTTATCTAATCTATTTATACAACTTATGCTATTTCGATGTCAGTTAAGTTCTAGATTTTAACGTCTTTAATTTCTGTTTTGGTGTCTTACAACATTTAATAACTGGATTTATAAGTTTAAGCTTTTTTTAAATGAGTGAAATCTAATAGAAGGTAAGTAATTAACTGTAGTATACCGTTATTAATCGTTCAGAAGTTACTTATTGTTATTTATCAATTCGTATTCAATCTAGCTAGATAACCTTGTATAATGTACGTTATTTCTTACTTTTTTGTAGATGATTTTTCTATTGTTGCTATCTGGAACTTCTCTTCTCTGGATGATGTTTTATTCTCTGGATGCTTTCGATCCTCCAGCCTGGATATCCTGTAGAATTCTGGACTTCTCTTCTTATCGAGATCTAGATGTGTATTTTGAGGTTACTTCCCTCTAAGAATGGATTTCTTCGACCTTTTGCACAACCCCTAGGTCTGGTCTGGTCTGGTTATGTAGATGGTTTCCACTAAATTCTTAAATTTGATATGGCTTGATGTTGTCTTGAGTTACTTTATGTTTTAATTTACTGTGAGACTGGTACGTATAAGTTTTTTTTTTGTTTTAATTAAATTTTAACTCTAAATTATGAAATTTTCGACTCTAGCAAATTCATACCTCTTCTCGCTTTACAGTTTTCTTCGTAACTAATCAACAAATTATTGTTTCTAGGTAATTTTACCTTCTAGATTATTATTAGTTTTTCTTAGGGTCACTACACATGTAATATTTTTAATTTTAATTATTCCTGTTGAAGCACTTTTCACGACACTGATTGTCTTTTGTATTCTTAGAACTATTTTTACAACTACATAACAATTTTTACTAATTTTATACTTAAATATTCTTTAATTTGTGTCTTTTTTTAGTGTCCTGTCAGAGATGCTGATATTTCCTTGAATAGCCATCTTTACGTTTGACATTTCTAATTGTCATTATGTTTTAAAATTGGAATTTTCATTTTATCTAGCTAATATTTTATTAGAATGATGTTTTAGTCTTGCGATATGCATATATGCTAAATCTTTGTTCTTTATACTTTCTTTTTATATGTCATTGTCTGGTTTTTGTATTTTCTTTCTTTATATAATGTATGTTTTTGTATCGTCATGTCCAGATTTGATAGTTAAAATTTTAAATTGAATTTAATAAAATTTGTACAATTTTGTTAATTTAATATATTACTAGTCTTCTTTCGATATGTTTATTGAAGATAATTTCAACAATAATAATTCATCTATATTTTATATCAATAATATTAACATTTCAATAATAATTCTTTGTTTTGTTGCTTAAACTGAATTTCATAGTATTCGATTCTTATGGAATTTCTGATTTATCACAATATCTATATATATATATATATATATATATATATATATATATAAACGATTATATAAAGGGTATATATATATATATATATATATATATATATATATATATATATATATATATATATATATATATATAAACGATTATATAAAGGGTATTTTTTTGGACAAATAAGTAAGTAAATTTCATGTTTAATTTAAAATCTATGGAGAGTTCAATATCACTTTTAGCATTGTCGTTTTTTAATTTAAAATAATTTTAAATTTATAGGTATACTCGCGGCAAGAATTCAGAGGACTTACATCATACGAACAAATGAATAATTCATTATATTTTCATCAAAATATTTAAGAAACTGTATCTGAGAGTAATAAAGCTATATACTACACTAAATGTTTGCATCATATATTGCACTAAATTGTAAAAAAAAAATATTATTTTTAACGCGCAAAAATCGAAAATTATGTTGGCAATAAAAACTATTGCGTGACGTAAGATGTCTGAATTCTCGTCGCGAGTATACAACAATTTTTATAGATAGGTATTTGAGTCAACTTAAAGGAGGCTGATTATAGGTAGTTATTAAATACAACTTTGTGTATAGAATTGTTCATTATGGAATTATTTGGTATTAGTGAGCAAAGATATGACTTCATTGACAGAAATTGTATGAGAATTAATTTATATTAGCTTAAAATACCTTTACAATACAGTAAAAATAATGTATCTAATTGAAACTGTAAATATAAATTAAAAACATTTTGTGGCAGCATATTTAACTTAGACTATATGTGTCAACATCTTAAATATTTCTGATGTGTAATAAGCATATCATACTTTTATCTTTTTTTATACATACTTTTATATGCGAATTTTTTTTAAATGTACTGCCAAAAGTTTCTATGCGTTACGCGTTAAAATTAAAGTCTGAATATTAAATTACAATACTAAGAAGTAGTTGAAATCTATAATAGCTATTTATGTAACTAATCGATTATGAAAAGTATGATTTGTGTCGTGCGATATGGCGGGATCTTGCCTCGCTCGTCCCGCAAACTTGCACTCATTACATAAAATCATGTTTCATAACGTATTACATTAAATATTTTTTCTAATTTTGACGAAAAATGGGAAATACAAGTTTTTAATTTTTATAATTTACAAGTATAATTTAAATAACAATTATCTAGTAGGTCAGTGTCAGTTTAAATTTTCTTGTCATTTGGCTTCACATGTAATACCACCGTATATTTTAATACCCCATAATTTCCAATCCTATTGCCTACTATATTTATCATATTTCAATGTAACGAAATAAAATAATTAATTCAATCTTAGTCCTCGTATGTTATATCGTACCTCTGGTTTACATTTCAATATCCCGCCGTTTCTGTTTCTACCCGCGTGGGGAGTCCGGGTCATCCACCAATCCCACCACAGTGAGGCCAAATTTTCCAAGCCTCAAATTGTGTCGCACATGTCTATACGTTATGGTTTCCTCCACCACGAGAGACGGTTAAAATCGATGTTTTTCGCTCCATGTCCGCTCGAGACTGAGGCCCGATTTCTGGCGCCTCAAGTTTTTAGTTCAGCGGCAAATGGACAATGTAATAGTGGCTAGTGACCGTAGGTAACTTGTGAACTGTAGATTATTTACGTGTGTGACGCGATTAATCGATTTTTCAAGTGTTAATACTTTTATTTATGTGTGTTGAATTTCCAGTGGTTAGTGTTAGTGGTTGATTACTTGAATGTGACTCCTTAAATATTCTGAAGATTAGGTGGTAAGCGCGGTGGTAAAGTTTTAGGGACAAGGCAGGTAGGATTAATTTAAAGAAATAAAAAACAACTTCCTTACAAGGTAAAACTAAATTTAACATAGAATAGGAACCTAATTTAAATATATATTATCGACAGAATCGTCGATAGTTATTTATAATAATGAATCCCTGTCACGATATTGTTTTATCTCTATTTGAAACGCCTTTTTCAATACGCAATGAAGTACAGAAACGACAAATTTCGAATAGTCGGCCAACGCTTTAAAATATCCCAAATATGCAAACAAATTTCCGGAAATATCGTTTGATTATTTACTACAAATGTATCCAAACATATTTGACATAAATAAGTTGAAAAACGAACTTTATGTTTTGTACAGAGACGAACAATTTTATAATTTAGAAGTTCAGAAAACGGTAGAAATATTATACAAGGAATCTAAAATGATATTTTCGGAAACATACAAATTATTTTAACAATTCCTGCAATAAGTGTTTCAGTAGAACGAAACTTTTCGTGCCTTAAGCGCATTAAGACTTACTTAAGAAATACGATGACACAAGAGCGCTTAAACAACTTATCGATGATGGCTATAGAAAAATGAATGTTGCAAAGTCTTAGTGCCGATTCCCAATTTTATGAAGACCTTATAAATAAATTTGCGAATTTAAAAGAAGTGAAAGTATTAAAACACTTTTGGGAAAAGTGGTTTTGTTTTGTATGTAAATACATAAGTAGTTGAAAATTGTTTTTTATATTTTTTCATATTTTTTAGTGTTTTAAATACGTAGGAACAATTTTTTAAATTATTAGATGCTGAAACATATATTTTTTGCTATTATTTATATTGTAAATAAAAATCGGAGTTCTGATGTTATTTAGTTTTTTAATTTATAGTTATAGTAGGGCTGTTGGCGAAGACCTCCATAATAAAAAATGCGTGAAGGAATATTACCTCAGGGGAGACGTGTAAATTTATTCCTATTTAGGTATTATTTGGGCCTCACCTCTTGCAGCTACCACGAGCCGCCACTGCATTCAACTCTGACTACGTTCTAGTACTACTACATATACGTATCTACCAAAATAGCAGAAATCCAATAGAGTAATTCCGAGTTGTAGTTGGTAGCTGGAGTGTTTTGCTAATAAACGATAGGTATAGGGTACATTGATGTATTGGTTGTAATGAATTCTGAAACTCTCCTGAGCGCAAAGCCAGCAAACAACTGGAAACTAAAACAAACGCTTAAAGTTCATTCACTTAGAACAGCGTGACATACCATTTGAGAATAATAGAAGTCCCGCAGGCAAACTAGGAAAATTTATCTCCTGGAAAATGGTTGGAATATTGAAAGGGACTTGTCAGAAAGAACGTCAAATATACTATACAACAAAACTCAGTGAATCAGAAAGAAAGAGATGCCGAACAAAATGTATAATGCATAGAAAGTCCAGAGACTCTATACAGGGTGTTGTTACGTCGAGACTTACGAAAATTAATTTGTAATTAAGTATAATAATATACTTAAAATATTAAATTTCACTCAACTGTATATGTATTAATTCAGTAATAAAGTATATTTGATATAAATATTTACATATTTTATTTTACTTACTCTATTCAACAGGTCAAACATCCACTTAGAAAATAGAAGAGAATAGGAAAACAAACAATTAACAAAAAAAACATACCTACATAAAGCAAATTACACAATACTTAGACACACATATCAAAAATAACCAATCTAAATATCTAAATAAAGACAACAACAATCACAAAATAAGTATTTTCAGAGTTGAAAAATTGTAATCCATAAAATCTACGGGCAAGATAACTTCATCATATAAATTAAAGTTGAGAGTGTTTCAGAATATTTGTCCTAACAAAATAAAACATGTTAAATTGTTAATAGCTTCAATTCTGTGAACATGATAGTCTAATATTCTCAAGATGGCACTGCAGACAATGACATTATATGCATTACTTTATGTAAACAAATTAAATATGTCTTTTTACGTCAATTTTCCAAAGTTTCAATACCAAATCTATTAAGCATTTCTAATTAAGGGAACCCAGCAGAGGGATACTCTCCATCGGCTTTAAAACTAATATATTTTAAGAATTTACGCTAAACATTTTGAAGAGCATCCACATATACTGCATAATTAGGACATCAAACAATTGATGCATATTTACAATTGCACCTGACAAAAGTAGAGTACAAAATTGTCAGAATTTTGAGTAATTTTTATCAATTCGATATAATTTTGGTATCGTTGCAAAGCTAAAAGACAGACTTACTTCCCTCGTGTAACCAATTTTCGATTTAAGCCATTATTTTTAAGCAAATAAATTGTAAATATGAAGATTTCTTGCACAGTTTACTCATTAAATTTAAATAAATAAAAACTAATTTCGAAAAAATATTACACAGCAGCCTAAGGAAACAACTTTCGATTGTTTTTTTATTTGGACCGCTATGTTTATTCGTTGTCTAAATAAGTGTTATGGGCCGAGTGTAAAAAATCGGTTTATTTCAAGCGCGCGACGGACTCTTAAATGTACACGTTTGCACTAGTAGGTCGGGAACTGTACTTGGTCGCTTCGCGGTCTCGCCGAAAACTTGAAAACTGGAGAATTTCGGCCAGTCGCAAAAGCGCATAGAGAATGACATATGCGCCTGATTTTATAGAAGTCCGTGATCACATACACATATAGCGGTCTACGATGCGTCTAGACTGCGACTTCATAGTGTGTACTCTCCTTAATAATGTCTGTATAACCATACAGAAATTAGAAACAAAAGTAACAAAAAGGAGTTAATAAGTTTTACTTGAGCTTCTGTCAGTCAACCATGACAGTGAGTGGCAGTTTTATGATAAAAATGATAGAAAAATTGCAGTTGGCAAAATTCGCTAAAAGTTGAAACTTGTTCCGCCATTAAATAATTCGTGGAAATTTTCCTGAATTTCCCGTCCATGAGGACAAGGCTTTATATAGTTTAAGGATCACAAAACATATACACTAAAGATATCAGTTCGCTGGACGGTGGCATAATTATACAGCTAGTTATACAATATATAAATATCTTACTTTACTACTTTATAAAATAGTTACTTATACGTACTACTTACCATTAATACAGCTGAATTAAAGTTCGACCATTTTTTATAAAAAAAGCAGCACACTCACTTTTGAAATATTATAATTTACAGTAGATATGTACCTACTACATGCAACGTGAAGGAATTTAGTTGAGAATACGGATATTCACTTAAAATAAAATAAAAAAGCCGGTATACTTCAAAATCACAAAAAAATTACACCACAGAAAATTTACTACGTCTTTATTATTTATCTACACTAAATAATATTTTTAAAATAGCACACGACAATGGAACATACGGCAAAACCAGGTAAACTGAAATAAACGCGGACGCCAAACACCAAACGCAATTTAAAACAAAAACGATGCAGTTTTTGTAAACAAAAAAGTCATGGTCGTTTTTCAACCAATGAATTTCTTGTGTAAATATTTTTTTCACAAAGCCCAAATACATTCGGAAACTATTTACTATTTCTTATAATGAAACCTAGAGATTTATAAGTCCTTGCGGTTGCATAATGTATATGGCTATTAAAAGACAATTTTCTGTCAAATATAACAAGTCACAGAATGTGTCAGGTCTAGAAAGTGTGTGCTGTTCAATGGAATAAATAAAAGAAATCAACTGTTTCTTTCTAGAAAAGTACCTACAACATACATATTTTTGGCATCTAATCATTTTTATACTTAATTCAACATTTGTCTTTCTTAAAATGACAATTCAGAATTTACGCAAAGAATAATATTTTGTTAAAATTTGAATAAATATTATAATTTTGCTGGATTCAGCAACAGATTGTGCTGCCCTGATATTGTACATAAAATCTATGGATCCTCGTTTAGATGATTTTTGGCCAATTCATAATTCATATTATTTAAATAAAACAATACAATTTTTTAAACAAACGTAACTTTTTATTCTTAAATAAAGAATATATAGGTAATCTTATTATACAAGAATAACTTAATATTTCAATAAAGCATTTCATGTTCGAGAAACAAATATTACTTTTTCGAAAACTGCTATAAAATAAGACAACTGTGTTATGTACAATAATTTAATTTATACAGGGTGAACCTTAAATAAGTATACTTATTTTAACAACCAGTATAGTTCTCTGTGTAGAACACATAATTAATAGTTTTTTTACGAAAAAATCAGAAATAAAAAAGTAAAATTTTAAACAGATTTCGTATTTTTTCAATAAAAAAACTTGTTGAGGACCGCTGACCAGACGATATTCATTAAATGGAAATGTTTGGAAATAAAAGAGAGTAATAAAACCTCGAGATAAGAACCGGCCATGGGCGTGGTAATATTTCGTTTCAGGTAATTATCGGGTAACACTAATATTGTGACAGATCAGTCCAGTCTTAGAGCTGAATATACGAAGACGTGCTAGTGCAGTAGAGTAAAATCGACTTGTGTTTAGTGACTATTGTGCCAGTGGATATAATATTGTTTGGGTAAAATGTCGAGCTTATCAGATTACGTACCTGCTAAACGCGTGAAAAGATGTGCGCTGTCTCAGTATGATAAGATTATTATATTAAATGTATTTAATGCATTGAAACACCAAAATCCTATCAACAGTGTTGACGACATCATGGAAAAGTGTTCCAAAATGACAGAGATTGGAAAATCGACTATCTACAGACTATTAAAGGAAACAAAAAATGAACAAGATACTGTAAATCCCCCAAAATCATCTACAAGGAGGTCAAAAGTCGTTATAGATAATTTCTGCAAAAGATGTCATTCACAGAAAAGTACACACATTTTATTTTAAAAAAGAAATACCAACGCTTAACAAAATTTTAAGTAAACCTTCAGAGAACAACGATTTACCAAAAATCAGTAGAAGCAAATTATGGGCCGTGGAGTTGAATTTTTGCTGGAAAAAGCAGAACAGGAAGTCAGTTCTTATCGATTATTTGTTGGCGAAGATCCTACTTAAGATCAATTAGAAAATTCCGTGACGAAGGGAGGAATATTTATTAACTAGACGAAACTTGGGTCAACGAGGGATATACTGTAACAAAAGTATGGCAAGATAAAAATGTAAAAAGTTTTCCACAAGCATTTTTGGATGGACTATCAGCAGGATTCAAGGCACCTTCAGGTAAGGGGCGAAGATTAATAGTGACAAATATAGGTAGTGCCAGTATTTTTGTAGATGGCGGTTTACTTTTATTTGAATCTAAAAATACAGGTGACTATCACGAAGACATGAACGCAGATGTTTTCGAAGAGTATTTTACACAGATGTTGGATCTTATTCCTCCAGGGTCTGTAATTGTCATGGATAATGCTAGTTACCATTTACGGCAGACCGAGCGGACGCCTACGACTGCTTGGAGGAAAGCCGATATAATTCAATGGTTATCCGGAAAAAACATATCTTTTGAAACAAATATGGTGAAAAAGGAACTTTTCACACTTGTCAATCTTAATAAAGCTCAGAAAAAATATGTTATCGATGAAATGGCAACAAATCGCCAAATAACGGTACTACGGTTACCACCTTATCATTGTGAACTTAATCGAATTAGTCTGGGCGCAGGTAAAAAGAGATGTAGCGCGAAATAATACGACGTTTAAATTAAGTAACGTGAAAATTTGTTAAAAAATTCCATGGAACAAGTAACTGCAGATAACTGACAATGTTACTATGGAACCTATCGTTATCAATCTAGGAGACGAAGATAATTTATCAGATTTATCAAAATATTATCAGGATGAATTTTAATATACCTACTTTTTTATTTTCTTTATTGTACATTTATACAACACTACATTTACTCACCATAATTTGAATTTTCAAAATACATATATTTTTATGTGGAATAAAAGTCTATTCATTAAATTTAAATAAATATTTTGATAATAATATTGAATAATTTTATTTGAATTACTAAAAACCCTCTTAACCCGGTTATGATGCTTAAAGTAGCCTCTAGTATTGAAATGCTGTTTTTATATTGTTTACTTATAAGAGAAATGGACCGAGAAATTGAAGCGGCATAGACAATGACGGATTGTCGGGGATTAAATTTTAGCTACCTGCTACAATTTAGTACGGTCCGATCACACAAAGTTTTTTTAAAAGTATACCTCATCTATACCGATAATACATAATATAAAAATATTGAATATAAGCACCAGTACTACCAGTGGCGTGCCAAGGTCTTCGGAACCCCCCCCCGCAATTTTTTTCAAGTGTCCCCCCTCTACATCAAAAAAATTAATATACTGCCTATACTGGGTGACAACGAAACTATTGTCTGCGGTGATATTTCAAATCGGTTTATAGATAGAAAAAATTTGGTGTGACCTCACCTTTATATTTTGATTTTTTTTTCTTTCGACTTTTTGAAGAATAAGAATTCTATTCCTAGAAATAATTTGATCTTCATAGACACGCGACTATTACGCGTCGCGTCACTGTAACGTTGCCACTTATTTTTGTCGTTTTGGATTCTACGTTCGACTACGTTGTCGTGTTGTCGAATTTTACCATAAAATAGGTACTGATAAGGCAAAATATATTTAATTTGATTTTGGAGAATTATGAGGTATAGACATATTCCGCCGCTACAAAATTAATAGTTATTTTATTACTATGTAAAAAGCTTGCTGGGGGTAGTCGAGGTCGAGGCTAAGCAGGGGCCCCCTGGATTCCCGGGGCCCCCCCGGATTCCCGGAGCCCCCCCGCATTGCGGGCCCTGCGGGCCCTTTCTGCACGCCACTGAGTACTACATTTATTTACGATTTGCATACATAATAAGTTTTTATTACTCTCTTTCATTTCTAAACAGACTATAGAGACTACAGTGGCCCAGCGATGTAAAGGTTGAAAATACTACATATAACTTCAATAATGTTTTACTCGGAAACTATAAGAATTTTATACAATTTTTTTTTACAATATCGACTCCATTTTTCATAACGCATCTATTCCCAAACTCTTTTAGATAAGTTCTGAATCACCTTATATATTTCCGTCGCCTACTCAAATCGAAATCTGCAACGCTGTTTTTAATATTTCTAGGTATTACTTTGTATCTCGATACATAGTGCTAACTGTAGCTCTGACTGCACGGCTTTAAATCCATTATATTAAACGGGATTCTTTGTAAGTGTTAATAAAAAATGTACCTTATCGTTTATGTTATTGCTACACGACTCTTGGTAAGACTTGGCGAAACACGATCATTTCTCATTTTTATTTCCTAACCCAACTGCAGATATGTGTTGCAATGTAAACTTAGATAATAAAACTGTCACACCCAACAAATAGGTGCGACGTGAAGGTTTTGTGCTGCATCATTTTATTTCCGCTTTATAGTTTTCAATCACAAGTAGAGCAAAATGTCGCCTGTCAACGAACATAAATTTAGAATTCTTCTTGACTTATCCGAAACCCAACTCCGCTATTTCCAACGATTTGACTATTCTTTTAAAATTTCAATGTACGGGGTGTCTCAAACTCGATAGAATGGGCCTACTGTGAGGACACAAAAAATTTAAATAAAATTATGGACACTTGGTGTTAAATGTGATGGGATAAGCTTCATTTTTAATGGAAAGTATTATCTTTGGAATTTGACAGAAACGTCTAATGACGTGA
Organism: Monochamus alternatus; assembly: GCA_037114965.1. Lineage (NCBI taxonomy): Eukaryota > Metazoa > Arthropoda > Insecta > Coleoptera > Cerambycidae > Monochamus > Monochamus alternatus. Next base: position 26,177,372 of record CM073427.1, on the reverse strand, counting down.
TCAATTATGTTTTTTCAAAAAACATACTCAAAATTTTTTCCTGTTAAAAAACTCTCTTTTTTCTAATAAACATTTATTAGAGATTTTTTTCTGTATTGCTTCCCGTTTAAAAGTCATAAACAATATCATCTTAGAGTCTCAAAAAAATACCGCCTAAAAGTCACATTAGCAGTGGAAGAATCAAGTAGTCGTTGGAAAATAATTGAATGTTTGAAGTGCAAATACTTGTCATTACTAATGTCAATCGTATAACTTTTTTGCTTACAAAATGTTTCCTCATTCAGAAAAAGTTGATATGTTGCTAATTCACAGTGAGTCACAAAAAAATTAGAGAAGAGCTGTAGAGTTATATCTAGAAGGATATCCAGAGCGCCTCATTCTTGATCATAGAACCTTTACAAGTTTGGAAGCGACCTAGCGAAATGAAGATGCATTTTCTGTACGGATGAATCAAATAATTGACCGAATGTTAATGGAGCTAGATTGTTATAGTATTTCGAACAAAATCCATGAAAATCCGAATTGAATTCGGATAAATCAACCGTTCAATGAATTTTAAAGACCAATCATGGCTACAAAATTTTCAATTTGAAGTATTTGCCTGAGTCTTACATTGAAAACGGATTTAATTTTATATCTCAAATTGTAATAAATGTACAAAACTGTTGATCAGAACCTTTTTCGGCACGTTCTTTGGACGGACGAAAGTCGGTTTGTCAGTAATGGTTTGCCAAACAGTCGCAACGAACACTACTGATCCATTGAAAATCCCCACATTGTAAATCCAGTCCAAAACCAAGGCCATTTTGAAGTAAATGTATGATGCACCATCATCGATATGCATTTAATTGAGCCTTATTTTTATAAACATACATTGAACATGAACATAAATTTCCTACAAGAAGAACTTCTAGCACTTCTGGAGAAAGTGCCTTTACAGCTAAGGATAAACCTATGATTTCAGGACAACGGAACTTCGCCCCACAAAGCCAGGATTCTGGAGTAATATTTAGCAATAGTTTTTTTCTACAAATACAAATAATAATAATAATATCTCTACCCCTCATTCTAATCACAACGATTAGCCGCAGGCCGCATTTGCGCCCAGGAACGACTTACGTTGCTAGGCCCTAACCACTATTCAGTGCAGGAATGAGGGAAACCTGAAAACCTCATTAATTAGGGGGGTAGTCAAATATCAACCGGTATCAATCTCTTACATTGACCCAAGCTAACATTATTCCACCCTACCATACCCGCAGAGAGGGTGCCAATCCTCTCCACGAATATAGCTTATATACGGTCTTCCGGGAGCTGGGCGCGAACCAACTCCGATCTAGTCACCTCGATTCAAGTACTAACGCCTTAAACCGCGCGACCACTGACCGACCAAATAATTTGAGACATTTAATAACTTAATAATCAAGAGCGCAACAAATGACAGGAATGTTATCTCATGCCACCGGCGTATAAAGACATCGAAGTAAAACGAATAAGTAATGGAAGAAACGGTCTATCCAACAAATTTTGAGATAAAGAAATCTTGGAAAACATAAACTTACTAATTTCAAAAACTACTTATCAGATTGTCTTCAAATTTGCTTAGTTGACCATGCATTATAATTGTTAAAATAAGACGTTTACTATCCTTGTAAATAAACAAAAACTTTGATAAAAATAGTAATGCAATCTACAGCTGAATGAGAACGATAGTTGGCAGAGACTTGCATCTCAGACACAATACGTATATTTAATTTTCATTAATAATGCATGTAGTACCAGATGATGCAACATATTTTACGAATGATTCAGGGAAAACAAATCCAAACAACTGGGAAACAAAAACTATAATTAATGATGTTGTTTCATATGGATGCAGTAAAAACGTGTAGTTTGGTAAACGTGATGCTAAGTTATATATTCCATTGGTTACTGTGTTAAAGTTATCTCTGATACACACAAAATGTGTTTCAGCAGCTCTAACAAAACAATAAACTAGTATACAAAATTTCAGTTATGAAATTTATGAAGAATATTTGAATTATAAAAAAGATGTGTTGATATTATTGAAATTATAGTAATAATAAGGTAAATTTTAAGATATAGGAGCTTTTACATCACAGCTATAAGTTCTAAAACTTCACGTTATTTCTTCTTTATCCTACACTGGTGAAAATGATATATGAGTCTTTAGAAGCGCGAAAGTGTGCATTTTCATGGCTAGGAGCGATTTTTTTTGTCAATGGATCATCGCAGTGTTAGTTAAAAAATATATACAATTTGCAGTACAATTTATTTATGAATTTGTGCTCTTCAATAAAAGTAAAAATATAGTGAAAGTGTAATTTTGTCACAAAAATATAAGTCTGGGACATTATGGTTCATTTACTTAATGTTAAAAGCAACACTGTCTGTCAGGAAAAATGTTGACATTAGAAGTTATACGAAAGTTACCGCCTTTTTAAAAAATATATCAGTTAGTTATATTGCTAAAAAACAAGAACGTTCAATAAATGAATATAATTACATTTTTTCTCGGCAACAATATGCGATACGAAAGTCATTCAAACAACAGGAAAGTTTTGTTTTAAGATGTTTAATCCGAAAAAATATCAAATTCAAAAAACTGTAGAAAAATTTCATACGAGGGTTCAACATGCGAACATAAGTCGAACCTTTTCTAGTAAACGGTTCATTATATCGACAATAAACATGTTCTATCTGCACCCGATAGATTTTCCACACTCTTCGAGACACCTTATAAAATATTAATCTGATCCTATTTTTTATAAGACAATGGAATGATTTTATGTGGTACTAATAATTGGAATTGCCGGTGCGTGTAGAACTGAAAAACTAACGAAAACGACGATTGATAATATGTTGGACAAAGGTGACATCTTAATAATACATGTACCAGATACAAAAAATAATAAGCAACGAACATTTCCAATTCTGAAAAAGAAGACGCAATTGACATGATTTCAATCTGCATGACATACTTTAATGCACGACTTAAAAATTTATATCCCAAACGGTTATTTATTAAATATAATAAGAGAAAATGTAGGCAATGACACGATTGGTGAATTACTGTGTAAAATAGTTACTTATTTACATGTACCTAACAGCAAGGAATATACTTGCCATTGCTTCAGAAGGTCAGGCACACTTTTTACTAACTCAGGAGTGGATATACAGTGCTTTCGAAAAGTAACGAATAAATTCATTATTTTTGAAATTGAGAATTTTTCGAAAAAATCCCCTGGCATGTCGATTTTGTTTTTAAAAAAGACACTTTTTAACATACGACCCATATTTGTGACATCATCGTTGTTCGAGATATGACGTCATCGACAATTTTTTTAAATAGCAACCCCCAATTTTGACCATGCCATTTGAAAGAGCGTGTCATTCTATATACATACAACATGAAAAATGATGGTGTTACATAACAAAAATTTCAAGAAACAACACCTATCCGTGCTTATTTAGATGAGCTATTATTCATACTTTTCGAAAGCACTGTATTAACACTAAAAAGACACGGTGGATGGAAATATACGAGTAGTAGTAGTAGTAGTGGTAGTAGTAGTAGTGGAAGGCTACGTTGAAGATGAAAGCATCTATATGGAAGCTTCACTTGTCAGAGATACTGCAGAACTTACAAATCATCATGATTTAATTTTAACTAATGTTTCCGAACAAATTCAGTTATCGGGTTTATCTCAACAAGGTATATCATTTGATAATTGTACTATTCATAACCCTGTATTCAACATTAATGTTAACTTACTTCTTTCTGTAAATTAATTACTGTTATATAAAAAATGTTATATGCACTAAGGTGAGAAAGTGTTTTTTCCAGACTTCTAGATGTGTAGTCCATTTCTCCTGTCAGCTCAAAAAATTAATTTCCCTCGTATTGTTTTTCTTTCCATATTTCAAAAGGTCGAAAATATTGAGCAAATATGCTGATACGAGCAGTAATAATAATGTATAAATAAATCTTAACAAACACTTCAAACACAAACAAGCCAACCTTACCAGTAATAAGGAACACGACTGCTATTTTATAAGCATAATAATTGTTCTCTTCCTCATCCTTCCTAATAAATGTTTCATAAGTACTATTTATTTACAACCGCATTACCATCCGAGAACGAATTTTAATAAAAGTTAAGCAGCAATATCAGCGTTTATTAGAGTGTACATTATACTTCAGCCAAGTGGAAACGACGACAATAGATTTCCAACATTATTAATTTACATGTGCACTCGTGGAAACCATTTATTGTTTTATTAAAATGTCGGAATTTGTTTGATTTTGTCAATGATCGCCTCAGGAAGCAAGATATTAATTTAACTCTTTTTGCGAAAGATGCTTAGAAAATATTAACTGGAACAGTTTCCTTGATACGAATGCAGAAAATTAAATTTAGTCGCATTGAAATTTTGTAAACTAATCTGAATAAACAAGTAGCAACAGCAACAGCAACAGCAAGTTCATAATATGGTCTTCTCAGAAAATATAAACTGAGGCATTTCAATAATTGAACAACTTCTAGCCTAGTTGCCCCGCCGTCAATTTACTTTTCTTGGCTTCCTTCCTCCCAAGTAACTCTAAAATTGCGGTTATTCAGCCTTTCCGCTGCAACTCCTAATCTTAGACCTGTCCCATATAAAACTGGCCTAAATGTAGATTATTTCTATGTTCTTGAAGAGGTTCATTTTCGATTTTTTATTTCAGTGTGAAAACACCTAATAAATGTTTTATTAACATGCCAATGGACGAAAAAAGTAGGACATAGTGTTTATACAGAAATCAATAGAATGGAATGGGATAGAATATACAGCATAGATAGAATGAATAGAATATATAGAATATATGGAATAGATAGAATAGATAGAATATATAGAATATATAGACTAGATAGAATAGATAGAATAGATAGAATAGATAGAATAGATAGAATAGATAGAATATATAGAATATATATATAGAATATATAGGATATATAGAATAGATAAAATAGAATGGAATAAAATATAAAAATAAAAGTATTTTGCCTTGAAACGTATTAACATTTTTCGTCATTTGTTTTATTTCGCATTATTCAGAAAGCATATTAAAAACTTTGTGTATCGCATAATCTGGTATTGAAACAAAGATTAAGGTCTATCCTATTTTTGGAGATGTGAGTATTTTTTAGTAACAGCTTTGGCAAATTTTTCATTTTATGGTAGGCATTTAAGCTAATAAATTTCCACCTTAGTAAATAAGATGTAAACAAGCAGTCCTCATTTATTTATACGAAAAACAGAGCATTGTCAAAGGTTATCTTCAAGCTATATCAAGAAGTGATAGTTAATGATAACTTTTTATTTAGCTAAAAGAGTTCTATAGAAGTTTGCGACACACTGACATTTGTTGACTGTTGAAATATGCAAAAAAATAATCTTCTGTAACATGATATTAATAATACATTCAGACTTATCGTGATGCTGGTTTATTATGCTTTTGATTAAATATTTAAATTGAGGCATGTGATCGGATCGATGTGGCTAATGGATCGACGCAAAGTTGTAATAAAGCAAATGCTTAAAATTAGTAATATCGATAAATTTATGTATGAATATGCCCGCAACTTAATAAAACATTGCATTATTTATGAGCATTGGACCGAAGTCTGTAAATAATGTTAATCTGCATTTGGATAACACAGGCAAATCAGCAATCAATTAACTTCCTATTTCATCTGTCGGTAGATTTTTCAACATATTATACAATTGATTTCCGGTATATGTACGGTGACGTGTTCAGTTTTGTATTGTTAACTCATGTTGTAAGTGATTTCGATTTAGTAGTTTTTCAACCCATAATTATGTTAAATAAAAACCGGTGGTTTTGTTGGATTTATTCATTGAATTCAGCGATTTCTTGGCATATTTCTCATTAGATTAGTGACGTGTATTTACAATATGAAATACCAATATTAAACACTCACTTACATATACTAATATTTACTTTTAAAAGGCTTTTCTGGGAACCTACACTTAACATCTTTATCTTTAATAATTATGTATCTAAGTGTGTTTATCATATTTAACTACTTGTTTTCCTTGTTCTTTGCTGAACACTTTACTGTGAAGATTATAATCATTTTTTCTAATTGATGCACTGGTGTTCCTGATAACTGTACTTATTCGTATTGTCGTTATTGAAGAATGTACTTTTTTATTCACCTGGATATGATTTTATACTTCAATTAAACAACAATTTAAATAATGAAGAAACTAAATATTTGTCAAAAACAAACCGAAAATAAAAACACTAAAGATTTTAACACTCGCCTAATATTAACAACATATTCCTCAATAAAAATGCAAATTTGTAAATAAACCATAATTCATATGAGTGCACACTATTCATGAAGAATTGTTATTATATTTAGTTTTCACTGATACAATGCACAGTGATAGTAAAAAAGTCACCGAATATTCATAATACTGGTCTCACCGGTAAATACTAAACAGAGCATCAGAGGGGTGAGTGACATCTTTATTGAATTATTTTTTACAACACCTCCAAGTTTTGTATGTGACTAACACACTACCTCATCCTAAAATTCCATACGTTAAGTAGGATTCAACCAGGAAAAGGTACAGGATTTTCATTCGTTTAATTTAACACATATTTCAGGCAATTAAACTAATTAACCAACAGATCAAAAGTTGGAGCAGACGTATAATGATTTCTTTAAATTTAGATTTAAATATTTTTTATCCAAACTAATTTTTAGCTTCTTCTACGTATTTCTCTACTATGACTTTCAGATTGTCCCAACTTGATGATTTACAGAAAAGGGCAGTATCATCAGCGTAGCTCAAGATTATGCTTAAGGTTTATATATTGAATAACGACTTTATATACAGGATGAATAATAGTATAGGTCTAAGTATTATTCCCTATGGTACACTATATTCAATAATGTTAGGTCTACTTCATATGCTGTTTATTTCAGTATATTGTTTATATACGATATTATAAAATTTAAATAGTTATTTAAATTTATAAAACCAATGTTAATTAAGTGTCATTAACAACTACTTATGGCATACCGTGTCAAAAGCTTTTTGATACAGTATTCCGTTTTTGACAATGAACTATGCAGCTGATTGTTGAAAAGCTGTTATCTCAAAAATTATTAATTTCTAAGGCTTATAATAAGTATATCTTTTTTCCTCAAAAACAATGTAGGTTAAAGATTTTATAATAACAAATGTGATAACGTTAGGGCTAAAATAGTAACGCTGACATTTAGGTCACAAATATGGCGGATGTGGTACCCTCTAGGAAATACGTCGAAATAGAGACCAGATTATGATTTCACATATTCAAAAACATCTATTCCCAAATTTTTAATTTCATACATTTAAATACAGTGTAATTATTATAAAAGACAGTGCAATTATTATAAAAAAATCTCTTTAAATTCCAACTTTGACACTCTGTATCATTTTTATTATCACAATTTTATCAAGGCAAATTGGCTTAAATCGTAAATAATATTTTGAAGTGAAAAATCTAACGTCTCCATGAGCCATTACTTACGGATTCCCTGTATATTTGATGTTTTCCGATTCGCTTTTTATTTAGTGGTGACGACATGCAGATAAAGTGCGATCACTCTGTAGAGAAATTCGGATAAGTAGTTAAAAATTAAGATCAAACACTAATTCATATATAATTCTAGTAGGAAAAAGAACTAGGGACCTGTATTTGAGTTGAATAAGTAAATTTCAATATCCTGGCCTACTTTAACTTACTGACTGATTGATTTTTTTCATTATTAGAGAATTTTTTTTATATTCTAAGCCAACTTTGAGAGAAATATTTAATTAAAATTGACAGCACTTTTCCAACTATTAAACTATTATTTGTTAGATTAGATAAATATTATATTTCAGCATTACTAGGTAAACATTAGAAAACACATATAAAATTTCTCTCATAAAGGGTTTTTAACAGTAGATGTATATGTTACACACAATACTCGAATTCGGACAATGTCCGAAAAAAGTATGCAGTTTCTGAGCTCCGAAAAATTCCCAAACCCGAAATTATACATTTAAACGGTTACTGCATATTACAAAATATGAAGGACTAGTTCTGGGTATTATAAGGTGTTCAAAACTAGTTTTGTGCATTTTGAAATGACCAGAACTAGTTCTATTCGTTTTCTGAAAGTTATGTTACATACGATACTCGAATTCGGAATGTCCGAAAAAAGTATGCAAAACTAGTTCTGAGCTCCGAAAAATTCCCAAACCCGAAATTTTACGTTTATACGGTTTTTGACTATTGCAAAATATGAAGGACTACAATTAGATACTTTATTAAGGGGCAACGCTAGTTGCAGCCATACAAATTCGTACAGCTCGCGTTCCGTTAAGCTCACTATACTCGTATGACTTTCCTTACACCTTCCATCTTTGCGTGCCGCCTCGTACCTCACATCGCCTGATACTATTTGAACGTATGACATTGCATTTTCTTAGTTCCAAATTAACAAAGTTATTATCTAGACAATTTAAATTAATAAAATAATGCATCGCTTCTGGGATGCTCAGTTATTTTGCAACTAGTTTTAAGACACCTAAAGAGGCCCCTTAAGATTTATGCTCAATATACATGTACATATATCGGAACGCGATGGTAATTGAACATAAGAATGCAGATGTATTATTTTAGATATTTTATTTCAAATATTGCCAACTGTAATAAAAAATAAAACTTTGTTTTTATATAGCTATAAAAAATATACATATTAAAAAATGTATTATTTATTTGAGCACGAACTGGAAGGATGACATTTCGAGTTGCACAATATATTCTTCGACAAGGACACGCTCGATTCATACATTTACGAGTTAATTCTTAAACACCACTGTGTGATAACTGATGACAATACAGACATAACCCTACTTTTAATTTGTTCATTGGTATAACTTTCAGAAAATGAATATAACTAGTTCTGGTCATTTCAAAATGCACAAAACTAGTTTTGAACACCTTATAATGTCCAGAACTAGTTCTTCATATTTTGTAATATACAATAACCGTTTAAATGTATAATTTCGGGTTTGGGAATTTTTCGGAGCTCAGAACTAGTTTTGCACACTTTTTTCGGACATTGTCCGAATTCGAGTATTGTGTGTAACATATACACCAACGTGATATACTATTATACGTAACTGTCAAAGTCCGATAGTTGTCAACCAATTTTTGATATGTTTAATAAAACTTACTTTCCTGACTTTCAAGGAAGCCCCTAATAACCTCCTACCGTGAAGTAGTTGCTTGCAAAAATATTCGAGTGGAAGCATAATGAGCGCTGATAGAGAATAGAGTTTATTAAAAGTCAATCTGAACCCAACACGAAACAAAGAGCTTACTGGAAACTTCCATCAAAGAGAGAAATAGTTCCGTTTAAATAACTTCCAAAACGTTTTCACGGCACAACCCAAACTAAGTAAAATCTTTGCGAGCAAAATAACTTTATATAATGGCCATTTAATGAACTTAATTGTTCTACAAAAGTAGGAATTTATAAATGCAGGCGATTCAAAGTTGAGTCGGCTGCATAAGTAGCTCAATTATTCTCTAAAATAGTCTGACGTCAATTTTTGTACCACTAGAAAGCCTGCGGCTCTGTAATATTATAATGAGCTAAACCATTAGGATTGTTAAATCATCAGTATTTGTACCATTAAAACATTGCATCTACAATGTTTATTAGAAGCTAAACTATTGCAGTAGCATTTGTGTATAGACAAAGGTTTGCTTTGTAATGGTCTTGATGATCCCAGATTTTTATATGACATGGAAACCAAAATATCTGCGGCTTTTTACAGGGCTCAGTATTTGTTCCACTAGTTTTATGGAGTATATATATATTCTGAAAAAAAGCGTTCTGTTGTAAAATATCGATTTCTTCAAAAAACCTAAGGTGGCCAAAAGTAGTGAGTACCATAAAATTAAGATTTTTCTACATTCGACCAGACTACTGCCCAAAAAGGACGACGTTTATTTTAGTACAGAACACCTGATTGCTAGTAAGTTTATCCTTTGGGTCTACTTTTCAAGAACTGGAAATATGTTTGAGTATTAATATTTTTATTAATATACTTACCCTATCTTCTAGATAAAAAATGAGAACGATTTCAAAAAGTAATGCAAATAAACAGGTATTTTTTCTATGAAGCTATTAAAATGTGTTACTCGGTGAAAAAGAATTGTGATAAATAAAATATCTCCATTTAAAAACCATGGTTGACCATGGAAAACACATCTATGGCATATCTGTAAATAATGATAAAGAATATATCACCACTTTAATCACGATAAGGTCTGTTGGAAAATTTATTTCACCATTTACCCCCTACAAATTTAAACGATTCCCAGTCAGTTACATAAAAATCTGCTGAATGATTGCAGCAAGTTTTTTTGAGTACTTCACGAATATATTTTACCATTGTTGACAAAAAAACAAGTACTCTTTCCGATTATTTTCCTAGAAGTCGTTTTTGCAGAGAGAGAGAAGCATAATTGTGTTTTGTAGTAAGTACGATGCTGGAAAATTTACCACAATAGGCGACAAATTTGAAAAGAAGATGTTCCAACAGTTTTCAATAAGTTAACTGAAAATTCGTTTACTTCTGTAATTGTTAATGGATTTGAAACACATACCCGTTCAACCCTGAAAAGGTCGACTACACCAGTGTACTTTTAAGAATAGTTTAAGTTGACTTAAATCATTTTATTTTCGTCTAAGAAAGCTGGAAAGTATTCCACTGGTATCCCCCAAGTCCACTGTTTAACCCAAGCTTGTAGAGTAATTCATATATTTACAACTCAAACTTTAAATGAAGTTTTCTCTAAAATGCTGGTTCAAAATAAAACTGTTTTCGAAAAATTTCCCTTAAAAAAAAAAAAAATTAAAAAAAAAACGGGAACAGATGCCCAGAACGTCCTATATATTTAACACAAAAATCGTATATTCATGTGTATCATACAAAAAATCCTAAATTATCGTAAAAAATTAAATAAAAACTACATTCTCGGGCCTATAACTTCTTAAGGAAGCAAGATGGTACTAAGGTAAGTTTATTTAAATCATCTTATTTTCGTCAAAGGAAGCTAGCCTTAAAGTATAGTAAATTTTTTGGTAAATACCCGATATAATTCATTTCCAGGCTGTTATGCCATGTCCTAAATAACTGGATTCTAACAATTAGCTAAGATTTATTAATCTACCCTTGTTGTTGGGCTAGTCTGTGGTGAGAATCCGCTATCACTACCCCCTACCCGACCACATATTTATTTCGGTTCCTGTTGTTGGTATTACGGTTGCTACGGACAGAACCGCTCTTCGGATAACGGTGACCTTCTTACACGTCTCGCAGTAGACTTTACAACTGATGAGATAATTCCCCAAATGCTTTGTAACTACTGAGTTACAGAAATCAGTTACATCATGTCATAAAAACCTGGAAAACCATTATATATCAAATAAGAACACCGGCCGTGAAAGCCTCAAAACCACTGTAGAGTGTGTAGAAGTTTCCCATTTGAATATCCTTTTGTAAAAAGAAAATATCATTAAAGCTTTTGCTTTCAATTCCACAAAAAAATTCGATTCAGAACACGTTATCCCAGCACGTATTACACGAGCTTTGAATTTTTACGTATCAGCAAATGTTGTCGTACTGTACACGTGACTTAAAAAAAGTGACGTGGTAACAGTGTGTCAGGAAATCACAATTAAATATGCAGTCGAGAATATTTAAAATTGACTGATTCTTAATTACTAATGATTTAGACTTAGTGTGGGCATCTGATGTTGATTTTTCTCGCAAGACAACACGATAGTAAGACTTGACAGCTGGGGCGTATAACACAAGCACTACAATTGTAACAATTGTAGAATATTACTTGTTGAATTGTTAAAATTCTGTAACACACTGCAACCTGTAGCTAAATGTGCTGAACTTGTAATTACGGAGAAAGTTCTACACTTGTAGAACTGTTCTGTAACTTAACGAGAACACTTACAAGTTTGTGTTACTGATTTTATTACAATTGTAAAAGAATTTTCACCTAACTGAAACCATGGGTAGAATCTCCTACAAGTGTTAGTATAATAAATACGTTGCTCAACGCAGTCGTGCTAAAATGTGCTTAAGTGAATCTAGTGAAGAAGAAAATTCTGAGAGAGTTGAATATCGTTTTAGAGACTGAACAGACTTTGTTTTCCTGTCTGACGATGAGTGTGTAGAAAGATTTCCACTGAATAGAGTACAATTTAGGAATTTTCTTCAAGATCTTTCTCCATACCTTGAAAATAATAGTAATCGTTGGTAAAAGTTTTTAAAAACATGTATCCTTATTCCATTAATTATTGCAGCATAATAATTAATTACTTTATTAGAATTCACGGAAATAAAACATTAATTTGAGTAATAATATGTACAGAGTGATGCATTTATCCTGTAAAATACGTTACCTCGGAAACGGTGGCATAAAATTATTTTCTGAAGTAATTTTATTTTTGGTATCTGTTGCTTAAAATATACGGTCTAAAATAAACATATTATTTCAACACGAGGTGTCGAGACGGTCGAAATTGTGTGTACCAGCAACATATCAAATTTAATTTTTTAAGGTCTGTAAATTCCTAACATTTTTTGTAAGTCCACCGAATAAGTTCTGCATCACCCCGTATATATTTATAAACTATTGAACAAAAATAGCAGTACTTACGATAGCACCTTTTTTCAAATTTTGCCATAGTGTGTCCCTGGCATAGGTCCAATCTTTATCTACCGGCATTAGACAGATACTTTTGACAAGATTTGCCAGCACTATCCACTTTTCTACTGTAACGTATCGCTAAGAGCACCGAAAAGAATGCTTTTATTTTCTATTACTTTCATTAACAACTGCATTTTTCGTTCTCTGGTTATTATTTTGAACGACATTATAACCTCGTGAAAACAAAACGAAAAATAAAATAAATTAACCTCACTTTACAGACTTCTACATATTCTACAAGTCTTGTAGATTATTAGCTACATTTGTACGACATTTTCCTACAAGTGTCGTGATGAAGCTTGTGTTATAGAATATCTAAGGACTTGTAACTGCAAGTGAATTTCTTGCAATTGCTACACTTGTTACACTTGTATGGCTTGTATTGTAGGCCCCTGGAATTGCAAGACAAAAAAAAATTTTAAATTAAAGTCCTACGAAACACGATAAGAAATATAGTTCCTGCTAGAAGTCTTGATAATATAATAAGGAGTAATGTTTAAGTGAACGTTGAAAAAATAGCAGCATATAAAATTAAAATCAAGTATATTAAGTCTAAGTCCAGTTCTGCTGAACTGAACTAATTATAATTTCACTGCTACTTGACTGAAAGAGCTACAATTTTGTTTCCTTCATTATTTGTAACTTAATATGTATAACTGACCGTTTCTGTACTTTATAACATCTACCAATTGGCCACTGTCGACGATCGACCATATCAATAGTTACGTGTGAGCTCCGAGCAGAACCCTAGCTGAGCGAGAGTAACCACCACTGTTACCGACTTCGTAATAAAATTGCATATTCTCATTTGTATGTCAAAGTCCCGTAAGAGTCTTGCAAAATTGCAAGCAAGAAATTTACGAGACTCCCACAAGATAATACAAGACATGATCTTGCAGGATATAACAAGAACAAGACATTGCATAAACTCTTGCCTTGTTTCAACAATACAAGGCAAGACTTTTTAATTTTGCAAAATTTCTTGTTTGAGCCATTACGTAGAATATAATTGTTTTAATCTTGTGATATGATATCATCGTCATTCCAAACTTGTGTGTGAATTAAATATATACAAACTCATAGGATCATATTTTCCGTATCTCACGCGAACTCACATGATAAGTGGTTTAACAATAATATGTCTCTATCTTTAGAAAAATTAAGAATCTTTAGATGGTTTTGCTCTTACAACAAATATAATAGCATTTTGATGAACAAGAGATGTTAAAAATCCTCATAGATTTTTTTACTCCATCTATAATCTAAAAATAATTGATAGCATACAAAGTTGCTCAATCAGCGTATCTCAACTGCTACGGGTCCTTAAAATTAGCTGCTATTTGTTAGCAGTATTTCATGTATGACATCAAGAAATTTACCCCGCTCAAATGAGATCCGATTACTACTGCTGCGTATAATTTGGCAGTTAAAATCTCATGCTCGTTTAGTGAACTATCTTCTAATGATTTTAAATGGACCTATACGTTTGCACTATATAGGGTGCCCAGATGAAAACGAAACAGAGCCATTTTCAGGAACTGCGTCAAGATTGTAGAAAAATGCTCAGACCCGTCGATTTTAGATTAAAGGGGGACATTGTTTGCTGGTATTTTAAACTCCGCCATTTTCACCCCCAAGCAAGGGTAAACATTTAAATGACATTAGGGGTTGAGTAATATTTATTTTGAAAGTTCTTACAATTCTCTTTGCAACAGACTTTAAATTTTATAATTCCGCCCAATACTTAATAAGAATTTTGATTCTAAAGTTGAAACCTACGTACATTTAGTAACGGTAAAAATGTCACTCATTCGAATTAAGTATGCCAATGGTATAAATTTAGTATTTCTTGCGTTACACTGGTTTTTGGCGGAGTAAGGGTAAGCGTTACCTCAAAATATTTAAATGGCATTGGGAGTTGAGTAATATTTATTTTGAAAGTTCTTACAATTCTCTTTGCAACAGACTTTAAATTTTATAATTCCGCCCAATACTTAATAAGAATTTTGATTCTAAAGTTGAAACCTACGTACATTTAGTAACGGTAAAAATGTCACTCATTCGAATTAAGTATGCCAATGGTATAAATTTAGTATTTCTTGCGTTACACTGGTTTTTGGCGGAGTAAGGGTAAGCGTTACCTCAAAATATTTAAATGGCATTGGGAGTTGAGTAATATTTATTTTGAAAGCTCTTACAATTCTCTTTGCAACAGATTTTAAATTATATAATTCCGCCCAATACTTAATAAGAATTTTGATTCTAAATTTGAAACTTATGTACAATTAGTAACGGTAAAAATGTCACTCATTCGAATTAAGTACGCCAATGGTATAAATTTAGTATTTCTTGCTTTACACTGGTTTTTGGCGATTTTACGTTCGTAAAAAAAAGACAATAGTAAAAAAACAGAAATGAATACTATACACAACGAACGTAAAATTAGTGGATTCCAAATTTATTTTCTAGTATTATTTGGAAGCGTTGGTTGGTAGTTCATTTAATTGTGTTTTTGAAAATTAAACACTATGGTTTATTCTATTGCGGAAAGGGTAGATGTGATTTCGCTTTACTTCATGAACAATAAATGTGCGAATAGAACAGCTCAGCTATTTCATTAACAACATCAATAATGACATGTCAGGAGGAAGTATGTTCTAGAGTTAGTTAAAAAATTTCAAGAGACAGGGAACCTAGCCAATGAAAAACGAGAAATTGAATTCATCTTGATTCTACATTAAGTAAGAGGCAGCTGGCATCTGTGTCTGGGATCAATCGAACTAGATACAAATCATTTTGAAGAAGAATAAATTCCATCCATACAAAACACATTTAGTCCAGGAACTTCATGAGGATGATTATGACCGCCGCTTGCAATTTTGCGAAATAATGAGTGAGCGAGCAGGGAACGATCCACAGTTAATTTTTAACATCTGTTTTTCTAATGAATGCAGTTTTTGTTTGAACGGGACGGTAAATCGTCACAATTGCCACTATTGGTCAGATTCAAACCCAAGAGTTTTTCACGAGGTACATTCAGAGCAACCGGAAAAATTAAATGTATGGGCTGGAATTTTCGGTGACTGACTGGTAGGTCGTTTTTTATCTACCTCGTAATTTGTCTGGTCAAATGTATTTACAATTACTGGAAGACGCTATTAACCCTGCCTTGACTGATATTATTGAAAATGTTCCAGAGTATGATGAAGATCAATTGATTTTTCAATAGGACGATGCTCTTACGCATTATGCCTTAATTGTCCGTCAATATTTGGACCAACGTTTTCCACGGAATTGGATTGGAAGAAGAGACAGTATTCAGTGGCCTCCACGATCACCGAATTTATCACCCTTGGATTTTTTTATGGGGATACCTAAAAAGTAAAATCTATAAAACACAGCCAGCGTCGCTGCATTTAATCAACTAAGTAATAAGGAAGCATCTAAACATAATTTAAATTTTGAAATGCACATTTTTTTTAAAAGTATTGGGCGGAATTATAAAATGTAAAGTCTGTTGTAAGGAGAATTGTAAGAGCTTTCATAATAAATATTACTCAACCCCCAATGTCATTTAAATATTTTAGGGTGTTTAGCTTTCCCTTGCTTGGAGGGTGAAAGTGGTGTAGTCAAAAATACCAGCAAAGAATGTCCCCCTTTAATTTAAAATCGACGGGTCTGAGTATTTCTTAACAATCTTGACGCAGTTCTTGACTGGCTCTGTTTAGTTTTCATTTGGCCGCTCTGTATATACTATACGTTTGAAATATACGTCTCGCCCAAAACTTTTTGGGGAATTTCGGCCATTCGCGTCAAATAAAATAAATAATGAAAATACGTCTACCACAGAACATATTTTAACAACTAAATAGTACAGTAGAGTAAGTCGGGGGCACATAGAGGACGACATATGGGACTGATTTTATAAAATGCCGTGATTAGCTTGGCACAGAACAGTTCGCGATGCGCTTAGACCTCGACCTCATAGTGTGTTCTCTCTTTTAAAGTTTAGAAAATTGCTACTTATCAAAATAGCGGCGATAAAAAAGTTGTCCGTTTCTTGTCTTCGGTTGGATATAGATGACATTATGTTGTATAATAGTTCATAATCTAGATATATTTTTCGACAGTTGCAATATACAACGTCCAGAACAGTTAGAATGTGATCAACGCAGAAAAGTAAAGGTACACATTAAACTTGTAAACGATTCTCCACTAGCAAGACAACATAGTGTAATAGCTAGTAAAATTTAAATAGTTTTTCTAGATACTTGTTTTATATAAATTAGTTTTTCTTTAGTTTTATTGGGTTTTTGCCACACTTCTGAAAAAAATAAAGATTACTTAAATAAGCCCTTGCGCCAAACGGATCAGTCAAGGGTTATTTTTGAAACTAAGTTTGCCTAACCAAAAAATCTCACACTGAAAAAAACAGATAAAAAATACCAAAAATCACATCACTATCGCACACTTCCGTATTTTTGACGATTTGAAAATCTCTCTGTTTTCGTTTTCAAAATAGTAATAAAAATATTAAACGTATGTCAAGTTTGACAGTTTAAAATTTGTTTATCTGCTTCCATAGAGATGTTAAATGATTTTTATTTCATTGTTACTTACTTCTTCTTGATACAACTGTAGCCAACAATGATCGATGTTTACTGAACAGTTTGATACACACTTATCTGCGTTCAACAAAATAATCGCGGTCTTTTTAATTTTCTTTTTGTTGCGTTATTATTAAATTCCCGTCTTTTTATATAATTTTTATGTTCCTCAACTCTAACATTCATAGGCCGAGACGTTTCTCCAATATAATGTTTATTGCATTATATTATATTGCAAATTATGTCACAAATAAATAGCTTCAGGCAATATAAATTAGTTCAATAAAGTTCATCTTTGAAAGTTTTGAATTAGATGTGGCAACTCTGTAGATGTATTAATGTTGCATTTTGGGATTATTATTATTTTTAATATCCTTTACATTAAAAATCAGTATTGACATATATTTATTTAACGCACGACGCAAATAATATGCTAACGTTTCATTACCAGATGGCATCAATAATCAGTAAGATAATAATGCGGTACTATGAAAAGTTTTTAACTCCTGAAGAAAATTAATTGCTTGATACCCGATTCCACTACACCTCCTCTATCTAAATGGCAGAAATTCTTTGACAGGGGGCAAAGACTTTTATAAATGCGCTCTTTAACTTCGAAATGTATTCAGAGCGCACCCGAAAGTGGCTGAATTTGTCTTGGACGTCTTCCACAGCCGTCCAAAGAAAAGGTTTATAAAATATTGTTTGATTTAATGAAAATGAAATGCCATGGGCCTTCTTCTTGAGCAACGGCTCACCATTATTCAGCCGCTTTTTCTTATAAATCACTGCTGTGAGTAGCGAATTTTTAAAGTCCCTTTTTTGTGTGGCGCGCATTGTAACGGAATTAACATATAAAACGGACTATATCAAGTCCTTCATTTTCCTTTTGTTGAAACCAATGCACTATATAGCCGGAAAGTAGCTGTAATAAATCTTGACGGTGCTGCCAAGGAAACTGAAATACCTTAGTTGTGGAAGTTATTGCAATATGCAAAATTGATATCTTCATGTTGTTTCGTCGAGAAAATGGGGTATTTTCCACATAGCGCGATCCAGGATCCAGTTTAAGTAGCTGGTAATGTTCTGTTAAGAGATCTGATTTTGTTGTTGCAGCCACTAATAGGTACACTGAGACAAAATTATAACCCCTACTAAATAGATACTGGGTTAACTATGACTAAGTACAAAAATTTTAACCACGTGCTCATGGAGCCCTAAAAGACAATAAAAAAGTTATTCCAGAATTTTAGATCCATATTTAAAAAATGGGACAAAACCCTTTTTTCCTACGGAAAATCGGCGCCTATGATGAGTATAGACTGAGATGGCTTATGGCTTAGATACATAGTCGGCATTACATCTGTCAACAACTACCATGCGGTCGCTTGCAGTATTTCTAAATGCAGAAACGACAAAAATTAACATTCTTATTAGTAATAATACCTGATAGGTAGGTAACAGTTAATACAGTTAGCTCCAGTATTTTGCATTCGTTTTTCATTATTTGGTTACAATCTGGTCAAACTACATTTTCACTCACTACCGATAAATACACTTCCCGTAGGTACAGTTGTTAGATACAATGCCTATGTATTATAACAAAATCGAAGAAAGGGGTGGTATACTCGCGTCAAGAATTCAGACGTCCTACGTCATGGTTGACATTAGGCAACGTAATTTTCGATATTTGGTCGCGTTAAATTCAACAATTTTTTGCAATTTAGTGCAATATATAATGCAAACATTTAGTGTAGTATATAGTTTTATTACTCTCAGTTGCAGTTTCTTAAATATTTTGATAAAAATATAATGAAATATTCATTTGTTCGTATGACGTAAGTCTGAAATTCTTGACGCGAGTATAGGTAGGTTCTAATAGATAACAGAAAACGTTTAACACCCGCGGCAGTCTTGTCCCATAACCTAGAAAAACAAACCGGCAAACTATATTGTGGGAAAATATCTGTACCCGACACATATTCCTTTATTTATTAACTATAAAACGTTTTAAATTAAAATAAGGCACTAGAAACTGAAGAAGAACACAAAACTACAACGTAAACACAGGAATTAAATTATAACATGACAGTGAACCGACTCGACTGGACCGACTGCCGACTGTGGCCGACTGTGGCCGACTGTTGCATGACGGTAGCTTGCTGGTTGCATATTATGATTCTCGCATTGGCAGCGTTAAATAAGGATTTAATATAATATCGAAAAATTTGTTTTTGCTTTATAAATAAGTTTGGAAATTTTTTGAGAGGAAATTCTGTTAATTCTTACTTTTTTCTATCCCCTCTTAAAATATTTGTACTTAGTCATAGTTAACCCTGTATACTGTATGTAATTTAACCAAACAATATGCAACCTATACATACAGTTGCAGAAAAGTGGAGTTACAGGTCTTCAAGGTGGGCCAAATATTTCGATAAAAATTAATATCTCTGAATTGCTTTAACTTGGAATAACCAAATTTGATATATGATTTAGGTTTATTATTGGTCTTCTTTGAGTTCAGGGAAATTGAAACACTACAATTTGTTCATTGAGAGGAAGCCATCCCTAAACTTAAACCAAACTATTGGTTCCATTGATCGAATTTAAAAAGAATGATAATATCCCGCGCAGAAATTAATATAAAACACTTTTTTACTCTTGGTAAATCTTAAAAAAAGAAAAAAATGCATTAATTAAAACAAGATTCTAATAGTCTTTATTAGAAGAAATCAAAAAGTCAGTAGTAGGCTTTGTCTCCAAAATTTGACAGTTTGTAATAAATAAAACAAAAATCAAAAAAATAAACTGATGAAGAAATGATCATCATTTATTAAACAGGGTAAATTACAATTTTCGGCAAAGAGTAAATTTATGTTTCAGAGAAAATGGTGTCCATTTTGAACAATTTCTTTAGTTTTAATCTATTTTAAAAATAGACATTGGTTAAGCAGATAAAACTACATTGATGTAAGATCAAGACTTTCTGACGGACACAGTCCCCTAGTAACCAATTTATCATAATCAAATTCCTGCAGATATCTTATAGTTTATTTGCAGTAGATATGCGTTGTGACTCCTTTTGAAAATATCGCTATACTCTGTATTTAGGAATTGGTTCGATATCGTTATCTATTTAGGACAAAAACGCGCGAAGCTCATTTTGTAGAAAAAACTGGGCCTATCCTTCTTCTTGAAATTGCCACCTATACAGTATGCGCCAAAAGTATGGAATAAATTCAATAAAAACGAAACAATTATTTTTTGGGAAAAATTCTCGAACAGGTCGATTTTTAATTTAAAAAATACATATTTTAGCGTAAAATGCGATTTTCAAATGTATGTGTGTTTAATTCTCTATCAGACAGTACTAAAATTTTGCCCTCTTACATAGGAAAGTTTTCGAGTAAATGACGATTGAATGTTAGAAAACGTAAATCAATTGAAATTAAAGCAAAAACGTTATCAAGTTTAGTTTTTCGAATTCCATAGTTCTTTTATGGATCACGTAGGTGAAAATCTTTGCAAAGTGTTATTGTCATACCGACTTTCTAATAAGTATTGTAAGCGACATAGAAATTATTATCCAATTTAAAGTATTATGGCACATTTAACTGTTACTCAAAGAATTGAAATTTTAATTCTTATCGGATGCGGGAATATGACTAGAACTCAGCAGGAAGTTTGCGATTTTTTTAATGAAAAATATCCAGATCACCCTATCAGCCAATCAACAGTCAGTAAGGTAGAGTCAAAGTTTAGAGAAACTGGCAATGTTGTAACTATTCCAAAACCTAGACGTCCAAGCATTAATGAAAATCAGAAACAGAACATTTTGATAAGTATGGTGGATAATCCTCATAATTCTTCACGATTGGTTGCATTAAACAATGACACTAGTCAGAGCACAGTGCTACGTATCTTGAGGAAGGAAAAATATCATCCCTAGAAAATTCAACTTGTGCAGAAACTCAATGAAGATGATCCCCGATCGCCGCTTACACTTTTGCGAAATTCTAATGGATTTATGTCAAGGAAATAGAAATTTACACCGGCAAATACTTTTTTCAGATGAGGCCACATTTTGTCTGAATGGTACAGTAAACCGTCAAACTTGCAGATATTGGAGTCGGGAAAATCCTCATTGGATGGCAGAGGCACATACCCAACACCCTCAGAAATTAAATGTGTGGGCTGGAATAGTTGACGACAGAATAGTAGGACCTTTCTTCTTTGAAGTAACCCTTACAGGACAAAGATATTTAGAGTTTCTAGAAAATGACCTTGTTCCAGCCCTTGCAGTAATTTTTCCTAACGATAATGACCCTGACATTCCTGACGATACCATATGGTTTCAGCAAGACGGTGCACCTCCGCACTATGCGCGCCCTGTACGAGATTCTTTGGACAACTATTTTCCTGGGAGGTGGATCGGCAGATGCGTACCGATAGAATGGCCTGCAAGATCGCCAGATCTTATACCTCTTGACTATTTTTTATGGGGATACTTAAAGTCAAAAGTGTACGGGACGAAATACGCAGTTATCCCAGAAATCATTCATAATGTGCAAGAAGAATTTCTTCACAGACTTGCGCATTGTCAAGAAGTTGGTGGATGGCAATTCGAACATTTAATTTAAGTATAAAATATAATCAATTGTATTTTATTTTACATACCTCAGAATTGTTACTTTTTTATGGATAAAATTTACGTTTTCTAACATTCAATCGTCATTTACTTGAAAACTATCCTATGTAAGAGGGCAAAATTTTAGTACTGTCTGATAGAGAATTAAACGATTTTTCAGAATCAAGGAAAAAAATATGGTGTTGCCATTTAAAAAAAAATCGATGACGTCAATACTCGAAAACAAATGAGAATATAATAATGTTTCAATAAAGTTATGTGGCTTTTCTATAGTTTGAACTATTTACATTCCAGATAAATACACGCATAATTGTTAGTTTATTTTCTATTAAACGTTCCCCTTATACAAACAATCGACTAGTGATATGATATCCGTCGGCGCGTCAAACATTTGACAATGGTTTACTCTAATAGTATGAACACATGTTCAGTAAGGGCAATGCAATAAAATTTAATTTTTTGTAATTGCTATCCAGGTAACATGTTAAACATTAGTCATTCCTACAGACAATCTAAAAACGTTTTTGTACATATATCTTACAGCCACCTATTCATAAAATATTTGAAATTATTTTTGAAAGATGTCACTTTTAATTATATTGATGCATGTCTATGGATCCAGATAAGTTAACCTACCTATCGTTTTTATGTTCCACTAAAGACAAAGTATAAGTGTTTGCAACATATAAATGACTGAGTGTAATATGCTGCAAGGTTTCGTGTTTTTGTAAATAACGCTTTTTTAATTTAGAACGAGAAAAAGTCATAAGAAATAGTCGGCTGAACAGAGAAGGATACATATTGTTTAAAATCACAAATAGTAAGCTAGATGCAGATGATATGGCCATAATTGCAAGAATAAATAAGTTAATAGAAGAATAATAAAAGCAAACGGAAGTTTGAGAGCAATCAAACATTTAATGAAATCAAAACATTTGTTCAAAAGACAAAGAGAAAAATACAATCTTACGGCCAACGGCGCTATATGGAAGCTAAACTTGGACCCTCAATAAAAAGTCAAGAGAAAACCTGTTGAGGTGGGCAAGGAAAGAGAAGAGGTGGGAAAGGGAAGAGAAAAGAAGAGCAGAGAAGAGAACAGTGACAAAAATTGTAGGCAGTAAACCTAACTATAAGAAGAAAAGAGACAGACCGAGGAATTGATGGAAAGAGATAGTTTCGATAGATCTAAGACACAATGAACGGACTGTAAGAGAAAGGCAAGAAATAGAAGTTTAAAAAAATGTATAACCCAAGTTGTATAAAATTTATCGTAGAACCAGTGTGACCAGAAAATAATTATTGTGAAGGCTATATTTTAGCATTCGTTGTCCAATATCTTCAACATTTTCTGTTATAACAGTAGGTTTACTTATAAGCGTTCCCTTATAAATACACTACAGTTATACAGTTAGATAAGTATTAGTCCCAGAAAATTGTTTATGCAGTTCTAAAATTACCCACCTTTTTAATTTAATAAGAAATGATTAATTTATAGATAAAGACAAAAGTTTAAATACTTCTAAATTATACTGTCACGGAATTTGCCCCACTCACACCCAAATCGACGACTGTGATACCGCGAATTACTAAGATTGCTCCGATCGCCCCTACACGATTCTGTTAAACAAACAAAATGCCGTGGATCGAGACGGGACTAGAAAATTTGAGAAACGACGAGAAGCGTTCGAGAGATGCTAGAAAATAGATCTAGAGATGCTAGAATATACCTGGAATATTTGTTGGGTCTATAAAAGAAAAATAAACGGCCGATTAAGTTAGTCTTGTATAAGTCTTGTATTACAGTGTTGAATTCAAATGTTTAGTTAGAGAGATCAAAGTGATTTAGATAGCGATTAATTAAATAAGTGTTTAGTTGAGTTCTAATTAGTGTTCAGTAGTGTACTGAGTATAGTTAATAAAGAAGTAGTTAATTAACGGATTGTTTTTCTGGCAATAGTAAAATTCGGATTGGGAAATACGTGACAATACAAACAATAGACACAAACATTTGACAGTGATTTCTAGATATTTTAAATGAGAATTTTATTGTACATTATTTGTAGGAGAATACTCTTTGAATTAAGCATTGTTTTCATATAAAGTATTTTTTCTACACCCGTATTATAACAATGCACTTATATGCTCATAATCCGTTTCATAATGATACCCATTACGATACAGATTTTTCAGTACGATACATATTTTTAATCAATAGAAACCCATAATTTTTCAATCAAGCATGCTGTGCATTTGACGTTTATCCTAGGTTCCTATATAATTATTTTAGATGTCAAAATCAGTACGTATTAAATTTTCGTAGATACCTAGCTAAACTTCGATAATTTATCAAAATATCTTATATCAGCGATATAGAAGAATTACCATACACTATCTCTCCTCCACACATATCGGAGAAAGCAAAAAAGAAAATGCAATTCATACGAATAATTACTGTTACCTACTGTGTTCAATAAAAATATAAACTTTATGGTTTTTGATTATTTATCGGGTGTAGAAAAAATAGCGTATGCAACTCTCATGTAATGGTTATTAATACATTCGTATAAACCATACGAAACGAGCCGAAGGCTCGTGTATTAATAACCATCATTACATGATCGCTGCATAATATACTATTATGAAATAGCTTTTAGATATGTTCGTGGTCAAGAATAGTTTTTCCAATTTTTTTTATGTGCACCATCCTCTTAGCATGCCATTAGCTTGAGAAAGTCTAACAAAAATTTCGATGCACTGCTGCTTTAACGTGATATATAAGTACACACAGCAAAAACATTGTATAATTTAATTAGAGAAACCTTTCAGGTCCAGCATAAAGCTTTCACAAAAATTTAAATTGTAAAACGTATTTTGTAAAATGCCAGACGCCACTAATAGCTTAAAAAGTTTTTGTGCCTGTTAATGTACCAAAAGTAGGAGTTATAAAATCGGAAAAAAAGATACAGGTAGGTATATTTCTGCATGAAATAAACAAAAATATTCTGAAACTAATGTCATCAAGCAAAGTAAATCTTCTTTTAAATAGCATTTCATACAGTAACAGCATTTTTTCATGCTATAACTATGACTTAATAACGGCGGAAATATACATTTACTCTAGTATCTTTTTAAAATTCTAAACATCAAATGAGTAAATGTTAAACTCTCAAATAAACAGTTATATGTTTTATTACTACAATTTTGACATTTTTATATTTCTAGGTTTTCAGCCTCAACCTCAAAGGGTTTTTTACAAAACAAGACTCAATGATTATTTTGTATTCACATTAAACAATATCGTTACTAAAGTGGCATGGTAATTAAAATCTGAAACTCACTATTTTCGAGAAATATTTGTTCAGATAACACTAATCATACAAAATATTGGGTTAGAATGTGTTTTTTGGGAACAAAATAGTGTTGTTGTACATGTTGTACATATTACAGTACCTAAAAAGTTTTCTCGAACTCGTCTGGAAGCAGTAACGATTTGTCCGAAAAAACTATATAGATTCTGTCATTCAAATTAATTGATACATTTTATCATGGCGATATGCATTAGGAACATCAAATATTAGGGCAACCTAAAAAGGAAAAAAACTAATACCGAGATATTTTAAAATTTTCGCGTCTAAACGTAAGTACCTTATTTATTAAGTATATAAGGTGAATCAGAGATACTAGTAAAAAATTAAATATAGATTCTATATGAGAAATTATTTGACCCGTATTTTTTTTTTTTTTTGTTTTATCGATGCCCCGCTTTTGAGAGCCTTACAGCCCCTTGAAATTGGGCCTACAATTTTGTTTTTTGTAAATATCGTCAGAACTCCTAAGCCGACTTTAATGGAATTTGATATGGGGTTGTAGATCTGAACATTATTAAGAAACTAGTTTTGTCATGTACCACAGAGGACGCTAGTCATGCATAATACTACAGCTTTTTTTTCAAAAATTTTTGTTCCATGTTTTCTGTCATTGCAGAGTTTCATTTGAAATTCAATTTTCCAGAAAAAGTTGCTAAAGCTGTATGTGCGACCCTTGACAGATGCAACTGACAAATCCATAAACAAGATGTTTTCTTCATTTAAGACTTCTGTTAGAAATATCTCCGCAGCCACATTTTTCATATTTTTCAAAATTGCCAATGGTAGTACCACAGCTTTAGCAACTTTTTCTGAAAAATTAAGCTTCGAATAAAAAAGTAAAGAGTACTTTTTGCGCATAATCAAAAGGTGCTTCTAATGCACTGCACATAATTTCAAATATTTTGATATATTAAAGTCTTCCTTTGTACTAAGTCTTGCTCGCAACGTAGAATAATTTGACCATAACTTCGATGCCTATATTTTTTAACATAAATACGAGACAATATACCTTGAAGCGTTTGTAAGCAAATTCAAACTTTTCCCTAGATTTATTTGTAAATAAATTTTAAGCCAAATCTTTTTGCAGCTGCTACTAACTCTGGTGGTGTCTCAGACACCTGACATCATCATCCCTGTCAATTTTAAATATTTTTAATATATTTTAGCACTTATAGAAATTAATGTGAATTTGACTTTTATCACAACAATAAATAAACAGTGCTTGTCAGTGAAAGGATTTCATAAGCAACTAGATTGTAATGAAGAAACAAAAATTTCTTAATTCATATTAATTAATATTATGTGCGGGTTAATAAAAATTAGTATGTGTAGGTCGCAGTAAAAGCACATTCTCGAACTAAATGCTTATGCACAATTTGCATTTTCGCCCAGGATGTGTAGCTTTCATTACTAGGTACACAATATACTGAAATAGTAATAGCATACTATTAGCATAGTACATTATTTTTCATCAAACAGTGACTAGATTAATTTATGGGCTTTCAGAATTAATATGAAATTGCTTAATATTTCTGAAAGCATAAGGCGATTTTCCGTTAGTATACTACAATATACAACAGTTGCAAGTGGCTATAGCGTAGTTACTTATCTGTTGAATAGAATGTAAATATATCTCAAAGATATAGTTACTAGGCATTTAATAATTATAGGAAGATATTGCTGTAGTACCTATGTCACGAAAAATCTAGTAACAGAAATATTTATTATATATTTTTACAGATTTTGATTTATGTAGTATGTGACTTTTTAGTTTATTATTTTTCAACATATTTTATGGCAGAAAACCACCAAGACAAGTAGCTCGAGGCTAACAGGAGGAAATTTATCACAAACGGCATGAAATTAAAATGTGCTCAGACTGTTAGAAAAGGTGGTAACGACGTGTTGCATAAAACTCTCATTAATTACTTCAGAGTTTTCTTTAATGTACCTGGAGTTCTAGCCATACCATTTATGGAAATTGTACGTTTCGTTAAGATTTTAATGCCTTTTGATATTTTGATTATTTTTAACGTTTTGCTCAACTTCACTCAAGTTATATAACTAAATCACTTATATATTAATAATTTAATTATAATCATATTCTTACATGTGTTATTATAAATGTTTGAAAAATAATTCAAAAACAATATGACCAATTGTCTACGCCTACTTTGTACTGATAGCAAGTCATTTAACATTTTTTACAGGCTAGGAGATTAAAACTGCTTAATAAATTTATATACTTAAAATATGGAAATAAACATTATGCTCCAT
Source organism: Monochamus alternatus (assembly GCA_037114965.1). Taxonomy (NCBI): domain Eukaryota; kingdom Metazoa; phylum Arthropoda; class Insecta; order Coleoptera; family Cerambycidae; genus Monochamus; species Monochamus alternatus. The sequence continues at coordinate 26,149,595 of CM073427.1, read as the reverse complement.
TATTTAATTTAATTTAATTTAATTACAAAACTTCAATTATTAGAGAACAAATTTCAAAATCAGAGAGGACTTTCACACTCAATTGTTTTCCCAGTTGCCCATGAATCGAAATTCGTACGACTAGCGAATTTGTCCTAGCCTATACGTCAGAAAGACACGTTAAAAAATATATTAAAATGTCAAAAATAATTAATATAACACAGCACCACAAAAAAGTGGTCTATCCAATGGGCGAAACCTATATATTCTTATGTATTTTCCACTCGCTGAATCCGATCTGATACCAATCTGAGGTCTATTTAACCCCATAGCCCTAGGTTCAAGGTCATTTCAAGATCAAAGCGAAATATATACATGCAAATAGACCAGATTATCGTATATTTATATTTATGGTTCTGCTGAATCTAAATATGGGGTCTATTTAACCCCATAACCCTAAGTTCACGGTCATTCCAAGGTCAAAGCGCAAGAAAGATACCCATGTGGACCAGGCTACCGTACATTTATGGATCTCGTAATCTCAATTCGGGATGCATTTAATATCATCAGGCCAGTTTCAAGGTTAATGCAAGGTCAAATCGAAAGATAGATATACAAGTGAACCAGACCGTCGTAGATATATGTTTTTGGGGTCGCTCTATCAGGTTAGCTTCAAGGTCATTCTACAGTCAAATATAAAGATAGATATGTAAATGTGCAAAACCAACGTCTATATTTTTGGGGTCGTTGGATTCGAGTTTAGAGTTAATTTAATACCATCGGATCAGCTTAATCTGACAATCTGAAAAGTTCTAAACCCAATAACTCCCATAACCTTCTAATCGACGCATAGAAGCGCTAAAAATCACAACTCTTGAGAATAATATTTTTACAGTAACAATCGTCGTAAGTTTGAGGATTTTTAGTCTTGTAGGTTTATAATGTGTGTTATTCTTTGTCTTTCTTTATGATTCAAGTACCTCTCTTACACTTAAAGGATCTGTACAGTGGATATATTTTACTGGTGAGAATCCAGCAGTAATGACCCAGCATATATTTATCCCATCTGCCTTGGTATCGCTGCTCTGCGTTCATCAGGTCCTGATGAAATATTTCACCATGTTCTTTACTGAAAGCGCCGAGATTTTGTAGGAAGTATTCTATATGGGAATCCATGAAATGTAATTTCAGACTAATCAAGCTACCTAGTTTCCTATAGTTTACCACCATTTGTGATACTTTTTCCCTGCAATCTAGACTCTTATGGTACTCCAGGAAATTCTCCTAACCCAATTGAAGCTCAACCATGCCAATTTTTCGTCTTTTTTCACTTTACGAATCTGAAATTCATTAAAAATTTCTTTTCGCAGTAAATCTGATCTTAAAATAAAGAGAAAAACTTTTTGTGATATAGATAGCACCCAGTTTCGTTAGCTTTCACCCATTGTTTCATAACATCTAACTTGATGTGAAAAATTGAAATCAGAACCTTAGGAGGAGCCATTCCTTTACTGCATAAGAAGCACCGATATTTTGTGACACCTGATTGACGTCTCAATTTAGTGACAACTTTCAAATTTGCCATCCGTGTTTGTAGTTAATTTTTTCAGGAACCGGCTTCATGCTCATATACTCTTCTTTCAAACAGCTGAATGTGCTACTGGAATGGAGGGGTATACTATAATAGTATTATGAAAAAGGACGACTTATAACCTCTTCGATGAATCAATGGACAATTTCCATTTATTAGGTTTGTACCATCCAGTTTGAAAACCTTTATATTGCGACGAGTTAACGTACTGTAAGGGATTACAAATATTAATATTTTATTTATATAGTTTTACAAACTTAATTTCTAGCAATTTAGAAAAAGGTGCTGAAGAAACTTTTTGGTGGTATTTGATTAATATCCATTGAAATATACAATACTTTTGAACATAAACCTGAAAAGAGTCATGATTTATGCCATTTTTCTCTGCAGTACTTGCGATATAGGATGAATCTTCAGGCAAAAACAAAAAAATAAATGTATTTAGTAATCTAACCTAACCTTAGAAGGTATAATAAGGAAATATCGCCATTCTCAGTTTGTTGCAGCACCAAAAAAATGAAGTAACTTAATATTTAAAGATTTTTACTTATTTCAATTAATATTTACTCACCATTGATGGTGTACATATTGGAGAAAACAACGAAATATATTGATAATTTTAACTCAATTTTGAGTTTGCAATAACACGTAGTTTAGAAAGCTACCTCAAAAGTTATTTGATATTTCCCACAAAAGTTTTATTTAGTTACCAAATGACTGAGAAAATTAATCCACAAATGTGTTGAATTTTAATAATAATTCAATTAAAATTTACCGGTAAGAAAGTGAATAACGTGTCATCCTCGAACATTTATGGCCACATTGTTTTGACCTTATTTAATAGAAATCTTGGTAGAAGCCAAAGTTGATTCTATAGGTTTTTTATAAATTTCAACATTTTCATTAATTATTAATTTTAGGCACAATTTTGCAGTTTCGGTAATTTGATATTTGGAACTACTTAATGGTAATGATTTCTACTTAGCATTAAAATATCTCCTTCATTCTGTTCGTAAGCACCCGGTTTACCTTTGTCAATGATTTCAAACGCAGAGGTTTTATAGTAAGATTATAACCAGCGGACTTTAGAAAACTGGAAAATAGAAAAGCGGAAGAAAAGCCGGGTAAGATCGTTTTATAAATCCATTGGCTAATAACTCTACAAGTGGTTTTGAGATTTTCTAGCTGCACTTCAGACTGCGCTCGCTAGAAGTACAGAAATCTAAGAATCAATTTTCCGCAGATTGCCATTTGTTGGTATTTCAGAACTCTTTAGTCAAGGATGTCGATGTGTACATACACTGCAAACGAATTAGTTTATCCTTTCTTGAGTAAATGCCGCAGAATAACTATTTTTAAACGAGAAACTGCAATGTGTAATTACATATAGTTTCATCTATACAAAATTGTATTTAATTATACATGGTGATTGAGGGAACCCCCAATATTCGAAAGGGGTGTTTAGGGGGCAAAAGTGAACAAAAAAACGTAATAAACGTATGGTCAAATAACAACGGTTAGTGAAATAGTAATGAAATAGTACAATATACTATAAGGGAGAGAAATGCGTTATTTTGGCAGAGGTGCAATTTGAAGTCCGAGGGCTACAATGCACCGAGGACAAAATAGCATCTCTCCCGAATGGTATATACAATTTTTTCTACGGTCTCATTAACTTAAAAACACATATTTTGTCGTTATGAAGTAAGTAGCACCAGAATTATTGTATTCGGATTTGAGCATTTATTTAGTAGTCGTTGAGTTATTGTCATAACTACAAAATAAACAAACAAAAAGAATTGTCAAATTAAGTTGGTTTAGTTTAAAGTTTGTTTAGTGCACAATGAATAATTATGAGTTGGAAGAGATTGTGGAGGCTGCAAATATTGCAATAAGCAATTTGCTGCCTACGAAGTCAAGATCTTTATACGATATAGCCTACAATCGGTTCAAAAAGTGGTGCGCCGAGAAAAATGTTCAAGTATATAGCGAGAATGTTTTGTTGGCATACTTCAGTAAAAATGCAAAGAATTACAAGTCTTCCACATTATGGGCGCAATATTCTATGGTTAAGTCATGCTTGATAATTTACGACAACATAGATATAAGCAAATTCCCCAAGCTGATCGCATTTTTGAAAAGAACAGGTGACGGATATCAAGCGAAAAAATCGAAAATATTGATAAAGGGTGAAATCGACCGTTTTCTATCAAGTGGAGATGACAAAGAATTCTTAATGATTAAGGTAAGATTACTTTTGTTGTTAGGTATTTCAATTATTAAGTATTTTGATTTTTTATAGGTTGGATTAATTCTGGGGATTGCCGGAGCTTGTCGAACTGATGAACTCAATTTAACTGTAGATGATATTGAGCATATAGGCTCTTCCTTGATTGTAAAAATTCCAAACACTAAGATAAAGATTCCACGAACCTTTCTGGTTACCGATGTGGGAAATATGCTTGAATTGTTTCGAAAATACCTGTCCATTCGTCCTCCCCACGTCAAGCATAAGCGCCTTTTTTTGTACTACAAAGCAGGAAAATGTAGTTCGCAGCCAGTTGGCAAGAATACCATGGAAAAAATTCCGAGTGTAGTAGCTTCGTATTTAAAATTACCTGATGCGGCATGTTATACTGGTCACAGCTTACGAAGATCTTCAGCGACATTACTGGCAGATGCTGCTGTGGATATCACGACAATAAAGTGTCATGCTGGTTGGAAATCAACGAGAGTCGCTGAGGGTTATGTCGAGAACTCCATTGAAAATAACCAAAATTGCTAATCAGGTTTTAGTAGGTACCACTACTAGCGCAATCACAAAAACTGTAAATGTAAGCGAAAGTAATATTCCTTCTAATATTAATTTTGAAAATTGTACAAATGTAACATTTAATTTAAATGTCAATAAATAATTTCAATGTTATCTTTTTTTTTTGCATGAAAAACGTTCTTCATAATGTAAACTCCCTTGGGAGCATTATACTCCCTTGGGAATAATCGACTACTTCTGTTTTAATTTTGATGTCATAGAAACTGATTTCTACTCCCGACCGTGGAAAAATATTTTTATTGCTATTTTTGCGAAAGCTGTTACTATTTGATATTTTATTTTGAGTAGCAAACTCACATTAGTGATTGTTAATAATCACATTTATTTTGACGTTTGTGATTTAAATACTTATTTTATAACTGTCGCATTTATTTTTACATGTGCGTTCATTTAGTCGGTATTGTTTGTCAATTCAAATATGGTAGAATGTAGCCCGGGTGTAAGTATAAGGCGCATTGCAACCCGTCTCCAAATGAATCAAACTACGACATGGTAAATCATTCACAAAAATAGTTTAAAGCCTTTCCATATCCAGCGCGTGCTGAATCTTCAGGACCATACAACCAAACCATACATTTTACAAATACATTTTGTGATGAGGCTCACTCGTGATCCAGTAAATAACTGTTACAATGATCATCGTTGGTCAGATGAAAATCCACACGCCAAGGGGGAAAGTAACTTTCAGCATCGGTTCAGCATTAACCTGTGATATGCTATGACTAATAATCAATTACTTGGCCCAGTTGTGCTAGATGGTCCTCTTACTGGAGTTAAATATGTAGAATTTTTAGAAAATAATATTAGACAAAACATGTACTTTCAGCAGCACATTTTAGTCGTGTTCTGATCAGTCATCTTAACAATCGCTTTCCATAACGCTGGATTGGCCGAGATCGTTTCCACAATTGGTCAGAAAGGTCACTAGATTTGAATCCACTTGATTATTGCATTTAGGAATGGTTTACATCATTAGTATATGCAACAAAAGTGAACACAAGAGAGGCGCTATTCAATTGGATTTCCAATTGTGCAGCACTCATAAGAGAACTACTCATCCAATCCACAAACGAACTAATGCATGCATCGAGATCTACGGTGGTATACGTGAAAATTTAATTCATTAATTTCGGTTTATGTTATAATTTATAATACAGAATAAACACTTTCTCTACTGATGCATTACAATAACTAACTCGGGTAAAAATATTTTCATTGCTATCTCAGTAACTGTTGATATATGTTTATTAAGCTTTCTGTTCACTTTTGCCCCCTGAACACACTTTTCAAATATTGGAAATTTCCCTCAATCACACTGTATAAAGTTCCATGACCAGAAAGGGGAGTGTACTTGAAAAAATAGTATATAATAATAATGATAATAATAATAATATATCTTTACTATTACAGTAGTAAAAACAATTGGCGAAGTGTAAGAACATATTGAAGTATTCAACATTTAGAAAATAAATAAAATATTAAATTAAGTTCAGATTGACAATAAGTATCAAGGATGAATAACGTCGAGGCATATTTAAAGTATTCTTGTGTTTTATATGAGCATTGTGCAATAATCCTCTCATTAATAGCTTTTCTGTAAGGTAACTAGGAACACGAAGGACTCCTAGATTAACTTATTGACAAAAGCATTAAACCTCAGCTGTTCGTCTACTAGAATACCCAAATTTTTTGCATTTGTCACAAATTTTACACTTTAACGTTCAATACGAATGCCCAAGATTGCTTTAAAAAGATCAGGCTTATTATTAGCGCAAAATAACTACTTTCCTCGGGATTATTAGTTTAGAAAAGGATATTATACTCTCAAAATTATCATTTATTCTATTTGAAACACAATCTACTTTAGAACAATCAAAATTTGGGTATAATCAGTATAAGCTTGTATGGTAGAAAATTTTAGAGTAAAAAAAATATCTGATGTATATACAAGAAACGACGATGGACCCAAAGTAGGTCCCTGAGGAACTCCAGAACAAACGGATTTCAGATATACGGTTGCTGATCTAAACTCTCTGACAACGATCAGTGAAATAACTATTAAAAAAGGAAATCGATATATAGTTAAAACCATAATAAATCAATTCAGTGCTCATAAGGGCGTGGGCAATCAAACGCCTCTGATAAATCAAACGACGCAATAACTGTTGCCAGCTTTCGGTCAGTAGATATAATAATATTATCAAACATATTTAAATGCGATGATCCTATGCTATGCGCAGAGTGAGATCCGGACTGATGTACAGGTATAACATTACTGCTAAAAAATATGCATATTTGTTTATAGTCAATTTTTTGTAAAACCTTCGATAATATAGGCAATAAACTGATGAGGCGCAAATCTTGAACAGGCAACGGAGTATTTACTTTAGGCACAGGACTAATTGTAGCTTCCTTCCAGAACTCAGAAAAATAACCATTTAATAAACAAGAATTTACAATTTTAGTTATATAAAGACTTAAAGCATGAATGTAATACTGTACCATTTTTCGAGATATGTCATCAACATACAATAGTAGGCATCTGACTTAATAGATATAAAAGTATAAAAGCAGCAGGCACTTCCTCTTGATCAACTACTGGAAAACGAAATCTGGTAAGAATTATAATTATATCCCTGCATTGACATGTTTTATTATACATAGATGAAGAGTAATCGTTTATATCGACGCATTCATTTTAGTAAGTAACTACATGTTTTTTCCCGACTGCACATTCATATATTTAAGCTTTCTCCAAAAACCCTCCCATTTCCTTGCAGATGTAAGTGGCATATGTATGCTGTTTTGTCACGCCAAATAAACGTTAACATGAAATTTCGAATGTTTACATAAGCATCCCAGTTTTTGTTACTGGGACAAGCCCTATACTTTTTTAAAGTTTTGTCTCTTTCAGCCATCATCATTTTGATTATATCAGTAATTCACGGACACGCTGGCCTATTTACTCTAACTGTTTTTAGAAGTGCATATTTATCAAATAGTTTTAAGAGATTAGTTATGCGCGATTCATGAGATGCGAATAGTGTGTAGGGTCTTGTTCGTTAAACAACCATTCATAAAAACCCTACACACGATGCACGAATTCCTTACAAACCGCGCATCGCGAATTCACGCATAGTCTGTAGCAAGCATAACAAACCATGCAAAAACATATCCCTATCAAACTTTTTGTAATCTCTACAAGTTACTAATGTCTGCTTATAATGAGGATCCCTGATCCAACAAAATGGTTGTCTGCGTGATCTGACATACGATCCGCATTTACAACACCTGATTGCTTAACAATATGGGTATGAACAGTTAACTAAAATCGGATCAATGAGTGTGGAAGACTTATTAGTTACTCGTGTAGGTTCAGCTATGACTTCAACAAATCCATAAGCATCAAAGCATTTTGTAATATAGTGAAATAAATCCTCATTTATATCTACCAATACAATAATATGATTATAAGTAGGCATTACATGAGACAAAATATTGTAACCTCTAAGTTGGGTTAGCGTGGAAACAGGTCACGTAGACAAACAGTTTATTGCCACTCTTAATTATATAAGAAGTATCCTTCAAACAAATTTCACAATTGTCAACGCTTTACTTTGACGTTGATCACTCGCGTTCGGCTTCTCAATATAAACTGATTGTGTCGGCGAAACCGATCCACTTATATAAGTTTTTAGAGATCTAGTTTTAAGTTTCTGCGATCTCGAGAACTTTTATTAATTATATTTTTTGTACCTATCTTTTATACAATGTTCATTTAGATAAAAATATTTAAACAATTATTAATACATGACTTTTTATTTATTTTCGATCTCCCAGAATTAAGTTACATTCATCATATATTCATAGATAAATTACTTTATATAAATGTACATATATCATTAATTATATATACATTTGTAAACTATAACCGACAGGATAATAATAATGCTACATTTTATCATGGAGGCGTTGGTAACTCCTTATAAAGTTGTATCGATTTCAGCGATTACGTGGCGTCAGTGGATTTAATAGATCTATTAATTTAATTCCCAGACAAATTTGTTACACCAGAAGACAAACGAAGATGATAGAGTGTATAACGCCTTGCGAAAATTTGTCATAAGGTACACGCTATCCTAATTCTCACTCAGTAATTGTCTTATAAATGTCTTAAAGAACAACGGCTTTTGTAACGCGTTGATTTATATCCTGTTGGGGTAAATTACAAGGTAATGAACCACGCCAGCTATATATTCTTAATGAGTATCTAGCGGAGTCGCTGGTGGTTACAGATGCAATATCGCACTATTGCAATATTATCGATATCATCTACACCGACTTAAAATGAAGAATTGATGAAATAAAATCGTTTTGCATTTTCATTGTTTTGTAGATAGAAAATATTTAACTTCGAATTATAGTATCGTATGACATTTAGGTCTAGGTATTAGAACTTTTTTCTAAGTATACAATCGACTTTATGTTTCTAAGATATAAACCACTCCAGTTTACGACCCGTTAATATATCTGCGTTGGCGCATCATTGCTATTACGTATTATAGATATGTAAGAAAAGCCAAATGTGCTGTCAATCTAGAGTCAACATTCTCAGAAAGGAAGGCAATAAATGAATACAAATTTCAAAATTTCAGAAACATTGTCTCTGGCCCACAATGCAATAGTTTTTACTAAATCTTGGGTTATTCGTATATTTGAAATTTTGAAAAAATTGTGGTTTTAAAAATCTCATTGGGCTCTGATTAGTTTTTTTGACACCAGCAAAATGAAACATGGGTATTTAGATTCTCGTGATAATTATCTGAAAGTAAAGGTTACATAAAGAGGAATAAAATAATGGTCAAATGATTTACACTGTATACAGTCAAGTACAGCGCCCGCAAAGGTACAGAGAAAAGTCAAGGACCAGTACCACCCTCTTTATTTGAGTGTGGAATCGAACGATGCAAGGAGTTATCTAGATATAGTTAATTCCTCTTCTTCATCTTTGGATAAATCAGTATAAGGTACTTCGGAGTTTCAGGTAGATAAGATCTAATTAATTATCCAGTATTGCAGTTAGTTTTTAAATTCAGTTCGTAAGGTGATACTCCCCAAATCTTGGCCATGGCGCTTAGAAACTGTTTAGTTTTATATTTGTTCATAGACTCCGTTGTCCACAGTTGTTTTATTAATTTTATTAACACTGTTTATTAAAAATATTGCGTTGAGTGGGTACGGAACCGATACATGGACTATAGAGCTAAGGAACGGTAAGTGAGGACAACTAGTTGCCCAGCTAGCAAAGTAGTTCTATAGAGAATTTAGAGTAATAGGAGCTTTATATTCTATTAATATTTTATAGTTGTATCTAGAATACTAAATTATTGCATTAATGTGGCACATGAGACTATTATGCCTTTAGAAACTGAATTGTTTTTAAAATGTGTTGCAAGAACGTTCTTAGGGCATAATTTATAGAACATTTATAGATTTATATAGCTAATGTAGTCCTATAAGTGTGCACAATAACACAATTTTACAGCAACGGTGCTTATAGAATCAAATTGCTGTAAAACCGATGCAAAATAGTGCTTTATAGAATTATACCATCGCCTGTGGCACTCTATTATTCTGTAATGTCGCTTATAGTTTAATTATAGAACTATTGTGTAAGGCGTTGTTAAGTTACAATTCTGCTGCGGAAAACAAATTACAAATATGGATGCTGCTATCGAACTTAAGAGAAAAAGCTCTTTGAAGCAGTTATAGACAATAATAATACAGTTGTTATAAAATCATTATAGAGTAAATCCGTAACAAAAGCCTTCTTGTTCCATGAAAAACGCTAACATTAACATTTATATACATATGTAGGTCTCCCATACCCTCATCTGACGAGACCTGCCTATAAAAATGCGAAATATTTTTATCAAAGTATAACGGGGAAATTTGTATGGCATAGTCGTAACATGTAGAAATTATTATCTGCTTGACGAAGGAAAATTTCATTACGATAGATAAGATTTATTTAATTACTAATAGAAACTGATTTCCTTATAGAAATTTAGTAACATATTTAATTTAGTCCATTCCAAACCTTATTCATTTACACTTCTAGATGTTGAAGTTAAAGAATTGTATTAGCTTTATTAAATAAGATTGAAATAATTGATATTACCACAATAAAATATGATAACACTGTGGATATTAAGTGACATATCTGTTATAGTAGTTGCTTACGAAGCATATTTGCTCTATAATCATTGCAATCGACACAAAAATGTCATATTAGTGAGAATCCTTTGGAAGTACAAGATAAAGCCTTTCTTTCTGTCGCCATATTGTGAAGAAAGAAAACAAATTAAAAATATATACAATATAAATATGAAATGACATCAATAATATGGATATATTTACTTTCTATTACTATTTTATATACAGTTGGTTGTTAAATTCATCGATTTAGAATACATTTTTTTTTAATTAAATTTCCAGCATCATAGGAAATATAAGGTTAACTGAGGGCGCGTCAAAAAATTACCATTATGTACTACACATTTCACGATAAAACTTTTTCCGCATTAAAATGTACTGCCTCTTGAGGAAGAAACCAATTCGTAATGATGCGAGTACTCTTATGCAAGCTAATTAGGTCATCTTCTATCTTGGTTCTTATTGGCTCATCCATATTATTTCCAATATGTGCGATACAGAAACATATTATTTTTAAAAGATACAATTAAACAATTTTAAAGTTCTCTAAGTAGAACACCATGCAACACAAAAATTGTATAACGAAGTGTTATAGAATTTTTATGAGATTGCTTTGTAACTGTGTTATAAAAATTCTTTAAGACCTGTGAGAACGTTTATTCAACAATTCTATAAGTATTTCCTGCATATCTTACAGAATAGCTTAAAGAACTAATAAGTTCCGTAGAACGGTGCGCATTTTTATGGTATAAGAATGTTTTGAAAATGTTCTTAGAATAAACATTGCTCTATAAAATTTGCTCTGGAAACGTTCTTACGATTTTTATAGAACAGGAAATTGTGATCTCTATTAATATTTCGAAAAATCTACGTATAAAAAAGTCAAGTTAAATGTAAAGTTAATTTTGTTCCCTTTCAATATAATAAAGTCTCTACAATACTGTTCGCAACGAACAATTAAATAATAACCTCTCAGGATGCACACCTACACTAGTTGCTAGTACTAGTTTAGACAGATTTGTCAATACAAATGTAATTGAGGTTTCTAATTATTTCGACTGGTTGAAAATAAAGAAACCATCATGTTGACTTTAAAATACTGACGTAATATAATGATAAATATATATATTTAACATTGGAAATGTTTAAGGATTCAGTAGTATAAACCTCCCAAAAACATTTAAAGTTAAAATTACGTTAACTTGACCTCTGAATTGGTCAAAAAATTGTCATGATCTATTCCGTAGAGGGAAAGTTTACCTGTATTTGTTGGCCCTTCTCCTTATGTGGGAAAAAACTAAAGTAATATTGGCCGGTCAGTGGTCGCGCGGTTTAAGGCGTCAGTACTTGAATCGAGGTGACTAGATCGGTGTTGGTTCGAGCCCAGCTGCCGGTAGACCGTATATAAGCTATATTCGTGGAGAGGTTTGGCGCCCTCTCTGCGAGTATGGTAGGGTGGAAGAATGTTGGCTTGGGTCAATGTGTCCAGGTTTCCCTCATTCCTGCACTGAATAGTGGTTAGGGCCTACCAACGTAAGTCGTTCCTGGGCGCAAATGCGGCCTGCTTAATAATAATATGCCGCCCCCTCTCCCGCACAAGTCTCCGACTTCTGGGCTAATCCCTGTGATTAGAATGAGGGGTAGAGATATTATTATTATATGGAATTAATAATTGGCCAGAAAGAATGTTATTCCAATAAGATAAATGGACCTAAAAGACATATCAACAAATAAAAGGAATTGTTACCAAAATATATCCTAATTATGCTCTTTATATGACTTACTTTTGTCAGAGAGAGACAGCATTATAATATTTGATTATATACATTGTAATAGTGAACAGGGATAGGAAGAGAAAGAAAGACTATAAGTCAGGCTACAAAGCTACAAACCGAGTAGGAGTAAGTATTTGGATATCTATAGACATTTAGATTTTAATATAATATATGTCTGTTTTTTGGTCTCCATTCAACAAATTGTACAACACAGGAAATTTTTTCGTATAATGTGATGACCAAACTTTCATAAAATTAATGCGCCTTATAAATATATATTTTTACTATTGTTTCTTAATAATATTACTATATTGACGAATAACCTAAAATAAAAAACTGAATGTATTTGTTGATAAAATGTGTTTCATAATCTTTCGTCATAAATGTTTTAACTAATATTATATGTATTAACGTAATTTAAATAGGTAATCAATTTGAAATAACATACAACATATCTAGTGTTTGTTACAACATTGCCGCTCAAATAAAATAACTTTGAAGTCAATTTGTCTGCAAGTCCTATAGGGCAGATTGCCTATGCTAATGTTGACATCACAGCAATATATTAACTTTGTGGTTGAAATTTCCTCAAAATAAAGATATTTTATGATAATTTATTACCAACTAAATTATTACCTACATATGAACTACTTTTGGATTTATGTGATTGCAAATTCAAATTGAAGCCAATAATATTGTGTGTATGTATAATTCAACCAAATAAACAAACTAAATTATTACCTACATATGAACTACTTTTGGGTTTATGTGATTGGTAATTCAAATTGAAGCCAATAATATTGTGTGTGTGTGTGTATAATTCAACCAAATAAACAAAATAAATATTTCCGAACGGAATCCAATTGATATTTTAATTCATATGGAATATTTATACATGATTTTTTTATCATTACCTTCATTTACATAACCTGCAGTGTTGGCTTAGATCTTGATAGGAAAATATGAACACAATAATTATTTTTTTATTCGTTTTTTACAACTCTTTAATATTGTGTGGTATTTCGCCTGTAGCGCTTTATCTTTTGATTTACCCGTACGACACAAGTTGGTTTTCACTGCCAATCGCCAAAACACAAAACAATTTCTACGCCCCATTGCATGAAGATCTGTCTGAATACATATATTGTGATAAACAAAAAAATAGAAACCTGAAACACAAAATTAGACACCTCATGCAGTAAGCCATACAAGTTTTCTGTGCTACTCAAATTAATAAAATCCTATCAATAACGGACATTTAATATGAGACATATTGTATTTAAAATTTAAAATATAATTTGTGAATAATGAATCAATTAATAAGTAAATAAACTTTTTAAGGAGAGATATGAGCTAATTAAATAATGTATTAATAGGTTAAGTATAGGTTAGAAATTAAAAAAGTGAATAATTTTAAAATTGAAGTGCGACATAAATGTTATTTAAAACTATAAATAAAATAAAGTGTAGTGAACTGGAAAAACTTAAATAAAATTAACGAAAAAACAGGATAGACATGACATTACCTTGACGACGAGGGGGGTACCATAGTTATATTTGGAAGCGACGCCAAGTAATTAGGAGAGACGCGAGCAGAAGTTTGGAGAAACAACATCGATTTAAAGTTTGTGTCCATTACCTGGCTCAAAAAGTAGTAAAAATCCATTAAAAAGGCGTCCACAACACTCAAACTCCAAAATCAGGGAAAACAAGGTCTGCATTTTGACAGCTCTACAAGAATTATGACGAAACAACAGATTTAAAATGGGTAAAACACGAAGAAATACCGACAACTGGTAATACACAATTTGCCTAAGGAACAGGAAAGTAAATATAAAATCCAATTTAAAATAAGACTATGTGAAATTAAAAATATTTAATAAAGACAATAGGATTTTGCTTAAAAATAGACACTCACAGAGATACGCATATAATAAGTAGCATATAAAGAGACACTTTTAAGTTAAGAGTTTAAATGTTTAAAACGTGCCAATGCATAATATTGTGTTGTAATTTTAATTTTGTGATGGTTTTGTGTATAATGTTATTATTAGATTTTATTTTAAATTTGTATTCGTATTACGTTGTGCATTTTCTTATAATAGTTTGTTGATGTTTAGTGAATTAAATATCACGTATTTGACAGTTGTTCTCAGTGCACAAGTTTTCTTTCGCTATGGCTGGTTACTCTAACGCAGAATTAACAGACATGCATGGTCGTGCTAATGGGAACGCCATGGGAACGACGTCTTTATGTTGACGCTTATCCAAATGGCCAGATTTCTTCACAACGCATGTTTGGAAGAATTCACCAAAGATTACGTGATACCGGTTCCTTGAGCAAACAGTGCCATTTATCCGGAAGACCAAGGTCGGTATTCACTCCTAGAGCAAAAGAAGAAATTCTAGAACTGGTAGAGCAGAATCCAGGTACGAATGTGTGGGGAATATCAGCCGAGGTAGGAATTAGTGGTCCTCTTGTTTGGAGAATCCTTCACGAGCAACTGCTTTATCCATACCATGTGCAACGAATACGGGCCTTAAATCCAATAAATGATCATCAAGCACGTTTGGTTTTTTGCCGCTGGTTTCTACGTCATGATGCTGAAGACCCTCGTTTTCATTCAAACATTCTTTTTACTGATGAGGCCGGGTTCACAAGAAATGGAATGTTTAATTTTCACAATACGCATATTTGAGCCGACGAAAATCCTCATGCTCTAATAGAATGTGGACATCAGACATGTTTTTCATTAAACATTTGGATGGGTATTGTAGGTGACAGGTTTCTAGGTCCTGTTGTTTTACTAAACCGATTAACAGGCGCTGCTTACCTCAACTTTCTGCAGAACACACTGTATGAGTTTTGGAAGACATTCCTTTGAATCATAGGCAACAAATGTGGTTCCAGCATGATGGTGCTCTAGCTCATTTTTCCATGGCCGTTAGAGAGCATTTACACCAAACTTTTCCACATAGATGGGTAGGAAGGGCCGGACCTGTTTTATGGCCTCCAAGATCGCCTGATCTGAACCCTTTAGATTTCTTTGTTTGGGGATATTTGAAGATATTAGTGTATGGTACTCCTGTAAATAGTCTGCAAGAGCTGCAGCTACGGATTAATCAAAAGTGTCAAGAAATCCAAACCAAGAAGGGTGTTTTCGAAAGAGTTCGAATATCGTTGAGACATCTACTGTAACTTTGTTTTTTGTTTGTTAAAAGCTTCCTTTGTCGGTTTATTCCTAATAAAATAAAATGTTTGAAAAACGAATAGTGGTCCATATCCCCGCAACCGTTACTTTGCGGACCCATGTTTATTAAGACTTATCTGCTTATTTTGGTTCATACTATTACTTCCTGAAATAGTTTGCACTCTTTTTTTAACACCCTGTATGTAAATATTTACCTATTGTAGCAATTTAAAAATTTACTAGATATAGGTCAAATTTCTAGGTGAAATTAAGTAAATTATAACTTCGTATTATGCGTTATTGGAATGTTAGAATTTGGAAACTCAGAAAAGGTAAACAATATGTAATTTCGAACTGTATAAATTGACATATATTTTATTTTACGTGGAAGCCATTATATTACTCTTAGTTAACAATTTTTTTACTAAAATTTTGCTATTATAAAATTTTCTTAGTAAGTATAGTTAGTTTAGACACCACCTTGAACTTGAACTATATAAAAAAAATAAGTAAACATAGTGGAATATTTTTTAAAAAACAAAACATAAAAACATTCTAATTCTCAAATCCTCGATTAAGTTTTAACTAATAATCTATGAATAAGTTATATTTCGCGCCAACCTGACGAATGAACCATGCAAATGTTATCATTTTCTGACCTAAATAATTCAGGAACTATCTACACCCCCGACTGAAACTAAGATTACAACCGGCAGTTTGGAGGTATTAAGAAATTAATTATTTCTAAGAAACGGCGAGTAATATCATGCACCCTACGAGGAATTACGTCGTGAGCATGGTTAGTGGAACAATTTTTAATTAAATTATGTTGTATAACTCACTTAACTCAGTAGCATAAGGTATAAACTTGCGGCAATTATACTAGTACCGCAGAAGCCATGAAATAAACCCGGCTTAAAATGCTAAATGTGGTTAAACTATCTAAAATAACTGCAGTGCTTTCATTCTACTATTTAAAGTTTTTAAATGCAGTTTATTCACTGAGAAAAACCCTCCAAATAAACCATGTTGCTGTAAAAATTAATTAGGGCTGCAAATATTTATTTATCTAGTACCTGCAGGCAAAATAAAATTTCTACACATTATATCACTGATAAGCGATTACATTACTTGTGGTCAGGAAAGTACTATTAATAATAAATCTCTTTATTGTAAAATAGAAAAAGCGAAGTTATAGCCTAAGGCTATTCTTCCACTCAAACTTGTAAGACATAATTAAAAGTAAAAACAACACAAAAAAAATTAATGAAAAATGAAATTTGTAGATGTAAATAAAATGTTTTGACATCCTAACTAACATTTAAGCATAATAGACTACTACACAAGAAAAATAAACCTAAATTGATCGAGATTTACTTCTTTCCGCCATAAAAATAGTCATCAATGTTACAAAATCTTATAATACCTACCAAAATTTTAGCCAAAAACCAAGAGTAATATAATGACTTCCAAGTAAAATGAAATATATATCAATTTATATAGTTTGAAATTACAAATTGTTTACCTTTTCTGTGTTTTCAAATGCTTAACATTCCAATAACGCGTAAGACGAAGTTATAATTTACTTAATTTTGTCTTGAAGTCTGTCTTAAATAAACATGGATTTTTTAAATTATTACAAAAAGTAAATATTTACATATTTATTGCGAAATTATAACAATTATTTTGTCTTCAACTAGTAGTTAAAAATAAGGTAACAACTAGTTATTTTGCCCTATTAAATCCTTCAATTTTCTAAGTTCTATGTTTATTACAATATAAACCTATTATGAACTTTGTTGATAACTTCTAAGGAATATTTGACCTTTTCAATTAACCTAATAGAAATAATGTCCTATATTATGGTGCAAATTTACTTGTTAATGATACTGCGATGTAAATGTGTCTTAACTAGGTCTTTTAGAGAGCAAGCTTCTTGTTATAGAGGGTGTCAGGAAATGATGAGCAAAAAATTCAGGGCATAATTCTTCATCAAAAATAAATGCTACCTCTTTCTATAACATTCTTTTCCAAAACTGATTATTAACGGAGTTACAGGGTGTTAAAGTAAATTTTATTTTCGGTATTTATAAATAACTTACTAACAAATATTTACATAAAATTTGTAAATCGGGGGTTTTTGCTGACGAGAAATTCAAATATGTTTCTAATTTTGACGTCACTAGCAGAGGGCGCCACTTATGGCACATCATGTTTCTTTTAAATGACACGACTTTTTTGCTGCTTAGTGTATCCATCTGACTATTGAAACAATCAATTATCCTACCTGTTATATCAGAAAAAGGTATACCTTATTGAAGTCGTTAGGAGTAACAGTTTTCTAAATCTTATTTGAAATATTCAGTTCACCGATTGAAAACTTATCGTTTCAGTTAAAGTGCCCTTTCTACTGAAAATACAGCAAAATGTTACTTGAAAAAGTTGTTCAGAACGGTAAATTATGGACATGTGCAAAATTAAAAAAATCGGCCTGCTTTGAGAAAATCTTTGTTTTGTTGAAAAATGGTTTCATCAAACTTCGTCCATCTTCTTGAAATTTTGCACGACTCCATAATTTACGATTCTGAACAACTTTTTCAAGTAATATTTTGCTGTATTTTCAGTAGAAAAGGCACTTTACCTGAAACCAAAACAGTTTTTACTCGGTGCACTGAGCATGTCAATTAGGATTATTTCAAAAATGGTTATGCCTACCGACTTCATCAAAATATACCTTTTTCAAATAAAACAGGTAGGAGAATCGATTGTTTCGATAGTCAGATGGATACATTTAGATGCAAAAAAGTTCTGCCATTTGAAAGAAACATGGTGTGCCACAAGTGGCGCCCTCTTCTTGTGCCGTCAAAATTAAAAACATATTTGAATTTATCGTCCGCAAAAACCTCGGATTTATAAATTTTAAATAAAATTTTAACTGTAACACCCTGTAAGTTCGTTAATAATCAGTTTTGGAAAAAATGTTATAGAAAGAGGTAGCATTTATTTTCGGTCTAGAATTATCCCCTGAATTTTTTGCTCATCATTTCCGGACACCCTGTATGTATTCAGACAAATCTGCATGCAATAGGGTGTTAAAATGGTTCTGTGTTTTGGCAATCTACAGTGAGAACCAACTTACGTCATACGGGTAAATCAAAAGATAAAGCCCCACAGGCAGCATACCACACAATATTATAGACATGTAAAAACAGAATTATTACGATAATATTTTTGCTATCAAAATCGAAGCCAACACTGCAGGTTATGTAAATCAAACTAATGATAATATATCGATAAACATATCATAAGTATTGCATAATATGATAACATTGTTATCGTCTCAGATGAATTCAGTAGTGCATTTGAGTTGAAATTTGAATTGAGTTACGTTTGAAAATATTTATTTTATTTTTGTTTGTTTGATTGGTTATATGTACACATCATATTATTGGCTTCAATTTGAATTTCCACCACAAGTAAATCCAAGAGTAGAATTTTATATGTAGACACCTTGTAATCATTTAATTACCATAAAATATCTTCATTTGGAGGAAATTTCAACCACAAAGTTAATACTTTGGTGTGACGTCAATATTAGCATAGACAATCTACCTTATATGTTAACACTTACAATTAATAAAGTTACAAAAAAATTATACACGTCACTAGATTTTACTCAAAAAAGAGTCTGAAGAACGCATTCATTAAACTAACTTTACAAACAACCAAGTTACAGACATGTATCGAAAAGTGAAAAATTTGAAATTTTGTTTATTACTCGAAAACAAAATACCATAGGTCTTTTTGGTATTGATCATCAATTTTGTCTTTAAAAAAATAAATCGAGAGTGGAGGGTCCTTTCCTATAGTTAACGATATAATCTATAAAAACATCGAAATTTACCCATCCTGTACATTTCACTAATTACAGTTTTAATAACTATAACAACACAGTTCAATTACTTCAGCAAATTGGTAGTCACAGTTAGATGACCTGTTCACTTGTGACTGGTGTTCAGAATTTGGTTGAATTTAATTATTTATTTGTCCTCTATTTATACACATTTTTTGCTGGGACAAGTATATTTTTACCTACCACTAGAGGACAGAAGCTTCTGAAAGCATCTTTTTATGTAGATCTATTTACTCTTTGAAAATTAAATTTTATAACTATGTTATTTTAGTCTGGTAATAGGTCAATTGTAGTAGAAAAACTAAATTTTTACATAATGCCAAAGTTTCAGCTTATATTGAAGCCATCTTCAGGGATCTAGAAATGTAATTATGTTACATAACCAATATAAAATTACAATAAATTAAAACGTAAGAAAGAAAGAAAAAAAAAGACAATACACATTGAAAATTACACATTAAAATTACAATTTTTTGCCTTAATATTAGAGCAAGCTAAGTACCTACTAATATTTATTTTTATTTTATTCATCAGTAATTAATTAAAGGTCACTAAATACAACATATTAAATTTTATAGATCATACTAAGGATCCATCTTCCCCTTCAATGATTATTTTAAAAAATTCAACAACTTTTTCTCTTAAGTAGAATGCTGCCTGTCCGTTGTCCGATAACTAATAAGAATATAATCAAATGCCTTGCAGAAGGAGAAAACCAATTTCGAAAAATGTTTTATTATTCTCAGAACATTCACACCGTTGTTATTTATATAAATACAAATAGGATTATTGGAAACCTGTCACCACATTTAATTTATCACGGTTCATAAATAAATCATGGGGTTGCGATTACACTTTATCCATACGAATAAATGTTCGAGCGAAACATGAAATCGCATGATTAATATTTATTTGTCCAAGAGTTCTGCTAACCTAAACATTTCGTGGCTAAACATAGTTAATTTTCAGTAACTAGCTGCTTGTTACGTCGTTGACAAAGAAAAGGGAACGATAACATAAAATTTTTATGTCAAATTTAAATAATTTTCATAAGCAATAAATATCTTTCATATTTTCAAAAAGACGTACTAATACAGCATACATAGGATAACAGATATATCCTAAACAGGGTGTTAGAAACCAAAAGCAAACAATTTGTACAAGGTAATTTTGAAAGTTGGGTAGTAATTTCAGTATGTCTACAAGTGATATGCAAAAAAGTTCAATAAAATGTTAATATACAGGGTGAGTCAGAAAAAAATATGTCAACACTAATCTGGAGATACTAGACACCAAAATATTATGTTTGAACTCATCATTCCTTATACGAATGTCGCTGGCTTAAGAAATACAGGTTGTTCTAGATTTAAATTCTATTCTCAGCAAATCACGTGCAACACAAAATTATACTACATATGCATTAGAAAATACCTAAAATAATAAAAAAATACCACGATCCGTTTACGTACGTGTTATGCTGTTATTTAAGGTTAAGGCTATAAACAAAGCATGCGACTTAATCCCAGACTGCGCAACAACTTATGACATGTTGCTTATCGATGACGTACTGTGAAATAGTATTGACTTATTATTGTAGCTTAGGGTTACACAGAGTTGGCTTCAAAATTTGCGGTAACTTTGAATTCAGTTATCTTGGTTATTAAAAACATTTATTAGGGTATTATTGTGCAAAATGATTTATTTTAATGCCTCATGAGTAAAAATTATTACCTAGCTTTCAAAATCATCCTATACATTTATTTTTGGATGAATTAGTTAAAAATGAAACCAAGATAAGTTGTCACTATTAGGACAGCGGGTAATTTAAAAATAATACAGGTTTGGATATTATGAAAAATAAGATTTCAAATTTTATGAATTTATTCAAATGAATGGGTAAGGTGACTACTTTTTGAAATTTAACAACAATAATGGTTTACCTACAATGATAATATCAATTACTACGTTTAACTAATACTGGTTGACAAGTGCTCAAATTGCTCGTCGAACTTGAGCCATGTAGAAAGTAAACTGATCTCTACACTGGTACTTGGCTTTATGTGCTGGTAAACTATTGCTAGGGTATTTCCAAGCAGCTGCAGACGTGAAGCTCAGTACTGACTCGTCCTCATAAAAATATGTACATAGCATATTGTATATTTGTATAACATTTTTTATTAGATAATAATATTATGTGAAACTACACATAATACAACATTCACATATACGCATATATTCCTTATTGTCAGCTTTTGCATCTCCTTTATATATAACAATAAATAATTGATTAATTACGCAAAAATGTAGTGGCATAAAATGACAAAGTAAAAATTCCCAAATTAAAAATTTCGATCTTTGATTAATTTATGATGATTATTTATAGGGAATAGATACAAAAAATAATAATTTATCAAAATACAAAGGCTGCTAAATGACGTCTAGGAAGACCACCGATATCGCAGATGCAGTGCCGACCGTAGCAACCGTAATACAATAATAGGAATAAAGGAAACGAAATCATTATATGAGGGCTCAGGGGTACCGAAAATGGGTCCGGTCTCCACAAAACCTAGCCCGAGAACAACAAGGGCAGATCAAAGAATTTCAGCTAAGATTAGAAATGTGCAAATTACTTCTGTTATCGGCAGCGAACAGTAACCTACAGATTAAATATCAGCACTGGCCGTAGAAGCTTCAAAACCATTATTTTAAATAAACTTGTTTAAATTTTAAGTAATAATTCTTTTATAACTTTTTTTCTCTATGTTAATAATCAAGACTTAAAAATGTATAATACGAAACGTTTCTGCTTTCAATTATATTCTCCCACAATTTATGTGTTTTAAATGAACATAATTTATACGACCTCTTCAACTTATATTTAAAACAAAAACTACTAAACACTCATGCCTTTGTCTAATATAAAATCAGATCTCCGTATTGCACGATACCATACTCTTCTTGGCCCATTGGTAAAGAAATAAATATTTTTATCGACGCATTTGTACTTATATTTGTTCATTCTGAAACTATGAAATACTTGAATAATGCCCACCTCAGTGAAATATACTTCATGTTTTAAATATCCCCACAAAAATAAATCCAAATGTCAGCAGATGTCTTAACTAGGTCTTTTAGAGAGCAAGCTTCTTGTTATAGAGGGTGCCAGGAAATGATGAGCAAAAAATTCAGGGCATAATTCTTTACCAAAAATAAATGCTACCTCTTTCTATAACATTCATTTCCAAAACTGATTATTAACGGAGTTACAGAGTGTTAAAGTTAAAATTTTATTTTAGATATTTATAAATAACTAACTAACAAATATTTACATAAAATTTATAAATCGGGGGTTTTTGCGGACGAGAAATTCAAATATGTTTCTAATTTTGACGTCACTAGGAGAGGGCGCCACTTATGACACATCATGTTTCTTTTAAATGACAAGACTTTTTTGCTGCTTAGTGTATCCATTTGACTATTGAAACAATCAATTATCCTACCTGTTATATCAGAAAAAGGTATACCTTATTGAAGTCGTTAGGAGTAACAGTTTTCTAAATAATCTTATTTGAAATATTATAAATAATTATTACGATAATATTTTTCCTATCAAAATCGAAGCCAACACTGCAGGTTATGTAAATCAAGCTAATGATAATATATCGATAAACACATCATAAGTATTCCATAATATGATAACATTGTTATCGTCTCAGATGAATTCAGTAGTGCATTTGAGTTGAAATTTGAATTGAGTTCCGTTTGGAAATATTTATTTTATTTTTGTTTATTTGATTGGTTACACATCATATTATTGGCTTCAATTTGAATTTCCAGCACAAGTAAATCCAAGAGTAGAATTTTATATGTAGATCCTTGTAATCATTTAGTTGGTAATAAATTACCATAAAATATCTTCATTTGGAGAAAATTTCAACCACAAAGTTAATACTTTTCTGTGACGTCAATATTGGCATAGACAATCTGCCTTATATGTTAACACTTACAATTAATAAAGTTACAAAAAAATTATACATGTCACTGGATTTTACTCAAAAAAGGGTCTGAAGAATGCATTCATTAAACTAACTTTACAAACAACCAAGTTACAGACATGTATCGTGAAAAATTTGAAATTTTGTTTATTACTCGAAAACAAAATACCATAGGTCTTTTTGGTATTGATCATCAATTTTGTCTTTAAAAAAAGAAATCGAGAGTGGAGGGTCATTTTCTATAGTTCACGAGATAGCCTATAAAAACAGTGAAATTTACCCATCCTGTACAGTTCACTAAATACAGTTTTAATAACTATAGCAACACAGTTCATTTACTTCAGCAAATTGGTAGTCACAGTTAGATGACCTGTTCACTTGTGACTGGTGTTCAGAATTTGGTTGAATTTAATTATTTATTTGTCCTCTATTTATACACATTTTTTGCTGGGACAAGTATATTTTTACCTACCACTAGAGAACAGAAGCTTCTGAAAGCATCTTTTTAAGTAGATCTATTTACTCTTTGAAAATTAAATTTTATAACTGATGTTATTTTAGTCTGGTAATAGGTCAATTGTAGTAGAAAAACTAAATTTTTACAAAATACCAACGTTTCGGCTTATATTGAAGCCATCTTCAGGGCTCTAGAAATGTAATTATGTTACATAACCAATATAAAATTACAATAAATTAAAACGTAAGAAAGAAAGAAAAAAAAGACAATACACTATAAAATTATAATTTTTTGCCTTAATATTAGAGCAAGCTAAGTACCTAGTAATATTTATTTTTATTTTATTCATCAGTAATTAATTAAAGGTCACTAAATACAACATATTAAATTTTATAAATCATACTAAGGATCCATCTTCACCTTCAATGATTATATTTAGAAATTCAACAACTTTTTCTCCTAAGTAAAATGCTGCCTGTCCGTTGTCCGATAACTAATAACAATATAATCAAATGTCTTGCAGAAGGAGAAAACCAATTTCGAAAAATGTTTTATTATTTTCAGAACAATCACACCGTTGTTATTTATATAAATACAAATAGGATTATTGGAAACCTGTCACCACATTTAATTTATCACGGTTCATAAATAAATCATGGGGTTGCGATTACACTTTATCCATACGAATAAATGTTCGAGCGAAACATGAAATCGCATGATTAATATTTATTTGTCCAAGAGTTCTGCTAACCTAAACATTTCGTGGCTAAACATAGTTAATTTTCACTAACTAGCTGCTTGTTACGTCGTTGACAAGGAAAAGGGAACGATAACATAAAATTTTTACCTCAAATTTAAATAATTTTCATAAGCAATAAATATCTTTCATATTTTCAAAAAGACGTACTAATACAGCATACATAGGATAACAGATATATCCTAAACAGGGTGTTAGAAACCAAAAGGAAACAATTTGTACAAGGTAATTTTGAAGGTTGGGTAGTAATTTCAGTATGTCTACAAGTGATATGCAAAAAAGTTCAATAAAACGTTAATATACAGGGTGAGTCAGAAAAAAATATGTCAACACTAATCTGGAGATACTAGACACCAAAATATTATGTTTGAACTCATCATTCCTTATACGAATGTCGCTGGCTTAAGAAATACAGGTTGTTCTAGATTTAAATTCTATTCTCAGCAAATCACGTGCAACACAAAATTATACTACATATGCATTAGAAAATACCTAAAATAATAAAAAAATACCACGATCCGTTTACGTACGTGTTATGCTGTTATTTAAGGTTAAGGCTATAAACAAAGCATGCGACTTAATCCCAGACTGCGCGCAACAACTTATGACATGTTGCTTATCGATGACGTACTGTGAAATAGTATTGACTTATTATTGTAGCTTAGGGTTACACAGAGTTGGCTTCAAAATTTGCGGTAACTTTGAATTCAGTTATCTTGGTTATTAAAAACATTTATTAGGGCATTATTGTGCAAAATGATTTATTTTAATGCCTGATCAGTAAAAATTATTACCTAGCTTTCAAAATCATCCTATATATTTATTTTTGGATGAATTAGTTAAAAATGAAACCAAGATAAGTTGTCACTATTAGAACAGCGGGTAATTTAAAAATAGTACAGGATTGGATATTATGAAAAATAAGATTTCAAATTTAATGAATGTATTCAAATGAATGGGTAAGGTGAGTATGACTACTTTTTGAAATTTAACAACAATAATGGTTTACCTACAATGATAGTATCAATTACTACGTTTGACTAGTATTGGTTGACAAGTGCTCAAATTGCTCGTCGAACTTGAGCCATGTAGAAAGTAAACTGATCTCTACACTGGTACTTGGCTTTATGTGCTGGTAAACTATTGCTAGGGTATTTCCAAGCAGCTGCAGACGTGAAGCTCAGTACTGAATCGTCCTCATAAAAATATGTACATAGCATATTATATATTTGTATTACATTTTTTATTAGATAATAATATTATGTGAAACTACACATAACACAACATTCACATATACGCATATATTCCTTATTGTCAGCTTTTGCATCTCCTTTATATATAACAATAAATAATTGATTAATTACGCAAAAATGTAGTGGCATAAAATGACAAAGTAAAAATTCCCAAATTAAAAATTTTTAGATTAAAAATTTCGATTTTTGATTAATTTATGATGATTATTTATAGGGAATAGATACAAAAAATAATAATTTATCAAAATACAAATGACGCTGCTAAATGACGTCTATGAAGACCACCGTTATCGCAGATTCAGTGCCGACCGTAGCAGTCGTAATACAACAATAGGAATAGAGGAAACGAAATCATTATATGAGGGTTCAGGGGTACCGGTCTCCACAAAACCTAGCCCGAGAACAACAAGGGCAGATCAAAGAATTTCAGCTAAGATTAGAAATGTGCAAATTAATTCTGTTATCGACAGCGAACAGTTACCTAGGTAGCAGCTTAACAGCCCGCAAAATCCCTACAGATTAAATATCAGCACTGGCCGTAGAAGCTTCAAAACCATTATTCTAAATGAACTTGCTAAAATTTCAGGTAATAATTCTTTTATAACTTTTTTTTCTATATTAATAATCAAGATTTAAAAATATATAATACGAAACGTTTTTGCTTTCAGTTATATTCTCCCACAATTTACGTGTTTCAAATAAACAGAATTTATATTACCTCTTCAACTTATATTTAAAACAAAAACTACTAAACACTCATGCCTTTGTCTAATATAAAATCAGATCTCCGTATTGCACGATACCATACTCTTCTTGGCCCATTGGTAAACAAATAAATATTTTTATCGACGCATTTGTACTTATATTTGTTCATTCTGAAACTACGAAATACTTGAATAATGCCCACTTCGGTGAAATATACTTCATGTTTTAAATATCCCTACAAAAATAAATCCAAATGTCAGCAGATCGTGGCGGCCATGGTACCGGTTCTCCTCGTCTAATCCCCTGGTATTAATGCTTGGACACGCTGTACAAGGTACGCATATAATTGAACCTTGTGTATGACACGCCACACTGCTGCAATGTACCTTGGACGCCCTGGACTTTTACGATTCGGTTGCAAATGTTTGTGCCACGCCTGCATTTGCACTACACTTGCACTCACTGCACACCGCTATGAAAGTAGCTGAATTTGGTACATATTTACTGGGAAATCGTTCTGCTAAAGAATTTTCACTTCACCATAAATTAAAACGATATCTATCAACTGCGACTTAAATTTCGTTAGATGCATGCGATGGTTGCATAAGCATCAGGATTTAATGCGACGCCACCAAAGCCATCTAAATTACGTTAAAGTGCCGACGACATAACTGTATGCTGTGCTAATGACATCATCACCACTACTACTATTACTACAGTGACGTCTCGCGTTCAGTTTTATTATAATAATAAGAAACAAACAAATTCTAAATAATGTTATAATGCTCTAGACGCACGTTTCTGAAAATTAAATGTTAACAAGATTAAAAGACAAATAACTAAAGTAGAATAGAAGTACAGCAATGCCACACATCGTGAATTTAAAAAGGAGAAGAGAACTGAAAATAACGCTTTGCAATTTCATGAAAATTGGTATGCGCATAATAATAATAATAGTTTATTCAGAATAATAACCAAAGCATATTAAACTATAGAGGACAGATAAATATTACTAAATAAACTAAGCAAAAGAAAATCACAAAATCAATAATTAATAACTGCTTACATATGACATCATTATCTCTCACTCTCCACTGAAACCATGAATACATGGTTTGTGCGTGGATGCGGTGGTAGAATTAACAAAACTGTAAATAACTAAATAAACGTATCCTATATAATTTGAACCTATATAAACAAACACATAATACCTACATAAGGCAAACATCTTTTTTATATAATCCTACCATATTCTAACATTTTAAATATAATGTACATAGGCAAGTGCGTGGAAGTAAAAACCAATATATCCGTAAAAGTGAAAATAAAAGGACAAGGTAAGTAGTAGTCTTTATATAGCTTAGGATGTTATATAGTACCTATTTAATTTAATATTAAAATTATTGTGGTTCGATAATACTACTAATAAAATATCTAGATGCATTAAGTAGCCAATATTTAACTTGTTTTTTAAAGCAGTGCAGTATTTTAATATTTCGCAGAGTTTCAGGTAGTCGACAATAAATTCTTGGAGCTACAAAATTAAATGATCGTTGTCCAAGTTTCTTAGCTGCCCTTGTTGTTACTATACTTTTTTCTAATCTGTATCTAGTACTATAGGTATGCTCAATTTCTCTTAACTTATCTTTATTTTTATATTGCAGCAACAGAATTCTATAGCAGTAAATTTGTCTGAGATCCATTAATTTAGACTCACTAAACAAGAGATCAGTTGGGTATAATTTACTTTTTCCAAAAATTATTTTTATAATTATTTTTTGTATTACCTCTAATTGCTTCATATGAGTCTTATACAGTCCGCCCCAACCTACAATCCCATACTGCAACAATGACTCGACAAGTGAATAGTAAACAATTTTTAAATGTTTTATGCTTAATATGCCTTTTAGCTGTTTAAAATAAAAAATAAGAGATCTCAGTTTTTTAGCGAGATTATCTGCATGTATATTCCATCTAAGATATTTATCAATTTCCACCCCTAAATATTTTACATGGTCTGTTTCATCAATTGAAAAGGATTCATCGGAAACTTTGAATTTAATTTCTTTATATTCAGGTTGTGTAACTTTATTGCAGCTAAAAGGCATGTATCTTGTTTTGTCAAAGTTTATTGATAAAGTCATTTCATCAAACCATGTTTTGATTAATTCTAAGTCTTTTTCTGCTATTTCTTTTGCTTCTTTCCAGGTGTCGGCTGTGTACTGGATGACAGTGTCATCTGCAAATGAGGATATATTGCCTTTGGATTTTAATTTAAGAAGGCCATTTATATACACAGTGAACAAGACTGGCCCAAGAACGGTACCTTGCGGAACACCAAACTCTACCCCTCTGGCATCACTAAGATGATCTTCAATTTTAACCTTTTGAAACCTCTCTTGCAGGTAAGACTTCATCAGGTTAAATGCCACAACCCTAAAACCAAGGTCCTCGAGCACTAAAAGCAGCTTTTCATGGCTGACCGTGTCGAAGGCCTTGGCTAGGTCAAGAAAGATACAAACAACTGCTTTACTGTTGTCAAGAGCTTCATATACATTATTGGTAAGGTAAGCAATTGCATTTTCAGTTGATATCCCTTGTCGAAAACCAAATTGCTTTTCAGAAATTATTTTATAACGTTCTAAATAAGAAACAATTTTTTTTTTCATTATTTTTTCAACAATTTTACTAAGGTTTGTGACAAGAGATATTGGCCTATAATTAGAAACTAATTTACGGTCTCCGTTCTTATAAAGGGGTGTAATAATTCCCATTTTAAAAGATTTAGGAAAATATCCTTGCTGAAAAATGTTATTTATTATTTCAGAAAAGGGATGTTTGATATACTCTGATATAACTCGTAATGTCTTTGTTGCTATGAGATCATATCCCGGCGCTTTATTTAATTTTAATTCGTTTAAAAAGGAGGCTACTTCATTGCAATCAGTATTGTGAAAAAAAATGTTATGGTTTATGATGTCTCTTTTTACTACACCTGTATTTGGTTTTTTGATATTCAGTGCCATATTTTTCCCTAGTTCAGAATAGTAATTATTAAAACAGTTTACTATTTCTTGTTTACTTTTTAAACTTTGTTGTTCTACAATTATTTCTTTGATATCTGTATTTTGCCGTTCTTTATTTAGAAATTTATTTACAGTTGTCCATAGTGACTTACTGGTAACTTTATTTTTTTCAATTTCTGTTGCATAGTATTTTTTCTTTGTTATTTGGATTAGTTTCTGAAATTGTTTTTTATAATTTTTATATTGTTGTGCAAGTTGCACATTTGTTGGATTTTTTTGTAGTTCTTTATATAAACTTTGCTTTCTTTGTGAAGACTTTATTAAACTTGGAGTGATCCATGGGCACCTTTTTTAATATTATTTTTTATTATTACTGTTTTCGTAGAAGCATCCACAGCTTTTTTTATTTTTGTTATTAATATATTTACTGCTTCGTCAATATTATTTGTTTGGTATACCTCCTGCCAATTTTCTCTTTTTATAATATCTAACAATTTATTTTCATTCAATGTAATAATTTTATTATTTGTTTCAGGTGAACTTCCTGCATTCCTTTCTATATAAGCAATGACTGGGTAGTGATCGGTAATTTCGTTTTTTAGCGTGAATGCGGCAAGTTTTTCATTTAGAGGACATTTTACAAAAATGTGATCAAGACAACTTTTTGAATTTCCTTGTACTCTAGTAAATGTGTTGATTAACGATTTATATCCAACTGCATGTAAATTATTCAAATAAGTTTGTGATTGCTCTGCATAGAATGAATATTTCGTCGTGCACTGTTACATTGTATGAACGTTCGATGAGACTTATCAAGTTGCCAATTCAAGCAGAGAACCTTCAACAAGTTTTCTTCAAATTACAAGAATAAACTGGATTATTGTGGGACATGTTGTTCCAAGTTAATTAATATGGAACAATTTAAGGGTCCTAGATGCTAGCAGAAGGGTTGTATTAACGATGGAGTTAATTAAATATTTTGTTTACAACCAGTGCATAAATTCGAGTACAATGTAAACTGTAATTATAATTTATATCCCAACACAGTGATTGTTTAGTCTTAGCACATAAATGTACCCTTTTTTAAATTATCATTTTAATTAATGCCGAAATTCAATGTTTATCTTAGACTTATATCGTTTTTCAGTTTTATATACAATATAAAATATAAAACTTGGGTTATTTGGCTTTAATTATTTTTGAAACACAAGCGAACTGATTTATTTACATGCTATGTCAGCCTTATAAATGTTAAAATCTCTTTGTATCTGTCTGGTACTTTTTATCCAAGGGTCATAAATATCATACACATATATATTTCACAACAAACTCTCGCATAGTGAATGTATAATTATGAAGCTAATAAAATCAGTGCTCGAGTGATGTTTTCAATGTTTTTGATGAGAAATATTCAACTAACTTACCTTGTAAGTTGTTTGGTATTCATTGTTCGTTCGTCGTCAACAATTTTTAAAGCTTATTCCACTGGATTATGTAAAAAGCATGTAACGCACGTACAGATCTAGCACTATTCAGTGACCAACATGAACCGTTTTTGTTCCAGATTATTACTAGTAACGAAAAGTGGTTTAGCCCTAACAGAAACGTAATTCCCTAAGCAAAATCTTCCACCCATCCACGTAACGTGATATTGTGCATCTGGTGGAACAAAGAACTACTTATAGGAATAGAACCATTACTGCCTGACATTTAATTCAAGAAAAAATGCCTGGGAAACATCATCGGACGATATTGTAGCATAAGTCTAGTCTCTCACCACTAACATCCTCTTTATTGTCCTGATTCTATCGAATAACCTTCGAGGAATTTCCTTAAAAGCGTACTGGAATTCTTCACACGTGAAATAAAAATAAATCCAGATAGTTGGGAGACAATTATAAATTGTGAGAGAGAAAATCCTTATCATCCCATTGATTTTGTGTAAGATGAACAAAGCAAGTCTATAGACGTGTGGTAGATGTGGTAGACAATGACGGTCATATTTCCAAAACTTTACTATCTAAGTAATATCATAATATTGTTCATTTCTAGGGAGAGGATCTCAAATTTTTACTCTATGAAATCAAATTTTCCACACCCATTGCAGGACACGCAATGTAATGCAATGAATCTATAGTACATTGGTAGGCAGGAAGAAGAACGTCGGCTCCATTTGCATTCCAAAGTTATATCTGTAATATGTTGTTTGACTTCTATCTATATGAATAACGAAGATGAAACAAACAAAAATAAAACAAACAGACCATTTCACAGTATGGCAACATTAAATTTGTGTTTTTCTCTGTTTTACTATTTTATGATAGTTTATTTATTTATTTCTTATCGTAGATCAAGGATGCGTTTGCCCCTTCTGAATCTGTATCTCTGGTTAGTAGATGAAATTATTTTTTTAAACTAAATTTTAAATTAAATAAAAACGTTTACAACTTATGCACTAAAATAACAGCAGTAAGACCCAGAAAGCAGCAATTGCTATTTGCTATTACACATGTCTTAGCCATATAATCAATAAGTTGCTGTTTTTACGTTTTTGTTAATGGACTTAAAGGAAAATATGTTTCTTTTAAATGTAAATATCTGAGTGACTTTTTATTTTGTGAGAAGAGATGTATGGGACATGACACCGAAGGCAGAATGTTCCATCTCTTCGAACAAAATAAAATCACTTTTAACACATATATCATATACTATTTTATCTTCTGACATGGAAGAAAGAAAATGAATTTCTTCCAGCAGAAATTGAAGAAGCTGATAATAAAGCCACTTTAGATTTATTGCTCACCAAGTCAAAGTAACAGTACGAGTTTTCGTACAATCGTTTCTTGAGATGGTGTGATGTGAAAAATGTTAATAGCAAGTTCAGTGAAAAAATGCTTTTGGCATGTTTTGAAGAAAAGCCAAAATATAGAAATGGTCAACGCTTGGGTCAAATTACTCCATGTTAAGACGGTGATGAACATAAAGAATCACGATAAAAACAAACATTACAAGCTGTTGTTTTTTTAAGCTAAATTGTGAAGGATATCGAAATCATTGATCAGAGAACAAATCGACACATTTCTTGCAGAAGCGCATGATGAAACATATACAGAAGGTTACCGTAATTTTCGGTGTATTTGGAGCCCGTTGTCGCGAAGAACTGTTCAACCTCAATAATTCTCCATCAAACACTAATCATTCAAGAATTTACATTTATCTGATTCTCACCTTTATACTGGTCTTTGCTTTCAAAGATCTTCGGCTAGTTTGTTGGCAGACTCTAGTGCTAATGTTACAAGAATTAAGAGACATGATCTAGTACACTAGCGGAAGGTTATATGTATAGAAGACTCGTTATATAACAAAAAGAGCATTGCAGATCACATTTTGTACAAATCTGTTCTGGTACAAGCATCACAGAAATAATACTATAGCCATAAGATTGGTCGTAGAATTACCTATTCTGATTGTAGTTTCTCTAGCCGTACATTTAATTCAATTGATAAATAAATATTTTTTGATTTACAATTTCTTAATTATTTTAAATTTTTGCAGCAGCATTAAAAGTAACTAAATCACCTCGTTTATTTTTACCTAAATGACATTTTAGGCACTGACAGCATGCATTTTAAGGCTTTTGCTGAATTATTTACTATTTAAAAGTATTCATTGTGATCTTTGCTTGCGAAAAATCAATCCGGAATCATCCAGAATGTGACACACAGCAGGCGGAAATGTAACAATTCCCTTTTTAGCACCGTTGCTCAAAGCTCGTGCTAATTGGTCCAACAAAAGCCATAATCCCAAACACGCAAACCGGTTGCTCTTAATGGCTATTCTATTATGTAAAACTTTGGAGTTACGTTTTATAAATAAAACCACAACCCATTTTATAATAGGGCCAAACTCAGAGCAATTAAGAACCACAGAAAAACAATAAAAACCCGATGTTCCCTACATAAACCCCTGCCAAATTTATAATGCACTTGTGCTGTTATTCTGAAATAATTCATGAGAGTGGATTGAATTTTGGTAAATGTTCCTGAATTAGTATCAATATTTATAGGTGTTCCATTGTTGTGGTTGCAGATTTCGAAACTACCGTCGAAAAATGTTTACTGAACAAAGAATTCATTCATTAGTATATTTATAGGTTTGTTGATAAAGTACTTGTTTTAAGTTCTGATATTTGACATTTATATGTGGGGCAAGAAGCAAACTATTGAATTTAGCATAAGATGGTATTAAGGATAAGGATTCAATTATTATTTTTGTAAAAATCGAAGATTCAAAAACTCACACTCAAAGAACATTCATCATTAAGTTTGGCTCATATTGTTTTATACCGAAAATATTATAATTTGCGTCCAGATTACACTACCAACCGTAAATTTTTTTATAGACATGTCAATAACAAATGTATAAATCACATTATTGGTGTTAATAAAATTAGAAATGCTTACTTCAAAGGAAATTGCAACGTTTTTAAAAGTATCGAAAGCGAAGAGTTGCACTGATCATTGCTTCCAAAGATCATCTTCTACACTACCAGCTGATTCTGGAGTTGCTTTCGCCAGTATTAAAAGACATAGGAGGTGGTGGTTTTCGACGTTTGCGGAGGGATATATTGAGTAGATTGAATTAAGAAAAATATTTAAATTTCTAATAGTACCTTATCTGCAACCAAATCTGGTACTTCTTCAAAGTGATCCAGTGAGATACTTACCTTAGAGTGGAGTCAGTTTTTACAGATTTACAATTAGGATAATATAAATGATTTAAGAACACCCAATGTCTCCAAGTAAACGTTCACATTTCCGAGTTTTTAAGTACGCAGCTCAGATCCACTCGTATAATGTAAATTCTGCTTAAAGGTATGCATTAGGTAGGTACATATTTTCTGTACTGTTTGGTTTATAAGCTTTTATTTATTGTTTTCGATCAAAAATACACCTAGGTATTTTTATCAGAGAAATAATTCAGTAATGGGGAAGTAGCGTGAATTTTAAATTGGTTTCAAATGCATTACAGAATAATATATACTACATCAATATTACATATTAAAAGGTCAAAATATGTGTATGTATATGTGCTATTTACTACTGATTATATTTCTCGTTAAACATTTAAAAAAAACAACATTATTTATTACTTTCGTTTACTATGTTTTCAGAGTAAAACAGGTAATTTAATGTAGTGAAGTCAGATAGCAACATTTTATAAATGTCTCAAATAACATTCTACATCACATATTACGGTAGGAGCAAATACAGGACATGTTACTTGAAATCGGAATGAAACTCTGAATACAGTAAATGAGTAAACTTACAAAATTGTAAGTTTACTTGTCCATTGATTTTCTAAACGCTATGAGTACATTCTGGTAGCTTAAAGGAAAAGTGTAATTGATTCTTTACAACTTTGCATTTTCCATGAATTAAACCTACCTGTATTTCTAATTACATTAAAGCGGTCTTCACGAACAAACGCTTCCTTTCATCGCGCTTCATCGATCTATACCACATTTTTCTTTTCATTTTTTGGCACTGTGAAATATTTTTTATTAGGCGCTGTATTCATATATGATCGATGGCATAATGCAATACTTCTTTCATTTTCCCGGTGAGGTACACTTTCTGTACCCATCTATGTTGCGATTTTATTCAATACCAATCTGTATTTAATCCAATAATACCTAATAATATCACAAATGACAAATTAACTCTTCTAAACGTATGTTGTCCGAAAGCATGGCCCTTTCGATTAAAATGCTATGACTAAGTACAAAAATTTAAACCACGTACTCAGGGAGGTGTAAAAGACAATAATTATTTCGGAGCTCTAGCGTAATGTTTAAAAAATGGGGTAAAACCCTCTTTTCCTACGGAAAGTCGGCGCCTATGACAATCAATCATCGTCCGAGTTGGCTAGATATGTCAACTACCGTGCGGTTGTTTTTTGCAGTGTAGAAACGACGGAAATAAACATTTTTATTATTAATAATAATGCCTAAGTACCTGACAGATAACAGCTAATCCGGTTAGCTGCAATATTTTGTATTCGTTCTTCGTTCTTTCGTTGCACACTGCCAAAACTACATTTTCACTCCTTGCATATTTGTCATAATTATCCACTAACATATCCGACATAAAGTACTTCTAGGGTCTAAGAAATATTTTTACAGAACACTGTAAACATCATGGGATGTTATAGTTTAAAATAAATAAATATCGTCGATTACTGTTATATTGTTGCTATTATTAGTATTAACAGAATTTAATTCCTCAACAATACAAAAAGTTTAAAAATTTGTCACCGTGAAGTGCACCTTGCATGAGTGGTCTACAGATGGCAGATGGCTTCCGCAGATGTCAAAAATTATTGCATAAGGCTACGGTACTCTGATTAGTTTGAAATAATTTTTCGCAAATTTAATTCTTCGCGTATGTTTCCGTATATTTACAAGTGCATATTGTCGTGTGGCAGCGTAATACCAAAGACATTATCCAAGTACACAAAATATTATGCTGAATACTTTTTGAACCACATTGAACAACTGTTATAATGCCATGGCGTTAAACGTGTGGCAGTGTTTTTATGTATTTGTGTACATATGCCTGTATTCTTTTGTTATATTTTGTGGTTTTTCCCGACGTAAATAATCGACGGTTATGACCGCCGAACTAAGTAGGTACCTCGCTTTAAACAAAAAGAATGGTAGAGGGAAGGAGAGGCCCACAGCAAGTACAAACATATTTGTAATGGCAGGTTTTAATTTAAACAAGTAAGAAACCAGAAAATGATACAACATTCTTAAAATCTCTCCATCCTAGAAATAAATATTAGTGAGGTAGTTGCTGCCTGCCTGTGCTACATATCGGATTTCTCATTAAATCATTAAATAATAATATACATTTAGTAAATAATTTGTTTTTTTCCACGGTCGGGAGTAGAAATTAGTTTCTATGACATCAAAATTAAAACAGAAGTAGTCGAATATTCCCAAGGGAGTATAATGCTCCCAAGGGAGTTTACATTATGGAGAACGTTTTTCATGCAAAAAAAAGATAACATTGAAATTATTTATTGACATTTAAATAATATGTTACATTTGTACAATTTTCAAAATTAATATTAGAAGGAATATTACTTTCGCTTACATTTACAGTTTTTGTGATTGCGTTAGTAGTGGTACCTACTAAAACCTGACTAGCAATTTTGATCTTATTTTCAATGGAGTTCTCGACATAACCCTCAGCGACTATCGTTGATTTCCAACCAGCATGACGCTTTCTTGTCGTGATATCCACACCAGCATCTGCCAGTAATGTCGCTGAAGATCTTCGTAAGCAGTGACCAGTATAACATGCAGCATCAGGTAATTTTAAATACGAAGCTACTACACTCGGAATTTTTCCCATGATATTCTTGCCAACTAGCTGCGAACTACATTTTCCTGCTTTGTAGTACAAAAAAAGGCGCTTATGCTTGACGTGGGGAGGACCAAGGGACAGGTATTTTCGAAACAATTCAAGCATATTTCCCACATCGGTAACCAGAATCTTTGTCTTAGTGTTTGGAATGTTTACAATCAAGGAAGCGCCTACATCCTCAATATCATACAGTTAAATTGACTACTTCATCAGTTCGACAAGCTCCGGCAATCCCCAGAATTAATCCAACCTATAAAAAATCTAAATATTTAGTAATTCAAATACCTAACAACAAAAGTAATCTTACTTTAATCATTAAGAATTCTTGGTCATCTGCACTTGATAGAAAACGGTCGATTTCACCCTTTGTCAATATTTTCGATTTTTTCGCTTGATATCCGTCACAGGTTCCTTTCAAAAATGCGATCAGCTTGGGGAATTTGCTTATATCTATGTTGTCGTAAATTATCAAGCATGACTTAACCATAGAATATTGCGCCCATAATGTGGAAGACTTGTAATTCTTTGCATTTTCACTGAAGTATGCCAACAAAACATTCTCGCTGTATACTTGAACATTTTTCTCGGCGCACCACTTTTTAAACCGATTGTAGGCTATATCGTATAAAGATCTTGACTTCGTAGGCAGCAAATTGCTTATTGCAATATATGCAGCCTCCACAATCTCTTCCGATTCACAATTACTCATTGTGCACTAAGCAAACTTTAAACTAAACCAAACTAGCACCTTAATTTGACAAATTTTTTTTGTTTGTTTATTTTGTAGTTATGACAATAACTCAACGACTACTAAATAAATGCTCAAATCCAAATACAATAATTCTGGTGCTACTTACTTCATAATGACAAAATATGTGTCTTTAAGTTAATGAGATCGTGGAAAAAATAGTATATATAATTCGGGAGAGATGCTATTTTGTCCTCGGTGCATTGTAGCCCTCGGGCTTCAAATTGCACCTCTGCCAAAATAACGCATTTTTCTCCCTTATAGTATAATATACTATTCTTTCATAGCGGCGTAAACTGATACACGTGTCAACGCAGTAACCTGTCACTACGTTTTACAGTTTTGACTTTGGCCGAATATACCTAACCTCGCAGCTGACAGAAGGCCAGTGACGGCGATAAATAAGGTTTTAATATAGTTTTGAAAAAAAAATTTTCACTTTATAAATAAGTTTGGAAATTTTTTGATAGATGATTCCGTTAATTCTTTGTTTTTTCCTATCCCCTCTTAAAATATTTGTACTAAGTCATAGTTAACCCTGTATAATAAACTTCATTTTTATCGGCCAATAACCTTCCCTCAGTGAGATGAAATAAATCAAGTTGAACCTTTCTATATTGTATTTATTAGACGTGGACTCAGTGCGGTACCCTTGAAACGGGTTTAAAAACATGAACCCATTTGCTTTGATGTTTGATGCTTTGTATTTTGCATAAAGGAACACTTTATATCTAGCTTAATATTCGTCAATTCGCTGAAAATTTATATAAATATATAAGAAGCAAACGATGTAAAAGTCGCAGCAAAGAAAACGGCAAAAGTTTTCATTGGAAAAAGCCCATTTATAATTCTATATGGCTAATAAACAATAGAGATGCTGCATTTAATCCTGATATGCGATAGTAACTGAAACTTTTCCCAGAACATACGCTGAAAAAATAAGTTATTAAATTGTTTTTCATTTATATTTCTATTCTTAGATGGAACAAACAGCATAAAGACACATTGTTCTTTCAATTTAAGAGATACTGTTGTCACTGTCTAGCAAATAAGCTTTGCGTTGGCTGAAATGATATCTCCAATATCATTATTTTAAAGAAAAAATGCAATTTTCATATTAATGATTTTTTTCTGAATTAGTAATAATAGGGAGAAGAAATCCATATGAAGAGGTCACCCTTGTACAATCAATACAACGTCAAACTGTACTGGAATGAAATGATGTAAGAAAAATTAAATTAGATGAAAACTCGAGAGACGTAGAAGAAACGGCAGGGTTTTGCAGAAAAAAGTATTAAGGAATGATTTGTGATGGTCTTTATAAAGAAAGAATCACCGGGAAACTTGGAAAACCGCTTAGTTAGAATTAGGCTTATGGAACTTCTGACCCAATACAGAAAAAGAACACGCATTATTATCAATTTCGTTTGCAATAATTCTATATAAGGCGTCTCTTCGTATATCGGATATACCTACTCCTCTACAAGTTCAGTTAAAGAAGGTATTTATTGAACTTCATTAAGAACAATTGTGTACATTCTTCAGGAGGATCAATCAATCGCTTTATTAAATTGTAACATGTTAGATACAATAAAATATCTACAACCTCTCTGGAAAATCGTATGAGCTCGAAGTTTTTCCATTTCAAAGAATGCAGTGTCTATTAAGCTCGAATTCAAGGCATGTGTAGCTTGCCTGTGATACAGACAAATGGTCTGAAGTAAATTGCTTTGTTATTCCGAAAAAAAAAATATATAAACGGTATTAAATGGATAAACCAGTGGGCTTTTAGGTATGAACCCATTTTTCCTAATGAAATAGAAACTTAATATTTGAAACATGATTTGGCTATATAAAATATTTGTATTATCAGATCTGCTGGCATATCATAACAAATATATGCTGATATATTTTAGTACCACAAAACTCTTCATTATAATACGATGACTATAACGAAATATACATCATTGTATTAATACGATAACAGAAAAATGCATATTAACTCTAGGTGTTGATGTTAGAACTAAAATAGTTGTTTGTTAAATTGATAATATCTAGATGATGATCTAGAATTAGTTGTTTTATACAGGGTGAAACTTTGAAGGGGGGTCCGGTTTGGAGGGGTAGTAGTCTGTGTTCCCTAGATTGCTAATCTGAAATTAGTTTTTTTTAAATCAAATAAATAGCCGAGTTATAATTAAATTTTTAAACTACACCCAAATTGCTATCCACGCCTCCCCTGTACAGCGTCCGAATTCCACTGAAGAACCATGTCTACGGTGTTGCCAGTTAGTTGTTACCAATCTAGATGTCGGAACTTGTCCCGTCATTTCAGAGTCGTATTTCAGGCAGCCGCCACCGAAGCAGATATTTTAGAATTCAGTACATACGTAGCCTTGACAGTGTGCACTAGGTGTTATTTATTTACATTATGTTCACGAGTAGAAGTTAACTGTACACAATGTCATGACGGATACCGTGCAGAAAAACCATTGAAAAATGGATTCACGATTTGCAGAAGCTATAACAAAAATAGTGACATAGTTTGACAGAATTATGGGGTCGTGAAATGAGAAAGTAAGGATTTTTTTAGTGAGGTAATGTGAATGCAGAAGGCAATAATCTGGATATACAAAACTACAACTTCAATTTATTGTGATGATGTATTATTACATACGCGTGAGATTCCAGCGATGCGAGTCACAATAACCGTGACATTGACCTAGTTTATAAAATAAAAATATCGCATAAATACTGCACACAATACATGAAACCAGGCTAGGATAGATACGATATGTAGGGAATCTCCTAAAAGGTTCCACAGTTACGTTCGATCAAAATACAGCTTGCTGTAAGTTTTCCGTGTTATTTTGTGTATACTTGTATAGTTCATGAACATGCGTGCAATTATATTAAATAAAATATGTGTTGTTTCATATAAAAAATATACAGATATGAGAGAGAGAGCAAGTTTTCTGCGTTTTACTGCAATCGAATTAGAATTTGTTTAGTGCAGTGTTGTATTTTGCCAAGTTTAATTTCGTAATAATTTAAAGTGGTATTTTGTGGAATGTGTTATTCTGTATATAAGTGTATAATAACTTTATAAAGGTCAGTTTTCTTTACCAAGTGTATGTGATATTATGAAAAAAAAAACATGTATACAAATTATGAAAGAGCTAATATGTTTAAAGCTTTTTTTTATCAAAAGAAGACGGCGGCTGCAAGAAGACGATATCGGATGAATTACCGCGATAGACACGTACCGCATAAGAAAATATTTGTAAGATTAGTTCAACATTTAAGAGATTATGGGAGTTATGAACGCCAGTACTCTAATGTTGAGTAAAACCAAACTTGCAGAGTAAGAATTTTGAACCAAATATTTTAAATGTCGTAACAGACTCTAGTCACGTAAGTAAAAAGGATTAAATATGTATTTATTTATTTATTATTGAGTTCTCTGTTAGTTGACTTGTTGCTGTTTTATAGTGTTATACGTAAAATAATATTTTTTGTTATTTTTTCCTTATATGGAATAACAAAGCGAACACCCACTACAAACAAATGTATGTTTCAAAAAGTAGTACCTCACGAGTGGCTTGGGCATTTTGCTTTGTAATAGAACTCCTTTTCCCATCTTCCACTTCAATAATTAAATATGGCAACAATGCTGGTGACGCTGTAACTAGATATGCTCAGCGCTGTTCTGCCCAGTGGCGTACTATGAAAAAATCAGTTTTTGTGACAGAATTTAAGAAAACAAACTTGTGATATGTGCTTGTAAAGGTCACAGGCACTCCCCTCCAAACCGGACCCCCCTTCAAAGTTACACCCTGTATTCTTGCTGTATTCGAATGTACAATCGTTTGCAATAATAATGGCACCCTTTAAAATTAATTTTGCGATTTTTTTTTAACTGCTGACGCATTTGTAATGAAATCTACTTTAAACTTTTAATATTAGTTCTTAGTTGTTTTACTTATTAATTAATATTTTATGATTTCTACTCATAACTTCCAGAAGTTTAAAAACTATTTTGAGGGAGTGTCATTATTATTGCAAAATCATGTACATACAC
Source organism: Monochamus alternatus (assembly GCA_037114965.1). NCBI lineage: Eukaryota > Metazoa > Arthropoda > Insecta > Coleoptera > Cerambycidae > Monochamus > Monochamus alternatus. The sequence continues at coordinate 26,107,639 of CM073427.1, read as the reverse complement.
CCTTTTCGATTCTGTTCTATATAACTTTTATCTTACTTTTAACTCGTGTCATTTCATTGTGAAAAAATCAGCAGTAGAATCTGTCAAAACTGAAGCAAATGCCGTTATGCATTTTAAATGTGGTATGCATTAAATCGAAGAAATTGATTGACTTTCCAACTCTCCAATTAGTTGTTTCGTACATTCATTATTTCTATACCAAAAAACGTACCATATTTTTTAACAAAATTCACCAAATTCACCTCTGCAATATTTTTTCTATACAGATATTAATACAGGTCATCCAGAAACTCGAGTCAAAAATGATAAGACATACAAGGGTTCTTCATATACATTTTTGTCCTATTTGGTTACAGGACTTCTAAGTAAGAAGTTAAATATCGAATTACAGTAGTTATAATTTCTAAAATTTCTTTTTCTGAAACTCTTCGCAATGGTCTGCAGAAAACTATACTAATGAAAATATCCGGTGTCCACCATCCCAAGAAAGGTCAAGTCGGCGATAGCCGACTTGCCACCTTTCTAGTTTATATTAAAGAACGTTTTCAATATCAGCACCTCGAGTTTCTATAAATTTTTTTAAATTGTCTACACTCTCGTTGCGTTATTTTTTCCTGGAAACTATTTGAATTGGAATTACACATACTTTATTATACAGGTACGGTAAAAATTTGACATTTTGCATCCTCAGTTAGATTCCCCAATTTACTACAAAAAAAGCTACACGTTTTACTGTAATTCGACATATTTTACCATTGTTTGAGATTAACGCATATTTAATGATATATGTAGGTATCTAATAAACAATTATTAATAATGAAGTAAGTGTTTTCAGGCAAAATAAAATTATTAATATATATTAAAGAACGTTTTCAATATCAGCACCTCGAGTTTCTATAAATTTTTTTAAATTGTCTATACCCTTGTTGCGTTATTTTTTCCTGGAAATACTTCGTTATTAATAAATAATTATTACATACAACTATTATATCATTATTATGTACATAATTAAATATCGTTTTTATATCGAATATCAACGGCAAAAGATATCGAAGCAAACAAGCTCTTTTGTAGCAAATTGGTAGGGGAATCGAATTGCAAATGCAAACTATCAAATTTAGCAACACCGTTAAAATTGTATAAATTCCAAAACCTAATTTTGACCTTACCTATATCATAAGGCATCTCTAATTAAAATTTAAATAGTGAAAGTTGTATTACTACGATCAGCCAAATTTAGAGGTTGCCAAGATAACGGTTTAGAAATTATAACTGAAATTCAATATTTAACTTCTTACTTGGAGACCCTGTATAATCATAATGAAGTCAGATAGGCCAAAAATTTATCTATATGAAGTACTGACATTATTTTTACTCTTCCTAGATACCCTGTCAATTGTGAACACTAGTTTGTGGGCACCCTATATAATTGGACAAACAAAACTTTGGTTTATATCATATTCAATTAACAAATTTAACAATTTCTGGCTTCCATAGGTACTCAATCGAGTAACAGAAGCTACTTTTGTAACTCAAAATATTATATCTTCTGTTAAAAATTTCATGATATTCTATTTAGACATTACTTTAGCTTAATGAAGTCCGCACCTATTTGATTACCTACTTACTAACGTCGACGTTTTTTAAGTTGTGAAATGTTTATTAGTACTAAATTGCTTTTTTAATTAATCTTTATTTTTTCAGAAGCGTGGCAAAAACCCAATAAAACTAAATAAAAACTAAATTGCCTGTTTGCAAAGAAAACGATCAATAATCAAAGTCCATCAGTAAAAATATAGATATGTAGTTGCAGTTAATGGTATAATAATCCGCTATAATATATTCAATTTGGTACTGTAATAAAAAAAATAATTGTGACAAACTTTCAGAACTGATTTCTTTCATAAAATAAACATGAGTACCGTTTTTTTCTTTTCTTATAGTTGATTTTCAAAGGTTGTACAATCAATTACTTAAGAGCCGCTGACTTCTAATTTGAACAAAAACTAATTTGAGACGTCGGAAATTGAAAGAAGTCTGGAAGGTTTCAATTAGTAAAAAGTCGTTTGATATCAAACCTTTCTTTACAAATACAGACGGACCATTTCCAAACAATATTTTTCGGTACTGGTCATTGTTTGCGAATGAACGTATAAAAAACATCAATGCTAGAGGCTCGTCAGCAGTGGATCATAATCAAATAAAAGTAAAAGTTCAAAAACCATGATCGCTGTTAACGATGGATTAAAGGCAAACCGCAGTTCGCTTTAATTTTCACAATTGGCTATCTTTCGTTTGAATAAAGACGGATTTGGGTAAAACTGTAATCTATATCAAACCGACGCTCTGCTATTAACAACACTCATAGCATTGCCATGAATTCTCGAGTTTTTTTTCTGCAAAGTGTACTTTTTATCAAAAAAAGGAGATGGCTTCAAACTTTACTATAAAAAAAGCTATAAAATATTCTCGTCGTCGCGAAATATCTGTACTCCTTTGACAGTTAATTTACTTTTATTTTACACTTCGGTAGATAATATAAAGGAACTGTAGTTTAAAGTCTTCTGGGTCTCAGCTCGACTACAAAACTACTGTGACAAATAAGGGGGAAATGGATAACACAAATCTGTTTGGTAAAGAAAATTATGCATTGTATTGTCTTATAGAACGGTTTCAACTCTATTATATTTATTTTAACCGCAAAAATAACTCTCTTCCTGTTTTATTCATTGCTATGTAACAGGGCCAAATGCCTAGCTTAAAAAATACAGGGTGTTGAAGTTGAAATTTAAAATTGTTTTTCTCCAATGACGTACGCCAATGGACAAGTTCTTCTAATACCGTTATAACTCCTGATGATTGTTTGTAAACTCTTCTTTTTCGAGCATTTTTTAACAAATATTTTTACAATTAAATTTATCGTAATAATATTAATATTTTAATTTACTAATTCCATATTTTAGTTTATTAATTGCTCCACATTTTTTCTTTTCCAGGGCTTTTCTAATATACTAAAAATCTAATACTCAGAATAACTTGAGACTTCTGCCAAAACTAATCAGTCACATTTATAATACGCACTTTTCGGTTCAATAATATTCTCACATAACCCAGAAACTGAACTAAAATCCAATGGACTAAAATTAGAGGAGTGTGGTGGAAACTGAATAGTTGCATCCATCACAGATAAATTAATATACAGATAGCGCCTGAGCATGTTAAAAAGTGTTAACAGCCGTGGAAGCAGTGTTGGTTAATTCAGCTATTTCCCCACAGATGGCCGCTCGAACGATCCCACTGCTGCCAGATATATTGTCTTGTCTTTACTATTGAAAACGGAGGATTACATTCAGCTTGAAGTTTTTTTTCAGATTCTAATAAAAAATTTGCACAAACTACGTATCTTTCCGTTTCATTAGATGAGTGCACATGGTATTCAACTTTTTATTTAATATGTATAATATAGCGAAAAAGATTAAACATTTTTGGCAGTAACTAATATTTTTTATAAACAATAAATTCATTTAAAATTCGGTAAAAATCGAAATGCATTGGTAAAAATCGTAAATACTGTATCAGACAATGAACAAAAATAGAACTAGGAACCCCCAAGGAAGTGTACTCGGACCCTTGTTATTTGTCCTGTAGTGAATAATCTGCCGGACTTCATTGAGTAAGGCATATTGTTCATGTATGCAGATGAGGTGACTGTAGTGATTTCGGAAAATACAGCTAATGAGATTAACCTGAAAATGGAAGCTATTGTTGGGCAATTCCTCCTATGGTGCCATATAAATAACTTAATTGTTAATCATGCTAAGACAAAGTTCATTGAGTTTACCGAAAGATATAAATTCCCAATAGAGGCTGGCTTGTCTATACCTAATGTAAACATCGAATGGAGCAATAGTATTGATTTTTGGGTACGTGACTCGACTCAAAATTAACATTAACATCTATCAGGGTAGAATGGCAAGCTTAATAAGGTTTGCTATGCTGTATATTCACTTTATATTGTATTTGTGATTCAGAAAAGAATTGTTAGGTTTATATTCGATTTAAAACCGAAAAGAATCATGCAGAGAAATCTTTAAAGAGAAACGTATTTTAACTGAAATACATAATCATAGCACACGTTATCAGTCAAATTTGTATTCGAGCAAATTTCAACACATGTACAAAAGATCCACGGATTGTACAGGGTCTCTCCTGTACAATATGCTTCCACTTCATATAACGGGCTTATCTCTGAGTAAATTTAAGAAATATTTAAAAAGAAATATTCTGGATTCTGTTGTTTACAATATAACTCAGTTTGAAGATGTTTTAACGCGAAAATTTTAGATTATCTTGTAGTTGTTGTCTGTGTGTTATAGGATAGGTATGTTTGTTTAAATGGTATTTTATGTATACGTATGTGTATATTTTTTTATATTTTTGATGAAAATGATTTAAAAGATACACGTATTGTTGGTAATTCTTGTTTATTATGTTTATAACTGTAGTTGGTATTATACATCATAGTACACTTAATGACGAACCTTCATGATGTTATTTATAAATGAGTAATAAAGAATCTATCTAGCTATTTATCTGTCTATCTATTCATTGCTGACAGGTAGATATGCTTACTAATTACTATAAGTATGTTTATCTAAGCTGTTTTTTTTTAAATAGGTATTGTTTTACTTTGTTACTAAACGAAACTACATTTGTAGTTTTTGGTGTAAAAGTGGTAAAGTTGGCTAGTCCTATATTCAGAAACTCTTTGTATACAACCAGTTATCACATATATTCAACGTCTGTAAGTCATCTACAAATTGTTACTATGAAAAATCAATTTTAAAAATTTAACTTCAACACCATGTATCTTTTTTGTATATAGGTAAATAGGGTTTTTATTAAACCCTGTATATCTTCCATGATTGTTAAATGATTAATAAAATATTATATTTTTCTTTCAGTATTTGAAGGATTGTATGAGGCGTTTTTATAAATGTGCAAGATGTCTTTGAATAAGTAAAACGACTCTGGAAAAAGACAAAAAGAATTTGATGTTGAAAAATGTCCTTGTGCAATTCAGTCCTGGTTGTTTGTGAAATAAAATTTACCATAACATTAAAACCGTAAAATCAAGTACCTAAGTCACATTAAGAATATTCTCAATTTTTTCACTAGCACACTTTTTCTGTTATTACAAAATTTTTCACAACGGAATATTGAGTATAAGTTGCAATTTTAGAATCTATATAATTTTATTTTTCAGAATTGGGAAACTACTCGATTAATTACAACTGTTAGAATATTTCCATAAATAATATCAATCGGAAATGAGAATAAAATATTGCTCTTCCATTTTACCACATTTTCTTGCTCGAAAAGCACGCAAAGCTATCATTAAATCCATATTGAATGCCTTCATTAAATGTATTGTACATACAAATTCACATTTGCTGTCCAAAAGGTTACTGAAACATTTAAGAATATATCATATATTCTTTTCATCGACATTGACAAATGAAATTAAAAGTACACATATATGTACATTATTCAAAGACCATATAATTATGGCTGTAATTAGCGTTTTACTGAAAAATTATTTGATACATACTGATTTTTCGGGTTGTTCTGCCGTGACCTCGGTGACTGGTCGCTGCAGTGCACATTTCTACCTTATCGATTCTTTGACCTGCCTTGATTGTTCTCGGGCTAGGCTCCTCTCAGTCGCGGTGAAACTATTGCGGAGTCACTACTGAATATGCCAACAGTGAAGAGTGGCGAAAGTTTGGAAGCATGGGATGCGACCAGTTACAAAGGCGGTTACGGGACGTCTCGGAAGACCATCATTATCCGAAGAACGGTTTCGACCGTAGTAGTTGTAACACCAACAAGAGCCGAAATCAATACACGGACGGGTCCAGAGATACCGATAGTGGGTCTGTCTACACAGAGCCTAGCCCAAGAATAACCAGGACAGGTCAAAGAAGCTAAAGCTAGTTATGAGCACTTTAATTCTGTTACTGGCAGCGACCAGTTACCGAGAACACGTCATAACAATCCGGAAAATCACTATATATATAGTGATAGATATAAAATCATTACAAAGAAATTTCATAGGAGGTACTTGTGTAGGATTTCCGTAACCTAGTAAGCTGACACATCTTTGTTTATTTATATAATAGGTAACAGTTAAGTTTCATTTTTGTTAGTCAAATTTATTCTAAGTTATCTCCGAGAATGGCATGGATGTTATTTTCAAGTTACATATTAATATATTAATTATAAAAATGAGTCCTGCTACTAAAAACAATTTAGAAAATTGTTCTAAGGACATTTTAAATACCGCTCGATAAGTAACTTCCACCTTAGTTCCTTTAAAGTCAAAGAGAAACTACGAAACGGTATATAAAATACTTTGTAAGTGGAGGACAACAAAAAACGCACTGAGAACTGATGAAAATGTAATGCTAGCGTATTTTTGTGAGAAGGATTTTATACATATTTTAGTGTTTTTCACAATGTCTTTCGTTATTTTAGGCAAAATCTCTTAAGGCTGTTGAAAAGTACTATACAAATAGATGAAAATATGAACATATCGCACTATAACAAGCTACTTACCTTATTAAAACGTCAAAATGAAACAGGAACCAAACAAATCAAAAATTTTGTCTGCGGAAAACGTTACTAAAATAGGCTCCAAACGATAAGTTCTTATTATTAAAAGTGGTACTAATATTTGGTTGAAATGAGACATGTCGGCGTGCAGAATTGTGCAGTTAACTCTAAAATTTATGGAAGACACGGAGAAAATTTTAGTTATAACTTTACATGATACCAAAACCAAAAAGAAACGTATATTTACCGTAGGATCAACGGATATTAAATTTATCATAAATATGAGACTCAAACAAGTAAAACACAACAGACTTTTCGTTTACTATAATCACGGTAAGTACAATACAACTAGTTGTAACTCAGTTTTGCAAAAATTCCGCAGATTTGCAGAATACTTAAAACTTCCAGGTGCAACCAGTTACATTGGCCATTGTTTGAGGAGGACGTTTTCCACCTTCCTCGCTGACAGTGGAGTGGATATTCAAACACTTAAAAGACATGGAAGGTGGCAGTCAATTAGTATGGCTAAAAATCAGGAAAACATCGTGAGTTGGTTGAAAATTTGAAAAAGTATGTTCCATCAGCAAGAACTAGTGGCACCTCAAGGTCATTTAGGAATGCAGATAGCAGTTAACAGTGATATTACGTATTACTGGCTTCCTCAGAAGCATTTATTGTCAGTCAAAATAAATATATCCAAGTATACTTATATCTAAAAATTCATAGTTTCCATGATACAGAGTGTTAAAGATTTCGAAATTTGTATTTATGTTTTATTTACTTGGAGCTTTCGTGATAAAATAGCAACACTACGTTTCTACGTTTAGTCTAATTATTCAGTATATTTAAATATTTCCATTATCTCCAGTGGCGTAGAAATTCTGTGGCACTCTTCTTTTATTTCAAATAAAAATGGTATGCCACTGTCTTAATTATAAAAGATACTTTCAATTTTTGGTTATTTTGAACATATAATGATTCTTTAAGGCTGGCGTTTCAAGGACAAATAATCATATCTAAAGATGCACCAAAAAGTGCACCAAGTATATAGGTGGAGGTTCTTATTAGCGTAGTACTAAAATATAATGCTGAAATTGAATTATTTTCCTTAACTTTTGAAGGGAAAATGTTCTAGAGATCATGAAAAACCGTGAATTTGTACCTTATCACTGTGTTCTATACATCGTGAAAAATAGTTGATAATTTAAATAAATTCAAGTGTTACTAGCTTTTTAAAATAATTCTGCGGGATGTAATAATATTTATAATGTCGTATATAATTTTCTTAATGTGCAGTTGACTCCGTATATAATTTTCTTAATGTGCAGTTGACTCATAAAATTCAGGAGATTTTATGATAAAACATAATAGGTGAAAATGATGCTCTTCTTTCTTATTCTAAATGACTTATCGGCCTGGAAATTGTTTTGTATCCTGGAGAAAACGTGTATAATTGACCTAGTGAAGAGATATTCTTTCTAACTTACTCAGATTTTTTTTAGACTGTTTCAGCAAACAGCTATGAAATTCGTTGAAAATTTTCATATAAATCGGCGCCCTTAAAAAATATATGTGCATTTCGTAATTTGTGCGTGGTGAGACCTATTAGGCTTCAGTAATACAGGGTGTCCCGAAATAAACGCACCATAGGGTAAGAGTAAATTCCTGATGACAGAATAATGCGATATAACTAAACGTACTTTAGCCAAAAGTCGATGGTTAAAAAGATACAGAGTATCAAAATAAAAATTTTATCTTCAATATTTGTAAATAATTGTTTAAACAATTCAAATATTTGGATACATTTTGGAAATCTGGGGTTTTTGGAGGCGAGAAATTCAAATTTGTTTCTAGTTTTGACGCTACTAGTAGAGGGCGCCACGTATGGCACATCATGCTTCTTTGAAATGGAATAACTTTTTTGCGGTTTAGTGTATACATCTGACTATTAAAACAATCGATCTTTTTATATACAAGGTATACATCATTAGGAATAACCGTTTTCGAAATAATCCTATTTGAAATATTCAATGCACCGAGGAAAAGTTGTTTTAATTTCAAGTAAAACGTCTTTTCCGCTGAAAATACAGCAAAATGTTCCTTGAAAAAGTTACTCAAAATGATAAATCATGACCATGTGCAAAAATTTTAAGAGTGAATTTTAAAGTTTCCTTCAGCTTTGACGAAATGCAGAGATATTTTAAATGAACAATACAATGCATTTTAAAGAAATTTGCAAAGAATAATTATTTGCTCAAAATAATAGAATCTTAACGTATCGTTTTTTGTATAATTGAGACAGTGGCGTACCATTTTTATTGTACACAAAAGAAGAGTGGCACAGAGTTTCTACACCACTGGTGACATTGGGAATATTTAAATATACTTACTGATAATTAAACTTAGGGTATCCCATTACAACCTAAAATTATTGTTGTTTTATCACGAAGAGTTTCCATGTAGGTAAATATAATAACACCCTGTATCTCGGAAACGATGAACTTATAGATAGAAATATATCTGGGTAAAGCATAATCAGCCCTTTGTCACGCGACACGAAAATTATTGCCGCCGTAACAACAAGGGAGGGGTTCGGAAATAAAGTTCACATAATAGAGTCACAAATTTTGATATATTTATTGATGGCAAAAATGAGGGGGGAACAAAACACTAGATGAATAGATCAGTCTACTGGACTTGTCGGATCTACCGGGTAAGTATCTGTGGTCAATCTTATCTTATGGTTGTCTAGATTAATTAATGGTTCGCAGCGGACTTCAAATCTAATCTAACCACAATTCAAGTTAGAATAATAATATGTTACATAAACATAGGGAATCTATTATATTATACAATATGTACTACAAAATTGGGTTACCCAATAGCGCTATTGCGTACCTTACAAAACAATCGTTTGGTATTTGAAAGTAATAACCAAAATACATACATTATATTCACCAATAAATTGTGGACTACTTTTAGGCTACTGCGAACTAATATACCTAGGTATATACTTGTACCAATCTTACAAATCTTACCCTTATTGGACCAAAAGGGACCAAGTATAGAGACTGATATTTATAACTTAAATAAAATAAAGATTATCAAGCGAAATGAGAGGATTGCAGGTTCTAAACACTACTGTGATTTTATAGTTGTGTACAAAGTCTATGCTAGAAGTAAAATGAGCAGAAAAATAACTAAATTTAACTATGCAGGTATGGCAGGCAAAAGCAATAGGAAAAATATGCGCATGCAAGTTTAGGCAGACTTATCTGTTGGTCCCGGGGATCCTGTGCGATGTCTTCCCAATATAGCGAGCGGAGGACTGCCAAATTTGGACTGCGGGATCTTGGGATACGTCTATGAGCTGTGCAAGTGCATGCGGTAGTGTCTAGAGTCTACGAAGCGTCTCATGCAAGAACCAGTGGTAGCGATGCTCTCAAGTCTCAATGATAGTGCAGCAAGATATACCAGGCGTTCGAACAAGCATACAAACGTGAGACGAGGAAGGAGATTATTATTAACCATAAGCGGAAGATATAATAGGGAAAAAGAAAAATAATAAGGCCTAGAAGAGAAATAAATGCTTACTGACTATGACTAGCAAATAAAATGTTAAGAGGTGAAGGTATCTGCAGCAAGACAACTTACCTTGGAATGGTGTGAGGCCTTGAAGTAAAATGTGGTTTCTGACTTTATTAGAATCAAATTCAGTAGAATCTATTGCTTGGCTAAACAGCCATGTATCTTTCAACATATAATTCTAATTTTACTCAAGTAAATCCATAAAAATATGTCTCGAACTTGTCCAGTTCAACTTGAGAAGCCAAAGAGCCAGCAAAAAGGACCACATGGGCAGAAATAATGTCAAATGTGAATATTTAGGGAATTTTTGAAATTTGGTCTGGCTGTTGTCAAATATATGTCATCATTTTAAAAATTATTATAATTAAAGGTAAAATTATTATTTTTAAACCTCTTTTTTTCAAATCAATATAAGCAATCCTTAATGATATCTGATAATTTGTAGGAACAAGAATAAAATAATTTCTCAACGAACCTAACCTCGATCAAGTTTGTTTACATACTTTGCAGCGGAATAATATTTGAAATTTGCGAAAATGAATTAATACGAATGAAATATTTACTAATAGCAGTGGATGAAAGAGCAAAAGAACCATAAACGATTGTGTTAAGCCATCAGTACTGAATAGGAGAGAGTGAAATAATTGTCCGATAACAATAAATAAGAAATATATCAAATTTGTTACTCGTAATACTACTAAACCTAATGACCTAGAAATGACCCGTAACACCTTCCAAGGATGCCAGTAATATCTGAGACACACTGTATAGTAATAAAGTGACATTTCAATGCAGTAAAGTGCCACTTTAGTAAACGATTTTGAAATTAAAGCAACATATTTTCAATCAAAATGCGAAAAAATAATTACTTTCGCCAAGGGACCGTCGATCGAGTCGTTAGAAATAAGGACGAAAACCCAGGATGACTCTATGTGGAAGAAGAAACCGCAATCCATTTTCAGTGTGGGTTTAAACGCCCACCGTGGGTGAGATTTCTACAAATTTCGAAAGAGAAAAGCTGAAAGCTACGTGGAAGGGTCACTGGAAAGGCTTTGGAGACTGATTAGGTGAAAGCTAAAGAGTACATTCGGAATATACAGAAAACCGCAACGGAACCGAAGTATAGACAGTGTAACAGGACCACAATTTATAATCTAATTAGTTTAATCTGCCTGAACTGAAATAGAATTTTTATATAAATGTAAAAAGTAGTTTTAATAAAAGTTCAACTAACTTTAGATCCTTTTTTCATGAGGAATAGAAAATTTAAACTGTGTCCAAAACTAAACAAAACTTAATGATTTATTATACCCACAGTACACAAAATAGTGGAACAGCTTCCTATTTAACTTTTTTGAAAACTTGATATTAACGAGTTTCATAATCTCAAACTATTTTTTTAATATCTTACCATAATATTAGTATTTTAAAATCCTTAGTAATAATATATTATTATTATTATGTTACATAACTCTTCTCTACGACAAGCTCTGTATATGACAAAAATCAGTGCCACCTAATTAAAAAAAATAATGAAGAGACATTTTATTTTACATTTGAAGATATCAACTTGCCGTGACCATTAATCATATTTCATCGGAGATCTCTCAGAAAAGTGTCAATTCCCTCTCTAGTCAATATTCTTGACTTCTTCGGTTTGTAACCATCAATTTTTCTTTTAAAGAATGTTATTATTTTTAAATATTTGCTAATGTCGATATTGTGATGTAAAAGTATTGTTGCCTTTGCCATGGAATAATAATACGAGGATGGCTTATACTTTTCAGATTATTCCAAACAAATATGCTGGCAACACATTTTCCACTTAGTATTTCACTTTTTTTAAAGAATCAGCATTTAACAAAATCATTATGAGTTTTGTTGTAAACTTTTTTTGATTTTTCTGGCAACACATTTCCTCTGTCGCTTTAAAAATTTCAGGAGTCGTACTCGGAATGTCTTCTGTACTACTATCACTATTGGAATCCATATTTTATCAATTATATATGAATAGATATGTCACTTTCTTAGGAGTTTTTCGCGTACTAAATATAGCGTATGACGAAAATGGCGTTTGTTAATATTATTGCTAGGCATCCGTCACAACTATCAATTTGGTTCCAACAAAATTATTTGATTTTAGTTATTGATATACTTATTTCCATAAATACATAATGATATATAGCAAATTTATAAGTGTTCTAAATACCAGCCGTGTATTAAGTTTTGTATATTACCTTCTTCACGCCACGGATCTTAAACGCCTAATTAACACCCTAGGTATATAAATAACTATTATTTCCAGTTTTTGACAATATTAAGCTAAAAGCATTACACACACTTTTCTGTCACCCAGTTAATGCTATCAGATTGAAAGATTCTTTTCGTCATAGTTATCATAGATTATAATTATCATGACCGTTTTGGTAGATGCAGTGCGTTGCACACTCATTGCAACATAAAGGTTTCTAACCTAAATTATGACAGTTTAACTGCTTGTTTCATGAGTTGTTACACACGTGCTCAATTATGACAGGTCCTAATCATTTATGCTTTCCGTGATTATTATTCATAGCCCACCGGCTTACTTATTTAAAAGTAACATGTATTTTAGACTGTAAAACTTTATATTGCGGTGACTGTAGCAACAGCAAATTCTCAAATTTTGAGAAACAGCTCATCTAAATAAAGAAATAACTTATGATATGTAACTCTATTGATATTGAGTTTTCCATAAAATTATCGGGCACCTGTAACTTGATTTCACTAACGTATGTTACTAGAGAAAGTAAGAAAATGAAGTGATATGTAGGCATTTAAAATAGTGCACCCAATCATTGTTTCCGTGAGGTGGTATAAAACTGTAGGTATTATCTAATATATAAAATTCTCGTGCCACAGTTTTAGACGCCATACTCCTCGGAAACGGCTTGACCGATTTTTATGAAATTTTATATGTATATTCAGTAGGTCTGAGAATCGGTCGTAATCCATTTTTCATACCCCTAAGTGATAGGGGTGGTCCACCCCAAACAATTTTTTTTATTTTTTGGACAAAATTTTTTATTTTTATTTTTTTATGATGTGGCATTAAAAAATACATACAACCCTTAATCTTCATCCTTCTATCACAAGCCCCTATTTTTTAATAATCATTTTAGTAATTTAATCATTTTTAACCCTGGTCGATAACTGATCGATTATCACTAGATCAGTTATCCCCGCCAAGCATCTACCGGTGTCACTTCTCACCCAGTAAACAGCACAGAGTAGGGATGAGAACGAAACCGGTCTCCTGTCTCTCTCACAATAAGCCTTCTCTCACTCCCTACACAGTTTTCGACCATTATTATTGTGTATGAATCAAGCGTAATAGTGACGTTTACAATTATCATTTTACCTTCTAAGTGTAATTCTCAAGTAAATTTATTATTAATTTGCTGGGCCATAATTATTTATTTCCTATTTTATCAATAATTAATAAACTTATTAATTTTAAATGTAGTTCTCATTATTAGTTAATTAAGTGATCTACATAACCTCAAAAGTACGCAACACGTGTCACGAGCTCTCGCCAACAACGACTATTATTTTACTATATGGCTATTTTTTTTGTACAGTGAACAATGCCAACAAGACGTAAAAGGACTATTTGGGCCGTCAAACAAATAAAATTGCAGACACGCGAAATAATTCAAAAAATGAATGTTTCGTGTTTTGTTATTCTTATAGGCCGTCATCGTTCACAGTGCTCCATTCCTCTTTTAGTCATATACCACATCTCCACACACTTGCAATAAGTTAGTTATTTTTTATTTAACTGCCAAAGTATTCACTAGAAATAATTCATATGGCAATACAACGTTTGCCGGGTCACCTAGTTTTTTAATACATTTTTGTCTGAAGTTAGTGTCAATGTCAAAGTAAGTGCATGATCGTAAAAAAGTATCCAAACTGTGAAAAATAGTATATTATTATATTAGCATTAAGTGGCATTATTAATGTATGGTTTGAAATTATTCAAATTAAATTTGAATAATAAAGCAGAGTAGGTAAGTAGCATATATCGGTGTAGTCATGGATACTTTGCAAAACATTAGTCGCCATATTACTAATTGAGTTCATTTGTGATTGTTTGCGGTTTAATTTAATTTCAACTTTATCTCCTAGGATTATAAATAAATACTTTTGTTGCTACGAAATCATTTTTTTTTGTCGGTAAAGGAAATGTCAACCCGAGGGGTAAACCGCACTGGAATTTTGGTGTACACTCACTTGGAATTAGTGGAATTACCTCTGGAATTAGAAGAATTAGTACTGGAATTTGTGAAATCAGTCGTGGAATTAGAAGAATTAGTCGTGGAATTACTGGAATTGGTCTGGAATTAGTCTGGAATCAGTCCTGGAATTAGTGGAATTCGTGCACATACTGACAACAATGTTAATCCAAAAATCTAAAAACATTGTGCGCAATACGGTGCAAGTAGCAATAGCGCATATTTCTAATGTTTTGACTGGGGTGTAATGTATGCATTCTTTTGTTATCTCGTGATTGTGCACCTGTTACTTGCAGCATTGAGGGAGCCTTGTAATTTTTTACAAGATTTTTTATTTATGCAGGTAAGTCGGAATATTAGGGAATAACAAGGGAAATAATACTATTTGAAATACGTTTCATTGGATAGTATGTTCGGGAGGATTGTGAGATCAGATAGGTATTTGTGGCAATTATATGACAGTGTCTGTCTTTGTTAAATCGTTTAAAAGTCTTATTTCATGAGAATAATAATGTTAAGATTGAACAAAGAGTCACTCTTATTATTATTTATTATAACCAATTAATAGATAGTAATAAGTTGACCAATATTTTAAATAATTAAAAAAATATTTGGTTTTCTTCTCTTTACAAGGTGTAACAGTAGTAAGTATTTAAAACTTGTGAGCTTGTGAAGCAAGTCGAAAAATTACTAAAACTTTAGTACAATTTTTAGCGGAGGCGGTTCCTAAGGGAGAGCTTTTTTAAAGGGGTGACCTCGGAAACAGTTTTTAATGTGTAATATGAAAACGGTTCGACATTAAATTACGAAATTTTGGTGAAATATTAACCCTGACGTGCTTAATAAGTCTGATAAAATATATTTCAAAACTAATTCCACTAATTTCCTGAATTCTCTGAATTAGTGGAATTAGTAGAGTAATTAGTGGCATTACTTGGAAATAGTTGGAATTAGTGTACAACATTTCGGGCTGCGGTTTGCCCCTCGTGTCAACCTTAGAGACTCCTGACAGTCGAAAATGTCAGAGTTTTGTGACGGCTGGAGAACAACTTTTTTTTCACGATGGCGCGATTTTGTTCATCGCCGTTAAAAATGCCTAATTTTGCGTATCTATAGTGATTTAAAAAAGGCCCTTTTGACAGTTGGACAGAAAATAAATTTATATTAGGTACAATAAAATTTATTTTCGAGAATACACTTGAAGTATATCCGTTGAAACAATGCAAAGGATGAATCTCAGTTTTTTGGTTAAATAATGATAATAACTTAAACTGATTTCATGTTCTGACAAATTGTTTTGCATAAGGTATCAGTATCGGAATGCTTCTTTAACGATTAAACTTGTGTTTCTGGCACGGCTAAATAATGCGAAGTCTTATATTAAGAGTGGTAATGCAAAATCATTAATGACCTATCGATTTATCTACATATTATATGAAAAAAATTGTTGTTATTTTTGCCGTGGCTGCACAAAGCCAACTGAAACATGAAATATCGTCTGGGACAGCGTGACGTATTGGCAAATCCATTTACATTCATAAATCTTACGCAGATGCTTGGAGGCATCTGTATCAGATCCCGCTATTGTGTTTGAAAAAAAAAACAAAGCATAAAAAAGCGGATGTTTTATGCATTTTTTGTACCTTTCCGTGGTGAACTAGATAATTGGAACGATTCATTTTTCCTGTCAAAAACATGTTGTAGGAACTATGACTCGGTGGTAAGGATGCATAATCTGGAACCTGATGACAAAATGACACTAGAGATCGCTTTTTTTTGTAAACGGTTGAAGCAAAGGGAACGTTGCCAAACAAAGTTAAGACTTGAAATTAAGGTAGATAACGAAACGCGAACCAAACGACGCTGGGCATCGAGACTTCAATGCTTTTTCTCAGAAGAATACCATTTTCTTTAATTTTTTCATAACTTTATCTGACGTTTATAATAATTCTAAAGATACAGACCACTTATTTTGTAATTGGGATTTTTTGTTTACCACATTAATAGACAATTTAGATCAGATGGGCCTTGAAAGGAACGGTAAGTAGTGTTTTGATTTTATTTTATTTTAATCCCTATTACCTTCAGTGTGATCCATTCAAATGGATAAGGAATTGTGGATGTGCTGTAAAAAACTCAACTGAGAGTCAAAAATAAGACCTAAGTCTTGAATGCTATCAGGTCTCTTGAGAATGCTGTCTTGCAATATATAATCAAGCGACATAATAATAAAATGGCATAACATTACACTTGTTGATATTAAGAGACAACATATTTCTGTTACACCAGTCGTTAAGTGAAACAATGTTATTCTGAAGATCTCACAGTCCAAAACAGAGATAATTTGACAAAATAATTTTACATCATGAGCGTATAATAGGTGTTGCATATTAAAATTTTCCGCAATATCGTTAATAAATATATCAAATAAGAGAGGTAAAAGTATGAGCCTTGAGGAACACCTGATGTTTGAACAATCGTGTCAGATTTTAATCCACGATATTGCACATATTGGGATCGATTACAGAGGTATCACTGAAATAATTTTACTAAACCAGTATAGAGATCTACGGTGTTAAGTTTATTTAACAATTTAGGGTGGTCAAACCTATTAAACGCTTTAGAGAAGTCCGTGTAGATAACATCGACTTGACTTCCAACATCAAAAACTGCATAAATGTATTGAGTTTTACACAGTAAATTAGAAATTGTGGAACGGGCTTGAATAACTCATAACATAAATACGACATATAATATACTTTGTGCACATAATTCAAAACTGTCAAAACACCTTACTTTCAAGTTTGACATTTGTCGTTGATTTAATAAATTTAAAAAAGCAAATAAAATATTAGTTATTAGTAAACTTCTACCATCATCCGGAAAAATGTTAATATTGCCGTAACTGGTATAGTTGGTAGCATTTGGTTTTCACACAGGAGGTTCAGTTATTAACACCGAAGAATTTTTGTTTTGTTAATTCATTACCAATTCTTTGAAACCATTAAATAATGAATATTATTATTATTTAGAAAACACATGTATGATGAACATTTTATAGGATAATGGACAAACGTAACTTTATTATTAATAATTTAATTGATCGATATAACTGAAGAAATGAGTTTTTCTGGGAAACGGAAAACATTTTGCTATTATCAACACTTCAGTAATTACCAATTATATCGTTCATAATATATACTGAAGAAGTTAAATGCTATAAACTTTAATAACTATTAAAACTTCGAAGGTCGAAGATCAAATATGCCTATAGGTTTTCGCGCCGCTTGCTTGCATTTATTAGATAAGTGTGATAAAAACACAACAGATAAACATTTGTTTTTGACTTTTTTGGCAGCATTGGAGGATTTCTGTAAAGGTTTTAATTTACAGTCTCATTTAATCGGTTTATATATTTTTATAATAGTGTCTTATTATCAAAGTAACGATATACAGAAAAAATATTCAGAACTAAGGGATCTTTGTAACGGTGTAATATAAAATACTGTTATCCCATTTGATTTCTTCAGAGACTACTTTACTACAGGGTGGTCAGAAGTACGGAATAAAATTAAAAATCTTTTGAATGAGTGATTTTTTTTAAAACGACGACACACGTTAACTGATTTTACTTTTCCCATCTTTTGGTTATATAATAATTAATTTTACTTCAACCTCCTAACCTCCAGCTACCCCTACGTTTTTTCAAATGAAAACATAAGACATAAGGGGCTCCTTGTAAAGCTTATAGAAATCCAGCCATACCAAACAAACAAGTTTCATGTTTTCAATAGCAATGTTTTTAGGGTTGTATAAAACACCTACTTAACAAGTGAAATAAAATTGAATTATCTTCAGTGTTATCATTCATGAATTTGCACAGAATAAAATAAAGAATTTGAAACTGTACCTATCACTGCTAACGCAAAAAAAGATATCTCTTTTATGTTGCGTTTTTTTGGTACCACTTACTTGCCAGGCTTTCTCGTTAATTTATCTCTTTAGTTGTAAAGTGGAATTCGAAACGTTACTATTGTATCAAAATCAAGTTATTTACTAAATCGCAATGGTATTGTTGGAAAGGCAACACATAGAAATCTTGATATTGCTTCGATGTGGAGACAAAATAAGAAGTCAGGTTGAAGTGCTCGATTTATTTAGTGCTACATATCCCGAAAAGCGAAAATATTGAGGAACACGATATAGTACAGACTTTGCCCAAAACTGGACGGGCACGTGCTTTGAATGAAGAAAAGAAATCAGACATTGCATTAGAACTTGTTGAAAATCCTCATACTTCAACTGCTTCATTGGCCCGCAATCACGATGTTTCTCGAACTAATTCGAATGTTTTTGAAACAAGAGAAAACCACCTCTATAAGGTATATCTTGTCCAAGAGCTTATGGAGGACAATTATGATAGGTGATTACAATTTTGTGAGGAAATGATGAGATGGTGTGACGACAAAAATTGTTTTCAGCGAGACGGACTTTTTTCGGATGAGGCTAGGTTTTATTTAGATGGAGTAGTTAACAGGCACATCTATACCAGATATACCGAATGAAAGAATTTGGTTTCAACAAGATAGCGCTCCCCCATATTTTGGTATTGATGTTCGAAGATACTTAGGTGAAATGTTTCCAAATCGTTGGATTGGTAGACGGGGTACAGTTGAATGGCCGCCAAGATCCTCCGACTTAACGCCCCTGGATTATTTTCTTTGAGGATATTTAAAAGAAAAAGTCTACCAGGTCAAACCAGATAATATTGAGAATTTAAAGAACAAGATTAGGGCGGAGATGCAAAATTTACCAGCTGAAGTCATTCGGAATGCTGTGGACAGCTTTTGCTATTGTCTTGGAGAATTCCAATTAGTGAATGGAGGACATTTTCAGCATTTGCGGCACTGAGGTTATTTTTGTAAATTATCTAGTTGTTTCAATTTGAAAATGAAAAAAAAAATTTGTTATTGAAAACATAAATCTTGTTTATTTGATATGGATTCGATTTTCTAGTTTTTCAACGAGCCCCCTCATGCTTTATGTTTCCATTTGAAAAAAAAGTAGGGGTAGCTGAGGATAAGTGGGTTGAAGAAAAATTAATTATTATATAACTCATTCAAAAGATGAATTTTATTCCGTACTTCTGGCCATCCTTGTAGGTAATTAGGATGAAAGTAAAACAAAATTGAAATACTACCTGCTGTTTCTGCAAGGCTCATCTGATCTAAATTGATGATTGATGCGGTAAACGAAGTAAGGGGCCTGTAACTTTTTATCTGTTATAATCGCAAAAAAAGTTAGTTGACTGGTATACTTCTGAGAGAAAACGACGTGCAGCGTTTAATTATCGTTTCGTTAATTTGAAGTCATAGTCAGCTCAAACACCCTGTGTTTGGCAACGGTCAATTTGCTTCAGCCGTTTACATGAAAAATGCATTTCTTCAGTTAAATAGATCACACGACAACTTCTTCAAATATTAATTTTGTAAAATAGACCTATTGATATAAAGCCAGAGTACAGGTCTATTTTGTACAACTGAATATTTTGTATAGGTATGTTATATTTCAAGCTTTTATTATTTCCACAAAAATCATTTTAAATATTTATTTACACTAACGATACCAGCAAATTGCCAAGCAATGCATGTGGTGTGAAAAGTATTTTATAATATTAGTATCAATACATTTCACTGGATTTAAAATTCTATAAATAATTAACGAAATTAAATATAAATAATGCTACTATTTTTATTATTTATAATTCAAAATTTATTTTAAACGAATTTTGTTATTTAAATGTTCTATAAAATAAAAATCCTTGGATATTTAATAACACGTCTTCAAATGCAAGCTATTAAAAAATACAGGTGATAGTCGCGTCAAATTAGCATTTCACTTGCAACTTTTTGCGAGGAGGTCCGATTGAGATGCGGTTTTCTGCAAAATGTTCAGGGAATTGTTTATAACAAAAGGTACATCTAACCTCTGTACGCTCGCAAATTTTTAATTGTTTATTTAACAAATGACCCATTTTTGTTGAACATATGGCAAATGTCACACACGATTCAACGAAAATGTCTGAAAAATGTTCTCTCGGGGGTTTCGAGGTCCCTCTTTATCACTTTGGTGTTAGCTTTATTATTTATTGCGAAATTGTTGTAACTGGGCTAATTAACAAATTAAAAACTCCACCCCCGATATCACTAGAGAACCGGAATTTTTTCCAGGATTTCTGGCTTATTAAGGCAAACCATCGGCACAAGATTTTTGCAAATATAATTGTTTATTGTTCTATTGTTGCAACCTCGCTAATTAACAAATTAATAACTCTTCTCCTGGAATCGTTAGAAAATCAGATTTTTTTGCAATAATTCTGGGATCTTGGGGAGAACCATCGGCACAAGGTTTTTGCACGAAATTTTTTATTTTTCTATTTTTGCATTAACAAATTAATAACTCTACTCCCGGAATCACTAGAGACCCGAAATTTTTTCCGGGATTTCTGCATTTTTAAGGCGAACCATCGGCACAAAATTTTTGCAAATATAATTGTTTATTGGTCAATTGATCCCAGAATTATTGCAAAAAAAAAATCGATTTTCTAACGATTCCGGGAGAAGAGTTATTAATTTGTTAATTAGCGAGGTTGCAACAATCGAAAAATAAACAATTATATTTGCAATTACTTTGTGGCAATGCTTCTCCTCATCATCCTAGAGTTATTGCAAAAAAAATCTGTTTTTCTAGTGATTTCGGGCGTGAGCTTATTAATTTGTTAATTAGCCAGGTCGCAACAATTGGAAAATAAACAATTATGTGCAACAACCTTGTGCCGATGGTTCTCCCCTTGATCCCAAAGTTATTGCAAAAAAAACTGGGTTTCCAACGACTGTGGGAGTAGAGTTATTAATTTGTTAATTAGCTAGGTTGCAACAATCGAATAATAAACAATTATATTTGCAAAAATTTTGTGCCGATGGTTTGCCTTAATAAGCCAGAAATCCTGGACAAAATTCCGGTTCTCTAGTGATTTCGGGGGTGAAGTTTTTAATTTGTTAATTAACCCAGTTACAACAATTTGGCAATAAATAATAAAGCTAACACCAAAGTGATAAAGAGGGACCTCGAAAACCCCCCGAGAGAACATTTTCCAGACATTTTCGTTGAATGGTGTGTGGCATTTGCCATATGTTCAACAAAAATGGGTCATTTGTTAAATAAACAATTAAAAATTTTGCGAGCGTACAGAGGTTAGATGTACCTTTTGTTATAAACAATTCCCTGAACATTTTGCAGAAAACCGCATCTCAATCGGACTTCTCCGCAAAAAGTTGTCAATTTTCACTTTTTTCATGCTAATTTGAGGCGACTATGAATTTAATGTTTGCACTAAAATCCTATTCCGGTAAATTTGCCCTTAGATTCCTAAGAGGTTATTTGTTATGGTAATGGATCTATATAATTACGATAGGTCTATATAATTATGTTAGGTCTATATAATTTTCAATATTGCCTTTCACCTTCCACAAATACAGGACAAATTTGAGAACCTCTCTAAACATTGATGGGAGTACGTGTAACCAACGTTAAATTAAATAAAGTGGCCAGAACCAAGCGTAATTACATGGGCGCAGTCAGAAATAATGAATTAGGGGGGACTTCAAGGCCTTTGGTAGTTATGGTTAAGTCATTTATTTATCATTTTAAGATCGTGTAAAAAATAAATAGTTATCGTTCCACGTCCTATTGTTAAAGAAAATCTGTACATTTATTTCTATGAAGCAAGTATATACAGGATGAATCAGTCATAATGTCATTAATTTTAGCAACATATTCAGAAGGCCTAATAAAACAGAAAAAAAAATAGTTTTACTCGACCTTTCAAAAGATAAACAAATCTAACAATCGGTAACATGACGCTCCTGGTACGCTACAAATTTTCTAATGATGCGTTCGAATATTGAAATTATATTGAAGTCCAACAACGTTGCCACTCAGGACCACATACATATAATAACGGCATGTTTGGTACTGAAGTGATTTTTTTCGGTATTTCACTACTTCACTTTACCCGACTTGAATTGCATTTTTATTTATTTATTTTTATTTATAAACTCGACTGGTCTTGTCATATTAATCATTTATATCATAAATTAACATCTTCTTGTTATGGCCTTAAATGCTTATCAACACAGTGTAGCCAATATGTTCTCTTATCTCTGTATTACGCAAGTTTTTATTCGCATCTGCGGTATGGGATTATTCATTGGGGTTTGTGTAGAGATATTAATAGAGTATTTGTGATACAGAAATATGCCGTTCGTATTAATGGCAATTTAGGGTTTAGAGAATCTTGTAGGGAAACATTTAAATATTGTAAAATTTTGACCGTAACTGGTGTGTATATATTGGAGATAATGTGTTTTGTTTTTCGTCATTTAGAATTATTCACAAAAAATAATCCCAATCATTTATATTATACGCGAAATAAACATGAACGACATTATTCATCCTTATATCAAAAAGGGGTTTATTATAATGGTTGCCGTATTTAAAACTCTTTACCAATCGAGTTTAGAAATATAAAGTATATTTATACATTTAAGAAAGAGTTAAAAAATATCTCATTGAAATTTGTCCGTATAATATTGATGAATATTTTCAGAACAATGTTGTTCAGTAGTTTATAATGATGTTTGCCTTCTAATAAATTTTTATCCATCCACTATTTTGAATTTTGTACTTGTGTGTATTATTGTATGTATTATTGTGGTATTTATTTTGGTTTGTACTATTTTGACGTATTTTTCTGTGTAACTATACATATGAGAAATAAAGTTTATTAAAAAAAAATAGGAAATCTTATAAATAATTATAAACTGCAATAGCTCTACACAATCGCACGAAATTCACCAACCTCTACCACGCGTGCATCTGTTCCAGACGCAGTTCGACGGTGTGCTCGCCTGCACAGGAAGCGGACCCGATCGATGTTCGATTTATTCCGTGGGTAATGTATTAAGTGGTAATTTGAACTGCCAATTTTTTAACTGCGCCGAAGGTGCCGATTATAGCCTGTCCGATGTCAGTGCTGAAAAATGCATTACGGGCAAGAAGATTATATGCACCGAATTACCCCGAAAGAAATCTTCCAAATGATCAAAAAAAATAATTTCTCAGTTCTTAGTTGCAATAGATGATGATCCTAATATGTATAACCACATTTTGTGGACAGACGAAAGTCATTTTAGTAGTCATGGCATTCCAAACTGGAAAAATACTCATCAATGGTTGGACGAAAACCCACATAGTAATAGAGAAGTTCAAAAGCAGGATCACTTTAGTGTCAATGTATGATGTGGAATAATAGGGCGCCATTTCATAGGTCCATATTTTTATGATGGTGTCTTAATGGGACAAAGGTATTTCAATTTTCTTGCAAATGAAATTTCTATTCTTATAGAAAATGTGCCACTTCAAATTAAGAGACACCTGTCGTTTCAACTGGACGGGACGCCTTTCCATAATGCTGCAGTTGTTCAAAACTATTTAAATTTGCACTTTGAAAATATGTGGATTAATACTAGTGGCCCTTTACAATTTGCTCGAGAGCCCCAGATCTAACCCCTCCTGATTTCTTCTTGTGGGAAGCCCTATACAATATTGCGTGTAAAACTAAAACAAACAGTATTAATAATTTGAAGCAGATAATTAATTAAATAATAATGGTGACCACATTGAACACCTATTAAAACATTAAGTATAAGTTGTATTTATTTAGATGTTTATTTATTTCAGATGAAATTCCTTTTCTGTTTACGTATTTCACTTCATATTCTTTATCTTATTGTGGCATCTCTTATATGATAGGTGGGTTTGTAATTCTTACAAATTAATGTTGTATATACAGTTGTGTTATTAAATTGTGTATAGTGAATACGTTTTTTATTGTAAGTAGAACTATAGTTATTAATATATTGAACCAGCAAGAGCATTGAAAAAGATCTGTATGGCTGACTACTTCGTTGCAGTAATAATTATGAAATAGAGAAATTCACTAGGGAATTGCCCGTAAATTTTTAAATAATGAGAATATAAAAAATGTTATATAGGGCTAATATTCAAAATTAAGGGCTCTTTACAGTAACATATTAAAAAATGTATGTTGCTGGAAAAATATTTTTGAAGCGTCGTGACGCCTAGCTTCATATAGATAATTTCTGTATTTTGACCCTACCTTCAAGTAAAAGTAATCATAACTGCAATAGTTTCTAAAATAATTTATTTTTCTCAGCCGTTTCCCAGAAAAACTCATTTCTCCAGTTAAATCGATCACCCTGTACTTAAAAGTTTTTTAGATAAAAGCAATGTTTTGATAGATAATCAGCACGGATTTAGACAAAATAAATCAGCTAGTACTGCAATTCATTCTTTTTATGAGAAACTTGTAGACTACATCGAGGAGGGGGAGTGCCCTGTTGGTATCTTTTGTGATATCAGTAGGGCACTCGACTGTGTCGATCAAAATAAATTATTAGGGAAATTATATGCGTATGGAATACGGGGAGTGCCATTAAATTGGATAGAGTCATTTTTGGAGAACAGGTCGCAATATGTAAATTTAAAATATTTTCATGAAGGTTGTGCCGCGGAGGTCAATTCTAAGCAAAGTGTAATTAATGTTGAGTACCTCAGGGGTCCATTTTGGGGCCTATATTGTTTTTAATATATACGAATGAACTGGGGTCACTTCACTGGGGTACTCATTTAGTTATGTATGCGGATGACCAGTCTTTACTTGTATCGGATAAATCTGATGATCGGTTGCAGAGTAAATGCAACAATAGTTTGAATATTTTAACTGATTGATGTTCCGGTCATAATCAGTACTTAAATATTAAAAAAAACAAATTTCTTAAGATTTCGCAATTGGCAAAAACAATGCTGTAATTTAGAACTCAAAATCGGACAAAGACAAGTCGTACAGAGTCAAAGTGTCAGGTTTCTGGGAATAGTTTTTGATGAATTCTTAAACTGGAAAACACATTGCAGTCAATTACCACTGAGCAGCTTCTAAGTTTTTATTATTGTCAGGTTGAGTCTAGGTTGAGATACGGTGTGTGTTTCTGGGGCAATTCCACTTTTTCCTCAGATGATTTTATCATTCAAAAAAGAATTTTGCGAAGTTTGTTAGGACTTTCGAATACAATTTCTTGCAGAGAAGTTTTTAAACAACTTGGTGTCTTAACTTTAGTATGTGTTTTTATTTTAGAATTGTGTATTTATGTATATGTTAATAGACAACAATTTGTCACCAATCATAACGTACATAATAGGAATACTAGGCAGAACAAACATCTCCATGTACCATTTCGTAGGTATAAGGTATCAATTAATTCACCCATATGTTTAGGTTTAAGGGTCTCCTTTAAGAGACAATTAAAACTATATTTATTAGATAAGTCTTTTTATACATTGACTGAATTTTTTGTAACCTAGTTTTTAAGTTTAAAAAAAAAATACAGATTAGATTTTTTCCGTGTAGTACGTAGAAAGAAAATCGATACCTACATTAAATTTGTTTTGTTTTGAATTATTCTCCTATTCTACTAAAGCAGTGATTTTATTGGCAACGGTAATAGATGCTTACATTTCTCAAAGAGAACAATAATGCCTAACATTCTTCAGTTACAGACTAAATACTGTTTTACGATAAGACTTCCATATTGAATGAAAATACTGTTTACGGACATCGACATAACAATAATATTTATTCGAAAATTAATGAAACGGGTCACCACCAACGACGTAATTCCAAACGATTTCCCCAGATATTTTCGTAATACAAATTGAGATATGGCCAATAAATAAAAAAATCTATAGGTATAATTGGAAAATCCGTTTACAGAAGGTCTCTGCGGATGGGTTATAAATTTTTTAGTGTGCAATTCCTTGATTGTTTTGCAATGTGACATTTAATTAAATAAACAAATAATGACGTTCGTAGTTTTTTCTTTCTTGTTACATTATTTATAGATTTTATCATGTAATATGTATTTATTAATTTATTTGCATGGAAACATAATTGTAACTAATACCAGGTTTACACATGCTTGGATTTGGTGGCGCCAATAAAATAAAATTGCGTGTATAAACCTCTACTGGCGTACTATTTTTATCAGTGCTCGCACGGATCAAAAAAGTTAGAGCATTCCAACTTTTCCATGCGTTAAGGTGCGTTTACATATGCAATGATATGCTACTGCCAGTATTTACGCCAGTTGAACTCTTATCTCAGTAAAGGTCACATACATTATGAATTTATTGCGCCAGTTTCATTTGTTGATTGCTAGCTATAGTGATTTGTTCTACTGAATTAAAAAATCTATCAGCCACTGCAAAGCAAATAACCTCCTTGCTTTCTAAATTTTTATTTAACTCTGAGTTATATGCATTCCTTATAGAACATATTTAAGCTTTGACCTCTGACTGGTCGGCTGTAATGGTCGGCTTGTCTATACAATCACGAGCCTTATGCCCCATCCACACTATCGGCGAGAGCAGGCGAGGGCTATAGCGAGCGCGATACTCGACGAGGGCTCCATCCACGCTCTCGTGCTCGACCAGTCTCGGACTGTCTCCCTGAGTGTGGATGCAGCATTACAGATATTCTAGTGCAGTTGAAATTAAAGTGATACGAGACATTTGAAATTTAGTTGTGCTGTAAAATAATGTATGAGAGGCTCTCTGAAGGTGATTTTAAAAATACGTATTTAAATGCACATGGTGTTATGCTAGAGGTGGGAATTCTAGTTCATTTGAAGGAAATAGTTCACTCGGTCTCGTTCACTAAAGTGAACAGTGCACGGAACTAGTTCCTTTAGTTCACATTAGTTCATGTTTACAACTTATTCTTTCCAGTGAAATTTAGCTCAGAGAATATTAAATGGTCTGTGTTTAATTTTATATTTTAAAGAAGATATAGGCTAAAACTGGCAAATATTCACGGCAACCTGCCGTTACCAATATATAATCGGACCCTTTCCGGACAAAAGATGTTAGCATCTTCATAAACAAGATTTTTTTTAAGTAATGGTATTAAGCGCATAAAAACCAACACCGTACGACTTTTTTATTGACTAGAGTGATACGCCATGTGCTTTATATTAAAAAATCGCGTAATTTCATAAATTTGTCTCGACCATGAATTTTTCTTCAAAGCTTTAAAAGATTTACGTTTAATAAAATGTTAATTTATTAGTAAAATTTCTGTACAAATTTGTTGCAAAAAGTATTTTTTAAAATACATACTAATTATGTGTATTAATATGTAACAGTCGGTCGTAAATTGTAATATTTTTTATATATTCATCAAAAGTATCTAATATTATGATTAATGAAAAACTCCATCTAGAATCATTGCCTTGCTCGATGTCCACCCGTACCCGTGAGTCTCACGTGAGGCTATTTTTTCTTTCCGTTCACCGTTCGCTGTTCAGTTCACTTATTTCATTCGTTCCTCTGCGTGCACAACAGTGACTGAAACCGATCGCCGATGTCCATCCAATTGTACCTATAGTTTCCGGTGAATGAGTGAACTAGTTCATTTAGTTCACTACAAGGAATAGTTCATATGTACTAGTTCGTTCACGAACTGCATGCCTCTACGTCATGCTGCAGTTATAGTTGCCCTAATATATAATCTTTCACTCACGTTTCTTATATACAGGCTGTATCACATAAGAGGGCCACTCCCATGTATCTCGCTTAATATACGAGACACGTCAAAAATCTTTAATTGTTTTTTGTTGTAATTTTGTAAGCTCGTAAAAACAAATTTGAGATCCATGGCCAACTTTATGACAAAAAACCCTGTAAAGTGCCCAAACTTTTTTATTTTAAGATGTAGAGAAAACTTATAGGTAATAAATTTTTATTGCAAAATTGATAACTTCCACCTGATATAAACAGATTTTTGAAATATCGTATGTGGTTTGCTGCGCCCTCTAGGCGGATAAAAAAGTTTTTTATTGGAGCAGGCTATGGCCACAAAAAATTGCCTATTTTTTCGTCTTTCATGCAATATAGTACATGTCGCCCTTATCTTTTGTATTTATTACATATTTTTCAATTTTTCTTAAAAAAATGTACCTAAATATTTTCGTGTTGCTCAAGATAATGTAGAACCTGTTTTAAAGACGCGAACTGCAAAAAAATAATAAACAGAATTTACTTTTTTTATGCAAAAAACCGATTTTCTTATAATATTATTTTACTGGTTTTCACATTAGAAGCAATTGGGTCTTTAAAATTATTTTGACACAGACAATGTAATAAAATGTAATTATACAACTGTAATTTAGAATTACTACGTATAAATATGCATTTTTAATAGTAAAACTGTGTATTTGTACATAAGAAATGTAATTTCATAAACTGGCATTTTTAGAAAAAATCATGTAATTTTATAAGAAAGATGTAAATGTACGGTATTCACATGAAGATTGTTGTAATACAGTATGAATTTGGTATTTTTTATACTGATGTATGATGTGAATAACGTGTAAATTTACAATCTTTTTTTTATTAGTGTATATTGGTAGATACTTCATTTGTATGTACATGGTTTAAATGAATAATTACATTCTGAATTCTTGTTAAAGAATTAGTAAATTTACATCCTATTTACGAATATGCGTAATTTACATGATAAAAACATATATATATTCATGTATTATCTATACTTCCATCTCAAACCGCGTAAAGAACCAGCATGACCAATGTGATTTGTTATGCCAAAAGGATAGTGTCGCATTTTTTCCATATTTTTGAAATATAGACGTTGAGGGGTATGTTACAGTTTGAAAGTTATGTTTTATTTTTTTACTATAAATTCACTTTCATATAACAAGAAAGTGGGCTTACTATTTTTATTAAATTTTTATATTTTCAATTTAAATTATGTAAACTTCTGTTCTGTTTTTAGCAGATCATTATGGTATTGCTATTTTTCTGAGTATAATGCACTTTTATTAATTATGACTAAATAAATCTATTGCAGATATACCAGTAATAAAATTTGAATATTCTACAAAAAATTATAATTAAAGTTCTAGTTACAATCTAAATGTTCAGAAAAGGAGTGTCAGCAGAGTTAAGAGTTAAGGGCGACTTTTTTTATATTATCAAATAATACATCTCACGGCAGTTACAAAATCAGATTATAAACGTATTAAACTGTTTAAGACATTCCATATTTTCAGTAATACACGTTAGATATTGCTACGCTTCGACTAAAGGAGGATGAAATGTACGAAAATAATTCCCAGGTATATAAACTGACGCCCCAAAACGCTGTTCCTGTCCCTTGACACCTCAGAAAAAGAGAAAGTCTGCTAATCTTGGAAATTGCAGAAGAGATTAAGACAATTCCTTTACTTATGAAACGCTGTCACCTGAATACGTACAAGAAAACGACAATTTGACAATAATAATACAACATATAATCCCGAACTGAATTTTTCGACATAATCGCTGATTCGTTTTGAATGTATTGTACACACTATTACATCAAAATTGTACTAAATCGGTAGAAATAGTTTGGAAGTACTTTTTGTTACATATGTATGGCTTTTTCTGTTCTGCCATCATTGATAAATGTATCCTTCCATAGCTTCCTTGCAGGAATCAAATAATGAGAAGATTGTATAGATAGAAGTATGCTTGGGGTATAAATAAAAAACGATTGGTTTATAATTTCACCAAATATGCATATGCAGTTTTCTGTGATCTAGTTAAAGCTTTCGATTGTGTCCATACCGAAATAATTGGAACATTACGGCGTACGGAGAAATGTTTTGAATTTATTTAAATCTTATTTAACAAAATGTTTTCAATATGTCAGTGTAAACGGTGCGATTTCGGATTTGCAGCCTATCTCCTGTGGTGCACCTCAAGGTTTTGCCTTAGGACCGTTATTATTTTTATGATATATTAACGACTTGCGTCTCTAGATTATTAAAAATGTGTTCTTTTTGCAGACGATATAACCTTACTAGCTAAGGCTGAATTGTATCAAATTGAGTAAGCCTTGACAAGGCCAAGGATTGGTTCAACGTAAATAAGCTAAATTTAAATAAAACAAAGACTAAAAATATGATATTTAGTTCAGATAGATGGACTGTAAAGCCCGAACCGGTTAGACTTCTTGGTATTACGTTAGATACTGGTCTATGTTGGTCAGCGCACATTGACAGTCTATGTTCAAAGCTTTATTCAAATATATTTGCAATGCGTCAACCTAGACCCTGTTTGAATAATGATGCGATGAGGGTGGTTTATTACGGTTTAACTTACAGTCAATTGTTATATGGTATAATTTTTTGGGGTAGTTAACCTAAATCAAATAAAAATTTCTTGTTGCAGAAGGCTGCTGTAAGAATCATAGACTGCACCTTACGGTTCTTACTGTACACTGTTGTTTAAAAAGTATGGCACCTACCTCTTCCTTGTGTTTCATTTTAAAAACATACACAAGAATTTACTAAATTTTGTATCTCATTCAGACAGACATGATTATAGCACAAGGTGGAGGCAGAACCTGGTATCATCATACTTAAGATTAAAAATGACAAATAATAGTGAAATTAACATAGATCTCTATAATAAATTTATGAGCTATCATGGTCCTGTTAATGTCGAGGTTATGTCTATGCATTATTTTCAGAGGTTGGTTCTAAGTTTTTTAGTTGAGCAATGTTCCTACATTACATGAGTATTTGACCTTTACTGTCTGACCTGTACTGTTATTTTTGTTGTATTTTTTATCTGTGTATTTGTAAAACGTTTTTGATAGTTTCAATGTTTTTTCATTTTTCAATCAATATGCATAGTCAGGATTGCGCTTCCAAAGCTGACAACAAATTATTGTGGAGAAAATTAAGATGGCCTCCACTTTAGATTATAAGTTTTACTGTCAACTATTCACTGCTGATCTTTTGAGCATCCTACCTTGTAAACAACTCAACATTTCCAACAAAATTTTTGTTAAACCCATATTTCCTAGCGAGAAACTTTCCTTTGTGTATTTATTCCTCAGGACCCATTAATACATCACGCCGAAAATTTATTTCCCTCGACAGATACTTGGAATAGATAAGGCTAGCTGAAATATCTTGTGTACATTTCATTTCAAAATATAATCTTTATGTAGGATGGGAAACTCATGCCGCTACCTGCAGTGTCATAACCAGTGAAATATTGGATTCCAAATATATGCTCCCCTGGTATAATTTGAATACGACTTCCAATTTCTTATTCGTGAAAAATGGTCTGACGTCCAAAATCAATAGTGTATAATAAATAAAAAGATTGAGAGCTGTATCAGCTACCTGTGTAAAATATATTACCATAAACAGAAATGATTTATATTAAGTTATTAAGGAAAGTAGCAAATGGATATGGTAAACTAATAAAGTTAAAACAAATAATAAATTTGGCTAAGATGAATATGTTTGAAGAAATTTGAATAACAAACAATATTTTTATGAAAATATTTCTCTTGAACGAATGAAAAAGTTTACTTTTTTGCTACATTTCCAATACTCGTATATCAGTCCTCTGTTGGTTATCTTAGTGATAAAATTTTACAAATGAAAATAATAAGAAATGTCTTTAAATCCATCGTTTTTAAAATACTTATAGTAAGTTTTACGTTGGCCGAGTACAAAAACCAACTTGAAATCATATCACCTGTTACAGTGTTACTTACAAATTGATCAACAAACTACATAAAAAATATTACTATCGTTAAGATGGCATTTTGATGAATACCATGTGTCCAAATACTGAAAATACAAAGTACACCTCCAGATTAAAAAGTTAAAGCATAAAATTAAGAAGCTGTATTTACTTGAATGAAGGATGTTCTAAAAATAGTATCAATATCAATAAAAAATAATTGTGCAAAAAAACACGTTTTGTTACCAAAATATAAACTGTAATTTTTTTATGATTTACTATATACAAAAATTCGTAGAGAAAATCCACCTAATTTCGGCTAGATTTTTTTCTTTAAATTAATATATTTTTATAAAATTAACATATTTGGTTGGTTTTTGAACAAAAACTCTAGCTCCAGGTCACTTATGCAGGAAACACCCCTGCATAAGTGATTTTTTAATTTTAAAAATTAAACCCATACTCTAAACACAAAAACAGGACAAATTGTTAGCACACATGTCGGCTCTCACTAATTGTAGTTTGATTAAAATTTAGAATGATATACGTAATGATCTTACCTCCAAAATATATACTTGTTCAAGTTTATGTGTTATAATATTAGCCTTAAAATAAACCGAAAAGTGTACATTATGCAGCAACAGTTGATAGATTACTTTAAGGCAAAATTATAACAGTTGCAACAATACTATACTCAGCTGTAAATTACCTGCATAGCCATTTGATTTGCCATGGGAAATTTTAATTTTTGTTTAAGGTAACTAAATAAACCGCAGAAGGGTTCATTTCTTTGGTGCTATTGCTCAATTATAGGAACATAAGTTTCACTCAAGAAGAATATCAATATCAAAAAATATTTAAATTTGATTGAACTCTCGAGGGAAAATTAAAAGGAAAAAACCTGAAAAATCTAAAGTATTAATAAAGAAGGAAATATCGAAATTTTCATACTCATGAAAGCAGCTATATTACAAATATGTTTTTTTAGTAAAAATGTTTTATAACCAATATTCATATATTTTTAGGTATTAATAATATTGTGTGAAACTAACTACTCAGTGGACAAACGCCCCAACCTGCGTTGAATTGCACCCACAATATCTACCCATTTATTCCTTATTATTAGCTTTTGTAACATTTGTTTGGTATCAGAGAACATACATATGACTTCATTGATAGGAATTGTAGGAGGTTTGATTTATATTAGCTTAAAATACCTTTCTAAAACAGTAAACACCAATATTCATATTAGGTAGAACTCACAAATTTGCCTGTGAATAATGAAGGACTATGCTTCCAAGCCATGATACTGACAAAACAAAAGTGCCTATACATTTTTTTGTAACATCTGAAGATATATCTAATTAAGAAATGAAAATTATCGCTTTTTTCTTCGAAACAAAGCTGGCAAATGTATCAAATAACCTATTGGTATAAATACTATTGGCAATGTGTCAAAACTGATTGCACTATTTCTTAAACTGCCTGAAAGGCTGATTCTGTCGCTGAAGGCTAGATCGAAACTTTTACTTCTGAAAACAAAGAAACGAGAATATTCCTTTGCAAACCGAAAATATTCTCTCAACATTCAGCGTTATTTTATCGTCTAAAATTATGTTCACACTAAAATTATTTCTACGTATGACGAATTGTTCAGTAATACATCTTTTCATATACATATAATTGATAAAATATGGATTTCAATTACGCCTCCTGAATTTTATAAAGCAGCGGAGGAAGCGAAAGGAAGTCTGTTGCCGGAAAAATAAAAAAAACTTACAACAAAACATATGACGATTTTTTACTGTATTAGAAAGGTATTTTAAGCTAATATAAATCAAATCTCTAACAATTCCTTCAATGAGGTCATATGTATGTTCTCTGATACCAAACATCTAGGTATGCTAATGAACAATTCCACAGACAAAGCTCTATTCATTAATTATCTAAAGAAATTAATCTATATAGATTTACTAATTAATTAAAACACTCTATAAACATCTAACTTCACATATGACCTCATTGATAGAAATTGTAGGAGATTTGATTTATATTAGCTTAAAATACCTTTCTAATACAGTAAAAAATGTTACAAAAGCTAATAATAAGGCATATATGGGTAGATATTGTGAGTGTAATTCCACGCTGGTTGGGGCTTTTGTCCACAGAGTAGTTAGTTTCACACAATATTATTAATACCTAAAAATATATAAAAACTTTTACATAAAGGGTAAACATTATTTAAGTAGGGATTGTCATATTTAATTCATTGACAGGCTATCACTTTTGTCATCGTCGATATTTGATTTCAAATAATTTTAATTCATGACTGGGCACAGACGAACATATATGAATTATATCCTAATATTTTTATAAGTAGTTCCGTTAATTGTACTGTAAACATAAAATTGTAATTCATAATTATATTAGTATGAATACATTGTAATTTATTGTTTGTAGTTCTTTATCTTTTTTCGTAAAATGTAGTATACAATGTAATATTTTCCTTCAATAAAAATATAGTACATAGCATCAACTGAAGTAGAGTGAATATTTAGCGCATTACAGAAATTAGAATACTTAGTAAAGCCCTCTGGCGCTACAGTGATACTGATCGCTCGAAAGATTTTTGCTATAAATAGCTATTTGTATAACAAGGGAGCCAAGTGCATAATTTCCTCCCGCGGATATCCATGGGAGAAAATGGCATTAAGTCCTGTATAATACATATGATTTTTTCTACGACTATTCACAGTGTTTTACATTGGTTTTACATATATTTTATTATGCATGACAATCAAACAACCAAATATATTAAAATATCATAAAAGGTATTTAGATAAGTAAATATTGTTAAAAATCAAAGTGCATGGAACGTTGCTAAGGTTGCTTCTTGTATTCAAAATAAACAAACTTCCCAAAAGTTTATAATGTATTCCGAATGTGAAGATGAAGTTCCTCATGATATTCTGGAAGAAGCAAAGGTGGTTTCGTTAAATCTATTACCGTTAAAGTCTCGTGAAAAATATGAAAAAGAGTACCAGCTATTTAAATGTTGGATGGAGACTCGGCAAATAAGAAAATTATGTGAAGAAGTGGTCCTATTTTACTTTTTCAAAAAAATGCGCCGATTTGAAGCCTTCAACATTATGGAGCAAATACAGCGATCTACACTCCAAACTAAAGACAATATCGATATTAAGTTTCCTAAATTAGTAGCTTTTTTAAATAGGAAATCTGCTGGATGGACGCAGTAGCAGAAGAGTACTTAGAGGATTGTATTTCTAAAAAATGTGAGGTAACCACCCAAATAATTATGGGAGAAAGTGCTACTTCAACAGTTATCTTATTTTTGAAAATCGTGTTTCTACCACAAGTGCTTTATCAACGACCACGATTTTGGAAAATAACAAACAAGAACCCATCTCCACCAGCAGAGCCAATATTTCTTCAGGGGGAATTTCCATTAGTAATTTAGCTAATTGTACCATAAATTTTAACAATATTTTGTTATTGATGTTAATTTAAACCTCAATTTAAACTGTTTTCAATTTTTATAAATAAAAAAAGTAATAGCTGTGAGAGTAGTGTATAGATGTCTTTTATTGATACACAAACTTCCTAAACATGTAAATGATTTTGTTTCAAATATTTTTTAAGTTTCTACTTGTTTGCCTCCCGAAGGAGTTTCCTTCCTGAAATGAGGGAGTAAAATAGTATTTTCCATGTAGGGAGTAGAAAAATGCAATTAAACACCCGGTC
Organism: Monochamus alternatus; assembly: GCA_037114965.1. Lineage (NCBI taxonomy): Eukaryota > Metazoa > Arthropoda > Insecta > Coleoptera > Cerambycidae > Monochamus > Monochamus alternatus. The sequence goes on along the minus strand of CM073427.1, from coordinate 26,071,655 downwards.
GTGTATAAAAGTACTTTTAAGTCCCGTTAAATCCAACATCCACGAAGTGTAATAGTTATTTATGCAACAAGTGCAAATAGTATGTGTTTATTGCACGCGACTTGAAATTGTAATAACACGTCGAGTGCAATAAGCACTTTTTGTACGAATTGCATACAATATTTTTTCTACTTTCATGCAAAAACCAAAAAATATTTTATTTAGATGACACTAAGTCTAGGAAAATATGACGTCGATTTGAACGTTTATGTTTGCCATGATGACAAAACGCTGTAATAGAATGACAGATGAATGCAATAAACATTTTATTGCACTAGTGCAATAAAGAACCACTTTTTTCACTAAATATAGTTCAATAAAGTTTTGTTTTTTGCATGAGTGTAGAAAAAATATATTTATGAACATCTCAACCATAAATTCATATAGGTATTATAAAAATATTTGCTTGCTATATGATGAGTTAAAAGTTTTTTACGTTCAGGGAAAATGAATTTCGGAAACCCAAATACAGTATATTTTATGAACTCTTTTTGATATAAAGGATAAAATATATGTACATCTTAAAAGCAACCAATGTTTGGGCTGTAGGCGTTGAAACGGCACACATTTTATACGTATTAAATAAGTACAAAGGCGTGTAGCGCGAAAATTTATAAAAAAAAAACGCGAACTAATTTAGGAATATATGAAAGGAAAAACAGTATATACCAATATAGCGGGACGATATAAACATTTTATGACCTGGATAAGTTGAAGGAATTGGAAAATGTAAAATTCTTCTGCACAAAAGTTTTATTAAAAACTCCAAGGGAAACTTTATACCTACGTATTCTTGATGTGACATTAATTTAAACCTTCGCAGCTAATAATTTTTCAGTGAGGGGAGCTGAAAATACGGTCCTTAACAATTTGTGAATACATTTTATTGGACAGAGCTCTTTCCAGTTTCCGGTGAAAATTGTTATGTTCTAGAGATACAAAAATTAACTTTTCAGACAATTGTATGTACATACTATTATTATTAAATGTCTTTTTCATTTAAAACATTTTTTGTGTACTTAATTTGATGCAATCAAAACTATTTTCGAAAAAGTAATAGAAAAAACAATAAAAATATAGTCTAACTTTCATATACGAATGATTTATAAATCATGTGAAAATTCAATGATTCTGATCAAAATTAAGGTTTTTCAGATATCAACATTAATAATTTCAAATACCTAATCTACAACAAGTAACAGTAGATTATGACAAACCATCTAAAATGCCCATGAAATGATCAACAAATCGTTGACTCGAAATGTAGCAAGCTACATCTAGTGGTCACTAACTACTCGATGCAGGACCGGTTTAAGAGAAAAATGGTACCACTGTAAATTAAATTTCAAAGATACACTGTTTATACTGATTATACAATTATTGCATACATATAAGCATACAGGGTGTTAAAAAATTCATGTGTCAAAACTGAAGCGGGCAGTTTGGCTCAAAATAAGCAGAACAGTCCTATGCTAACGCTAAAAGAACATATGTCCTAAACCCACTTGTTACCGAGATACAGGGTATTGAAGGTTTTAATTTTTCATTTATAAATCGTTAACCTTTGAATTCTCCGAAGAAACAGGTTTGTATTACTCCATAGTAAACACCTTCATTTGTGAGAATGACCTGTAATGCCGGAAGATCAAGTTTGGTGTGCACCTCTAAGATAGAAGAGACTGTTTTAGAATTGCTAGAGCAAACTCTGGAAAGTTTGTGGAGAACAGTAGCCGAAGCAGGGATAAGTGCTCTTCTTGTTTGGAGAGTCTTACATGAGCAGCAGCTTCACCCACATCATGTACAACGAATCCAGGCGCTCAATCCACCAGATCAGTACCACGTTTGGTTTCCACAATACTCATATGTGGGCCGACGAAAGTCCCCATACTATTGTGCAGTCCGGCACCAGGTCAGGTTTTTCACTAAACATTTGGATGGGTATTTTGGGAGATCGGTTGCTTGGTACGATTATTTTACCAAATCGATAACAGGCGCTGCTTACCTAAACTGTTTACAGCACACATTGGTCGATCTTGTAGGTAACGAATGTGGTTCCAGCATGGGGTTCTTCACATTTTGCGCTTGTGGTTCTAATAAATTTAAACGCATCATTTAACCAAAGATGGAAGCGGACCTGTGGCGTTCCCTGCAAGATCGCCCCATTTGAATTCCTTAGATTTCTTTCTTTGGATATATTTGAAGGAATTAGTCTGTCTTGAACCTGTAAATACCATCGGGGAGCTACTACAACGGATAATACAAGGATGCAACGAAACCGAGGTAACGCTGGGGTTCAGTTGGGTTTAGGACGTATGTTTTATTAACGCTTTTCTGCTTATTTTGAGTCGCTTCAGCATTGTCACAGGAATTTTAACACCGTATCATCATCATCAAGATAATAAAACTTAAAGTTTGTATTTATTCATCATCTGCTGAATATTTATAACCTTTGCCGAAAAATATCGTACATGCTTCTGCCTAAGGACGAATCTGTGACATTAGAGGAAGGAGTTTATGTCGGGTATACATATTTCCCTACAATATGGTTCGCCCTATGCCATGTGTTGTTTCCTTTTTTAGAGTTGATAGGCAAATCTTAATTTTCTGTTAGTAGGTATTCCTTACACTAAATTTTGATTTTCTTAGAATAAATGGGTATTTTATTTAACTGTATGCGAACTATATATATTCTGTTAGTAGATAATTCTGACGGACCTGTAATGAGTGCAAATTAAGCTTTGGCATTTGGTATAATCATCGAGCTATAACACTGAAATATATATTTTTAATAGTGTCACGGAATTTGCCCCACTCACACCCAAATCGACGACTGTGGCACCGCGAATTACTAAGATTGCCCCGATCGCCCCTACACGATTCTGTTAAACAAACAAAATGCCGTGGATCGAGACGGGACTAGAAAATTTGAGAAACGACGAGAAGCGTTCGAGTCGTTCGAGAGATGCTAGAAAATAGATCTAGAGATGCTAGAATATACCTGGAATATTCGTTGGGTCTATAAAAGAAAAATAAACGGCCGATTAAGTTAGTCTTGTATAAGTCTTGTATTACAGTTTTGAATTGAAGTGTTTAGTTGGAGATATCAAAGTGATTTAGATAGCGATTAATTGAATAAGTGTTTAGTTGAGTTCTAATTAGTGTTCAGTACTGAGTGTACTGAGTATAGTTAATAAAGAAGTAATTAATTAACGGATTGTTTTTCTGGCAATAGTAGAATTCGGATTGGGAAATCCGTGACAATAGTGTTTTGGAAAGTTGCATATTTAGTAATTAATTTGAGTTAGGAAAAGTTCGATTATTTTCCCACACCTTAAAAATACATCATAATTCTTGAACTAACTATTCATTTGTTGGCAACTTAAATCATTTCTTATCGTTATTATAAATTTTAACTGTAACTTTTTTACAATTGGTTATGCGCATGTATCTGATGAAGTAGAGGCCGAGTTTGTATTTATATTGATCTCTCTTTGATCGAATATTTTTTATTCTACTTGATGTAGTTACTAAATGTACAACTTTTCAAAACACTATTAAAAAAATCATGTATGCAACTCCTAGGAAAAATGTCTTTTCCGCATACTTTTATCCAGATCTAAGCTTGATGCGGAAAAAAGTTTTATTGCACAAATAGCTATATCATTGTCTTTTAGGCCTCCTTGAGCACGTGGTTTGTGTACATATAGATTCTTCTAATAGATTGTCTCGCGTTGTATTTGATTACAGTATCGATGGTAATATTCTGCCAAAACCAAAAACGTTTCGTGATCTTGGTGTTGTGTTTGATGATAAACTATCGTTCAACCACGTAGATGCCGTTGTTTCCGAGGCAAATAGAGCATACGGTTTTATAGTTCGTAATTGTCGCGATTTTACAAATTTAAAAGTCATGAGGTTACTTTATTTCAGTTTTGTTAGGTCAAAACTGAAATATGCGTCACTTGTATGGTTCCCACACAGCATGGCTCAAATTAATAAGTTAGAATCGATTCAGCGTCGATTCCTAACATTTTTAAGTTTCAAATCACACTGTTACTATCCACACATTGGTTATCCACATCAGAACCTCCTCAGTAGACATTCACTTGCTAGTCTTGAAACCAGACGAAAATATTTTTCCCAAATATTCCTTTTCAATATTTTACATAATGAGACCGACTGTCAGCAAATATTGACAAACTTACATTTTTCTGTCCCTAGATTTAACTCGAGAGCAAATTCAACTTTTTATTTGCAGACGCCTCTAACGAATATACTTGAATTATTCTCCACTACACATAATTTTTAACGGCTGTAATGCTAGTTTTGTTGATATTTTTAATTGCAGCGTAAATGAGTTGAGAACGTTTTATTTTTCTTGATACACTTGTTGTAGACTGTATAGTTGTTGTTTTGTAGCAGTTTTGTTTTATTGTTTTTTTTCTTATATGTATTTCGATTATTGTATTTCTTTTAATGCTTCTTTTTGTAGCTGGTCCATAATTGGGTAAATTTGTACCTGTTGACCAGTGGATTTAAAATAAATAAATAAATAAATATAGTCATAATTAACCCTTTATATGATAAAATTTGTAGATACATCATCGCACATCAATATGGCTTCAATTTAAACATTATAAACTTTCTCTAAAAACGATATTTGCCTTTCCTTTTGTGGAAGCAAACAAATATTTACTTTGTTTACTAACCCTGTGACCCTAGGTATTTATATAAAAGGGACAAATACACCCGAGCGTGGCACAAACTTTTCATTAAATAAAACGTACCTTGAGCAACGACGAACACATTGAGACAGCGCAGGACCAAAATAGCTAAGAGAAGGGGCCATTTTTCCACTCCCATGGCGACGTCCTGTGTCAACTAGCCTTTATTTAAAATAGGACGTACGAAGCACGTTTCGCAGGTAACCCCGGTGATGCACTGGGTCATGTCAAATGTGGACTTTATTTTCATTTGGGTGTGTATCTCCGGATTTCTATCTCGTCTGTTATTAAGTTTATCAGTGGTGAGAACGTCGAGGCCTATCCTTCTTCCGCGATTGGCGAACCTGTGAACAAAAGGAGTTGATTTGAAATATCGGTGTACACATCTATGGGGTGTTTACGAACTTGATGAGAATATTGAAACAATATAAAAGGTGTCCCGATTATACACTATAAAAAAGTTGATGTGTAAGTGAAATTTTCCAGTGTGTAATTTAGGTTTGTAATATTTCCGTGTTAATAGTTTTACACAGTATGACTTTTTCATATGTTTTACACTAAATGTGTTAAAATTACTAATATTATAAAATAATTTGTGTATCAGTGACATGTTAAAAGTTAAAAGTACACCATTTTGTGTAAACTTAACACATCTCTGTGTGATTGAACACAACTGGGCAGCTGCAGTAAATCAGCTGTTCCAACACACATCACAACGCCATGTTGGTCGTTTGAATTGAGGTTTGATCAGTGAAAGTGGTAAGTATCTATAACAAATATTGCTGATAATTGTAATAAAGCTAAAACTGATTAGCACCATAACTCTTAAAAATATTAAGAGTTCACTCTGTATTCTGATTTTCTTATAACTTTAGAGAAATAAAATTATATGTTCAGACCACTACCAGTAAATTTTCGTTAACTATGTACATCTTTATTTAATGTTTGTTGTTTCGTTGCATATGATTTACTAAAACGTTAATAGTTTATAAGTTTCTTATTAGAATATGTATTACTATTGCTACTACTAATTTTGTTGGAAAACTTTTGAACTGAATTATATATTCTTAATAAAGTCATAAAAAGTAAAATATATTTTATTTTATCATTACTGCAATACTATAATTCTGAAAATACTATACATGGTGTTCCAGAATGATGGTATAACCACCATAAAATAGCTTCTGACTAGCTGATAATTTGTACCAAAATTGAAATTTCTAAGTGTAACCGTTTTTTAAGGAAAAAAAACTATTTTTTCCGCCATTTTGAGACTCGAATATCTGTACAAGAAGGACCCATATGAAAAATTTCATATGAAGTATACTCGCGTTAAGAATTCAAACGTTTTACGTCATGATTGACGTTAGGCGATTGTTTTTATTGTCAACGTAATTTTCGGTATTTGGTCGCGTTAAACACAACAATTTTTTGCAATTTAGTGCAATATATAATGCAAACATTTAGTGTACTATATAGTTTTATTACTCTCAGTTGCAGTTTCTAAAATATTTTGATAAAAATATAATGAATTATTCATTTGTTCGTATGACGTAAGTCGTCTGAATTCTTGACGCGAGTATAACTCCCCCCCCCTGAAATGGTTTGTGGAATACATTGGTAAAATATTTGACCATCATTCTGGAACACCCTGTATATTGATACGTAAGCTCATTTACCTTTTTAATTTGTTAATTATGTTGCTGTTTGCTTTTGAAATTATAATTTTTGTAATACGTTTATTTTGACGTTTTCTAGAACATTCCATACTATAATCGATGCATTCTCGACGACTGGAAAAACTTGTAGAAAGCAAACAGGAACATATTTAATAAAATAAAAAGGTAGATGAGCTTTCATATCAACACATATATGTACAATAAAATTAACATTTTAACGTATACCTACCTATATGATACAAACAACTCTGAAATATGTATAAGATACACATAACATTTGTTATATTAACACATTGCTACATACATAGAAATGTGTAAAAATATACTCAATCCCCTCGATTAATGTGGACGTCGATTAACACAGTATTGTATTCTTTTCTGTTAAAATGTGTAATTATTTGTACTTAAAAAACTCCCAAGTAGTATTTAAAAGTTATTTGGACTTCCGAGTTTTAACAAAACTTTATTAGGGTTATAGATGCTATGCTTAATGTATATTACACTTTAAGTATATTTGCTCCTATTAGATAAGTTTTAAAGCACCCTATAAAACCCAATAAAAAAAAATAATTGCCGTTAATATCATTTGCACTTATAACGACATTGTTATAACTTAAAAAAATCTTCTCATAAGACTTATTAGCTTTAATGGTTCCTTAGATTTCATTCAATAAGGTTTTAAATTACTGCATACAGTCATAGATGTAGGAAGCCAAAGATTACTGGGCATTCTACCAATTTCCCACTCCTCTCACCCACCAATCACTGATATCAAAATTAATATTGACATAATATTCATTTTAAAGAACAAAATGTTACTACTCAAATCTAATTAAGCTAATTTCATCTATACATTATATAACTATTAAAGGTCACTATATTTCAATAAAAATGTTACTGATAAAAGTAGAAGCTTTAGAGCAGTATACAGGGTTAACTATGACTAAGTACAAAAATTTAACCACGTGCTCAGTGAGGCCTAAAAGACAATAAAAAATTTATTTCGGAATTCTAGCTCGATGTTTTAAAAATGGGGCAAAACCCTTTTTTTCCTACGGAAAGTCGGCGCCTATGTCGATCAGTCATCATCCAAGATGGCTACATATGTCAACTACCATGCGGTCATTTCTCACAACGTTGGCGAATGTAGAAACAACGAAATTAAACATTTTTACTAATAATAATACCTAAGTACCTGATAGATAACAGTTAATCCGTTTAGCTACAGTATTTTGCATTCGTTTTTCGTCCCTTCGTTCCAAACTGCCAAAACTTCATTTTCACTCATTACAGATCCGTCAGAATTACTTGCCACAAAATACACACTTCGCGTAGAGTTAATAAATTACCCATTTATTTTAAGAAAATTGATTGAAAGAAATACTAACAGAAAACTTAGAATACACCCGTGGCAGTTTTTCATTTAGAAAATTTTGTCCGATAACTGTAACTCCACTGCATTGCTCTCAACTCTAGAAAATATGTCCACGTACGTTTAAAGAAAATTGTGGAAAACTACAAATGTCCCAATATATCGCAACTATCCATTATTTAATAAATAAAACGGAAAATTAAAATTGCAATGTCAACACAAGCGTTCAGTCTTCGGTCCGCCACCACCGAGACCTAATATTTTTCAGATAAATATTCTTATGGCAATCAATATAATCAATATTTTATTCTTTTGTGTACAATCGTTATCGAGTTATCTTTATCCTAGTATTGTTTTCACACTTCCTCCGTGACACGGGGCTACACGTACATAGCACTTGTCGGTCGATAAAAACCTATGCTGTGTTGTTAGTTGCATTGTTTCTAATACTATCCAAATGTCAAACAGCAGTAGTGGTCAGAAAAGTAATATTACAGAGCACTGTAAACGCCTCGGGAAATTTTAAATAACAATACTACAATATTATTATATGCAAACATGGTCGATTATTGTTAATATCGTTACTATTATTAGTATTATTATTACTTAATTCTATAATAAGTTAAAAAATGGAACGAGCTTTAGTGCACTTTGCGCTAATGACCTACAGATGGCGCCAGCATCGGAAGATCCGTCAAATATCGCAAATATTTTGATATTAGTTTATTTAGTTTTCAGTATTTGCTTTTCGCACATTCAAATTCGTATAATCGCGGAAATTACGGATATGGTACTAATTTATGAGAAGTGCGACGAAAGTGCATATCGTGCAGCAGCAGATTATCAAAGACATTTTCCAAATATGTAGACAGAATATGCCAAATCCTCGTACATTTGTACGAATTGTACAACGTCCACGAATGTTGTTTTACACGTGCTGGAGTTTTAAATACGTATGTACCTAACTTGAAAATAAAAAAGAACCAATTTCATACTTCTTTTTTACTTAGTGACATAAAAATAAAGCATTTTTAAACTACAATAATAGATATACCTACAGAAAAAAAGTATCAGGTCAAGAGGTCAAGAGGCCCAGCAAGTACAACAATTTTTACAACGACAAGTTAGAAAAAAGAAAAAATTCAACTTTCTTGAAATCTCCTCTTGGAAGTATCAGTAAGGTAGGTTTTACTCTTAGTGCTACCATATCGTGTTTCTCATTAAATAATTTAGTATTTTGTAAATAAAACTTTCTTTAAAAACGCCGTAAATCGTAACACGTGGCAACGCGGTGCTCCGTCACTACCTTTGACAACTTTGACTTTGGCAGAATATACCTAACCTCGCAACTGGCAGGCGGCATAGTCGCCGAGAAATTAGGGGTTAATGAGGTTTTGAAAATAATTTTTTTTCGCTTTATAAATAAGTTTGGAATTTTTTTTTAGGGTGATACCGTGAATTCTGAATTTTTCCTATCCCCTCTTAAAATATTTGTAAGTTATAGTTAACCCTGTATACCTAACAAACTACTTACTTTTAGTACGCGGTGTAGAAGAAGCTATATCCATCGATCATTCGCTGCTGATGCCACAGACATGGAGCGTTCTACATGCAACAGACAATATTGAAAGCTGTCGACATTTATCGCGTTCGGCGAGTAACGATATTTTGCAAACACCGAATTCTAGGAAACAACTACTCTGCGGCTAATGCCCCGACTAGCATTGAATTACACCCATAGCCATGATGAGTAACTAGTAACTGTGGCATCAGTCCGGTATGGAATAAACGAATGGCGGATAGATGTAGCTTGTTCTACACCGCGTACTCATGGTCCGTTCTGTTGGGTTAAAACAGCAAAGATTATTCGACAGATACGTCTGCTATGGGATACTGATGAGAGCTAATAAGCTCAAAACTGTTATATGCCTGGTGGGCTACTGATGAGTGATTAGCTGTTTGCTATAGATTTTCCAAGTGTAATTTAATGCTGGTCGAAGCATTAGCCCGAAGAGTAGTTGTTTCATGGCATTCCGTGTTTACTTAATTTTATTTAAGAATCACTGACTTTCGTGTTTTATATGTTTTAAATTATGTATATAAAAATTTGTTGATTAGAATGTTTTTTCTCGTTATTTAATTATAATATTCCTGTTATTTGCTAACCCCCAGACTATTCAGTTATTATAAATCTCTAAAATAATTTATATTTGAAGAAAACACGATTTCAAGATCACGGCGCTCTTAAGACAGACAATGGCTCAATATCAGATTTAGGGTTATTAGCTGTTGAGTCAGATTTAGCTAAAAATTGTGGTTTTAGTGTAAAATCGATTAATTTTCAAGTTTAAGGGCACGAAAAACCCCATTATATTATGTAAGTACGTATATTGCCAAAAACCGTTTATGTGTATGTTTGATTAGTATTTTCTTAATTCATGTTCACCCTAACGTATATTGTATTAAAGTATTAGTTTTATGTGTCATTTGCTTATTTCTTAAAAACATGAATGTGTTATTTCTTAAACATATGTATTTTGTATCGTTGTATAAATCCAAAGCCCTAGTAGACAAAATAGTTATAAATATTTGTTTAATGGTTTGTTGTCGCGTGAATTACAGTAATGTCGTTATGTAGCTTCACAAAAATCTAAACGAAAAATACAGTGGTTTTGAACTTCCTTAAAAATTTACGCATTATTGTGATCCGGTTCGGTCTGGTTCTTAACAACCCTGGTTGTTAGGCATTATTGTGCACACTACAAGCTTGTGTAGTCATTAAATTTACACATTGAATGAATTCCCAACACTGCCAATCACGATGGCTCATATATCTTTTATCATACAAATATTCCATATGATTTCCATACATGTGTTGAAGAGCGTGAGCATATTTGGGTGGTGTTTATAATACATATGAGTGGTTTTACTGTTTCACAGTTTGTGCTATTATTCAGGTTGGTCCAATTTTTTGGGTTATTATGTTGTCACCTAGGTAACTGATATACCTTTCCCTAACCTTGATTTTCTGAAGATTAGGCACTGTGAGGATGGACCTGTTATCAGAACCTTTCAGCTCACCTCTATTAATTTTAATTTATATTGTTGGTACTACGGTTATGGGCAAAACCGCTTCTCAGACAGGACAGGATGTGTGTTTTAAGATGTCTTGTAGTAGGCTTTGCAGTTGATAGCATCCAATTCTGCCAAACATTTTGCCATTCTTCACTGTAGGCGTTTTCAGTGATAACTCTGAAAATACTAAGTGTGGCGATAAAGCAAGTCAAAAGTTCTCAACTGGGGCTAGAAAGAAGATATTAATGCCTAAATTTCGTTCCGCCCTTAATTAATGCAGTGGATGATGTAACGTCACATAAGCCTATTGTTCACGCTATCCCGCCAGCATCCGTTACATAACCGCCATTGACGTTTTGTGTAGAGTCGTCTAATCCGCATAAGTCATAGATGTCAAAGGTAGTGACAGGTCACCACCGCGGTGACCGCCGCTTTGAAAGAAAAAAAAAATATTTACAAAATGAAAATTATTTAATGATTTAATATGAGGCACGATATGGTAGCTCATGGAGGCAACACCTACCTTACCGATATTTATTTCCAGGATTGGTATTTGTACTTGCTGGGGACCTCTTCTCTCGACCGTTCTTTTTGTTTAAAGTGAGGTACCCCGACGATCACGACCAGGTGGAGAATCCTCTGTCGGGAAAAACCACAAAGGATAACAAAAAAATACAGACAAATGTACATAAATACATAAAAATCATCAAACAAAAAAATCCACACAATTATACAGAAATGCATAAAACACTGTCACCCGTTTATCGCCAAGGCATTACAATAGTTGTTCAATGTGGTTCAAAGAGGACTCTGTATAATATTTTGTCTTCTCGGAAAACGTCTTTGATATTATGCTGCCATACGATAATATGCACTTATCACACTTCCCAGAAATCAGCACCTTATCCGTAATCTAATGGCACTCTTTAAAATGAATTTTGCGATTTTTTTTTCTACTTTCAACTTTTAACAATAGTGCTTAGTTGTTTCACTCACCAATAAAAATTTAGTGAAGAATTATTAATCACCGTACCGTATGCGATGTTTTTTGACAGGATCTGATGTTTGATGCAGTCGCCATCTGTAGGCCACTAGTGCAAGGTGCACTTCACGCCGATGTTTTAAAACTTTTGTTGTTGAGGAATTAAATTCTCTTAATACTAATAATAACAACAATATTAACAATAATTAACGAAGTTTGCATAAAATAATTAGTACTATTTTAAACTATAATATCCCTAGATGCTTACAATGTTCTGTAAAAATTTTTCTTCGACTCTTAGAATATTATATTATATTCAAAGCTTTGATCATGTTCTTTGATGTTTGGAGAGTATGTAACTGCCAATGCAATATTCTAGTTTATTTTAGAACAATTAGTGACAGTACAGTAATAGTGACAGTAACAGTAATATTTAATTCGAAACGTTTTATAGTAATTAAATAAAAGAATTTATGTCGGGTATGTTAGTGTATAATTATTTCGGATCTACGGTCAGTGAAAATGCAGTTTTGGCAGTGTGCAACGAAGGAACGAAGAACAAATGCAAAATACTACAGCTAACGGGATTACCTGTTATCTTTCAGGTACTTAGGTATTATTATTATTAATAAAAATGTTCATTTTCGTCGTTTGTACATTTGATAATGCTGTCAAAAACGGTCGCATGGTAGTTAACATATCTAGCCATCTCGGACGATGATTGATTGTCATAAGTGCCGATTTTCCGAGAGAAAAGAGGGGTTTGCCCCATTGTCTAAACATCGAACTACAATTTCGAAATATTTTTTGTATTGTCTTTTAGGCCTCCCCGAGCACGTGGTTAAAATTTTTGTACTTAGTCATAGTTAACCCGTACAAACATATTAAATATAATTTTAAAACAACATTGAAACAACAATATGAAAACAACGCTTTTCATATATGTTTAGCTAATTAATTACGGATACTAAATTGTTAAAACAAATTGCAAAATTAAATTTATTTTATCTAAATTAAAATTTAGTTTTCTCCACCATACCGCCTTCCAGGCGAACACATTTTTCCAATCGCCTTCTTAAATTTATAATTACTTTACATAACACCTTAGCAATAATTCAATACATTTTTTGTATGTTAAGTGTTTCTACTGTGGACGCAATGAAAAATGTTAAATTTGTAGTGTGTTTTTTCTTTATCCGATTAGTATTTGCTTTCATGGCAATCTTTGACTTTATTATAACTTTTAGTTGTCTGATATTTCGAAGTTTGGCACTCCATAAAAAAAAACATAATAGATATTTTTTGATCAAATTTGGTATATGTGTATTTTGATGAATGCTGAATAGCCTGGTAATATTATCTTTTTGATAAAGAATGCCTAATATCATTTTATGCAAAAACGACCCTTTTCAAAAATCGTTGTAGCGAGGCTATTGTCACATTAATAACTCTGCAGATGTTAGTTGTTATCGTCCTATTTCCATATTGCCTAACATCGCAACGGTCTTGACATGTGTCTGTATAAGCAAATATTTGATAATGTTAAGTCGTACATATCACCAAATCAGCATGGTTTTGTTCCTAACCGTTCAACATTATCTAACTTGGCTGAATTTACTCAGTATACGGCGAACTATGTTGATGACAAAGGACAAGTTGATATCGTTTGCACAGACTTCTCAAACGCTTTTGACAAGGTGAATCATAGCATATTGCTTTGCAAGTTGGAACGTTATGGTTTAAGTAACAGCTTACTCCGCCTGTTTAATTTTTACCTGTATCAACGAAAGCTGTACGTTTCTTTTAACGGTTTCAAGACGAACACCTTTATTACGACATCAGAAGTGCCTCAGGGCTCTAATATGGGGCCACTTCTTTTTATCCTACTCGTAAATGATTTATTTTTAACTTTAAAATCTAATCATCTTTTGTTTAACGACTACCTGAAATTGTTCTTGAGTATATCATCTACGACTGAGTGTTTAATTCTGCAAGACCTTGTAAATTATGTTTATACTTGGTGTACTGATAAATATAATATTTGATTATAATATAGGAAATTAAAGATCTTGGTGTTTTTTTAATTTTTTTATTTAACATTTTTCTTGTTTTTGTTTTCTTTTAACTATTTAATTTGTAATTTTTCCGTCATTTCCTGTACTTTAATATGCTTTATATTATATAAATCTATTTGTTTAGTCCTGAAATGGAATATTTTCTGTTGGGTAATAAATGCATTATTATTATTATTATTGTTGTTGTTGTTGTTACTATTATTATTATTACTATTATTAATAAAATGGTTATTAGAATATAACCTGCCTTCAGGGTATTAATTGTAAAAAAATTGGCTTATGGAAATTCCATAGCTTTCTCACATTTCTAAAGGTATTGACCTGAAAATCGGAACACACTGTATAAAGAGGTATGCTAAAATTTTATTAAATCTGTAAATATTTTCCGAAGGATAATCTAATTTGTATCCCAATCCTTTAAAACGGGGAATAATTTGTGAGATACAGCGCATCAATCACACATTTAATTAAAATTAAAACAAACATATTAAAACTGTATAAAAGACGTAATGTAATTTCGTTACTTTTTGTCAATTCTCTACTCTGTGGACTTTTGTTTGTTCGTGTCCGCTATATGCCTGCGAACAATTGTTTTCGGTCAGATTCCCCGATCCTTGTTTGCGGAAAATATCATATTTTCCTCTTAAAAGTTACCATACTGAATTTATTAAAAGAGGAAATCGGAATATTCAAATAAACATATATATTTTTCAATATCGCAGTAAAAATAAGGAGCAAACGATATTTGTAAAAAACATCACCGCGATAATGTTTATGAGTTATCCTAAAAGTTTAAAGTGTGTCACAAGAAATAGAAAAAGCAATTTTCACTTTACATAAAGTGGTCGACAAAACTATAAATAAATGAATTTCTTCAAAATATAAAACCTTCTAAAAAGACTTTAAAGATCACTAAGAATCGATCTGAAACTGAAATTTAAAGGCTGAACTGACATCTACATATTAGATTATTTTATTGAAATCTAATAGTTATTTATTGTATAAGTGTTTTAAGAGCAATTGAAACAAAAATGTAATACAACGTTTTATCCATAATCATATCACAATCGTATTTGTGGAGTCAGAATTATTGGAATTTAATAAAAGAATATTCGTACGACTTGATATTTCTTAGTACTCAATGAAATACAAACTTGATATTGCAAGGAAAATATAGCTGTTCTTTACAAAAAGAGACATCCGTAACTTGTGCAAAGTCTTCATATACTTAGATGTTATGGGTTCTAAAAATGATGGCAACAATGCTGCAAGGGTTGTTATTGACAGAAAGGAAGATAAATGCGATTAAAACGAACGAAATATGTATTATTAATAAGTAAAAATATTAAATTTGTTTTTTTTTTTCATCATTCTACTAGTGAAATAAAGTTACTTTCTTCCACTAGTGGAATCGTCTAAAGGATCATTTTAGACGGTTCATATGCATGGAAAAAAATTCGATTATAAGGTGATTGTGGAGAAAATAATTTTATATTTCACTTCCTTATAATTTAGTTATAATACCTGGGATATGAGATATACAGGGTGATCAGAACTCTAAAAGAATTTGGGAAGAGATGCGTCATGAAAATTGGAGTCGGTATAGTAATTTTTTTTTATAAAATCTTTATAGTTTGACATTATTGAAGTCGCAGTATTTTTAACCTTTACATCGCTGGACCACTAGTCAGGCGATTCCGAATACTGAAATCCGGTTACTATTTGTAGGCACTAAAGTTTTTGTGGCGCCAGTGTTTACATTAGTTTTTCAAGTGTCAAAAATGGTTTACATGTATAGTAGCAACTCGGAGTTGATGGATGTCGTTTTAATTTATTACGCTGTGAAAATGCTTTAGCAGAACGATTTCCCGGTAAACATGTGCCAAATGCAACTACTTTTATCACGGTGTGCCGTGAGTGCAAGTGCAGTGCAACGCGAGGGAAATTTGAAACGTATCATAGTTGCCGCCAATAGCTTACGAGTTCAAAACGGAGAGGAAACAGATACATTTGTGTTAGTTTGTAGAATATGGGTAAGATGGATTGGGTAAGACGGGCCCAAAATGTTATAACATCTGGTATGTAAACTACTTTACTAATTAAAACCACAAATTAAATCTAATAACAATAGCGGCAAAAACAGTTAAATTTGCTGTATAAAATCGGCGTTATAAAATGTTATTTATTTCTCCTTTTTGACGTTTGGGTTGTTATGATGTTTGAAAATATCTAGCATCAGCCATTACCACAAACCAAGAAACGTCAAAGCTATGACCTTTTACAGTTTTTATTTCATATGAAGGAAATATGAAACGTTGTATGCAGCACGGGAGATACTAGGATGATTATGCCCATAGGCGATTTGTGGTGGTTGCTGTTGATTATGCGTATTCGCATTTAATCACATGCAAACATACAGAAGTGTTCTCAAAATGACTCGGAGAATCGGATCTTCTCCATTCATTCGAAAATAGTTGAAGACACTGAAACAGTGAATTATTTAGTTGATTTTAGAAAGGGCATTCCATGTCAAAAAATAAATTTGGCATCTCCTAAGAAGTTAAAACCCATTAAAAGTAAATGCTGAATCAAGTCTCCATGGATTTTAAAACAGCAGCTACTTGGTGGATGGCAATTCGAACATTTAATTTAAGTATAAAATTTAATCAATTGTATTTTATTTTACATACCTCAGAATTGTTACTTTTTTATGGATAAAATTTACCTTTTCTAACATTCAATCGTCATTTACTCGAAAACTTTCATATGTAAGAGGGCAAAATTTTAGTACTGTCTGATAGAGAATTAAACGATCTTTCAGAATCAAGGAAAAAAATATGGTTTTACCATTTAAAAAAAAATCGATGTCGTCATTACTCGAAAACAAATTACATTTAAAAATCACATTTTACGCTAAAATATGTATTTTTTAAATTAAAAATCGACCTGTTCGAGAATTTTTCCCAAAAACTAATTGTTTCGTTTTTATTGAATTTATTCCATACTTTTGGTGCATACTGTATATCAACTAATAGATAGCAGTAGTAGTCATTTTGTTTGTTCTCTGTCCATTTTCAAATGGAATTATGTTAACGCCTTCTGCTGCTAGATCAGCCAACTTCCATATAAGTTAAGTTTCAGATAAGAGTCCTTAAACAAGATTTTCACATCGCCTCATGTACTACCATATTTTATAAATAGCTAATCTACGTCACTTACATTACTGTCTTTACCTACAAAAAGGTACACACGTCTAGACTCCTTCGAGACAGCGATTGATCGTTGAGAAACTCTAGGAATTTCTTACGTCTGGTTTTGCGGGGAAATATCATGCTGTATCGGAATTTGCCTTGTTATTTAAAGTAGGTGCACAAAAACCACGAGACTTTGACAGAGTAACATGCCGTTAAAGTGTAAAAAAATCAATTAACAAGATGTAATTAAGACGGATTTGTCAACATTGATATGCAATG
Source organism: Monochamus alternatus (assembly GCA_037114965.1). Classification (NCBI taxonomy): domain Eukaryota; kingdom Metazoa; phylum Arthropoda; class Insecta; order Coleoptera; family Cerambycidae; genus Monochamus; species Monochamus alternatus. The sequence continues at coordinate 26,054,236 of CM073427.1, read as the reverse complement.
TATCACATTTAACAAAAGAATATTAGTTTCGAAATTCTTTTGCGGTTCATTATCAAATAAATTAAAAAGACGTAACCCAGGTAGCACAAAACAATGGCCCAATATTGGCTAAATCGTGGCTTTGTATGTTATATCACTATGTTGGTGAGATATAGATGTCAATAATTTACAATATTAGTCCTTCAGTGTTTCACGTTAGGCATAACATTTTGCATCCGTATTGGGCCTATATATTTTATTGGCCTAATATAAATGTTGGATCTTCAAATTATTTCTTTATTGGTTGTATATTGGGTAGTTATGTTGGTGAAATAAGATATAAGATTTCTTTATTTTAAAAAATATAACAGTTCTCCAGATTTCAACTTCATTTGAAGTATTCAAAATGAAACGAAAGTACAGTACGGAAACGATTTTCAAACGTGAAAATCATATCGGTACTGTACTTTCGCCAATGACGTTTTCTTCTTAACATTACAGATACTTTTAGCAACATCCCATGCCTTCACTTGTCTGATACTTAAAATTTTCGTCTCATACTATTTAATACTTATTTTTGCTTTACGAATAATTATGTGTATGTGACAGGGTGTCCCTAAAAGGTTGGGACAGCGTTTTGCCACATAAAGTATAGCTGAAAATAAGTTGATTTAACTAAACTTGCCTTAGTCCAAAAGTTGATAATCACGGAGCTTCACAGTGTCAAAGGTTAAAAAATAAATCGCGTTTCCTTTAATAACTTTCGACTGCTTCACGTTAATTTCACGAAATTTTGTATCCAGGGGTTTTCTGGGATGACAAATTCAATTTTATTTTCCATTTTGGTATATCTTTTAGAGGGCGCCACCGGCGACGATTTCGAACCATCTAAACCGTTACAACTTTTTTTCACTATTATTTTGGACTACAAAAATCTCTTCCTCAGTCTTTTATAGTTAAGAAATATTACCTTATTGAGGTCGCTTGTGGCAACGGTTTCCGAGAAAATCACATCTAAAGCTGATGACTTATTATTTATCTACAAAATTCAAAATTATTCATTTATCCTCAAGCAACACTGATAATTTTTCTTGAAGAAAGTGCAAATAGCTCTGTAAGTAAATTATTTGGTAGAACAATAGGACCTATTAGATTTGATTATATTATATATATTTGTGGAAAACACTTAAGAACAAAGTCTATTCTGTCGTTATAAATAACGAAAAAGAGCTAAGGGGACGAATTCGTGCTGCTCAAGATATCGCTACGAATGAAGACATGCTACGCAGAGTACAAATAAACTTTCTACGAAGAATAAATCTCTGCATACAAGAAAATGGGGGCCATTTCGAGCATTTACTTTAATTATTTATGTTTGCGTTTACTTATTATTTTTTTTAGTATTAAGATCGCTGCAAACAATAGATTTAGATGTGTTTTTCTCGGAAACCGTTGTTCCAACTTCAATAAGGTAACCTTGCTTAACTATAAAAGACTGGGGAAGATATTTTTCTAGTCTAAAATAATATACAGGGTGGAACAAATGGTTCCAAATCGTCGCTGGTGGCGCCCTCTAGAAGATATAATAAAATGGAAAATAAAATTGAATTTGCCGTCTCAAGAAACCCCTGGATACAACATTTCGTGAAATTAACGTGAAACAGTTGAACGTTATTAAAGAAAACCCGATATATTTTTTAACCTTTGACACCCTGCAGCTCCGTGATTATCAACTTTTGGACTAAGGCAAGTTTAGTTAAATCGACTTTTTTCATCTATACTTTCTGTGGCGAAACTCTATCCCAATCTTTTAGGGACACCCTGTATTGTAACCTCTACGTTGACTTAACCTTGAACCACGTAGAAAAACAAACTTTATTGTCACTATTTGATTATAACGAATCGCTTTAAACAAAATCGCTAATGTCAAATCTTTATTTTGACGTTTCTGTCACGCGTTTGGTTGCTCAAAACAAGTTGAACTTAGAACTGGCATAAACTGAACTGCAGCGGCGAAACCGATAAGCTTATATATATTTGTAGGGTTCTCAAAGTTTCTGCGGTCTCGAGAACGTATCAAGAAACAAAATGAATATAGCCTGGAATGTTCTACAGAAGGTCAAAATAAAGGTATTACAAAAATTATAAATTCTAAAGCAAAGAAAAACATAATGAACAAATTAGAAAGATAGGTAAGATTCCGTAACAATATTTATTAAATTTACAAGATTGGAAACAAACAACGACATTTTTGTTATGTCACGTTACACATGCATCTTCCTAATACATCTATATCATATATAGGTCATATATTCGATGTTTAGTTGTTTTTTTTTTTCTAATAATGAATCCTTCAAATCATAACATTTTTGAGGAAAAAAAGTTAACTCTGTTAACAATGTATGGAACATTGTATATTTCAGTTCTCTAAAATTTGAGTCTATATAGTTTTATTTTATTTTCAATTCATATAACCACCACTTCAATTCACAATCTAAACGGTGAACAGATAACTTATGTTTTGGCATGAAACTATTCTAACTAAAATTCAGTTCTTAATGGTACGAAAATTACAAGTATGAATATTTTGTTTGTCATCTAACTACAAATGTAATAATAGTTATCAGATCTAAAACTGTGTAAATTATTCAAGTAATTTCATATGCATAACGTTCTAAGTCAGGAATTTTCCCCTTCACTGATATTTGCTGATTTAATTTTATAATTACCGAGCTGTTTGAGGAGTTAACTGGAACAATTTAAATTTTCATAGCGTAACAAACAGAAAACTATGTTAAAACATAGTGTCGTGTCATCCACATGAAGCTAACATATTAAATTCATGCCTATGCTCCGCAACTTTAATTTTGATACGATTTGAGGGAAGTTAGAGGAGAAATTTCATTTAGCTGATTTAAATTTTATGCCTGGCGCGACACTATTTCCTTTATTTAAACAAAGCAAGGTCTCATTGAGTTTTACCGAAAATGTTAATTTTATTTGATAAAGAATATCAATTTTAGAATAAAATCCTAGATATTTTCTTTCGTAATAGTAATAATATTCAGAGAATTTGTCAGTACCTTTGAACAATAATAGAGAGCTATTTTAAAACTGAAAATTTAAATAAAGACGTTTGGCTTCGATTAACAAAATTTAACGTTCAGCTGAAGTTCTTCATTAAGGTTATACAGGGTGGTTCAGAACGCATCTAAAAAGATGTGAATGTACAGGGGACTCTTACAAATACAATTTTATAAAAAAAAACAAAAAAAGGCACGGCACTAGACGGTAAAACCTGACAAGGCAAAGAATGCAATCGGCGACCGGACAAAAAATTAAAGAAATTATTACATTTTTGAGTTATCCGGTATATACAGGGTGTCCCAAAATAGAAGGCCATACCACTAACCACATATTCTTTGGAAAAAAAATAATGCGACTTTCCTTATGCCACTTTTTATTTGGGCGTCCCTGTTTCAATATACAGGGTGTTAAAGTTACATTTTAAAAAACTATTTTTGTTAATAATCCCATTAAGCACACCGCGATAAAAGTAACTACATTTGGCAAATGTTTACCGAGAAATCGTTCTGCAAAGCATTTTCACCATAAATTAAAATGATATCCATAAGTCCAAGTTGCTATACACGTAAGCCACTTTTGACACTTGAAAAATCAATGTACACTCGCATCACAAAAACATTAATACTATAACTGTAAATGAATTTCCATATTCGGATTTTTTTTGCGATATTGGCTTCACTTTTCATTACTCATCTATTTCCAATTTTTTTAAATAAGTTCTGAATCACCCTGTATAAGAATAAGAATTTAAATATTTTCAACGCAAAGGTTTTTATATGTAATACAGCCATAAATGAGTACTTAATTTTATTTTATTTTAGAAATAGCACTACCCAGAAAATACAAGTTAATGATAAAGCATAAAAAAATATAAAAAATAAAATTAAGATTGGTTATTAATAAAAAAACACAACGCAACATAAAATTAAGTAGTTTAATAAAAAAAATAGCTACTCAAATGAAAAAATAAATAATTTATAAAATGCAGAAGAAAAACAAGAATAAAAATTTAGTATAAATCTAAGCTTCCCTTAGTATACATAATCTTATAATAATAAATTAACATAAGCAAATAATAGCAATGAGTTATGTTTTTAACTAATTCAATAATTGCAATTATGGGATACATTTAGGTGGATAAGTAGTTATAGCTAAGTTATTTACAAACTCAGAATTTTTTGGTAATCTTATATATATATATATATATATATATATATATATATATATATATATATATATATACAAAATTCTCGTGTCACAGTGTTAGACGCCATACTCCACGGAAACAGCTTGACCAATTTTTATGAAATTTTATATGTATATTCGGTAGGTGATAAGGGTGGTCCACCCCAAATATATTGTTTTATTTTTTGGACAAAATTTGTTATTTTTTTTTATGATCACAAACCCCTATTTTTTAATAGCCATTTTAGTAATTTAATTATTTTTAACCCTGGTCGATAACTGATCGATTATCACTAGATCAGTTATCCCCGCCAGGCGTCTACCGGTGTCACTTCTGACTCAGTAAACAGTACGGAGTAGGGATGAGAACGAAGCCGACTACCAAAATATTCACTAGAAATAATTCATATGGCAGAACAACGTTTGACGGGTCACCTAGTTATAACATATGTCTCATGCTAAGGATCCCATATAGTATTCATATATTTCAATTTTTGACCGGATAAATACGTTATGATACAAAGGATAAATTTTAATTGTAGTCCAACAAATGACATACAAAGTAATGTATAAAAAATACTTTAAAAAGCAATGGTAGAAATTTTTAAAATTTTTTCTATTAAATATTGCCAATTTTAGGTCAATGATCTATTTCGTACCCTATGTAGTATCATTTATACAATAGTCGCACTTTATGGGAATAATTAACGAAATAATACTCATTACATTGTGCCCTGATAATTTATTATTTTATGCAAACGCTGATGGTTTCCAACAAAATATACATACCCTAACAGTTTCAAATCATCTACATATAAACGAGCATATCCTCCAACACATAATTTATAAATATATTAAATAGAAAAGGGCCTAATACTTATCCCTGCGGAATCCATGATTTTGCTAATACGTCAGTTAAATTATAACTGCGATATTGAGTATATACAATTATTTTATTTAAGAAAATTTATCTATTCAGACAGAAGTTAGACAACTTGTGAAACAAGAAATTATGAATATGCCTGTTTGCGTTTATCATTTACATCAAAGTTCAAATAAATAGAAATAAAATACCCATGTATTAGAGATACCTTTCTTTGTAGAAAAATAGATAGGAAGAAACATTTACTGATTATTTGAATTGCAATTTAATTTTGACTGATTAATTAATTTATATTTTAATTAATTGTAACTATAATGATCGTTTCAACAATTACCAAATCAAACACATTAATATCAATTTCTGATTGACAGTCATTGTTGTATTTTAGGCATGTTTCAATTTATCGACAAATATTCACAAATGCTCCCCTTTTCTCAAGGGTAATGATAGAGAACCTAGCCGGGGACGGCTCAAGCGGAAAGAATGCCGCAAGGTAACCTCACAACAACATTTTTGTCAGATTGATTATAGCCTTCCCATAGGGCTTTCGCAACCAAGATGTGGATACTAATTTTTCAAAAAACTCAGCAGAAATGAAACATGAATACGAATACTAGCAGTTTCAACTTTGTATATCATTTTGCGCGTTGTTCTAACTTTGTCTAATAATCCGTTGGCCTTAAACTAGTATATTAGTACGCTGCATACAGTATACTTTTCAAAATAATTTAAAATTGATTTAACATATAATTAAGTGCCATCAATAATGTTTATAGCCTTCGTCATCACAAATTTTAAAGCAGCAAACTCTACTATGGTTGTATGGTTAGGCACAAAAAAAAACGATAGAGAAAATACAATTATTTTATTTAAGAAAATTTATCTATTCAGACAGAAGTTAGACAACTTGTGAAACAAGAAATTATGAATATGCCTGTTTGCGTTTATCATTTACATCAAAGTTCAAATAAATAGAAATAAAATACCCATGTATTAGAGATACCTTTCTTTGTAGAAAAATAGATAGGAAGAAACATTTACTGATTATTTGAATTGCAATTTAATTTTGACTGATTAATTAATTTATATTTTAATTAATTGTAACTAAAATGATCGTTTCAACAATTACCAAATCAAACACATTAATATCAATTTCTGATTGACAGTCATTGTTGTATTTTAGGCATGTTTCAATTTATCGACAAATATTCACAAATGCTCCCCTTTTCTCAAGGGTAATGATAGAGAACCTAGCCGGGGACGGCTCAAGCGGAAAGAATGCCGCAAGGTAACCTCACAACAACATTTTTGTCAGATTGATTATAGCCTTCCCATAGGGCTTTCGCAACCAAGATGTGGATACTAATTTTTCAAAAAACTCAGCAGAAATGAAATATGAATACGAATACTAGCAGTTTCAACTTTGTATATCATTTTGCGCGTTGTTCTAACTTTGTCTAATAATCCGTTGGCCTTAAACTAGTATATTAGTACGCTGCATACAGTATACTTTTCAAAATAATTTAAAATTGATTTAACATATAATTAAGTGCCATCAATAATGTTTATAGCCTTCGTCATCACAAATTTTAAAGCAGCAAACTCTACTATGGTTGTATGGTTAGGCACAAAAAAAAACGATAGAGAAAATACAAACGTTCAAAAATTTACAGGGACGATCAGAAGTACGGAATAAAATTTTTATCTTTTGAATGAGTGATTTTTTTTTCAAAGCCGAAACACAACTGACCTTGATGTTGTCTCATCTTTTGGTTATATAATATTCAATTTTTCTTCAACCCCGTAACCCTCAGCTACCTCTACTTTTTTCAAATGGAAATATAAGGCATGATGGACTCGTTGAAAAGCTTATAGAAAACCGATTCCAGCTATTCCAAATAGTTTAATATTATCAATAGAAAGGTTTTTAGGGTTGTATAAAACACCTACTTAATAAGTGAAATAAAATTTAATTATCTTCAGTGTTACCTATATTCCATGAATTTGCACAGAATAAAATGAAGAATTTGAAACTGTCCCTATTAATGGTAAAGTAAAAAAAAATATCTTTATGTTGGGTTTTCTGGGTTAATTTTTCGCGTTGTGTCAAAATCAAGTTATTTACTGAATGGTAATAATATTGTCGGAAACGCAACGCATCGAAATCTTGATATTGCTTGGATGTGGAGACAAAATAAGAAGTCAAGCTGAAGTGAGCAATTAATTTAATGCGAAATATCATGAAAACCCAATCTCGCAAGGGACAGTTAGTATATTTCACAAATTTGAGAAACATGGTACAGTACAGACTTTGCCCAAAACGGGCACGTGCTTTGAATGCAAAAAAGGATATAGACATTGCATTAGAACTTGTTGACAATCCTCATACTTCAACTGTTTCATTGGCCTGCAATCACGATGCTTCTCGAACTGAAATTCAAATGTTTTTGAAACAAGAGAAATACCACCCCTATAAGGTATGTCTTGTCCAAGAGTTTTTGGAAGACGATTATGAGGCGATTATAATTTTATGAAGAAATGATGAGACATTGTGACGACAATAATGGTTTTCAACGAGACGTACTTTTTTCGGATGAAGCTACGTTTTATTTAAATGGAGTGGCTAATAGGCACAACTATCGCTTTTGGTTCCAGAAGAATTCACACTGGATATGCCAATCGCATACACATCACCCACAGAAAGTTAATGTATGGGTAAGTTGTGACGTACTTTCGAGGTTCGGTCGCAGATGCCGAACTAGTACAGCCACTTTAATCAGTCCGGGTTCACTCGGTGGAGAAGTTATGTCCAAGGTTCAGGAATATTATAAGACTCGGTATTCAAAATAAAATATTTATTTCATAAAATAAAATGTCACCCTGTAAACAAATAATACTAATAATAATTCCCCAACATAAATAAATTAAAACCTGAAATAATAATACAAAATATCAAATTAACAAATAGGGCGGTAAGGAATATACGGTGCAGACGCTGAGTGCCGTGGAAAGAGCCTGCTAAACACCCAGTGTCGAAGACCACGGGGACGACGTCGAGTACCGCGGAGTATCACCTGCTAAATACTCGGAGTCGACGGAATACGGGCAAGACCTCGAGCGCCGCGGAGAGGGCCTGCTAAACGCTCAGGACACCCAGATGAAGGTAGAGTGCCGCGGAAGGAACCTGCTAAGCACTGCTGGTGAAGGCAATTTCGCCAGCTTTTATACAGAACGGTGGGTAGTGTCGTGTGCAAAAATCGCCGGTGCGCTAGACAATTTAAAGTACTGCGTGCGCCAAAGAATTAAAGTACAGTGTGAGCAAAATAAAATAGGTTCATTACAAAGTATCACCAACAACAGAATTTCGGGCCTATTCTTTTTTGAAGAAAATCTTACTGCTGCATGCTACCTGGGTTTACTAATATTTGAGCTGCTACCTGCTCTAGCTGTGATTTTTCCTCATGAAATTGATCCAGATATACCAAATAAAACAATTTGGGTCCAACATGATAGCGCTCCCCCACATTTTGGTATTGATGTTCGAAGATACTGAAATGAAATGTTTCCAAATCGTTGGATTGGTAGACGGGGTACAGTTGAATGGCCGCCAAGATCCCCCGACTTAACACCCCTGGATTTTTTTCTTTAGGGATATTTGAAAGAAATAGTCTACCAATACAGATCGGATAATATTGAGAATTTAAAGAAGATTAGGGCGGGGATGCATAATTTACCAGCTGAAGTCATTCGGAATACTGTGGACAGCTTTTACTATCGTCTTGGAGAATGCCAAATAGTGACTGGAGGACATTTTCAGCATTTGCGGCATTTGAGCTTATCAGAACTCCATTGTTAATAGTGGCAATTACAAAAAGCTGTTTAAATTTGTTCGTTCGTCACTGATTTCTAAAGTTCCCATTCTCCTTCTCAATAATGGAAACGGAACTTTACGCTGAACTAATATAATGTTCTTCCTGTTATTTTGAGTCCTCGTGTGATGTACACTTTAGACAGAATATAATCTATTCCACAGTTAATTAGAAAACATCTAGTAAAATTTCGGAAGTTTTCTTCTCTTGGCCTGGATGGGTTATCACTTTTCTTCTTTAAACAATGTACCAACAACCTCTATCACTACCCATGATAATGTCACAGTCTGTTTTACAAGAGCATGTCCCGTCAGTTTGGAAATTGCCAATTTACAAAAAAAAAGGGATCAGCTAGATCTCACTAATTATCGTCCCATAAGTTTACTTCCCATTACTTGCAAAGTTATGGAACCCGTAATTGCTGAATCTATAACAGAGCTTCTTTTACAAGAGTACATTGTACCGAACCAGCAGCATGGTTTTATTCCGTGCAGATCAACTCTCTCAACTAACTTGCTCTGTGTTAATGACTGGTCACTGTTTTTAGATATGAACAATCCAGTCGATATATTTTAACTGGACTTCTCGAAAGCATTTGACAGGGTACCAGTAAGAAGACTTACACAAACTTGAACACCTAGAAATTCGAGGAAACTTGAACTGATGGATTGGAAAATTCTTGTCAGATTTTTCTAGGTTAGAATAGGCGATGTATATTCTGAAGAAAAGACAGGTTATGCGCGGCATACGACATCTTTTTATGCGGATGAAACCAAGATATACGCTAGTCCCATCATTCACCGTCACTCTCTTCAAAATGGTTTAATTTCCGTTAGTAAGTAATGCAGTGATTGGCTTCTTCGATTAAATATATCTAAATGTGTAGCGCTTCGTCTTGGCAAAAACAATCTTCTCCTACCATTTCACTTAAATAATTAGCTGTTCAGCACAATGTCAACATATAACAATGTCACAAGTGTCACAGTAAACTCTAAACTATCGTGATCGGACCATATCAACTCACTGTGTAAACCTGCTAATACCAGACTATTTTTATTTCGTAAGACGTTTTCCTATATATCTTTTGAAACCTCTTGCTGTATATAGTAGTTATGTACGACCAATTCTTCAATACACCAGTCCGGTGTGGTGTCCCAATCTCCTTCGTGATCAAAATTTATTAGAGAATGCGCAACAGCAACAACGCTTTCATTTGGAGGGTTGAGACCCTGAACGTTTGTGAATGGCCAAGATTACCGATTTTCAACAGCGTCGTCTTCGTGGTGATTTAATTATAACTTTTAAGATTTTAAGACATTTTAAGTTTGGAAATCTGACTGCTGTATATACTCAAAACCGACTGTCGATTAGGAGGTTATGAATTGCAATTAAAAAAAGAAAATTTCAAATCCAGGACAATACAGTTTTTCCTGACAAACAAAATATTCACCGTCAGGTCACAGACCCAGTATCCATCGTTACTGCATCATCTATTAACACTTTTAAGAACCAATTAGACGCTTATTTATTTTTCGATTAAATATCTTTTATGTTCAATTATAATCATGTGTAAACACAATGTAAATATAGTATTGTAAATGTTGTACATAATTATCGGTCAGTGGTCGCGCGGTTTAAGGCGTCATTACTTGAATCGAGGTGACTAGATCGCTGTGGGTTCGACCCCCACAGCCGTTAGACCACATATAAGCTACATTCGTGGAGAGGATTGGCACCCTCTCTGGGGGTATGGTAGGGTTGAAGAATGTTGGCTTGGGTCAATGTGAGAGATTGATACCGGTTAACATTTGACTGCCCCCCTAATTAATGAGGTTTTCTAGGTTTCCCTCATTCCTGCACTGTATGGTGGTTAGGGCCTACCAACGTAAGTCGTTCCTGGGCGCAAATGCGGTCTGCTTAATAATAATATGCCGCCCCCTCTCTCGCACAAGTCTTCGACTTCTAGGCTAATCCTCGTGATTAGAATGAGGGGTAGAGATATTATTATTATTATAATTATATAATTTGATATATATTTTAATTTCTTTTTTTTTGAGTATAATAGGTTTTTAAAAATTTCAACTCTATTTCAAATTGTAATAATAATTAATTAAAAATTTCTTATAGATAAGAAAATCTCATCATTTTCGATTTTATTTTATTTCGCTATGGATACAATATTTCAGTCTTTCACTTGGTCGAAATACAAAATGTTTAATATATTGTACTTAACTATTCTACAAAGTTAAAGTATTCACGGGTTTATCATTAAGTATTAGTAAGCACAACTTACCGTTTTGAAAACAGATGTATAGAAAACAAACAAAAATATGATTTATGCTTCGATTGAAAATTACAGGAAATAAATTCTTTGGCATAACTGAAGGACAGACTTTTTTATATTTTATAAATATGGGTCACTTTGTAAGTGAACAAATGAACAATAATTATTACTGCAACATATGATAAACAAACTTCGTCAATATTTCGCTGTCAACGTTGATACCATCCATCGCTCATATTCATGTAACCTATTATTTTTATGACACCAGTGAGGGCACTATCCATGCATATAAATATTGCCTGTCGATGCATATAATAATTAAGGCTAGCCATTACTAGCTTCATGCAGCCAACGCTAAAGCAGTGTCTCGTTTTCCAAAAATAAATAAAGAGAAAAACACCAGGTTGAATTCGTTAAAATACCATGTGCCATCCTCTCCACAAATTAAAATGCTCACTTCTGGACGTCGATGGCCCACCACCACCCACTTAACGCAGATATCACACTTAAGCCTTCTCCTCATGAAGGTAAAATTCACAAACTTTTACACAAATTTTACAACTTCGGTTTTAATTATTTATGGCGGGAAAATCTCAACATTTCACAAATTTCGCAGAACAGTAAAACAGTGCAATATTATTGCTGTTTTCCCTATCATATGATGTTAATAAGTTTATTTTGAGCTTCTGACAATCTACCATGACAGTTTCATCATGAAAATTATAGAAAATGTTATAGTTCTGGCAATACCATGGCAGTTTCATAATTTTTTATATATTTTTAGGTATTAATAATATTGTGGAAACTAACTACTCAGTGGACAAAAGCCCCAACCTGCGTTGAATTACACCCACAATATCTACCTATATAGGAATTGTAGGAGATTTGATTTATATTAGTTTAAAATACCTTTCTAAAACAGTAAAAAAAAGCAGTTTCATAATGAATATTATAGAAAATGTTATAGTTGAAAAAATTCGTTACAAGTAGCAATAAATCGAGCAAATATTCGCAAATTTCGTATCCATAAAACAAAAGGTTTTAGAATTATTGCACTATACACATTATTATTGCACTATATAAATTTTAAAAAGATCGGCCTGCTTTGATAAAATCTTTGTGATTTGTTGAAAAATAGTTTCATCAAACCTCGCCGATCTTCTTGAAAATTTGCACGTCTTCATTCTGAACAACTTTTTCAATTAATATTTTGCTGTATCTTCAGCAGAAAAGGTACTTTACCTCAGACCAAAATAGCTCTTACTCGGTGCACTCGGCATTTCAAATAGGATTATTTCAAAAATGGTTACTCCTAACGACTTTAGCAAGGTATACCTTTTTCAAATAAAACAGGTAGGAGAATGAATTATTTCTATAGTCAGATGGATACACTAAGCTGCAAAAAAGTTCTGCCATTTAAAAGAAACATGATATGCCATAGGTGGCGCCCTCTACTAGTGACGTCAAAATTAGAAACAAATTTGAATTTCTCACCCGCAAAAACCCCTGGTTTACAAATTTTAAGTAAATATTTGAATTTTTTAAGAAGTTATCTACAAATATCGAAAGTAAAATTTTAACTTTGACACCCTGTGTCTTTTTTATTAAGCGACTTGGGATATAGGTATGTTAGATTAAATTGGTTTATTTTCACCTAAGGAATACGTAGTCTCATTTTTGCTACTTTATTTAAAATCACCCTGTATATACACACTATTCACTATTGGTTACTAGCACTGTCACCATAACGGTAACACTTATTACATCATATCGTACCGCCTTCCATATGACCTTCAATATAGATGTTTCGTCAAAGTTTAATATATTCTTCGATGGATTCCGAACTTTTAATATTTATTTTAAATAGTTTCCTCGCCTTATCACTATTTCGTCTTTTTATATCAGCATACTATTTTCGATTTCATTTATACGGAAATTCACATACCATAGTTCATATGTCACGCTTAATTCGCAAAAGCATCTTGTTAGCTATAGCAACCCATTTTCTTTTGTCGAAAACTTAGTTGTACTTATTTACCACTCTTTTTTGCACTATACATATATGCTACCCACGTATATTCTTGTTAATGAACTACATCACTTACACTCATATTTTGACTTAGCGCCCTAAACCCTTCATACATATCATCATTCGATATTCCTTACTTGTTAAATTAGGGCGTTTACGGTTTTAAGAATGCGCTATAGAGCTTGAATTATTATATATTTTTAAGAACATAAAATCACTAATAAATGAATTAAATTAGCGGAAAGATATACCCGAAATATTGCCCGAAAGATATACCCGTCCTGGATAACGCTGGAAACGGAACAGATGGATCCGTCATTTGTAATTGTAGATTTATAACCAACGATACAGTTCACTTTTCAAAGGTGCAAGTTGTAGCTGCACCAGAAACAATTATATTTTTTTATAGTGCGGTTAGAAATACTACGAAAGATTACTAAAAAATTATTATAAAACATTTTAGTTTTACTAGCTAAAATGTTTTATAAGCCTGTCACAGAAATATTTACAAAATAGTTATAAGTATATTATAATTGCCGTATAAGCTGTTTTATTATTCAGCTGCCAAAACGTTCTTGTGATAAATTTATAAAATATTTCAATTGTCAATCAAAATAATGGTACCTGTCTCTATAATAGAACAAATATATATTTCTAAAGCCATAATAACACGATAGTAAAACATAATTGTAGTATAACCTGAAAATTATAAAACTTGTTGGTTGGGAAGACTTTAAGTTTATAATATCAAATTTGACACCTATGTCACCAATGATGCTTGGCAAAGAAATTGGTGCTGACAGTATTCTCTAGAATAGGGGTTAGAGAGGTAAGTTGACGTGGTGGGTAAGATAGCGAATTCTATTTATTTTACCAGTCACTACAGCTATTTATAATCTAACTGCATTTAAAAGTTTCCCTCTATATGCAGCTATAAACCTAAACAAAAAATGGTGCTAGCTTATTTCGTCTAAAAATAGTATCTCATGCTTAATTTCAGTGTCTGTGCTTATAAGAATTTGTGTCAACAAATTAAGATTATTACAGCAGAGGTAAAGAATAAGCTAATTATTTTTCTGTGGATTAAGAGACATATATTGATCATAGATATAATGTACTTTTGCCATTTGTTAACTAAACATAATTAAGTATATTGAGAAATGTTGTGTATGGGGAAAGTTGATCGGGGTAACATGAAGAATTCGTCAACTTGGCCTAATGACTTGGAACATTGTTCAAAAGACAATCTCATTGCTGCTTTACATTATATGAAAGAAAACGAGACGGAATAGAACACCCCATTGACGGTGGCCGTTTCAGAGACACATTTAATAATGAATAACAGAAGCAGTTTGCAAATTATATAAAGGACCTTCACCAAAGAGCATTTGGTCTGGTTGTCCTGGTTGTTTAGAACTGTTTTCATATCCTCCGATGGAAGACTGAATACAATGTGTATCATGCAAAGTATGGTGGCACGAAACCTGCTCAAATTATGACCAAGGACAATTTCTGTGTGACCTGTGCCACAAATAGTCATCTTACCCCAATAGGTCCGTAACTCCACCCATGAGGTAAGATGAAAGAAATACAAAGTTGTTAAAAGCCATAAAAATAAATGTTATAGAATGTTCTTTAGTCTTGTTAACATATTATTGTTATTATATATTTTTAGGTATTAATAATATTGTGTGAAACTAACTACTCAGTGGACAAAAGCCCCAACCTGCGTTGAATTACACCCACAATATCTACCCATATATTCCTTATTAATAGCCAAAAAGTGAAGTTAGATATTTATAGAGTGTTTCATTAGAAGGTCAGTAAATTAGATTATTTTCTTTAGATAATTATTGAATAGAGCTTTGTCTGTGGAATTGTTCATTAGCGTACCTAGGTGTTTGGTATCAGAGAGCATACATATGATTTCATTGATAGGAATTATAGGAGATTTGATTTATATTAGCTTAAAATACCTTTCTAAAACAGTAAAAAAATATTATTGTTAAGCATATACACGTTTATTTGTAGAAAAATTGCCATTTTGAAATACACATTTATTATTTTTTACGATCATTTCCTTAAGCTAGTCAACTTATCCCACTCTCCCCTGTAGGAACTTGGAAGGGTCTTGAATTATGATTTTTCAAGTTATAAAATAAAACGAATGAACATAATTATTGCAGCATTATAAAGATTAATGAACGTTACCACGAAGCGGCAATAAAAACTAATATTGGTTCAGATGGGGGCACCGTTCATGCATGCAAAAATTGCCATTTCAGGCATAATATCATGGCAAAGACAAGTCGTTACGCTCTTCACTCCTCCGGTGTTATGTGTTGACAGTATCAATAATAGACATTAAAAATAATGCTTGCTCGCACTGACGTTCGACGTGGAAACCATTCGAAGCGGTGTTTAGCGGCTTACTTTGCAGTACATTTACTTTTATATTACTGTCACCAGGCTGCCTGGGCCTAACGGCATGTGAAATGAATGAATTTATAACCATGTAACAAAAACATTACATCGGCGCGAACTGTATTACCGTCTACCAGATACGGACTGGAATAAATATTCATCGTGGGGAAAATTATTAATCACACGCGTACCTAGAGAGAGAAAAAAAAGAGAAAATAATTTAATACATACAGGATTAGGGACAATGGAAGGTCTTCATGAAATTTTCAGAGCGTTCTTTCTAGTGCGGCGGATATAAAACGATAATAGAAGAGATGCTTCTAGCTTACTGTACTACAAAATTCCATTATTTATTAGTTTTGCATCCTACTTCATTCTATTTGCAATGGTGAGAGGGGCTGCTATACTCCTATGCCATAGATAGCATTTTTTCTTTAGGTATGGTTTCCGTAACAGTTACAAACAATTTTCCAGCTAATTGCCCAAGCAGCACAAACCACACCAAATTTAACTAACGACTAGTTTTATACCAAAATTATACAAATTATGACTACAAAATTGGTATAGCATTACGTCTATGGTCGAATTTTAAGTAATTCTGGTAGAAACCGCTTACGTTAGTATTGCCGACGTCACAACGACGTCGGCAATGTCGACGTCGGTATTTCGATCTGTTCTATGTTTTAAATAACAATAAATGAATAATAAAACAGGCCGGATAGGCCGACGTCGGTGTTTTTAACTGTCTCTAGCCAATGACATACGTCAGTTAATGTCATCCACACCGACGTCGCTACTCCAAATTATTTAATACTAATTGTAATGTCGGATGAGGTAGGTACAGCCGACGTCGGTGTTTATACCATATTTTGACCTATACACCAACCACACGTATTTGAAACGTTTTAACGCTTGACATGATGTTACCTATATTGTTAGTGAAGTAATGAAAACTGTCAAGTATTAAGAAATCTGATAATGAATAATTCAAGTAAATCGAGACCATTATTGGAGGACGGTTCTGACCGTACAGTCGTCATATTAACAATATGAGTCGAAAGCAATATATGGGCGAATCCAGAGATCACGACAGCGGTCTATCCCCACAAAGCCTAGCATGAGAATAGCCGAGGTCACAGTTACCGGAAAATCATTATGTATCAAATATTTTAAATACATCAGTCATTTTATTGTCAATAATACGAAACTATTTATTTATTTAGAGTACACCACCTGAGAGTCAGTACTAATTACTGGGTGGGAAAAAACAGCTAATAATGTTACAGAGGTAATATATAAAAACATAATAAAAAAATATATCCACAAAGTTCTGCATCCGAAAAAGAGTACTCAACTATAACTGCACTAATACAATCTTAATTTTAACTGTACGAACACGCCTGAAAAACAATGAAAAGTTAGGTTAGACGTAAGAGTTGTATGTTTATACCTCTTCTGTAGATCTACATGCAACAAGTATAAATGAATTTTTCTAATACGACTAAGTTGAATTAGATACGTACATTTATACCTACTGTACAGTAAGTATGTTGGAAGTGTACTTTTGTTTACCATTATTATATCTTGTTTTTTAAAGTACATAATTAGTACAACTTGGTGAAGCAATTTTGACTTCTTCAGTTAGTATATAGAAATGGGAGTTTATTATACCAATTGTGAGGACTGGTATATTATTAAGGTAAATAAATAAACTTAATATGACCTGGTGATTGGTGTAGTTATATTCGTTTACACCAAAAATAATTTTAAATCATAGGGATATAACGGATCGGTATTGCCGACGACGACATCTTTTTATAAAAATAATAGGAAGCCATTTTGGAAGAGTTGGGATCAATGCACAATAATTTTCTATTTTTAATATTTGAAGAGTGATTTTACGATTTTAAGATTATATATTGTATGAGAAGTTAGTTCTTACATTTGATCTTTTTATTCTTGACATTACTAATAAAAAAAATGTTTTCTAAAAAATACAAAATAAAAATATATATTGATAAAAATAGTGTTCATTTAATGGCGCTTAAATTTTAATGGTCTATTTTGTCCAATATAATCAATAAAATTGCATGCGTTTATAATTTCAGTGTTTGAAGGTCTCGAAACTTATATCCTTAAAATTATATTTTATTAATATACTGAATCCTATACGAGTAGACGCATACCTTCTATTAAAATGAGCTGCAGCTACAAAATTAGTATAAACGGAACAAAAATATAGTACTTGTCTGATTTATATAGAAAAATTTGTACGTAAATTATAGAAAATGTTATGTTAGGTAATATTTGTCGTATCTAATGTGACGTGGAAATAGGTACAAACATTTACACCTAACGCTACTTTATTAGTCAACAGGGTGACGTCGGGTCGATCGGAGTTTGTGTGACCATTTTCGTATAAAAACTGGTCGGAACGCCATGGCGAGGACGTTGGCTACCGACTTCAGGTTAGACTGCCGACGTCGGCTCGACGTCAACCCGACCAGTCTGTGCTGCTTGGGTGGATTCTTCAAAAGAGTCAGTTTTTCTCTAGATGATCTACAAGAACTTTAGTAAGAGTAAGCGTAAGAGACTTGGCCTTAATCTCTACAGCAACACAATAGAAACCCAGAGAAATCGAAATGATTTAACCGTCATCAGGTCTGTTTGTTACGGGTTCAATTTGTATCAGTTTGTATCTGAAGAGTATCACCGGATTTCATTTATTAGCTGCATAAAATTAATAAATTTTTAACTTAAATGGCATATTTCCTCCATCAATATTTACTTTGTCAAATAAGTGTCATTGTCAAGCCAACAGGTCTACCGGAAATTCCCCTAAAGTAATTAAAAAGTAAAGAAATTAGAAAAAAAAACCTTTTTTGATATTCTTGGCCATGCTTGTGCCTCTCGCAAATTGCGGATTTTAAGTATTAATTATTGGGCAAAATTAAATAGTTTTGGCATTTTTACAACTTTAAGAGTTGGATCTCAGTGCCCTTAAAAGAGTTTTTCCAATTATTTATATTTTAAGGCCGACCTACAACAAAGGTAAGAACTTTAGGTTAGGAAAAACATGTGCTTGTGCTTTACTGCTTACTTTATTGCTTTTGGAACCATTAGTAGACATTTGTAGTATTTACTTTATTTAGGCCTTTTATTTTCTCCTGTTAGCTTTTCTCCTTGACGCATCAACTTCAAAGCTATCGTCTTCTTGTCACGCTAGTAACTTGCTTTGTTGTTGACTGCGGCATGCTTGCATGACAGAAGTAGTACTACAATATTTCGGGCTTGCTGTACCCTTTGCTATACTCTGATTTGCACCCGCTCAGACCTAGTGATTGGTGCATGTATTGCTTCACTCTTCGTTGCATCTAAGATATTTACCACCCCAGAGGAACCCGACCTGGACCTGTGCAACTTTAACACACGCCACCCTCAGATAAGATTAGCTATAAGATTTAGTATAAGGTAGATAAGTAGTTAACATTTCAAGGGTCTCATTCCTTGATAGAGGCTATTTAATAATATTAAATTTGATAAATTCCAAGTTTACCTGTGTAAGCCTGTAGCGCTGTAGTAAATGGTAATTTCATAAATTTTTCTCAGTAATAGCATATAACATTTGTCTTGTTCTGATATTTTAAGTATATTTTATCCCTAGATATAGATATAGATTTATTGTCTGGCATTAATTTGACATTTACCATAGAACTAAACTATTTTGACCATCGACCACAAAGCACGGTTGATTTTCTTCTCTTAGCCAGTGAACCAGTAAGCACTGACATTTGCCCGCTAGGCACCAGGTGCGTTACACTGGTATAGAAAGTGATCCGATCACTTGTGCTGTATCCTGTTTATTTTGTTATAATATACTTATAGTTTGAAAACATTTAGTATCATTTTAGTGGACCTGCCTTTTCCCGTTTTTTTTTTTTTTGAAAGAATATAGTAAGAGCGAAGGCATTGTGGCAGATAAAATCCACCACTTTATAGGGTTTTTCAATTGTGTCTGGAAACCCCTCGGGAATGACGTTCAGAGCCAGGTTAGGGTGCACCAGGTGTCCGTGGGGTGTTGGTCGGTGCCATAT
This sequence comes from Monochamus alternatus, assembly GCA_037114965.1. Taxonomy (NCBI): domain Eukaryota; kingdom Metazoa; phylum Arthropoda; class Insecta; order Coleoptera; family Cerambycidae; genus Monochamus; species Monochamus alternatus. The sequence goes on along the minus strand of CM073427.1, from coordinate 26,034,402 downwards.
TTCATTTCAGCGAGCCAAAAAAAACCCTGTAACGATTTTCGGGTGGTTTTTTTCAATTATGTCTGGAAAACCCTCGGTGATGACGTTCAGAGCCAGGTTAGGGAGCACCAGGTGTTCAGGTGGTCGTTTTCAACATAAAATTCGGATTCAGCGCACACAAAAAACCCCCATAACGATTTTCGGTTCGTTATTGTCGATATTTCCAGAAAAATTCTCGAAGATGACGTCCGCGTCCAGATTGAGGCCCACCAGGTGTCCGTGGGGTGTTCGCCGATGGTACACTCGAATTCAGCGACCCAAAAAACCCCCGGGTGCCCAGTTTCTCTCCTCTCTCGCATAAAGTTCGGGATAGTCCCCGGAGATGACGTTCGTCGGCGTTCCTGAGCTCCAGGTATTCGAGGTGTCAATTTGAACATCATAATCGTGATCAGCGACCTCGAAAACCCCCGGGTACCCGACTTGAGCCAATTCTGACTCTTATTTCCGAAGTTGTTAAATTTGACAAAAGGCCTCTCAAAAGATGCATTTTTTGCATGCATTTTTGGCGGCAACAATGCAACTTCCGATTTGTAATAGGTACAAAGTAGGTACGAATGATATAAATAATTTTTGCAAGCGATTGCAAAAAACCGCATTCCGATACGTCCTATCCTAAAAGATTTCCTATCACAATGCTTCATTGCCTCGACTATACTATTGGGTAGTGTTCACACATACCGATAGTCTGTTTATGTTCGTATATCCAGAAGGTTTAACGCATTCTATGAACTTCAGTCAGCGGTGTAGCCAGTGTATGCTAGAAATTGTATTGTTTAAAAGATAATAATAATGATGGGAAATGCTTTATTTATCTGCTAGACCTACAGAGGAAACAACAAAGGTACAGAGAATGCTGAAAAATGCATCAATGGTACATTTTCTCTATTTCTCACTCAATTTGATAGCAAAGAGTGGTAGGTAACCACTCTTTTATAGAACCAACTCTGTTGTAGACAAAAATATGTTTCCAAATATAGGAAAGTCTGATGTTACCTATTGATGATTATAGAAGCAAGCCAACAATTCAATGACTACAAAAACTGTTCTAAACATCCACCTCGTTCACGATTTGATTGCAAATTTCTCGCGTTGTACTACCGCGGTAAAAGTAGCTGCATTTGACTCATGGCCCGAGAAATCTTTATGGGTACAGATGATTAACTGCTAAAGCATATTGTCTTATATATTTTTAGGTATTAATAATATTGTGTGAAACTAACTACTCAGTGGACAAAAACCCCAACCTGCGTTGCATTACACCCACAATATCTACCCATATATTCCTTATTATTAGCTTTTGTAACATTTTTTACTGTATTAGAAAGGTATTTTAAGCTAATATAAATCAAACATCCAGGTATGCCAATGAACAATTCCACAGACAAAAGCTCCATTCAATAATTATCTAAAGAAATTAATCCAATCCACTAACTAATACAGTAAAAAATGTTACAAAAGCTAATAATAAAGAATATATGGGTAGATATTGTGGGTGTCATTCAACGCAGGTTGGGGCTTTTGTCCACTGAGTAGTTAGTTTCACATAATATTATTAATACCTAAAAATATATAAAAACTTTTACATAAAAGGTGAACATTATTCAAGTAGGTATTGTCATATTTAATTCATTGACAGGCTTGAATTTTTGTCATTGTCGATATTTAACTTCAAATAATTTTGATTTTAATAATAATTTTTATAGTTAGATATTTGATTCAATTTAAAGGAGCCCACCTGAAGAGGCAATCCAAAAAATGCAGAAATAGGTCGGATCTCATCTATTGTGGTTGAATTGTCGTGTTCCCACTGCCAAGAAGTGAAGTTAGATATTTGTAGAGTGTTTCATTAAGGCAGGTTAGTGGATGGATTAATTTCTTTAGATAATTATTGAATGGAGCTTTGTCTGTGGAATGGATGTTTGGTATCAGAGAACATACATTGATAGGAGTTGTAGGATGTTTGATATTAGCTTAAAATACCTTTTTAATACAGTAAAAAACATATTGTCTTATTTCACCATAAATTACGATATCCATCAACGCCGAGTCAAGATGCATACATTTAAGACATTTTTTACACTTGAAAAACTATGTAAACACTATCGCAAAAACGATCGATGTAACGGTTGAAAATATTACAGTTTCAATATATATTTTTTTACTATATCGTCTCTATTTTTCATGATGCATCTATTCTCAAATTGTTTTAGATAAGTTCTAAATCATCCTGTATGTTATGCTGGCTATCTATCTCCATGACATTAGAGCTATTGGTTGCTCTTCTCGGGTATATCGATAATAATAGTAATAATGATAATAATATTTATATAGATAACAACAATAATTATTGAACGAAATAAATTTGGCAACAATCTGGCCAATTATGCAGGTGGTATCCATAAATATACTAAAGATTTTCTGTTAGCTGTAGTGCAAATCTATCCCACTCCGTATACCGCAACTTTTTTAGCATGGCACGATGATGGATCATAATGAAGCAAATGGCTCAGTTGTTGGAAAACAAGCAACGCGCCCCTTATGTCTAATAGTCCTGAAAAAATATCTCAAGAGAACGATTGTCAGCACTCATAAACTATAAAATTATTTCGATGTGGCTGGGACAACAAATCATACTAGCCAGGAAAACTCAGGCACGGTCCATTTGGCAGCGCACTTTCGATATAAATTTTCAGCTGAATTCAGTCTAATACAGGCCTGTTGTATGAACTAGTTCCGACATTTCTGCACTAGTGTCATTTTCCACGGTTCAGTACTTATCTGGATTATTTATAGTGGAAAACTAATCGACGGCTTAAAATTTATTGCCAAAATCATTCTCGGTGGAAAATGTTAATACGAAAGTAATGGAATAAAATAATATATAGCTTTCATATATCTGGGTGCACCCGACGGAAATGCGGTTTTAATAAATCCTGCAAAAACAGATAGCACAAACTGTAATCAATAATATTTATTTATATGTATTGTATTGGAAAATTATGATTATTTCTAGGTCACTGTACAATTTGCAACTTACATCAAATCACAATGAAAAGAGTTTAGTGCTAAGAATAATTAAATATCCATATAGTTAATGTTTTGTTGCAGTAATACCATACTTTAAATATACAGGATGTTACAAAATAGTAGGTTACACCGTATCACGATCACGACGACGACGTATCACGATCTATAAGCATTTTACCTACATTATCTAAAGTACTGGAAAAAGCTATGGAATTACAAATACGAATATATTTAGACAACCATAATATATTACCTATGAACCAGTCTGGATTTAGAGCCAATCATAGTTATGCCACTGCGTTAGCAAATAGTCTTGATGATATTATTACATCTAATGATAAAAACAAGGCATCTATTCTCATTTTACTAGATTATACAAAAGCTTTTGATATGATTAATCACAGTATGCTTATTGCAATATTGCACTTTATAGGGTTTAACGATAATGCCTGCTCGTTCTTAAATTCATTCCTTACTAATAGATATCAACAAGTTGCAGTTGAAAATAAGACTTCAAAATTAATAAAAATTATTGCTGGTGTTCCACAAGGAAGTATTTTGGGACCTTTATTATATACTATCTATACAATTAATTTTCCTGAAGCTTTAAAATTCTGTAATTACCATTACCATGCTGATGATACTCATATTTATTTTTCTTTTGATTACGAAGAAGTACCACTTGCAAATCATTTAATAAATCCAGATTTACAGTCTCTTTATACAGTTTCCAATAAACATATCCTTAAAATTAATCCCGTAAAATCATCAGCTATACTTTTTTGTAAAGATAATCTAAGAAACAATATTTTAAATAACTTTACTGTAAGGATCAATAAAGATGTCATACCATTTAATAAACATTGCAAAAGTTTAGGTTTAATAATAGATAATAAGTTACGTTTCAAACAACATATCTCTGCTAAAATGCAAAGAACATATTGTTCATTAAAATTATTATATAGTCAACGCCATCACTTGCAACCTGAAATAAAAAAATGTTATGTGATGCATTAGTTCTTTCTTATTTCAGTCATTGTGATATTGTATATGGACAGTGTTTAGATAGTTATGACAGTCATCGTATTCAAAGAGTGCAGAATGCATGTATCCGTCTGATTTATGGGATTAGGAGGCGAAATCGGAGTTCTCATAAATTTAAAGAATCATCATGGTTAAATATGTATAATCGGAGGCGGCTTCATATGTCCTATTCATACATTAATTTATTAAAAACTCATAAACCACCCTACCTACATAATAGATTTAAATTTAGGACAGATGTGCATAACATAAATATTCGTTAAAAAATAATACTTACCGTTCCTCATCATCACAAAACAATATTTAAAAGGTCTTTTTCGTACAGTGTCACTAACTGCGTAAATAATTTGTTTAAACTAGGACTTCTTGATCTTTCATTAACTTTACTAACTTTTAAATCTAACGTAAAAAAATATTTATTCAATAGTCAGTGAATTTTGTTTATAGTGTAGATTTCATTGAGATTTTTTTTCTCTTTGTCTGTTACTCTTTGTTTTCTCCTCCTACAACTTATTTCCTTTCTTCTTCCTTCCTCTACTGCTTACTTTTTTATTTATTAGGAAAACATCTGGTGCCGTCTATATGCCTGCGTCTGTATTATTATTGTAGTATTTAACTTTAATTTTAGTTTTAATCTAGACATAGTTTATTATATTCTAAGGCGGTGGTGAAGAACAGAATCCGGGATCTCGGTATTCTGAACCACTAAGCCTATTGTTTATCTCTATTTTAAGTTCTTATGTATGATTTATGTGAAATAATTGTGTAATTATGAGATAAATAATAAATGTATTATTATTATTATTATTATCACTCACAAGTAATACTTTTCATTTTCCATTTTCAAAATACAGGGTTTTAAAATAAAAATTTTAAATTTGATTTTTATTGACAGCTCGTCGGTGGCTTCAGAAATATTTATTTGAAATTTAGCATGTATTTTCATATTAAGTCTACATAATTTCAAACTAAAATATTAGAAGGAGAAAAGTGAGTTGTAGTACTCACGGACCTCCCCAATTTCTTTTGAGTACGCCTATGGTTTCACAATATTATTTTAAAAAGAGCGTGTTTTTATTCTACTTCTCGAATGCATTGTTAATGACCCATTAGTGGCCACCACTTGATTAACACACTTGCCTACTAAATTTTAAGAATAATCGTGCTGGTGTGTTTTCGTTTCTAGATATTAATGGACAAAAAGGTGATGAAATTATCTTGAATGTTATTTGTGAGAGTAACAGTTCGGTTTCTCCTTGTCTTTGAACCAGAAATAGTGACTATCAAAATAGATTCTTTGTCCTCAACATCTTTAACATTCATTTTTACAAATTCGTCATGCCTGCAGGCACTATATATAAAATATTTCTATTAACTTACAGATTTTACAATATCAGTATGTACAGAATTTTCCTTTTTTAATAAGTATGTTTCATTATCGACTTCGCACAAAAATCTGTATAGTTTTCGATTTCTTAGGCTTATATCCAAATTCCTGCTTCTTTAAAAATGTCATCAATTTTTTGAACTTGCTGAAGTCAATTTCATTCTTGGTACCTATATAATGTGGATTTTAGCATCGAGTAAATCGACCATAATAAAGACGATTTTAGTGATCGATTTCTCATAAAAATAGGCGACCTAAAGTTAACTAACCCACAGTTTCTGCAGTATTTCTAACCTCCGGAGGTGTATTCTGTATATCACTGTCACTACTTTCAAATTATCTCAACTAAACTGCACAAATTTTATAAAGTTTGAGTGTTGTTAAATTTACTACTTAAAAGGACATTTTTTACTTGCTTGCTATTGACGATGAGCGTTTGCTAGATTTTAACGCTCAGCAAACAATAAACATACACTCATGTGACACTCTTCAATAACCATCAACTTTTCGTTGTCACTATCAAGCGAAAGACCCTTTTCAATTAGTGATTGTGTATAAATTTCTTTTTCTACGTTCATGCAAAAAACAAAACTTTATTGAACTATATTTAGTGAAAAATGTGTGCACTAGTGCAATAAAATGTTTCTTGCATTCATCTGTCATTCTATTACAGCGTTTTGTCATCATGACAAACATAAACGTTCAAATCGACGTCATATTTTCCTAGACTTAGTGTCATCTAAATAAAACATTTTTTTGTTTTTGCATGAACGTAGAAAAAATATTGTATGCAACTCGTGCAAAAAGTGTTTGTTGCACGCGACGTGAAATTGTCCAACGAGGCCGTCAGGCCGAGTAGTACAACATGTATCTGTTGCATAAATAACTATTACTGAATTACTACAAAAAGTTTAAAACTAAAATAAAAACTGAGCCACAATGTAAACACATAGGGTTTCAATTATAACAACGAATTTTGCATTGCTTGAGCATTTTCCCCAACAACACAAGAAATTTAAAAAATCGATGTGAAGTATACCTTTCGTTATTGGCCTACAGATTCTACATAGGATTCTATGAAAGACAAAATGTCGGTATTTGAAATAATTTTTCAGTATTTGCTTTTCTCATATTTAATTGTTCGTTGTTCGCGTATTTTTTGTCGTATTCAAACACAGAGATGATGGATATAATGCTGACTTATGGGAAGCGCGACAAGTGCATATTATCGTGTGGCAGCGTAATACGAAAGACGTTTCCCGAGTAAACAAAATATTATGCCAAAACCTGTTTGAGCCGTATTGAACAACTGCTGTGGCTCCTCCAAGGTAATCCGTATTTTTATGTATTTGCCTACATTTGCGTTAGTTTTTTTTTACCCTTTATAGTTATCCACTTCGTCGTGCCCGCCGGGCACCTCGTTTTATATAAAAAGAACGGCCGAAGGGAGGAGAAGCCCCCAGCAAGTATGTTTTTGTGATATATGTTATATCCTACTTATACCTACTCAATAAAAATAAAAGTTCAAACACTATTCAGTTAAACAATAGTTTTAAAATAATTTTTGTAATACATTAGGAAAATTGAATTGTTTCTCTTTTTATTTACATATTTACATTCAAATCTCCTCATTACTCACATATTTTCCTAAGACCATTATGTGTCACAATTCCAGCGAGTTACATAAACATAAAGGGAATAGCTCACAAAACAATAATCGACTGATAGAATTCGTGACGGTCTTTGGCGTTTAATTCAAGTAGTTCCAAATTTTGCCCTTCGAGATATATTTACATCGAACAGTGGCACAGGATTCTTAGCACGTTTGGAGGATTCCCAGTGGGGCGAATTTCGGGGTTGTCCGGAGACTGGCCGGTGCGAGAGATGCTAGAAAATGGAACAGGGGCGTGCCTTATATGTAAATGATGGCAAAGGATAGTCTTAGACAGCAAATCTCAGATTAACCAGAGTACTTAATTGCTAATGCCAGGGTTTTCCTAATTTGATCTATAAATTACTTTTTTCTACATTCATGCAAAAAACAAAACTTTATTGAACTATATTTAGTGGAAAAAGTGGTTATTTATTACACTAGTGCAATAAAAGTTTTTGCATTTATCTGTTTCTACTACACCGTTTTGTCATCATGACAAACATAAATGTCCAAATCGACGTCATATTTTCCTCCACTTAGTGTCATCTAAATAACACAATTTTTGGTTTTTGCATGAACGTAGAAAAAATATTGTATGCAACTCGTACAAAAAGTGTTTGTTGCACACGACGTGAAATTATAACACTTACTTATTAACACTTACTTTTTGTCCTTGTTGCATAAATAACTATTAACTATCCTTAAATACCTAAAAATATCGTTAAGTACTCAGAAATACCGAATAGTACCCAAAAATACCCAGATATCTAAGAAACGAAAAATATATTAAATGACCCATATATTTACTTAATATACCTGTAATTTTCCAAAACAGTCTCATATTTTCTTAGAAATTATTCGATCTACATATACACCTCTGGTCAACTAGTTATTTCCAATACAAATAACAAAGCTACATCTTCCCTATATTATCCACGCTCCGCCTCCGTCTTCAGCCATTATTGGTTGAATAGGATAACGGTGTGAGAGCGCACGTGTCCCGTTGAATAAATCAAAAATGCAGTTACTGTCCAGTATTGTATCTTACGTATCTCAGGCGTACAATCGTTTTCAATATTAATGACACACATATTAAAACGAGTTTGGCTATTTATTTGAAACTGCTGACGTATTGATAATCAAATCTACTTTCAACATTCAGCATTAGTACTTAGTTGTTCAATTTATCAATAGAGATCCAATGAAATTTCTACTCAGAACTTCCAGTAGTTTAAAAATTTATTGAGGCAGTGTCATTATTAATGCAAACGATAGTACGTTGTTCCCAAATTCCTAATGCCAAGACCAAGGAGAATTAGAACCACAGGCTTTTCTGATTTATGGTTAAGGCTGTTCCAGACAGCCGCGGGACATAGGCGTCCGCATCATGTTAAACGTAATAAAATAAATTACCTATAAAGTAACAAATTAGTACAATTTATAACAATGTATTCAAAACTCACCCTGCTGTTTATCTCAATGTACTAGATTGGTTGTCAATAATCACAAACTGGGAAAGTTGTGTTCATAGAGGAGATTGACGCAATATTTGTGGGAAATAACTAGTTGGCCAGACGTGTATACGTAAATAACATGAGGGCTACAGGAAAATTAGTTTCTAATCTATGTTCAATATAAGTAAATATGTCTAAACTCGTGACTGAGTTGGTAAGAGATCTGGGTCGGATCCTCTCCTGATTCCTCCTGGCCAGGCGATGTCACATTGTAAAATCCATAAAACAAACCATATTGATACCTCTTACAGCACTAATAAATATTAGCAATTTTCAGGGGATTTTTCCAGATTGTCTAAAGATCTCTAAAGTTGTACCTATTCATAAAAAAGGTAATAACGATCTCTCAAATTATAGACCTATTTCGATTATATAAACATTTGCAAACATTTTTGAAAACATTCTATTTCAAATTATAAATTATAGAAAATGAAAATCTATTCAATACTAGCCAATACAGTTTCAGAAATAAGCTCTCGACAACTTTAACCATAGACAGACTGGTAACGGAGACCAATACTGGTTTTGAGCAAAAAGATTTTGTTTGTTCTCAGTTTCTAGATCTGACCAAAGCTTTTGACTGTGTATCTCACCCAATTCTGATAGATAAATTGTCATCCTATGATTTCACTGCTCACAGTGTTGGTATCATACATTCATATCTTAGTAATTGACAATATGTTATGCATAATAATATATCATCAGCCTGTCTTGGTATCAATGCAGGCGTACCACAAGGGTCCATTCTTGGTCCTGTTCTATTTCTATTATATGTTAATGATTTACGTCTATCAGTGAACAACTCAGTTTTAACTATTCAGTTTGCTGATGGTACTGATTTAACAAATCGTAGCCCTTTAATCGATAACTTATTAGAAGAGGCGCGTCAAGCGGAACTAATGATTCAGAGTTGGTTTCTCTCTAAAAAACTTAACTTAAATTCTAGTAAGACAGAAACTTTAATATTTGCTCTAAGGAAGGCTTAAGATTTTTTAAATCCTAAACTTGTGAAATTTTTAGGAATGCATCTAGATTCTAAGTTAACATGGGATTGTCATACAAATTATATAAGTAGGTAAAAACATATCAAATCATGTATACCTCTTTCGCAGTTTGAGACATCTAGTGTCATCATAATTTTTGATAACAGCTTATCATAGTCTCATTCATTCTATATTATCATATAGTATATTAATTTGAGGTCACTCTGCTTCTTCTGCTGATGTATTTGCTCTGCAGGGAAAAGTGATAAGAATTATAGCCAGTCGTAAATATAGAGATGACTGCAGGCAAATATTTATTGAATTAAAGATATTAACACTACCTTGTGTATATGTTCTGCATTGCTTACTTCACATAGGAAACAATATTGGAAGTTATACTATGAGGAATCAGATTCATGTACACCATACAAGAAATAACACGATCTTACAAGTGGGTGTTTCGAGACATGCAAAAACTAGAAATGGTACTTATTATTGGGGAATAAAATTTTATAATGCCCTACCTAAAAAAATTAAGGATCTGAATTTTTCCAGCTTTAAGTATAAGTTAAAGAATTATCTGTTACTCAATGCGTTTTATAGTCCTCAGGAATTTTTAAACAGCAATTTGCTAGCAATGATGTCAGAATTTTCTTTACCTTTGTTTTAACTGAATATGTTTGTCTATTATTTTATTTTGTATTTTGTTTTCTATATTATCTACTACAAAATTGTCTTAGTGTTATATTACTGTATATACTGTTCTTTCTTTTTTTTGGACTTGCAAATACGTATATTTGGGCATCAATCAACAAACTAGACTAAATTAAACCAAATGCCATTTTTGTGTCTGATACTTTTATTTGTCATGTGATGCCTGTCATTAAATTATATTTGCACGTAATTTGCCTGGGTACACAGAACACTGTTATTACAATATATTAAACATCAACATTTTGGAACAGTCAGACAAGTAGTCGCTAGTAAATATGATTCAGACCTGAAACTAATTGCAACAATTAATTCATTTACCGCTTCCTGTTTATTGTGTGAATATACGAATTTATAAATAACATAGTTACGTCTAAATTGGCAAGATCCGAACTCTTCAGAAAAACAAATCAGCTTAAAATATAGTAATAAATTTAGTTGATGAAATAATGAGGTTATAGTATTTATTCAAATTTATAATAATTAACTCATATTGTGAGTAGCAAAATAATTAAGTATACAAAGTTAATTACCTTATAAATTTATTATACATGTAGACACTTTTCAGTACTACCCACACTTTATCGGTTTTAATCTATTTTTTTTATTTTGTTACATTGAAGCGTGTTATTTTTACAATGCATTTGTTATTCAGAAAATTGGTTATTGGTATTCAGCAAATGTGTGGAAATAAATAATTTTTGCTTGACACAATTTACCCAATGTTTTTAATACATACATATTGATAAAGCTTATTGATATATTCATTAATAATTAGTGAAATAGTGGATGTATTTATATTTTTGCGTTATCGAAAAACTATATTTTTATAATAAAGCATGCGATTGGAAGAATAAACCGTGTAAAATATATGATTACAGTGAAAAAGAGATGCAAAATGTATTAATTAAAAAAATAAATAACTAGGGCATAATTAACTGATCTATGAGACAGTTGAATTAATATACAGGATGTCCGGAATATGAGTGCAGTAAATTTAAGGGTTTATACAGGGTGTCCTGAAATTGTGCGTCAAGACTTCAGGAAGTGATTCCTCACAAGAAATTAGGGTCACGAATTACGAATTAGGGTAAATTTTTCGAAAACTCAATATTAACGGAGATACAGGGTGTCAAAAAAAATTTTTTTTTTAAGTTTTTCTTAGATAACTTTTTTATTTGAGATTTGTCTTTCCTATGTATTACTTGTGTTCTTGCGTCCTTTATGTTCCAAATATGATGCAAATATTCCAGTGCTAAAGGGCCTAACCTGATCTTAATCTTCGATCCATGGCCCACAACTTTTTTGTTTTCACCGGTTGATAAATTTGAACACCATGTTAAAGAGCATCAAAAATATTATTTTTTATTATTTCTTGTTGCGATGCAATAAAATGAACCGTTTCTGTAAAAAACGACTTCAAAAATTTTCATGCGTTAACGCTGCTTTAAAATGATTTTTAAGATTTACAAAGGAGGCTTTGAAAACAATAACTTAATGTTGCCTTAGCTACTTGTGACAGATAATATTTATGTAAATTATTCTGTTGTGATCATTTGTGTGTAAGTATCGTGATTAAAACTGATAAAATGAATAATAATAATAACAATAATAATTATAATAAATATTCAAATGAGGAGCTGCGCGACATGCATTATTATTATGGTTTAGCTGCGGAAAATGCATCAAGAGCGAAGCGTTTGTATCGAGATGCATTTCCAAACAGAAGAATTTCACGACCGCAGTTGTTTAGTACTGTCCATCAGAGACTAGGTCATTTTGGCTCTTTTAAGAGGAGGCGGTTTGATGTCGGTCGCCCACGACGAACTCGAACTCCTGGAGCTGAAGATCGTGTTTTGGAAGCGGTTGATAATAATCCTGATATAAGCGTCAGGTTAATTTCATCGCAGGAAAATATTCCCAAAAGCTCAGTCCATGAAATTTTGCAGGGACAACTCCTGCATCCATTCTACTATCAAAAGATTCAAGCCCTACTCCCTAGAGATCCGATTGCACGACTGAATTTTTGCAGGACAATTATAAATCTCAAGAGCAAAAGAGGGCATACTCTTCAGGTTTCGTCGCAACTTTCTGAGATGAATGAGAGGTAGCCACAGAAATTTTGCTGTGTGACGCCCTTAATTATTTCTTTTAATCCACGCCTTTCCTCATTCAAGCTAGCTTGGGGCAAAGAAGGTGTCTAGTGCTAAAAATGACTTCATTTTGTTGGACGAGACTTCCCTTCTCGCAAAATAAAATGTTACTTTTACCACTTATATTATAAGTACCTAACTACCCAAGATCGGTCAGTTGTCGAGCAGTTTAAGGCGTCAGTACTTGAATCGATGTGGCCAGACCGCTGTGGGATCGAATCTCGTGGCCAGTAGACTGTATATCAGTTATATTCGTGGAGAGGATTGGCACCTTCTCTGTGGGTATGGTAGGGTGGAAGAATGTTGACTTGGGTCAATGTTATAGATTGATACCGGTCGACGTTTGATCACCCCCTAATTAATACGCTTTTTTAGATTTCCCTCATTCCTGCACTGAATGGTGGTTAGGGCCTACCAACGTGTCATTCCTGGGCACAAATGTGACCTGCTTAATAATAAATGCCACCCTGTTTCCTGCATAAGTCTCCAACTTCTGGTCTAATCTTTATAGAGATGCCAAAGAATGCAAACAGCCCTAAGAGCCATTGAAAAGTGGTGTGAGAACCATCCCCCGTCAACCCCAGCTGGGAAAATGGTTCCCTTCACAAAGAAGAGAAAAATGAAGACCATAGAGGCACCAACTCTCCTAAACACTCCGTTAAGCCGAATCGTATGTGAAATACCTTGGAATCACGCTTGATTCGAAGCTAACATGGACAAAACTTGGGGAATGGAACCAAAGGTGATCATATATACTGTCATTGTGAACCCAATGTTAGCCTATGGAACTGTTGTCTGGTGGCTGAAAGTCCAACAGACGACAGCTAAACAAAGCTCAGCCAGATACAAAGAATTGCCTGCCTAAGCATAACTGCAGCTATGTGTACGACACCTATCATAGCAATGGAGGTGATGCTATGCCTGTCACCTTTGAATATTTATCTAAAAGAAGTGGCTGCGACAACTATGCTTCACCTCAAAAATACTGGTATTATACCTGATGTAGGATGTGGAGAAGTTAGGCGTCGCATGTGGAATGGGGTCGTTAGAAAGATGCCCCTTTTGCTGGCAGACACTAACAGTATTCACGGTACTTATCAGGAATGAGGAGACCGCCAGCATCCATGTAATCAGCATCTTCACAGACGGATGAAATAAGAAGGAAGGTGCAGGATGTGGGATTTATTCCAGATCCTTACATATTCACTACTGATCTTACGTAATCAGAAGATAACAACTGGATCAGTATGGGAATGTCATCAGGCACTAGTCGCCTCAACCAGCAACAGCGTATCTGTATGCTGGATAAAGGGACACGACCGATGCAATGGCTATAAAGAAGCTAACAAGCTGGCTAGGAGTGCATCGAGTCTCAATATTTTTGGACCTGATCCCTCCAGCATGCTTCCGTTATCAGCATTTGTTGAAATTATCAAAGAGGACACCCACAAAGAGTTTAGAAAACGTTAGGATGAAACATATGGCTGTCAATTTGCTAAGGAGTTCCTAGAGTACCCCTGCAAGGCTACAGCCAAAAAATACCTGGTTATGTCTGGGACAAATCTTTGTCAGGTGACAGGTATTTAAACTGGACATTGTTGGCTATGGAAACACCTTCACATGAGGAAGTGCGAAACACCTCTTTGTAGGGGTTGCGAACAGAAAGACGAGACAATACCTCATGCACTCTGTGACTGCACTGCCATCTTGTCAATAGGAGAATCTGTGTTGGGACAACGATGACCTCCTATAGCATATAATAAAGAGATCCCCTGAGGAACGTCACCACCTTTTTCTCCTTATTATGGATGGCGACTCAGGTGAATTGATCTCCTAATGGGAGGAGGTACAAGGGGCCCAATGAGGCCTAACTGCTGTAGCCTCTTTGCTACTCTTCCCTTAATTTGAAAATTCAATTCCAGAAGGGGTAGAGATATTATTATTATGATTATCTTTATTTCACAGCAATAAAAAACATTATTAGATATTATAAAAATCACACTAAAAATAAGCCCCTATGCCTTAAAATTAATCAAAATATCAGAAAACGAAAATTATAAGGTTGAAAGCCAAATTAAATCTAAAAAAACTACCGTTCTCTAATATTAACATTCAGGAGAGAATTTAATTTTGCTTTTTCAAAATTTATTGCAGCCAGAAAGTTTGCTCATCAATGATACTCAGAAAATACCACTGAACGACTCTAACAATCGTCCCTAAATCTGCGAAGTCAATTCTCAAGCTAATATCAGGGACAGTTAGGACTGCACATAAATTCAAAGAAAACGCTAAACAACAGCTGTCCATTTTTTAGTGGAGCATCTCCGAACGCAAATCTCACAAATACCGCAACAACTGGCACGAAAACACTTTTTATCGCATCTGCCACCCTATCCATGGTTCCATGATTTTCATATAACAATAACGATAACCCACTAAACCCCCTGCGTTGCAATAAAAAATCCGAATATTAGGGTGGCTGTGCTCTCAGGCGTTGTTAAGTATCTTGGTATTTTTTGGATAATAATTTGCCTGCTATTTAGCTCGTACGGATAAAAAGATAATTTAATGCTTCCCATATAGAGCGTATAACCAATTACACACTACAGGACGTTCGTAAACCAATGAGCCATATTGTACAAAACGACTTCTTTAAAATGTTACTGTAGTGACAACTGGCAAGGTGTCAATGTATTTTTATTGATACAAGAGTCAAGAGCTCCAGGCGACAGTAGTCAAGGAAATGAACAACAAAATTTGCGGTATCAAGATAAATACATAAGTTCTGTACAAGAAATAGTAGGAGTCCCACAAACTGGAGACCCCCATACGAGCAGTAATAAGAAAACCCCGATATGAACAGAAGAGGAACCATCCAGATAAAAAAAGAAACAGGAGAATACCAAAAATGAACAAAAAAGGAGAAGCAGCGACAGAAATAAAATAAAAATTTAGAAGACAGAAGAATAGCAAACAGTAACGTTCGTATTCAAGAAAATAACAAATTTAGAAACTGAAGTACAAACAGTAAAGAATACGAAGAGATAAATCTTGCCTAAAAAACAATTTAAAAATTGAAGATTGGGAGAAAAATACAAACAGTATATAATGATTCTTGTGGTAAGGTTGTTAAGGAAATGAATAACAAGATTGGAAATATAATTAAATACATATAAAAATGTGATATTTCAGACAACTAATGATTTTGAAGAACATATGATTTAATTAAAATAAACATATAAGTTCTATAGAAGAAATAGTAAAACCCCCACAAACTGGTTTGCAGTGGCAAGTTGCAGAAAGTCAATGTATTTTAACTGATGCAAGAGTCAAGAGCTCCGGGTGATAGCAGTCAAGGAAACGTTGAACAAAATTTGAAGCTAAAAGTTAAATACATAGAAAAATTGTAGCGTTTTGGATAATTTTGAAAAATATATCATGTAATTAAAATAAACCCGTAAGTTCCATATATGAAATAGTAAGAATAGTAGATTTTTTTCTACAAGCATCAGTAAAATACTTATTTATGTATGTAGAAAGAAAATTGAAGTCTTAAGGTATGGGTATCCTAAAATTTCACTTTTCGTCCGTGGAACATAACAATATTTTATTTTATACTGCATTCAAAATATTCAAAAACACCAACATATTTGCAGTTTTAGCTGTCAATATTTTCATGACTTTTTATCTTAATAACCAAACTGTGATGTAACATTTCTGAAATGTCAAAAAATATCGTAATAAATGGGTTACCATATAAATTTTTTTAAAGTCGTGGGGATTTTACTTCATCGCCCTAGTACTAAAGTAGTATATTTCTTCCTAAAAATGATACATAAAATGCTTTATTATTGAATAGTTTGAAAGAAATATATATAATTTTTAACACATTCTGTCCGTCTTAAATGTAATTTAAAGGCGCTGATATTAAATTTACTTTTGACGAAAATAAAAAACAATTAATCACAGTTGCTGTCTATTCCATAAAATGATAAGTTTTAAAACACCACCATATCTCTACAGATAGAGAAACTACAATTAGAATAAATAATTTCATGACCAATATAATTGTACTAGTCATTACTTCTGTGAAACTTGTACCAGGACAAAGAGCAATGTTATCCGTCAAAGTTTTGGACAAAATTTGGCCCGCGATGCTCTTTTTGTTTTGTAACAATTCTTCAATATAACCCTCCGCTACTGTACTGGACTTTCATCCACCGTGTCTCTTAACTGTAGCAAGATTAGCACCAGAGTATGCCAACAAACTAGCCGAAGAATGTCAGAAGCAATGTCTAGTACAAAGGTGACAATCAGGCAAATTTAGGAATTTTGCAAATTGGCAGGCATCTTACCAGATGTGTTGTTTTCAACTGAAGTACATTTATCCTAAGTATTTTATAAAAAGTCTTGAATAATTAGTGCCCGTCGGACAAAGAGCTTACTTTTTATAATAGCTCACATATAATGTATCAGTAATAACAAAAGTTCTTTGCCCATTACTTTTTGTATCTGGCATATGCACAGCTAGTGAAGTTCCCAAATTGTCGATAATATTGAATGTCAAGCTGTAGTTCTTTGCAACGACAGGTTCTATACACACCGAAAATTGGGACCTTTTCTAACCAAAAGAAAGGTACAAGTATTGACTTTATTATTTTCCGTTAATATATACAGCACCCACACAATTTTTGAACATTGCTAATGTAATGCAGTTGCCGTACTACGATCGACTGGTCCAAGCCAATAGATTATGGCCAGTCGTTCACTAGTAAGAAGAGAATCCTCCATACTGGTCAATTCTCGAATCGTTCAAACGATCTTCATCAAATTCAGATGCTATTCATATTAAAGGCTCTCTTTCCTACATGATTTTTCTTTACATATTACTTACAGGACATAACACAGTATCTGTTCAAAGACTTAAAGTAAACAATAATATGACATTAGGCAACTTGTCTAATAACTAATTTCCATGCCACCAAACTCCAAAAATGCAGCTAACTTTGTACAAACTCAATAGTTAAACTCGCTATAAAACTAAATAATTCCAATTATAAGATTTTGGCGATGCTATTTTCAATGTTCCATAGTAAATATATATCTGTTTACAGTTTTCTAGAGTAAAGCAGGAACAATTTGAAATGTTGGTTCTAAGTGAGTTGTTTCAATATTTCATAAACTCATATTCGTTCCGTAGAAAGCACATAGTCGAGATAACAAAACGGATAAAAGCTCAGTTAAACTTGTCATTTTGAATGTAAGACGAATCCTGCTTGATAAACGTGTTTATCTAAACGCAATATTTCTGTGATAATTTTTGCTGGATAGGGCACAATGGAAGAAAGAAAACAAAGCCATACAAAATATATACATTTATAGATTTGTTTACACCAAAATAAAACTGTGCGGAAAAGTGGCATATGTGCAGATCTTATTATAAAACACTAGGCACAATTGGTGATACATTTCTAGTCAAAAATAAAATAAATATACAACATTCAGAGTTTGGAGAAATACTACTTGAGCATTTTTATAACATGAGGGTTACTTTGTGATAATTATATTCATCGATATTACCGTTGCATTAAATGCTTTTTTCAGATATTATGACTTTTTATATTCAAAAGATCATGAAATTTTAAAAATTTCTATAATTAATTTAAGTATTAAATAAATAAAAATAATAGCCTGCATCGAAGTAAGTATTAAAACATGGACCCGTTTCTTAAGAGAAAATCGGTTGGTTACCACCTGAAAAAATCCTGAGTTTTTAGTAGATAAGAAATATGCCTCAGATGTTGATTATTGACTGTTGAAGGTAAATTGAGGATATTACTTTAGGATGTAACTGTCTTATTGTTAGGTTGTATTAATCTTGGGAATTTCTGGAGATTTATTAAATGCTGAAATTTCCGGTAAAAGTTCCGGATTCTAAAACACATGATGACGTAATTTCACACTTTTAAACCATGGGATAGTAGATAACTCCATAGGCAAATTGTAATATCAAAACGCAAAAATTGATTGATTGCAAAATACAAATAATAATATTGAGTTGAGATCCCAAGTTCCACTACTAATTGTATATAGTTATTGAAAATTCCTTTACTACTGCCGAAGAATATTATTTAAATATTGGTTTCTTTTATTTTGTCTACAAAAATGTGTTATTGGATAATCATTGGTCAAATTCTGCATAACATGCAAAAATATGGTCAAGTATTAACCTCTAATACAACTTCCTTAATACCACTTCAGATATACGCATGCTTAGATGTCAAAATTAGAAAAATCTAAATAATGCTTAACTTTCCTTTATATTGTTTCGTGCTGTCATTGCCAAAGTTAAGAACAAAAACCGGGGGCACTCGTAAAAACTTTATCAGGTTTCAATACGTCAAAAATAGATTAAAAAATGTAATATTTTATAAATGTTTGTAAATAGCTAATTCATTGCACAACAGCTTGTAAATTGCATAAACAATTAGCAGTAAACTTGATGATTGTAACTAATGATATTAGCAGCCTTATTTTCGTCGTTTCGTTTCGTCACTTATCGTGATATCCTCAGAACAATTACAGATTTAAGTGCTTCACTGTATTTTCCAAGTCTCGTTGTACATAGTATGTTACATAGATTGTTATATGACATACTATGTACAACGAGACTCGAAAAACACAGTGAAGCACTTAAATCTGTAATTGTCCTGAGGATTTTACGATAAGTGACGAAACGTCGACAATTGAGAAAATTTGGTGTTTTCTTTGAAATTTGGCCTCTAATTTCCCACTATCGACAACAAACTTAATGATTGTCATTTATAAAGTAAATCGAGTGTGCTCTGTGTTTTTAACTTTTTAGTTGTTATTTATTCTCTTTGTCGACCAAACTACCAAACAGATCACTGATTCTTGACACCGGCAGTGCATCTTCAATAATAAGATATTAAGACCTGGCAGTTCCCAGTATTTCATTGAACAGTACCACTGAACTCTAACTTACAATGGGTATTTGATTTTTGGAGGCAACGAATTTATAACACACCAAAATAAATATGAGTAGGTACAGGTATTTTTCATCGAGCCAAGGTAGCCAAATTATGCATAAAACTAAGTTCTTTCTAATAATTGAAATGATAATATTTTAAACCCTTTTAGTGATGGAGTACTTATTAAGAATTGTGCAATCAAAGTGTCAAAACAATGAAACAAAAATTGGCGAAAAATTCCAAACAGTTTCAATGTTGTATCAAACAATTGCAAGAGTAGACCACACTAATCAACATATATTAAAAAAATTGCACGGCATGATTGAAAAATGTAAATATTTTTACACTGTCTGGACAAAAGTACACACCTATCTGACATCAGGTAACTTGTAACATTTGTACCAACTATTCAAGAGGATTTCGGTGTAGTAGAAGAGATGCTTGATCTTATTCTAAGGGTACGAATATTTTTGAAGGCGTATATAAGGTAGTATCAGACTATGGGGTATTCAATAAATATTCCTGTCTTGTCACTGATGTAGTCAAAGCTGTGATAGAAACTGAAATTGGATTTGCAAGACTCTTAAAATGAAACAATATCAACTATCTTGTGATACACTACATTGTTCAACAAGAGACTCTATGTAGAAAGTCCTTAAGTCAAATGAATGTCATGAAAGTGCTTGTTAAAATTATAAGAGGAGGCAATTGGTCGAAGAAGATGTTACTTATAGGAATTTGTTACTTCACACTGATAGTCGTTAATCGCCGGAAACTATTTGCAACGTTTTTTTTTTGTTTTACGCAAGGATATTCCCATTTCCTTCAAAATGAAGTGAAGTTCAACTCTACGGAACTGGAAAATTAAATTATAGATGTAAAACTTCTATCAGAGCTTGCATTTTGGACAGATCTGATATCACACCTTAACGAATTAAATTTGAAGTAACAGGGAAAGAAGAAGAATATTGTCAATTTATATGGCCACATAAGAGGATTTAAAAATTAAATTTTGCTTTTCATGTCTTCACTAGAAAAACAGATTTTTTTTTCAAGCAGTAAAGATCACTTTAAAGAAATAAAAGATTTTGAGTTTAGTTTCGTATTTAATTCATACAAAATACATTAACTCAATTGAAGATGAATTGAAAAACCAATTTAGCGATTTTAAGAACATCGAAAGAGAAATTTCAGTTTTTACTGAAGACACTTCCTATTTCTCTTGAGAATGTAAGCAGATCAGACCTTCAACTGGAATTGTGTGATTTGCAGACAGATCCTTTTTATCAGGGAAGAGCCAAAATAGGACTGGACGTTTTTAAGTTAGTCCCAGAAGAACGTTAGCCCAACTTGCAAAACTTTGGCGTTATCATGGACTCAATGCTGGGAATCATGTATCGTTGCGAAAACAGCTTTTGCAACATGAAATTTATAAAGTCAAAATATATTTCTGATCCTTGTCTGATAAGTCACTTACTCAGTTGTCAACAACAAATATTAATATTGCAACACTGGTTAGCGAAAACCAAGATTCCCATTTTCCCATAAATTGTGTATTATTATTATTAAATATTATTATTTGAATAAGCAAAATTAATAGTACAACAAATATGATTTTATACCTTTTACAAATTCTTACACCACACGTATTTTACTTGCCTCTTTTACACATTTTATTGCAAATATGTGTATTTTCCTAGTTGTTGTTATACTTTTCTACTATTATCATATTAGCTTTAACCCATTCAGTTGTTGAATGGTGTATTTATAAATAGCAAATTAAACGAGAAAAGTAGACCCGCTTTACGTTATAAAAAATATCAAGCGGTTAACAAAGATAATCACTTTGACTTTTTAATATTTGCGCGAAGTAGTGGAAAAATTTGCAGGGTGTTTAACCCGCTTTCTCAAATTAATATTTCCACTGAGTTAAATTCCACCACTGTTTTATAAATGTTTTCATAAAGAAGGGTAAAAGTAATAAATTAAAACAATTGTAAAGAACTGGAAGATAAGATTTTTTACGTAACTTTTAATCATTTTTGGAGTTTGTGATCCGACGACTATTTTCGAAGAAAATTTCTTTGCAAATGAATTACTGAATAAACAGTGCTGAGACTCAAAGGATTCAGTAGAAGTATATAAGACACTAAATTACCAGCTCGCTTTTACTTTAAAAGGAGCCAACGTCGTCCTAGAACACCTTAATTAATAATTCATATATAATTAATCTCTTTACATTGTGCTTAACGCCAAATTTTGGCAAGTCTGCAAATTAGTAAATACAGGCTTTTACTGGGTGCCCGTAATATAAGTGCTGAAACTGAAAAGGAGCAAAAAACATTTATGAAAAAATGTAATAATGTAATATTCATTCAGTAAGTATTACGATTTGCTAAGTTGTCAAGGTATTGTAATAACAGGTATATCCACAAAATTTCAGTTTCACTTGAAAATGGTAGTGAATGATAGATTTATGGGCACTACAAATTGCCGTTTTTCTCAAAAACGAAGCATTTAAACAAAAAGTTAAAAAAGAGTTAAAATAATCAGAAGAAAATTCTACGTTTGATATTTCAAGAAAAAGCTGCATAGGCGTACTTATAAATAATTGGAGGGGATAAAGAGTACAGCATCCCTCAGTTACCTCCATTCACCTTTCGATTTTTTTCACTAAAATTACACAAAAAATATGCCGAAATAAGATAAAAGTACGTGCAAAATTTCAAGTATCTTACAAAACAATGGGATTATTAACAAAAATAGTTTTTAAAATGTAACTAACACCCTGTATATTAAAACAGGGGCGCCCAAATAAAAAATAGCATAAGAAAAGTCGCATTATTTTTGTCCAAAGAATATGTGGTTAATGGTATGGCCTTCTATTTTGGAATACCCTGTAAAATTACAGAAACAGCAAATAAGTTAAAATTAAAAACAAAAAACAACAATTACATATTATCTAAAAACTGGTCGGCAAAGAATTCATTAAAATCATAAAATGCTTTTTCTTTGAGATATTTTCTAATTCTGAACTCGAAACAATTTAGATCTAGAGACTGAATCTCGGTTGGAAGTTTATTAAAGAATTTAATACAAAAATAATTCGTGCCATCTCTGGATTTCGCTAATCAAAGAAAGTTTGGCCTGATATTATGTCTTTCTCTATCTTTCTTTATCTAGTATGGTAAGAATGAAAACTTTCCTGTCGAGCAAATCTATGTTCATTATTTTTAATGTAAATGAGACATTCAAGAATGTATATCGACGGCAGTGTAAGAACATTTAACTGTTTGAAATGCTCACGACAATCTTTTCTGTATTTTATTAGCAATTATTCTTATACACCTACGCTGTAAACTAAAATTTTTTTCACTATGGGAAGAATGGCCCCATTTCAAAATTGCGTAAGTCATGGTGTCATGAAAAGTACCATAATATGCGGACGGGCTTAGAAACTACATGATTCAAATTACGTAGTAGAAAAATATTCTTAGATAAACGTGTAGATAAATCGTTGACATGATTTTCCCAGCTTAATTTAGTGTCGAGGTGAACTTCAAGAAATTTAACATCGTTTGAGTTATCTGTAGTATTAAAATGGAGGAGTGTAAAGAGCAAAGTTTGACTTTTCTCAACATTTAAATTTAATCTGTTAGTAATAAACCAGTCTTCTATTAGCAACTGCTCATTTACGGAATCCTTCGCGAGTTTTGTTAAATCGCTATTAGACTTTAAAGCCGTGGAATCATCGGCGAATAAAATAAAATTGGTAGTTATGTCACAATTTAGGAAATCATTAGTGTAGATAAGAAATATAATAAGGCGCAATACTGAGCCTTGTAGAACTCCATGAACTATTTCTGTTTGGTTTGATGAACAAGAATTATAAAAAACATACTGAGTTCTGTTGGATAGGTAAGACTCAATAACGGACACACTATTGTCATCAAAATTATAAAATTTTAGCTTATTTAAGAGGATCCCGTGCGACACACAGTCGAATGCCTTTGTCAAATCATAAAAGCTTCCACTGACAACATTGTTTAACTCAAAATTCTTTAAAATAATAGTAGTCAACTGATTAATAGCCAGAGTTGTTGATCTTTTGTTCCTAAAACCGTATTGTCTAGAGTGAAATAAATTATTATGTTCAAAATAATCTACAATTTGCATAGTGGAAAAATTAGAAGAGTAAATAAAATTGAGACATTCATGTTGTAAGCGTCTTTGCTTTTTTTGATTTTTAAATTATTTAAAATGGATCTCCCTTCATTGAAAGACAATTTCCTGAATTTAAAAGTTATTTGTGATTTCGATGCAACCAAAAACTCGGAAGGTAACTTATTGGGAAGGGGTAGGTCATTCAGGAGGCGTTCTACAATATTACAAAAATAAATATTGATATCATTAGCGTTTAATGAATCGCTTAGATATGAACCCCGGTCATTTTTATTTTTTAAGAGGTTCCACATGGCTGCCTGTTTATTATTGCCTGTATTTATATAATTGTCATTAGCCCCTATTTAGCTTTAGATAATTTAAGACGATATTTATTATGATAGGAGTTCAAGATTTCTCTGGATATGGGTGTTGGATGTTGACAATGAAGTTCTCTTAAGAAGTTTAATCTTTCTCTCATACCTACAAGCTCCTGAGTAAACCAGGAAGTATCACAAGATTTAAAGTTACATTGCATTTTTGTTTTAATTGGAAAACAAATCTTAATTGCATCGAGTAACACCTGAAGAAACAACTCAACCTTTGTATCTATATCAATACATGTATCACTGACAAAATTCTAGTTATCTTCCTCAATTATATTATGTGGCATTCTTAAGCCCTGATCTGTAATAGGTCTATAATTTATTATGCTACTATTGTTTCTGATGCAGAAGAGAGAAAAATTAAAATGAATACCGGCATGATCTGACAATTTTGTGTCTATCGCCGTTGCGGTAAAATTAATACTGATGTTGGTAAAATATTGTCTAAGCAAGAGTCTTTTCTGGTGTTCTGAAACACAACTTGTCTTAAACCAAATGATAGGAAGGCATTGACCAGAAAAACTGTGTTATTTTCCATTGTATTAAATTTAACATTGAAATCGCCTGTTACTATAATGATCTTATTAAAATTCTGTTTATTTAATGGCAAGGGTGAGCATTCAATACTTTTTTAAGCCAGAATACATACCCCACCATGGAGAAGATTCGATCTTCAAAACCCAGACACAACTCTGTAAGCATCCACTATTAAAGTATTCAGCAGAGCTCCAGACCAGTCAACCAATGTTCATTTAAACAAATTTGTTATTAGAAAATATCTCGAGTTCTAGCGTTTTGTTCCTAATACTTCGTATGTTCAAGTGCATGAGACGAACTATATCATTAGTTATTTTAAGAGATGATATTCTAGCCGGATATCTTGCGAAATTTACGTTGCTTTTCGGATTTCCTTTGCTGGAAAATTCTTGTATTCATTTTTCTGAAAATTGAATTTGAAATGTTTGAATACTACTCCTGCTGGCCAAAATTCATTATCATATACATGATCCCTGAATTCAAATTTAACCCCAACTTGAAAGAACTTGCAGTCTTTGTGAGTCTCATGATATTTTGTAGAACATTTTTTGACTGTAAGATCTTCATCAGTTAGTGTGAGTTTGTTCTTAATGTATGTTTTAATTATATCTTCTGTCACGTGATCCCTATCTCAGGATATGAACAATCAAACTGTCTTGTCTTTCTTGTCATTTCTTCCCGCAAAGTTGTTAATAGATTCAGACGTATTATTGACTGCAATACCAATATTAACTTGCCTACCCCTGGGCCTGTTTGGTGACTGAGTAATTGAGCCAGGTTCACGGGTAGAAACTTTCTTTGCAATTTGACTATATGTTGGGTTGCCTGATTGTACTTCAACCTCGATAGGCCGTTCAGGGGCTGGCACAACATTAGTATTTCTTTTTGCCCTTGGTGATGGGATTATCTGAGTTTTTATTCCATCATTTATTTGCTTTTTTCACTTATTATTTTTTCTAAGTCTTTCACTTTTTCTTCTAATAGGGTTTTGTTTATAAAGACATTTGCTTGATACATTCTTGCAGGTGAATAGAAACTGTAGGGCATTTAATTTAAGAACGAAGTTTAAAATCATCTGCAAATAACAAATGCTCGCAAGTAATGTCCTTAGGAAGATCGTTAGTAAAAAATTAAAATACTATGGGACCTAAATTTAAGCCTTACGGAACACCTGATGTTGGAAAAAATTAATCTGAGGTGAATTTTTTGTATCTTACCATAAAATGTCGGTGTAGACAACGCCGACCTCTCCTCTATTATCCACAACTTCAGAAACTATTGAGTGAAAACTGCCAAATTAGATACTGTAGATTTCTTCTGCACCTGTTGCCGTGGTGAAATAAGCTGCCTAGCAAAACAGTACAGTTTGCCACACAGTAAAGTTTCAAAAACCTTACAAAAATTATACAATAATGAAATGCCTCTATAATTGGATACATCACTGAGATTTCCCCTTTTCGGTATAGGATAAATATGTTTTTTCCAACAAGACGGCAAGGTAGAATGGTGTATGATACAATTGAATAATATATGCAAAGACTCAGCAAGAGCATACGCACAATCTCTAAGAACAAAACTAGGAACACCATCAACGCCCATCGTGAAAGTACTTTTAGATCTTCTAAGATTTTGTAAAAGATCTTCATAAGTGATATTTTGTATTACTAAATGTGATCCTAAATTATTATACAATGAAAACTCAGATGCATTAACTGGTTGTGATTTAATGAAGACATTATTAAAGTAATTTCCAAAAGCATTAACAATATCTGTACGATTGGACAATTCATTGTCGTTATAAAACATTACGGAAGGGATACGTGAAGATCCTTTCCTTCTTTGAACAAAGTTCAAAAATTTTTTGGGATTACTAATAATGCTCGCTCTGAATCATTTATAAAATTTCTATAGGCTTCGAGAAGAACACATCGAGAAGATCAACAGCTTTACGTTTTTTATATCTAGCATATGCAGCTGCGTTCACTCGAATGAACTTAATGACGTCACCTGTGAACCAATGAAGATAATGTATCGACGAATATGGGTTGAAGATGTGTACCTTGGTATAGCTATATCAAAGAGACTATATAACTTGTCATAAAATAATGACCAGATATTTTCAATATTATCCGCATTTAAAAGAAATAACTAATTTGTCTTATAAATAAGTTCATACAAAAGAGGAAAGTTTGCTTTTTTAAAGTTATAAGCAGTGTTGGAAAAATTCATGGGAAATTGATTATGTGGTTGTAATAGTTCAGTGATTATATCAAACGTAATAAGAAGCGATGAATTATAAAAGGTTATTAAGGTATTCGGATGAAAATTTAGCAAGCTGCAAGCCATTTATCTATTACAAATAATTGCTGATTAATTATTGGGTTACTTGCCTTACAAATTAAGCTGTTTGAAAAGGATTTCTTAAAGACACATGTGCAATAATCACCACAGGATCCACTGAATATTGAAAATTGTAATGATAAATTCCTATAACGAAATAAGAGCCCATGGACTGTCTAAATGCCAAAGAAGCAATAGAGTAGGCGAATTTAATAATAAAAGCCGAATTGAAAAAAGATTCTGCAGAGCATACCAAATTGGTTTTCATAGAATGGATGTCTGGAAAGCTGAAATTCTATTACCTGTTCCTTCAATATATTATGTTAAACTGAAACATTTGTAGATGACTACTGTAAAAAATGATCTTACTTGTAATTTAAATTCGCAATCTAGTTAGTAATTTCAAATCACGACTGCTCAAGCTAATGGAAAGCGTTTAATTTAAAATGGCCCATATGTATGCGTAGGTGTCATGTACAAATAGGAATATTCAAACTGAATGCTGTATTATTGTCGTTTGCTTTTTAGTGTAAACGAATTCCGCTAAAAAATATTACTGAAGTTGTTGAGTTAATCTCCAACTTGGGAAAAGTAAACTCAATAATTTGTTACAAGGAAGGGAAGTTGTAATGTCCACAGAGTAATTGAAATGAATATTCCAAATTGAGTGGGATATTAGAAATTAAGATGTAAATAAAATATCAATTAAATTTTACTCAACAGTGATTAAATGAAACCAAAGTTTTTCTGTCAGACTAAATTAAATTCAATTTTTCCGAAACGGCGTTATTCAGTGCGAGAAATAATGTGTCCTGTAATAGTACATTATACTATAAGGGAGAGAAATGCGTTATTTTGGCAGAGGTGCAATTTGAAGCCCGAGGGCTACAATGCACCGAAGACAAAATAGCATCTCTCCCGAATGGTATATACTATTTTTTCCACGGTCTCATTAACTTAAAAACATATTTTGTCATTATGAAGTAAGTAGCACCAGAATTATTGTATTCGGATTTGAGCATTTATTTAGTAGTCGTTGAGTTATTGTCATAACTACAAAATAAACAAACAAAAAGAATTGTCAAATTAAGGTGCTACTTTGGTTTAGTTTAAAGTTTGTTTAGTTTAGTCGGAAGAGATTGTGGAGGCTGCAAATATTGCAATAAGCAATTTGCTGCCTACGAAGTCAAGATCTTTATACGATATAGTCTACAATCGGTTCAAAAAGTGGTGCGCCGAGAAAAATGTTCAAGTATACAGCGAGAATGTTTTGTTGGCATACTTCAGTGAAAATGCAGAAGAATTACAAGTCTTCCACATTATGGGCGCAATAGTCTATGGTTAAGTCATGCTTGAAAATTTACGACAACATAGATATAAGCAAATTCCCCAAGCTGATCGCATTTTTGAAAAGAACCGGTGACGGATATCAAGCGAAAAAATCAAAAATATTGACAAAAGGTGAAATCGACCGTTTTCTATCAAGTGCAGATGACAAAGAATTCTTAATGATTAAGGTAAGATTACTTTTGTTGTTAGGTATTTCAATTATTAAGTATTTTGATTTTTTATAGGTTGGATTAATAATTCTGGGGATTGCCGGAGCTTGTCGAACTGATGAACTAGTCAATTTAACTGTAGATGATATTGAGGATGTACTCTCTTCCTTGATTGTAAAAATTCCAAACACTAAGACAAAGATTCCATGAACCTTTCTGGTTACCAATATGGGAAATATGCTTAAATTGTTTCGAATACCTGTCCCTTCGTCCTCCCCACGTCAAGCAAAAGCGCCTTTTTTTGTACTACAAACCAGGAAAATGTAGTTCGCAGCCAGTTGGCAAGAATACCATGGGAAAAATTCAGAGTGTAGTAGCTTCGTATTTAAAATTACCTGATGCTGCATGTTATACTGGTCACGTTCTCCATAATGCAAACTCCCTTGGGAGTTTATACTCCCTTGGGAATAATCGACTACTTCTGTTTTAATTTTGATGTCATAGAAACTGATTTCTACTCCCGACCGTGGAAAAAGCATGTTACAAACCTCTTGCAAACACCATTTTCCTGTATACTATTTTCTGCTAAAACAAAGTTTTCACAAGATTTTTAGAAAGACTATTGATTTTAGAAAATTTCTCTTGCATTTTTTAAGTAAAATGTTTAGCTTTCTAGTAAATTTATAAAATGAAAATAGAAGAGTTTTCTAGTATTAGGTTTATACCCGAGTTTCGAAATAGTAGAAAGTGACTAGTTTACATTAATTAGAAGAGTAATGGAGGTGAGAGTTGCAGGGGACAAGATTCCATAAGCGCGACACTTGAGAAGGGTTCAAAGATCACAAAATTATCAATAATAAATTGACGCTGAGTGAATCTAGCACTCAGTTTTCTTTTGTGATAGTACTCGTAAATGTTTGATGCCACTTAAAATAAATTAGGCCATCTGAAGACGTAATTCTAGAAATGCCGAGGTAGCTCAGAATTCATCTATTGTGAATTATTGCGGATTTGTAAATGTTCAAACGCTAATATGAGATTTGAGAATCGTTTAATGACACCATTACTTTTAGGTATGTCTTATTTTCGTTAGTAAATTTAGCTAGATTAATTTTTATTTTAAATATTTATGGATTTCGACCTTGTGTAATTAATTTATTATTGACTTTATTCTTTATTTTGTATTCTTAAAAATGGATACTAATTCAAGCTGGAGAGCGTGTAATCTAACAAGTGAGGAATATAGAATGACAAAAAAACTTGTTTGGAAGAATTAGGGCCTGAGACCAATATATGATAAGTGTAAGTGATGCGGCTGAAATATGCAATTTAATAACAAGAGTGTCTGTGAGTAGTGTAAATAGTGCAATAAACAGTGAAGAAGAACATACAACTGCAAAACGGAAAATAGCGGAATCTCGCATAAAGTAGAAGATAAAGGTTGATGATACAAAATACTCGATTCGTAGAATAAATCCTGAATGGTATTTTAAAAATGAATTTACGCCAAAAGAATGGGGCTGCTGTCTGACAAAATGAAACTTTGCCTAGGATATAGGGTTCTAATGCGAATTAAACGTGACCTGAATTTTTGAAATTCAAAGAGTATGCTAATAGAAAGAGAAGAAATTGTGATATTGCCAAGAAATTATTAAAAAATATATTAGAAAGTTAAAATCTGAATCGAAAAATATATACCCTGACAAAACACGGCCAAATGAAAGACATACGGTGACAAAGATTACACTGTCTTGCCACATATGGAACTTGATACAGTGGTTGTGATGTAATATTTAACCCTATAGTAGCTGACGATAAGTATTAATGTCTAACCATTATAGCAACCATTAGATATACATAGTTTGGATAAAAATAAGCTGAATTAACTCACCTTACCTTAATCCAAAAGTTGATACTAACGGAGCTACAGGGTGTCAAAGTTCAAAAAATAAATCACGTTTTCTTTATTATTTGTCGATCGCATCGACAGTATTTTATGAAATTTGATATAGGGGGATTTCTTGGGACTGGCAATTCGAATATGTCGACGATTTTGGTGTATCTGCTAGAGAGCGCTACCAACGATAGTTTGGAGCCCTTTAAATCGCTACAAATTTTTTGTACTATACTGTATCTCATTTTGGATTCGGAACATTTTCTTCCCTATCTTTTCTAGTTAAAAAAGGTACACCTTGTTAATGTCGCTAGAAGCAATGCTTTCTGAGAAAAACGCATCTAAATCTCATGATGCATGCAATTTATTTAAAAGTAAAGTCAAATTGTTGCATAAGTAATGAGCCATACTGTAACAGCATAATACTGCGACCAAAATCAGTCGATTTACTTTAGCTAAAAAATCCAAAAATCCACCAAAATCATTAATAACAAAAATGCAGGGTGTCAAAATTTCTTTCTTATCTTTCGATCGCTTGAAGCAAATTCCACGAAATTTCGCTTCTGGCATAACGTCGCGCCGCAGTTTTGTTAACATATTATTTTCAAATGTATTGCGCGCACTTAACGGCAAATCTCTGCAGCAGCGAAATGTCAGTAAGAATCTTTTCACACGGGCCACTATGCAGCGCTGCTGAGTGGAGTCACTAATTTATGGTTGACGTTTCGGTGGGAGTCGGCGGTGAATAAGTCTATATAAAATAATGTTTCGTCAAATCGGACCACTCAACGGCGCTTCCGAGAAGCGCTGCACGGTGGCCCGTGTGAAAAGGCTCTAAGTGCGCGCAATACAATTGAAAACAAAATGTTATGCCGCAGCGCTTTTATTTGCCGCGCGGCGAAAAACTTCTAGTGCGCGCCTGGCCTAAATATTTGAAACTACTGTATTTTGTTTGCTTGTGGAAGGTAAGAATTTATTTTAATTTCAAAGTTAGATGCGAACTACTAAAAGTAATTAGAGCTACAACTAAGCACAGAAGTTTATGAATAAATGGTACACGGGATGGTCTAAGCTATTCGCCTTGGAATTCCACAATTAATTAAATACTTTTTCCAGGTCCATTAAATCAGAGAAATTTATTCATCTGCAGGTTATTTTCTTTCCAGAGAACCTGCAATATTTAAAGCTTTACCATGAAATAATTCTTGAGATTTTTTACCTACAGTTTAACCAACCTTATTTCATTTACATTTTGAACTGCTGATAAGTGAATATTGTAAATGGTTAATTTGCAATGGTAAATTTCTGTAATATTGTAGTAAGTATATAAGAAGATCTGAAATTAAGGCAATATATGTCATTTATGAAGTTACGAAATTTCAGTATGTTTTAAAAATTTATATAATTTTTTGTAATGTTAAATTTTCTACCTTAGTGTCGTTATGGATTTATAATAATAACTATAAATTTCATAAATCGCTTAAAATTGCTCATTTTTGTAGGTAACCTAACAACCTTATGTGTTTATTATTCAGGATGTTTCGGGTATTACTGGCATCCTGTATATTATATTTTATGCCATACAATTGCATTATTTTTTCCCTTCATAATAACATATAGTAGTTGCTACTTTATATTTTGTAAAATTGTCAAATAACATTAAATTGATAAAACTAATGTAACGTGATGCGCAGCTGGGCATGCATTTTCTTATAATTATACAAAATTGGTTCGTTAATTAATTCAGTTCAATAATTTTAACAAATCATGTTCTCTTTTCCTTCAATATAAAATAATTTGAATAAAATAACTATATTAGTCTTTTAAGTAATTTATAAGTATCTATAATTTTAAGCATTTGAAAATAAAAAAATAATAAGAAGGAAATGCGCAAACTACGATGTGCACAGATATTTTAAATGAAGAATGGGGAAGATGCATGAATTTTATATTAGTTTGAAATGTATTACAGGGTAATCTTTCAAACATACTGAAAGGTCAGAACATGTGTTTGGCGACAATTATCACATAATAATTTAACTTTTTCTTTAGTTTTATTGGGTTTTTGCCACACTTCTGAAAAAATAAAGATTAATTAAATAAGCCCTTGCGCCAAACGGATCAGTCAAGGGTTATTTTTGAAACTAAGTTTGCCTAATCAAAAACCAAAAAACTAAAGAAAACCTAAAATTATGCCACAAATAAATAGCTTCAGACAATATAATAATTAAAATATTAATAAATTTCGATACAATGTAAATAAAACCACATGGCCGAGAACGCGATATCATTAGTGTGACGTTACACGCCATTAAGCGCGGTTTGTTTCCGTGGATACGGGTGCAGATTATGGTATTGAAAATATAAACTCAGTCGCGGCGAAGCTTTTGCGGAGTCACAACTGAAGATGCTGACAGTGAAGAGCAGCGAAACGTTTGAAAGCATGGGATGCGACCAGTTAGAGCGGCGGCTACGGAACGACTCGGAGAACCACCATTATCCGAAGAACGGTTCCGACTGTATCAGTCGTAATATCAACAATAGGAACCGAAATCAATATATGGACGGGCCCAGAGACATCGATAGCGGGTCTGTCCCCCACAGAGCCTAGCCCGAGAACAACCAGGGCAAGTAAAAAAATCCCGGCTAATGCTAGGGATGTGCATTTTAACTCAGTTACCAAGTTACCAGTTACCAAGGTCACGAGACAACAACCCGGAATATCACTATGTATTAAATCAAGGCGTTTTTTTGTTGTATTTTTGCGTATTTACGTCTGAATGGCGTTGACGTCACAGGTCTATGTTATGGGCTATCGTTTCGTGGGGGCATGGCCAGACAAAATTTTTAAACATCGTTTTTAGGCTTATTTTTTCACGAAATTGTCTAGGACAAACGCCATTTCCATTACAATAATACATTCTTCCTTCTGCACGTATTTGGAAAAATCATGCAATTTCCCCATTGCTTTAAAAAAAAATTCGAAGAATAATTTGTTCAAAATAAATCAAAACTTAAAACATCTTAGGGTTTTTTTTTATAATTAAGCCAGTGGCGTACTATTTTTATTGTGTTTGAATGGGCACAACAGTTCAAGGAGGGGCGTGAATCGGTAGAAGACGATGATCCACGTGAAGGAGCTCCCGTCACCTTTCGTTCTGACGCGAATGGTGACCATTTGCGTGATCACGTCTGACCAGCGCCTAAGCATTCGTGCGTTGTCTGACGAGTTAAACGTCAACAAATAAACTGTTCGCAAGATGTTACACGAAAATTTGAATATGCGAAAGATTTGCGCAAAGATGATGCCAAAAGTTTTCACCCGTGAAAACGTACGAAAATCGATCTGCGAGAATTTGTTGTCCCGCATTCGGAGCGACGGTAGAGACTGGATGAGTCGGGTAGTCACTGGAGATGAGACCTGGATATTTGAATATGACCGCGAGACCTGTAAACAAAGTCAACAGTGAATGGAAAAGGGTAAAGAGCGGCCAATGAAAGCAAGGATGTCCAAGTCACGACTGAAGGCAATGTTGATCGTTTTTTTTTTCGATATCCACGGCATCATTCATCCTGAGTATGTTCCTACCGGCCAGACAGTGACTGGACAGTTCTCTGTTGGCATCCTGGAATGGCTGGGGGCCCGCGTTTTCCGTGTGCGACCCGAACTCGCCGAGAACGGCTGGATTTTGCACCACGACAACGCGCCAGTCCATTCCTTGTTCATTTTGCAAGAGTTTTTTTGGCAAAAAAAACATTCCAACGTTGCCGCACCCATCATATGGCTCCGATATTGCCCCCTGCGCTTTTTTTTATTCCGAAAGATGAAGTCGCACCTCAAGTAAACTCATCATGGCGGCGTACAGGAGGTCAAAGTAGCTGTAACCGTCGTGCTGAACGGGTTAACTGCGGAGGATTACCAAGGGTGCTTCCAATCGTGGGAGCAACGTTGGAATCATTGTGTAGTGTTTGAGGGAGACCCTTGTGAAGGTCCATAATAAAATTTTGGCGAAATTTAATTTGCTTGTTTTTTCATTGATAAATTCCCGAAACTTGCCTCGTATAAGTACGCCACTGGTGATAATAGGAGTATTTAAATATACTGAATAATTACACCAAATATATCTCGTTACAACCTAGATTTATTGTTGTTTTGTCACAAAGGAAACAAAAAATATACAAAAAATTTCGAAATCTTTGACACCCTGTATCTCGGAAACGCTGAGCTTTTAGATACAGATATATTTGGATAAATTTCATTTATCATAATTGTACAATCACCCGAATATAGGGCAAGGTTGCCAATAATAGCTGATTCCTGTATACTCTGTATAATATACAGGGTGTCCCGCATAAGAACCGACACAGTGTAGATGCCTGTAGGCGTGTCCAAAATATTGCAATTTAGCCAAACTTACTTGTATACAAGTTTACAACCTTGAGGAATTATTAGCATCCAAAGTGAAGCCTTAAATCTTGGAAAAAATATTATCTATGCGACACTTTACTGTAGAAGAACCAAATTTGGTACATGATAGAGTTTATTAGTTACTATATCTTTGACTATGACTTAAAATTAGTTGAAGCACAACATATTCATAGGAGTGACAACCCTAAAATTATATAAAACTTAACCGTATTTAAAAATAATTATATCATTTACAGAATTTAATTTATTTATTTTTATTCTTTTATAAATTAAAAAAAATATATGGTTTTCAAGAAAAATGTTCATTAAAAATTAATCACAAAATTTCCATTGCCATTCTTTCAGATTTGACTATTTATATTTCTAACCAATTAGTGTACAGCATTCCTTTAAAGGGGACACGTGAAAATCAGCTGTTTTAAGTATTCCCACTGATATAAACTTCCTCAGTATTTTATATTGTTGTTTGTTAAATTACTTAAGGTGTAGCAGTGAAATAAGTTTAGA
Organism: Monochamus alternatus; assembly: GCA_037114965.1. Classification (NCBI taxonomy): domain Eukaryota; kingdom Metazoa; phylum Arthropoda; class Insecta; order Coleoptera; family Cerambycidae; genus Monochamus; species Monochamus alternatus. The sequence goes on along the minus strand of CM073427.1, from coordinate 25,999,145 downwards.
ATATATATTTATATTAAAGCAGTGAACGATATTGTTTGTGATGGATAGCTCGCAATATTCAACTAGGCACGGCGGGTAAGTTTTTGTAACATATTTCAGAAAATAATATAAAAGTAAACATTTATACTAGAATTATTATTTCAGTATGAACCACTTTTTACTACCGTACTATGATATATTCATTTTTTTTTTCAATTGTGTTCTTTACATCAGTTTTGTTGACGTCCCTTTAAAGAGACATTGTACATAAAGTACATAAAAGCACATATATTGTGATAAAATAGAAAATTACATAAAATTAAATGCTATAAAATTCATATTTTAAACAACAAATATAGAGCATTATTATTGAAATGTTATTATTATTGGGGTAAATTAGAAAGAAATTATTATTATTGGAACTATATAAAATAAACATATCGAAAGAAGCCTATTATTATATTAAAATAACAAAATTTGACAAATTTTATTAAATTTAATTTAATATTTTATCTATCTATTTTGGACATGACAAGACAAAAACACACAGTACATAAAGAAAATGAATTCAAAACCAAGACATTGACATATCAAAAGAAAGCTTAAAGAACAAAGATTTAGCATATATGCATATCGCAATACGAAAACACAGGTCAAATAAAATATTAGTTAAATAAAACAAAAATTTCAATTTTGAACAAAATGACAACTAGAAATGTCAAAAGTAAAGATGGCTATACATAAAATTCAACATCTCTGACAGGACTCTAAAAAAAAACAAATTAAAGAATATTTCATTATAAAATTGTTAAAAAATTGTTATGTAGTTGTAATTTGTAATTATAAGAATATAAAAAAACAATTAGTGTAGTGAATAGTGTTTCGAAAAGATAATTAAAAATAAAATTGTTAATTGTGTATTGACCCTAAGAAAAACTACTATAAATCTAGAGGGTAAATTTACCTAGAAACAATAGTTTATTAATTAGTTACGGAAGAAACTGTGAAGCAAGAAGAGGTGCACGTTTGGCAGAGCCAAAAATTTCATATTTAAATAGTTAAAATTTAATTAAAAGTCAAAATTTCATACTTAACAGTTTCACAGCATCATTATAAGGTAAAAGTAACTCAAGTCAACTTCTATCATTACCACATTCAAGGAATTTAGTGGAAATCATCTCCATAACCAGACCAGACCAGACCTGGGAGTTTGCAAAAGGTCGAAGAAATCCATCTCCAGAAGGAATTAACCTCCAAAATACACACCAAGACATCAACAGGTGTAAAAGTCCAGAATTCAACAGGATATCCAATCCGGAGGATCGGCAGCATCCAGACTAAACATCATCCAGAGAGGATAATTCCAGGCATCAATAAGAAGTATCGTCTACAAAAGGAGTAAGAATATAACGTATACGTATACACTACATCTAGCTAGATAAAATAAAAAATTGATCAATACTTAACTCCTAAAACGATAATACTAAATACAAAAGTTAAGAACTTACCTTATAGTAAATTTCAATTGATTTTAAAGCTTAAACTTAATAAATTTCAGTAATTAATTGTTGAATGACATAAAGAGCTCTGAAATACGGCAATTTGTTGAACCAACTAAAACTAAGAAATAAAATAAAGCACAAGCAATTTCAATTACACTAGAGTGTATTTCCAGTTGCCTAAACGTAGTAAATAGCTTCATAAAATTATAAAGTAAGGAAAACACACGAGGAAATAGACAAATAAAATTGTTAAATTGTAAGAAAATATTCTTTAATATTATTTGTATTGAAAAAGTAATAGTTCGATTGAGAAATTATCATTTTATGTTTTTATTAATAAAAGTTAATGTACTTTCCTTTAAAAAGAATTGTTTTTATATGTACTGGGTGGTAAAAGATATTCTACATTATATAGTAATAAAAAGGTGTTAAGTACTCTGAGAAAAGAGGAAAACATAGCCAGGGTATAGAAAAGTACAGGTAAAACAACATTAGTTAAATAAAATCATAAATTAAAATTATAAAACAAAATTATATTTATTCAAATTTTATATCTTACATATAACATAAATAAAATAAATTTGCACCATTCAAGACAAAATAAAAATAAAATAAAAATATTGGCGCCCAATAAAATTTTAAAACAAATATCATATTATATCACATATCATCACACTTATCATCAAAACAAAAACAAAAAAATACAATACAAATACACACTAAACAAATCACAATAATATATATATATATATATATATATATATATATATATATATATATATATATATATATATATATATATATATATATATATATAATAATGTTTTTATGAAACTTTCAGATTATCTTTGCATGAACTTCTGCAATGCCTTGAGATAGATGATGATTTTCCGGTTGACATATTCGTAGAGCCTTCTATAGATGGAAATGAGTAGAGTGCAGACAACGATTTAACGGATGATGAGCATACAGCTAATGTGGATCATCTTCCAGGAAATTTACTGAGAGCACAGTGTTTAGTAAAAAAAAAAAGATTACCAAAGAATATCGATGATGAAAAATATAGTTCAGATGAAGACCTACCACTATCACAGGTCCAAAAAAACTACGCAAGCAAACTACAACTGCTACTAACTCAAAAAATAAAATAAAATCTAAAGTGACTTGGCAAAAATCACTTCCAATATACACTATAGAGGATAAGTTTTCGCACACGGTAAGGATGTCTCAAGAAGCAGAAAACTGCGTGCGTGTTATATGTACGCCCGTAGATTTCTTTCAACTTTTTTTCAACGATTTTCTTTTTGATTTATTTGTAAGTGAAACATATCGTTACGCATCGCAAAAGAACAAACAACTAAATGTTACTAAAAACAAAATGTTTGTTTACAGTGGTGGAATGTTATTGTCCAGGTACGCAAAATACCCAAACAAGAGAATGTACTGCTCTCAGAGAACCGACGTTCCTCGCATTTTATCCGATGCTATAAGACTGCATCGTTTTGAAAATATTCTGACTAACTTTCATCTAAGCAACAATTTCTTTATGGATAAAAACAATCGACTCTATAAACTCCGTCCCTCATTTAAATCATACATTCAAAATGCATGGTGGGTTGGAAGAAAGTTTGTCCATAGACGGAAGCATGATCCCGTATTATGGCAAACATTATACCAAACAATATATCAAAAGTAAACCGATAAGATTTGGCTACAAGAATTGGGCGTTATGTGCAAGCAGTGGTAATATGTTAGCGTTTGATATTTATAGTGGAAAAGGCACAGCTGAGTATGAATATGGTCTGGGTGGTGACATTGTCATCAAGTTGATAACAAGCTGCAGTACACCCCAATAAAGGACATAAATTGTTTTTCGACAGTTCCTTTACATCTGTACAGCTAATGTGCCACCTTACTCAAGAAGGATTTTGCGCTACGGGCACAATAAGAGAAAACAGAACTCAAAATGGTGAGCTAAAAGATAAACGAAAATTATGAAATCATCAGAAAGATGTAGTTACGATTATTGTTCTAACACCGACAAAAATGTTCTCTTGATACGCTGGAAAGATAATCAAGTGGTTACTACAGCTACAAATTTCGATAGCATTCATGAAAATACATGTACCCGTTGGAACAATGCAAATAAAGGTAGAGAAAGCATAGTTCAACCCCAAGCTATAATAAATCGATGGAGTAAATCTAATGGATCAAATGAATGAAATAATTATATCCATGTAATCAGCACTGTTTAATTTTTTTGAATTTTCAACGTTGCTAATTGCTAATTCCTTTCTTCAAAATTATGGAAACCCCTCTTCCAGAGAAAAAATTATTCTCACTCCTTTAGAGGATGTAAGGTACAATGGAAGTAATCATTGGCCAGAGTATTCAGCAACAGATAGAAGGTGTAGAGTATGCGGAAAGATATCGAATTTTATTTGTTCTAAGTGTAATATTGGACTACACCCCAAAAATTCTTTCAAAGATTACCATGATCGTTAAAGCCTCACTATTTTATAGGTACAATGTCTCTTCTAAGGGACGGTTCTAATTTTTTTTATTAAAGTTTTTTGGATTCTATACATAGTAGAATATAATTATTTCACCCCCTATAACCTTACATAAACAAATACTTCTCTACCACACTTACAGTGAAAGGTCATACACTAATGGGCTAATGTAAATAATTCAAAACATATCTTCAACTGCATTAAAAATTAAAATTAAACCATCATCGTTTGCATCAGGAGAATTGGTTTGTACGTCAAACATTGAGAACTTGGAATCAATTAATAACGACTTCTTACGGTTGGTTGTTCTAGAAATTAAAAACTTACGGCCATAAATCAATCATTCAGAAGCTCGAAGGTAAAGCCGAGATGTTTGAAAAACGGCACCTTAAATCAATATTTAGTTTCGGTTATAATTTTATTAAGACACGTCAATACTTGCCCTACTGTTGTACCAACTAACGCCTCGGCCTGGCTTTCTCATCTGAGAAATGAAATCTTTCTTCGGTGGAAAAATACTCAAAGTTATTATATTTTAAGAAATGTAAACATTTTCACTCTTGACATTTACTTTTCGTTTCGTTTAGCGTGCTTTTACGTTTTAAAAGCCCATATTTAAACGAAAATATTAATTTCTGAATGCCGGAAAATGTTTTTCATTTTGAAGAAAAGCAATTTTTGTCGTAAATACTTGCTACGTAATTCTAATCAAAATTTTCTCCATTGCACACGTATACCTATTTATTTGATAGACTATATCTAGCATTTTCATTAAAATATCTTCTTATAGTCCAAGATTTGACAGCGTGATTACTACCTCATTTGTTTTTTAAATTAAAATGTAATTTTAATAAACAATTATTAATAGTAGGATATGTTTCTATCGGATTGCTATTCGAAACATCAAAATTGATGAAGAAAAATTTTGTATTCAGGCATATTTTTCGAGCTGGGTATTTATTTGGTCTTGCGGGACCTACCCAAGTCCTTTTGCAACAATATTATACCTGAAAATCTCTATAAGAACATGTGTCAAAAGTTTTGTTTACTTCTGTGTATAACTGCATACGGAAAGACTCAAACAAGCATAGTTTTAACAAATTTCTGCGTGGCTCAATTAGTACAAGATCCCAACTAAGGCCGCCCTGCACCCATCTGCTTACCCAATGAAAAGTATTTTTTATCAAGATAATATGTAAACAAATATATCGCAAATGGGTTGCCTAATGAAATATGTTCATGGTTACCTTTAATTAAAAATACTGTAATTCATTTGCGCTCACGTGCTTGCCAAACGAAACATGAGGAACATGCAAAAGTTAGGTTGCCTACTTTTTACTCACTATTACCGGGTTGCCCATTATGAAGAGGTGAGGTTATTATTTATTTAATACTTTAGATATTTAAATGAAATTTGGAACCTTCGAATAGAAATTTAACTTCTGTGTACAGAAGGTCCGATAGGTATTTTACCTCTTTAGATAGTATTAATTTTAAAAGTCGTTTTTGAAGAAGTTATTGATGGTAATGTTTGTAGTCCACATTTCCTAACCCCAAGGTTGAACTCATTTTTTTTTCATTAAAATTTCCCGAAGATCTGTCCGTACGCACGCCACTGGTGGAAGAAAAATAATATTTTTTACGTAAAAATATATATCTAGATTTCCTATTCAAATTTCATTTAAATATCTAAAGTAGTTTTAAAATTTTAAATTTGGAACTTTTGATAAAAATTTTGAAACTCTGTATCTTTGTAACGAAGCATTTTTCGAATATAGTTTATAATACAAACTGATATTATTTTGTGGTTCTCTGTCTGCCTCTAAAGTTTCCGCTTTCTAAAGTGGACCACCCTGCATATTTTTTATACTCTAGGGGAGACCGGGTACGAAAGTAATACGAATTGGTTGTAACAATAAGCCTATTGTCTTTTTAAAGAGGTTTGTCTATGATATTATATCATCATAGAGTCGGCAGTGAAATCTACATTAACTTATTTGAACAACAATATCTGTTGTGTGTTTTAGTTCGAGTTAAGACCTGCACGGTGCAAAATGATATGCAAAGTAAGTCTTTATCTTAATCTATCATAATCCTAGAACTGAACGTTATTTTGAATTATTTTATTGGCTTGTTCAGTTAATACCAATACTGGCTATAACCTAAGCATGGTATTTTAATTAAAAATAATCGTTAAAAAAGTTTTAAGCAAGTATCCTGTCAATCGCGTGAAAAATGCGTAATGGGACGATTGTAACAATGCCATAGGGGGACGACTGTAACCGTCCCTCATATTGCTACCTATAATCGTATTTGTCATATTTAAAATGATAATTCTGTAGATATCCAGATAATTACTTCAGTATTTGTTATGCTGTATGGGAATATACAACTTCATTCTCTTTATTTAGGATGCCTAACAGAAGACAACGAACAATAGATCGTGGGGAAGATTTTTATGGATTGGGAAAAACTTGGTCCATCCCAAATATGGAATATGGACGAGTCTGGCGACAACCGTGCAAAAGCCAGACAGGGATAGGATTCTTTGCTATTACCAAAAATAAAATATTATTTTATATTTTTGTTTCATTATTCTATTTTTTCATTTATTTATTTTTTTCAAATAAAAAAAAATATTATGTACCTGCACTACAACTTACTTTTATATAGGTATAATCAATAAACAAATATCTTGTAAATAATAACTTTCTATACCTAGTTATTACCTATTATTCATATGTTACAAACATCCCCATGTTCTGTTACTTTTGACCCATGCCATTGGGTAGGTTGTAACGACGTACACTCTACTTTTTTATTAATTGTACATCAATATGAACTTTAAATACTTACATATTATTTTTCTTCTATATATATAAAATGCCAAGGAAACGACTTAGAGTAAGTAAATTTATATAACTTTATTAATTTTATTTATCCGGCTTTACAAATATATGTTACTTTCGTACCTGGTCTCCCCTACTGTTATAAGCGACTTCACTCTACTTCGGATTTGACAAAATTCATTCATATTATCACGTTTGCATAATTGATTAAGTATTCTTTTATTTTAATACATATAATAATTTCTTTATTGAAGTAAACTGGGATGTGGTGTTTGGCTTTATATTTAATTTTAGGTACATTATTTTGTCTATGTTATTATTAATAATATAAAAATTATCCAATATGTTGAAAATTATCAAATATATTAAATGGATACGTAGTGTCCAAGTATTTCATTAATGTATATTAGCAGGATAACAGGAGGATTACCACAGACCATTTTGTTAGTTTTTATATGGCAGCATTGCCCGTCAAATAGCTGCAACTATGGCTTATATCCTTATACGTAATAGTTATTTGCGCTGTACACTAAAATGTTCCCTGGGGATAAGCTTACAGTATGAGGATCAACGGCCACTTATATAATGCCAGCGTAGTAGGTGGTTGAAGTTTACACACTTAATTCAGGAAAACATCCCCAGAGATTACCGACGAATTTAAAGTATCTTCCAGATGAAAAGTTTTATCATACATTGGCTGCCGGAAAGATGAGAGCTCTTGTATATTTTACGTTACGTTACATTCTATTCACTTAATCACGTTAAAAGAGAAAAGTTGGGAATTTTGGGAAGACATAGAAATTAATTTTTTTCTGTTTTCAATAATCTTGATGCATAAGTCCCTAATATTTTTATTGAATTCAAAATTTATTTCTATTTATAATAAATAAAATACATGAATTCATTTGAGAAATTCTCATTTCTGTTAAAATTTCCTTCTTTTCCACAAGCTATTAAATATATCACCGGTTTATTAATTTTATATATAGAAAGTCGTATATTCAGTCAAATTTGAAAACGGCTACAAGCAAAGTCCGTCATCATTTAAAACATCAAATATGTGACGAAGAAGACTAGTTTTCAAACACGTAATTCCAGGAAACAACTACTCTGCTGGTTAATGCCCCGGCCAGCATTGAATTACACCTTAAAAAACCCCTAGCAACAGCTAAAGTCATTCGTAAGGTAATTCGTGTCATTTGTGTATGACATACTGATGAGAGCTAATAAGTTTGAAACTGGTATATGTCTGGGAAGTCAAATGACTTTAGCTCTTGCTAGAGCTTTTCAGGTGTAATTAGTGTAATGCTGGTCGGAACATTAGCCAGCAGAGTAGCAGTTTCCTGGAATTCCGTATTTGCAGCATGTCGTTATCGCCTTTTCTCGATAGAGGTCGCTGCTTTCAATGGTTTATATGACGATGTAGAACGTTTCTTGTGGCTTTTTAATCCGGCATGGAGTAGCGACTGGCTGCTAGAGGTAGCTTTGATACTGCGCGTTAAGACGTGTTTTGTCAAAAATTCTAATGTTTTAATACGAAATCGACTTCTGGTTTCAAAATAATTCTACAAAACACAAATGCAGTAAAATGTTATAATGTGTCAAAAGTTCTGACCTGCAGTCAGTAGATTTTAATTTTTTTAAATATAATTTAAGCAATATCTGGCATAAACAATGACCACAATTATAAATGTCTAAATAACCTAATTGATGCTACTTTGTCTGTAATATACAGGGTGTCCCAAAATAGAAGGCCATACCATTAACCACATATTCTTTGGACAAAAAATAATGTGACTTTCCTTATGCCATTTTTTATTTGGGCGTCCCTGTTTCAATATACAGGGTGTTAAAGTTACATTTTAAAAAACTATTTTTGTTAATAATCCCGTTGTTTTGTAAGATACAGATTTGAAATTTTGCGCGTAGTTTTATATTATTCCGGCATACTTATCTTGTAATTTTGGTGAAAAAAATTGAAGGGCGAATGGAGGTAACTGAGAGATGCAGTACCCTTTATCCCCTCCAATTATTTCTAAGTACGTCTATGCAGCTTTTTCTTGAAATATCAAACGTACAATTTTCTTCTGATCATTTTACATCTTTTGTAATTTTTTGTTTAAATGCTCCGTTTTGGAGAAAAACGCCAATTTCTAGTGCCCATAAATCTATCATTCACTATCATTTTCAAGTGAAACTGAACTTTTGTGGATATACCTATTATCAACCAATGTCTTAGCAACTTAGTAAATCGTAATACTTACTGAATGAATATTTGCTAATTAAAACAAAATAAGAATTTCTTTCAAAAGATAAGGTTTTCGTTACTTAAAAGGGCACGTACATGTGTTAATGAGGAGGGTGGGCAAGTAGAACGCAAAATTTGAAATGTAACTTTAACACCCTGCATATTGAAACAGGGCCGCCCAAATAAAAAATGGCATAAGGAAAGTCGCATTATTTTCGTCTAAACAATATGTGGTTAATGGTATGGCCTTCTATTTTGGGACACCCTGTATATTAAATTCCTAACGATATCGTTTAATGATACAGTTTATGTTTTAGAAAAATATGAAAATGTAATATGGTATACATATAACTCTACTATAATAACATGGTAAGAGGTAATATACTCGTATATTCAAAATTCGATTACACGAAAATCTTCAATATTTTATCGTAAGCGCTACCATAACTACGTATGTTATTTATTTCATTATTTATTTATTTTGATGAAAATAAATGTGTCCGAGTAATTTATTAAGGAGGAAAAATAATTATCAAGGTACAAGCGTGAATATAGCTACTTGAAAAACTGACAGAAAAAAAATGTGATTGGGGTAACAGAATATGTTCTATAGGTTTACATGAATCAAGTATATGTTAAATTTAATCCGAATGCATTATGGGTAAATCGACCAATGTTAAGAAGTTTTTTAGAAATAAAGGAAAATATTCAAGTTCGCAGGTTTGTCTTTTACTTAAAGTGATATGGTAGTTGACTTTGTAGACTACTAAACGTAATTGAATTTCTCAAACGAAAGAATGAGTATTATATTCCAGAAAAAGCCTAGGTTTTATCTATAGAAGTTGAACGACTTTTATTGGACGCTTCTGATGACCGTTGATTACTTGTGAAAATTGTAATAATATTTAGGATTTATGCTGTCCATGTGCTGAACTTCTCTCCCTGATCATGAATGATGTAGAAGATATGTGCAAATAATTGTGACATTGCGATAAACAAAATATTTAACAACACGAAGATTTACCATAACCAATGATGGCTGCAGTTTCGAGCCCTACCTGTGAATACGTGAATCTTCGGCCTACTAGAACAAAGCCTACAATTTTTTTAACATATCGAAATGAAAAGGGCATTTTCCTCAATGCTGGTCAGCACACTATTGACACTGTCTCAAAGCAAATTGCGAATTAGGTTGAAAAGAACCAGAGTTATATAACGGTCACTCTTTTCGCCAATCCGAGGCAGCTATGGTTGTGGATGCGAATGAAGATATTTTATCACTAAACATGGAAGGGGATGAAAATTCGGCCAAATTGCGACAAGTTATGTCGATGATTTCATCAACAACAAAATCGAAATGTCAAAAAAATTATCTTTTAGTAAAGGATGTATAAATGCTATGCAGTTGTATTCTACTTCAGCAATCTCTGCACCAGTAGATGTTTCAATTTCAACTGTTTCATCGTCCAAATTTTGTATTACCGGATACCAGTTGTATCATGGTTTCTAATATATACGAGTATGATACAAATAAAGCAGAATTCTTTAATGTAAATATTTATTTATTTATTGCAACAATCAATAGACCAATATGGTCCAATTACAGATTGTGAAAATACCTTTAAAAACACAAAGTAAAAGTAAAATAAAATAAAGTAAAAAAATTAAGAATGAAAAAAAACAAAAAAACAACAAAAAACAATATTGCCACTGACCTGCAAAGCTGACAGTTAACCTGTAAGAATTTAGTTAGTAGCTTGTGAAAATCGACTTATTGTCAAAATCGTATATTCAACTTGAATAAGATGCCTGCTGAAGTCTCGAAGGTTATCTCTGAGTTGTCAGTGGGCGCACCTAAACATGGGAATCTAAGTCTTTTAGAAAATAACAGATTAGTTGACAACAGATAAAGTTCTGCATCCGACATCCAATAGTTGTTCTATATTTTTAATTCCATTTACAGAGAATGACTTGTTGGATCTTCTTATACTTACTGAAAAATAAATCATAGTTGGACCTCCAATGTTTATCATGAAAAAAGCGTTACCTTTGATAATTCAACCGTTAACTTATCTTATTAATTTATCTTTTAGCACTGGTATATTTCCAGAAATATTAAAATTGGGTAAAGTCGTACCTATTTTTAAGAAATCCGATCCTCTTCTTGTTCATAATTATAGACCAATAACCGTAACGTCCTGTTTTTGTAATTCCTTTGAATATGCGTTTTTGCATAGATTGTTACCCTTTGTCAATAAACACACTATATTTTCTCCTGGTCAGCATGGGTTTCTTTATGGAAAATCTACTAATACCGCTATTATATCACTTTTAGAAACTATAATCGATCATGTTCAATCTGGAAAGAGCCCTGTTGGTATCTCCTGTGATATCAGCAGGGCGTTCGGCTGTGTTCAACACAATATTTGAATTCACAAATTATCTGTATATGGTATTAAGGGCGTCGCCCTTAAGTGGGTACAATCTTTTCTGAATAATAGGTCTCCGGTAAATTCAGGAATCCAATCCAATACAATACAAGAAGCTGTAACAAATTTTATATACCATACTGTAAATATAATATCTCTCTGAAATCACCGAATTGTCTAACTATTAAGTTATACATATAACCATCTGAAATAACAGGTTCACTCACACAGGGCCGAGGGGTGTTTCACGTATTAAAAATTTGTACACCACTGCCAGTTTTAGGCAGTGCTCTTAAAAAATTACCTCCATTACACCAATGCCCTAGGTACTGCCTAAATGACCGGCGACACTACCTCAATGCCGGCAGTGTCGACCATAATTCTGTTAATGTTGGTCACCACTGCCTTAATGCAGGCCGTCACTGCCTCAATGCTAACCGTCACTGCCTCAATGCCAATCGTCACTTCCCCAATACAATTTTAAACAGTATTAGATAAATTGGGCAATAAAGTAAGAACGATTAAAGGATATATTGTGTAATAATTATATGTATATTTTTTACAAAACTTTTTAACAAAAAAATAATGTACAAAATTATGCATTGGCTAATATGCTATACTGCTAATAAAAAAACTATTAACTGATTAAAACTATGTATGCATAACAGCTACTTACTTAATTACTAATTTTAATGACTTGAGTTTGATGATTCTCACTTTGTTCTCACATATAGATTTTTTTTAATTGACTTGGCCATCTTCTGACTCGGGTGTTTTACTAACTACTAAACTAGAGTAGACCGCACAAAACTAATTTTATATTCGAGCACCCTCAAAAATGTGGGAGTAGGATTTTTTTATTAAGATTGGGGAGGTTTCCGCTAATGTAAATAATTATCCAGAATGCTTTTAAATACTATGACATTTTAGTCACATCGATTTTTTTACTTTATCGTGTGGCTTACGTAATATATTTTATCTAAATTCAATGTAATGGTAATTTTGGCGCGAGATAATATTGAAGATTTGATATTATTATGTATAATGTAGAATAGTTAATTACACCCCACTCACCCTTTAAAGGTTTGGGTCGACATGCTTTGTAATTTTTATGTGCCAAATATGCAAGATATTGTACCTACAGTTCGTCGGCCAGCCCAGGCTTACCCGACTTATGCACTTGGGGAACAGACAGTCATGTATCTGCTGGCGAACTGTTGAAATATTATTACTAGCTACGAATAATAAAATACCTCGTAAAATACACAACTTACCTCTTTACTTAATTTGCTAAGATTTAGATACATTTTTCGATCCCTTCGGTTGTATAGCAAACGTTGCTCTTTTGATCACTTTCTTCGCTACTTATATTTATACAGTTCTTTCGAAAAGTAACAAATAAATTCATTATTTTTGAAATTCAGAAGTTTTCGAAAGAATCCCCTGACACGACGATTTTGTTTTTAAAAAACATACATCACGAAAAATTATGGTGTTACGTAACAAAAATTTCAAGAAAATAATGTTTAAAAATTTTAAAATTTAATTTTCACAATACTGAAAATGATAATGATTATGTAAAAAATCGACTAACTTAAATGTTCAAATTGTGCACCGTTGGCTGCCTGACAGTAGCCAAGACGATTAATAAATTCTTTTTGGACATTATCAATAACTATAGGAGATATACGATGTATCCCGTGATAAATTCTTGCTTTTAAATATTCTAAATTAACCGGTCTAGTAACGTATACTTTGCTTTGTAAGTATCCCCACAAGAAATAATCTAGGTGTGTCAAATCAGGCGATCTGGCTGGCCACTCAATCGGTCTCCTTCTCCCTATCCAACGATTCGGGAACAGCTCATCTAAATAAGCACGGACAGGTGTTGCATAATAGGGAGGTGCACAGTATTGTGAAAATTAAATTTTAAAATCTTCAAGCATTATTTCCTTGAAATTTTTGTTATGTAACACCATAATTTCTCATGATGTATGTATGTAGAATGAAACGCTCTTTCAAATGTCATAGTCAAAATTGGGGGTTGCTATTTAAAAAAATTGTTGATAACGTCATATATCGAACAACGATGACGTCACAAATGTGGGTCCGAGTGTGGGTCGTATGTCAAAGAGTGTCGTTTTAAAAACAAAATCGACGTGCCAGAGGATTTTTTCGAAAACTTCTCAATTTCAAAAATAATGAATATATTTGTTAGTTTTCGAAAGCACTGTATATCACTGCCATTATTTACTAGTTTAATGCCTCAAAACTGCGATTATTTCCGACAATTACGGTGCTACTGCTGTAACTGCCTAAAGCACTGCCGACAATACCGTCCACTGCCGTTCACTACCAATTCAATACCTTCAGCTACCTAATCAATGCAAACATTGCTCACAGCATTGCCTTAACTGCCGTATTCACTGCTGCTATTTTGTACACCACTGCCGATCGCGAAACACCCATCGCACAGGGCATTTTTAAGAGTAAACTGAAAAAATTTCTCTTGGAGCGGCCATTGTATGAAACTAGATTAATTCTTTTTATTGTAACTAAATTACACCGTCACTGACTAATAACTGTTTTGTTGTTTTGTGTTTATTATTTTTTACATGACTATTCCTATATATATATATCTTTGGAAAATAAATATTGTTATTAATTAATACACATAACGCAAATTTCCATAAATTATCATTTGTAGAGTTTTCCATGACATAATTTCGAAAATCATAATTGTATTTTACTGTAACTGATAAATATAATTAGGCAATTATTATACTCCATATATAACATTATAACATCAAAAAAAAAATTATAAAATAAGATCGAGAACAGGAATTGAATTTTATCCAGAATGTCTTTTTCTCATATAAATTATTATTTGCAAATAAAAAATGTTCTTCTTTGAAAGAATTCTAGAAAAACTGCCAAACCAAACGAAACGATTTCATTATACCAGAAGTTTAATGTAAAAATAAATTTTATCCTTTGCCCTAACTCATTTCTTCTCCTAATCATGTCGGAAGTTACTACTGACATCAAGCAAAATAACAGAATTTAATTAAACCCAATGAAGCTTCCTTCAACCGCTGAAAAATTGGACCTTTTATTTTAATTTTCTAAAAACTTTTCCTGTATCTGATGGAATTGAAATTATATGCACCCCTAGGAGGAAATAAATGAATATAATTTCCATAAATCCACAAAAAGTTGGTCTGTCACAGGAGTATTTAATATGAAAAATGTTTTTCCGGATATGCTTGTTTGTAAGTTTCTCAGGTACTATTTCAGTTTCTATCGATATACAGGATGTTAGCAAAATAACTTTCGTAAATTTAACAGGAGACTCATTTAATAAGTTTCACCAAATAATAAAATTAAACCTCCAAAATATGACCATTCTTGGGACAAATAATTATTATAAAATCATTATTCTTTTAATTACTGAAACGTAAAATTATGCTATAAAATAAGTTATTATTAAAATTTATGAGTGTTAGTGTGCGACAGGCACACAGGTCGCCCACAAACTTCTGAGTCTCTTCGATCCGCCCGCCTACAAACTCACAAATGTCAAATATTGCTAGCTAATAAATTTTAACTTTTATTTGCATTTTTGAAGTATCCCTATGTCCCGTGTTATTATGTTTGTGTTTCTGGAACTATTTTCGTATTTTGGCGTAATAATTGTTGTTCTGTTGTTGTTTGTTACCGTTTGGTTGTTATTTCAGTGCTGCTTAAAATACATAGTTTTATATCAAATCCCAAATTATGTTGCTTTATGAAGACATAATTTATATTGTTACTGGTAAAATCAAAATGAAGAAAGGAAACTGGCGAATCTATTACTTTCCATAGTGTTCCAAAAACAACCTTAATTAAAGAGAGGGGAATGGAAGGTGCTAAGATGCAATTGCAGAAATACTTTTTATCTAGGTAACCAAATAATAAGCATTTTCATACAGAGAAATTTAAAGATATATGTTGTAGAAGAACAATTAATACAGCACTTGACATGAATTGATAACTTACAGGTATAGGTTCATGTCAAGTATTGTATACAGCTGCATTAGATCAATTATTTCAGCAATTTTTTGCCTTAACCAGAAGTCTACATCGAGCAATTGCTCCATGAAGACTGTTCCATCAAGCATTACTCTCAGTACAAAAGCTTTCCAAAACACCATGCGCAATAGGAATAAAAAAATAGTAAGTGAACTTCCGGAGCCGAAAGCCACACTAAGACTAGTTTGGTTACCAGAAATATCAGTTACCAATGTAATATTAAATTATTTAATGAAATAAGGTAATTGTAGGCATAGAACCGTACAGATAAGTAAGTACCTACAATTAACTGAGCAGTAACTGAAATTGCGTTGTACCACTTGTAGTTACTATTTGTTTGTGACAATTTTATTGCTTAAGCAGATAAATAATAATTATAAAGAAAATTGTGACCTTTTTACTGCCTCAAATTGGTGCAACCTTCTTTCTGATCTAGTATAAATGAGGTCTACGAAAGTTCTAAATAAGGGGTAAGTTTTTATTTAAATACGTTCTCAAAAGTCTTCAACCTTTAATTTTCCGAGCATAATGTATATGTATAAATTTGTTACGAAGGATTTTTATTAAGGGGTTATATCTAGTTGAAATTTTGAAAAAATATTTGTTTTTTTTTGTGCATATTTAGAATATATGTATTTAAGTATATTATCTAAATATTTTAAATCAATCCGACAAATATTTTTGAAGATACAAGCATATTTGTAAGAACGTCTCCAAGTGTTTGAAAGTAGGCGGAGAATATACAGAAGTAGCAGCTGTTTTTCTGGCCTGCTATACGTTTGAAGACCCTCGCTATTGTGTTTGTAATTATAAAAACCCTTCCTCGCTGAGGGTTCATCTTATGGCCCTGGAATAGATGACTCGATGCAAGTAATAAAAAAAATTCGTTAAGTAAGTGTTAACATCTTTTGAAACTTTAAACGCGTTTTTCTCAAAATAGTATTTTCAAAGACGGTGAGCACGATTTTTCCAAAACGACTTGACCGATCGCTTTCAAATTTTTACACTATATTCTTAGATATATTCCTCACGTACTAATCGAAGGAATAAACTTTTTAACAATTATTTCGATTTTTTCAAATATCCAAATTTTTACTGTTGCTTCGATTAATACCTGCATTTATTGATCAACTACATATTTTTTTTATATTTCTCATCTCAAATAACACAGCCCCACAAAAAGAAACAAGTTCATACACAAGAGAGTGACATATCTATTCCCATGTATTTTTCGACGCTGAATCCGATCCTTAGCTCAGAATTGGGCCTACACGTCTAGAATTGGTCCCAGGGGCCGAAAATGGCCTGAAATGCGGTTCCCGGGATAAGGCGAAGTCGACGCTGAATTTTGGAGCTAAAGCCGGATTTGTGCTCGAAAAGTTTATGCCCAACTGAAATTCTGGATTTGGGTACGGGAAAATGACCCCTTAGGGAAGGAAAATCCTGTTTTGGACGTCCCGGTCGCGACTGTGGTATTTTCGTGTGTTTTTCAATTCTGGACCTGAGACTGGGTGTGAAAAGTTTTTGGTCAGCTGAAATTCCCAGTTTGGGTCCGGGAAAATGGCCCATTGGGGCCGGAAAATCATATTTCGGACGTACCAGTCGCAAAAGTGGGATTTTCATGTATTTTTCAATCCTGGTCCTTAGAGAATGCTCAAAAAGTTTTTGGACAGCTGAAATTCCCAGTTTGGGTCCGGGAAAATGGCCCATTAGGGCCGGAAAATCATATTTCGGACGTACCAATCGCAACAGTGGGACTTTTATGTACTAATTCCTGTAGCTTAGACTGTGCTTGACAGGTTTATGGCCATGTGAAATTCCCTGTTCGGGACCAAGAAAATGACCCTTAGGGGCCGAAAAATCGTGTTTTGTACGTCTCAGTTGAGACATTGGTATTTTTATGTACTTTTAAATTCCGGAACTCATACCGTGTTTGAAATGCCTTTGGTCGATTGGAATCTCTCATTTACTATATATATATATATATATTCGGAATTTAAAAGTACATGAAAATACCAATGTCTCAACTGAGACGTACAAAACACGATTTCCGGTCCCAATGGGCCATTTTCCCGGACCCAAACTGGGAATTTCAGCTGACCAAAAACTTTTCACACCCAGTCTCAGGTCCAGAATTGAAAAACACACGAAAATACCACAGTCGCGACCGGGACGTCCAAAACAGGATTTTCCCGCCCCAAGGGGTCATTTTCCCGGACCCAAACCCGGAATTTCAGTTGGCCATAAACTTTTCGAGCACAAATCCGGCTTTAGCTCCAAAATTCAGCGTCGACCTCGCCTTATCCCGGGAACCGCATTTCAGGCCATTTTCGGCCCCTGGGGCCAATTCCAGACGTGGAGGCCCAATTCTGAGCTCAGGATCGGATTCAGCGTCGAAAAATATATGGGAATACATATGTCACTCTCTTGTGTATGAACTTTTTTTTTGGGGGGGGGGGGCTGTGTAATCCAAACCGGAGATATCTTGCTCACCGCCGATCATCTGTTTGTGGAGGACCTACAGAAGATCGTCTGCAGGAGGCGTACAATTTAATATTTTTAAAAACGGACTACGGAAGTTAAAAATATAAGAAATACACAAACTGTACATATTTATCATATATTCATTAAATAAAATGTCTCCTCATAAAAAATTCATGGAAAAACGCGTTTTTTTTTTTTGGCTTTACAGCTAGGTATAACCCCTTAAACTTCGGGGGTATAAAATAGCAGGACTTGGAACGCTATCTTAAATGCCGTGGTAAGGTCAGAAGAAGCAGTTTTCGATGTCATTTAAAATAAAAAAAATGTTTTTGATTATCTTGAGGAATAAAGTTTTTACGGATTTATACAAAAATAACACCACAATTTAAGAATTATGTTTTACTTATTAGAACAATATATAGACACATATATATTGTTAAGTGTCCAAATATTTCTATATTTGTTTGCTAAGTTATTGTTAATTGTCTTTTAGTTCAGTTGTTACAATGTTACATTATTAATTAGTAATAAATAATACAAAATTGCTAATAGAAATAGAATAAATCAAATAATTAAGACTAAAAATGTACACAAGTGAAATTTCAGCTGAAGTTGTTGTGCTATAAATAATTTTTAATGTTAGGTTTTAGTTCTTGTATTTTGAAAATGGGATATTTAAATGAAAATTAATTATTTTCATCCAATAAGTAAACGGTTAATAGTTTGACTTACTTTTTTGTAACAACCTATATACAATGTATAGATCATCATATATTGCTATATTTAAAAAATAGTTTGCTAAGTTATTATTCCTAGCATTTTTAATTTAGATGTTACAAATTAATAATTAGTAACATACTACTAATAAAATTGAAACAGAATAAACCAAAACAGAGATATGATTACACCAGTCGCTGTTAGTACAAAAGTGCCCCGAATGGCCAAAAGTGTACATAAATACTGGATTATACCCCATTTCATCAAATAAACTCAAAATTAGTATATCCTATTTGGGCGTATTCTCGACGCTTCAAGTTATTCTGTTGATGCCAACTTTATAAAGCAACTTCTGATTCCATTATAACTATTTGTCATTTACTGCTCCCTACACTTTGCCATGAACTATGTGCGAATTATTTTAATTTCATATACAATTTCCTGCTGCTGTTAATAAGTTTCATTGCGGAAATTCTCTCACATGGAGAAGTAAATGTAAAGTACTGTTAAGTATTACAATTTAAATTAGTACAAGAGGAATCACTTAAGTGAAAATTATTAGATATATTTACACTTTGTGTACGTATAACTAAAATGTTGGTATATTGAACTACTAACCTTTTAAACTGAACAATTTAAATGTCAATAATTTCCACTTGAAAATTGTAGAATTATATATACATGTAAAATATGTAACTTTAATTTAACTTTGTGTGCAGTAACTTTAAGTGTAAACCAGTTTTTAAGGGATAACAGTACATGTTCTGCAAAATACTAACCTGAAATTAATATTTTTTAAATCAAATAAATAGTTTAGCAGTGATTGTGATGTCACTGACCTGCACGTAAACGGGTAAAAAACAAACGGCCAACATTAATTCTGCGAAACGATGTTTAATTTTATTATATTTATTTTACTTTTTAGTTTGTTAGTTTACGAGAAAGTGGTCGTAAAGTGGTAGGTAATTTTGTGATTTGCTCAGTAAAGTATCAATTTTCTGGTAAAATTGAAAGTGGTATTTAGTGAAGTGCCAAAGATAGTTTCATATAAATAGGACCCTCGTTCAAAGATACACCCTATATAGGACAGTACACAAACTTCAAGTTCCAGTTGTTAATAATATGTTTTTTCCACTACTAGCCTATAAGTTCACCATTATATTTGCCGCGTAAAGCTCTATCTTTTTGACCTGGGTGAATAATGATGACCTTGGTTTATTAACCAAGGTAAATAATGAAAATGACACTTAATAATTTTGACACTTGACAGTTATAGAAGTACAGAAGAAGTACACGCAGAACGTGGAGGTTATGAAACACGTTTTTAATAGATCGAAAATATTCAGAACATATGAACAGATAATTATCAATACCACGAACTTATCGGAAATAATAGTTAAGTGTGTAATTGTGGCATGTCATGTTGATGTCTGCTCCTCCAAGGTTCAGCGACATAGTAGTGGAACCACAGTTTATTATACAGTTCGTCGAGTGACGGTTCCAGAGGGTGTGGCTAAATCGCGGTAAATGCGCAATGAACACCAATGAAATTCATATGTACACGACGAAGTGGGAGAAATTACATTTCTTGACAAATCACAGTGCTCCTTGAGCGCGCGAATGTGCGCGGCTAAATGCGCAGACGTCTTTTGGTCGTCTAAAAAAACGAAATCTGGGACCTCGACATCAAAGGAGCCGAAGTGAAGATGCCGGACTGTATAATAGACTGTGGTGGAACCAGTAGCATTATCAGCTTGATATCTGATCTCTGTCTTGGAGAAAAGTGCTTGGAATTGTACTCGGAGTGGGCGAATTGGGTGAAACATCACACTCAACAGTGGCACTAGTATCAGTTGCAGAGGCAGTAGCCATTTTCCTCACTTCAGAGGGTGTACAGCCCATTGCACATTCACTTTTTGTGCGAAATGTCAAACACATAACACTTAAAATATAATGAAAACTTTATGGGTGAAATTTTGTTGGAGAATTTGCATATTGTATACAGCGCCATCCAACGGATATGTACCTAACTAAATATGCAATTTATAGATCTCTTTATTAACTTGACCACAGCGCCACCTATCAACCCTATTTTAAAATATACAGGATGGGTCGGAAGAAACGCACCAAATTCCAGGAATTAATTCTACACATCAAAATAATAAGAAAAAACTCAGATGCTGTCATGCGATTTTCATTCATTTTCAAGTTATGACATACATTCCAATAAAACAAATATATTTATTGATATCGTACTAATCATAGCATTCGTAATGATTAAATGTTCAAAAACACCACCATTGACCTTTAAACACTTTCTGCTTTGTCAACGAAGGCCGTCTGTAGCTGTTGATGCATGAGTTGATATCGAATTAGTGCCTTGAAAATTACGTAACATTTGAGTTTTTTCTTATTATTTTCACGTGTAGAATCTATTCCTGAAGTTTGGCGTGTTCCTCCCGACTAATCCTGAACAATGAAATTAAAAAAAAAACATAAATGTAGATAATAGTAATGATGTAGCACTAAACTAAAATATACATTTTATGCCATAATTAACATGTAAAGCAAAGCTAATAAGAATATTAAAGTAAATTTCAAAACTATTTTACCATTACATTTGCTACCATCGGCTTTGTAAATTTACATTTTCTCCAATTCCATTGTTTTTATCGGGCATTTAAGAACACTTCAAAGCAAATAATTCACAAAACACTTCCTTTTCACCATAAAATTATACCACTATAAAATCCTAGAGTTAAAATGCATAAAATTGAGAGCGCGAGCTTCATATGCGTCAAAAGAATCAAACATCAGATACAAACATTGTTGTTAGTAACGTTAGTAACGTCCAATCAAATGACAGAATTTTGAGATACTAGCGCCCTACAATGGAAATGCGCCTAACTAATATTTAGTGTATTTCTGGCTGCATACCAAAAACACTTTCAAAATAAACCATGGACTTTCCATTATATTTGTAAGTATTATGTGATGTCAAATTAATTGCAAACTTATTTGTGTGAAATGTCACAAAGTTTGATTTTAAACAAAAGAGTACCTACTTGATTCTTGTACATGATATCAGCGTTTTTAGAGTATTTATTCAAATTTAGTGAAACTGCATGTCAGTTATTGAAACTCGATTTAAGGTGTAGTAGCTAGCAGTGGAAAAAATTCTAAATAAACCACGGCAGAGAAGAGTGCCATTATAGCTGAGGCACCAAGATTAAAATACCGAGTCGCAGGCGTACCTACCTTGGTGTATAATATACTAATATTTTAACATTCTGTAAGTAGTAGCTAGAAAATCAAGCTCTGCATCAAAATTCTATAATAATGAAAAGAAAAGAAAAATGAAATTAAATATTAATCTTAATGATTCCACTGAACAAGTAAGTTGATAAGTTTAATGACTATAGTCACTTTTTTGGCTTTCACACCTGGTGCTGGTTTCATGTATAGTAATTTTGAGTTTTATGATGTGACCTAGGTAACAGAATTCAAATCTACATTCCTATCTTCAGTTGGAAGTTTTTGACCTTGTTGTTCCCCGACTAGCCTCTCTGAAGGTAACTTCTGAACCCGTTGATATACTAATTTCGATTCCTATTGTATTGCGACTGCTACTAACTAAACCTTCTCAGATAACGGTGGTCTTCCAAGACGTCCTGCAATTGGTCACAGCCAGAAGACGTAATACCAACATGAAATCAATATAACTATGTGCGGAGATATATTTACAGCAACTCCGCCCCCTCCCGACAGAGCCTAACCTGAAAATAACAAGGGCTGGTCAAATCCCAGCAACAACCTCGAAATATATAATAGATAATAGATCAAATTAAATGATTACTACAACCTTTTCTTTTGTCCAAGCCCACAGTTACACAAAAAGTGTGCTAGCAAGATACAAGTCTGTGCAAAATTGCAACTAAAGTAGCTACGTTATTACGACAAATCATCTTATCTGTAATCTTAGCAAATGAGGAGCCTCAACAAAAAGTGCACAAGGAAACAATATGTTTCCATCCAAAGAATTTATACTTAACTTGATTACTTTTTTGTAACACGCTATATACTTATGATTAAATTTAAAATATTCTGTCAAATTAAAATCTACCCTTTGATATTTTAGAATGTCTATAAAATGTTTCTATTCTATTTGCGTTTATCTAGTATGTATACCTTGAAATAAAATAAGTTGACTTAATAGAACTGTACCAATTTAGAGATAATAACTCTGTTGTATATAAAGATCATTATTTATCTTAAAAACAGAAACTTTGCTAAATGCTACAATTATTAATGGCCGACCGTTTAATCCCTCTAAGGAATACAAAACTTAGGCAGAGTGTTCTGCAGTGCGATAAAGGCGATTTACATACGAGTAAGGCATGTTCAAGTCCACTGTCCATCATATTTTCAAGCTTAAGTAGTCAATCATTCCTTGATGCTACTAAAAAATTTCAATACACTTCAACTAATATTAAATTATGACAATTTGATTAACTTGAATTTTAATGTTTATGTTGTTCATTTGTCTTCATGGTTACTATGATAGCAATGAGAAATGCTTAAAAATTATAATTTAAATATCTCAAATCTCTAATTATCATTGCCATTGTCACCGTCATGATCACGATCACTGTCAGTGCCATTGTCATGGTCCTGGTCATGGTCATGGTCATGGTCTTCCTCATCTTTATCCTCATCCTCAACCTCACCCGCATTCGTTTTCACGTTATCATTAATCATTATCAATATTATTATTATTTCTAATTTCAAAGGAAAAATATATTTATCTATAATCACTAATTAAAATAGGGTATTTTGCTTGACAGTGACAACGAAAATTTGACGTTTATTGAGGAGTGTCACTGTGCACATAAAGGATACCTGTCCCGTATTCCAATTGGATCGTACGTGTGTACCAGAACTACACTAAGTGTCCCTGAACTATACCCAAATAAACTACCGGACACTTCAGGTGCATGATGTAATAACCTAAAAATTATTGTTTACTGGGATGTTTTACTCTGTTATTTGTTGTGTTTTATATGTATATTTATGTTTTTATTGTTTTGTGGTTTATTATGACGAGTATTGATGGACTAATTTAACCCAAACCAATCTTTCATGAACATAACATAACCTTGTTAGCACTGATAATTGGCAATTGACAAGTATCTGGTTCTACCTGATTTCATTTTCCATTCCAGTTAACGGTGGTACGGCGGTACTTTGAGCACACGTATGGCACACTTATCTGGAATACGGCCTTTATTGCTTGCAAAGCGATAAAATCTAACAAACGCTCGTCGTCAATAACCACAAAGTAAACAGCATCCTTTTTAACGCGCTTTTATTAGCTTGACCTGTATGTATGTATGTATGTAACGGAATCTTTCAGCGTAATTTTCACCAATTTCAAGAAGTCTGATCAGCTTGAAAATTTGGCCAAGGGTCAAGGTCTGATGACAATACAATTATTTAATAACTTTGTTCTAATGCCCTGACTAGGAACATCAGAATAAAAAAAAGAAACTATTTAGATTAGTTTGGAGGTTAAGTGTATACAATCCATAGAACGATGGTAAATGACATTCTACTTTTCCGATAAGTAAAAAGAATTCTTACCACTAGAGTATATTTAATGAAAATGATACGATTATGATACGATAGATGTCGTTACGGAACTTTTCTACATATATTTTGCAAATTATTTAATTATTAA
This sequence comes from Monochamus alternatus, assembly GCA_037114965.1. Lineage (NCBI taxonomy): Eukaryota > Metazoa > Arthropoda > Insecta > Coleoptera > Cerambycidae > Monochamus > Monochamus alternatus. Next base: position 25,974,616 of record CM073427.1, on the reverse strand, counting down.
GTCAAACTTATTATAATGGACCACTTCTCAGTTTTTTTTTAAATAATTTGAGATTTTGAGAAAAAAATAATATAAATAGTTAAAAAATAAGTTTCTGATATAATTTTAAATCAAAACTTGGAACTGAAACGAAACTGAACTATAACAGAAAAATTTTATTTCGACTAAAAAAAACTTTTGGAATTATATAATAAAATCAAAATTAAAAAATTTTAGAAATAAATAAAAATTTAATAATTTTAAAAAAATTCTAATATTTTAGGAAAAAATTTAAAAATCCAAAAACTTGGAAAAAATTTAAGAAAAAATTTAATTTAAAAAGCGTGGGGTGTAATTTACTATATTTTCATAATGATTTTAATTTTATAAATAGCTACACTACTGAAATAATTGTAACATTTAATATCAAAGCACCTCACGCTTTTTTTACTATAATTGAATTATTTTATTAATAATTTAAATTCTAATTTAATCTTATTCCCAATTAATTAGTGCTAATTGATTGTCGGAATTTTCTATTGCTGTAATACAAACTCTTGATACTTCAAAATTATTTTCTACTTTTTAGTTTGGTTTGCTATTAAATCGTGTTTTTTAGTTTTTTTAAACTATAATTTATTAAGTAGTAAATTTAACAATATTGTCAAATTTTGTACAAATGTGCACAGTTTAGTTGAGATAATTTTGACCAAAAACATTATGGAAATGGAAAATAATGAGTGATAATTTGAATACACCTCAAAAGCTTAGAAATGCTGCAGGAACTGTAACTTTAAGTTTGTTGTCAGAAAAATCATTGAAATTATATGAAAAGCAGTATAACCTATTTGTAACATGGTGCAAGTTGAAGGAAATTTATAAATAATTCAGAAAACGTACTCCGCGTTTATTTTTGTGAGAAAGTAAAGACACTAAAATCGTCATCATTATGGCCGAATTACTCGATAATCCACATTATCTACCAAGAATGATATTGACTAAGCAAGGTCAAAAAGTTGACGACGTTTAAAGAAGCAAGCAGTTGGATGTTATCCTAAGAAATCAAAAACATTTTCCATAAGCGGAAATATACACATTTTTGCGCGGAACGGATAATTGAACATACATATTACAAAAAGCAAATTGAATACATATATTGATAATCGTAAAATCTATAACTTATAGAAATATCTTATTATAGGTAGTTATAATTATTGGAATTTTGGGTGACTTCAGCCGTGATGAATTAATAAAAATGAATATTAAAGATGTTGAATACAAAGAATCCATTTAGATAGTTACTGTTTCTGATTCAAAGACAAGAAGAAGTCGAACTTTTACTGTCATAAATAACATTCAAGATAATTTTATCAACTTTTTGTCATTTTATAGGAAGTATGTAGTCTTGAGATCTAGAAACGAAAACACACCAGCGCTATTATTATTAAAATTTAATAAAGGCAAGTGTTTTAATCAAGTGGTAGGAATGAATCTTATTGCTAAAATACCAAACGATATTGTTAATAATCTTAACCTACCAGACTGTCATTTATATACAGGGCATTGCTTTCGCCGAACATCGACTACTTTATTGGTCCATGGTGGAGGTGATATTATAATATTGATAAGACACAAGGAATGAAGAAGTTCTACAGTTGCAGAATGATGCATAGATAATAATATCAATCAAAAAATTTAAGGAAGTAAGACAATTTTAACGAGGCTATCAAATAATGTTATTATATAAGTTATTGTATGTAGCAATCACAGTGGTAAAAACCACATCAGAATATAGCCCTAATATGTCTTCTGAACCAGGAATTATTATTAAAAATTGTAAAGGCTGTTCTTTCAGCATCCAAATTACGAATGGTAACAAATAGATTTCTTACATTTGATGTAATTAATGTTTCCCTTGTAATAAAGTTAATAATTGAAAAGTTTTATTTTGTTGAGTAATTGTAGATAATACTGTACTGTACTGTATGCATTACGACCAAAAAGTGACATTAATGCCACTCTCGAGCAATAATGTACCACTTTCGCTCTTAATACATAAATAACTATTATATTCCTTAGTCTGTTCCGAATATTTACGTCATGCTACGAGAATATCCAGGGTCTAGTGATTATTCATCCTAAACTGTACTCCATGCGTTCAGAATGAAGGAACATGTTATCAAAGGCAGGTATTATGCAGTGTTAAGTCCTAGCTGCCGTGCAAAGATAATATGATAAAGGCTGCAGTGCTGAACGCATCTGCAGTAACCTGAGCGTAACGATGTTTAGCCAATGATTATTAAATATAGGGGTTGATCGCAGAAGGAGAGTAATTGTTCAAGTTTCCGTACACCATATTAATTGACGGATTCGTTGAGATGAAAATAGATCATCAGTCAAATTAATGAGATTAATGGTTACATGGAAATTCAAAGCAAATTCTAATCTGACGATTCATGTAACAAAAAGAGCTATCAGGGCAAAACTGATAACAAATTTACACAGCATTTTCTTAAATACTGACAACAGTACGCGAAAGAAGGGTTTGTCGGATATTTGTGCATGGAAGTATAAACTGCTAAAGTGGTTATGAAAGTTGAAACAATAAACTTGAAACATAGTTAGTTCACTTGAATTGTACTGAATACTTAGAATAAAAGGCATACTCCTATTCACTACTATGTGTAATACTTACTTTATGATATGTTAACTAATCCGTATCACTGAAAAGTACTGTTTTTGAATATAAATACTAAATATACAATGGGAAACGCAAGGAACTAGAGGCCGAAGTTACGCGATTTTTAGACAGGTACAATACTGGGTCTAACTTTTGCCGCAAATATGGACGTAAATAAAATGCCTACCTAGCTGCGTATGTTTTGTGAATGGGCGCAAGGCTGGTTAGACCAACTAACGCGCTTTACACGGGCGCTAAGCTGGTTAGTCCGACTAACGCTACGCCCGTTTCATGAATCCAGCTGTAAGAATTGATATCTCGATATCTAAGTTTTCATACGTAATCGTTATAAAGCTAGCTAAAAGAGCAGTTACTAAATTTTGCGTAGTCGTTAAACCTTATCTTTCCCTGTTAGTTACCGAGCGTGTTGTATCATTAGAAACTAGTTGTTGATTACCTATAACATTTAATTGTGATCCACCTGGATTAAATTATTAATAATTATTAACTTAAGGACAGGTTTTCCCTTAACTACTAAGTACAATTTGTTCAGTGCAAGTGTTTAAGTGATAAGAAATAATATATATTTTGGAAAACTAGCAACAGCCGAAAACTTGATTGAATAATAACCTATTTTCCTTCTTTCCTATCCTTATTCTGTTCTTCAAGGTAGCAGCCGACATCATTGGTAAGGCTCATTTTCTTTACCTTACTAGATAAAAGTTTGGATATTTAACCCGAGGAGGTCACCTCTCAAAAATCTTGTCACAAATCTTACGAAATCCTTGCATCGTTTTGCGAAATCCCGAAAAATAGTGTGAAATCACAAGCAATCACCTGAAATCACGCAAAATTCCGCGTTACCTGGAGGCAAATTTGCCCGTAAAGACTGACAATACTGTCATCTTGCGTCATTATAAACGTTATTATATTTACTTACGTCTCCATTTCGTGAATAACGCAGGTTGTATTATTATGCCATGGCGTATAATCGATGAGTCGAAAGCATACAATTTTGGACTAAGGTAATTTAATTCAGGCCATCATATTTTGGCCCGGGATATGTGGTGTTTTCCCAATATTTTACAGATACCTTATACAGGGTTAACTATGACTAAGTACAAAAATTTTAACCACATGCTCAGGGAGCCCTAAAAGACAATAAAAAAGTTATTCCACAATTTTAGCTCGATATTTAAAAAATGGGGCAAAATCCTTTTTTCCTACGGAAAGTCGGCGCCTATGATAAGTATCGACTGAGATGACTTACGGCTTAGATCTATAGTTGACATTACATCTGTCAACAACTAACATGCGGTCGTTTGCAGTGTTTCTAAATGCAGAAACGACAAAAATTTACATTCTTATTAGTAATAAGAGTATATGTATGTATAGTATTTTGCATTCGTTTTTCATTGTTTGGTTACAAACTGGTAAAACTACATTTTCACTCACTACCGATAAACACACTTCCCGTAGGTACAGTTACATACAATGCCTATGTATTATAGCAAAATCGAAGAAAGGGATGAGTAGGTAGGTTCTAATAGATAACAGAAAACGTTTAACACCCGCGGCAGTTTTGTCCTATAACCGGCGCACTATATTGTGGGAAAATATCTGTACCCGACACATATTCCTTTATTTATTAACTATAAAACGTTTAAAATTAAAATAAAGCACTAGAAACTGAAGAAGAACGCAAAACTACAACGTAAACACAGGAGTTAAATTATAACATGACAGCGAACCGACTCGACTGGACCGACTGCCGACTGTGGCCGACTGGTGCATGCTGGTTGCATACTCTGATTCTCGCATTGGCGGCGTTAAATAAGGATTTAATATAATATTGAAAAAATTTTTTTTTTCACTTTATAAATAAGTTTGGACATTTTTTGAAAGGAAATTCTGTTAATTTTTATTTTTTTCTATCCCCTCTTAAAATATTTGTACTTAGTCATAGTTAACCCTGTATAAATATAGTACCTAATTTTCGATATAATTTTTAACAAAGGTGAAATCCTTGGATATTCTTTGAAATTGTCCGAAATTCCACAAAATCCCTTGGATTTATCTATTTTGCGAAATCTTTGATTCCAGCGGTTACTCCTTCAATTTAACTCAAACAATACAGGTCACTTAATTCCGGCAATTAACGCTAAACCAACACCGTATATGACATAAACTTTAGTGCGCACTGAGCTTATGCGATTTCCCTCATTTTAGGAAAAGTTTTCGAATTTAAGCCCGGTCAGACAGTCGAAGCCTTTGTACGAAATGACTATGAAATTTTTGTTATAAAATTGATGTAGGTTTCTGAATTATATTTTCCAGAAAGGACGCTGAAAGGGAGGCTGAGTAAAGAAAATCTACAGCTGAGTGCTAGGCGAAGACCCCTCGACACCGGTGTAAATATGAGACGGGGATTCCCCTGGCGAAACCGCGATAAGACCCACATAGTGGATTTAACGTTTTCGTATTTTTCTTGTCCTCTGAAATATGTGCGCCTTAGCAATTCTTGCCTTTACAGGATGACTCGAGCGAAAGGTTCATTAGGTTTGACAGCTGAATTGTGTTATTCAGCAAAGTTTATAGCTCCATTTTACCTATGTTAGACTTGTTTATTAGGACACCTAATTTTAAAAATAACTACGAGAGTACACTATCGAAAATTTGATACCGTACACAGAAAGAAAATTAGTTAAATAAGTATGAAAACAAGAACTAATACAGTGTTTTACAATTTTGTACAAAAAAGTTCAAAAAGGGCGGTTCGAAAATGATTTAAAAATACACTTATACACGGCACTGGTAACTGATCCACTGTAAAACCTGACATTGCGCAAGGCAAAGCATGCAATCGGCAACCGGCACGGCGTGTAACAAAAAATGACTAATAATTGAAAGAATTTTCAAAGGCAAGAAATAAATACAATTTTATAACACCTATTTTATATCAGCAAATTCATTTGCTTTTACCGCTATTGTTATTTATAATTGTTATAATTAATTTGTGGTTTTAATTAGTAAAATAATTTGGCATTATAACAACTGTTCAAAATTTTGTCCATCGATGTGTAAGCACATTTGGGCCCGTCTTACCCAGTTTCTATGAACTGACACAAATTTGATTGATTCTTTTTCGTTTTGAAATCGTATGTTACTGGCAGCAGCTATGATACGTTCATTTAGCTCATCACTAGTGTCCACTTCAATGCGATGTATTTCATTTTTTAAATATCCCCATAAAGAGAAGTCCGAAGAATTCAAGTCAGGAGATCATGGTGGCCTCGGTACTTCTTGTCTAATCCATCGTACCCCTTGAATTTTATCAAGGTGCTTCAGCAATTCGAGCATCATCGTACAAGAACGACATTTGGAGTTGGACAGCTAAGGACACATCTTCCAGAAGTACAGACAGATCTTTTCGTAGAAATTCGAGATACTGCAACCCATCCATTCGATTTGATAATATGAATAGTCCAATCAAGCGATCATCGACATTACCTTCCCAAACATTTAGGAAAAAGTGTTGTTGGAAATGATCCCATCGAATCGCATGAGGATTTTCAAAATCCGAAACATGAGTATTATGAATGTTATACATCCCATTCCATGTAAAAATATCTGCAGCTAAAACGTTAGCTGTAAATCTGAGATTTTGAGCATTTTGTTGCAGTAATCATGCACAAAATCGTAATCCCTTACGTGTAATATACACTACCGCTTAAACGTTAATACTAAAATCGGATTCCTGTATTCCGAATCATCTGGAGCTGCATGTGGAGAGAAAGAGATAACGCACAACGCGGAGACTACAGTAGCCCAGCGAGGTAAACGTTGAAAACTATGTATTTTAAACTCCTACACACGCACGTTTGGAAAGTCACCAACACTAAATGGTAAAATTCGTTGTTATAATTGAAATCATGCATGTTTACGTTGTGGTTTTGTATTCTCCAGTGTTTAATGCCTGTTTTAAATATTAAAGTTTTATAGTTATTAAATAAAGGAATTTGTGTCGGGTATTTCGCCGGTTTGTTTTTCCAGGTTATTGAACAAGACTGAACAAGTTTTCTATTATCTATTAGTATTACATTCGTTCGATTTTCTTAGAATAATTGAGTATTTTATTTAACTGTACGCAAAGTGCGTTTTGTTGTTAGTGGGTAATCATGACGGACTTACAATGAGTGAATATGTAGTTTTGACAGTTTGGGACAAGACAATTAAAATCTAACCCCATTAACTGTTACCTATCAGGTATTATTATTAATAAAAATGTTCATTTTCGTCGTCTCTACATTTGGAAACGTTGTAAAAAAATGTCTGCATGATAGTTGACAGATTTAAGCCTTTTCAGACGATGCTTATCATATGCGTTGAATTTTCTGAGAAAATGAGGGTTTTGCACCATTTTTTTGTGTTGCATACATTGCAAAAAATTTGTACAACAGGTGAGGATGCCCTGTATATGTACAGAAGTAAAAAAATCTTTCATTGTGCGTGTTATTTACTAAACAATATGCTTGCTAAAAATTATCCAGCAAATAAAATATACAGTCCATTAAAGAATTATTGTACAGATATCATGTTTCACAACAACCATCGCAACGGAATATATATATATATATATATATATATATATATATATATATATATATATATATATATATATATATATCATTTAAAATACCCGTATTTGAAATACTCTGTATACAAATTTTAATATTTATATCCCACTTGGTTCTCGAAATACCTTTAGTTTAAAGTCATTGTGACCTTACATCTCTATGAATATAGAAAATACAGACACAAAACAAAAATACACTACACTTTTAGTCAGGTGCTGTCGCATACCAAATTTGCCCGCTTGATGATCGTTCTTTGATCCGTTCCATCCGCTAAATGACACACCACTGCCATCACATCCACCTTTATCGCAGTTTGTGATTAGCTTTATTTTAACTCTATTTACTATGTGAGTAATACAAAACAAAAAAGAAACCCTAAATTTCATTAGTAGTGAACTCTGGAAAAAGTTCATAACCTAATTAATTAATGAATCCAAGCGAGGTGTAAACGACCCGTCTAAAACTTTTTCAAATTATATCCCAGCGAAGTGCTCTAGTTTGCAGGGTACAGGTGACAAAGGCTATTAAAATTATTTCGCAGTACAATGTGAGCTTTAATTTTCTTTATAAATTCATTAAAGCTCCGGTGCATTTACCTAGCCCTCTTTACAGCAGTAAGCATCCCTTTTATGACGATAGTCCCTAATGAAGTAAGTAGAAGTATTATTATTCAAGAAATAAATGGTTAACGCACCTCTGAAGTGCTTTTTATGTCTTTTATACAGGGTAATGTCAGGTATTTTTATATAGAAACTTCAGCAAATAAGGACGATATAACAAATGATTTTAAGCAAACAGTTTCGTATGATCTGAAGTTGAATAAAGCTTTACTTTTGATATAACTATACTCGAATTCCAATATGGCAAAGAGTGACTAATTCATAGAACTTAGACGAGTACGGGAGGTGAGAGTTGCAGGGGGTAAGATTTTATAGGCATGCAGAAGGGTTGGGGGAACACAAAATTATTAATAAGTTCAGGTTGAATCTAGCACTTTAATAGTAATATATTCATTGATTCATATTTCGACCTTCTTATATATTTTTTAAATATATAATTTCATCGCCATAACACTATTTCGTCTTTTTTCTATCAGCATACTCTTTCAATTTCGTTTTATAAAATTAAATTCAAGGCAAGCATAATTTGCAAAAACACCATTCCAGATATTCTAGGCAAAGTTTCATCATGAGATAGCAACCTGAATTTTATTATTTTCGGAAGCTCATGTTTAAAATAACATCATGAATTGTTCTACGAATGTCCCTTTTCAATTTTCTTCTATGATAGAAATTGAAAACACTCTGAATGTAATGCAAAATAAATCTTCGAATGGGCCAGATGGCATTCCGATCAAAGTTGTAAAATATATTTCTCAGTTTCTTATTTATCCATTGTGTCACATATTTAATTTATCAGTCAGATCTGGAATCTTTCCTAATGCTTTTAAATTAGCCAATATTATCCCATATTACACAAACAAGGAGAAATGGACTGCATTGATAACTATAGGCCTATAGCTTTATTATCTAGTTTTTCTAAACTGTTCGAAAAAATTTGTCACTGTCGAATTTCTAATTTCATTGTTAAACAGGATATATTATGCAGCAGTCAACATGGTTTTAGACCGCATTTATCAACAAATACGGCCTCATTTTCATTAATTAATAATATTGTCAACTCTATCGACAAAGGTAATTTCATTTTAGTTCTTTTCTTTGATTTAACGCATGCTTTCGACTGCGTTTATAAAGACTTTTTGGTTAACAAGCGGGTTTAAGGTATCCAGTTGACAACTGGATTAGTTTTTTTTTAACTGACAGAAATAAATGTAAAAATTGGTAATAGCATATCTCACTCTTCTAGGACTCCATTGGGGGTTCCTCAGTGGAGTGTTTTATATCCTCTACTATTTATATTATTTATAAATGATTTAGAGCAACATATATCTGTCGAAGATACCAGCCTAATTCTTTACGCAGATGACAGTACAATATGTATTAGTGCCTCTTCTGCTGACGAGCTTCAAAGTAAAGTAAGTGAGACACTTCAACAGTTTTATACGTGGTATTTTAAAAATAAACTTATTATTAATCCAACGAAGACTCATTATATTACCTTTTTTAAAAGACGAATATGCCCTAACGTAGTAGTTTCATTAAACAACACGATCATTGAGAAAGCACAACACACAAAGTTTTTAGAACTTTTCATTGATGAGCAACTTACTTGGTTGGTTCATATTGAGCATCTCGTAAAAAAATTAAATACTGCCTATTACACAATCAGAAACCTGAGAAATATAATGGATAAACATTATCTTTTAGATGTATATTTAGCATATACACATTTAAAATATTTAGTAATTTACTGGGGGACTAGTTCTGAATTTCATAGAATTTTTATTTGTCAAAAGAAAATTATAAGACTAATCCTATCCCTCAATCCTCTACAATCTTGCCGACCATCATTTATACAATATACAATTTTTTCTTTGCCTTGTATATTGATATATGAATCAGCACTATATGTTAAAAATCATCCTGAATTTTTCATACAGCATAACAACGTTCACTCCTATAATGCACGAGAAAATAATTTAATTTATTTAAATAATCATAACTTAACAACATACCAGAAGGGGCATTTACTTATGTGGAGCAATTTTTAATAGATTGCCCGTGAGTATTAAAAACAATGCAAATATTAGGTTATTTAAAAAAGAGCTACGTTCCTTCCTTGTCGGAAACTGTTTTTATACATTACAGGAATTTTATGATTTTTCTGCTGCGAAGTGAATTGTTCTTGTTAATATGAATACAGGGTGGGCCAATAGTGTGTGGACGGAAGATTGTGGTTATACTGATATATATTTTTAAAATATGCTGTTGGTGGGGGGTGGGGGGTAAAAATATTTTATAAAAATATTTTTTCTGGAATTCCTAGATATATACAGGGTGATTCATATTAAAGTTACATTTTTTTTAAATGAAACCCCCTGTATATTATTGCATATTTGGATTCCTCGGTCAATTCTAGTGTGACTTCATATACCATACTTGGTGCCTAAAACGTACCGTTTATAGATTTCTATTATTTATTAATTATTGTCTATTGGTTTGTGCTGTTTATGTTGTTACGTAACTAGTCCAAATTTGTATGTCACACGTTTAGTAATAATATGTATGTTAGACTAATTTATATGACGTTTCATATCCTGTGATAGGCCTACATGAATAATAGTATATTATGCAACGATCATGTAATGATGGTTATTAATACATGAGCATTAACCGGGATACGCAACTCGCCTTCGGCTCGTTTCGTATGGTTTATGCGAGTGTATTAATAACCATTACATGAAAGTTACATACGCTATTTTTTCTACACCCGATAAATAATCAAAAACCATAAATTTTATATTTTTATTGAACACAATAGGTAACAGTAATTATTCATATGAACTGCATTTTCTGTCTTCTCCGATATGTGTGGAGGAGTCGATGGTAATTCTTCTATATCGCTGATATCAGACATTTTGATAAATTATCGAAGTTTAGCTAGGTATTTACGAAAATTTAATACGTACTGATTTTGACATGTAAAATAATTACATAGGAACCTAGGATAAACGTCAAATGCACAGCATGCTTGATTGAAAAATTATGGGTTTCTATTGATTAAAAATCTGTATCGTAATGAAAAATCTGTATCGTAATGGGTATCATTATGAAACGGATTATGGGCATACAAGTGCATTGTTATAATACGGGTGTAGAAAAAGATCTATTATTATTATTGTTAGTATTATTAATCGCGTATTTTGTAACATCAACCTCTATCTTCTTCCTTCCACAAGTTTCCACCATTCTTCTTTGCCATTCTTTGTTGTACGATATACATCACTCACAGAAATTTGTATTTTGGTCTTGAGCCTTAATTCTTTCATACAAGTTACATCATCAGATATTCTCACTTATATTATCACGTTTACAATCTTAATAACATGCTGTAGAGCTTGAATTATTCTACATTCTTAAAAACACAAACACACAATCACTAATTACAATCACAATTAAATTAGAGTAAAGATATACGCGAAATTTTCCCATGGTTGTGACATGGTAGCGCTGTCGATGGACCAAGACGTCTCGACCAATAGAAATCGACCATTCTTTGCGAGTTATGCGGAACATATTATTCAACACAATTTTACAGAAAAATATATGAACAGCCTGTATTTCTCTGTCAACTGCTATAAATCGTGAACGGGTTTACAAAATGAATCACTCTGTACTATTTTGGAACCCGACTATGCAATCGTTTGTGGAAACATCACTGGGGATGCTTCACATGGACTTATGAAGCTTAGGAGACTGATTTGTTTATTTATGGGTAAACATTTGTTAAATTGACTTACTGGAAACCAGAACATTATTAATGCCATTGGCACTTCTAAGGAAAAGAGCCTATTTTATTTGATTAATTATTACTTATTTTGTTAATGGATTTAAGTAGGTATTTGTCAAATTTAATTTAAAATTCATTGACAAACTAAAATAGCTTTTGACATTGTCGATATTTAATTTCAAATAATTTTAATTTATATAATAATTTTTATAGCTAGATATTTGACTCAACTTAAAGGAGGCCACCTGAAGAAGCAATCCTAAAAATGCAGAAATAGGTCAGATCTCATCTATTGCGGTTGAATTTTCGAGTTCCCACCGTTTCAAAAGTGAAGTTTATAGAGTGTTTTCATTAAACCAGGTTAGTAAATTTAGCGAGATTAATTCTTTTATGTAATTATTGAATTTATGTAATTGTTAATTAGCATACTTAGATGTTTGGTATCAGAGAGCATACATGTGACTTCATTGACAGAAATTGTAGGAGATTTGAAATACCTTTCTAATATAGTAAAAATTGTTACAAAAGTAATAATAAAGAATATATGGGTAGATATTGTGGGCGTAATTCAACGCTGGTTGGGGCTTTAGTCCACAGAGTAGTTAGTTTCACACAATATTATTAATACCTAAAAATATATAAAAAGAGAAAAACATTATTAAGTCAAATGCGTTTTGTTTGGTACAATTTCAGATCTGGTTATCATAAAGCACTCATATTCCGGATAACCTAAATTTACTAAAAAAAATAAGTTTGTTTGTAAGATAATACCCTGATGCGAAATACCACGTAATATGTAAAAAGTTAAAAACAAACATAGACATGGGAATGTTTAATTTTTTAAAGGTTCCTTTAAAATCAAAATGTTTGCCTCAGACTTTCTGGAATTTTGAAATAGGTATTGTGTTACAAGTAAATTAAAGTTTCTAAAAAAAAAAATTCTATAGATATTGTTTTGTAAATCAAGTTGTTTTATTGTTATTTTTTCACTTCAAAATTTAGTTTGACATAGAGGATGTCACTGAAATAACTGTATTACCTCAAAGGAGTGGTAGAGGATATGACAATAAATAATTTTTTTAAGAAGCAACCTTTCGTATAAAATTATTTTCTTAAGTAGATATCAAATACTGTCAAATCAAATGACTGAAATTTTTTTAAATAGACTCTATTATGTAAAAATCTGTCTCTATCAAAAACATCCTCGTTATTTGACTGCGAAAATATTTACATATAAACACTTCTCCGATTGACAAACTTTTGAAGTGCCGCTGAAACTAGAACTAATGCAGTATAATAGGAATAAAGTTACCATAAATTTATATTAGGTTATTCTACATTTTATCGAGGGTTTACTTCGGATATTTGTCTAATTCCATCGGCTACAGTTAAAATACAATGTTAATGTTTCTTATAACATCGTCACATTTCTTATAAAGATACACTCACTCAGTCACACCATATCTGCTAATTCTTGACTTGAATAAGACATTTTTAAATAAAACAACGTAAATCATTCAGCTCAAACTCGAAGATAACATTTGCAGTGCATCTCCAAACAATCAGAACTAGTGTATTGTAGATAGCTCAAAATTTCGCTAAAAAAATCTTGATTTAATTTTTGGAGGACATGCCATTTGAAACTACTGATTACTTAATAAAAATTGTTTATTCGTACGTTCTCCATAACACCTTGGAAGGAGTTCACATATTTTAGAAACTATATAAAATCATCAAATTATTGACTTGCTAAAATCATTAGATCATTGGAATCAAGTTTCATCAATCCACGTCAAATATACAAACGGATATTCGAATAAGTGTGATATTTTGTTACAATTTCAACACCCTGTATCTCATAAACAAAGCGATCTACGTTTATATGACACTATTTGCTTAAAATCAATTATTCTGTCATCTGATCAAGTTTTACAAATAATCTGGATGTACATATAGCAATGCAAAAATTATTACTCAAATTAACACTTTTATTTTTAATTTTCTATACATGTACGAAGGTTTCTTTGGCATTTACAGCACCCACAGGCGAAGTTTCATTTTCAATTTTTGCCAGAAGCCACAATGTGTATAATAAACTTAACGTAAATTTTACTTCTGGGAGAAATTCTCAATTATGAGATGTCATAAATTTACCTGCTCATGAAAAGGTGCCATTTTTCAGGTAGTTTGGAAGAAAACACTAAATAGAAATGGCACGAAAGGGAAACCTTAAAATTAATGTAAAAAATGGATAACTTGCAATTTTGAAAATATTTTTTTTTTGTTAATACGCTTATATGTGATGCCTACTTGTCTACTATTATTTTTCTAGTCTAGACATTAAGCAGAACTGGATTGGAATTATTTCTCAATAACTATAACACATAATCATCAAAATTCAAAGTCACATTTACTGTATCCCTTGTACTCTAATAAATATTATGCTGATGAGACTTGTTTCAACTGTTAGAATTAATTATGATCAAAGTTATATACAGTATGCGCCAAAAGTATGGAATAAATTCAATAAAAACGAAACAATTATTTTTTGGGAAAAATCCTCGAACAGGTCGATTTTTAATTTAAAAAATACATATTTTAGCGTAAAATGCGATTTTCAAATGTCATTTGTTTTCGAGTAATGACGTCATCGATTTTTTTTAAATGGCAACACCATATTTTTTTCCTTGATTCTGAAAGATCGTTTAGTTCTCTATCAGACAGTACTAAAATTTTGCCCTCTTACATAGGAAAGTTTTCGAGTAAATGACGATTGAATGTTAGAAAACGTAAATCAATTAAAATAAAACAAAAACGTTATCAAGTTTAGTTTTTCGAATTCCATAATTCTTTTATGGATCACGTAGGTGAAAATCTTTGCAAAGTGTTATTGTCACACCGACTTTCTAATAAGTATTGTAAGCGACATAGAAATTATTATTCAATTTAAAGTATTATGGCACATTTAACTGTTACTCAAAGAACTGAAATTTTAATTCTTATCGGATGCGGGAATATGACTAGAACTCAGCAGGAAGTTTGCGATTTATTTAATGAAAAATATCCAGATCGCTCTATCAGCCAATCAACAGTCAGTAAGGTAGAGTCTAAATTTAGAGAATCTGACAATGTTGTAAATATTCCAAAACCTGGACGTCCAATCATTAATGAAAATCAGAAACAGAACATTTTGATAAGTATGGTGGATAATCCTCATAATTCTTCACGATTGGTTGCATTAAACAATGACACTAGTCAGAGCACAGTGCTACGTATCTTGAGGAAGGAAAAATATCATCCCTACAAAATTCAACTTGTGCAGGAACTCAATTAAGATGATCCCGATCGCCGCTTACACTTTTGGGAAATTCTAATGGATTTATGTCAAGGAAATAGAAATTTACACCGGCAAATACTTTTTTCAGATGAGGCCACATTTTGTCTGAATGGTACAGTAAACCGTCAAACTTGCAGATATTGGAGTCGGGAAAATCCTCATTGGATGGCAGAGGCACATACCCAACACCCTCAGAAATGAAATGTGTGGGCTGGAATAGTTGACGACAGAATAGTAGGGCCTTTCTTCTTTGAAGCAACCCTTACAGGACAAAGATATTTAGAGTTTCTAGAAAATGACCGTGTTCCAGCCCTTGCAGTAATTTTTCCTAACGATAATGACTCTGACATTCCTGACGATACCATATGGTTTCAGCAAGACGGTGCACCTCCGCACTATGCGCGCCCTGTACGAGATTTTTTGGACAACTGTTTTCCTGGGAGGTGGATCGGCAGACGCGGACCGATAGAATGGCCTGCAAGATCGCCAGATCTTACACCTCTTGACTATTTTTTATGGGGATACTTGAAGTCAAAAGTGTACATTAATAAACCACGTAATTTAGAAGAACTTCAAAATCGCATTCGGGACGAAATACGCAGAGTTACCCCAGAAATCATTCATAATGTGCAAGAAGAATTTCTTCACAGACTTGCGCATTGTCAAGAAGTTGGTGGATGGCAATTCGAACATTTAATTTAAGTATAAAATTTAATCAATTGTATTTTATTTTACATACCTCAGAATTGTTACTTTTTTATGGATAAAATTTACGTTTTCTAACATTCAATCGTCATTTACTCGAAAACTTTCCTATGTAAGAGGGCAAAATTTTAGTACTGTCTGATAGAGAATAAACGATCTTTCAGAATCAAGGTAAAAAATTTGGTGTTGCCATTTAAAAAAAAATCGATGACGTCATTACTCGAAAACAAATGACATTTGAAAATCGCATTTTACGCTAAAATATGTATTTTTTAAATTAAAAATCGACCTGTTCGAGGATTTTTCCCAAAAAATAATTGTTTCGTTTTTATTGAATTTATTCCATACTTTTGGCGCATACTGTATATAATGAAGAATTTAAGAAATCACAAATTTGTGAACATAGTTGATTATTTATTCCATTATTTACTTCGTCTTCATTTGTAGGATAAATATACTGTGTCCGGAATATGAATGAATATGCCTTAATTTTGTCATATGACAAGTTGTACCAAACAAAACATATCTGACTAAACAATTTTTTTCTCTGACAAACGGTAACAGAGTTATGACAGCAAACAGGTCTTGAATATGTGACAATGTAGCTCAGATACTATCTTAGGATAATTACAAATAGGTACACCTAAACATATGTACTTGCTCTTTTCACAACATAGGATAATTTAGAAGTGTTTAAAATGACTTCTGTTTCTTGCAAGAAGCGTTTACCGTACAAAACGTTTTGTAGCCAGAGTTTTGCTTGTATATTGTTACATTCACAAACATCAAAGACAGGAAAATTAGACAAAAGTGAATCGCACTAGCTGTATGCACCATTACGACTAATTTTACTTTTAGATTAGCACCAGCAGCCTGACACTGCAATGTTGTCGAATGCTATGGTACGTTACAGTTTTAGCGAGTTTCGCGAAACCTTCAATTGTGTACTTCCTTAATACTAATCCAAAAATCAAATTACAAACAAATTACGTTACTTTTACTTAACCTTAATTGTATCCTAGTTTGTAATTTCGTAACACAGTTTTGCATATTATTGCAGTTGTATTTTTATTTCTGAAATGTATTTGTGGACAAACTATTCCTTTTAGACATTTTTGTTGCTTTTAGTCAGATATAAAAGCCCTTAAAATTACGGTATTCATATTCCGGACACTCTGGCACCTTCAACAATTCCATCAAATTCATTATAGTTTTCAGCGTGTATTATATTGTTTGCCAATTTGTTCCCCAGAGTTTTATAATGTTCATTACATCTACGTGAAATATCATATTTATTAGTTAAAACATCTCCTTGTGCTAATTTAATTTTCTTTTCAGGTATTTTACAATTACATACATCCTTACTAGGATCCCAAAGAGCCTTAGACTGATTTGCATTATTTTCCACTTCTTTCTGTTCATATTCCTATTTTATAATTTTATTCAGTTTATTTCGATAAATATTATATTCTGTTTTCTTGTGTTCATTATTGGATTCGTTTAATATATTTCTGTACCAACTATTTTTTTTGTTTTTTTGTTTATTGACTTTACCACTGCCAGTATTTACCTTTTTTAACTATACGAACGTCTTTTCATATACAATGTGTCCCACTTTTCATGGAACCACCCTGGTATCTCGCTCATCTCATATTGGAATAATTTGAAACTTTGGTGGTGAATATACCTATAATGTTAGTCTTTAGATGTAGCCATATTTGATTATAGTCATAGGCGTACACTTCTAATAAGGAGAAAGGAAGTCGATTTTTAAAAAAAAGTATTAGCGATTTTTTTTAGAAAAAACTAGTAAGATATTCTAAATCAGCTTCTTTATAAACCCTCTTGTACAAGGTTACATCGTTGTGGATTCAAAGATGTTTCAGATACAGACCATCGAAAAACAATTTTTTTCAACTTAAAATAATTTGTATCTGTAAAATGGGCTCTCAAATTAAAAAAAAATATTTTTTATTTTTTGTTCAGAATTATGTATTTTGCTGGTATGAAATGATTCCACAACAATTTTTCTTAAAACGTTAGAGATAGTTGCAGCAAAATGAATTGCACTTAATAACATTTTTAAATTACAAAGGAACAATTTATAATATTCTAACTTATTCTAATGTGTTCTAACTTATTTTAGATCCCTAATTGATAGATTGACAGAATAAACGTTTTTCATAAATCTCCAAACACTTAAGTCTAATTGACTAAAATCGGAGGAGCGTGATGACCACAGAAGTTGCGCCTCTTCCACTTCTAATTCAACGATTTGGAAATATTATACTTAAATATTGTCTCACATTTAATCTATTTAAATTCTACATTAGACATTATGTTTTTTAAGCGTCGTTTACAATAATACTCTTAACGATTTGGTCAACAACAAGAAGTATGGGATGGGAAGACCAGCTTCTTTGTTACAGCCTGTATACTATTTTTGTATTTTATTTATGATGAACATTAATAAATTCACAAGCGGCATCTTCGGAATCTTCTAAATTAATAAGTATTGCCAGTTTTCCAATATAGGTCATTTGTTAAAGCGTTAAAATTTATGAATGAAGAGTTAAAGTAGCATAAAATTGGAGCAGCTGGTAATAAAAGATAATGAAAGAAACGTTTCATTTAAAAAACATTTGCATTTTATCTCATATGAAATGAATGGATTGCCAAATAAATGGTAAGCAGCAACTGTAAATACGCTGAAACTCAATACATTACTGATATTTACTCCTGTACTCAATAAACAGTCACTATATTTTCCAATTTGATATTACTCGCGATCACACAAAGGCTTGCATTTGTTTAAGGCCAACGTTTGAAAAACATTCGTGGTGAAATATATCTAATATAATGTTATATGGGAAAGATACTTCTTCTCTCTATGTTTTCTTCACACATTTCTTTGAGACGCGATATATTTTAAAAAATCATATACCGTTTTATATTTTAAGGGTGCCTAGAAAGACAAAGTGCATTCTAAGAAAAGAGGGAAGTAGATAAAAAGCAATATGCGAGGAAATATTTTTAATAATATAAATCGGGATTCGTTTCTATTTCCATTAAGGTCAAAAATATTTACCACCAAAAGCTGCTTGAAGTTTTGTTGAATTAGAGTAGATAATAAATGCTCACTAGAATTGTTCATACAGGAATGGCAGAAGTACGAAATAAAATTCATATCTTTTGAATGAGTGATTTCTTTTAAAACATCAAAACACGTTAACTGATCTTGATTTTTTCCCATCTTTTTGTTATATAATAATTAATTTTTCTTCAACCCCGTAACTCTCAGCTACTTCTACTTTTTTTTAAATGGAAACATAAGGCATGAGGGGGCTCGTTGAAAAGCTTATAGAAAACCGAAACCAGTCATACCAAATAAACAAGTTTTATGTTTTCAATAGCAAGGTTTTTGGGATTGTATAAAACACATACTTAACAAATGAAATAAAATTTAATTATCTTCAGTGTCATTCTCCATGAATTTTCACATAATAAAATAAAGAATTTAAAACTGTATCTATCAATGCTAACGCAAAAATCTCTTTTATGTTGCGTTTTTTGGTACCACTTACTTGCCAGGCGTTTTGGTTATTTTTTTGCTTTAGTTGTAAATTGGAGATCGAAACGTTACTATTGTGTCAAAATCAAGTTATTTACTGAATCTCAATGGTATTGTCTGAAAGGCAACGCATCGAAATCTTGATATTGATTGGATATGGAGACAAAATAAGAAGTCAGGTTGAAGTGCGCGATTTATTTAATGCAAAATATCTCTAAAACCAAATCTCGCAAGGGACAGTTAGTAAAATATTTCACAAATTTGAGGAACACGGTACAATACAGACTTTGCCCAAAACTGAACGGGCAGGTGCTTTGAATGAAGAAACGAAATTAGACATTGCATTAGAATTTGTTGAATATCCTCATACTTCAACTGTTTCATTGGCAAGCAATCACGATGCTTCTCAAATTGCAATTCGAATGTTTTTTAAACAAGAGAAATACCACCCCTATAAAGTATGTCTTGTTCAAGAGCTTTTGGAAGGCGCTTACGATAGGCGATTACAATTTTATGAGGAAATGATGAGACGGTATGAATAATGGTTTTCAACGAGACGTACTTTTTTTGGATGAAGCTACGTTTTATTTAAATTGAGTGGTTAACAGGCGCAACTATCGCTTTTGGTCCCAGGAAAATCCACACTGGACATGCAAATCGCATATGCAGTACTCACAGAAAGTTAATGTATGGGCAGGTATCATCAACCACAGAATCTTGGGCCCATTCTTTTTTGAAGAAAATCTTACTAACGCACGCTACCTGGATTTCCTAACATTTGACCTGATATCTGCTCTAGCTGTGATTTTTCCTCTTGAAATTGATCCAGATGTACCGAATGAAAGAATTTGGTTCCAACAAGGTGGCGCTCCCCTACATTTTGGTATTGATGTTCGAAGATACTTAGATGAAATGTTTCCAAATAGTTGGATTGGTAAACGGGGTACAGTAAAATGGCTGCCAAGATCCCCCGACTTAACGCCCCTGGATTATTTTGTTTGGGGTATTTGAAAGAAAGAGTCACCAAGACAGACCGGATAACATTGAGAATTTAAAGAACAAGATTAGGGCGGAGATGCATAATTTACCAGCTAAAGTCATTCGGAATGCTGTGGACATCTTTTACTATCGTCTTGGAGAATGCCAAATAGTGAATGGAGGACATTTTCACAATTTGCGGCATTGAGTTTATTTTTGAAAAGTATCTAGTTGTTTCAGTTTCTAAATGAAAAAAAACTTGTTATTGAAAACATTTAAAATTATCCATTCTGCTTTAATTAGCAAATATTCATTCAGTAAGTATTACGATTTGCTAAGTTGCCAAGGTATTGCAATAACAGGTATATCCACAAAATTTCAGTTTCACTTGGAAATGGCAGTGAATGATAGATTTATGGGCACTACAAATTGCCGTTTTCCTCCAAAACGAAGCATTTGAACAAAAAATTACAAAAGAGGTAAAATGATCAGAAGAAAATTCTACGTTTGATATTTCAAGAAAAAGCTGCATAGGCGTACTTAGAAATAATTGGAGGGGATAAAGGGTACTGCATCCCTCAGTTACCTCCATTCGCCCTTCGATTTTTTTCACCAAAATTACATGATAAGTATGCCGCAATAAGATAAAAGTACGTGCAAAATTTCAACTGTGTATCTTAGAAAACAATGGGATTATTAACAAAAACAGTTTTTTAAAATGTAACTTTAACACCCTGTATATTGAAACAAGGGCGCCCAAATAAAAAATGGCATAAGAAAAGTCTCATTATTTTTGTGCAAAGAATATGTGGTTCTATTTTGGGACACCCTGAATAATCAAATTAAAATTAAGTTTTTGCAAAACACTGTCAATGTATTGCGTTGCAAATTTGATGCAAGTTTAGATGCTAAAAATGTTAATTCAGTTTTTGTTAGTTTTTTCAACTGTAGTGTAAGACTTTTTAGAGCCTTACTTCATTGTACTTTCATACATAGGATTTAAAAAAATAGTAGTTCGAACTTCTGTTTACTGTTTTTTTTTTTTTACTGTACTGATCTAAATATGAAGAGAAATTCTTATGACTTTCTTAAGAAAGCTATTTACAGCCTTTTAAATAAAAGTTTCCAAACTGGAAGTTTTTATTTATTTGGTAAGGATGGAAGGTAGATCAGCTTTTTTAATTTGAGATGCTGTAATAGGCACGCATAAAATATTACTACTTATATTAAATAGTAATGATATTATTTGAATTAGCAAAATATTGAAGTATATTCATGTTTTTGTACACATCATTATTTCATAACAGGTCAGAATAAATCTGTATACACATACATAACACAACATCTGCAAAAACAAACAGATTTGTTTTTACCATAAACATAGGATACCTCTGTTTTATAAATACATTGTTATTTCATTAAAAGCAGCTGAAACATAAAATGTATTATGTATGCTAGATTTTTTTAACACCAATTAAAATAATAATTGTAGTAGAAACACATTTACTTTACTCTCTTTTTAATTACGTATTAAATGGTTTTATCTACTTCTATTAATTTATATATTAATTATTCAACTGCTTTTGAGCAATTAATAGTACCAATAAACAAATAGCGTGAGTTTTTATAGTGAGTTATTATCTCACGCTGGGCTTCTACAATGATAATTCGGTATGTAAATAGTGTACGCAGTAAATTCTTGGAAATTTTTAAGCCGATAAATACGTTCCATTGGTGTAAAATGGAAAGAATTTTTAACAAGTGGAAAAGAATGAATAATTAAACGATTTTAAAATTATTAAATTGCCAACGCCTCTCAGAAGGCGGAACTGTCATTTATTATCATTAAGGGGGCTAATGTCATTTGATTTTTTAACAAAATAATTATGACGTTTTCAAATCAATTTTCTTTCTCGATACTTGTATCTTAGTATTTATTGTTATAGTCGTAGATAAAGTATAGTATTCAACTTGCGGTAATGGTCATAACTCACTTGACTTGATAACTTCATCTGCATTACCGCTCGTTAAATAATATACTATTAATATTACTTTACTTCCGAATATTAAGCTAATCCAAAATTTCTAGTTCCAAACATTTTCCTAAAGTTTTTATCAAATAAAATATAATACTAATATGTCTACCCCTCATTCTAATTGGAAGGATTAACCCAGAAGTCGGAGACTTGTAAGGAAAAGGGCGCGGCTTATTATTTTTATATAGATCACATAATTTGGAAAACCTCATTAATTATAGTCATTCATTCTGTTAATCAGAAACGCATAGGTATGTACCTACTGTGTGCATTGAAATTATTAAATTTTTATTTTAGAGTCACGTGGAAATTGACTTTGGTAAATATCATATGAACACAGATTTTACAGCCGCATTTTATTTTAATAGTCCTTTCAAAATGTTTTATATGGAGTATTCGCCAAGAATATATTATCTTTAAGGGGCAATAACAAATCCACAAAAATATCCTATAGATGCTGAACAAACTACATATATTCTTCTTATTGCACATTCAACTGCCCCAACATATCAAGCTCAGTCTGAAATAGTTGATCCCTCCTTACCGTAAAGAAAATAAAATCAAAGAATCCAAACTGAAAAAATATGTTCTATCAATAATTTATTTTTGTCTTTCCATTTATTGGAAACAATATTAAACTGGTAACTTGATTTATGTTGTAGTAAATGCTACATCGAAAAAGAAATCAGGAAACAATTCAATTTATTTAAACATAATTTATTCTCGGGAAATAAACCATTTTTTGCTTTAATCATCACTTTTTGTCAAAAATAAATTGATTTATTGGGTAAGAAAATTTAATTCTTTTGACGAGTATTTTGTTTAAATGAAACAGATAGATATTTCATTTGAACATCTTATAACTTTTAAGTAAATATGCTTTTTAATTTTCCTAAACAATTTGTTCAAATCTGTATAAAAATAACGTTTTGAAATTTTAAAAAAATATTTTTTTATTCAAAATGAATGTGCATTTCGAATCAAATAATGCGTTTATTTAAATAAAAAATGCATGTTTTAATTGAGGGGAAGGAAAATATGTAGTCTTTTAATTCCTTTTTGTACAGTTTTTATATGAAGTTTTATTAGGTTATAATCCTTTGAAAAATCAGTAAATTAAAAAATTTAATTTTCTAATACAGTCGTATCGTCAAAAAAAGTATTTTTTTGGAAGGAAAAATTTGAATTGTTTCCTATAAATAAAAAATAATTGTTATAGCTGGCCGCTAGATGTAGCTGTGCTATACTTCGCGTACTGTAGTATTTGAGAGACATGAGCAGCCAGGATTAGTCGTCGGTTAAATCACCACTCACTTGTGGCGTACTGATGAGAGCTAATAAGCTCGAACTCGGTATATGTTGACTATTTGCTATAGAGTTTTCAAGTGTTTTATGATGATCGGAGCATTAGCTCGTAGCAGTTTTCTGTAATTCCTGAGCAATAAGTTGCTGACGTAAATAAGCAGTTGTTTAATTGGGAAAAAACATTTTAAACATACATATATTGTTTTATCATAAAATGAAAAGTAAATAATGTTTTTTAATGGAAACAAATACTTTCTTCACATAAAATAACTTTTTTTGCTTTTTAAGAAAATTGATTTAGTGTCAAGAAATATATATTTTTTGGCCCTATACAACAAATAATTTATTTCCATGAACTTTTACAGGCACAATTTTTTTCAGTGTACTACTAAGACAACTAGTTCTATAGCAATACCAATAAATATTTCTTTTTATTTCGAATATGTGGTTTCATAGCTACTATTAAATGATGTTCTTGCCATTACTAAGTGCGGTTCAATGATCAACTTTAAACTTTATTTTACATTAAAAACGTAAAGACAAGTAAAATGCAAGATATGTACAATTTGGGTAGAATAAACCAACACTCACTTTTTAGTTTTAAGTTAATGCTGATAACTAATGAATAATATTATAGGCACTAGTACACTCCCTCGTTCATCATGTATTTATTATTCTTTCTAACCTTTTAAACGACAGTTTTATATGACGTATAATACTTGTCACAAGATCTTGCTGACCTATTAGCATTGAGTAATAACTGCATATTATTCAATGCTATTAGATAGTGACAGATTATAGTCCTTGTGTATAATATGTTAATGTGTACGAAACACGGGCAGGGTGCCCTTCCTGTTATAATGTCGGACACAAAATGATTATGTAATTCATTGGTCGTAGATTAGCCACGATTAGTACGCCCTAACAAAATATCTAGCCACGGTTATAACATTTTTACTTGCTGCTGTTTCAAGCCTTCTAGCCACGAATACATTATTTTTAACCGTTAATAAACAGGCCCCAATAAAAACCACTCATTTGCTGAACTGCAATAAGTTATCTAGTTATATTTGGTAGTAAGTGATAAAAAAATATGTACCTATCGAACGTATAACTATTACCCAGCAAAACCCCTATCTGAGGTAGTAAAAGTTGTTAATAAGATAATTGTTATTGAAGATTTCAACGATGATAACTACTATCTTAGCGAAACTTTTTTTATTGGTCGAACAAATGTACAGGGTGTCCGGAATATAAGTGCCTTAATTTTGCCATAAGATAAGTTGTACTAAACAAAACATATTTGCCCTAACAACTTTTTTCTCCAACGAACGATAACAGAATTATGACAGCAAGCATTATTAGTATTATTGTTATGCGTGATGTGATGATATAATTTTGTTATGTGTGTTTGTTTTGTTTTAATATAATTTTAATTTTTATTGGGCGCCAATGTTTTATTTTATTTTGGTTTGTTATTTATTTAATTTGTGTAGAAATGTATTTATGTTAAATTTTATGTGTGAGTTCTATATGTTTGATTTATTAAGAAATATGATTTTTTTTAAATTTAAAAATTTTGATTTTATTGAAGATAATATTGTTTTACCTGATATTTCTATACCCTGGCTCTGATTTTACTCTTTACCTCAGGAGTGAATTCCAACAAAGTAACTAGCACCTTTTTTTCTTTATCTATAATGTTCTTATATCTGCTACCACTCACTATACATATAATAATACATGGAACATTTATTTTTATTTATGCACAAGATAAAAAATACTCAAATAAGTAATAGTTTCAATAAACAATAAACATTAAGGAATATTTCCTAACAATTATTCTTAATATTTAAACAAGAAATTTTGTTTATACTTTCAGTTACATACCTGTATATTTCATTTAATTTTATATTTCCGGTAATGCTATTTTAATTAATGCAACTAGAAATATACAAATGTGTAGTGAAAATTGCCTATATTTATATATATATCATAAGTCATATATGTTCTATCAAATTAAAATGGCCGTCTCAGCTGATGGTATTATTTCGTGAAACAGTTAATAATTGAATTTTTAAAGTTTAAACTTTTCATATGGTTCAAATTTTTATAGAGGTAAGTCTTTATATGTTATATTTTACTTTTATCATCCGACAAGTTGAATATTGGTTATTACGCATGCTAGCTAGCTAAATTTTTGTTTGTGTGACATGAATTTTCTTACTCTCTGTAGACAATGCTTCGATTTCCTCTCTCTGGAAGTCGTACAAGTCCCAGGATGCCGTTAATACCCTAGACTGGATATGATGTTGAAATTATGGAAGTTCTACCTGGTGATGCATTTGATATAATTTTGGAGGTTATTTTCCACTGGAGACTTATGCCTTGGACCTTCTGCAAGCCCCAGCTCTAGGTATGGAGATGATTTCCACCAAACTTCTTGAATTTTGTCTTTGTAGATTTTAAATTTGAGTTACTTTTCTTTGAATAATTATGTGAAACTGGTGAGTATGAAATTATACTGTTTAACAAAATTTTTTGCTATTTAAAACTAAATTTCTTCTCTGCCCAAACTTTGTACATCTTTTCGTTTTCACAGTTTTTTTGTAACTAAGTAAATAAACATTTGTTTCCATGTATTTTTACTCTCTTGATTCCTAATAGTTTTTATACACATGTTTCACTTTAAATTTAAATTATTCTTTTCGTAGCACTTTGCACTTCACTAATTGTCTTTTAAGCTTATAAACTAAATTTACAAATCTATACCTAAGAATTTTTATTAATCTTTATTGTCAAATATTCCTTAATTTGGGTTTTTCTAGAGTCCTGTCAGATATGTTGCTTTTTGTATTGTATAACCGTCTTAATATTTGACAGTTCTATTTGTCATTAATTCTAATATTAGAAATTTTCATTTTATTATACAAATATTTTTATTTACTGATGTTTTTTACCTAGCGATATGCATATATAATTAGTCTTTGATCTTTAAGATTTTTATTGATGTATCTATGTTTGGGTTTTTAATTCATTTTCTTTATATACTATCCATTTATATATAGTCATGTCCAACAAATTTGATAGAATTTTTGAAATAAAATGAATGAAATTTGCAAAATTTTGTATTTAAATATAATAAGAAGTTTCTCTAGATATATTTTATACTACATAATTTCAAAACTAACAATTACCTATAGTTTACTAATAATAATAAACATTTCAATAATAATTCTTTAAGATTTGTTAGTTGAATAAATTTTCATAATATTTAATTTTTAATAAATTCTATTTTATCACAGTATTTATACATAATATTACAAATAGATACTTACTGTGGATGGTTTTCTAAGAGTTCTTTTCACATCACAGAATAATAGTTACAAGTGTTTAAAATGACTTTTGTGCCGGAGCCAGAGAGTTTTACCTAGATTCACAGTAAATTAACATGTCATGTTATGGTTAGTATAAATTGTTCCATTTCTGTTTATGTACATTCACAAACATCACAAAAAATATAGAGAAAAATGAAACGCACTAGCTATACACAGCACTATGACTAATATTACTTTTAGGGTATCAGTAGTAGCCTGACACTGCTACGTTGTCGAACGTTATAATCAAAGGGTTTCTCGGAAGTTTCAGTTGTTTATTTCATTAATACCGATCCAAAAGCCAAATTACGAATATATTACGTTACAGACGCTTTTACTTAACCTTAATTGCACCTTAATTTGCAATTTCGTAACATAGTTTTGCATATTATTGCAGGTGTATTTTTATTTTTGCTATTCGTTTAGATATTGTTTTCAAGAGTTTCTTATTGCTTTAGGTAAGAGATATAAACTCTTAAAATTAGGGCACCTATATTCCAGATACCCTGTAAATCCTTCTGTTCGCTTTCTCATTCAATTAATAAGCAACTTAATTTTCACCCTAGAACTATTAACAACCGTGAACAAACATACACTACATGTAGAAAAGGAGTCAATGCTTCATTTTCAGGTAACTGGTTTCTATATAAAACTGAAGCTGAACACACTGAAAGTAAAATAGATTAAAAGAAAGCTATTTTGCTGGCGTTTACATACGTTTCAGACCGTTTCGTTTAGTTTCTCCTTGAAATTGTATACGCCTCCTTATTTATTTTATCTATTATTTTTCTTCTATTACCTATTCTGCTTCCTTTGCTCTTTGTTCTACTACGCCAAAAGCGATCTACTCTGTGAGTATAATGATACACTTGTAATACACAAAAAACATTCCTCAAAGCATCTTTGGATAGTATATTACATGTAGGTATATATAGCGGAATATACAATAGGTATTAGGTACCTTAAATATGAGCACATACGGCCTTCGAAATTTGAACACAATCGCATTTGAAAACATAAATTCGCAAAATTATTTATTTATTACTTCCATATAAGCTTCAATGCCTGAATACAAGGAGTAGCAAGAAACAAAACATAATATAATTGTACACAACAGCATGAACAATACAGCAGAAGCATTCATATTATCAAAATTATGATTAATTATACATCAGGTGGTTAACAGCTGGTATACATATAAAGTATTTATAAATTGTCAACTGAATATATATTTTCTGACAGATTGTAAAAATAAACCAGAAGGGCAAAAGAGGTCTATGCTATTTTTACCAGAAACCAGACTCATTAATCGTAATATCGACAAAATAGGTTCAAACTGGGTTGTCTTACGAATGGGGATATAGAGAAATTCATGCTTTCTAGTATTTCTCAAATGGTATTAAAACAAATAAATCTGTGCAGCAATCTATGTTATTTTTATATAAAATTATTTACAACAAACATGACTGTCCCGAGATTTTGTCACATCTGAACATTCTTGTGCCCAGAATTTTCGCCAATTTTTATTATGTGCATCAACTATAATGATCCGCAGAATGGCATGGATATATTTACTTTTACTGAAAATGATATTAGAGGAGTGTATTCTTGACATTGCATAGATTAACCAACTTTACCGCTTTACTGAGTGTCTTTCAAAGCTATTTTTTTTTGTTTGCTTTTTTATATTGCTATATATTTTGTTATCTATTTCTAACTAAATATAATTTAACTGTTTTGTTTTCTCAACCTGTATTTGGCCTTCTCGCTGTTGGTTGTAGTACCAAATAAATAAATAAAAAACACAACAGGAATAATAAATAAGAATTTAGTCATTTGAATTGAAACAGGAGCACTGTAATAACACATTCAGTCTATAATATATTAATTTTAAACTTCTTACATATTTTTTAAAATAAAGAAACCTTAGAAACCTTTCTGTTTACTGTATATACTCAGGTTGTGAAGCAGCGAAGCATATTCAAGTTTAGGTCTGACTAAACTATTATACAATGATATAATTGGACTAATTAGTCGCGTCAAATTAGCATTTCACTTGTAACTTTTTGCGGAGAGGTCCGATTGAGATGCGGTTTTCTGCAAAATGTTCAGCGAATTTTCTTTAACAAATGGTATATCTAACCTCTGTACGCTCGCGAATTTTTAATTTTTTATTTAAAAAATGACCCATTTTTGTTGAACATATGGCAAATGTCACACACGATTCAACGAAAATGTCTGGAAAATGTTCTCTCGGGAGTTTTCGAGGTCCCTCTTTATCACTTTGGTGTTAGCTTTATTATTTATTGCTAAATTGTTGTAACTGGGCTAATTAACAAATTAAAAACTCCACCCCCGAAATCACTAGAGAACAGGAATTTTTTCCAGGATTTCTGGCTTATTAAGACAAACCATCGGCACAAGATTTTTGCAAATATAATTGTTTATTGTTCGATTGTTGCAACCTCGCTAATTAACAAATTAATAACTCTACTCCCGGAATCGTTACAGAACCAGATTTTTTGCAATAACTCTAGGATCATGGGGAGAACCATCGGCACAAGGTTGTTGCACGAAATTGTTTATTTTTCTATTTTTGCAACCTGGCTAATTAACAAATTAATAACTCTACTCCCGGAATCACTAGAGACCCGAAATTTTTTCCGGGATTTCTGTCTTTTTAAGGCGAACCATCGGCAGAAGATTTTTGCAAATTGTTTATTGTTCAATTGATCCCAGAATTATTGCAAAAAAAATCCGATTTTCTAACGATTCCGGGAGAAGAGTTATTAATTTGTTAATTAGCGAGGTTGCAACAATCGAACAATGAACAATTATATTTGCAAAAATCTTCAACAAAAATGGGTCATTTGTTAAATAAACAATTAAAAATTTGCGAGCGTACAGAGGTTAGATGTACCTTTTGTTATAAAAAATTCCCTGAACATTTTGCAGAAAACCGCATCTCAATCGGACTTCTCCGCAAAAAGTTGTCTATTTTCACATTTTTCAGGCTAATTTGACGCCACTAAATGTTCCGAAAATTGTTTGATTCTCTTATTACAAAACTTAACGCTTTATAAACTGAGGCAGTTATGTTTGCAATGTGCATTTTGTATTAAACTTGGGAATCAATAGTTATACCTAAATCCTTGACATAAAGTTTTCTGCTTAACTGAATATTATTAATTTTAAACGGAAAGGATATTATTTGTTTATTGCAAGTAAAAGTTACATTATAGCACTTCTTAACACTGAAGTTAAGTTTGTTGATATAACTCTATTCAAATACCGCATTAATATCACTTTGGAGAGATATGCAATCATCGAAACATTCGATACGCATATATAATTTTAAGTCAACTGCAAACATCAATTTAAATTTTATATTACATTTGCTATAAAAAATATAAATAAGAGCGGCCCCAAGTTAGATCCTTGAGGAACACCTGAGTTTGATCTATACTCATCAGAAAAAAAATAGTAATTCACAATAAACTTACGCTCTTAAAGATATGTTACTAAACTCGCGTCAAGAATTTAGGCGTCTTACGTCACAACTGGCGTTACACATTTGTTTTTATTGTCAACGTAATTTTCGATATTTTATCGCGTTAAAAACAATAATTGTTTGCAATTTACTGCAAAATATATAATGCAAACTTTTAGTGTAGTATATAGTTTTATTAATATCAGTTTCTTAAATATTTTGATGAAAATATAATGAATTATTCATTTGCCTATCTGAATTCTTGTCGCGAGTATATCAATGAAATCACAGAATCCTCAACCCCATATACGCAAAGCTTATTTATTATATTTAAATTCTTCAGTATGACAGTATCGGGAATGAATTAACAAAACAATTCTGCGTTATTAGCAATTGAATTTCAATCTCCTGTGTAAAAGTTTAACACTATCTACAATACTAGTCACAACAATATTTTTCCTAATGATGGTAGAAGTTTACTAATTAAAGTTTTATTTGCTTTTTTAAATTTCTCAAGCGAACGACGAAAGTCAAACCTGAAAGTGGGGTATTTCGACAGTTTTGAATTGTTAAGTCATGTTTATGTTACGAATGTCAAATTATTGTTATTAATTCACTTGGATGATTTACAATATACGCCTACAACTCGTTCCGTAACCTTCATCCTCGTGAATTACAGCCATGATTATATGCTCGTGGAGTAATATATGTACTACAGTATTTGAAATGAAAAAACATTAATATCCAATATAACATAAGATTAAAATAATTTAATTATTGTTCAATTATCATTTTTAAGAAGAAAACTATTTTTGAGAGGGCATTAAATGTAAATATTTGTGTAAAATTTATTTTCTGTATCTGCTATGAAATAAACGGCTGTGCGAAAGAATTTGCTTACTTAATGTTAACTTTTTTAATGTTAAACTAAAATATATATTTCAAATGACGATACTTTTACAATTTGAAAAAGTTGCCTAGTTTATAACTCCAATGATGATTTTGAAAATCTTATATTTGCCTACTTCACAATCTTGTAGTGAGATAAATACTTCAAAAATAATATTTGCACGCCATACTTGACAATATGAATTTTCTAAAATTATATCCCAAAGGTAATTAATATTAATAATTTTCTGAGGAATATATCGTACACCTACTGTAAATTTTAAATTTACATAGCATATAATATACCTAATTAATTTGTGTGGTATGTAATATCATACATTAATATATCATACTATTCCATCCTTCAAACGCCTGGGCAATGAGTGTGAATTCCAGATCTGTTCACATAAAGTTATTATATTGGGCTGGAGTTTGTGGTCACTTATTTCAAATAATTTACTCTGGCAGTTTGAAAACAACGATTATGATATGAACGTATGATTTCACAGTTATAAACTTCTGTGGTAAAGAAGCTACTTTGGTTGAGATGGATGCGAATTTCGTCTCTATGGTACCTTTTTCAGTAACAAAATTAAACATTCTCACTATTTTTAACTCATCGATTTTCCTATAGATAATCATTATCATAAATTTAAAAACCCATCATTTCAAATCTATGAACTATATACATATAATAGAGATATTGTAGATGCAGCATTAGATATGCACTTCAGCAAAATATGTAAAATGATCATCCTGTATAACAATACATACAGCTGATCATAAAAAAATGTATTGCATAATAAAAGTTCTGGAATTTGCTTATACTGTATTATAACAATATCCATGAAATGATAATGTTGTCAAAAATAATATTAATATACCATATAATTAAAATAAAAATATAAATTATTATACCATTTATCCCAGATATCATTGCATTATGCCAATTTTATATCTTTTGACACCTTACTCTACAAACAAATTACACTGTTATTAAATATCCCGACCATTTACTTTTTAGAATGACAGTTTCTTTGCCTTTAATTTCTGTCCGCAGTTTTTAATATAGTTTTTGTTCAAAAAACTTATAAGTAGCCATCTAGTAGTAGTAGCACAGTATAGGGAGACCAGTAGAATCACTTGGGCCGAAATAATAAGTCGCGCATAGCAGCTCGCGCACGATTTCAGGCTGCAGAGATCTCAGTTTGCATCCAACTCTGGGAGTGCGAACATCGGTTATACAGAGCCGTATTAAAGCAATATTTTGAGTCTGAATCGACGAACGAGCCGCTGCGCAGCAGTTAGATGTTTAACATCTAGTTTCTTTAAATTTCCTAAAGACATAAATAAATAATGTATAATATATAAAAACCGTAAATTATATTTTACGTCTATTGCTTTACCTATTAACTTATTTCTTAAGTATAACATTGTAATATAAAAATAAGTCAAGTTTAAAATATACATATTTATATTTTTGACAAACACAAATTTTTATTTTAGAATAAAGTTCAGTGGATTCTAATAGAGAAGATTTATTAGAAAATCTGCTCAGGATTAGTAATAGTTCATACAAACTATGTCAAATAGTCACTATAATGAAAGTAAGTCTCAAAACAAAATAACATATAAATATTTAGGTACTATTTTTTTCCAAATTTACATTTTACTGCACTCTCTCTTTATCTCCAATTTAACATTTTTCAGTTAAAAAACGTTATCATATGAGTGAAGAAAATGGAATATTATCTTAAAATTGTCAGGGTAGTTGTAGAATAGGGCAATAAAATCCCACCTGGAAGCATATTCATTTGCAAGGCTCTCAAGGGGTGTATGTTAGCCTTAAATTAAAAATAAATTTAAAAAACGTTATCGTGTGAATGAAGAAAATGGAGTATCATCTTAAAATTGTCAGGGTAGTTGTAGAATAAAGCAATAAAATCCCACCTGGAAGCACATTCATTTGCAAGGCTCTCAAGGGGTGTATTTTAGCCTTAAATTAAAAATATATTTAAAAAACCTTATCATATGAGTGCCTTATCATATGAGTGAAGAAAATGGAATATTATCTTCAAATTGTCAGGGTTTGTAGAATAGAGCAATAAAATCCCACCTGGAAGCATATTCATTTGCAAGGCTCTCAAGGGGTGTATGTTAGCCTTAAATTAAAAATAAATTTAAAAAACGTTTTCGTGTGAATGAAGAAAATGGAGTATCATCTTAAAATTGTCAGGTAGTTGTAAAATAAAGCAATAAAATCCCAGCTGGAAGCACATTCATTTGCAAGGGGTGTACTTTAGTCTTAAATTAAAATAAATCGAAAAAACGTTATCACATGAGCGACGAAAATGGAGCATCATTGTCAGGGTAGTTGTAGAATAGAGCAATAAAGTCTCACCTGGAAGCACATTCATTTGCATGGCTCCGAAGGAGCGAATTTTGACTTGAGATTAAAAATAAATTTAAGTAAACATAATTTTTCTGTTTTAAAAATTACTTGTCTTCTGGCTTACGTAGATCATTTAAGACAAAAAAAATCATAATAAATTATTTTTCCAGTAAACTTCAAACGTCAAAATTTAAAATATGTAATTATCACTAATAACAAAAAAAGTAAGCAAATAAATAAAAATGTTTTGTGGTGCAATATATATTTTAAACTCTTTTTTTAAAGAGTCCAAATAAATCGATAAATTTTCACAGTGTATGTTAGTAGCAGTAGATGATAGTATATAATACATGTTGAATTACCTATTCATAACCTATTAACCTATGTGGTTGTGATGTCATAATATTAAAAAATTACAACAATAAATGTTTTGTTTAGAAACTGGAGTAAAAATTTTTTACAAAACTGTCTAATAATATTTCTCAATGCAAACGCTAAAAACACTTTTTACGGCAGTGCTTTAATGTAATCTTCATTAACAAATTGCATGTACTACTTTTTTTGCCCAATTACGTCTATGGTTTCTACAACTTGAACTGAACAATATTTTGTTTGCGCCTATACAAACTACAGAAAATGTTACTCACATATTTTTGTAATGAATTAAAAATTTTCATCTCGATCCATAATTTTCAAAAATTTTTTATATAAAAAAAAAATAGAAAATTATAAACGATATTTGCCAAATAGTTTGAAACGATGATAATTGATGGATTGTGTAAAATGCATTTCCAATTCAGATGTAAAATATTATTAATTTAAGTAATATATCTAAGTATAATTTATTCCATTCGATATTAAACGAATTCTGATTGAGATATATAAAAGAAGGCGTGGTCCTTTAATCATTATTTTTCAATGATTAACGATGTGCAGAAATAAATTCATTGCATTCTTTAAAAAATGCATGAATCGTTAATATATTTAATCATTGACTTTTTTCATCTTTAAATAATCCAAAGTTCAGTTCATTAGGTTTATGAAAAAAATATTATAAAGCCTAAATAAATATAATATAGAACTTCATCAGTATTTTGAAAACGTCTAACGTTTAGAGTTTTTTAGACTATGAACAGATACAACACTATTTTTATTAGTCCAGACAGTGTTTTGAAAATATTTAAAATAACCTATTCAGTAAACAACTCATCTAGTAGGTATACCTAGCTAGCGATGTCTATATATTTTATATATTCTTCGATATTTCGAAACTGATTTTGGAAACTAATTTACCCATACGAGACGTCCATAGTTAGTCCTACACATTCGAGACTATCTAATACAAAACTACTTACAACGTAAGCGTCTCCAACAGCGAACTTTCCAAATTGTCACCAACTTAAAACTTTCAAACAAGATTCTCACTTAAATTCCTCGCAGTCACATTTTAGGTAATCACATTTCGAACACTCCATTTAAACCTATCCGTATCCTCCCGTTTCATTCACGGAACTTTTTTTGGCAAAACTTTCCGCAGAAGGACTACCGGATTTCTCCCGGACTAAGACGAGAGCCGCGGCGTCGTTGGGCCCAGCAGGCGTCCTTACGCTGGCGACGTGGTGGTCCACGAGGTACTGGGGCGACCCAGCCTTATCGCGCATATAGCGCCGCAACAGTGCGCGGATGGGTTGGAAACTAGACCGGATTTTCGCTCATCTCGATAGAAGAGTTTATCGCGAACGTTTTGGGCTTTGCAAAAAAGATGTTTTTCGAAATCTATTACGAATTCCCGACACCATCTGGACATAAATTATAAAGAGTTCTGGACTTATGAAATGTTTTTGTCCTCAAATTCTAGGGAATAAATGTAAGTATAAAAATATATATATTTTTTAATTAGGAGCCATCAACCCATTATATGAAGTAGATATACAGACTGTACATCTTTAATACAGAAAAAATAAAATACAGATTTCTGGGAAGATTCGTAATAGAAATGGTTAACGTTTGACATTTATGAATGTAGCGGTTGCTTATCCAAAGACCGTGTCAGTGTTGTCAGGTGGTATAATTTTACGGAAATTTGTAAATCGAACAAATAATAATTATATATTGTGTAAGTGTATTAAGTAGCACTTTATCCACGCAAGAATGCTTAACCTTCTGATAACCAGTTGGGGTCACTTTGTAACCCCAAGAGTGATTTTTTCGCATTATTTTTCTCAATTTATGTTTTAGAGACTCAGCTATTTTTTAAGCTGAATCTTTCCACTTTTTCCATATTTTTTTATAGTAATTGTTTTCAAAATGTAACTACCAAATTAAAAAAAAAACGTTGTATTGGGGTCACTAATTGACCCCACCCGGTCATCGATGTTATAAAATATTCACTACTATAAAGTGCAAATATCTGTTTGTGTCATAGACCTTATAAATCATGGACGGGCCCGAAACCGTTTTCTGCCTATACAAATCGTTGATGCTCAGATGTGTGCGACAGAGATAGAGCTAGTCCGGGCAAAAACCCACAGATCATTGGCCGAAAAAAAAACAAAAACCGTAAATGACAGACGTATGACATTTACGGTGACAGATCGACTCCACCATAGTTTATGAGTCTTTAAAAACTATTGCTAATAAACACACTAAACGCAACTAAATTACAAAAGGCACACAAATCATTAACAATATTAACAGGAAAGGTTGTGTCAGGTTATGTTTATATATATTTCTGTTTTTGCCCGGACTAGCTTCATCCCTCTTGTACACATCAGGACAGCGGACCTCTCTTTGTAGGGCAGGTCCATGATTTATAAGGTCTATGGTTTGTGTAGGTATTATTTTGAGACATGTAAGCAAGTTAGAACATGTTACGACAGGTTTGCGATGCATGTGTTGTCAGACGTGTCAGAGTTACACGATGTCGCGCAAATACCTTACTCAAGCCGAACTTGAGAAATTAGCAAATGATGGTGTGTTATTGGAAGATAATTCACAAATTATGCGACAACAAATTATAAGTGATTCTGATGAAAACAGTGAAAGTGACAATTATGCTAGTGAATCATCTGATGAAAAAATTGATAATTCTTCAGATACTGTTTTGAGTAAAGACGGTACTCTGTGGTCAAAAAACAAACCATCTATAAGAAGACGTCTTGCTAGAAATATATTGAATAAAAAACCTGGACTTACAAGTTATAGTGAAAACATTACAACACCCTTTATGGAAAAACTTCAAAGAAACAAACGATGCCAATGTTTATACTGAATTTAGTAATCTTCGTGCTGATATTAAGAGGGACATTAATCGGTGTTATGGCAATTATGTTACAAGTATAGAACAGCAAATAAAATCTAATCCTAATAAGTTTTGGTCTTATCTAAATTCAAAGAAAGGAGTCTCCAGTATCCCCGCTAGTATAAATTTTAATAATACAGTTTTGAATGATCCTATTGATATTGTGAATGCATTTGCAACTTTCTTTCAATCTAGTTATATTCTGTCCACAACTCCGACGTATGATCCCACATCGACGTCCAATTGTTCGTCGTACAGTTTTCCTACCTTCTCTGAGTCTCAGGTGTTGACTGCCTTAAAAAAATTAAAACCAAAATCCACCGCTGGACCGGACGCTTTGCCAGCCTTTTTGTTTAAAGATTGCGCAACAATATTTGCTAAACCGCTATGTTTTTTATATAATCTGTCACTTAGAGCGGGTAAGTTTCCTGATATTTGGAACTCTGGCCGAATTTGTCCCATTTTTAAAAAGGATGACAAGAGTGAGGTCGATTACAATTATTTGTACTGCTTCAAAAGTTTTTGAAATTTTGCTCTACGAAGGTCTCTTCTCGCATGTAAAATCAAACATATCCACTGCGCAGCACGGCTTTTATTCCGGTCGTTCGACAGTTACCAATTTGATGTGTCTGACGCAATATATCGCATTGGATTGTGGTGGTCAGGTAGATGTGATCTATACTGATTTCTCCAAAGCTTTCGATCGGCTGGACCGGTATTCTACTGTCAAAATTATCAAATATCGGCTTAACTAAACTATATATTAATTTATTCACCTCATACCTCTCTCCAAGGAGATTGACAGTGGAGTATCGTGGTTTCCGATCTATTGAAATAAATGCTACCTCTGGGGTCCCTCAAGGATCGGTTCTCGGCCCTTTATTGTTTCTATATTGTTTTTCTGATGTTGCAATTAAGTTCCGGGAACTTAGTTATAACTCGGAAACTGGCAACACTTCATCGTTCGTCAACGTTTTTCTAGAGAGGGGGGGGGACCTTCCTTTTAGTTTAGTTGAAGTCGATAGCACGTTTGGTTTGTGTTTTATGTGTATTTTATGGAAGTAACTTTTTTAGTGGTGTCGTGAAAATGAGTGACTCAAATTACCAGCTGTGATTCAATTTTTAGTGAAATCTGGCTAAAAACCCTCGGAAATCTTTAGAAAATTGCAGGTGTATGGAGACGATTGCAAGGCGAAAACATGCTTGTTTGAATGAGGAAAACGGTTCAAGGAGGGGCGTGAATCGGTAAAAGACGATCCACGTGAAGGAGCTCCCGTCACCTCTCATACTGACACGAATGTTGACCGTTTTGCGTGCACTGACGTCTGACTGGCCAAGCCAACGGCGAGAGCGGCCAACGAAAGCGAGGATATCCAAGTCACGACTGAAGGGAAAGTTGATCGTTTTTTCCATGGACATATCCAAGACATCATTTACCGTGAATATGTTCCTACCGGCCAGACTGGACAGTTCTATGTTGGGGTTTTGGAACGGCTGCGGGCCCGCGTTTTCCGTATGCGAGTCGAACTCGCTGAGAACGGCTGGATCTTGCACCACGACAACGCGCCAGCCCATTCCTCGTTCATTGTGCAAGAGTTTTTGGCAAAAAAGGCATTCCAACGTTGCCGCACCCACCCTGTAGCCCCGATATTGCCCCCTGACATTTTTTTTATTCCCCAAGATGAAGTCGCACCTCAAGGGAACTCATCATGGTGGCGTACAGGAGGTCAAAGAAGCTGTAACCGTGGTGCTGAACGGGTTAACTGCGGAGGATTATCAAGGGTGTTTCCAATCATGGGAGCAAAGTTGGAATCATTGTGTAGAGTTAGAGGGAGACTATTGTGAAGGTTGATAATAAAATTTTGGTGAAATTTAATTTGCTTGTTTTTTTTATTGACAAATTCCCGTAACTTAATTGCCACACCTCGTATATCTCTGCGCTCAATTCACTTAACACAAGACAGATTCTTTTTAAGATACTACTACTGTAAAAATGTACTTCTGAGCCATCTGGACATAAATTATAAAGTGTTCTGAACTTATAAAATGTTTTTGTTTTCTCTAGGGAATGATGAATGCGGTATATGTAAGACTGGTACAAAATGAAGTAAGTATATAGGGAGTGGTATCTTTAACCCAGAAATAATTAAATATAAATTCCTGAGAATATTCGGAATAAAAATTATTACCGTTTAACAATTATGAACGTCGGTTGCCTATCCAAAGACCAAGTCAGTGTTGGCAGATGGTATAATTTTACGGAAACCAACAAATAAAGATATATAGAATTTTCATTCACTAATTAACATTGAACTGGATTTTTGAAGAAATTTTGGCTAATTGTTAATAAAAAACTGGTATATATTTTTATTATCTCTTGAGATATTTTTTACCACCCTGTACGCTTTATATTTAGTTTAACGACCTGTTTTCCAAAATTGGTTGAATACATATTTTTTAAAGTGTAAAGGTCCCGATACCATATGAAGGATTTCCCAGAATTTTTTCTTAACAATAACATATTCGATCAAGAGTTATAGCTACCCAAATTGACCTACACAAACGTTCAGATATGTAGGGAAGATTAAGTTAAAGGGGAGAGAAATATCTCTCCGAAGAGGACGCCGACTAGATTGCACTGAAAAGACATCTTTCAGGAAGTTGGGAAGACTTTACAGTTCAAGTCCGTCATTTCGCCACGCTTCAATATAAGTTTGAATAATGCTATTGATACCAACATGGAACGGAGCACATAAGTTTGCCGCAACTAGATATCCACATACATCTAAGTCTTGCAAAACGAAACAAAGAATAAATAGGATTTATTTGTATAACAGAAATGTTCCAGCAACTTCAAACTTGGTTAGAGATGAGGCTTCATTTAGGTAACTACTCGTACATTCACGAGCACACTGCCAGTTTGGCAATATTCTATTTAAAATTGTGGAATATTGGAACAGTTTTTTGTTTCTGTTTAGCTGCGCATTCTGTTTCCAATACAACTAGAATAACTTCAATTTAAAACAGAATCAATATTTAATTCCAGTTAAACTATGCAATTCGATGGAAATGCTTACAACAAACCGTTTAAATAGCAACAATGCATAAAACGTTTATGTTAACCAATTGCTTCAAATTTTATCTAATGGAATTTCATTATAAAATATGTGCTATTAGTTTTAAATAGGTGTATTCTTAGTACAATTTTGTTGTACGTTTCTGTATATTTGATATTTTTAAGTTTAATACTAAAATTAATTGATTTTGTCTTATTTCAGAAATTTATTTACATATACAAATAAAATGCGCAAAACCCAGTAACAGGATAAGTTCCACAATCAAAAAAACAAATGTAGAAAAAAACAATGAATGTCAACAATAAAAACTATTAAAAATAAAAAATCATAGGACAATGGAAAAATGTAGAAGAAACAGTAAAAAACCAAGGTGAAAAACCATATAAAACAAATACACAGCAGTATAAATAATAAACCTAAATATAAAATACAACAAACATATAAAACAAAAATAATAAGTATGAAAAAATAAAAAGAATGGGACACATAAAAGACTATTGAAAATGCAATAACATCACACAGTCACATATCTATGTTATTTTTTTATTTCAGGATAATTATTTAACATTCGGTATAATAGCGATTTAACTAATATATTAGTAGGAGCATGAGGTATGGCAATAAGCTATGAAATTGATAATTAGATCTCGGCGCTCAATTCAAACAAACTAGTAAATCATCAGATTTAATAATGTAATGAATTATTTAAAAAATAAATAATATAATAATATAGAATACAATAATTTGCATCTAGAGATAAGATTATTTTAATTAGAAGCGGTTGTAAAATATACTTTGTGGTGTTTTTTTAACAGGATAGAAACCATCTAATAGAACTGGTGCATATTTAAAGAATCTTCTCTGAACCTTTTCAAATGCAGAAATTTGACAGTCATAAATGGGACGAAAGCCTTGTATTCAAGTTTAGATCAAACAAATCTGGTGCATCATAGACGAAGGTTAGTGAAGTTATTAAATTCTCTGGAATTACGTAACCCTAGCTAAAAAAAGCCATAAGCTAAAGGCTAAGTGTTGTATGCTTGCGCTATGCAAAGCTCCATATGCCGCACAAATCGAAGTTGTGGGTCAAATAAAATGCCCAGACTTCAGGCAGAATACCACAATCAAGAATATAGTTATATAATAGCAGGTATATCATACGGCCGAAAAACATCACATTACATTTAACTAGATTTGATGGCAATTGTTCACACACCAATTGTTAAATATTCATTGCAAATTTTCGCAATCCCATAAACCGTCAATTCTGGAATATAACTTTACATCAACAACATACACGAGTTAGCGAACATTTACGTCATTAACAACGCCATTAATAAAAATTATGAACAGTAGAGGACCTAGTATTGAACCTTGGGGGATACCAGAAATCTGAGAGAAGGTGTGTGATTTAAAACCTCGATACTGAAGAAACTGATAGCGATGAGGTATATAAGATTGAAATAGAAATGTAATAAAAACATATGTCCTGGTTATTTCTCTATTTTCTTACTTGATGTGAATGTTGCTCCTAAATTTTTCTTTATAAAATTGTGAAAAAATGATCTTACCCCAATGGACCTTATGGAAATAAATGGATTAGTCCATCAAATTGCTCATAGCTGTGTATACCAAATTTCATTCATTTATCACAACGCGATTGAGAGATATTGCAAAAAAATAATTTCCATTCCTCCCTCTTCAATGGGTCCCTGTGCCCTTAATAAGCATTTCCGGACCTATGTTCATATGAACTTTTTTACTTAGTTTTGATCATAGAATCGGCCTGTTCAGGGTTGGTAGCTAATTATGAGACACCCTGTATATTACTATGTCATTTAATGCTTTATCAAATAGATAAAGCATTATTATCTGCATCGTCCAGTGAAAAATAATTACACAATGCTTTCAGGCCCTCCTCCGTTAGCTCTCATCTTTCCTTTGTACCTTATTTACACATTATGTAACGGCATGATATTAAAACGTAATTTTCCCTGATCCACGATAATATCCTCTTTGTGTGGAGATGGAAAGGAAATGATTAAATAGCGAAAGCGTTCTTATCGCAAAGTACTCTTATATCGGTAAAGCTGACTATAATATGTTTTCCAGAAGAAATGAAATTAGATGTCGTTATCGACACGGTATGTACTATTAGCCACGGGGAGTTTGAAGTTTGTATAATTGCATTTATAAAATATTAAATATACAGAGTTAACTACGAATAAGGTCACACATTTTAACTATGTGCTCAGAGAGACCTAAAAGGCGATACAGAATTTATTTCGGAATTCTAGTTCAATGTCTAAAAAATGGGGCAAAACCCTCATTTATATATTTATTTATTTATTTATTTATTTGATACAACTACCAAGACAGGCAAACGCCCAATTACATGGTAGGTACAGTACAAAAGAACAATATGCAGATGAATAATAAAATAACTATAATAACGTATTTCAACAAATTGAAGCCTTGGGTAACGTTCACTGTCTTGAAAAAAATTAAACGCAAAAAGAATCTCTGGAGAAAGTTTCGAAGATCATCAAGTCATGCCGACTTCACCAATCATAAAAGCTTCTCCAGTAGGCTATCCGCCGAAATAACTAATTTACGACGTAATTACGAAGCATCCTTGGCCCAAAGTCGATCCCCAAAGAAATTTTTTAAATACATTAGGTCATCTCTTAGCTCTAAAGTCACGACACCCTTGTTAAAGAAACCCGATGGTGAACTATGCAGAAATGAAACTGAGTCGGCTGAAGTTTTATCTGAATCTTTCGCAAGTGTTTTCACAAATGAACCTACTTGTGCCAACCTCCCAATTATTGGAAACCCGCATGTAACTGACTCTTTAATCACTATCGATTTTCCACTTTCTAAAATCGCCCAATGTATAAAAAAACTAAAAAATGGATCTTCTCCTGGCGTCGACGAAATCGAGGTAAAATTGCTCAAGGAATGTTGTTCCAAATTATTTCTCCATTGTCAATGATTATGGATGCCTCACTTAAATACCACCCTCTACCTACGATTTGGAAACGTGCCTCAGTAACTCCGATATTTAAAAAGGGTGACAAGTTGATTAGTGAAAACTACCGCCCAATTAGCTTGGTGCCTATAGTAAGCAAAATTATGGAATCAATTATACGGCAAGAAATGTTTTCTTTTCTCTTATCGAATAAAGTAATTCCTGAATCACAGCATGGTTTTGTTCCTGGACGCTCGGTAACTACGAATCTGCTGCAGTGCACGAATGATTGGTCCATGTCCTTCGACGCTAAGAAACCTATCGACGTTATATATTTGAACTTCGCCAAGGAGTTGGACCGGGTGCCCCACAAGCGACTCCTTCACAAACTGAACCACTGTGGCATTCATGGTGATCTTCTTCTGTGGCTTGAGGCTTTCCTCAGTGACAGAACCTTTAGTGTGAGGGTTGGTGACTATCGGTCATCAGCACGTCCTGTCCTTAGTGGTGTACCCCAAGGATCTGTATTGGGTCCTCTGCTCTTCTTAGTATATACTTCCGACTTTCCGTATCACATACATTCTAAATCTGCATTTTTGCGGACGATACCAAGTTCTATGCCAATCCCTTGACAGACCATAACATCCTTCAGCGTGATCTTATGAACATTTCGAAATGGTGTCAGGACTGGATGATACCTCTGAATGCTGATAAATGTTCTGTTCTCCGTCTTGGCAGGAATAACCCCTTGCTTCAGTACTCACTATTAAACACGACATTAAAATCCGTTACATCACAAAACGACCTTGGAGTATTAATTTCGCAGAACTTGTCGTGGTCTGAACACATACAATCCAGGTGCAAAAAGCAATAAGGCAAATTTATTAGTGTACCTTTTGAGGAAGTCGTTTACTGAAGCAAGTCTGGAAACTTTCGTGAAACTATATAAGTATTATGTCAGACCGCTGCTTGAATTCGCTGGTCCAGTGTGGAGTGCTGATCTAGTAAGGGATCAAAAATTATTGGAATCTGTGCAACGTCTTGTTACTCGTCTCGCTTATGGACGTATTCGACCATCCTGTGAGGAGAGACTACGTCTTGCCCATTTGTCTTCTTTCGCCGAAAGGAAGCTTCGCGGCGATTTAATATTTACATTTCGAGCGCTTAATGGTTTATTTATCAACACTTCTGTTGCTTCCTCGCTTTATACCCTGAGCCCGGATAGTCGCTTAAGAGGACATCACCTGAAACTGAGAAAAGAGAGCTTCAAGACATCTGTTCGCCAATCGTTTCTACCAAACCGCGTGTTCTCAGTATGGAATTCTCTTCCTCCTTCCATAGTTACTGCATCCTCCATCAATGCTTTCAAGAATCGCCTGGATGCTTGGCGGAGCACCTTATACGATCGATGAACATTCTGTTATTTTAACATTCTATTATTTATCATTGTCTTTTTGCTGTTTTTTTTTATTTTTGATCTTTTTATTTTTTTTTCATCACTTTAATTATTTGTATATTTGTCAGGGCTGTACAGGAATCTCCTTAGCCCGGAGCTTCATTTGTAATAATAATAATAATAATAATAACTACATGTATAGCCAGTACAGGATAATAGAAAAATAATAGGAGCAAGCAAACAAAGGAAAAATAACTAATTCATATCATACACGTCGAGAATGCATCGCTTAATATTCCGTACATTAGAACAAAAAACGTCAAAAGAGTTCTGATATTGATGATAATTTGAAC
Organism: Monochamus alternatus; assembly: GCA_037114965.1. NCBI lineage: Eukaryota > Metazoa > Arthropoda > Insecta > Coleoptera > Cerambycidae > Monochamus > Monochamus alternatus. The sequence continues at coordinate 25,929,733 of CM073427.1, read as the reverse complement.
ACATTACATTAATCGATTCTAATCGAAGAACATTTGTCCTGGGTGTTTTTGGATAAAATAAATAATTATATCGAGTTCTTCTCTCCAAAATATTGAACTTTAAATAGCACAATAACTCTTCACAAACTATTATGCTATTAACAAGTTTAAACAAAAATAAAACAGAAAAATATAACCTCCTCTGAGCTAACGAGTTGAGATGAAACCTGGCTAATAATTCACATTGTGGGTGATCTCGGGGAGGAAAAACGTTGTCAGATTTAAACGAGAGATATTTAAGTAATTGCCTTTGGATTTTTTCAATGCTATTTATATGAACATCGTATCCTGGATTCCACGCTGTACTAGTATATTCTAGTTTAGAGCGAATGAGAGAGAAATAAAGCAATTTGATAGTATGAACCGAAAACTGCCTTGAATTACGAATAATGAAACCCAGAGATTTGTAAGCACTTTTAGTAATAGTATTAATATGGTTAACAAAAGTTAATTTGGAATCAAATACTACCCCAAGATCTCTGAAATTGTCACATTTTGCCAGAGATATAGCATCAATTTGGTATAGATAATTTATGGAGTTATGATCAGTCCTTTTAGTATATGACATTGTAATACATTTATTGATATTCAGTGGTAAAAGATTACGTTTACACCATTGGTTAATTGTAGATAGATCAGATTGTAATTCCAGGCAATTCTCAATACCGTGAATACATCTGAACAATTTTTAGTCATCAGCATACAGCAACGCATCACTAGACATGTTCAGAGTTATGCCATTTATAAATAAATTGAAAATAAGTGGCCCCAAGACTGAACCCTGGGGAACGCCCGACGTTGCATGGACCATGACAGACCTGAAACCATACATTTCAACTTGCAATGTTCTGTTGGACAGGTAAGATTAAAAAAATGTAACAAAGTTCAAAGTTAGCCCATAACCGAATAATTTTTCCAAAAGCAACCCATGGTCAAGTATGTCAGATGCCTATGATAGATCCGTATATATGACATCTACCTGACCGCCTCTGTCTAGTACTGAGATGTACTGATTAATAAATACCAGATTAGTCTCTGTGGATCTACTCAACATGAAACCATACTGTTTAGGAGAAATTAATGTTTTTAAATTGAATGACATATATTCACACAAAACAATTTCAAATAATTTGCCAAAATTAAATAAAACTGATATCGGCCTGTAATTGACGATTTGAACCCTATCGTCTTTTCTTAAAATGGGGAAAATTTTGGAATATTTCCAAATTGTATGGAAATCGTCAGATAAGACAGGACAATTTAAATAATTTCAATTAGGTTCTTGTTCGACCTCGTTAGACGAAAAGTGACTGGAGTGTATAAAAACTGATTTGAAAAAGTTAGCAAAAGCGTTCAAAATATCTTCTTGCTTCGTTAGTAAGACATTATCGTACTTCATTGCTCTAGGAATACTGGAATCATTCTTAATATTGTTGACATAAGACCAAAATTGATTTAATTTAATTGAAGTTGTTGTTCAATATGGTGTAGATATTCAATATGGGCAGAACGTATTTTGTTTTTGACGGAAGCCCTTAGTATTTTATACTGATTATAAATGGCCAAGTCACCTTTTCTGCTATATAACTTTCAGAGTTTGGATTTCTCCTTTATTTGTCCAATAATGTCACCATTAAAAAAAGCCGGATAATATTTGTTGGTTGGAATTGTCTTAGGAACCGATTTAGAAAAGGTCGTATTAAGAATATCGTAGAAACAGCTTCATTTACATCTGTGAGCGAAAATAGTGTGGCCCAGTCAACGGTTATTAGGTCATTGTACAAGGAGAAGAAGTTTGCTTTTTTGAAATTATATCTAGCATTTCGATTGAACATAACTTTACGTGAATCGACAACAAAAGGCAATTCAATATTAGGAGCAGGATGATGCAAATCCTCACTAACAAGGCAACAGTCAGATCGAACAACAGATGAAACGGATCTGGAAAAAAACAAGTCCAGAATTCTACCGTTAGCATTTAAAACATAATTATATTGGTTAAGACCAAGGAGTTCTTTAAAATTATTCAGGATACCTGTCAGAAAAACTTTCGTTACTTACATAATTTATATATGACGGAATATTAAAATCGCCTAAAATTACAAGATCCTCCTCACTCTGAAGATCAGAATGAGCACCAATACCTCCAAAAACAAATTCGTAAAGGGCAGCGTTCTCGTTCGGCGGAATATACAGAACAATAAAGTTAACAATTTTATTACGGATATAATATATGACAATCACCGTCCGAGATGGCTTGGAAATGTCAACTACCTGTCGTTTTTATAGCATTGTCAAATATGTAGAAACGACGAAAATAAACATTTTTATTAATAATAGGAAGTAGGTACCTGATAAACAACAGTTAATCAGGTTAGCTGTAGTATTTTGCATTCGTTCTTAGTTCCTCCGTTGCACACTGCCAAAACTACATTTTCAGTGTTTTCACTCATTACAGGTCTGTCAAAATTATCTGCTAATAGACTACACAAACCGTGTTAACTAAAATGCCCTTTTATTCTAAGACAATTTTAATACAATATCTGATCATAGAACTGTTTATACAGAAATAAATATTTTAAAGCAAAATATAAATTCAAATCCAACTTTTCTTACCATATGTTTTAATGAGCAAACAATTTTAAGTTTATCAACGCGATTAGTAATGAAAACCCGATGCCTTCAATTATTTTAGTAGGATATTTTTTATCATTTTGAACTTCATTTTCCAGTACGAAGATTTGTTAAAATGTAGGGAGCAAATAAGCGTTGGGTAAATGACGTTGTCTAGCATGAGGCTTAAGGAACTTTTTATTTTGCAGAACTGTGTTCCCGAATTATCTGATATTTGTAGATATGAGGAAAAGATTCATCATAAGTTAATTAACGAAACCAAAACAAAATTAATAATTCTGACAATAAAGCAAAGTCTGCATAGACTCTTATGTCTGAATTGAGTAATAAAAATAAACATTATGGAAATATTACAATAAATAAAAATGATTTATTTGTTAACTTTCCAGTAAATTTAACTGGTCAGATCAGGAAAACAGATACACTGCTAACTAATGAACCAATTATTTATAATACTTTGTTTCTCAATTCATTTTCTGAAGAGTAAATGTTAAGTTTTTTTCTGGGTTCCTTATCAGTAGAATTATAAAATATATTTCTGAACCAATCGCATATATTGCAAATTTATCTTTCGAAGAGTAAACATCTCAGGATGTTATAGTTTAAAGTAGTGTTAATTATTATATGCAAACATACCCGATTATTGTTAATATTGCTGCTATTATTTGTATTAACAGAATTTAATTTGCCAGCAGCACAAGAAGTGAAAATGTTTATAGGCGTGAAGTACATTTTACACTAGTGGCCTACAGATGGCGACTGCAGACTGCATCAACAAAGTTTATTGACTGTGCCATCAGCCTCATAGACCTTAGTAGTCTATGATCAGATTCTGTCAAAATAAGATATCGTATACGGTAATTAGTTTGAATTCAATTTTTCGCGCATTTTTTATATAATTTATGGGAAGTATGACAAGTGCTTATTATCGTGTGGCAGTGTAATACCAAAGACGTTTTTCGTGTAGATAAAATATCATGCCGAATCCTCTTTGAACTACAATGAACAGCTGCTGTAATGCTTTGGCGGTAAACGTATGGCTCTGTGACAGTATTTTTATATATTTGTGTAGATATGGAAGAGGGAAGGAGAGGCTCTAAAGAAATGAGACCGACAAACGTAAAAAAAGAAAACATTCTTGAAATCTCTCAATCCTGGAGAAGGAGGGTTTCGGCTCATTTTTTAAATATCGATCTGGAATTCCGAAATATTTTTTTTCTTGTATTCCCTGGCCTCTCTGAGCACGTGGTATTTTTTTACTTAGCGGTAGGATTAGTGGTGGTTAACTTTGTATATCATAAGTAAATTTTTGAAATACCTACTTACCTAAATGAAAATGTAAACCAGAGAAATTGTTAATGTTTAAAATCAATGTGTTTTCACTTATCTTTCCATCTGACTATCGAAACAATCGATTCTCCTACCTGTTTTATTTGAAAAAGGTATACCTTACTGGAGTTGGTAGAAGTAACAATTTTTGAAATAGGAATTCTACTTCAAATGCTCAGTGCACCGAGTAAAAACTGTTTCGGTTTCAGGTAAAGTGCCTTTTCTGCTGAAAATACAGCAAATGTTATTTGAAAAAGTTGTTCAGAATGGTAAATTATGTAGACGTGCAAATTTTTAAGAAGATTGGCGAGGTTTCATGAAACCATTTTTCAATCTATCTATAAATATCGGAAATAAAATTTTCACTTTGACACCTTGTATCTTTTTTATAATGGGACTTGAGATTTAGGTATGTTAGGTTAAATCGATTTATTTTCACCTAAGGTATCTGTGGTCTCATGGTACGCATCTATGAGGAACTTTTCGCTTTTACTTTTCAAAAATGTTCAGCACAGGTTTTAGTAAAACTTATAGTAAACTTCAAATAGGTATTAAATACATGACGAAGTGTTTGTGAAGTTGAAAATTTAGATCTAAGCGCAAATGAAATATTTAATAAAATGTAATAATTAGGCGCAAGGCCGAAAAGTCGTTGAATTTAATTAGGCCCCTAATTAATCTATTGTAATACATAATTAAATATGAATTAAAGCATCCGCTTACATTCACTGGGTGAATAACATTTTTACTTTTTAAGCAGATAAATTAATATTATGGATTTGAATTACTTGAATACCTTATAAATGGGCAGAAGCAGGAAAATTAATTTTTAAAATATAAATATAATAAATTATTAAATATTTATTTACATTGTACATCAATTTGTATACACGCTAATTCAACCATAGCGTCATTAATTTTAAGAGAAATAGGGAAAAGGTAGTGTAATACGAATACACGATTTGACAAGAAAATTGAGTCAAGAAACATGAACAAGAAAATTGACTCAAGAAAAACTTTTGGGCTGTGAAGATCTAATACTTAAATATAGTCTGAAATATTGGAATTAGAATGACAAAAGGAGGAGTAAAAGACGTACCTTCATCAAGACAAAAACCGAGGAGAATAGCAACTTAAAAAAATGTCTATAATAAGAAATATTTGTTCTCTAATGTCTAACAGCTAAAGGGAAATCTAAAAAAATTCGAATTAAAATAATGTGCCAGGCCTTATAAACTCGCACTCTGAATAAGTAATGTTTATATATCTGATTATAGAATACTTATTTCATACTAAGACATTATAAACAAATAAATCATTAATTACCGTAACTATAAACATGTTCATAACTCCCTTGCAAGTTATACTAAGTAATTATAAATCCTTCCTTAACTCCCTGAAATCCACTGAAATTATTTCCCGAATTGCAAAAATTTTCCGTTGAACTGTTGCCACTGCCTATGACTATAGTCAAACATGAAGTCGATGTTCCACTTCTTTCATGTGACATGCCAGCCAGCATTCTTGCAGTTTTATTTGTCAATTCCATACTGTCGGCCAAATATCCTTCTGCTGCCGTTGAACTTCGCCATCCACCATGCCTCTCCAATGTCGTTATACATGCTCCTGCATTGACCAAGTCAGTCACGGAAGTCATCAGCGGACAATGTCCCCTGAAAGCTTCTGGATTTGGAAAACCAAAAAACTAGCAATTTTGCTTGGCATTTTCCAAATGAATTTCTCTGTACGATTAAGACTCTAAGAAAAACAAATCAATATCACTTATACTAGAACGTGGAAGAATAAATATATATCATGTCTTGAAAGTAAGCCAACATTATAGTTTCACTTATATTTTTGTTTTCAATACAGTTAGCCTTCAATCTCTGCAGGATTTTGTCAAATTTTTGTTATACTTTGGCTCCGCCTTTGTTGGTAGCAGTGCGGCACGAGTTTTCTCAGCCTTTTGTAACAAATCAGCTGATCCACCGCTAATGTGATTTTTAGGTGGTATTTCTTTTTAGGCTCTTTAGGACGATATTGCAATAACTTTTAAACGGGAAGTAATACAGAAAAACTTTTCTAATAAAAATTTATCATAAAAAAGAGAGTTTTTTTAAGAGTGTGTTTCTGAAAAAATATATCACTTTAACAATTTAAAAAATAATTTCTCGATTTTTAACCTGTTTTAGCTGTAAATTGACATGTTGATTCCAAAAATTTACTTAGTTTTTCCTATCACGTCAAGTTTTTTCTCTATAGTTGTTGCGTATGCGACTACGCTTCGCGGGATTGAACGCGAATCACAGAAAGCACTAAATCTCCTATCGGCGAACCTTTTTCGACTGACGAGCAGTGTTGCCAGCGCCGAAGAAAATGTTGTACCAATTCCTTCAGACAATTGTACCAGATTTCAGACAATTGTACCAGATTTTATTGCCAAATTATAAATCATATCATTGGTAACTCTATAACATTTACTTACATCTGCATTTTTGTGCTAAAAGAATAACAAATAAAGCAGCAAATTTCAGTTTTTAAGTTACACGCATAGACAAGAGAACATTGGGCGTATTCAGACGAGGTCAGCAGCTGAGCCGCTGAGACATCCAGGCCAATCAAATGCACGCATTTAGCTGATTTCTTACTCAGTGGCTCAGCGGCTGACCTCGTCTGAATATGCCCAATCTCTTGTCCTCTTGTCTATTGTTACGTGATTTACATCACAGAACAGAAAAAGGGATAAATCCATAGATAATATATTAGTGTATATGGATAGATCATAGATCCCTAACTATGATTATTGATTCAAATGGTGCCGTGGACCATAGATGATACGTAAATAAATATGTAACTTCAACTCTTCGAAACATACCACGGACCACGGAGTTAGTAGGACAATAGTAAGAAAGCCGGTTTCATACTCCTAAACTCAAAAGGTTTTTTGCTTTGCCAAGAATACTGGTTTTGTACCAAATTTTGTTATAGTTGTAAGGATGTACTTTTCACATTGAAATGTACCAAATCTGGTACAATGGTACCAGCACTGGCAACACTGCTGACGAGTGGTGGGGTTTGTGACGTCGCGCCATACGCAGGTTCATATTGTCCAAACTAGTTCGGTTAGTTTTGATACAGTGAAGTCGAAGTTCAACGTGTTTAAGTTTTTGTATTTACACAAGATAAATAGTGCTTAGTTTCTATTTATATAAACTCAAAATTTTTTTATGTCTGCCTCTGGTAGTTCACGTCGTAAGTGCTTAAACAGTCCCGATTCATTTTGTTATGTATGTGGTAGTTTTACCATTCCCAGTCAACGGACAAACATCAGTACATTTGTCAGGCAAACCTATTTTGCTTATTTTAAAGTAATAATTGGCGACCAAGATAAATCATGGACTTATCACAAAGTCTGCAAGCAGTGTGTGGAGGGTTTACGAATGTGGACGAAGGGAACACGTGATAAATTGGTATACCAATGATTTGGCGAGAACCCAAAGATCGCTTAAGTGATTGCTACTTTTATATAGTGAAAACGATAGGATACAACAAGAAAAACAAATGTAAAATAGAGTACCCTAGTTTACCATCAGCTATACGCCCTGTGCCTCATTCAGCTAAAATTCCAGTGCCAGTTTTTCGAGAATTACCCCCTTTAGAAATACAGGAATATTAGTCAGATGAAGATCAAAGTGACTCCATCGACGATGATTTCGTTCGTAAAGGATTCAGTCAGCATGAGTTAAATGATTTGGTACGAGATTTGGGACTATCCAAAAAAGCATCTGAACTGTTAGCATCAAGACTGAACGAAAAAAACTTGCTTGAAAAAGGAGCTAAAGTCTCTTACTTTCGATCCAGAGAAAGTGCTCTACAGTACTTTCGAAGTGATGACGGATTTGTATATTGCCAGAACATAAGTGGTTTAATGAAATAATTGGGCATTTTAGACTACAACGCAACTGAATGGCGATTGTTTATAGACAGCTCAAAGCGTAGCTTAAAGTGTTCTCCTACACAATGAAACTGTGTACGGTTCAGTCCCAATAGGTCATTCATTTTCTTTGCGTGAAGAATATGAAAACATAAAGAGAGCCATTAACTTGATGCAATATAACATACAGCAATGGATAATCTGTGTTGACCTTAAAATGGTATCTTTCCTACTTGGTCAACAATGCGAATATACTAAGTATCCCTGTTTCTTGTATATGTGGAACGGTATAACTCGTGAGAAGCATTGGATGAAGTCGAACTGGCCGCCAAGATCTTACCTGAGACCTGGTGATTTAAACATTCTAAATCAGCCACTTGTCGACAGAAAAAAACATTACATTTCCGCCTTTGCATATAAAACTAGATCTCATGAAGCAATTTGTTAAAGCTTTGTTAATTGAAGGAGACAGTTTTAAGTATATCATTTCGGCATTCTCTAGTCTGTCATTTGAAAAAATAAAGGCTGGTGTGTTTGATGGTCTACAGATTCAGCAACTCATTAAAGATGAACGTTTTATTGAAACAATGACCGAACAATGCTCGAATGCTTGGTTGGCATTCAATAATATTGTTAAAGACTTTCTTGGAAATACACGAGCCCAGAATTACATCGAAATTTTTCAACAACTCTTGGACAGCTTTCAAAAGCTCGGTTGCAACGTGAGTATCATTGCATTTTTTACATAGTCATCTTGTTAACTTCCCAGAAAATCTTGGTGCTGTTAGCGATGAACAGGGTGTGCGATTCCACCAAGATCTGAAGATTATGGAGACAAGGTATCAAAGTAGATGGGATGTCAGTATGATGGCTGACTGCTATTGGAGCATCAAGCGAAAATATCCACAGATTGAACACTCCAGGAAAAGCTAAAAGCGAAAATTTTTACCATAATGCCTTTTTATTATTTTTTATATAATCATAATTTAGTTTTTAATATATTAATCTCTGTATGAATAAAATATTCTTTTACATTTCGTCAGTTCTCCCCTTATTTGACTTTTGTATGCCCATTTTGTATGACTTTTAAGGTAAAGAGGAGGTATGCTGTAGCTTAATAACTTGACGTGATAGACAAAAACTGTGAATATTTAATATTGAATGAATATGAATATGAATATTTTTGAATTCAGAGACCAAAAATTAGTCAAAAACAAGTCACAAAGCCAAGTCAACAAAACTACTGTTCCCCAGTGAATTGGTTACGTCAGTTGTTTCTGTCAAATCTCATAGATAATACTTTCGATTGACAATGGAGCCTACTTCATCTCATTTAACACCCCGTGTCCCAAATTTTATTTAATTTTTTTGTATCCTCAGTAAGCCCATACGTGTTTGAGATACTCTGTACATTAGCAGTTTTTTTAGATAGGAGGGAAAAAAGATAACGAGATAGAATGCTATGTGAAAAACCCTGTTTGAAAGAAATGAGTCTATGATAATGACAAAGTTATTATACCTACAATTCAACTGATACTTCGACTTACTGAGACTTCACTCTAACGTTTTTTAAAAACTTCGAAATTACTACTCTAAACTAAATTCAGTCACTATACATAGGTCTATTAATAACTATACTACTGAACAGCAAACTCAAAGTAGTGAAGTGCAGAAAATATGGTACTAACCATTTTACTTCGTGCAGAAGTTTCTCTAAAGAGTGAAATATGAAGCGCAAAAGCAATAACTGTTACTTATCTTTTATACGAAAACGAATTTACATTTAATTATATTGAAAAATATTTTGAATAGCAATCTTTTATAATAAAACTTAACAGAAACTAAGTAGCTAAAGTTTTGGGCATTTTACTCAGTAAATGCATTTTATCAGTTGCCGCTTTTTAATAAGTACGGTAGTATATAGGTACAGAACACACTTGTATGGAACAATATAAGTTTTGTCCTGAATTTTATTTGCATCCGTAGGCGTCTGAATCGGACAAGACTGACGTTGTTTCACAATTCAGTATAACAGTGAGGAGCTACATGAACGATGAGACCGGGTCTCTGAAGTACCTATAGTAGTTAAGTTCGTATCCAACACTTACAATGGAAACAACAAACAATCGCTTTTAAATGGAACTATTCATTTGAGTTTAGAGTATTGTTTACTCCCACAGTTTGCAAAAAAAATAAGTTTCGACCATTGTGTTCGACGCGGAAGGGGGTTTTGATCCGCTTTCCACATTCATCGTGCTCTGTATACATAGATATTTAAAGTTACTGAAACTACGTCCTGCTTTAATACGTGCTGTCTAAGCCTATTCCATGTAGTTTATTTATAAATGCCTTTATTACGTTTTACTTTAGTCTCAGACATGGTTATTTAAAATGTTGTACTAACTTATTATACTGAGAAAAAAGTGCTCATGTTATATTTCCATAAAACACTTGGTTGAGAATCCGAATTTAGGAGACTGAGATACACTGTTATCAATTCTTACATTAATCTTATTGTTGCCTTGTTTAAAAAAGTAACACTGTAAATCCATTTGTCAATTGGATTTCTTAACCCTACTTTTTTATTTCTTTTAATTCAAAATTTATAGAGGGTGATTTAGAACTCATCTAAAAAAAAAATTCTTAGTGTACAGGGGACTTTTACAAATACAATTTTGTAAAGAAAAAATCAAAAAAACCAGTTCCAAAATGATTTAAAAATGCATTTGTGCACGTCACTGTAAAACCTGATAAGGTAGCAATCTACGACCGCACAAAAAATTGAAAGAAATGCTCAAGGAAAGAAAAAAATAACATTTTATAACGTTGATTTTATACGGTAAATTTAACTGCTATTGTTATTAATTATTAATAGATTCAATTTGTGGTTTTAATTAAAAAATAGTTTGACAACATTTTGGGCCTGTCTTACCCAGTTTCTACAAACACAAATGTTTCTGCTTCTTGTCCGTTTTGAACTACTAAGTTATTCGCGGCAATTATGATACGTTTCCGTAAATATCCCCACAAAAAGAAGTCCAAATGATTTAAAGTCAGGAGATCCTTGCGGCCATGGTACCGGTTCTCCTCGTCCAATCCCTTGGTGTTAACGCTTGGACATGCTGTAAATGGTACGGATATAATTGAGCCTCGTATATGATACGTCACACTGCAGCAATAGGCCGTTGAAGTCCTGGACCTTCATCTCTTCCACGATTCGGTTTCAAGGTTCCCTCGCGTTGCACTGAACTTGCACTCACTGCACACCGCGATAGTAGTTGTTACCGGGAAATCGTTCTGCTAAAGCATTTTCGCAGCGTAATAAATTAAAACGATATCCATCAACTCCGATTTACTACTATACACGTAAGCCATTGTTGACACTTGAAAAACTAATGTAAACATTGGGGTCACAAAAACTTTAGTGCCTACAAAAAGTAATCGGATTTCAATATTCGGAATCACCTGTCTATAGACTACAGTAGCCTAGCGATGTAAAGGTTGAAAATGCTACAACTTCAATAATGTTTTACTCGGAAAAAACAAACAAGGATTTTATAAAAAAAATTTTCAAATTCATTTAGATAAGTTCTGAGTCACCCTGTATAAATCCAGTTTTAATTTCTTCTCCCTCATAAATTATTATCTAAATATTTTCAGAAGGTATCCGTTAATGCAAAGAATACCTTTAAAAAATCTTTTTTCAATACATGTTTCAGATTTTTTTATCTTATTGTAGGAGGTATTTAAGGGAGAGACGTAGATCAGACGTAGAGTATATGTGAAAACTTAAATAAGAAGTCGATAACACCAAAAACATTATAATAAAAGTATAATAAATTTCACTTAAAAAATGTTTAAAGTTATATCATTATAAAGGAATACGTATCTGGACCGCGTGTCAACACGCCTGCCTGGCGAATAAGGTTGGAGTGGGGATATGTTCTCTAGGTGGTAAACGAACGAAGCCAGTAGTGTTGTTTTATTTGTCGTGGGATAGTTAATCTTTAAAATTTTCAAAATGGCTCATGCATCCAGCAATGTTGAGTTAATAGACATGGTTCTTAATCATGGTGAAGTTAGACAAAATGCATTGGCAGCTTGTATGCGTCAGGGATCGATTTCCCGATCAACACACGCCAAATCATAAAACTTTTACAACAGCGGTGTAATGTGGACGTGATACTGGTAATTTAAGTGGACAAGATGATGGTTCCGAGCCAATCAAAGATATGGCGCTTACTACACGAAACTCAGTTATACCCATATCATATCCAGCGTCTCCAAGCGCTGATATCAGCGGATTAGTTATTACGAGTTGGGTTTTGGTAAGTTGTTGCAGAAAAATGCCGAAAATCCTCAATTTGCTGCTGATGTGCTAGTTAAAGATTTATTTACTCGGAATGGAATACAAAACATTCACAATACACATGTTTGGGAACTCGGATATCAGCACGCAAATGAACAGGACCGCTTCCAACGCCATTTTTCACTGAATGTTTGGGTAGAAATTGTTGATAAACACCTAATTGGACCATTCATATTGCCCAATTAGTATGGATGCTTTATAACATCTCGATTTCTTCACAATGACCTGTACGCTCTTGTTGAAAATATACCCTTAGCTGTCCGACAACATATGTGGTTTGTATATGATGGGTCACCTCCTCACTGTTCAAGATTATCTCCATCAAGTGCACGGAGTACGGTGGATTGGCCAGGGTGGACCAGTGGCATGACCCCCGCGGTCCCCCGATCGAAGTCGCGTGTGACTAATAGTAACAAAATTTTATTAATTTTAAGGATGTGTTACTATGGTCAGGTTTATCTTTAAGTTTATTTTAAAGTAAAACTCTGCAAAGAGAACTTCGCTGCGATATGTTACATCGCTAGTTTGAATTGTCACTCTATTACAGTGGTGTGCAATTAAATATTTTTAAATAGTTTTCAGAATCTATATGCAATCTGAATTATTATTTTTTTTGCATTACCATATTTGTACATGCATGTTGAACTTTTTTTTATCTGATAAGTTCTAAATCAATCACCCTGTATAGGTGATTCTAAAACTAGTACCATAAATTTAGCTGCGTTTTCTAAACCCCAAAATAACGTAAAACGTCTATATAGACATGTATCGTAAAGTGCTTCGTTTTCAACATATCGGATGTGAAAGGTTAGTTTCTGACGAAGGTTTTAATTAGTATTTTTCAACGCGTAAAGATAAATTAATGGGATTTTCAACGATCTTATAACTGCTTATGCTCTTTTCGAGGATCTAAAAGAAACTAATACAGTTTATCCAGGGGCGTGTAAAATAAGAATGGTAGTGATTAAAAAATATATACCTAAACTTTTTTTTGTATATTTTTTGGTAATGCAAAAATGAAGATTTTTTACATAAAAAATGTACACTTGATCAAATTCCATGCTGGCCGCAGTTTTCAAGAAAAAAGTATTTTAATGGCGCATGCTAAGTCTCATTAAAAATCTATCGGAAAGATAGTTGACTTTTAAATGAACGAAAAGCATTAGTAGATCGTGTGGTTTTTTGTTGTTATCATAAAAGTGTTTAGTTACGCAAACGATAACCAATTGTTTTAAAAAATGTAAGAGTTTTTATTTTTGCTATGAAATTATGAAAAAATACACACAAAATACTTTGAGCGTCGATTGCAACATATTCCTCTAGCATTTACATTAGAATTACTGACAAATATTAAGTTCTTTGTTATTTAAGTTGTAATTAATTGAAATGTATAAAATGGTAAATAAAAAAGTGTATTCTTAATAATGACTTCAAGTAGAGTAAGTAGAATTACCAGTAAGACCAGTGGATCAATTAGAAAAGATGATTAAAATCCTCACAGTAAAGTGAGGATTTTAAGGGAAAGAACAAGGAGAACAGTTAGTTGAATGTGATAAACACACTAAGATATTCAATTTTCAAAAATAAAGATGTTAAGTAAGTTTCCTGAAAAGCCTTTTAAAAGTAAATATTAGTATATAAAAGTGAATGTTTAATTTTGGTGTTTCATACTACAAATATAGGTCACTAATCTAATGAGAAAAAATCCAAGAAATCACTGAATTCAACGAATAAATCGAACAGAACAACCAGTTTTTATTTAACATAATTATGGGTTGAAAACTCCTAAATCAAAAGCACTTACAATATGAATTAATAAAATAAAACTGAACACGCCATCGCACATATACGGGAAATCAATTGTGTAATATGAAGAAAAATCTACCAACACATGAAATAGGAAATTAATTGACTACTGATTTACCTGTGTTACTCCAAATACAGATTAATATAATTTACAGATTTAGGTTCATTGCTCATGTATAATGCAATACTTTATTAAGCTACGGGCACATTCATACATACATTTATCGATATTATTACTAATTTTAAGCATTTGGTTTATTACAACTTTGTAGCCTTTCATTAGCCAATCACATGATAGTAGACATCTATTTATATATTTAATCAAAAGCATAATGAACTACCATCATGATAAGCCTGAATATATTATTAATATCAAATATAATGTTACAAAAAATTATTTATTTGCATATTTCAGAATGTGAAACAACAAATATCGGTGTGTCTCAAACTTCTTTGGTTCTTTTGGCTAAACTAGCATAAAAAGTTATTATTAATTCTGGCTTCCTGATACAGCTTGAAGATAACCTGTTGACGAAGTTCTTTTTTGATAAATATGTTACGTGCAAATAAATCAAAATTACTTATTTACATTTTATTTACTAAGGTGGAAATTGGTTAGCTTAAATGTCTTTGTTATAAAGTGAAGAACTGTCTAAGCTGATAATGAAAAATACTCACTATTTTTCAAAATAATTATGTTAAACTTTCAAAATGGGATAGACCTTATTCTTTGTTTTAATACCAGATTATGTGATACACAATCTTTTTAGCTTGCTTCCCGAATAATGCGAAATAAAACAAATAACGACAAATGTCAATAAAATTTAAGGTAAAATATTTTAATTTGTGAGAAAACAATGTTATGTGGAAACAAAAACATAACATAATAGTTTATATAATCGTTTCTTTCCATCAATAATTGACCAACGTGTTTCAGCATTCCGCGAATTAGGTTATCAATAAAATGAATAGGCATATTGTCCCACTCTTCTCGAACTGCTACAGTCAAGTCTTAAAGGATTACAGGGAGGTTTTCTCAATGAGATATTACTCTGCTAAGGTACTACCAGGCATGTTCAAGGATATTCATGTATGATGAGTTTGCTTGCCACTTGCTCGCCATGGGGTCTAGAATAAAATTTTCTCCCAAATTCGTTGCGTAGAGGCTCAATGATTGCTTCAATAATGCTTTGAGGTACCTGTCATTGTTTACCCAATAAAAATTAGTGGGGTACGGTGACCAAACATGATACCTTCCCAAAACATCACTGATTCGCCTTGATGGAGAACAACTAACTTTTCTTGCAAAACTAAGTCTTTCCTATCTGCCTGTACCCCTCCAAACCCTTTTCTGCCGATTATGACTCCGTAAACCAAATCGTAACTCGTCAAAAAAAAAATACGTTGTCCTATTGTGGTACTCCTAATTCCTGTGCTCCTCAGTCCATTGACAACATGTAGTTCTATGCCAAAGTAAAAGTCGAAGCATCCTTAAAGATCTTGTCTTCAAATTTCACGGAACTAATCTCCTTCTTATGGTATTTATCGTTATCCTTTGGTTCATTAGGATGACATTAGCCATATAACAATTTTCCTTCTCTGATGTCAGTGTGGATGAACCAGTCACTGGCCTCCGCGAAAAACTGTTGTTTTCTGGAAAAGGATCATTATACGCCTTACCCAAGTTCTCGACTTTTTGAGGCAACGTGCAACGAGTGATTTGGCAATCCTTGAGACACCTATTCTTGCATGTTCAAACTGAGAAATCGAATTACCTGGCATCTCAAACAAAATTTAATTGATATTTGAATACTCGATGTTAGTTTAAAACTGATTCCTTTTAAAAATCACCTGTATCTTGTCAAACGAAAAGAATTTTTTACTACGGTATAGTTTTTATTTTCATGGTAAGGTAATATAGATTTTATACACAAAAATGGCCACCTTGCATTCCACAAGTTAAAAGTTAACAAGGGGGCAAGACTGTTGGAGATGTGTGTATATGGGAAAAATATGTAAGTGTACATCAACAATGGTCGAGGCATTAGTTCCCAGAGTTGTTAATTTAGCAATATGGTTGACATAAGATATTTATAGAAAACGATAGCATATGGAACAAATATTGTAATGCATTGCATGCATTTGATTTGATATTGTCATTTCAAAATTTAACTTTTCAAATAATGTTATTTCATATCTATCATATATTGCTAATGTCCTTAAAAGTGTGTTTAGGATGAAATAATCAGAAAAAAGGACAATACAGTTAATGGTCTAGATTTTCTGATAAAGTCAAGGTTTCGATTTTATTTCAAATCTTCTTCAGGGCTACAATTGGAAACAAGAGGTAGGATTTATAAAAAATATTAACAATTTAAAACAAAAAATTAATATACGTTCATATAATACATATACTGTACATGTTTATATTTAGATGTTTTTATTTAAAAAGCAATCCATGGAATGTAAAAATAGATCAGCGTGTGAATACATACCCCATAGTGAATTCGAATTTTGAAGATTATTTGTTGTGCTTGATATATTTAGTTAAGTTTAGTTTTTTCTCATTTTAGGCAATTATTGAATTCGACTTTGCCTACGGAGCTTCTTTGGGATAAGTACTTAGATATTGTGTGTCAAAGAACATACATAGCTTCATAGATAGGAAGATTGTAGAGAAATTGACTTAAATTAGCTAAAATATCGTGAAAATTTTATAGTGTTAAAAAAATTGAAGGCAGATCTGTGTATTACTCGAATACATTGTATTACCACTATTCTACGATAACCTTTAAGATAGTATACCACAAATATCTTTATTTTTGCGCAACGAACTTGTTTATTTATTTGCTTTAAATTTATTAACATTTGTTTTAGATTAATTCCATAATAATTCACGACGTGAGAAAATCTAATAATTCGCTCATAGTCGACGGGTTTATGGATATGATTGTAGTTGAACTAACGCCTAGTAATCCTAGATTTTAATCACAGGAATTAGTAACGGATGAAATTGCAAAACCTGGTATATGGACTGTATAAGTGGCACTGGCGAAGCAATAAACAATTTACAGCTCGAATTATATTTGGTCAAATCATTAGTGCAAATAGTGAATATACAACTTAATATGTACCACGTTATTAGCATTATACGTACCTACCTAATATGATTTGTAATTTACATTTAGATCTTTACCTGTATTATAATTTTTAGTATCTACTTTTTTAGTAACATTCCTCCGAATATTTTTCTATCGATCATTATACATTTTTTATTATAATAATTCCTGAAAACTGTACTGTACGTATACTTACACATTATTAAATTTTTGACACCACAAATAAATGGGCTGTCCGAAGGACTAGATCTATATATTTTATCCCCTCGCCCTAGGTTCAAGTCATTCCAAAGTCAAAGCGAAAGATAGATATGCAAGTGAACCAGACTATTGTACATTTATGTTTGTCCATTTATTCCGATCGAATTAGGCTCAACGTCATTCAAAGGTCAAGACAAACGGTAGATATACAAGTGGACCAAACTATCGTCAATTTATATTTTTGGAGTCGCTGAATATGAATCCAGGATTAATTTGAATCCTTGGTATTCTTTTCTGTCTTAGAATCACTATTAATTTTAATTGTTCTGTCTTATACATACTACTACTAACTAACTAACTAACTAACTAACTAACTAACTAACTCTGGAAATAGCTAAAGCGACAGGGCCATTTGCTCAGTGACATGTTGATGTCTGTATTAATTTCTCCCTCGGTTTTTCTTTCAAAAAGACTCCATCCTACTACTACTATAAGCTAGAAGCGATGATTTCTCACAACTTACAATTGTGTATCGTTGGTGGCTGGTAACTTTCAGTTCTCCTTCTCTGAGGTCTTTGTTGTGTGTGTGTTTGTATTTTGTGTCAAGTTCGGTGGAAGTTGGTTCCTGATTGAATTTTTTATTTACTTTGTAACTTTCACCGAATGGTCTTGGTGATTTTACGGACTGACCTGATGCGCGTTACCAGTATGGAGGCTAGAGACCAAGATACTCATGTGCCACGTCAGTTCGTCCCATTGTCTTGGTAACTAGTTTCTACTTTCACTTATCGAAAAGGTACGCGTAATCCTTCGGTAGGTGACTTGTTTTTTGTGTAATTCTTGCTTGCAGAATTTTTCATTCGCACTACTTGATTTTAACCACTTTTTTTACTTATAATTTTACAGTAATCTTATAGACAACACAAACATTTACACAATTGTGATTTTGGGAACTTGTATAATTGGTAAACAGAATAACTATAAGAAACGGATTTTTCCTGAAATGATTAACATTAAAAAAGGCAAGAATTCTATGAATAAGAAGCAGGACTTTGAAAATTTAAACACATCGTATTTTAATTTAATTGATTTAATTGGAAAAATTAAGCCTTAGGGTAATTTAACATTCTGTATACTTGAAATCCTTAAGGTTTTTGCTATTTTTTAAAGTTTTATTGGTTGGTAAAAGGAAAGGGAACAGCGTCCTAGTTAGCACATAGATACCTTATTTTAATAAATATTTTTCAATAATTGACGAAGCATTGTTATGTCGAAATATTAAATACATAATGATTTATGAATTTGATGTTTACCTATTTTTTATTAAACTAATAGAACAAACTCATATTTTTGACAAAGGAAAATAAATATTCTACAGGTAATTATTTTTATATATTTATAATTAATGAAAAAAAAAAGGAAAAAATTGGTATTTATGTTTTAAATTTTACTATTAATAGTGCATTGCCTGCATTGCTGTAATTTTGTAATGGTGTCAATGATTTTAATAGAAAATTAAAAATTAAAAAAAGAAAATTTTACTGTATGCGTTTTTTAAATACACACACCATCAAAAGTCTTGGACCCTCTGTTCGATTAAACCTAGTGGTTTTTCTTAATGTGGTAAAAAGCACATGTACTTAAGGAACAAAAAAGACAATACAAATTTGCAGACCATGCACCTTTACTTTATTTATCATTTATGTTTTTACAAGTCTGGTCAGTTTGGCAGTATATTCAGCCAAGTGTTCCTTTGAATTTGTGTACATTATAATGCCAGTACGTGAAATTTCTGCGTTTATCCGAGCAATAATGATTGTAGGACATTCTAATCATTAGATATCGAACACGTTCGGTATTCCTAGATCTGTTGTATGAATAGTACACAGATATGAAGGTACAGTGGAAAACAGACCACGTAGTGGATGTCCTCGAGTATCTAATGAAAGGGAGGATCGGTATTTAGTGAAATAAGTCCGCAGACACCGCACATCTTCAGCTTTAGCTCTCAGGGCCCACTTTCAAGGTAAGTTTCGCCGTGTTATATCGACCGTTCGAAGGCGACTCCACAATACAAATTTACGTACCAAAAGACCATTGCGGGACCCCACTCTACTTCCAAGGCATCGGGCTGCCTGTCTCCAGTGGGTGCGAGAGCATAGGGGTTGGCTTTTACGCCAGTGGCGGTGGGTCTTATTTACAGATGAAACCAGAATTGGGCTGGTTACTGATGACAACCGACAAAGAGTCTGGAGAGAACCAGTTCGTCAATAGCGATTTCATTTTCCCCGTGAAGTTGCTCTGTATAAATGGGGTATCGTAATGTTTTGGGGTGAATTGTTCACCCGCCGCACCCCCTTAATTCGCGTGCCACAGAATATGACCAGTCATATTTACATCAAACAAGTTATTACGCCCATTATCTACCCACTACGTAATTTAAGTGAACATTTTCTATTTATGGGCGACAACACTCGACCACATCGAGCAAGAAGGGTTCAAGAGACACTCGAAGCAGGACATATCAATAGATTAGATTGATCAGCCAACTCTCCTGACATGAATCCTATTGAAAACATGTGGGATATCATTGCACCTTAGGCTGCTGATGAGTTAGTTGTGGCGGCAGATGAGGAATGGAACAATGCACAGACGTGTCAATATGCTGTGGTGGAGTATTAGTCAAGTAGAGAACTTGCCTTTTGACTTAATAAATGTCACACATTTGCTGGTTTTCAATTTTCTAAGTACTCAGTTTATCGAACATATTCTTTTCACAAAAAAAAGAAAAGATTTAGAAAACAATATACTTTATAAATGTATTTGATTTTTCTGACAAAAAGATTTCTTTAACACGAATGAAAGGGATGTAGCGTTTCTGGGAGCCCAAGACTTTTGACGTGTGTAGTTTAATTTTTTTTGTTTTTTAATAGTTTCAAAATCCTTTTAGCATACTGTTAACTAATGTAAAAAAATGTTTAGAGCGCCGAGGAATCTAATACAGGCCGGAACGTTGGCAATTTGTAGGGAATTGTTTTCTCTATTTATATTTCCTATAAAAAGTTATTGGTAATAATACCACGTTCAATAAATATTACCGTGTCGTGATTGATTGGTAGGGAACGAACGGTTACAGTTCGAGTATTGAACATACGCCGGAGGTGCTGTCGGGTCGTTCTAACACCGCCTCTCAATCGCCCCCTTTTTGATTGATAGTTTTCAGTACACATGATTTATTGAAAGACGCTGTGTTATGTTCAGAGGTCAATCTGTAGCCCTGTCTGCTGCTGCATATTTCATAATTTTCCGGAGAAATTTGCGCCACCGCGCCGGAAGGTCCGTTCAATTCAATGCCCAATAATAGAACAGTGTACTGATACGATGAAAAATCTGATCTGGCCTCTAACAACCATATTATTAGGCACAGCGAACATATTGGCACTTACTTCAATAAAATATTTTGTAATGCAATTACATGTTTCTTATTAACGGAACTGTTTTTATATATTTTTAGGTATTAATAATATTGTGTGAAACTAACTACTCAGTGGACCCAACCTGCGTTGAATTACACCCACAATATCTACCCATATATTCCTTATTATTAGCTTTTGTAACATTTTTTTACTTTACACTCTATAAATATCTAACTTCATTTTTTGGCAGTGGGAACACGACAAATTCAACCACAATAGATGAGATCTGACCTATTTCTGCATTTTTAGGATTGCTTCTTCAGGTGGTCTCCTTTAAGTTGAATTTTGAGGTTAGTTTTTATTTACATAGGTTTCCAAAAGCCTCTAACATATAAATTTCAAAACCAGGAATAATGTAGATGTATAAATTTGTTACAAATATTTTTAAATATTTTTTACGTGATTAAATTTTTGTTTTTTATGGTGTTTTATCACTTATAGGGTAATAATATATGGCAGTTTACTATATTTACTTATTTGCTGTCTGTCATAATCACGTCCCTTACATAGAGTCGTAGTCTCAATGATTTAAGAGAGATGCATGGACAGCTCTGTCTGATTCAAGTATATGATACATACATATATTTAAAATCAAAAAATTTCTTGAGCTTCATCGGACACCTAATATTTCTGATTTGACTATCACTTGGTTCGCAAACACCATACTCGTTTACTAAAGCTCTATTTTAAGTATTTGAATAAATAACGATTGCACTTTCAAAAACCACACTATATAGTTAATTTTTATGTGTCTTTCTAGATTATTAATGAGCGACAGGTCGTTTATATAGATATACTGACACGAAGATGTAATATCGTGGTTTTCTAAGAAATTTGCAACTAGCTATCATCGTCTGTGCAAAAGGAAGTACAATATTCTTTGGTACTAGTGGCACACTTACTGCCTATAATATACCAACATCATCCATGTTGCAAACGGGATCATTTCAAATGCAAACAGCGATTGCAGAAAGAAGTCAAACACCTGACAACTTGTACTAACACACTGCACTTGTACACTGCAATATATGCAATATCGGTTTAAGCTATGTTTATCCTGCACGTCTGCTTGTAGCATCAACCGTCTGTCTGTCTTGCATTTACATGGAAAATTAATAACGATTTTAATTTACATAATTAATTTACTTTGGTAGCTTTGGTTAGCTTTAAACGAACATTGTCACTAGTGAAAGTTATGATGATAACTGGCCATATGATAGAACCTTGAAGTACGTATTTACTAATGTAACTAGTTTCAATAAAAAGCAAATATTTAATTTTCCTAAAAGTGCCATGAGATGAGAGAGATGAGAGAACATATGGTAGAGACTTTTTTTTAAATAAAATTGACATTAAAATAGTATATCCACAAGAGCTACCACTATACCTCACAGATAACTTAATAATTTTCAACGATATACATCATGTTATAGATAGCAGGAGATTACGACGTATTTGTTTATAGCACATATAAAACCGTCAACACTATGATGGCTTTTCTTTCCGTAAATGAGGTAGAATTAAATCTTTCCCCTTAAGCCAATTGACCGTAAAACAAGATAAAGGAATCGGTGTGAGGATTCTCTTTATCGATTTATGTGGTGAGATAGAAATCAATGGCTAATGAACATTAAAATATATATTTTACTGCCTTTTTTGCTTCCCTACCCGAAATTCCATTTGTGATCGTCGTTGAGATAATATAATATCCTGAATAAAATATCAGTACAATTTTAATAGTAAACTGAGTTCATTGACAAATAACTCCAGTGTCATAATGAACGAAAATATACAAAGTTACACTTTTTTGTACCAGTAGTTATTTGAATAGCAGAACTTGTGTGGGAAGCAATTTACTTAAATTTATAAATACCTACTTCGATATCTAGAAGGAA
The DNA here is from genome assembly GCA_037114965.1 of Monochamus alternatus. Lineage (NCBI taxonomy): Eukaryota > Metazoa > Arthropoda > Insecta > Coleoptera > Cerambycidae > Monochamus > Monochamus alternatus. The sequence goes on along the minus strand of CM073427.1, from coordinate 25,906,931 downwards.
AACGATAATAGCCTCTAGAATAGTAAGACATGAGAGACATTAATGTAGCAATTAATTATTAGACTTTTTTGTAAGTAACGCATAGTTTCTTAGTACCATTTCATCTGTTAAGTCTAATTTATAACTTAAATGCAATTTCCTCAACTTTTTAAAGTTTCAACGTAAGACGTGGAATTCTTGGGGCAATTTGATAAATCCCACACATTACTTAAATTGGAAATTTTGCCATCTAAATGCATTGAGGAAAACCAGGTTATTCTCACTATGCTGTGGTCAAATTCTAACAGTAAGTGATAATAGGTGACGAAGAACATAGAAAAATAAATTTCTATATAAATGAGCACACAATTTAAAAAAATATGCGCGGAAAATATATCAACAAAGCGATTAAGCGATTAAGAAATTTGTATTAACGCATAACTAACATTTCATCATTACAATCTAATTACTTATGAAATCGTTTCCTTGACAATCACTGTTTATTTACTGTTGTAATAAAAGTCAGATTCGTTTCAATACGTATTAAAATATGTTAAAAATATATTTAAAATGGAAAGTGTTGATGTTCAGATGTCTGAGACACCATCAGAGTTAGTAGCAACTACAAAAGGTATGACTTTAAATTAATTACTAAATAAATATAGGGAAATGTATGAATTCGCTTACAAACGTTTTAATATTTATTACCTTGAAAAAAAAATAGGATCCAAAAATATTATGATTGCATATTATTCCATTTATCTATGAAGTTAAAGGCATCTACGACCAAAAGAAGTAATAATATCGTCGACTTTTAGAGTGATATTTAACATAATTAGTATAAAGTTTAGTAGTAGTATATAGTATAGTATTAGTATTAGTAATAATAAGTATAAACAAATAGTTATAATAAACATGTAATATGTGGAATACGCTCAATAAATGTTATATTTATTAAATACAATGCATTTTTGACTTGAGATGGTTTATCTGCATGTATTTACGGTTAACTGCATAAAGTATAGATTAAAAAAACGGTACGACAAATGAACTTTCTCGGCCTAGACCGGAAAAGTAACTTCTCCGTACTGGTTGCTGAGTTGTTTAGCAACTAAAATGAAAATACTAGATTTCAGGAAAAAAAACATAATTTAATAACACATTGTAAGTAAAATTAAAAATAGAGAACATTTTTCAAAAAATAATATGTTATAGTAAAGTCAATTTGTATAACTATTTTATGTGCTTATCTATAATATTATCACAGAAAATTTAACTTTGTAGAGGTCCAAAATAAAATAAAACTTTGTTGGAAGTATTTATTACTATACTTAAGAAAAAATACATATTTTTTTTCTGTGACAAGAGTAATTTTCAAGTTGTTGTTCCGCTTTCATCTGTTATAAACTTGATTTAGACTAAATCAACTATTAATAAGGAAATGTTTCGATTTTGGAATTAACTGACAGACATACACGTGATGTAGAACATAGCTGTCTATATCTCGTAGTCACTGGTTATCCATGTTGAATTTGAGCGGTCAACCCGACACAAGAAAACCTAAGTACGCGTGATGTAGCACGTACTTACATCTAGTGACCATATAGTACAGCATTCAACATGAACACAAGACACAAGAAAACCTGAGTACGCGTGATGTAGCACGTACTGACATCTAGTGACCATATAGTACAGCATTCAACATGAGTACTTGAATCGAGATGACCACTTCTGCCGGCAGGTTCGAATCCTGCGACAGGTAGACCCTAGATCAGCTAATTTGCGAAGAGAATTAGCCCCCTCTCTGTGGGTATGGTAGGGTGCAAGAATGTTGGCTTTTGTTAATGTGAGAGAGTGATACATCGTCGACTTTTGACCACCGCCCTAATTAATAAAATTTTTCAAGTTTCCCTCATTCCTGCACTGAATGGTAGTTAGGCCCTATCAACGTAAATCGCTCCTGAGGTTATTATAAATGAAACTAAAAAATCATAACTTACTATGTGCCTGTTGTACTGCTAGCCGACGCTATTATTTTGTCAATTTTTAGACTAATATTTGTTGGTTAATTTTAAAGAGTTATTAGATGCTATGTTTTTCATGTTTTATGTGTAACTGTAATATCTTGTATTTAAATTTTAGTTATATTTAGTAACTTTGGCTTGTTTTTGTAAGTGATAGTAAAATTATAATAAAAGTAAAATTAAATTTGATATAGCCTTGATAAGATTGCATATAGAAAACGAAACATTGATGGGTAGAAAATTGGTTTCCTTTTTTGGTCCTGTTTGTTATTATTGCACAAAATCAAATATTTTTTGCATAATTTGTTGAATTAATACAAAATCCACTAAAATAATTTGTACAGTACATAACACAAATCAAATTACATAATTTTTGTAGCATACTAATGACTAATTGACTAATTAATGCTGGGACATAAACAGAGAGCAACTCACTGTATTACTGATGCTATAAACATCCCGGTACCTGATCGCTATCGGCAATTACGATATTTGCAAAACTCGAATTTCGGAAAACAACTACTTTGCGTAGTAGGTCTTTGAAAAACCTATATCAAACAGTCGCTGTTAGTCGCCAGCGCCGCTACCAGGCATATAGCGGTTTGGAGCTTGTTAGCTATTGTTCTCCTCTGTCATATTCATAACCAACAGAAAGACTATTACGCACAGTTCATGTAAATTATTGTTAAACAGTTGTTAAATATATAATTAAGATAATAATCATACGACTCCGTTTATTAAATGAGTAAGTTATCTGAACAATAGGTATATATAAATTTGATACAAAACTTAATTTCCGCAATTAAAATACAAATATCAATCCTGCAAATAAATATCAGTAAGCTAACTGCTACCTCCCTGTGCTACCATATCGTACTTCTCATTAAATCATTAAATAATTATCTACATTTTGCAAATATTTTTTTTTCAAAGCGGCGTAAATCTATACCCGTGACAACGTGGTGCCCTGTCACTACTTTTGACACCATTGACTTGTGACATATACCTAACCTTGTTAGTTAGTTACAAATTTCTAAGTGTAATATTACTTACCTCTGAAACAAATCTGTATATATACTCGTGACAAGAATTCAGACGACTTACGTCATACGAACAAATGAATAATTCTCAATATTTTCATCAAAATATTTAAGAAACTGCAACTGATAGTAATAAAACTATATACTACATTAAAAGTTTGCATTATATATTGCACTAAATTGCATAAAATAATTGTTTTTAACGCGACCAATTATCGAAAATTACGTTGACAATAAAAACAAATGTGTAACGTCAGCCGTGATGTAAAACGTCTGAATTCTTGACGCGAGTATAGTAGAACATTATCAGTATACTCGTATGTAACAAAAATATATTGTTACAAAAATATGCATTATATTTTAATCGGAAATTTTGCTGCTTTGTTTCTACTGATGCATTTCAGTTAGGTATATGGTATTTATTACAAAACGACTCGCCTTGACTGTACCTTTACCAGTTTACGGTTAATCCAGCTTTCATACATCATCAAAAAACTGGAAAAATCAAGTTTAGTATATAGCGGGAATATATCAACGGACAACAAAGAAGGTTTTATTAAAAAAGTTACATTTTCTGTAGTTTGCTCACACATTCTTTATTAAGGGATATTATGGTTGATTTCACGTTCCCCCTAAAATGTAATAATACTATATCACAATGGAAAATCAGTTTCTCTTTATTGATACACAGAATTAGACGAACTTTACGACACGCCTATATTGTACAGGAATAAGTTTCTATAGTCGTTGCTATATTTTATAAATGCTTTTCCCACATTGAAAAAATAAATATATCCAGTGGAAAATAAATAACAATAACTTTTTATATCAAAAGGCACATGCACATGGTGTTCTAGAAAATTTTAGGCAAAGTGTCATTTATTATTAAATGTATGTAAACCATACAAGACGTTTTTAAAAAAATGAGAAACAGTTGTGCCAAATGAGGCTAGCAGCAATTAAATTTACGAGTTACTTAAAAAAGTTAAATTGTAAAATTTTTACAATAATTTTCTTATATTTTCAGTAATTGTACTCAAAATTTAAAAAAAGACGGCTTTTCATGTGATAAATAAGACGAATACCTGATTAATTTTGCAAACTTAAGAAATATGTTAAACGCAGTGTTCTCTAGACAAAAAACTTTTGTTTCCAAAATTTCAGTATAGTTACTCAAAAAATCTAATCAAAACACTTTCTCAGGCCTATAACTTCTTAAGGAAGCAACATTTTGCGAAGGAGAGCTGATTTGAATCACTTTATTTTCATTGCAGGAAACTACCATTAAAATATGGTCGAATATTTGCAAAACATAATTCCAGAAAACAACTACTCTGCGTACTATTGCCCCGACCAGCGTTGAATTACACTTAAAAATCTTATAATAAACAGCCAAAGTCATTCGTCAGGGGCTATCCAGTAATATACCGGTACGCCAAAATGTAGCAAGCCATGCTGGACCTCATAGATCACAAATTAATGAAGCATGAACATACTGAAGACACCATTGAAAGCGCCCGATCTCTATCGCAATTCGGCGATAACAATTTTTGCAAAATAGAATTCCAAAAAATAACTTAATCGAATATTTGTTATATTTTAAACTTAACAAAACGTATATTTGTTGAAAGTGAGATAAAAATTGCTGAAGTTATATGCCATCTTTATTTATTTCTACAAAAGATGTTTAAAGTTGTCTCCATTCACTTGCAAGTAAGCTTGGGTTCGTTGAATCCAATTTCCACGCAGTAGTTCCAAAGTTCCTGCTTCCTGCTGTTCCCGAAGACCAACATTATCAGCAGCCTCGTGGATCTTTTGACGCAATCACGATATCAATTATTTTCTACTTTTTTCTCCATCATGTAGCATCTTTACTTACGGAGAATTTTTAAATACTGATAACCGGTGATCTGTCCGGTTTGTCAGTATGAACTCTCCGATCAATCCCTGCGGAGAGGGTGGCTTAAAGGCTACAGCACTTAGGCCCAATTAGACTCCTTGTACGTCCTCCTATTAAGAGATGAATCCACCTGAGTCATCAACTAACATAATAAGTTGAAAAGGTGGTGACGTTGCTCAGGGGGATCTCTCTAATGTAGGCCATAGAAGCCCCAATACGCATTTTCTTATTGACAAGATGCATTCACAGAGTGCATGGAGTACTGTCGTAATAAATATGATTACTTGACTAACAGTGAACAGTTTGAATACCTGTCAACAGGCCTAGACATGACCAAGTACTTTTTGGCTGTATCCTTCCTAGGGTTATTCTAGGAACTCCTTAGAAAATTTACAGCTATTTGTTTCATTCCACCGTTTCCTAAACTCTTTGTGGGTGTTTTCTTTGATAAATTCAACAAATGCTAACAACAGAAGCAAACTGAACAAGCTCAAAAATATTGAGAGCCGATGCACCCCTAGCCTGCTTGTCAGCCACTTTATTGCTATTGCACCAATCGTGTTCCTTTGCTCAGCATACAGGTACGCCGTTGTTGATTGAGGTCATTATCGGTGGCTGATGGCATTCTCACGCTGATCTAGTTGTTATCTTATGATTACGTAAGATCAGTAGTGATTGTTTACTATCTGTGTTGATTCTGATGGTTTTGCCCGTTGAATGTCTACGGGCAATTTCTTTGGTGGCTATGGTTATACCTACTAATTCCGTTTGTACCACGGTGGCATGCCTATCCATTGCCTACTGATATAGTATATGTAAGGATCTGGAATAAATCCCACATCCTGCACCTTCCTTCATTTTTGATCCGCCTGAGATGTTGATTACATCTTTGCTGGCAGTCTCATTCCTGCTAAGTACCGTGTAGGGTCTGTCAAACACAAATTTGGTAGAAATTGTGTACTTGCAAAAGGTACATCTTCCTGACTATCCCATTCCACAGACAACTCCTAATTCTCCACATCCTACATCTAGTTCAATATCAGTGTTCTTAAGGCGAAATATAATTATCGCTGACACTTTTTTAAATAAATATTCAAAGGTGGCAGACATAGCATCACCTCACCTATGGTGGGTGTCTTAATTATGCTTAGACAGGCAATTACTTGTACCTGGCTGAGCTTTTGTTTAGCACCAGGACTATAGGCTAACATTGGTTTCACAATGGCAGTGTATATTAACCTTTGGTTTAATTCTTCAGTCCTGCGGCACTGCTCTTAGGATATGTACGTTTTTTTAGTCTTCATTCGAAATTAAGATTCCATGTTAGGTTAGGTTAGGTTAGGATATGTACGTTTTTTTTAGACTTCATTCGAAATGAAGATTCCATGTTAGGTCCATTTGTGACTCCAATTTGTGGAGTTGGCAATCGGATCACCCACGATAAAAATCAGACCTGCACTGGCGCTCTTTTCACAGTATTAAAAAATGATCTACGAGCACCCTTTTTATCATCTATTTATATACAAGACTTATACTGCAATACATAATAGAAGAATCTAATTTATTGTTTTCAGATGTTGTAAATATTTCCAATATTAATAATGATAATAAAAACAATCTTCTATTCTATCTATGTCTACAATTTCAACAATTATTCCCAGAATAATAAATATTTAAATCTATATACATAATATTATTTGGATTATATTATACGAAGGAGCAAATTGATCACAATGGAAGCCTACATACAATTATCAGTGACGTTGTGGGTAGCGCAGGGATAGCCTAATATAAATTTATCATCACAGTAAATTTTCACCTCACTATAGATTTTACACTCTCCACTGGAAACGCTTCTCTATTATTAAAGTTATGTATTTTCTGTTTATGTGCCCATTATACGCTATATTTTGCTTGGAGCAACCTCTATAATATATATTTTACAATAGCAAGTACTCGTATAATGAAAATTGCTGTGTACCTACGTTTCAAAATATTAAAATAAAATTTAACGGTTGAAAATAAATTTTATTAACAAAAAAAAGAGAATTAGTCAACATATGCATAAAGGTTTTTATTTCATTTTTCCCTAAGAAAAAATGGAGTTTAATATAATATATTTTAAGTTTATGATAATATAAAATATTATTTTGGCTAGATATTCCTATTGTGAATATATAAATAAATCATTGCGTATAAATTATTATTAATTTTCTAAGGGTAAGGCATTTCTCCATATCCAGTAAACACACATTGTAAATTTTGTATACTATTTTATTTACAATCATACCTTTTAAACGCAAATGACGGTTTTTGTAACAAAAATAATTACGTGAAAAATTAACAAAGTAAGATCCTTGCATAACCAGATTACAGATAAAAAAAAACGTCAAACTGACATTTTGACAATAGTTTGACTCTGGTACTAAACTCTATGTTTTGAATATATCTAGTGTCTTCCTGACTATACATAATAATTTAAATATATTATATACTGGGAAAATTTGTGAAATTATAGAACAAACAACATCGAATTTTATGTACGTTTTGGGTTCTCTATTTACCTATAATCAGAAAAAACATATATTTAACTAAAACAATACAACATTTTATAAACACCAACTGTTGTTTTTTTTTAACAAATAACTTATACGTAAAATATTTTTTCACAACAATTAAGTAGGTATACAAAAATATGTGTTTTTTTTATATGGGACAAACTAAATAATATTTATATAAACGTATTTACAACTATAAATATAATATTTCTACCAATAAAATAAATTTCACCGCTTTTTCACAACATGCAACAAAAATAACCACATTTTTAATTTTGATAACGTAGAAATTCTGAACGGTTAATGTAATTTTCAAAAAAGAGTTATGAATGACTAACTAAAAAGAAATATTAATTCTATTACTATACCTATATTGAAATTTATCATATATATATTTTGATTTAATTAGCAATTAACTTTTAATGTTGCAGATTTTTACGCTTTTTATATAAGAAAATTAGAAATTTAATGTTTGATTTTTCGCTTCATTAAAAATTTATTGTATGACTTTGTTTTTTGCATTCCTAAATTCCTATAAACTTACGATTTTTCTTTAAATGTCTTAAAAATTTCATTTTGTTTAGAACTATAAAACTATATGCAACAAATATCTGGTTTGAAACAAAAATGTATGTTTTAATAATTATTTTACATACAATTTGTGAATTATTTGTTTAAAAAGAAAGCTTGTTGATATTTATAAAATTTTGAATTGTTCTAGTAAAATATTTTTTCTGATGACGGAAAAATAAAGAACCCGAAATGTTTCGGTGTTTTTTGTTCTACAATTTGATCATTATGCCCACTAAATAATATATTTGAATTATTTTGAATAGATATAATTTTCTTTAACATCTCTTAAAATATTTATTTATATGTTGTGTTTCCTGTATCATGTATTCGATATTGACGTTATGAATTTAAATGTTTTAAAAGAAAATTTGAAACAGAAAAGTGAACTATATGTATTTTCAAATGTGTTCATGAATCGATAAAAGTAACATTTGAATGTACTAAAATACCTTATAGTTGTGAGAGTACCGAATACGTTAAAAAACGTATATTGAACGTGTTTCAGACACAAAAATTTTACGTGTATTCTACGTAAGCAATTTTGAAATAGTGTTAGATCATAATAAACGTTTTATCACAGCATAGGTAGACCAGCAGTTTCACTCCGTTGTCGACACTTTGAACTGCTTTTAGTTTTCTGCGGTGACCTCGAAATGTGAGTGCGATAGCGCATCCGATAGAATTTACAGGACCGGAATAAGAATTTTTTATTTGCGCGTGAAAGGGTAGTTATTCCACATGAAAGTTTACGTTATATCTATCCATATTATGTAATAATTCATTATACAGTTATTAATAGGTAATTTAACATGTATTATATACTATACTCATTTACTGCTACTAAAAAAAGTGTGAAAATTCGATTTACTTCTTTGGACACTTTAAACAAAGAGAGTTTAAAATATATATTATTGCACTACAAAAGATTTTTATTTATTTACTTACTTTTTTTGTTGTTAACGATAATTACATTTTTTTGGAATTTTTTTAAATTTACAATTTGACGTTTGAAATTTAGTGGACAAATAATTTATTATGATTTTTTTTTGTCTTAAATTATCTACGTAAACCAGAAGACAAGTATTTTTCAGAACAGAAAAATTATGTTTACTTAACTTTGAAAATTGTTAAATTGGAGATAAAAGTGCAGTAAAATGTAAATTTAGAAAAAAATTATTTTTTATTATTTTGTTTTGAGACTTACTCTCATTATAGCGACTACAAGAAATATGATCAGCTCCATAATTTGAAGATGAGCCGTCTTGTGCAGGAAACGTTGGACCGGCCTTTTTGCGTAATCTATTGCGTGAATCGTTAGAAAACATATTATTTTAAAAATGTATTTGACATAGTTTGTATGAACTATTACTAATCCTGAGCAGGTTTTCTAATAAATCTTCTCTATTAGAAGCCTCTTCACAGAACTTTGCTCTAAAATAAAAATTTGTATTTGTGAAAAATATAAATATGTATAATCTCGCGACAAGAATTCAGACAACTTACGTCATACGAACAAATGAATAATTCATTGTATTTTCATCAAAATATTTAAGAAACTGCAACTGATAGTAATAAAACTATATACTACACTATAAGTTTGCATTATATATTGCACTAAATTGCAAAAAATCATTGTTTTTAACGCGATCAAATATCGAAAATTACGTTGACAATAAAAACAAATGTGTAACGTCAGCCGTGACGTAAAACGTCTGAATTCTTGACGCGAGTATATTTTAAACTTCACTTTCATGGGAAGTATTTATATTCCAATGTTATACTTAAGAAATAAGTTAATAGGTAAGACAATAGCAGTAAAATATCATTTATGATTTGTACAGTATATTATAGATTATTTATTATTTATTTATGCCTTTAGGAAATTTAAAGAAACTTTACTATTATAGATGATATATTTAAACATCTAACTGCTGCGCAGCGACTCGTTCCTCGATCAGACTCAATATATTGCTTTAATACGGCTCTGTATAACCGATGTTCGCACTCCCAGATTTGGATGTAAACTGAGGTCTCTGCAGCTTGAAATGGATGCGCGAGCTGCTATGCGCGACTTATTATTTCGGCCCGAGTGTTTCTACTGGTCTCCCTATACTGTGGTTTTATACAATTTGAATATACAGGGGACAAAAATAATTTTATAAAAAAATATCAACTGTAAAACCTGACAAGGAAAAGCATTCATTCACCGACCGAACAAGAAATTGAAAAAAAAATCCAATGAATGATTATTGATACAATTAATTTGTTGTTTTAATTAATAAAATACTTTGACATACATGATGTTATAACAACAAGAATGGACCCGTCTTACCCAGTTTCTACAAAGTAACATCAATGTTTCTGCATCTTGTTCGTTGTGAGCTTGTAAGTTATTGGCAGCATCTATGATATGTTTGCGTAAATCATCAATAGTGTCCAGTTCGGTGGGATACACTTCAAGTCCAAACGATTTAAAGTCAGGAAATCGTGCCGGCTGTGGTACGGGTCCTCCTCTTCTAATTCTTTGGTATTAATGTTTGGACACGCTGTACATGGTACGGATATATTTGCGTCTCGTGTATGATACGCCTAGACGCCCTGGACCTCCATTTTTCACTCACTGTACACCGCGGTAAAAGCAGCTGCATTTGATACACGTTCTGCTAAAGCATTTTCACCTCACAATCAGTTGCCATACAAGTAAATCATTTTAACGATATTAACTCCGTTTCTCATTAACTATTCTCAATTTTTTTTAGACAAATTGTGTGTCACCTTGTACATGTACCTGTGTATTGGGTATTTAAAAATTTTAGAATTATTTTTGACCCATCAATACGTTATCTGGTCAATTTATTTTAAACAACAGAGACACATATAATATGTTTATGTGAGCCTTGTTTTTAATCGAATTTACTCTTACATTTTGCGATACGTTGTACATTACATGTATCACAACTGCAATTATCATCTACTACTACTACTACTACTATCAACAACTTTATGCCATTCAAAATTTCTCGGGAATATTAAGCATACCGCATCCTGATGGACGCACTCAATTAATGTCTAGGCGGATATCTACTAGTCAGCATCTTAATATCATTTCTACGGCATTGTAACCCAAGTCCGTCGTTGTAACATTGGAAATAGAAGCCACAATGTAGGAGCCACAAAGCCGAAGTTTTGCAGAATGTGGGAATATAGTCCCTAAATAATCTTATGCAAACATACGAAATCTTAATTGGCTTGAACATTTGTTTGTCTTATTTAACCGACGAACTAAACTCAAGTCCGATTTGGAGTTTCCGTAAAATTGTCGCTACTGGTATTATAATTTCATGGGACGATGTTAACTGAAAGCCTTGTTAGTAGACAGCAGTCATGATGCTTATTATGCTAATTATCTGTAAACGGATTTTCATCTACCGTCCCAGTTTCCTATCCCTTTTTTTCAACATATTAAAAAATGGTAATACTGAAGTGTGACAATTGATTCAATTATACATCAGAGATGATCTACAAATCTATATGCTGGTAAATTGTGTTATTCAGGAACATCTAGTATATACAAAGCAGTAGGCTTGTTCAGCATTCTTTTTTTCATAAATCTAAAGTACAAAGAAAAAAATAATAGATCTGTAAAATATTAGAATTTTATTCGCAAGTTTAGTACTTTAAAATTCATTACAAATCTCCACCGCGGAAGAATGGGGCTTGGCCTGGCACTACGTCATTATACGCATATGTCTAGCGATTGCGCTCGACTGCTTATTATATGTATTTTCGGGGAATTGCCCGTAATGCATACTGCTTGTTTGATTATGAGTGAAAAAAAAATAAATATTGCAAAACATCGGAATGCATAAATATAAATAGAAATGATTTGGGAAAAGTATTTATTTGTTTGCCAGTGTACTAAAAGCAAACAAGTGCATGGCAATGTGCAATGCTGAGATCTGATAATTATTAACACAAAAAATAAAAAGCCGTTATAGAAAAATTATTGCGTGAAAATTCGGCAAATTCGATCAAGATGTGGTTTTTATTCTTTAATTTGATCTATAGTGATTTTGCGAGTTGTTAAGCTATGGCCTAGGTAACTGGTCGCTGCCAGTAACAAAATAAACTTGCACATCCCTACTCTTAGTCAAGTCTCGAGTCGACTACAACTCTAAAATCTGTATACAAGTTTGCAATGGAACTGAGTAAACTGTTAGTTAAACAATTACCAATCTATTAAATCAGTTGTCCTCAAATTTCAAGATGAGTGGTAAAGTATGAATCAATATTTCAACACTCAAATTTTCAAAGCGATACTTCAAACAACATCATGACTCATTGACAGAGTGAAAGGTAAACAATAAATGTCAGATATTTGAGTTTTGCTATAACGAACACAAAGACAAACACGATAACGATGGTTCAAAAATTTGTTTACAGCATTAATGGTATTGATCAATTCTCGTTCAAGTATGTATGCTTAACAAATATTTAGCAACACACCAAATGACCGTTCATATAATGACAGTGTAATTAGTTGATGTTCGAATAACACGGCTAATATACACATATCATCCTCCAAATGGTGTCAATACAGTACTCCGCTATGAAAACAGTGAATTTCCAAGTTTTCTAAGTTGATATTTTCTTTTATTTGTGTAATATATTGCTGCTCGTTAGTATCAATATTAACTATTTTTTAACAAATAAAAATATATGCATGTGATTTACAAGGCAATTGACTGTGGTCAGTGTGTAGTAATGCGATCACAGCAATAATCAATATTGGCAACCAGTAAACAATTAAGTTAGGTACTCTATATGCTTACACGGTAGCCGCATTAATTGAAATTTGTTTGAAGAAACGTTACTTCAGCTAGAAGTGATAATTTAGAAACTATTTTTAATCAGAATGTCCACAAAATTGTAGTGAAAAAAAATATATCAAATTGTACTGTGTACTATTATAAATATACAGGGTGTAACAAAACACTAGGTCATCCCATTTAATGCGTATTTTGGTAGAAAAGCATGGCGATTTAACCCTACTTGCCCATATACAAAAACGTCTCCCTTAAAAGAGTTAGAGTGTTAAAGTTAAACTTTTAAAATTATTTTTTTGCTATAAATTGTTCAGTTTTTCACGTATCACTTTGGAACTTTGTAGAAGCACGATTTTTTGCGTTGTTACACTTTTAAATAGCAGGACTTCTTCAGAAATTTGTAACTTTTATATAAGATAGTTTTTATCGATCTAGAGGATTTAATCATGATAGTCTTCTAAAAAGCTTATGTTGAGAATCACTGGATGTGACTCATGATTTTGCACTGGTTCGTTATCTTCACAATAGCATCCCTTATTTATACATAACATATTGAACATTGAGCAGCTAAGTTGATGCTCTTCTTTAAGTCAAATACGTTTTCGAGATTTAAGTGGCAAGTCTCTTCTTCTTATATTTCCGGAACTGTTGGTCTAAACGACAAAATGTATTTTACAAGAAAGGTTTAGACACCACCGCCAACAAAAGAATCAGCATCAAACTCCATAAGATCGATTAATTCAATACTGTCTCAACTGAGAACGTATAGATTATAAGTGATTATGTATTTCTTTGAACTCCGGTCGTGCCTGCATTTACCAATCTCTAAGCCATCCCACTGAGTAAAACACACGTGGTTGCAGTATTTAAAATATATTCGTTTCTGAAGTTGTAGACGTTCGGCATTTAGCATAGAATTTTGAGTAATTTTTATCAATTCGATATAATTTTGGAATCGTTGCAAAGCTAAAAGACAGACTTACTTTCCTCGTGTAACCAATTTTCGATTTAAGCCTTTATTTTTAAGCAAATAAATTGTAAATATGACGATTTCTTGCACAGTTTAGCCATTAAATTTAAATAATTAAAAACTAATTTCGAAAAAAATATTTCCCAGCCTTAGGAAACAACTTTGTCTTTTAATTATTATTTTATTTGGGCCCCTATGTTTATTCGTTGTCTAAATAAGTGTTATGGGCCGAGCGTAAAAAATCGGTTTATTTCAAGCGCGCGACGGACGAAAAAACACCCTGTATTTTAGTAGATTCGATATCAAACAAAAAAGTCAGCGCCATTCTGAACCAACGACTATTTAACTTATTACTTAAACAAACGTGACGCATCTACTGTAATTTTTCCTACGTTTATTCTCATCAGATTCCTCGAAGGAGAGGAATCAGCAAGATATGAAAAGAAATCGCGATCAATTCTGTGAGAAGTGGACAGAATCTGACGGAAATAGGTTTGGAAATTGTAGAATTATAGTAAACACAATACAATCAGATATAACATTGATCAGTTGACAGCGAACATCTCCAGCATAAATTGACCATTTGTCGAGGTTTGCATCGGGAAAAAGTGGAGAGGCTACAAAAGGAGCTAGCCGTCCGCTGAGGTGGAAATAATAAACTGTAATATCAGCCGTCTGTCAAAGATTCGGGATAGGCATAAAGAAGAGCAAGTTATTTTTCACCAGCGGCGGGTTTTTATAACGATAAAGGCTATTTATAGCATATGAATATACAGAATGTTATTGATAATGGGGTTTTGCTTTAACTCATTTTTATGAATACAAAAATAAACCTGAATACCCTTTCAGCATAGTTTAAAGATATTCTAACCTCTTTTTTTGGTATAGTCAAAATGTCGCGATTTTTGCCATATATCGAGTACACTTATAAAAGGACTATTTATAATATTGTTGTGGTACATTAGAATAGCTTGTTAGATATATAATTTGTAAAAAGAATGCGACAGACAAAACAAACAGGGTGTTTCAAAATGACATGAGGATATTGCTAGAGCTGACAACATTGAAAAATAAAGGGGGTTTGCTTAATATACGTAAATTAAATCATTTTTTAAAAATACACATATTTTTTCAAAATTCGACACAGGTATGTTTTTCGTGGTGCTGAACACGCTGGTGTTATGACTTGTTCTGTACAAAAGCAGAACTTTTTTATTCTGTAACTTTTTTAAGATACGTTTTCTCATTCTAAATTACATGATATTTGCTTTCTTTTATATACTATAAGGTTTTATACTTGTTAATGATACTAGTTCGATATGGACACTATAATGAGTGATTTAGTTTCATTAACTAAGTTCATATCAGGCAATATCTGTAATTAAACTGACTTATCAACTGTATTTGTGCCAAACCCCGAACTCTTCCATTGATATGTCCTATTTTGTATAACAGAAATTTCAGTGTATCGTTTATTCTTTGATTTGTGTATTAATTTCTACTTCTAGTGCATATTGTAAACTTGTTAAGATTTTAATCTGCTTTATTTGTTACACGCTACTACATAATAATAATATATGCCATATATCATACATGCTTAAAATTACTCGGGGAATCCAAAAATTTAAAAATATATGGGGTGTTCCATTTGAAATAAGTTGATAAGCATTTCCAGTGTAACTGGAAGTTGCCACGAAATATATTTTTAAATGGCGCATATGATACTAACAGTAATGGCAAAGTTTGCATTAAATACTTTTAGAAACACCGTGCATGTGGCGTGCCCAATAAAAGCAGTAACACCTGGTATAATGAAATGGTCAGTTATTTTGAATCATTCTAGAACATTTCTTTATCGCAACCCAAATATGTTTTAGGTCTAGGTACACCAAGGCAAGTATTCAGAGTTAACTATGACTAAGTACAAAAATTTTAACCACGTGCTCAGGGAGGCCTAAAAGACAATAAAACATTTATTTCGGAATTCTACCTCGATGTTTTAAAAATGGGGCAAACCCCTTTTTTCCTACGGAAAGTCGGCGCCTATGTCGATCAGTCATCGTCTAAGATGGCTACATATGTCAACTACCATGCTGTCGTTTCTCACAACGTTGCCGAATGTAGAAACAACGAAAGTAAACATTTTTATTAATAATAGTACCTAAGTACATGATAGATAACAGCTAATCCATTTAGCTACAGTATTTTGCATTCGTTTTTCGTTCCTTCGTTCCAAACTGGCAAAATTTCATTTTCACTCATTACAGGTCCGTCAGAATTACTCGCCACAAAATACACACTTCGCGTATAGTTAATAAATTGCCCATTTATTTTAAGAAAATTGATTGGAAGAAATACTAACAGAAAACTTCGAATACACCCGTGGCAGTTTTTCATTTAGAAAATTTTGTCCGATAACTGTAACTCCACTGCATTGCTCTCAACTCTAGAAAATATGTCCACGTATGTTTAAAGAAAATTGTGGAAAACTGCACATGTCCCAATATATCGCAACTATCCATTATCCAGTGCTACCATATCGTGTTTCTCATTAAATAATCTAGTATTTTGTAAATAAAACTTTCTTTAAAAGCGTCGTAAATAGTTACACGTGGCAACGCGGTGCTGTCACTACCTTTGACAACTTTGACTTTGGCAGAATATACCTAACCTCGCAGCTGACAGGCGGCATAGTCGTCGAGAAATTAGGGGTTAATATGGTTTTGAAAATAATTTTTTTCGCTCTATAGATAAGTTTGGAATTTTTTTGAAGGGTGATACCGTTAACTCGGAATTTTTCCTATCTCCTCATAAAATATTTGTATTAAGTCATAGTTACCCCTGTATTTACTATTTAATGTACTTGTTAAGGAAAATCCAAGTGAAATTCAAAGATCAGATGGGTATGTTAACGGTATTCTACAAAATAGAAGTGAACACAATTGAGGAATGGAGGAACCGAAAACAATGCAGAGTTTGCACGTAAATAAAGTGCGTTATTTACTAGTTGTATTCACGAACGGTTTGTCGAAAATTTAAACTGGATTCAATTAAATACCTTAGGAATAGTAAATCCAATGTCTTAGTACAACTTAACAACCAAACTCAATTTAGTTAAATCGTAGTTAAATTTCATTATGCGGTTGAATGAATAGAGAGATTCAGAACGTGTGTACAAATAAACAACGACATTTTTCTTAAACATATCTACCAAATTAAAATACTTCAATTTTGATTACACCTTGTATTTTACTTGAAAACCTGAAACAAAATACATAAATTGAAAGTTGTATAACAATTGAGTTGTGCAAAAAATAAACAGTATCTGGATTTGTAAACATTTTATAACATTCAATACTTAAGTTTACACAGTATAGTTAATACCTAACAAAAATGAACATTAAAAAATTATTATACTATCCTACTGTTTATTTATTTATTTATTGTAACAATCAACAGACCAATACGGTCCAATTACAGATTGTGTTTAGCGTCAAACGCATATAAAAAGACAAATTTTAAGTAAAAAAATAAAAAAAAATACACAGAATAACGTAACTAAACTAAACTAAAAAATAGACCATAACTAAACAAGCTAGTCTAGCCTAATTGACAAATATATATATATATATATATTATTTTGCAGACCATTTTTCAATTTATGTAAAATTGCATTAAAGTTATCAGCAAATATATCACAATTTGTCCGCAATGTATTATAGTTTAAGCACATATAGTAAGTATGGGTGACTTTAATTCATAATTTGTTCTGGCTATTTGACAATAAAATGTTCTGTAGTATCGAGTTTTTTGAAAGGGTACACTAATATTAATTTTACTTAACATGAGTTCATCTTTAATGTTGTAATGTAAAAGTTTATAGAGATATAATATTCCTTGGACAATCCGTCTATTATGTAATGTTTGCAAGTTATTATTTTTTAGCATTTGATGGTGGTAGTTATGTGTTGCATTATATTGTCTAATCATTCTGTATGCTAAATGTTTCATAAATCTTTTTTGCACATTTTCAGTCATTTGTATATACTTAACATAAAATGAGTTCCATACAATTGAGCAATATTCAAGATTTGACCTAACATAACAATTATATAACATTATCAACGTTTTATTATTTCTAAAGTTTGAACAATGAGGAAATTGCATGATTTTTCCAGATACGTGCAGAAGAAATAATATATTATTTTAATCGAAATGGCGTTTGTCCTAGACAATTTCGTGGAAAAATAAGCCTAAAACGTTATTTAAAAATTTAGTATGGTCACTCCTCCCACAAACTGGTCGCCGCAATAGCGTAGACCTATGACGTCAGACGCCGTTCATAAGTGTATTACCTAAATACAGCAGTGTGCTTTAGTTTATATCTGTATACGATTTCCATGCTTTCGGTCAACGCAGTACATTCGTTTAGAAGAGTTCATTTGTCATTTGTGATATTATTAGGTTTTATTGTGTTAAATAGACATTGGTATTGAATAAAGTTGCAAAATACAGTGCCTAATAAAACATGCCAAACCACCATACCAAAAAAAAATGAAACAAAATTGTGGTGTAAGGCGATGAAGCGCGACGAAATGAAGCATTGCAACATTGTTTGCTTGCTAAGACCATTTTAATGTAAGTTTTATTGGAAATATAGATAGGTTTTAATTCATCGAAAAAATTAAAACGTAAAGTTGTAAGGAACCAATTAAATTACTTTTATATTAAACTACCATAATGTATACAGAGGTTTAGAAAATCAGTGGTAAGGCACTTATACTTACATTTTTTTCTCATTTGTTGTATTCAGCGCTTCCTTCCGATTCTAAATAACATGTTCTGTGTTTGCACCTACCATTTATATTATGTCGAATGTTATTTGAGATATTTATACAATTTTTGCTATTTGACTTCGCTACATTAAATTACCTATCTTATTCTGAAAACATAATAAGCAAAAGTAATAAATAAGGGTTTTATCAAAATGTTTAAGGAAAATTAAAATCAGTATTAAATAGCAATAAAGATGTATTAAATTAAATGTTAAATATCATATGTCATTTCAGTACTTATTGCAAATTAAAACAAGTTGTGTAATGTGAAATCAGATGTTATAATTTTATAAATACCTCAAGCAAGACCAACTATCTGGTACTTGCCCAACAGTATTAACGCCGTAATTGTCACGAGCGGATCTATATTGTAAACAAAGGAATAAGTTAGTTTAACAATACCGTAACTTCACCACATCACCTCTAATAATTATGGCATTACCTACACATATTTCGCGAGGTGTACCCCAGGGATCAATTGTAGAGCCTTTACTGTTTTTACTTTTTATAAACGATCTGCCATGTGTCACTTCAAAAGTCTCATAGTAATGTTCGCAAATGATAAATCTTTTTTAAATGTAAATAACAATATATCTTCTACTCAAGCATTTCTTACGGTATTGTTTTTTGGGGATCATCTTATTTTGCTGAAAGGGTGTTCAAATTACAAAAAAGCTATATGAAACATTGTTGGAGTGAATAACCGCATTCGTGTAGACTATATTTTAAGAATTTACAAATACTACCTCTAGCTTGTGTCTATTTAACTGAAATACTTGTATATGTTAAATCCAACCGTAATAGTTTCATATACAGGGTGTCCCAAAATAGAAGGCCATACCATTAACCACATATTCTTTGGACAAAAATAATGCGACTTTCCTTATGCCATTTTTTATTTGAGCGCCCCTGTTTCAATATGCAGGGTGTTAAAGTTACATTTTAAAAAACTATTTTTGTTAATAATCCCATTGTTTTGTAAGATACACACTTGAAATTTTGCACGTACTTTTATCTTATTCCGGCATACTTTTCATGTAATTTTGGTGAAAAAAATCGAAGGGTGAATGGAGGTAACGGAGGTATGCAGTACCCTTTATCCCCTCCAATTATTTCTAAGTACGCCTATGCACCTTTTTCTTGAAATATTAAATAATATAATTTTCTTCTGATCATTTCACCTCTTTTGTAATTTTTTGTTTAAATGGGATTATTAACAAAAATAATTTTTTAAAATGTAACTTTACTACCCTGTATATTGAAACAGAGGCGCCCAAATAAAAAATGGCATAAAGAAAGTCGCGTTATTTTTGTTGAAAGAATATGTGGTTAATAGTATGGCCTTCTATTTTGGGACACCCTGTATAATAGTCGTTATCATGAGTATAACACCCGTGGACAAAATAATTTACTTGCACCCAATCATAACTTAGTGAAAACAGACCTAAATATACAGGAATCAATAAAATTGTATAATACATTACCCCAAAAATATAAAGAAACTAATAATGTAACAAATTTTAAAAATAATATAAAAAAACGTTATTGAAACACTGTTTTTACTCTTTTTAAATACACCTTCCTATTAGTTATTTTGTTTTAATTTATTTAATTATTAACAATGTAAGTATTTGTTGATTAGTAGGTGTAACTGTTGTTTACTAAAGTTTTATTCATTATAATGTAACTTTTTGACGACTCCTCTACCTGTATTGGTCACATGGATAACAAATATTATTATTATTATTACACAGTCTACATTACACTATGTATGTATACCTACAAATGCCACAAAAATGCAATAAACAAACGCCTGTTTACATCACCAACACCGTAACCTACACCTGAATCCACGAAGACAAACCGCCTTGAACCGTGTGTAACGTCACACAAATGATATCACATTTTCGGCCACGTGGTTTTGTTTATTGTATGGCAATTTATTAATATTAATATTTTAATTATTATGTGATTATTGACACCAGACACATATTCTGACGTTTCAATGTGTTTGAAAGATTATCTGTAGCACATTTAAAACCAACATAAAATTCATGTAACCTCCCCATTGTCTTCATTTACGTTACATTTTGCTGTAATATTGCCTAGAAGTTGAATCAGTTCATTTTTTACAATACTTTTAAGAATAGCTTCTATTAAATTACATATATGCAAATTTAATGGCAGCACATATTTGGCAGTTTTTTCGTTTCATTTCACAGAAGAAGAGTGTAAAGAAGGTCCTTGCAAAAACTATTTCAGCTGGTGCGATAAAAATTCATCACCTCTCTACTTTATATTGGAGGAGATATATGGGGCCCATTTTCCCTGATTAAGTAAAGCTCCGTTTGGACAGAAAAAGCCGAGACAAAGATGCAAAGTGGTTTAAGGGGATCCGCCCGCTCGGGTCACCCTAATAGGATTATGTTCTGCTGGTTGACTCGATCCGCGCCATATAAACTTATAAATTGTTGTGTGAGGGCTTTGTAAATGATAGCTAAACATACACTACTTCTTCAGAACGCAGCAAGGCCAGGCTCCGAATGGCCCCCAATTTTTTTTTTTCCAGAAGTAGGAAATTTAAATATTTTTCGTATTGGCGCTAAACCGTTATATATGGTGATTTAACTGCCCCAAGAACAGATAAATGAACGCAATAACATGGTGCGACTGCTGAATATGTTCATTGTCTGTGCATATTTTTCAATGTCTGCTGGTGTAAAAAGAGTAGGTACCAAGTAATCTACCAAAATTTCATATCGTTGTACTGAAGTCATCTAAATCATTAGATCTTTGTTTGTGTACTTTATCTTTCATACAGGGTGTCCGCAATATAAGTGCTTTTTTTCTGCATGATAAATTGTAATGACGTCAATATTGTAATAATTCGTTACTAAAGAATCGCTACTTACTAATAATCGAAGTAATCGAGTATTGGTTTTATAGAGTAATCTTTACATGATTACTTGCTGTGTTCAATAACACACACTACACAACTATGAGTACGGATACGAATATCAGGTTAGAAATAATATCACACTACAGTAACGACTATTTGATTATTCGCTGACTCGGACCTCGGTGCTAGTACTTACCACGTTCGATAATTATACTGACTTCAAATAGAAGTGGTGTTATACCCGGCTAAAGATAATACCTAATTGTGGTATAAGGTGATAGCAAAAAAAAATGATCATAAAATAATCAAATAAAAGACCAAGTAAATATTAGATACGACTGTATTAGTAACAAAAAAAAGTCAACAGACCAAAAAAGAAAATGATTTATATTGGACATAAATTAATGATATATATTGTTATTATTTTTAATGGGTGTATGTATGTTTGTTTTTAATTAAATTATTTTTATTATTTATTTTTAGTTTTAATTTTTAAATATTTTATTATATATTTAATGTCAAAATTTGAATATTAATGTTGTTGGGCGCCTTGATCCTTTTATGTATTATGTTTTATGAGTGTATGTTGTGTTTAAATTTTACTTTTTCAATACAAACCTTTTACTTTAATTTTTTTTATCTTTTTATCTTACCTTATTTATACAATTTTTTTTATTTATCCCTTGCTAGACACAGTTTTACAAATCAAGCAGCAAAAAGAAACCTAACTCAGGAATCGGTTCAAAAGTATGCAGGGTTTTTATTTTATAACAGGTGGTAACACAAATAAATATTAGTGGTTTTTTGTTTTAAAATTAACTTTAAAAACAATAAAGAATATTTTCTAATTAAGGCTACTCCTCTGATGATAATTTTACCAAACCACTATAAGTTAGAACTTTGTTATTTAATTTAATTAAAATTTTAGAAATTATACTAATCCATATTCTTTAACTTGTAATGGTGGTTGCATTACTACAGGAAGTATTTATTTAATATGATAATACAGAGGCCTAATATATTACTAAAATAATGGCTGTTCATGCATTACAGATATTATATAGTCCCAGTGAATTTTTGTGAATATTGTTGCTCATATTGCTTGGATTTGACTTATTTTATACAGGTAAGTCCTGTGGCTTATTCTTAATACTTTGCAAAGATTGAAATAATTGAGATCTCTTTTAATTTACTGTAGCTATAGAAATTTAGAGTGCACTTTATTTTTTTAAGGTACCTGATGTTGGAAAATTTAATTATTTTCCTTTCTGGAAGCTGGAAACTGTCTGGAAACTGGAAACTGTCCTGTAGGATTCTATGGAACTGCCAATTTTTCTGGAGATGATTGATATTTTTCTGTCGGTGGCAAAATAACTTATATATTTTGGTGGTGAGTCGATATTTTTTTGATTTATACTTGTTTGTTCTAATAAAATTTGTAGATTTTCGGGAGCTCTCTTGCGATGCTGCACCTTGTTCTAAACCCAAGCCGTAACTATCAACAACTTCTTTGTTTTTTACCCTTTCTGTAGATTGCCATGTTAAAAGGTCCATTCACATGATTTTTCCACAGTTTTTGGATGTCTTTTTATACACATTATCACAACACTACTTATAACTAATACATTTTATAAATGTCCTTTTGTTTTTATTGTACAATTTTAATTATTTTATTTATGAAAATAGTCTTTATTTGGGTTTTTATGTCATTTACAAGGGCTTCTTGTAAAGTCACCTTAACTTTTGACAGTTCTGGAATTAATTCTTATAATTTGACATTTATTTTTTATGACATGATTTATTTTGAATGGAAATATCTTTAATAATGTTACTCGTCAGCCTACAAATATGTATATCAAATTAATCTATAGACTTTCACCTTTCATTTAATATATGGTGTTCCGGGTTTAAATTCCTTTTCTTTATGTACTGAGTGATAACAATTGTCAACATATGCAATATTATTTATTCTTAGTAACTTTATATCCAGGATATCTAAATTAACAATTCTTAGTATTTTTTTATAAACTTACATTAATAATTATTAATTTTATTCAACTTTAAGTTCGGTCAGATAATATTTTCATTTGATTTTCTATGTGCATATTTCAAATTGTTACAATATATATATATATGGTTGTAAAATTTCTCCGGGTTCCTCTCCGCGATGAATCTGCATGGTCTTCAAAAGAACCATTTGTTTGACAACGTTTCGGTGAAATCTCATTTACCATCTTCAGGTCTTCTTACTTCTGCTTCGCGTTACTACGTTCGGCTAGTAACGCGAAGCAGATCGGATGCGGGAATATGACTAGAACTCAGCAGGAAGTTTGCGATTTATTTAATGAAAAATATCCAGATCGCCCTATCAGCCAATCAACAGTCAGTAAGGTAGAGTCTAAATTTAGAGAAACTGGCAATGTTGTAAATATTCCAAAACCTGGACGTCCAAGCATTAATGAAAATCAGAAACAGAACATTTTGATAAGTATGGTGGATAATCCTCATAATTCTTCACGATTGGTTGCATTAAACAATGACACTAGTCAGAGCACAGTGCTACGCATCTTGAAGAAGGAAAAATATCATCCCTACAAAATTCAACTTGTGCAGGAACTCAATGAAGATGATCCCAATAGCCGCTTACACTTTTGCGAAATTCTAATGGATTTATGTCAAGGAAATAGAAATTTACACCGGCAAATACTTTTTTTAGATGAGGCCACATTTTGTCTGATTGGTACAGTAAACCGTCAAACTTGCAGATATTGGAGTCGGGAAAATCTTCATTGGATGGCAGAGGCACGTACCCAACACCCTCAGAAATTAAATGTGTTTCTTCTTTGAAGGAACCCTTACAGGACAAAGATATTTAGAGTTTCTAGAAAATGACCTTGTTCCAGCCCTTGCAGTAATTTTTCCTAACGATAATGACCCTGACATTTCTGACGATACCATATGGTTTCAGCAAGACGGTGCACCTCCGCACTATGCGCGCCCTGTACGAAATTTCTTGGACAACTGTTTTCCTGGGAGATGGATCGGCAGGCGCGGACCGATAGAATGGCCTGCAAGATCGCCAGATCTTACACCTCTTGACTATTTTTTATGGGGATACTTGAAGTCAAAAGTGTACATTAATAAACCACGTAATTTAGAAGAACTTCAAAATCGCATTCGGGACGAAATACGCAGAGTTACCCCAGAAATCATTGATAATGTGCAAGAAGAATTTCTTCACAGACTTGAGCATTGTCAAGAAGTTGGTGGATGGCAATTCGAACATTTAATTTAAGTATAAAATTTAATCAATTGTATTTTATTTTACATACCTCAGAATTGTTACTTTTTTATGGATAAAATTTACGTTTTCTAACATTCAATCGTCATTTACTCGAAAACTTTCCTATGTAAGAGGGCAAAATTTTAGTACAGTCTGATAGAGAATTAAACGATCTTTTAGAATCAAGGAAAAAAATATGGTGTTGCCATTTAAAAAAAAATCGATGACGTCATTACTCGAAAACAAATGACATTTGAAAATCGCATTTTACGCTAAAATATGTATTTTTTAAATTAAAAATCGACCTGTTCGAGGATTTTTCCCAAAAAATAATTGTTTTGTTTTTATTGAATTTATTCCATACTTTTGGCGCATACTGTATATAAGTCACTGTCTAAAATGGATACTGTAGAATGCGTTGCTTAGCAAAAATTTTTTTATTTTTCTTTCAAACAATGGACGGTTGAGGTATCGTATTTGCGAGGGTATTAAAAAACTGGATGCCAAGATACGAGGTGGCATTTCGTGTTTTACTTAGGCGGTGAAAGTATATATTTAAATTATAATTTCTTCTGGTATTGTAACTGTGAATTTCGCTACGGGGAGTGTACATATTTTCGTGATCTTTAACATACAAAAGGCACTGAAGTATATAAGTACATGGTACGGTTAATATACCAAGTGTCTTAAATTGTACTTTACAGTCATCTCTGAATTTTAAGCCTGAAATTACGCGAATGGCTTTCCCCTGCGTTGAAAAAACAGAATCGGATAAAGGTGTGTGACCCCAAGCCAGAATGGCATATGATAATCTGGAGTGAATTAGTCTATGATAGGCAGTAATCAATGTCTGCTGAAATACTCTGCCGTACAAGCAGCGGAGCATGTAAATGCCTTTGGACATTTTGTTGCAGAGATAGTGGGCATGCCCGTCCCATTGCAATTTTGGGTCTAGATATACTCCCAGAAATTTAAGAGATTCAGGATTATTTACAGCATTTTTTCTGTTTTATTTGCATTTAGGCATAAGTCGTTTGAAGAAAACCAGTTTGATGCATCCTCTTCAATTATCGGTATATCGACCATCAGATCGTTTAAAGATTTATTGGCCAGAGAAAGGTTAGTGTCATCAGCAAAAGGGATGGCAAACACATTATTTCTCACCGAGGTTCGGAAATCATTTATATATACAAGAAACAACTACGGTCCTAAGACAGAACCTTAAGGTACACCGTAGTTTAAATTTAAGGATTTTGATTTATTGTTGTTGTGCACTACGTATTGTTGTCTATGACATAGGTAAGATTGAATAAGAGATGTACTCTCAGGTGTACAGCCATAAAACCGTAATTTATCAATAAGTATATCATGACTTATGCAGTCGAAAGCTTTGGTAAGGTCAAAACACATCGACCAGACGTACATACTGTCAACAAAGGAGATCTTAGTGGTTTACAGCTGGACACATATTTTAATTATTTTAAATTAAAAACCATTTGGCGTGCATACAAATATTAAATTATTTTATTGAACCAAATTTATAAATATATTTACAATCGATAGTGTGTCAATGTGAAATTCAAAACAATAAAATGTGTTAAGTTGCAAAGGTTACTATCAAACCAAACTAAGTCTATCCTTCTTGTTCTCTCTAAGAATCAAGCGATAGACTTGCTGGCTGTTCCCATTGTTTCAATAAGTAGTATAATTCTGATGTACTCAGCATTTTCCGAATAAATGTATAAATACTATTGAAACTGGGCTAATGTCAGCCAGTCCATGGCCAAAGGTCGGCGGTCAGCCGTTGGCTGGCTCTGATCTTTAGAAGAGATTCTCCCCTGTACAAAGGTCTTATTGTAACTATGGCTGTCTTGTTGGTTTGAATAAATCTCTAGAGTTTCTTTATCTCTCGCAGAAGCCAAGTGAGTACCCCAAGAATACAAGAGAGGTATTATTTATATATGTTTATAGGTGGTGCAGGATAGTCACACATTTGCCGTGACATTCGAGGGAAGCCCTAGACTTCCCCACTATATAGTCACGCTCATTACGTGACATCATTATAACCATTATTTATGAATGAGGTTAACTTATCTATGGCAAGTGTAGTTGACAATTTACTCCTAAATCCGAACTGATTTTGACAGAAGAGATTTCTATTTTTTCTAATTTTTGCAAAAAATGAGATGGGATCTATGTAAATTCATTTATTAAGGAAAAAACAGGAATTTATGAAACATATTAGTTACTGAACATACTAATTGCTGCATATAGTCTACTAACAAATTTAAATGCCGCTACATTCCTAAACATTCTGCGAAATGATTTTTTCACTAGATAATTTGCCACTCTTGGTCAAAATATGTGGATGCAGTTTGATGGCGCCTCATCTTGAATTAAAAGTCGACGTTTATTCCCAATTAAATGAGAATAAGTCTAACCGACACCTTTTGACATTATTTAAAATCTTTTGTAGTCATTAGAAATATAAGAAAAGTCATGTATCATGCAAATATAAGCACATATTTTTTTAACCCCCTGTACAATTACTCTCATTTTTTTTCTATTAGTAGGTGACTTTATTTAGACACTTTTTTATACTTTCAGAATTTTGAATAGATGAGTAATTTAGGCAGAAAAAATATTTTTCGTATGTCAACAATATCAGCAGAATTTTTCATGATGTATGTCTGCTCTTTCAAATGACATGGTCAAAATTGGGAGTTATTTAAAAAAATTGTCGATGACGTCATATCTCGAACAACGATGACGTCAGAAATGTGGGTCGTATGTCAAAAAGTGCCTTTTTTAAAAACAAAATCGACGTGCCAGAGGATTTTTTCGAAAACTTCTCAGTTTCAAAGATAATGAATTTATTCGTAACTTTTCGAAAGCACTGTATATAGTCTGTGTAAATATAATAATCGTGTTTTCACTTTTGTTTTAATAAATTCCATTACATGTATGAGGTCCAAGGTACGTAAAACATCGTTAAGCATTTGTTTTTGTTGCTCTAATGTCTGGTTCTCTAACAATCACTAATTATATTTTCCGTAAAATATTTTAAATTATGAAATACGTCAAATCCGATATTGTATAGTCAAGCAATAAAACAAACAACTATTTTATTTAAAAAATGTCACGTTGTTTGAAAATAATAACTTCAATAAGGTATGCATTATTTTTAACAAAATTACCTTAATTTTCGCTATCACCTCATCAGGAAACACTTTGTATACATATTTAACAAATTTATCAACATATAAATAACCCTGTATATTTCACATACAGTTTGTAAACGCCACGGAACTGTCGGCCTATATACATTATCATTTTTATTAAAATAATATTTTTTAATGTGTGAATATTTCTCTAAGGGACGTCCTCCGCGGCTTGTTTTTTGTTTTCCATTAAGCATGTGACAGGGACAAATAACGCCCTCGGAGAGATACACCGTTTTATAAAACAATACGCCCCGAAAATAAAGAGTTCGTTCAACTGTTAATATAACTGACGTTTACGAAATACCGTTTAAATTAGTATACATTTCAACATGAACGTGTGACATACAGAGGGCCTAGATGACTACGGCATTTTGTGAACCATATAATTTATGCTTATGAAATTGTTATATAGAGTGTCTCAAATAGATTTGTATGAAATTCTACAACATGATATTTGGATAGAAAAAAGTACAGTAGCTGTCACTGCTACGTGTTTTAACTACTTCTGGTTACCTGAGAACCCATTATGTGACTTTTAACTAGCTCTCCCGATTTTGGAGACGTCTTAATTAGGTACCCGTGGGACGACTTTTAGGTTTTCAGAACTTGAAAGTGGCAAATGATTGTAGTAGTGACTATAGGCAGCGGACGAAATTGTGGACAGTGATTAATATATAATATAAAAACACTATTACTATTAAGCGTATAATACTTTTATAAGAGATTACACATTATTTATCTCATTACTACTGTGCCGCTTTCTATACACAACGATATTATACTCACATTTACGGCACCACCATAAAGACTCAGTTAAACTGAAGCCCGATGTATTCTCTATCTCTGTTTATTGCATTGTGGAAAACAATATTTTTGTGTGTATAAACCGTGAGCGTTAGTACATGGCTTTGCCGAGGTTAGTACGCCATTAGAATATGCGTACGTTGGGGGATTTGCTTCTATTCGCGAGATGTTATTTATATAGTTATATTAAATTATAAAAATAAATTATTGCAACCGTGAAGTTAACAAATAACAGTTAAAAATGGATCAAAGTGCCAGTTCTAGTAGAAGGTCTGTTAGTAATCGACATAACCTATGTAACGGACAATTGATAATAATAAAAAACGTATACGAAGGAATTCAAATGCAAAACTCTAACATAAGTGTTAGTGAAGCTGTTGATATGTGTAGTTTCTTAACCCAAGTGTCAGTTTCTAGTGCACATCGTGCTATATAAAAGAGTGTGGAAGTAAATCCAAAGAAGAAAAAAATAGAAACATGAGGAAGGAAAAAACAGAAGTCGATGATGACGTAAAATACGCCATTCGCTGGAAAATTCAAGAATTCTTCTTCAGAAATAAAATACCGACGATAAAAAAAATTCAAGCTACGATAGCTGAAGAAGAGGACATGCCTCAATTATCTGACAAAGTTCTTAGAAGAACAATGCATGACACGAAATTTCGGTTTTTAAAACAAAATCGTAAAAGTATGGTCATTGGAAAAGTTGAAATTGTGGTATGGCGAAGAGAATATTTAGAAAAACTAAGAGAATTTCGTGCATCGGGCAAAAAGATATATTACATGGAAAAAACATGGGTAAACGAAGGTTATACGGTATCAAAAGTTGGGCAGGATGGTAACGTTCGAAGTAAAGGAGAAGCATTTTTAGATGGATTTTCTACAGGATTAAAGGCGCCTTCTGGAAAAGACGTAGGTTAATAATAACACATATTGGAAGCGATTCGGGATTTTTAGAAAATGGTTTGCATGTTTTTGAATCACGTAGGACAGGAGATTGCCATGAAGATATGAGCAGTGAAGTATTTTAAAAATGGTTTTTATCGTAAGTAGAACCAGGAGCAGTTGTTGAGATGGATAACGCAAGTTTTCATAGCAGAAAATTCGAAAAGTTATAGTAATTTTAATAAATAGTGAACATACAGTGATAGTGAAGTTTGTTTTGATTATGACGTAATGCGTACTAATTTAGTGATAATGATAATATTTTTTGTTTGTTATTTATTTTAAATGTTATAATGCTAAAGGTAGACTAATATAGCATTTGTAAGATGGTAGAAAGGTTATGTATATAAAATTTAATTTTTGCTCTGTTTTTTTTAAGAAATGACTTTTTTCATAAATTTATGTAAAAAAAAACTCTCTTAGGTAGCATTGATAAGTAATTTGTTTTTTTTTAGATTCTGCTCAAATTTTATAGTAATCTCAATCGAAGTAGAAGAATGTATAAATAAGTGGTATCGTCAGGCCAAGGAAAGTACTGATATTGCAAATAAAAAGGTATCTTAAAACTATACATCGATATGAAGATTGTCTTTGAAATGATGGGCAATCTCTCGGATTTGGATAAGTTTTATAAAAATTAGTCTAAAAGTTTTTTTTTATTTAAACTATAGATATAATTTTTACAAGATTTATTCAAATCTGATAGATTGCCTACCATGGTCCAGTACTATCCGCCTATAAACAAGACAATGGATGTTCATTGGATGTTGTGTTGTTGACAACCAGGAGACATCCAATGGATGTCCATTTTGTTTCTGTAGTATCAACCTACTGGACCAAAAATGGACGTCTGTGGACGCAGATTTTTGTGGCAGCTGGACATATAATGGATATTCTATGGACATCCACTGGATGTATAATGGATATTGCCAACACCTCCTCCTGACGTCGATCTTGATGTTGTTCATTAAATAGCTGAGCTGTTCTATTCGCACATTTATTGTTCATAAAGTAAAGCGAAATGATATCTACCCTATCTGCAATGGAATAAACTATAGTGTTTAATTTTTGAAAAACACAATTAAATAAACTACCAACCAACGGTTCCAAATAATACTAGAAAATAAATTTGGAATCCACTAATTTTACGTTCGTTGTGTGTGCATAGAATTCATTTCTGTTTTTTACAATTGTATTTTTTACGAAGGTGATAACAAATTGCCAAAAACCAATATAGCGCAAGAAATACATAATGTATACCACTGACGTACTCAACTCGAAATAGTGATATTTTTACCGCTACTAATAGTTTGTACATAAGTTTCATCTTTAAAATCAAAATTTGTATTATGTATTGGGCGAAATTATATTGTAAGAGCTTTCAAAATAAATATTACTCAACCCCCAATGTCATTTAAATATTTTGGGGTGATGCTTACCCTTGCTTGGGGATGAAAGTGGCGGAATCAAAAATAGCAGCAAAAAATATCCCCCTTTAATCTAAAATCGATGGATCTTAGCGTTTTTCTACAATCTTGACGCAGTTCCTGAAAATGGCTCTATTTCGTTTTCATCTGCCCAACTAACAATTTAAGTTTTATAATGGCTTTTAGAACGTTTACAGAACGTATTTTATAAAACAGCCACTGTTTTATACACACTTTTACAATGTTCTTACAGCTCTTATAAGCGTGGAATTGCCTCAGATTATAAAACAAATCGCCTGTTAGACATGCTCTATAGGTGTTGTTTATTGCTATAATAAAACAGTTGTTAGAACATTTATAAATGTCTAATAAGAATTTAAAAAAACATTTATGAAACTGTTTTATAACAGCTCTGTTACTAGGATGAAATAAGACACTTAAAGGACTTTTTTAGAGCCTTTATAAAAACGTTTTGTAAATCTTTTATAAAGCTAGCAACTATAGCACTTTTGCTACGAGCGCTAATAGTTACACGATAAAAAAAAATTTTTAACATTCCTATTTACACCAAATTGTTTGTGAATATGCAATTAGTCTCTTTAGTTGTTGTAGAAAGATACTAAAATCTGTTAACATGGTAGCAAAAATAAAATAAATGACAAATGGCTGATTCGGTATAAAAAGTACTTAATGAAAAGAATGATTTAAAAAAATTTCACCCATGGAGCAGATGTGGCTGCGAAATTAAATTTACTGTTAAGTATATGGTACAATCCTAATCAAATTTTAACGCGCCTCCCGAATTAAGATAATTAAGGAAATTTAAAATATAATTTAATTAATAAAACAAATATATTATATCTATTTTTGGTAAATAGTTTATTAGGACCTTCTGCATTATAAACTAGCCAGTCCAGCATAATTATCTTTTATGAAAATGTTACGATAGACACGAGAAAATATAATTTAGATATGGCCTGTCACTTTAAAGCCTGACAAAATGGCCACTTTCTTATACCATCCTTATAAATCAAAACTGTCCTAAACAGGACAATTATGCTGTGTATGTAGCTGTTATAAAAATCAAACAAGATTTGTCTAGGCAGAGGTGTACTCGGTATAAAAAGTAAATCACATATGTTTTACCTATACATTTAACTAGTTTTTATAGTATAATGTTTTAATAAAAGGCAATTATTTCCTTTTTACCACGAACTCCTCCTGTCTAAGAGCACAAGGATTTTGGTTTCTTCAATGGGGAAAAAACTCGTTTTTGCTGCTCTTAAAAATTGGGAATCCATTCACATTAATGTTAATTGAAATAATATTTGGAATGTCACTTAGTTTGTGCAATGCATTTTTTAAACTTGATTCCAAACCATTATGCCAGTAGTTTCCCATACCAACTTTCGTTAAAAAAATTGTTTGTTTGGTTTTTAAGAGAGTTCGAAGATCTTGAGGTAGACAATTTGGTATTATACGTTCATTAAGTATAGTAAAAAGCTTCTTTTGGGATAAATGGGAAATATTATTTGATATTGCCCATGACCGAATGTCTTCTCTTAGCTTTGCATTTTTTTCTATCTCGCACAAACTGCTTGCAGAATGATGCTGATCGCCAGGATCAGAATCTAATTCGGCAATCCAACTTTCTATTTCAGCTTCCCGTTCAACATCATTCAGTGGTATTGCCTGATGAGAAACGTAATTAATGTTGAGTCCATCAGTCTCCTCTGTTGGAGTATAGTCATTTTGATTGTTAATCTTCAAGGTCTCTGGATGATTGTTAGAGCTAGAGCCACTAGTGATTTCTATCTGTGGATCACTTACGATCTCATGATATTTACTTTTAAGTTTTCTGTAAAATGTACCACTTCTTTTAATTTTTTTCCAGCTACTGTACGATATTTTGTTTGTATGTGCAACCAAAAAATATCATTAGACCAAATAAAAATGAAAGCTATTTTATAACAGTTTTATAATTACTCGCTTTTATACCAATCTGCTGCAGAAAGCAATTCACTTTTATTAATAACAATTAAAAATCTATTTTATTATTAGTAAATATGTTCGTAACAAAACAGTTTTATTATTGCTTTTATAGCGATAAATTAATCCAAAAAAGCACCATTATAAAATGCTTTTAGAGCAAAGTATCATTCAGAGCTAATATGCTCTATAAAAAGTATTTTATAAACGTTTATAAAATAGCTTTATAACTTATTCAATAATTTCAATTTTTGCTGTAAAAACGTTTTCAAAACAATTTTAGTGACAGAACAGTTAAGTGCAACAAATTTATCGCGAATTAATACTTTATAAAACATAAAAGATTTTACGAAGCGTCAATAAAACAATTATAAAATATATTAGTTCTCTAACGATGTCGAATTGCTAGTTGGGTGGCCACCCTGTATATGTATTTCTCGAACACTGTGTATAAAGAAAGTATCTCCTGTCTGAGAAAAACTGCCTCATTTTCTCAAATCACCTAATTGCTCGAAATATATCCCAATTAGCGTGTTAATTTTCCATTTGACTACGCATTAGAATTAACAGCGACAATCTGAGGCACTTAGACCCACTCTGATGACCAGCGCGACGAAAACTATCTGCCCCATGCATCTTGCGATAATTAGCAGTCGGCGCAATAAATGCCCCTACAGGATTCCCCTAAAATAACTTTCTTTCCCTCTTCGCCAACAACTTCTTCTTAAGTACCTTTTAATGGGCTAATGCAAGTTCAGTGTTTGCGCCGGCCTATTCTGCAGGAGCACTTTTCCATTCCATTTTCATAAAAGTATGCCCGCCCAACAAAATTTCAGTTTAAGGATTCTTATTTGTTCATACGTATATGGACTTGAAATTTAGAATTAAGGAATGTTCTTCTTTTTGTGTTGTTTTGATTGAATTTAATTATTAGACGAAATATGCTCTATTCTTCCAACAGATAAAGTAATATCTTCATTAGATTAGTAGGGAACAGGGTTGCCACCCGTCCCGTATTTCAAGGGACAGTCCCGTATTTCAATCACATGTCCCGCGTCCCGCCGTTAGTTCATACTGGATGCTAAAAGTATCGTATTTTGGTATTCAGAAAAATAAAATGTCAATCCACACCCAAGCAATCATTTGCATAAATTATTTTTGGCCAAAAATATAATGACAATAATAGTCGAGGCAATAAACTAGTAAAAAGTCCAAAAGTTCTAAAACTAGTTGTGGTGGACGGATCGGAATGCGGTTTTCTGCATTCTCTTCCAAAAATTATTTGTTTGTGGCGACATGGAATTTCTGACAAATCGGAAATTGCATTGCAGCAGCCAAAAATGCATTCAAAAAATGCATTATTTGAGAGGCCTCTTGGAAGATGTCAAAACTTGGTAAATACGTGTCAGAACTGGCCCAGATCGGGTACTCGGGGGTTTTCGAGGTCGCTGATCACGAATGTGATGTTCAAATTGACCCCCCGAACACTTGGAGCTCAGGACCGCCGATGAATGTCATCTCCGTGGGACTCTCCCACAAATCACGCGGGAAAGAAGAGAAACTCGGCGCCCGGGTTTTTGAATCCAAATCCTCTCAACAGTTGAGTTTTCTAGTGTCTTGCACGGTGCTTTACAATAATTTGGCAAATATTTTAAATTATTTACTTCGTGTTTTAAGCACGCACTAGATAATTATTAAGGTAAGTGCCTAAGGAGCTTAGCATAGTTAAAAAAATTTTTAAATTATTTATTTATAATCATTTAAAAATGAAAGGATATGGATAAATATTAATGGGGACCTCGGAAAAGGACCATCTATGCCACCAAAAAAAGCAAAGCGCCTCTGGAGCTATCGACCAACGTGGCAGACTAAATATATTTGGCTAATAAAGGGTTCAAACGATTTTTGTGCAAGATGTCTACTATGCAAAAAGGATTTTTCAATTAGTCACGGTGGCCTTAGTGATGTCAAACTGCACTCTAATACAAAAGAGCATAAAAGACGCGAAAATGTCGAAAAATCTTCTCAAGTTTTAATAAAATTTTTTGCAAACAGAGAAAATATTCAAGAAACTAACAATGTTACTGCAGTAGAGCTTGGGCAACTGCACTGCGTTAATCATAGTCAAACTTACAATTCGTTAGATTGTGGGCTCAAACTTTTACCAAAAATTATAAGATTCTGAACTACTAAAAAAATATTGTCACAGAATTTCTCCCGCTCGCATCCAATTCGACGACTGTACTATCGCGAAACGCCTCGATCGCCCCTACGCGATTAACTTATTTTAAACAATTTGACCTTGAAATTTTCAAAATTGTCGCCTGCGGCGCTAACACCCCCCCCCCTCTCTTCAACTGATATAATAAAAAAATAATGTGTCCCATATCTTAAAATTCAAAAGGTGGCAACCCTGGTGGGGAAGAGTGAGGCAAAGCGGAATTTGAGAGAACGGGCAGCGTCCTCTATCCACTACTACTGAAAGAATGAGCTTATAAAACAGTTTTGTATCTAAAAGAAGCGTGTAGGTTAATCACGAATTCAGTTTGTATGATATTGTACGTAAATTCGGGTGTCGTTCGTAAAATTTTGTGCTAATTACGATATTTGTTATATACAGAGAGTCTGGGAAAATCTGGTTCCTACATTTTTTTCCTACAGGCCCTCCCTACAGAGATATGTGTCAATGAAGGTCCGCTGGAAATTGGTTTTTCTTGAATAACTTTTAAAGTAAAAAACACTGGTACATAATTTTGCAGATTAGACATCTTAGTAACTAAGTAAATAACTGAAATCTCGGAAATAAGTAATTTTGTGAACGCAGAAATATTTAGCGTTTGCAATCTATTCCACTTTTGTCCACAACCTTAAACTTGCTATAAAAATTTCAGAGTATAATTATCTGTTTTTTTTACCGCCAATTATTACGAATTAAAAGACAAACATAGAAACATATTTAATAAAAACGTTGGGTTTGTAAAAAGAAATGTATCATTTGAAAATAGTAATGAGGACAAAGAGAAACAAAAATCAGTTAACACAGACCCGACAGACGTCTATGTAACTCCTCCCCCTAAAATGAAAACTTAGGATTGGGCTAACCAGTTCAACTAGCAAACTGCTGGGTTTATCATCAGGATAAGAGCCCTCAAACGAATTTTTTTTTATTGCACAGGGGTAACAATTTCTCTGATAGCATGTCACTCCAATGTAGGCAATGAGAAAGCAAATAATAAGAAGCCAGGTAGGTAGGTATATAATCATTTTCTTTGATAAATGAGAAGACTCTTCGTTATCCCTACTATTAAGTTTGATTTTATTTGGTCGTTCTATCAGCTTAGAGACATCTATACTCTATTTTTAAACTAAGGGGAGCGCTTTGAAAATTGCGCACCAAAATGTTGGTTTCTTATTGGTTAATTTCGAGCCTACTTTACACTGCTAATAAATTTTATATTGTGACATTTGTTGTCATTTTGCCTCTTAGTTGTCATCAGTTCGTTGTCATTGTGTTTTTACTTGCTTTACTATCTATTTATTATCCCAGTTACGTATAAATCAGTTCTTATCAGAACTAAATAATTTATTATATTGTTTGTCATCCATTTTTCCAATTTTCCATTAGATATGGACGATAATGTGTCGACCACAAGTAAGGCGCGGGAATTACATCGCCATCGCCCCCAAGGAAACGAAAACAACTCAGTTTCGGGCATTTATCCCAGGCAGAAAACAACCAATATTGAATTTGTACAAGAAAAGCATAGATGATGATACTATTAAAACTGTCCAACTTGTATCCAAAATAGCGATGACATTAGGTAAATTTAGATTAACATTATCTACTGTTGACCTATATTACACATTATACATTTTTAGGTATATTAACTTTGATTTTATTTGGTCGAGTGATGAAAATTGTTCTTGGTTAACTATGACTTAGTACAAATATTTTAAGAGGGGATAGGAAAAATTTATAATTAACGGTATCACCCTTCAAAAAAATTCCAAACTTATTTATAAAGCGAAAAAAAAATTATTTTCAAAACTTGTTTACATTATAACTTGCCATTGTAAAAATTGTTGTATTTGCTGGGGACCTCTTGATTTCCCTCGACCATTTCATAAATAAAAAAATACTTTTTTTCTGTAGGTATATCTATTATTGTAGTTTAAAAGTGCTTTATTTTTATGTCACTAAGTAAAAAAGAAGTTACAAGGAATTTTAAAAAGTATGAAATTGGTTCTTTTTTATTTTCAAGTTAGGCACATACGTATTTAAAACTCCAGCACGTGTAAAACAATATTCGTGGACGTTGTACAATTCGTACAAATGTATGAGGATTTGGCATATTCTGTCTACATATTTGGAAAACGTCTTTGATATTCTCCTGTTGCACGATATGCACTTTCGTCGTACTTCCCATAAATTAGTACCATATCCGTAATTTCCGCGATTACACGAATTTGAATGTGCGAAAAGCAAATACTGAAAACTAATATCAAAATATTTGCGATATTTGACGGATCTTCCGATGCTGGCGCCATCTGTAGGTCATTAGCGCAAAGTGCACTAAAGCTTGTTCCATTCTTTAACTTATTAATTAAATAATAACAATACTAATAATATTAACGATATTAACAATCGATCATGTTTGCATATAATAATATTGTAGTATTATTATTTTAAATTTCCCGAGGGTTTTACAGTGCTCTGTAATATTACTTTTCTGACCACTACTGCTGTTTGACATTTGGAGAGTATTAGAAACAATGAAACAAACAACACAGCATAGGTTTATATCGACTGACAAGTGCTATGTGCGTGTAACCCCGTGTCACGGAGGAAGTGTCAAAACAATACTAGGATGAAGATAACCCACGATTGTACACAAAAGAATAGAATATTGATTATATTGATTGCTATAAGAATACTTATCTGAAGAATATTAGGTTCTCGGTGGTGGCGGACCGAAGACTGAACGGTTGTGTTGACATTGTAATTTTAGTTTTCCGTTTTTAGTGACAGTTTCAGTTTTAAACGCTTTATTTATTAAATAATAGATAATTGGGAGATATTGGGACGTGTAGTTGTTCTTGGTTGATAATATAATAACATTTTCCGAAATTATTGTGTAGGAAGGTGTAGTAAACAAAATATTTTGAGAAACTTGATTTGTAAACATCTTGTCCATATAGACAGACACAGTAGAACAATTGCTGTCTTCGTTCCTCAAAATAATATTAACTAGGCAATCTCTTCGGCTTAATAAGAAGAATATATAAGAACAACGTTTTAAATGGGGTAGTGATTAAAATTGAACAATGAATTAAGAAAAAAGTAGAAAACTTCATGAGTTGCAGTGCTGTGCGTGAATGGTGTAGGTAATTTAAAAATGGTCGAACTGACGTCCATGATGAAGGTGAGTAAGGACGCAGTATGTCGCTAACCGCGTTAACGAGATGGTCGGTTATGGACGATATGTCGAAATGTGCTATTGTTCAGAGCGCACTTTTAACTTCTACTGCTCGACAGGCCACTTCGGGGTGGAATTGAAGTTTGAAAAAACTCGTAACTGAGTTTTACGTTTTCTAGTGACAAAAATGTAATAATGCGTAGCTCAACGAACCTCTTGCTCAAATAGGATACTACAGTGAATTGAATGCCTTGTTTTGAGGTCATGCAGTGATAATCATCGCTCTGTGGATTTGTGTACTATATCATATCTTCATTATTCGAGTCGTGTCAATAGATTCCCCCTCTTCGTACAGCGCCACTTAACATATATCACGACATCGCATATTGTTTAAATTCAATTTACTCTCGTACTATGTAGGTGACGGTTTTCCCGACTATATTTCGTCAGAATTTTTTTGATATTTCGCCCTATTATATTGCCGCTTTTCTTAAGTGGCGACATGCTCTGTAGGCTACCACAGGCGACCGGTGTGAAGTTAGCAGCCGATTTGTGGCAGCCAAAATATTTAGCAGCCATTTCATTTTCGCGTGAAGTTAGCAGCCAATTTAGCAGCCTTTTTTTTCATTTTATTTTATCAGATACATTGTGGTTTCTTGAGATGAGCTAGTAAACACTTAAAATAGCAACAATTTGCACGCCGTTCCAGGGCTACAGACTATCCTCATTCCGTTATTTTAAACTCATTCCGCAATTTTAAAAATTGTATAGTGTACGTTCTGAGTTCCAGAAACAGTTCGGCGACGGGACCTGGACCTGATCAAATGCAAACAAAATAAAAATAAATTCCAAAAGCGGCAATCCCCCGCTTCCCGTCTGAGGAGCGAAATTACCACTACTCGAAAAATATAAATATTTCTCCTCAAGTTTAAAAAATAATTAAATAATGGGATATGGTGAGATTTAATTAAAAGAATGGTAAAAATAAAAACTACTCAAGCGGCAATTCCTTGCTCCCCGTCTGAGAGACAGAAACTACCCCTATATGAAAAATTTTAAGCATTATTTTTTACTAAGTTCCGAAAATAGTTAAGCGGTGAGACCTACTGTATTTTAATTAAGAATAGAAAAAATAAACTCTTTTGCGGCATTCTCTTGCTCCCCGTCTGAGAAGCGAAAACTACCTTTGCAGGAAAAAATTGTAATATTTTTTTCACTGAGTTCCGAAAATAGTTAAGTGATGGGACCTACTGCATTTTAGTTGTAAGAATAGGAAAAATAAACTCTCAAAGCGGCATTCTCTTACTCCCCGTCTGAGAGGCGAAAACTACCCCTGCATGAAAAATTTGTAATATTTTTTTTCACTGAGTTTCGAAAATAGTTAAGCGATGGGACCTACTGCATTTTAATAGTAAGAATAAGAAAAATAAGCTCTCAAAGCGGCATTCTCTTGCTCCCCGTCTGAGTGGCAAAAACTACCCTTGTATGAAAAATTTTAAATATTTTTTTTCACTAAGTTCCGAAAATAGTTAAGCGATGGAACCTACTGCATTTTAATTATAAGAATAGGAAAAATAAACTATCCAAGCTGCATTCTCTTGCTCCCCGTCTGAAAGGCGAAAACTACCCTTGCATGAAAAATTTGTAATATTTTTTTTTCACTGAGTTTCGAAAATAGTTAAGCGATGGGACCTACTGCATTTTAATAGTAAGAATAAGAAAAATAAACTCTCAAAGCGGAATTCTCTTGCTCCCCGTCTGAGTGGCAAAACTTCCCTTGCATCAAAAATGTTAAATTTTTTTTTTTCACTAAGTTCCGAAAATAGTTAAGCAATGGGACCTACTGCATTTTAATAGTAAGAATAAGAAAAATAAACTCTCAAAGCGGCATTTTCTTGCTCCCCGTCTGAGAAGCGAAAACTACCCTTGCATGAAAAATTTGTAATATTTTTTTTCACTGAGTTCCGAAAATAGTTAAGCGATGGGACCTACTGCATTTTAATAGTAAGAATAAGAAAAATAAGCTCTCAAAGCGGCATTCTCTTGCTCCCCGTCTGAGTGGCAAAAACTACCCTTGTATGAAAAATTTTAAATATTTTTTTTCACTAAGTTCCGAAAATAGTTAAGCGATGGAACCTACTGCATTTTAATTATAAGAATAGGAAAAATAAACTCTCAAAGCGGCATTCTCTTGCTCCCCGTCTGAAAGGCGAAAACTACCCTTGCATGAAAAATTTGTAATATTTTTTTTCACTGAGTTTCGAAAATAGTTAAGCGATGGGACCTACTGCATTTTAATAGTAAGAATAAGAAAAATAAACTCTCAAAGCGGAATTCTCTTGCTCCCCGTCTGAGTGGCAAAACTTCCCTTGCATCAAAAATGTTAAATTTTTTTTTTCACTAAGTTCCGAAAATAGTTAAGCAATGGGACCTACTGCATTTTAATAGTAAGAATAAGAAAAATAAACTCTCAAAGCGGCATTCTCTTGCTCCCCGTCTGAGAAGCGAAAACTACCCCTGCATGAAAAATTTGTAATATTTTTTTTCACTGAGTTTCGAAAATAGTTAAGCGATGGGACCTACTGCATTTTAATAGTAAGAATAAGAAAAATAAACTCTCAAAGCGGAATTCTCTTGCTCCCCGTCTGAGTGGCAAAACTTCCCTTGCATCAAAAATGTTAAATTTTTTTTTTTCACTGAGTTTCGAAAATAGTTAAGCGATGGGACCTACTGCATTTTAATAGTAAGAATAAGAAAAATAAACTCTCAAAGCGGCATTCTCTTGCTCCCCGTCTTAGTGGCAAAAACTACCCTTGTATGAAAAATGTAAAAATTTTTTTTTCACTAAGTTCCGAAAATAGTTAAGCGATGTGACCTACTGCATTTTAATTGTATGAATAAGAAAAATAAACTCTCAAAGCGGCATTCTCTTGCTCCCCGTCTGAGAGGCGAAAACTACCCTTGCATGAAAAATTTGTAATATTTTTTTTCACTGAGTTTCGAAAATAGTTAAGCGATGGGACCTACTGCATTTTAATAGTAAGAATAAGAAAAATAAACTCTCAAAGCGGCATTCTCTTGCTCCCCGTCTTAGTGGCAAAAACTACCCTTGTATGAAAAATGTAAAAAATTTTTTTCACTAAGTTCCGAAAATAGTTAAGCGATGTAACCTACTGCATTTTAATTGTATGAATAAGAAAAATAAACTCTCAAAGCGGCATTCTCTTGCTCCCCGTCTGAGAGGCGAAAACTACCCTTGCATGAAAAATTTTTAATATTTTTTTTCACTGAGTTTCGAAAATAGTTAAGCGATGGGACCTACTGCATTTTAATAGTAAGAATAAGAAAAATAAACTCTCAAAGCGGTATTCTCTTGCTCCCCGTCTGACTGGCAAAAACTACTCTTGTATGAAAAATTTTAAATATTTTTGTTCACTAAGTTCCGAAAATAGTAAAGCTATGTGACCTACTGCATTTTAATTGTAAGAATAAGAAAAATACACTTTCAAAGCGGCATTCTCTTGCTCCCCGTCTGAGTGGCAAAAACTTCCCTTGCATCAAAAATGTTAAATATTTTTTTTCACTAAGTTCCGAAAATAGTTAAGCGATGGAACCTACTGCATTTTAATTGTAAGAATAGGAAAAATAAACTCTCAAAGCGGCATTCTCTTGTTCCCCGTCTGAAGGGCGAAAACTACCCTTGCATGAAAAATTTGTAATATTTTTTTTCACTGAGTTTCGAAAATAGTTAAGCGACGGGACCTACTACATTTTAATAGTAAGAATAAGAAAAATAAACTCTCAAAGAGGCATTCTCTTGCTCCCCGTCTGAGTGGCAAAAACTACCCTTGTATGAAAAATGTTAAATATTTTTTTTCACTAAGTTCCGAAAATAGTTAAGCGATGGAACCTACTGCATTTTAATTGTAAGAATAGGAAAAATAAACTCTCAAAGCGACATTCTCTTGCTCGCCGTCTGAGTGGCAAAAACTACCCTTGTATGAAAAATTTTAAATAATTTTTTTCACTAAGTTCCGAAAATAGTTAAGCGATGGGACCTACTGCATTTTAATTGTAAGAATAAGAAAAATAAACTCTCAAAGAGGCATTCTGTTGCTCCCCGTTTGAGTGGCAAAAACTACCCTTGTATGAAAAATGTTAAATATTTTTTTTCACTAAGTTCCGAAAATAGTTAAGCGATGGAACCTACTGCATTTTAATTGTAAGAATAGGAAAAATAAACTCTCAAAGCGGCAT
The DNA here is from genome assembly GCA_037114965.1 of Monochamus alternatus. Lineage (NCBI taxonomy): Eukaryota > Metazoa > Arthropoda > Insecta > Coleoptera > Cerambycidae > Monochamus > Monochamus alternatus. Next base: position 25,863,981 of record CM073427.1, on the reverse strand, counting down.
TCTCTTGCTCCCCGTCTGAGAGGCGAAAACTAACCTTGCATGAAAAATTTGTAATATTTTTTTTCACTCAGTTTCGAAAATAGTTAAGCGATGGGACCTACTGCATTTTAATTGTAAGAATAGGAAAAATAAACTCTCAAAGCGGCATTCTCTTGCTCCTCGTCTACCTTTACCTGTCTACACAGTCCCCATCAGGTTAATTCAAGAAATAGCAATCGATTTGCAATAACTAACATTTTTTGAAAATGATTTTAGAGCATCATTTTACTTAGTGTAATTATGCGTAACGCATTATCATTTTCAGAAGTTTTACTGAACCGTAAACTATGAACATATTGCACATCTTTGAGTCAAATAAAGTTATCGCATTTAAAATTGAAGTACGATAACTAATTACTACTCGCAAAACAATTTTTTTAAGAAATATTCTAAAATCTCCCTCAAACGGGGAGCAAGTTATTGTCACTTTAAGAGTTTTTTTTACAATTTTTGCAATTAAAATACACCGTGTCCCACCGTTTACTTATTTTTAGAACTAGAAGGGTACTTCTTGACCCTCAGACGGGGTGAAAGGAAATTCTGCTCTAGGTGTTTATTTTTCCAATTCATACTATTAATATACAGTTGGCTTCATCGACTAACTATTTTCGGAACTTAATGAATGAAAAAAATTTAACATTTTTCATACAAGGGTAGTTTTTGGCCACTCAGACGGGGAGCAAAAGAATGCCGCTTTGAGAGTTTATTTTTCCTATTCTTACAACTAAAATGCAGTAGGTCACATTGCTTAACTATTTTCGGAACTTAGTGAAAAAAAATATTTAACATTTTTCATACAAGGGTAGTTTTTGGCCACTCAGACGGGGAGCAAAAGAATGCCGCTTTGAGAGTTTATTTTTCCTATTCTTACAATTAAAATGCAGTAGGTCACATCGCTTAACTATTTTCAGAACTTAGTAAAAAAATTTTTTTTAACATTTTTCATACAAGGGTAGTTTTTGCCACTCAGACGGGAAGCAAGAGAATGCCGCTTTAAGAGTTTATTTTTCCTATTCTTACAATTAAAATGTAGTAGGCCACATCTCTTAACTATTTTCGGAATTTAATGAAAAAAAAAAATTTTACATTTTTCATACAAGGGCAGTTTTTGCCACTCAGACGGGGAGCAAGAGAATGCCGCTTTGAGTGTTTATTTTTCCTATTCTTACAATTAAAATGCAGTAGGCCTCATCGCTTAACTATTTTCGGAACTTAGTGAAAAAAATTATTTAAAATTTTTCATACAAGGGTAGTTTTTGCCACTCAGACGGCGAGCAAGAGAATGTCGCTTTGAGAGTTTATTTTCCTATTCTTACAATTAAAATGCAGTAGGTCCCATCGCTTAACTATTTTCGGAACTTAGTGAAAAAAATTATTTAAATTTTTTCATACAAGGGTAGTTTTTGCCACTCAGACGGCAAGCAAGAGAATGTCGCTTTGAGAGTTTATTTTTCCTATTTTTACAATTAAAATGCAGTAGGTCACATCGCTTAACTATTTTCGAAACTCACTGAAAAAAAAATATTACAAATTTTTCATGCAAGGGTAGTATTTGCCTCTCAGACGGGGAGCAAGAGAATGCCGCTTTGAGAGTTTATTTTTCCTATTCTTACAATTAAAATGCAGTAGGTCACATCGCTTAACTATTTTCGGAATTTAATGAAAAAAAAATATTTAACATTTTTCATACAAGGGTAGTTTTTGCCACTCAGACGGGGAGCAAGAGAATGCCGCTTTGAGTGTTTATTTTTCTTATTCTTACAATTAAAATGCAGTAGGTCTCATCGCTTAACTATTTTCGGAACTTAGTGAAAAAAATTATTTAAATTTTTTCATACAAGGGTAGTTTTTGCCACTCAGACGGCAAGCAAGAGAATGTCGCTTTGAGAGTTTATTTTTCCTATTTTTACAATTAAAATGCAGTAGGTCACATCGCTTAACTATTTTCGGAATTTAATGAAAAAAAAAAATATTTAACATTTTTCATACAAGGGTAGTTTTTGCCACTCAGACGGGGAGCAAGGGAATGCCGCTTTTAGAGTTTCTTTTTCCTATTCTTACAACTAAAATGCAGTAGGTCACATCGCTTAACTATTTTCGGAACTTAGTGAAAAAAAATATTTAACATTTTTCATACAAGGGTAGTTTTTGGCCACTCAGACGGGGAGCAAAAGAATGCCGCTTTGAGAGTTTATTTTTCCTATTCTTACAATTAAAATGCAGTAGGTCACATCGCTTAACTATTTTCAGAACTTAGTAAAAAAATTTTTTTTATCATTTTTCATACAAGGGTAGTTTTTGCCACTCAGACGGGGAGCAAGAGAATGCCGCTTTAAGAGTTTATTTTTCCTATTCTTACAATTAAAATGTAGTAGGCCACATCGCTTAACTATTTTCGGAATTTAATGAAAAAAAAAAATTTAACATTTTTCATACAAGGGCAGTTTTTGCCACTCAGACGGGGAGCAAGAGAATGCCGCTTTGAGTGTTTATTTTTCCTATTCTTACAATTAAAATGCAGTAGGTCTCATCGCTTAACTATTTTCGGAACTTAGTGAAAAAAATTATTTAAAATTTTTCATACAAGGGTAGTTTTTGCCACTCAGACGGCGAGCAAGAGAATGTCGCTTTGAGAGTTTATTTTTCCTATTTTTACAATTAAAATGCAGTAGGTCCCATCGCTTAACTATTTTCCGAACTTAGTGAAAAAAATTATTTAAAATTTTTCATACAAGGGTAGTTTTTGCCACTCAGACGGCAAGCAAGAGAATGTCGCTTTGAGAGTTTATTTTTCCTATTTTTACAATTAAAATGCAGTAGGTCACATCGCTTAACTATTTTCGAAACTCAGTGAAAGAAAATATTACAAATTTTTCATGCAAGGGTAGTATTTGCCTCTCAGACGGGGAGCAAGAGAATGCCGCTTTAAGTGTTTATTTTTCCTATTCTTACAATTAAAATGCAGTAGGTCCCATCGCTTAACTATTTTCGGAACTTAGTGAAAAAAATTATTTAAAATTTTTCATACAAGGGTAGTTTTTGCCACTCAGACGGCGAGCAAGAGAATGTCGCTTTGAGAGTTTATTTTCCTATTCTTACAATTAAAATGCAGTAGGTCAACTATTTTCGGAACTGAGTGAAAAAAAATATTTAAATTTTTTCGTACAAGGGTAGTTTTAGCCACTCAGACGGGGAGCAAGGGAATGCCGCTTTTAGAGTTTATTTTTCCGATTCTTACAAATAAAATGCAGAAGGTCCCATCGCTTAACTATTTTCGGAACTTAGTGAAAAAAAAATTTTTTCAAAATTTCATGCAAGGGTAGTTTTCGCCTCTCAGACGGGGAGCAAGAGAATGCCGCTCTGAGAGTTTATTTTTCCTATTCTTACAATTAAAATGCAGTAGGTCCCATCGCTTAACTATTTTCGGAACTGAGTGAAGAAAAATATTTAATTATTTTCGTACAAGGGTGGTTTTTGTCACTCAGACGGGGAGCAAAAGAATGCCGGTTTAGGAGTTTTTTTCCTATTCTTATAGTTAAAATGCAATAGGTCTCATCACTTAACTATTTTCGGAACTCAGTGAAAAAAATATTAGAAATTTTTCCTGCAAGGATAGTTTTCGCCTCTCAGACGGGAAGCAAGAGAATGCCGCAAAAGAGTTTATTTTTCCTATTCTTAATTAAAATACAGTAGGTCTCACCGCTTAACTATTTTCGGAACTTAGTGAAAAATAATGCTTAAAATTTTTCATATAGGGGTAGTTTCTGTCTCTCAGACGGGGAGCAAGGAATTGCCGCTTTAGTAGATTTTATTTTTACTATTCTTTTAATTAAATCTCACCATATCATTATTTAATTATTTTTTAAACTTGAGGAAAAATATTTAAAATTTTTCAAGCAGTGGTAATTTCGCTCCTCAGACGGGAAGCGGGGGATTGCCGCTTTTGAAATTTATTTTTATTTTGTTTGCATTTAATCAGGTCCAGGTCGCGTCGCCGAACTGTTTCTGGAACTCAGTTAGAACGTACACTATACAATTTTTAAAATTGCGGAATAAGTTTAAAATAACGGAATGAGGATAGTCTGTAGTCCTGGAACGGCGTGCAAATTGTTGCTATTTTAAGTGTTTACTAGCTCATCTCGAGAAACCACAATGTATCTGATAAAATAAAATTAAAAAAAGGCTGCTAAATTGGCTGCTAACTTCACGCGAAAATGAAATGGCTGCTAAATATTTTGGCTGCCACAAATCGGCTGCTAACTTCACACCGGTCCACAGGCGAATATGTTGCAATATGTGCTGCACGAGTAGTTGTCTTTACGATCAGACTGGAGAAATTACTGTGTGTGAAATCCCACGATATATTTTTTTTCTTAAATTTATTTTGCTGCATTCAAAACAATGAGACAAATCTGGAGTAACATGATTTGTTCTGGAGATTTTGTTACAAAGCTAAATCCTTTATAATCCCTTATATAATGGCATAAAATGTCATGTAATTTAATATTATCTGAGAAACAACAAGTTTTACTAAGAAATTCAGCAGATTCATTCCGGCTCTGTTTGTCATTCAATATTTTATAATTCACGAATCTCCGTAAAGAATAAAGTCTAATTTCATGCTGTTAAAGATTAACAAAATATTAAAAAATATATTTAACTACGATTGTGTCAAAAGTTACAGTTTTTTACATATGGAAAACTGAACTTCGTAAGAGACAAAGTATCGTAAACCTTCAATATGATATACGATGAGATGTTTACCAAACGAGGGCGGTGGTTGAGTTTGATACTCTATAAAGTATCGTAATATGGAATTATGATACGAATATGCTACAACGTTTTATCTATCTATCGTATTTCTCATAATGTTATAAAATGTTGTATAACTTATTCTATGAAGCTATTTATTTGTGGCATAATTTTAGTTTTTCTTTAGTTTGGTTGGGTTTTTTTACATACTTTTAATACATTTGCTATTTTGAGAACAAAAACAGAGAGTTTTTCGAAACGTTAAAAATACGGAAGTGCGCGATGGTGATGTGATTTTTGTTATTTTTTACTTATCTGCTTTTTTCAGTGTGAGATTTTTTGGTTAGGCAAACGCAGTTTCAAAAATAACCTATGACTGATCCGTTTGGCGCAAGGGCTTATTTAATTAATATTTATTTTTTCAGAAGTGTGTCAAAAAAAAAACAATCAAACTAAAGTTTTATAACTTATTATTACAACAATTATAAGATGATAGACAATAAAGTAGCACGGAAAGCTATCGGCTTCTATCGCGATTCGGCAAGCACGATATTTTACAAAAACAGGAAACAACTACACCTGAAAATCCTATAGCAAACAGTTAAAGTCATTCGTCAGCAGCCCACCCGTCATATACGGGTTTCGAGCTTATTAACACTCATTAGTATGCCATAGGTGAGATAACCGATGAATAAACTGAGCTGTTTTAAGTATGTCTAACCCGACAGAAGGGACGTAGTGTAGCAAAGCTGCATCTAGCGGCCCTTCGCTATTTCATGCCCAACTGAAAAGTCACAGATACGTTCTACATAGCGAGGTTGAGCAGTAGATAAATATGCATGAATTGTACGAATTTGTGTTATGTTTCATAACGGTGATTTTCATGCAACAGTTCCTTTTTCTCCTAAAATTGACCTATGATCCTAAAACGTACAATTTCTAATGAAAAAAAGCATTTATTCAAACTCAATAAAAATTAAGAAAGAACCATGTTCTGACTTATACATACAGGGTGATTGGAGGATCCCCCAATATTCGAAAGGGGTGTTCAGAAAGTAAAAGTGGAAAAAAAGCCTAATAAATGGTCAAATATCAACAGTTACTGAAATAGCAATGAAAATATGTTTACCCGAGTTGATTATTGTAATGCATCAGTAGAGAAAATTGTTTATTCTGAAGGTATTATAAATTATAACATTGATTAAAGATCTACTAAACCGAAATTAACGAATGAAATTTTCAAATATATCACCGTTCGCCTCGATACATCAGCTCGTTTGTGGATTGCACGGATAGTTCGAAGTGCACAGTGATTTTCTTCTACGAGTGCTGCACAATTGACAATCCGATCGAATAGCGCCTCTCTTATGTTCACTTTTGTGAACTAATGATTTAAACCATCCCTAAAGGCAGTAATTAAGGGGATTCAAATCTGGTGACTTTAATGTTCAATTTTGGAAACCACCTCAGCCAATTCAGAATTGTGGAAAGTGATTGTTGAGATGATTGTTCACAACACAACTAAAATGGTGAGGGGCGCCATTATGCTGAAAATACATGTTTTGCCTAATATTCAATGGAACATCGTCCAGTAGATCTGTCAAATTATTTTCTAAAAATTCTACATATCAAGCTCCAGTAAGACGACCACACGATAATGCTGAACCGCTGCTGAAAGTTACTTTCCACCGTGGCGTGAGGATTTTCATCTGACAAACGATGTTCTTTGTGAACAGTTATTTACTCCATCGCGAGTGAATCGAGCCCCATCAGTGAACAAAATGTTTTTGTAAAGTGTATGGTTTGCGTTTGTCCAATTGCAAAAATGCAACACAAATCATTATCATCGTCGTGAAAATTCTCGACGCGCTGAATATGGAAAGGTTTTAAACCATTTTTCTGAATGACTTCCCATACCGTAGTTTGATTAATTTGGAGAAGAGTTGCAATGCGCCTTGTTACACCCGAGCTACGTTCTACCATATTTAGAATTTCTCCTTCCACTGCTAGACAAGGACCAGCTTGCCTATCAGATGTAATTCTCACACTGGGGAACATTCCAGTTTCACGTGCATTGTTGAATACTGTCTGGAATATATTTATATCTTGTACTCTTCTGTTCGGGAAGCGATGTGAATATTCGGCAACCGAACGGTTAGCGCTACCGGTGCATTACCCATAAATAAAAATAATATCGCCTCCTCGATGACTTAATGTGGCAGGCATTACTAAATTATGCGTGTACAATACCGACTAAACGAACACACATATAAAAATAAATGCGATAGTAGTTATAAAAATAAGCTTTTAAATCATAAACGTCAAAATAAATGTGACAATTAGTTTACTAATATGAATTGGGTTTAAAATGCATGACCTACTCAAAATAAAATATCAGCTTTCGAAAAATAGCAAAAGAAAATATTATCATTGCTACCTCAGTAACCGTTGATATTCGACCATATGTTTATTAATGTCATTTCAACTTTTGTTACTGATATATCACTAATTTCAGATCATCAAATGGTCTCTTGTACATTGGGTCATGAAAAAACTAAATCTGAACCGTTCACATATACTTACAGAGATTTTAAAAATTTAAATCTTCTTTAAATTTAAATTTGCTAAAAGATTTTTCTAAACTTCCTGTTTGGCATCTTTATTACTTAGAAAACATTGATGAAAAAGTTAATATGTTGAATGACTTGATTATTAGCCTTTGTAATATGCATGCACCTATAAAAGCCGTTGTAATTCGTAAAAAAGGCATCTTGGTTGACTGACATATTGCATCAAATGGTCAAGTTAAAATGAGGCTTTAGTAAGATTTAAAAGAACGAGGTTACCTACACATTAGGATTATTACAAACAATTAAGAAATTATACAACTGCAGCAATTAAAAGAGAAAAGAAAGCATATCTCGACCAAAAATTAAGGATAACTGATGATAAGCATTTGTGGCGTAATTATTGTATAGAAAATAGAATTTTTCCATCTGTATGGAAACAAGCTAATGTTACTCCTTTGCCTCAAACAAATAACATTGATGATGTTAAAAATTGGGGCCCATTAGCATTTTACCTGCCATTTAGTATTAGAAATTATTTTAAATTTGCAAATTAGAAAACATGTAAACAATAATAATATTTTACCTGTAAATCAGTCTGGGTTCCGCAGTGGCTACAACACAATAACTACTCTATTAGGAATAACTGATGATAATGTTGTGGCTTCAGATAATAACAAACTCACAATTTTAGTCTTACTGAATTACAGCAAATCATTTGACAGGATTAATCATAGACTGCTTTTACCTATTTTGCATTATTTTGGTTTTAATGAGAATTCAGCGAAATTAATAGAACAATACCTCACTGGAAAGTACCAAAGAGTTATTTTTAATAGTAAATTTTCCGATACATTAGCTGCTAATATTGGTGTACCCCAAGGCTCTATTTTTTTAGGTACGCTGTTATTCACTCTTTACATGTCAGAATTGTGTCATGTTTTAAAATCTTACAATGCTCATTTTTACGCAGATGATACGCAGCTGTATTATTCTTTTAAGGAAGATACTATTCTTCATGCTTGTAATCTTATTAATGATGACATTGCATCGTTTATTAGTATAACTAATAAATTTGTACTGTCCATAAATTCGACCAAATCTAAGGTAATGCTTTTTGGTAGAAAATGCTCTCAAAGTAGGTGTACTGATATCTATATTCAAATTAATGGTGATGTTTTCGACTTAACTACTGTTAAATTTGGGGTTATTTATAGACACTAATCTTAATTTTACAGAGCATGTTAATTTTATTGCACAATCTCATATAAATTATGCATGTATTGTTTATTATGCATGTATTGTTTATTATCCATTTCTAAAGCAATTTTATGCTAAACGATTGCAATTTATACAAAATAGCTGCGTTCGTTTAATTTGTGGACTTAAAAAGTATGATTCTGTGTCTTCGTCTCTGAGAGAACTTGGTTGGCTTAATATTAAAACAGACATTATTTACAAAGTTGTTGTATCTTAGTCATAAAATTGCTTATAGAACTGACTGACGTTCACCATTTGAATATCAGGTATAAATCTACTTTTACAATTCCTAAACATAAAACTAGTAAATTCCGTTCTGGTTTTTCATATATAATTGCTTCTATGTATAACGGTATACCGCCTTTTTTTAGCTTATAAAAAGGTTAGATTCGAAATGTATAAATGTATATTAAATTTGTGTTAAATAACCACTTTCTTTGCTATGACTTTTCTTGTATGTGTCTCTGTCGTTAAATACTTATAGATTATATTTAATAGTTTTATTTTTTCCATCACTACAGGTTGAGTGGAAGAGCAGAGGTTTTTTAGATCTCTGAACTCTGCCTTTTACTGTATATTTATTATTTAATATGTTTGTTTAACTTATATGGTAATTATTATTATTATTATTATTATTAGGCTTTGTTCACTTTTGCCCCCTAAACACCCCTTTCGACCCCAATCACTCTGGATAATCAAAATGTATACAGAATTATCTCGACCTTACATCTTGTACATTATTAATTTAAACTCAACTGAACACTGCTTTCAAATAGTCTGTAATAGGACTGCCGAGGACCATGTCTTCCATGTTGTCTCAGTATTATTCGAGAATGTATGAAGACTCCCGGCCCTTACATTCCAACGCGTGCTAATAAACTTCCCGAAAGTTCCAGGAAAGGAAACAGAAATAATTTCCGAAATGTCAACACGTATTTCTAGGCTCCTAGCGTTTTGTAAGCTCCAGTTTTTATTCTGGATAAATACCGAGTTGAGGTAAAGAAATGCTAAGAGTTATTGGTGCAGTGACAGCAATATTTACGATGAAAACTAGTTCAAACTACATCTCAGGAACATACAAATTTGTGAAATAGAAAAATTGCCCTTAACTTTCTGCATTTAAACTTTGATATATGTCGGACGTGCTTGGTGGAATTCAAATTATTGGATATATTTACTAGACACTGTGACAATTTAAAATAAGCTATTATACAGAGTGTCCCGTAAAGTATGGTACAAACTTAGGGTGGTGATAATAAATAGCTAAAAACTCTAATAGATTTAACCTAGGCCTTCAAAAGCAGTAGGTATTTATTGGAAAAGAAAACAGGAACTAGTTAACTTAAGGATGCTTTTTATATATTTTTAGGTATTAATAATATTGTGTGAAACTAACTACTCTGTGGACTAAATCTCATCTCAATAATAATCTAGAGAAATTAATCCGTTAATCTAAATTTACTAACCTGGTTTAATGAATACACTATAAATATCTAACTTTCACTTTTGACAGTGGTAACTCGAAAATTCAACCACAATAGATGAGATCTGACCTATTTCTGCATTTTTAGGATTGCTTCTTCAGGTGGCCTCCTTTAAGTTGAGTCAAATATCTAACTATAAAAATTATTATATAAATTAAAATTATTTGAAATTAAATATCGACAATGCCGAAAGTGACATTAGCCTGTCAATGAATTAAATATGACAATACCTACTTAAATCATGTTTACCCTTTATGTAAAATTTTTTATATATTTTTAGGTATTAATAATATTGTGTGAAACTAACTGTGAAAGTTAGATATTTATAGAGTGTTTTCATTAAACCAGGTTAGTAAATTTAGATAGATTAATTTCTTTAGATAATTATTGAATATAGCTTTGTCTGTGGAATTGTTCATTAGTATACCTAGATGTTTGGTATCAGAGAACATACATATGACTTCATTGATAGGAATTGTAGGAGATTTAATTTATATTAGCTTAAAATACCTTTTTAATACAGTAAACAATGTTTCAAAAGCTAATAATAAAGAATATATGGGTAGATATTGTGGGTGTAATTCAACGCTGGTTGGGGCTTTTGTCCACAGAGTAGTTAGTTTAGTTAGGGTAAGGTATATAAGGATGCTTATTATCACCCTACATCATATCATCAAATATAAAAGATACAGCAAATATCGTAAAATTTTTAGAAAAGCTAAAAATGTTTTATCTCTTTTATTTTTTTATGTAAAATGTTTTATTTTCTAGTAAATTTTAAAAACGCAGAGGGCGTATGCTCGCCGCTAAGCGTTAAATTTATTTATTGTGGGCGCATACACTATTTAGTAGAGTTGTGTTAACGTCACGTTTTCAACACAAGTATATCATTTACTCGATGAAAGTTCGTATACAATTGGTAACCATAATATAGACTGCTGCACAATGATAAACAAAAATATTCAGTGCTATACATAAAGCAAAACAAAAAAATTATATGCCTGGCCACCACGTTCACCTAATTGAAATCCTGTGTATTTTTATCTACGCGAAATCTCTTGTTTATGCAGCTCGTGTTGATACACAAGATCAACTTAGAATGCGAATTGTAATACAGTTTAATTTAATAAAAAATAATCAATTATTAATGAAGTTGTCAGATTGAAAAGAAGATTTTAGAACGAAATTGTGGGAATACATCGATGCAGAAGGTCAATTTGTGTGTTGTAGAAAATAAATAACTACATTTTTATGCGAGAGAGTAAGTTTAGCGTTTAAAAAGCAGGAAATAGCTGCAGGCGAAAAGAGGTTAAAAAGAACGCAAATTTCTGAATTACTGTATCGATTATAAGTTTTCTTACGTCATTTTTCTTCAAAATACCTTATTAAAATCAAGAGTTTGCAGTTATGATATTAATGCACTAAGAAAGCAAATATGATTTGTTGTTTGTATTGCTTCACCTAAAGACAACAATCTAATTCCAGAACAGTGCAAAAAGCTACCTATTCAAAAATAATTGCAAGACATTTTTGTAGAATTACCGGATATACAGGGTATATGACTAAGTACAAACATTTTAACGACAATAAAAAAATTAATACAGAATGGATATGATGTCGCTCAGTGGTCGAGCGATTTAAGGCGTCAGTACTTTGATTTTGCGATACTCATGGTCCCTACAATCAGGTTACTTAGGCTTAAAACAGTTAAGGTTATTCGTCGGTTACCTCACCTATGACATACTGATGAGAGCTAATAAGCTCTAAACCGGTCAATGCTGGGGAATTAGCCCGCAGAGTAGTTGTTTCTTGGAATTCCGTGTTTGCAACATATCGTTATCGCCAACTCGCGAGGTCGATAGAGGTCGCCAGCTTTCAATGGTTTCTACTATGATGTAGAATGCTTCGTGAGACTGGTCAGTTCGGTATATACGTTTACTATTATTACGAAATAGTTTGTTCAAAGTACACCAACTGAACTGAAGTTTACCACAGTCATCCCCAGGTTAATAGCATTATACAGCTTCAAGTCGTCCACAAAGAACAATTTTTCACAATTAATTACGCTATTGAGATCATTAACAAAGAGAGAAAAAAGTAACGGACCTAAATTTGACCCTTGTGGAAAAGCAGACGATACTAAATAAGGAGTGAAGTATTGAAAACGATTAGACAAATAAGACCGAAATATATTTCGAACATTTTAAAGATACCTATTATTATTCCATTTGACCGGTTTGGACTTCAATTATAATTTCTTGACAGTTAGGCTATTAAAATAATGTTAATCATAAAACATATCCCACAAGATGTGTTCTGAAAACAATCCTTCATGAACACAATATCCAATTAAAATTGTGAGAATAAGGAAAGGTGGTAAATATTTCAAATTTATTCTCCTAAATCGTATCCGATATTGACTACTGTTCCATGGAAAGAAGAAATTTAAAACCTGCAAATGTAAATATAAGCAATGAATATTTCAGTCTGATATTTTACCTGTTCATTTTTCAACCACTTGGGTAAACAATAACTTGAACTCTTTCTAGTAATTTTGCGCACTGTATCGAAGAAGACTGCTCTCAGCTGTGGAAATTATTTTTCAAAAACTGTATATACTGGGTGATGTTTATATTGTATTATAAGTATGTATTCAAGTTTTCAAGGAGAATTACAATAGTAAACTTAAAATATATTACGTATAGCTTTAAATAGAGAACAGAAAATGTTTAGTAATTTAATAAATTTGTAATATTTTCATAATTTCATTGTTTATGAAGAAGAAGAATCCATTAAATAATTTCATTAGAGTATACGGTGATTCTTTAACCTATACGCATAAATTTAACTGCACTATCTAGACCTCAAAATAAGACAAAAAGTCTATACAGGGTGATTCAGGTTTAATCTTGTTAACTTCAGGAATTGATAGAACAGGTTAAAATAATGTTCATTTGTGATATAAACTTATTTCCTAAAACGCGTCGTTTCCGAGATAGAGAGCGTTGAAGTAGGAATTTTTTTTCTCGTTTTTCCCTCATAACTTTTTAACTACTTATCCGATTTAAGTGAAATTCGGAATACAAACACTCGTTATGATCTTACATAAGCCTCTTAAGTTTGAATTACTTACCCCTCTTAGAAGTGTAGTATTTTGTATGCTACCCCTCTTACTTTATTTCAAAACTACAAAAAAAAAATAATAATTTCAATAAAACATCTACACACCACTTTGACCTGATTAATTTCGAAACTTTTTCGTCTCCTGTTTTTTTTTTTCGACGTTTGGTCTTGTTTCTGAGATAGTCAAAGAAATTGGTGACAGTGTAGCGCACCAGCCGCGTAAATTTCATTTAGCGTTTTAGCAACCCATGAAAACCAAACTCAGGGATTTGTGTCAACTAACGTTTTGGGCGCCGCGATTGCCGATGTGGCTGGGAGACGACTGCTCGTGGAACCAGTCTGGATCGGCTATGTCGGTGTGGGTTCGAATCCCAATGTAGTACCATGGATGTTTGTGCTTTTTTGTAGAAATCGTAGGTAAACCTCACCACCAAGCCTTTGAGGAAAGAAATGTGGCCCAACTAAATGATCTCCCACGATGCCAGTCCATACATTCATAGAAAATTTATTCTGGAACCCACGTTCCACCACTAAATGAGGATTCTCGGCACACCAATAATGTTTATTATGTAGTTTTATTTCACCATCATACCCGAATCCAGCTTCATCCATGAAAAAAATTGAATTGATGAAATTTATGTTGCCATCATGGAGATTTATAATTGTCCTGCAAAAATTCAGTCGTGAAATCGGATCTCTAGAGAGTGGGGCTTGGACCTTTTGATAGTGGAATGGATGCAAGAGTTGTTCCTACAAAAATTCATGGACTGAGCTTTTGGGAATATTTTCCTGCGATTCAGTTAACCTGACGCTTATATCATAGATTATTATCAACCACATCCAAAACACGAACTTCAGCCCCAGGAGTTAGAGTTCGTCGTGGGCGACCTACATCAAACCGCCTCGTCTTAAAAGAGCCAAACTCATCTAATCTCTGATGGACAGTACTGAACAACTGCGGTCGTGGAATTCTTCTATTTGGAAATGCATCTCGATACAAACGTTTTGCTCTTGATGCATTTTCCGCAGCTAAGCCATAATAATAATGCATGTTGCGCAGTTCTTCATTAGAATATTTATTATAATTATTATTGATACCGTTATTCATAATTATTATTCATTTTACCAGTTTTAATCACAACACACAATATACACAAATTATCACAACAAAATAGCATTAAGTTATTGTTTTCAAAGCCTCTTTTGTAAATCTTAAAAATCAGTTTAAAGCAGCGTTAACGCATGATGAAAATGTTTTAAGTCATTTTTCTCAGGAACGGTTCATTTTATTGTATCGCACCAAGAGATACTTTTTTAAATAATTTTTGATTCTATTTTACATGGTGCTGTTAACGCATGAAAATGTTTTAAGTCGTTTTTCTCAGGAACGGTTCATTTTATTGTATCGCACCAAGAGATACTTTTTTAAATAATTTTTGATTCTATTTTACATGGTGCTGTTTAAATTTATAAAGCGGTGAAAACAAAAAAGTTGTGGATCATGGATCGAAGAATAAGGTCAGGTTAGGTCCTTTGGCACTGGAATACTGGCATCATATTTGGAACATAAATCTACAAGGGCACTAGTATTACATAGGAAAGACTTGGAAAAAATAAAATCACAAATAAAAAAAGTTATTTAAGAAAAACTAAAAAAAAATTGTTTTGACACCCTGCATCTCCGTTAATATTGAGTTTTCGAAAAATTGTTGAAAAATGTCTTGTGAAGAATCACCTCCCGAAGTCTTGACGCATAATTTGCGGACACCCTGTATGATAGGTGTTATAAAATTTTATTTCTTTCTTTCTTTGGGAAACTCTTTAATTTTTGTTGCGTTCAGGTTTTATTACAATTTGCCATCATGCCAGTCGCCGACTGATTTCATTGCCTTGCACAAGGTCAGATTACGAAACTAAAAATATTTTACTACATTTTTTAGCACAGGTTTAAGACCCTGTACAAGTATATTTTTGTGTATTTTCTGTTGATGCTCTCATATATAGCAGCAACACTTCTATGACATCTTACTAGAAAGTTATTAAATTATTATATTCACTGAGATAAAATAAATCTAATTAGTAATACTTTTCAAAATTAATAAAGTAGTAAAGTTAACTTAAATGAATAATTACCATGTTACAAAAAAATTGTCACTAGTATCGCCAAATCTCAGCTCCAGTAAGGTATTTTTATAAAGCTGAACACATAAAAGAAGTATTATTTTGAATCAGGAGTAAACTCTTAATTGGTATATTTATAGAAGTAGTTATATCAAGGTACTATATTTTTCAACAGGTCTCCAATAACCAAATAAATGTCATTCTTGGTTTAGTATAATTGACAGCATAAGAAACTCAGAATCTCTATTGGATACACGCTATATTGCAAATGTAAGACTGAAGATTCCGCTGCTCCCTCTAAATTCATAACAGATATCAAAATTATACCATAGATTGTTAGTTGTTGTTTAATTTTTCATTGAAAAACTAAATTAGGCAACCACTAGTGCATGCATAAAAATAGAAGCTCTTTTCCAACACGGCACCTGACTAGTTTGAAACCTGTCCGAAGCTGTCAGTCACTTTAATATTAGATACAACTCCGCTGCAGTAAGTCGGCGAACGATATGGCTATCCCCTTGGGACAGGTTTCCAACCAGTCAGGTGCCGTGTTGGAAAAGGGCTAGAGTAGTTAAGGAACTCAGATCCAGAAACGTATTTCTATAGATAAAGCTAAACGCCTAAAATAAACATTATTTTGAATCAGGAATTTTAATTAGTACCTTCGTATTCGTAAAGTAGTTATTTACCTCAAGATACTATATTTTTACACAGGTCTTCAATAACCAAATGTCATTCGTGATTTATTATGACCGACAAAATAAGAAATTCATAAACTTCTTATATCATAAAATGATATTCTAAAGGAATTTTCTTAAAATGCACGCCATAAAAAGTTGACAAGCACTTGATCCATTAAACTTATGCGTACACGATAATGCTCTTGTAAGTGCCCAATTATCTGAAGTGATATTTCTATAAATATATTATTTTAATTTACCCGACGACATATTTATGGATAGAATTCCAACGATTTTATCGGAACAGAACAGAGATGTAGGTTGTTCGAAACGTTCAAAGGTTCATGTTCTTCAAATTATGAACATTCTTTCTTGTCGTAGCGTTACCAATCATCAGAATATGTTACGTTCATTTCTTGTATGTTATTGATTTATACTTTCCATTTGTTTACATCTAGTTTTAGTTAAGTCGTCATTTGTCTCTGTTTGTATAAATACATAAATAAATTAATTTGTACCAGTGACAAGGTGTACTATTTTATCCATTATAACTACAGCAACGAGTTTGCATGGTAGCAAATAGTGTGCATATTTTGCATCGAAGGATATTTTGCATCAATTAAAACATAGGCCTATCTAATTTTTCTTCATATAAAAGATAAAGTGGTGGAGATAATACGTAACCTTTCTACGGTGTCTAAATTATTAACTATCTCAGTGTTTAAATAAAACGTAACTTATTCATTTCATAGGAAAATAATGTATGGTACAATATAGCAACAAATACGTGGCACACATAGTAGCCGGTCGATCCTTGATTGACGTCCCTGGAGCTGGAGAGGCTTTACTGGATGACATTTAAGTGGAGCTCATCTGCTCCATTAGCCAGGGTTCAACACTACAAGTCAACGTCGGTACACCCTCACCGGCCATTAGAGGCGGCCCATTGGAAAGTATCGTCAGGAACATTAGACGGTAATGTAATTTTAAAATGAACCTGTACGAGGGCTATATACATATAACACGAGGTAGTAAAGCAATCAACTCGAGACTCTGATTATAGACGTCTATAGCACCGCACAGGGCGCCACTGAATTTTGTAGGTACACAAATCAGTACTAAAAGGATATTTGCATGTAAATTTACTACATGCTTTAAGGGTACTTATTTACATTACGAGTAGTAATGGGAAAATTGCATGATTTTGATAAATACGTGCAGAAGAAAGAATATATTATTTTAATTGAAATGGCGTTTGTCCTAGACAATTGCGTCAAAAAATAAGACTCAAAACAATAGTGGTTTTTAGGCTTTCACGGCCAGTGCTGTAATTTGATACATAGTGATTTTCCGGATTGTTGTGCCGTGACCTCGGTAACTGGTAGCTGCCAGAAACAGAGTTAAAATGCACATCTCTAGCATTAGCCGGGATTCTTTTACCTGCCCTGGTAGTTCTCGGAGAGCTGCTTCACAACACTGCAAGTTATTCCAATAGCTGACTCTGATCTTAGGAAAGATGTTTCAGATATCTTTTCTGTAAGTTCGTTTACAATTTCTGCATCTCCTGGTACCTGACACAGCCTGGGTTGGTGCGTGCATGGAGAATCTCTCTGTCTACGTTATGTAAATTAACTTTCAACACGCATTATATCGAAAATTTCAGCATATAATACTGTAGAAAAGCTGACAAACTATATGTTCTTTGCTACTAGGGCCTCATTCCTACTGCTCTAGTTTTATTTAACTGTCTGTTTCAAAGCCATCCTTGCATTGTATGTTACCTCCCATTTTTATAGTTTTTCTGTTCGAGTTTCATCGTCTGGATATAGCATGTCACAGTTGGGACACAACAGTAACATATTCGTCGATGGTCTGTCCCCTTTACTAAGGTCACTTTATTGTATTCTATGAAAAATATTTTTCTTTGACATTAAATTTTTCCAAGCAATGTCTAAATTATTTATTTGCCTTGTGTAATTATTAAGTACGTCACTACGTAATCATTTACTAATTTATGTAAAATTATTAACGTTTTAAATTTTATATAAACTGGCAACCAGCATACTTATTATCAAACACCAGAAACAGAGGCTAGTATCAATTATAATTTCTAGATGTTAACACATTCGAGTGCTTCATTGTTAAAAAAATAGTATCATTATTATTTAGAATGTAATATGGTATTGCACCTATAACAGTATATTTAAATTTATTGGCATTTACTAATAATTTATTTATCATTAACCCACTATTTATAGTATTAAAAATATGCATGCAAATATGCATATTATATTATTTATATTATTAACTTCAATATCACTTCATTTTTAGTGGAAATTATAGTTGTGTCAGCAAAAAGTGTATTTCACACTCATTTGTCTAAGTAGAAGATATCGTTAATGTTTAATATTGTAACCTCTATGTTGGGTTAGCGTGGAAACGTCACGTAGACAAACTTTATTGTCACTCTTGATTACATAAAAAATATCCTTCAACAAATTCCTGTCATATGCTTTATTTTGACGTTTCAGTCACTCGCGTTTGATTACTCAATATAAACTGACTCTAGCGGCGAAACCAATCCGCCTTATACAGGTTTTTAGGGTTCTAAAAGGTTCGGCGGTCTCGAGAATCAAATAGAATGTGACCGAGAATGTTCCAGAAAACGTCAAAACAAAGGAATCACAAGAATTATAAAATCTAGCATAAACAGAAACATAATTAACAAACTAAAGAGGTAGGTGAGCTTCAACATAATTAACAAACTAAAAAGGTAAGTGAGCTTCCGTAACAATAAATTAAAATGGTACTAACACACTACCCTGGGGTACCCCACTTTCATTTAAATTGTTTTGACATTTTTCGTCACCAAGTTATGTTTGTTGAAATATGTGTCTGGCACTTGTGTGCATTACCTACTATACCATAATACTCATAAAGTTTTTTGAGTAATATATTCCTATTTACGATCTCAAAAGCACACCGCAAATCTAGGAAAACTGCCACAGCTACTTGACCTTTACCAATGTTATATTTAAAATAATTTATACCTCTCTGTAATGCAGTTTCACTAGAAAATCTTTCTAGAAAGCCTCATTGATTCACATATGTTATAATTTGTTTATGAATGATAAGTTCAAGAACCTTCTGTGAGCAAGGTAATATATTTATTGGGCTATATTGTTCAATGTTTTTAGTTCCTGGACCTGGATAACAGTTGCTAATATCAGTACATCTGGAAAAACACCACTGGTTATATACACAGTGTAGTCGAATTATGTCTTTAAAGAAATAAAAAAATTAAAATATTTCCCATATTATTTTTTCTTTCATACCAACCTTTCAACCTTTTCAAATTGTATTTTACTGTTTTTACTCGTTTATAAAAGCCCCTTATATTTTGAAATTAAAATAAGAATTTTCAGTTTTTGAGACTTTCGAGCTCTATAAAACAAACATTCAATGACATAAACTAATTAAACTTTGGATATTTGAGTTTTAAATGGTGCTGAATAACGCAATGTTGTCATATTTCTAATAAAAAAAAAATTCTAATAGTATTTTCCAAAAAAATATTCAATCAAAATAATCCTAGCAAGCCACGAGATAATATTAATTAGCAATACGCAGAGAGTCTATGGACTCTTTGAAAAAAATTTGACATTCGCCCAACCTATAAAATTCCATACTGTTGTTCCGGATCAAATCTGTACACACTGTAGATGTGTTCATAATATGCTAAATTTACTTTATTGAGATTTGAAGAAGTGATAAATTCATATTTAGTATAATATGTTTTCTACTGCAAACTAGTTATTGAAAATACGAATGCACTGAGGAAATTACTTCCATTTCGTTTACCTTTATCGCGGTTCAATAAAAATTTTCAATGTGGGATTTGCTTCACAGATACCTTTCTGTCTGTTCCGATTACAGCTAACGTTCGGAAAATAATATTCAAATGAGCACTCGCAATACAATTACGCTGAACTCGGCCTTTGATTTTACTTTATTGTGCAATAAACGTAATTCACTGTGATGCTATCACGATGCAATTTATCTCAACATCTATTTTCTCGAGAAACAAATCACTGGACTTTGTGTCGTATTTTAATATTCAAACGTAGGGACCGTAATGTTATAGAGAGTGGGCTGTACCGAGCAGCATTCAAATATAAAACAGTAAATCAATAAAATAAAAGCAAACATTATGCATTGGTGATTTACTTTTATGTGTACACTGGGAATCGTCCTTTTCATAAGACGTTTGTATAGGTACAGATTCAGGTCTTATAGAATGGAACAAAATAGTATTTACGTTACAGTAATTTAGTTTCGACAAATCCTTTTTACAGGAGAATCAAGAATGCCGTCATGGGATAACCACAAATACAATTATACCGGCTTAAGCATAAATTCTGCAACTTTTCCAAAACGATGCTTTTAGAAATATCATAAATCAGTATATACAGTATGCGCCAAAAGTATGGAATAAATTCAATAAAAACGAAACAATAATTTTTTGGGAAAAATCCTCGAACAGGTCGATTTTTAATTTAAAAAATACATATTTTAGCGTAAAATGCGATTTTCAAATGTCATTTGTTTTTGAGTAATGACGTCATCGATTTTTTTTTAAATGGCAACACCATATTTTTTTCCATGATTCTGAAAGATCGTTTACTTCTCTATCAGACAGTACTAAAATTTTGCCCTCTTACATAGGAAAGTTTTCGAGTAAATGACGATTGAATGTTAGAAAACGTAAATTTTATCCATAAAAAAGTAACAATTCTGAGGTATGTAAAATAAAATACAATTGATTAAATCTTATACTTAAATTAAATGTTCGAATTGCCATACACCAACTTCTTGACAATGCGCAAGTCTGTGAAGAAATTCTTCTTGCACATTATGAATGATTTCTGGGGTAACTCTGCGTATTTCGTCCCGAATGCGATTTTGAAGTTCTTCTAAATTACGTGGCTTATTAATGTACACTTTTGACTTCAAGTATCTCCATAAAAAATAGTCAAGAGGTGTAAGATCTGGCGATCTTGCAGGCCATTCTATCGGTCCGCGTCTGCCGATCCACCTCCCAGGAAAACAGTTGTCCAAAAAATCTCGTACAGGGAAAAAATCTCGCGCATAGTGCGGAGGTGCACCGTCTTGCTGAAACCATATGGTATCGTCAGAAATGTCAGGGTCATTATCGTTAGGAAAAATTACTGCAAGGGCTGGAACAAGGTCATTTTCTAGAAACTCTAAATATCTTTGTCCTGTAAGGGTTCCTTCAAAGAAGAAAGGCCCTACTATTCTGTCGTCAACTATTCCAGCCCACACATTTAATTTCTGAGGGTGTTGGGTATGTGCCTCTGCCATCCAATGAGGATTTTCCCGAGTCCAATATCTGCAAGTTTGACGGTTTACTGTACCATTCAGTCAAAATGTGGCTTCATCTGAAAAAAGTATTTGCCGGTGTAAATTTCTATTTCCTTGACATAAATCCATTAGAATTTCGCAAAACTGTAAGCGGCGATCGGGATCATCTTCATTGAGTTCCTGCACAAGCTAAATTGTGTAGGGATGATATTTTTCCTTCCTCAAGATACGTAGCACTGTGCTCTGACTAGTGTCATTGTTTAATGCAACCAATCGTGAAGAATTATGAGGATTATCCACCATACTTATCAAAATGTTCTGTTTCTGATTTTTATTAATGCTTGGACGTCCAGGTTTCAGAATATTTACAACATTGCCAGTCTCTCTAAATTTAGACTCTACCTTACTGACTGTTGATTGGCTGATAGGGCGATCTGGATATTTTTAATTATATAAATCGCAAACTTCCTGCTGAGTTCTAGTCACATTCCCGCATCCGATAAAAATTAAAATTTCAATTCTTTGAGTAACAGTTAAATGTGCCATAATACTTTAAATTGAATAATAATTTCTGTCGCTTACAATACTTATTAGAAAGTCGGTGTGACAATGACACTTTGCAAAGATTTTCACCTACGTGATCCATAAAAGAACTATGGAATTCGAAAAACTAAACTTGATAACGTTTTTGATTTATTTTAATTGATTTACGTTTTCTAACATTCAATCGTCATTTACTCGAAAACTTTCCTAATGTAAGAGGGCAAAATTTTAGTACTGTCTGATAGAGAATTGCACGATCTTTCAGAATCAAGGAAAAAAATACGGTGTTGACATTTAAAAAAAATTGATGACGTCATTACTCGAAAACAAATGACATTTGAAAATCGCATTTTACGCTAAAATATGTATTTTTTAAATTAAAAATCGACCTGTTCGAGGATTTTTCCCAAAAAATAATTGTTTCGTTTTTATTGAATTTATTCCATACTTTTGGCGCATACTGTATACAGGGTAGCCACATGAAAACGAAACCGAGCCATTTTCAGGAACTGCATCATGATTGTAGAAAAACGCTCAGACTCATCGACATTCTTTGCTAGTATTTTTGCCTCAGGCACCTCCAAGCAAGGCTAAGCATCACCCCAAAATATTTAAATGGCATTGGGGCTTAAGTAATATTTATTTTGAAAGCTCTTACAATTTTTACAACAGACTTTAAATTTTATAATTCCGCCCAATACTTTGAATAAAAATACATTTTAAAATTTAAATTATGTTTAGCTGCTTACTGCTTAGATCATTAAATGTTCAAACTGATATAAAAGTATAAAGATTTTGTTAGAAACGATTGCGCACATTCTCTCACAATCCACACTGGACGATGGATGCATATACTCAGCCAATGACACAATTTGGTTACAGCAAGACGGTGTACCGCCGCACTATGTCATTGCTGTTCGCCGCTGACGTGTTTCCTCATCCGTGAATTGGTAGAAGAGGACCTAAGGAATGGCCTGTCAGATCACCAAACTTAACACCGCTAGATCTTTTCTTTTGGGGATATGTGAAAAGCAAAGTATACGTCACTAAGCCAAATAATCTTGACGATCTCAAGGAACGAATTCGACAAGAACTTCGTGCCATCCCGCCTGAAATTATTGGAAAGAATTTGTTTATCGTCTGGCCCATTGTTTGGCAGTAAATGGTCAACAATTTGAAAATTTAGTTTAGGTTTTTGTGTCCAAAGGTTTTATTAGCGAACAATAAAATTTTCTACGATCGATCACGTTTTTCAATGTAACACCAATCTCTTTATAAATTAAGTACATTCCAGTAGACACTTTAAAATGACGTGTAGTAATTTCAATCAATTTTTTAGTACGTTTATTCATTTGTAAATAATTTGGGTATTGTTGTTCACCCTCTAACAATTAGGCGCAACTTGTGATACATTTTTGGAAACAGCACAGCTAGGCTAATCCAGAAATTGGGAAGAAAATGTGGTGTTCCATTTAAAAAAAATATGATGACGTCATTACTCTATGGTAGGTCACCCTGTATATTAAATTATTATTTTTAAAAAAAGAAAATTAATATCAAAAATCGACCTGTTTCGGAAATTTTCAATAATGTCTTTTATTTACCTAATAATGAATTTGTGCGAGACTTTAAGGACGCACTGTATAATCTTGTTATAAAAGAATAAGTTGTCTTTCAATAATAATATCCGTAAAGCAGAAACTCGACTGATATTACAAATCGATCCGTGCATGCCAATCACAGTTTAATTCAGGCTGCAATTTTAGCTGCTGGCACATATTGATGGCGCACGTTTTAGGTAACCTGTTCGATTTACGCTTATTGGCTCATTTTATTTGTCTCAATTGGGGCGCGCTAATCTTTCCTTATTTTCACCGCCATATTTTTAAATACGTCAGTGTCAATTAATTAGTTGATCAATTTGTTTCGCAATTAAGTTGTTTGTTTCACAAATTAAGTCTATTTTTAGATAGGTTGTAGCATTAATGCCGATGTCTCCATGTTGTTGACCTTTTTTCTCATTGCAATTTATAAAAGTCAATAACAATATAAAATTATCGAAAATAAGAAAAAATAAATAGTGCAAATAGCATGCCACAGTTATAAAATGTCGTAGTACAACACCGTTGAATTACAAGTTTGACCGGTCAAAAATTTGTTGTGCAACTTCGTTTGGCATACCTATAATTGAGGCAGAAATTTAGACGACTTACGTCACGGTTGACGTCACGCAATTTGTTTATTGTCAACATAATTTTCAACTTACTTTACTTTAAAAACAATCATTTTTTTTATTTATAGTCTGTTTAGAAATGAAAGAGAGTAATAAAAGCTTATTATGTATGCAAATCGTAAATAAATGTAGTACTGGTGCTTATATTCAATATTTTTATGTTATGCATTATCGGTATAGATGAGGTATACTTTTAAAAAAACTTTGTGTGACCGAGTTGTACTAAATTGTAGCAGGTAGCTAAAATTTAATCCCCGACAATCCGTCTTTGTCTATGCCGCTTCAATTTCTCGGTCCATTTCTCTTATAAGTAAACAATATAAAAACAGCATTTCAAAACATGAGGCTACTTTAAGCATCATAACCGGGTTAAAAGGGATTTTGGTAATTCAAATAAAATTATTCAATATTATTATCAAAATATTTATTTAAATTTAATGAATAAACTTCTATTCCACACAAAAATATATGTATTTTAAAAATTCAAATTATGGTGAGTAAATGTAGTATAAATGTGCAATAAAGAAATTAAAAAAGTAGGTATATTAAAATTCATCCTCTTAATATTCTGATGAATTATCTTCGTCTCCTAGATTGATAACGATAGGTTCCACAGTAACGTCAATTAAATTATCGAGTTCCCACATTTTCACAGTTTCAAGTTCACAGTGATAAGGTGGTAATCGTAGTACCGTTATTTGGCGATTTGTTGGCATTTCATCGATAACATATTTTTTCTGATCTTTATTAAGATTGACAAGTGTCAAAAGTTCCTTTTTCACCATATTTGTTTCAAAAGAAATGTTTTTTCCGGATAACCATTGAATTATGTCGGCTTTCCTTCAAGCAGTCGTTGCCGTCCGCGCGGTCTGCCGTGAATGGTAACTGGCATTATTCATGACAATTACAGACCCCGGAGGAATAAGATCCAACATCTGTGTAAAATACTGTTCTAAAACATCTGCGTTCATGTCTTTGTGATAGTCACCTGTATTTTTAGATTCAAATGAAAGTAAACCGCCATCTACAAAACCACTGGCACTACCTATATGTGTCACTATTAATCTTCGCCCTTTACCTGAAGGTGCCTTAAACCCTGTTGAAAGTCGATCCAAAAATGCTTGTCGAAAACTTCTTACATTTTTATCTTGCCATACTTTTGTTACAGTATATCCCTCGTTGACCCAAGTTTCGTTTAGATAATAAATATTCCTCCCTTCGTCACGGAATTTTCTAATTGATCTTAAGTAGGATCTTCGCCAACAAATAACTTCATCTTTATCGATAAGGACTGACTTCCTGTTCTGCATTTCCCAGCAAAAATTCAACTCTCGTAAAACGGTACATAATTTGCTTCTACTGATTTTTGGCAAATTGTTTTCTGAAAGTTCACTTAAGTTTAGCGTTGGTATTTCTTTTTGAAATTCAAATGAGTGTACTTTTCTGCGAATGACATTTTTGAAGAAATCATCTATAACGACTTGTGACCTCCCTGTAGATAATTTTGGGGGATTTACAGTATCTTTTTCATTTTTTGTTTTCTTTAAAAGTCTGTAGATAGTCGATTTTCCAATCCCTGTCATTTTGGAACACTTTTCCGCAATGTCGTCACCACTGTCGGTAGGATTTTGGTATGTCAATGCATTAAATACATTTAATATAATAATCTTCTGATTCTGAGAGAGCGCACATCTTTTCACGCGTTTAGCAGGTACGTAATCTGATAAGCTCGACATTTTACCCAAACAATATTATATCCACTGGCACAATAGTCACTAAACACAAGTCGAATTTTACTCTACTGTACTAGCACGTCTTCGTATATTCAGCAAGACTGGATTGATCTGTCACAATACACTGGCTCCTGCCCTATGATGTATCCAGTAAAATATACTAATGTACACCCATTACCTGTTAGCATTAGTGTTACCCGATAATTACTTGAAACGAAATATTACCACGCCCATGACCGGTTCTTATCTAGGGATTTTATTACTCTCATTTCGAAACAGACTATAGTGAAATATACAATGAGCTAGAGGTTTGACTGTCATAACTTTAATATAAGATAGATAAAGTATAAATGAACAAAGAAGTTAAATAGTATAAGGGCATAACTCAAGTTGTTCTTCAAATAAATCGAGTTATTATATCAAGGAATTTTGTCACAACGTGACAACAGCGCTAATACACGCTGTTCCAGGTGAGCGGTTTGTGGGTTGCCTACCGCGTGCTGGCTTGTTTTTTTCTCTGTTTTGCAATTTTATTTTTGAACATAGAATGGTAGAATTAATTAATTTTTTAAATTTAATATTTAAAATTTGGTGATATTAAAGCAGTAACATAATTTAAATCAAATCGGAATTTGAAAAATAAATAATAAAAACTTCTAAGAGGACTCACATTGTAGAAATATTCATAACTTATGTACAAAAATATAGTATAAGTACCTAACGAAAATCAAGATACAATGCCATTTTTAAATACCTAACTAACACATAATCGCAACATATATTCAATATCCACCGTTATATTCCACATATGCACAACAGTACCCAAGAATTTTATAATAAATCCTATTAATACGCTGCCGCCAATTGAAAAGATCTTAGAACTTGTAGTTTATCACCAACTTTTGAATCATATTACTATTACTGATATTTTACTTACCAAGCAGCCAGGTTTTCGTCAAAAACATTCTTGTGAAACAGCATTTCAATTATGTGTAACCAAATTTAGATATGATTGATAAGAATAAATATGTTTTAGCTGTATTTTTGGATTTAAGGCGAGCTTTTGAGACGCTTGACCGTTCTGTCTTATTAAGAAAATTAGAATTATATGGTGTTGGAGGTGTTGTGTTACAGTGGGTGAAGGATTACTTGACTGATGGGATGCAAAGAGTTCGAATAGGAGAAACATATTTCAGAAAATGTTATTAATAATTTTGGTGTGCCTCAAGGCAGTGTTTTGGGGCCTCTCTTGTTTCTTTTGTATTTGAACGATATGCCATTGTTTGTTGGCTGTGAATTTATAAATTTGTTTGCGGATGATACGTTATTAGCTTGCAGTGGATCGAGTTTAGCCGAGTGTGTGGATTCAATGAATGTCGTATTGACTAGTGTCAGTCAATATCTTAGAGTTAATAAATTAAAGCTTAATGTTGACAAAACAAAAGCCATTATATTTACAACTAAACATAAATCTAGTAAAATAAATATTGATAATATCAATTTAAGTATCGATAACGAAAGGGTTGCTATTGCCACCGAAATTAAATATCTTGACTTTTTCCACTGGAGACCTGTGCCTAGGGCCTTCTGCAAGCCCTAGCTATAGTGATGAATTCCACCAAACTTCTTGAATTTTGATTGTGTAGATGTTAAATTTGAGTTACTTTTCTTTGAATAATTATGTGAAACTGGTGAGTATGAAATTATACTGTTTAAGTAATTTTTTACTATTTAAAACTAAATTTCTTCTCTGCCCAAACTTTGTACACCTTCTCGTTTTTACAGTTTCTTCGTAACTAAGCAAATAAACTTTTGTTTTCATGTATTTTTACCCTCTTGATTCCTGACAGTTTTTATTAAGGTCAATACACATGTTTCACTTTAAATTTAAATTATTCTTTTCATAGCATTTTGCACTTCACTAATTGTCTTTTTAAGTTTACAAACTAAATTTACAAATATATATCAATTTTTATTCATTTTTATTGTCAAATATTCTTTAATTTCGGGTTTTCTAGAGTCCTGTCAGATATGTTGCTTTTTGTATTGTATAGCCATTTTAATATTTGACAGTTCTATTTGTCATTAATTCTAATATTGGAAGTTTTCATTTTATTATACAAATATTTTTATTTACTGATGTTTTCGTCTAGCGATATGCATATATAATTAATCATTGATCTTTAAGCTTTTTATTGATGTATCTATGTCTGGGGTTTTAATTCATTTTCTTTATGTACTATTCATTTATATGTTGTCATGTCCAACAAATTAATAGAATTTTGAAGTAAATTTAATGAAATTTGTAAAATTTTGTCTTTAAATATTATAATAAGTTTCTCTAGATATATTTTATACTACATAATTTCAAAACTAACAATTTACCTATATTTTACTAATAATAATAATAAACATTTCAATAATAATTCTTTTATATTTGTTAGTAAAGTAAATTTTCATAGCATTTAATTTTAATAAATTCTATTTTATCACATAAACTTATTTTTTTTATTTTAAAAAGTTCTAGCACCTGCTGAAGTTTGGTCTCTGCAATTTGGGACATCCTGTACATATTCCAACAATATTTACCAATTCATTTTTATAAAATGTACTATCTTTTGCCTTTAAAAAACATGCAAAAAGTTAAGAGTAACCGATTATTTACTTAACTGTTAAATCCTTTATTGGCATCAAAATTTTGTAAGTCGAAACAAATTTTAAGCACTTATAAACCTCTGATATCAAAATAACACATTTTCGGAAAGGACCTCCTATCTTATTTTTTCATGTCTTA
Organism: Monochamus alternatus; assembly: GCA_037114965.1. Lineage (NCBI taxonomy): Eukaryota > Metazoa > Arthropoda > Insecta > Coleoptera > Cerambycidae > Monochamus > Monochamus alternatus. The sequence goes on along the minus strand of CM073427.1, from coordinate 25,835,270 downwards.
ACCTCCTCTACCAAAGTTTGTAACCTTTTATTTAAACACCCTGTACAATTATCATTAAATCAAAGGGACAATAACTGGGTCAAATATAAATTTCAAATCCGTAGTAATAAGCTTCACTCTTAAACAAATATTTAAAGAAACTTACAGAGTTCTATTAAAGACCTAAATATGCATAGTACGGAGTTTTCTAGATTCAATTTAATAAAAAGGAGTCTGATGCTTACCCAAATGGACATATGTTATTCTGCTGTCCTTCTGAAACAAAAAAGTTATATTTAACTCTGACGCCAAATAATCAAGCCTAATATAAGTAGATGTCGTCCAATTTATCGTGACAGCCACAAGAAGAACTATATAATAGTCACTCAGTTCTATTAGATACATTTAAAACATGAAAAGCATTAGGATATAAAAATATGTACTATAAAATTGGAAATATAACAAAAGAGTAATGCGAAGCGTAAATCCGTATAAAATTGTGTGTCCCGCACACCTTGCAAAGTATCAGATTACACAGCCTTCTGCTGCAGCAAATACGCATGTGCATATAAGAATGCTCGACTTCTATTGGTAACGACGCCGTGACGTACGTTCTTTCAAATCCACCAGCTGAACAACAGGCAGTGAAGCGGGAAAAGTTTGAGTATATTTTTCGTTAATTTAATTGTGATTACAATTAATTTATTAATGAATTTGTGTTTTTAAGAATTGATAATAATTCAAGCTCTACCGCGTGTTTTCAAAATCGTAAACGCCCTATTTTAATAAGTAAATAATACCGGATGATAAAAAAACCTGTATGAAGGGATTAGGGCGCGAGACCAAAATATGAATGAAATATGTAGTTCGTTAACATGAATTTGTAAGTAGTGTATATCGAAATAAAGAATGGCAAATAAAAGGAAACGTGGCAAAGAAGTGGAACCTTGCAGAATGAAGAAAATAGGGGTTGATGACGACACAAAATACGCAATTATTTTAACAATTTGTGGATCGTATTCTAAATTAAGCTTCCGACAATAAAAATATTTAGGATATTTGAAAGGGAGCTTTTGTGAATTATGCATAACTCTGCGTTTTATAAAACGACAGTTAAAGAGTCTACTGTAAAATAAGACGAAATAGTGATATAACGAAGAAACTACTTAAGACAAATTTTAAAAGGTAAAATTGGAATCGCGGAATATTTTATGATGGAACATAGTTAAATGAAGATCAAGCGATAAAAGTGTGGCACGATTGCAATATTTAAAGCAAACGACAGGCATTTATTAAAAGATTTTCGACTTGATTAAAGCCACCTTCTGGAAAAGAACAGCGCCTAATAATGAGCCTGTTTTAAGTTAAGCAGGATTTTTGGATCAAGGTTTACTTGTTTTTTTATTACGGCAAACAGGAGACTGATAAGAATATATAGATAGTGAAGCATTTGTAAAATGATTTGAACATATTTTGTCATATATGGAACCTGCTGCTGCTGTAATGGATATATTATATACAACAATAAACGTGCTAGTAACCAGTAGTGTATAGTATGTATAGTGCAGTATATTTTATAAGTGTTAATAAAGTGTGATATGCGCATCAGGTAGGTGTAAGTGTTTGGTGGTGGACCAGCGCGTCCAAAGGAACAATATTCTAGAATTGTTACGGATGAATTTATAAAATAAATTGTTAAAGTGCTACGTTGACTCAACGTCAACACATTTTTGGTAATTGTGTGTTCTTTAAACCTTCTTAAGTCGTACGTCTATGGAATATTGTCCTCTGCAACCTTCATCTCCCATATACGTAGGTGTTGTAAATTAGCCAATCTCTAGCTATTTTGAAACTCGGATATAGATATAAAGAATTTAAGATATTTTATCTCTAAGAAAATCTACCATACTGCATTTTTTCTCACCCTGTGTACAAATAACATCTCATGAATACCTATTTAAAATGTTTTCATTCCTAAATAAAAGACATCGAGGCAAAGTTTTATTTTCTGAAAAATGCTTTCTCTGCAACTTTTAACATACAAGCCATATTTCACTGGGATCCTCCCCGAAGTTTTTATTTTTCCCTCCTGGCATTCCGTCGCTCGTCAAAGAGGACTATGTATGCTTTTGCGAAACCATACTTATGTTAATAAATGTCAGATGCAGGTTCATGCCTGTGACACCATCGGAAAGCGGTGCATGATACTGGAGAAGCAATTAAATCTAATCTTGATGGATTATTCCGTAGTGTCAAATCAGAAGGAAATGAGAAGTCCCTGATAAGGCAACAGCCGGGCGAACAGGATATAATAACAGCAAAATATTTCTTTTTAATGGATAGTTTCGCCGAGATTAGATGGGAGCGTTCTAGGGTCGTTCTGCGGCTTTTAATTAATAGAGTTGTTTATGGGAAATACCTAATAAAAAATGGAAATTTCCATAAAAGGAATTGTAATCTTACAACTCTATTCGGTATTGATTATATTTAATAGCTCTGTATTAATATGCACTCCAAAATATGCCCGTAAAATTTCAGAGAAACGATTTATATTTACATAATATTTCCCATTGTATTTATAATCATTTTATAATTATCCTAATATTAAGGAAATTTCGAGGGGTCAACCACTACCTCAAAAAATGTACACCGATTTCCATTTTTGGCAATCATATCTTATTATAATTAGCGATTCCTTTGATTACCAGTAATTCTCAATTATTCCCAAGTATTACCATATGATCTCTAGCTGATTCTCAAATGTTCTCATGATTACTAGCTGATTTATAAGACTTTAGGTGATTGATATATGATTTCCAGTCAATCATGGAATGATTTCCAGTTTTTAAAAGTTAATAAAATTAATAGTAATTCATATTTCACACCACATTTAAATGAAATTTTTAGTTTCAATAAAGCCTCTTTTATGTGTATGTGGTGCTTTTCCTGTACTTTATTTGTATTATGCAATTTTATTTTTTGTTTTTTTTTACTGTACAAATATAGGGATGCAATTAAAAAATAAGTGAAGGAACTGATACAAATATGGGCTACCATTTCATTTTTGAACTGTGAACTTTTCATTTCAACTATTTTCTGTAACAGCAAATAACTAAAACAATGCACTTCTATTAGTTTGATTAATTATGGGCTAGTATATAGTTTAGACCTTAGAGAAAGCACATGAAAAACAAAACAAAAAATAGGGTAAAATTACGCAAAAGAAGTTTATTTGAAATTTTACAAACCTTTCAACACTGGAAAAAACTGATTTTAGTCTTAAACCTGAAAAATCTCAACCAGAAAATAACAGAAAACATAATTTATGAAAATTAGGAACAATAATCGCACACATAGTGCCATTTTCAGCACCAGCACAGTTTACATAAGCCCATAGTCTGCACATAAGGCACTAAAGTTCCCTCTGGCATCTTCTAAATATCTTGTTTCACAAAAAATGCAGATTGCATCATCACTATTAACATGATTTCATGGATGAACTACTTTTCGATGATATTTCATATTGGCTTGACTATATATTCTTAATTTTTCGATCGATTTTTTGATGGTGCACTTTTTCTGATTTTTTTCATCGTAGATTCGCTCAAAATGTTTTTTGTAGCACCATCAACTTTTGATTTCAGTGCAATGCCTTCATTTAGGTTGTCTTTGTATGGGTAGGAGGTTATAACTATCGAAGTGCAACCTGTATTTCTCGATTATTGGTTTCCTTTTATGTAATAGGCACTGAAATATGAAAAGGCGAAACCATCGTGCTTTTGGGCGACAAAATACTCTGAACCGATATATTCGCTCCAAAAGAAACAACTTCCTTATATTTTTATATATCTGGATCCCCGTTGCTAGACTTCTAAGGAAATGTTCCAGAAGATGGCAAAGTTACAACTTGACAGTTAGTGCATTCATAAACCTACCCTTGAACTTAGCTGTGCTATAATCAAAACCACAGCTAAGTAGGTATTCTCAAAATGTAAACATACAGTCACTAAGAGTCTAGGCACTACTTATTCCGACAACGCGTGTACTATGCTGCACGCCCACTGAGGTGAAGCAGCGCAAAGCGAAGGGACGCGTCATGTTAATCCTGGGTCCATACATTGACACCAAGCAACCGAAGAAAAAATACCAAATGGCTTTTATACATCCACATCGATCAGAGTCAAAAGCTACGGAGTATTTTCTCTTCCGTCGCTTTGTCCTAATGAGTGAACCAGGTTCAAAATGACGCTTCTCTTCGCTTCGTGCCGCTTCGCCAAATTCCTAAAACTGCTGTAAACAACAGGTGATTTCCAGTTGATTCCCTATCGATTACCAGTGATTACGCCTAATTCCCAGTGACTGCCAACTGATTCCCAGTAATTACTAGTTATTTCTCATTTTCATGTGATTTTTCAAACGATTCCCAACGATTACAATTAAAAATGTATATCGATTTCCACTAGTGGTTGACCCCTCGGGAAATTTATAATATCAATTGAAATATTATCTAACGCGTGTAATAGTCCTGTTATTCACAGAATATACAGGGTTAACTATGACTAAGTACAAAAATTTTAACCACGTGCTCAGGGAGGCCTAAAAGACAATAAAAAATTTAGACTTTAGCAAGGTATACCTTTAGCAAATAAAACAGGTGGGAGAATCATTAATTTCTAAAGTCAGATGGATACACTAAGCTGCAAAAAAGTTCTGCCATTTAAAAGAAACATGGTGTGCCACAAGTGGCGCCATCTACTAGTGACGTCAAAATTAGTAACAAATTTGAATTTCTCACCCGCAAAAACTCCTGGTTTACAAATTTTAAGTATATATTTGGATTTTTTAAGAAGTTATCTCCAAATATCGAAAGTAAAATTTTAACGTTGACATCCTGCATCTTTTTTATTAAGCGACTTGGGATATAGGTATGTTAGATTAAATCGGTTTTTTTTCACCTAAGGAATATGTGGTCTCATTTTTGCTACTTTATTTAAAATCACCCAGTATTACTTTTAGTTTGACTAAAATTTTGGTATTATAAGATTTTGTAACATTGAAGACTATTTGTATGGAGGAAAGTAGTAAATCTTGATCAATTTACGATTATTTTTCTTGTGTAGTAGTCTATTAGGCTTAAATGTTAGTTGGGATATTACTTGCTAAACGCCGAACACTAATTATTGAAGAGTTGTCAATGACATCTATATCTTCTTCATTTTGTGCATTCACTTCAGTAGGAAGAATGGCCTTTTTAGATCGGGTTAACTTCTTCTCGTCTACACGAAATGATGTACTAAATAAAGACTGTGTAGGCAAGTTGATGTCTATTTGGGTATCTTGATTGGTATTCTCGAGCTGATTGTCTGGCTTTCCCATTGGAATATCCATATACAGAGACAATATCTGTATACTCTTCAATTGTAAATAAATGCATTTTTTATTTAGCACTTTAACGCTACGTATCAAACGAATAAACAAAATAATGACATAAATAATAATTACTATTATAGCAACCATCATTTTTATTTATCAGGCTACTTGGAAATATGAAATTATGATTGACATTAACCCAGTTACTACAGTTAATAAAAATATTTGACTGTCAGTACTCACTACCAGAATAAATGAATAAATATTCAGAAAACTTTTGGCAGCAAAGAGATATATTGTCAATAAAAATATAAGAAATACAAAATAAGTTTACCTTACTCACATTTTGCCATTCCAATGCAAGATAAATGGAATAAATACGTTTGTTCATCAAAATAGGATACGTAGAGAGTCAGCGTCAAACATACTTCAACTCAAGATGTGGAAAAATAAACTTATAAGAATGCAATTTCTATTCAAATCGGGCAACATATTCCACCGTATCACCGAAAGTGTGGCAGAGCAAGAAATTCTCGTACATCTACATGTACCGACTAAAATAACAACATACTTGGAACTTAAAATAAAATTTGTAATATCAGAACTACTTTGTATTCACATCTTTTATGTAATAAGTAGATATGCCTTTAGATGTTAATTAAAGTATCCAGAAAGTAACAACTAAAAATTATAAATATCAATTAAAAAGTCGAAGAAGAAAGTAAAATTTCTAGGTACCCTTCAAATATTTCCTGAAATTTATCGAGTCTGAAGAAATTCAATGACCACTTCAATACAATAATATAATCATCTAAAATATTATAATTATTTTCGAGACACTCGGTATACAAATATTGAGTCTTGTTTAGAAAAAAAGTTATAAAATAAAATTTTAAAATTTTTAAAATTATGTAGAAAGTATATACAGGGTGTTTTAAAAAGACGTAGCAATGTATATACAGAGTGTTTCAAAAAGACATGGCATGAGTATGTAAAATAATTTTAGAAAATCTAATTTTGGATGTACTTAACTTTATATTATAACTTTTTTTAAGGTTTTCGCCATTTTAACTTAGCTACGTGATATTATGTAAAATTTAAGTTTACATAAACATATACGGGGTGATCACGAATAATGTGCAAAAAAATTGAGGGTAAATCATATAAAATTTTTTAATATGAGCTCTCCTTCAGGAGTTACGACACCTTAAAAAAAATTAAATATACAGTTTTATTTAATTTCTTCCAAACGCCTCGAATTTAAGAAGTGAAATTTGACAAGGTATTTAGGCTGGTGAAACTTCTTCTGGCCGAATATTTTTTATTCTGCAAATGCGGCCTGCTTAATAATAATATGCCGCCCCCTCTTCTACTAATATTATTATTATTATTATTGTTATTCTCCTCGTCCTATGATAAAGCATTCAAATAAAGTATCCCCTGCAAGTTGATTATTACATTTTGTTGATGGTTAACTTTTTCGTTTGAAAAAAAATTCTTTTGAATGCCTCTTGAATATAGAATGTTTTTTGTCTCTTGCAATTTTATGAAAAGTGGTATAGTTTTCCAGCAACAAAAAATAAAATTCATGACCCTACACGTCCATAGTTTTCTTTCCCATATCTAATTTGCACATTGATATCTGTAGGTTTCCATCATTTTGCATTCATGGTTCTTTGATATCAAATACTGCTGTGTATTAAACATTTGGAACTAAATAGCACTTTTCTAAGTTGCGGTCATATCACACAAACTGAAAATATTATTACATTTATTTTTATGCTATCGAATATATCTCAAAAAGAAATGTCTACAATGATTACACCGTTTTAAGATATCTTGAAAGGGAAACGAGAAAAGGACACCAGTCGGTTCAGCCAAAAATCGAGAAACGCCCTGTACCTAATACATCTAATTAGCGACATGTATCGAACAAGATTTTTGGTAAAAATGTCAAATAAATATTCGACATAATCTTCAATTGGATTTGCTAATACGATCGCTAATCTATTGTAACCTCTAAATTGCCTTAGCGTAGAAACACGTCACGTAGATAAACAAAGTTTATTGTCACTCTTGATTATACAAGAAATATCCTTCAAAGAAACTTCACAATTTATTGTCAACGCTTTACTTTGACGTTTGTCAATCGCCTTCGACTGCTCAATATAAACTGAACTCCAACGGAGAAACCGAACCGCTTATATACAGTATGCGCCAAAAGTATGGAATAAATTCAATAAAAACGAAACAATTATTTTTTTTTAAAACTCCTCGAACAGGTCGATTTTTATTTAAAAAATACATATTTTAGCGTAAAATGCGATTTTCAAATGTCATTTGTTTTCGAGTAATGACGTCATCGATTTTTTTTAAATGGCAACACCATATTTTTTTCCTTGATTCTGAAAGATCGTTTAATTCTCTATCAGACAGTACTAAAATTTTGCCCTCTTACATAGGAAAGTTTTCGAGTAAATGACGATTGAATGTTAGAAAACGTAAATCAATTAAAATAAAGCAAAAACGTTTTCAAGTTTAGTTTTTCGAATTCCATAGTTCTTTTATGGATCACGTAGGTGAAAATCTTTGCAAAGTGTTATTGTCACACCGACTTTATAAGTATTGTAAGCGAAATAGAAATTATTATTCAATTTAAAGTATTATGGCACATTTAACTGTTACTCAAAGAATTGAAATTTTAATTCTTATCGGATGCGGGAATATGACTAGAACTCAGCAGGAACTTTGCGATTTATTTAATGAAAAATATCCAGATCGCCGTATCAGCCAATCAACAGTCAGTAAGGTAGAGTCTAAATTTAGAGAAACTGGCAATGTAAATATTCCAAAACCTGGACGTCCAAGCATTAATGAAAATCAGAAACAGAACATTTTGATAAGTATGGTGGATAACCCTCATAATTCTTCACGATTGGTTGCATTAAACAATGACACTAGTCAGAGCACAGTGACGTATCTTGAGGAAGGAAAAGTATCATCCCTACAAAATTCATCTTGTGCTCAATGAAGATGATCCCGATCGCCGCTTACACTTTTGCGAAATTCTAATGGATTTATGTCAAGGAAATAGAAATTTACACCGGCAAATACTTTTTTCAGATGAGGCCACATTTTGTCTGAATGGTACAGTAAACCGTCAAACTTGCAGATATTGGAGCCGGGAAAATCCTCATTGGATGGCAGAGGCACATACCCAACACCCTCAAAAATTAAATGTGTGGGCTGGAATAGTTGACGACAGAATAGTAGGGCCTTTCTTCTTTGAAGGAACCCTTACAGGACAAAGATATTTAGAGTTTCTAGAAAATGACCTTGTTCCAGCCCTTGCAGTAATTTTTCCTAACGATAATGACCCTGACATTCCTGACGATACCATATGGTTTCAGCAAGACGGTGCACCTCCGCACTATGCGCGTGATTTTTTCCCTGTACGAGATTTTTTGGACAACTGTTTTCTTGGGAGGTGGATCGGCAGACGCGGACCGATAGAATGGCCTGCAAGATCGCCAGATCTTACACCTCTTGACTATTTTTTATGGGGATACTTGAAGTCAAAAGTGTACATTAATAAACCACGTAATTTAGAAGAACTTCAAAATCGCATTCGGGACGAAATACGCAGAGTTACCCCAGAAATCATTCATAATGTGCAAGAAGAATTTCTTCACAGACTTGCGCATTGTCAAGAAGTTGGTGGGACATTTAATTTAAGTATAAAATTTAATCAATTGTATTTTATTTTACATACCTCAGAATTGTTACTTTTTTATGGATAAAATTTACGTTTTCTAACATTCAATCGTCATTTACTCGAAAACTTTTCTATGTAAGAAGGCTAAATTTTAGTACTGTCTGACAGAGAATTAAACGATCTTTCAGAATCAAGGAAAAAAAATATGGTGTTGCCATTTAAAAAAAAATCGATGACGTTATTACTCGAAAACAAATGACATTTGAAAATCGCATTTTACGCTAAAATATGTATTTTTTAAATCGACATGCAATTTTCGCAATACATGTACATTTTTTGATAGAGTGGTTACCCCCTCGCAAGGAACATTCTCGGAGAGAAAGGAAATACCACTTTCATTCCAAAAATCCAGTGCACCAGCTGCACTGGGATACAGGTGTTATCTTCTTCCAATATTGAATTTATACGGAGTGAAGAAAAAAATATATGTTCACCTAATATCCAATTATCCGATTTGAAAGATTGTGTTATTAATATTTATAATAAATGAATACTTTAAAATTTAGTTGTTTTATTTTACTTTTACGCACGTAAAAACTTGTTTTAAGCACATGTGTCTGAAAGATTGTCATTTCGATACTGACATAACAATCGAAATATCATTATTATGCAACGATTTTAGCAAAATATTATTTCGCTCTGTTCTTAAATGTGTTAACTACTAAAATGATAATTACAAAGATTTTTTGTATTTTCAAAAATCAAATTCGCGCAAATACATTTGAGTTTCGACTTTCTAGAAGCTATCAGTATTTGTATTTTATCGTTAATTGTACAATGGGCATGTAAACATGCGCCTCCGATAAACACGCTTTACATGTCCTGTTTATCAATTAGCGTAATTGATACTACACATTTCCAATTGCTCAGTCGGTAGTCAACCGTCACCCATATCAATAATCCTTTAAATCTTTTACGCAATCCCCTTCAGGACTTAATTAAACCATACATTCAAATCAGAATACTTAGACGTATCTTATTAAAAAACTTTTTTTATTAAGGAGGAATGTTGTAGATAAATAACTTTCCCCGGCTTTACGAGTCCTCATAAATATTATGGAATCAAAAGTTCAAATATTGAAAAAACATAGGACAGAAATTTATAATGGCCCCTTTAACATAAATGTCCCCTTATTAAATTTTACTGATTTATTTCATTTACTCTCACAATTCCTCCTTTCCTTCGGAAAGTTTCGGCTTTAATACACATCTTTGCTTTTAAAAGTTTCTTTGACTATAAATTCCTAATTATTAATTTGTAACATATTTCACAAATAACAAGTATGCTTCGTTAGACTATATTTAGAAAAGATCTAAAAGATCGCTGCTCGACTTCGTACACTTGTCCAACACTGACCGGCGAACCAGTGAAGGTTATGGATGTGACAAACATTTTGAAGTTTTTAAATAGTAGTTGAGTGTGCAACATGGAAATGTTTAGTTCTTAGGAAGAAAGTTTCATTTTAATCACATTGTGTGAAGAGAAGGAAGGGGGAAGCTAATAAGAAGAGGTTTTCAGTTCGACCCATCAATGGGAAGAGGAAGTAATGATGAATTTCATTATTTAATTCCTGAACTACAGAATAATTTCCAATGTCACAAAATAAATGTTATGAGCTTTTGAATGTTATTTGTCACCAAAACACAAGATTTCATAAGCAGTGTCATCTGACGAAAGATTCAGCGAATATCTTTGTTCCATTAAGAATATGACAATTTTCTAAACTTTTTATACTCATAAGTGACATATCTATCAATGTTTGACACTAAATTTTATTTGTTAAACAAGATAAAAACAGGGAAGCTATAAAGTTAGTTAAAGGCATGAGTAAGAAGTCTCGATTTAGTAAATGAAAGGTATAGGGAGCAAAATGCTGTCGACTCCAACAAGCAATTATAGGATCTATCCTAGACGGGATAACAAGTGACAAACCCGACAAACTTAACCAAGTTAAACCAAGGAAACAAGGTATATGAAGTTAACAATGGATACAAGGTTTAACTGAAATGCCCAACTGAAAAACAAAGTAAACAAGTCAAGACAACAGTCAACCCTAAACTTTTATAATATAGTTGCCCAAAGTTAAACAGGTAACTGCTAAGAAAAATTTCAATTGACCTATATCGATATAAAAGGAGTTGTGGGGTATTTCCTTACACATCTTACTGAACTATCACCATTTCATAAAGTATCGGGAATAATGAAAAGCGCACCTTAATATACTTTAAGGAGCACTTAAAGATTCTGAATGCATTGCTATTGCAGCCTATTTTGGAAACGTGATTATTGGAAAAATCAGCTTTCATAAACCTTTCAACATTCAAACAGAAAATGAAGGAGAATAGAAGTTGAGCAGCATTGTGCCAGGACATAAAGCACTGAAGGAACTGAACGATGTGTTCATGAACAATTTTGTGAATACTGGAAGCTCTGAGACTAGAGCAGACTCAAACAAAGAAAATATTAAATGTTCCATCGATGAAGAGAATAAACGCAATGCTGAGTATGAATAAGACTCATGGTGACCGTTGGACTTGATAAAACAATCAATCAATCAATTGAAAGAACACTACAAAACGAACCCGAATATTTTGTCGAAACGGAGGTGGAATATCATCGTACAAGCTAAGGACATATCTTCCAGAAGTCCAGGCAGATCATTTCGAAGGACCTCGAGATACTGAACCCCACCCATTCGATTTGGTATCTCTGCTGGTACTAACATTTAAGGAAGAGTGTTGCTTGGAATGACTATACTAGTTGCTATACACACCATGTTTGACAGTTGAAAAAATAATGTAAACATTACCGCAAAAACGTTAATACTAAAATTGGATTTCAGTATTCGGAACCTCCTGTACTTCGATGATAGTAGTCCAGTGATGTAAAGGTTGAAAACACTGCAACTTCAATAACATTTTTCTTACTTATTGTAAGTGTGTGGAGATGTGGTATATGACTAAAAGAGGAATGGAGCACTGTGAACGATGACGGCCTATAAGAATAACAAAACACGAAACATTCATTTTTTTAATTATTTCGCGTGCCTGCAATTTTACTTGTTTGACGGCCCAAATTAGCCGCTTTACGTCTTGTTGGCATTGTTCACTGTACAAAAAAATAGCCATATAGTAAAATAACAGCCGTTGTTGGCGGGAGCTCGTGACACGTGTTGCGTACTTTTGAGGTTATGTAGATCACTTAATTAACTAATAATGAGAACTATACTTAAAGTTAATAATTTTATTAATTATTGATAAAATAGGACATAAATAATTATGGCCCAGCAAATTAATAAAAAATTTACTTGAGAATTACACTTAGAAGGTAAAATGATAATTGTAAACGTCACTACTACGCTCGATTCATACACAATAATAATGGTCGAAAACTGTGTAGGGAGTGAGAGAAGGCTTATTGTGTGAGAGAGACAGGAGACCGGCTTCGTTCTCATCCCTACTCCGTACGGTTTACTGGGTGAGAAGTGACACCGGTAGATGCTTGGCGGGGATAACTGATCTAGTGATAATCGATCAGTTATCGACCAGGGTTAAAAATGATTAAATTACTAAAATGGTTATTAAAAAATAGGGGTTTGTGATAGAAGGATAAAAATTAAGAGTTGTATGTATTTTTTAATGTCACATCATAAAAAAATAAAAATAAAAAATTTTGTCCAAAAAATAAAAAAAAAATTGTTTGGGGTGGACCATCCTTATTACTTAGGGGTGTGAAAAATAGATTACGACCGATTCTCAGACCTACCGAATATACATATAAAATTTCATAAAAATCGGTCAAGCCGTTTCCGAGGAGTATGGCGTCTAAAACTGTGACACAAGAATTTTATATATTAGAAGAAGATGTTGACTCTATTTTTCACGACATATTTATTTGCATTTTTAAATAAGTTGCGAATCACCCTGTACAGTTGTAAAATTTTTTCACAGTATCTTAACATACCATTCCGTATGCACATAGCTGACTGAACGATTCCTTTGTCAAGCAAATGTAGTTGTAATTCTTGTAAGAGTTCTTACTCATCACAGTAATTACCTTTTGTGTATCTAGTAGGGCAATGTACAATAGAGTGACATATCATGTAAATCTTGCATGTATTCTGACAAAGTAATCGATAAGACTTACCCTATCTATAATGTTACTTAATCCATAGCCGTCAAGAACATTGAATTTCAGTGGAGAGAGTATCAGATAACATATTAATCAAAATAAGGGGCAAACTGATACTAAAATCGTTTTCCCCAGTTCACAGAGCAGACTTAGCTTCCTGGAACAGTTTTATATTTACATGCTACGACAATTAGTGCCTAGGAAGATTAATAGGCGCCAAATATTTTTTTATTTACGATACAGAATTGATTCAACTACCTGCTGAAAAATGTTATTTTTTAATAGTGTGTATTTTTTGATGCGTGTAAAGTTAGCCCCCCAATGTTCGATTTTTGTTAAAATTTTTGTAGTGCTGGATTGTATATGAATAGTTCTGAAGTGCTTTATAAATTTAAACAATAGTTCTATGACGTTTAGTGATTTTTTTTTAAATATGGGGGGGTCAACTTCACGCAGCCCCCCATTTATGAGTTCTGTCATATTTTTTGCTCATTTTGGGATGTACTTCAATAGTTCTACAGTTCTATGTAATTTTTAGCAAAATAGTTCTGTACCATAACAGGTTTAAAAATCAACATGTAGTTATTAAGTAAAATAATTTTCAAAATACGTGCTCTTGTGAAAACAGCGGCGATATTGTATTGTATCCCAATAATCCCACTATTCAATGCAAATCGCATCGATCTAGGTGCTTTAATTTCGGAAATATTGAATTTAATTAATATAAGAATTTTTCAAAATTTTTTTAAAAGGGAGTTCTGATGAAAATTAGAACAGTTCTGCATTGTGCACCAACAGCTCTACTATTCTATGCAAACCGCATGGATCTGGGTGCTCTAGTTCCAGTTATCAAATTTAATTGATATAAGGATTTTTCAAAAAATTTTAAAAAGTGAGTTCTGGCGAAAATAAGAGCAGCTCTGCATTGCGCACCAATAGTTCTACTATTCTGCTCTGGAACTAGAGCACGTAGATCCATGCGGTTTGCATGGAATAATAGAACCATTGGTGCACAATGCAGAACTGTTTTTATTTTCACCAGAACTCCCCTTTTCAAAATTTTTAAAAAATCTTTATATTAATTAAATTCGATAACTCCGGAACTAGAGCACCTAGATCGATGCGGTTTGCATGTAATTGTAGAACTATTGGTGCACAATGCAGAACTGTTCTTATATTCGCGAGAACTCCCTTTTCCAATATCTTTGAAAAATCCTTATATTAATTAAATTCGATAACTCTGGAACTAGAGCACGTAGATCCATGCGGTTTGCATAGAATAGTAGAGCTATTGGTGCACAATGCAGAACTGTTCTAATTTTCATCAGACCTTTTAAAAAATTTTTGAAAAATTCTTATATTAATTAAATTCAATATTTCCGAAATTAAAGCACCTAGATCGATGCGATTTGCATTGAATAGTGGTATTATTGGAATACAATACAATATCGCCGCTATTTTCACAGGAGCACGTATTTTGGAAATTATTTTAATTAATAACTACATGTTGATTTTTAAACCTGTTATGGTACAGAACTATTGCTAAAAATTACATAGAACTGTAGAACTATTGAAGTACATCCCAAAACGAGCAACAAATATGTCAGAACTCATAAATGGGGGGCTGCGTGAAGTTGGACCCCCATATTTAAAAAAAAATTTCACTAAACGTCATAGAACTATTGTTTAAATTTATAGAGCACTCCAGAACTATTCATATACAATCCAGCACTATAAAAATTTTAACAAAAATCGAACATTGGGGGGCTAACTTCACACGCACTATTTTTTATCCTCGCAACGTAAATAAATGTTTCTACTATTATCTAAAATACGTAATAAACCAATATACAGGGTCAGTATTCTACACGTTTCCCACGATACTAATACACAATGATTTTATTTATTTAATTAAAATATCTAACGGGCCAAAGACCCAGTAACAGGATAAGTTTTACTGTTAATAATACAGTAAACAATATAAAAAATAGACATTGAAACATAAGAACAAACAAACTAAGACCTATATACAGGGTGACTCAGAACTTATCTAAACCAAATTGATCTAAGAAAAATGTCGTAAAAAAATATTTGTACAATCCTTATAGTTTCCGAGAAAAAAAGGAAAACAAAAATCGAAAATTATTTTTTGTTGCATTTTAGAAATTATTTTCAAAATTCTAACGCGAGGAAGTTGTAGATAATTATTAAATAGACCTACAGTAAAAAAAAATGAAATTATTCTGTAGGAAAATAAAGGAAAAACATGGGTTATAGCTTATTCAGGCACTGCGAAACCAGCCTTAATGGATCACACTATCTAATACTAAAGTGGTAGATTTAAAAATACACCTTTTTTCTCAATCGTCATAACATGTACTGAATATATGGGATTCCATATTAAAGAAGCATATTCTAGTTTTGACCTAACGAAAGTTTCAAAGAGCAATTTAGTCTATCATAAGTCTTTTATATTTCTTATAACAAAACCTAGTGTTTTATAAGCACCTGTAACTGATTTTTTGTATGTGAGGTACGAAGGAAAGTTTTTGATCGAAAGCGACACCAAGGTCACATATAATTTCAGGCCTGTTTAAAGGAAGGTCATCCAATATATAATTAATAAGTTATTAAACAATTTTTATGACAGTAAGACATTACATCGCAGTTACCAATATTCACAGATAATATGTTATCAATACACCATGAATTAATAAGGTTCAAATTTTGCTGCAATTTAAGACAGTCAGAGATGGACGCAATTTCTGAAAATATTCCCTGCGGGATTTAGAGGGTAATCAACAGACTGAAATCCATGGTATTGTACATACTGCGACCTATCCGATAAATAAGAATTGAATAGCTTAATAAGATCCCCACTCAAACCGAAACCATCCAATTTTCTTAATAACAGCCCGTGGTCAAGACCATCAAACGGCTTGGATAAGTCGGTATAAATAACATCTACTTGACTTTTTCGATGGAGAGCGTCAATTATATATTGAGATTTACAACAAAGATTGGTAACGGTTGTGCGAGTTTAAATAAAAAACATGTTGTTCTGCAATAATATTATTCACATGATTAGATACGTAAAACATTTCCAAAAGTTTTAGGAAAGTAACAGAGACATAGGGCGGTAATTAGATACGTCATTTAAGTTACCCTTCTTATAAACTGGACAAATTGTAGAGATTTTCCATATATCTGGAAATCTTTTGTAAAATAATAACAATTACCTACTCAAATTATAATTTTTTAAACTACCCTCACCATAAGTGTGGATCTACGTCACTACCGAACAGCATCCAAGTTCAGTTGTTGAGAGAGCTAATGATGTAGGTTACTTTTTTAAAATAACTATACATCTGTATGCAGTTAAAAATTTATATCCTTCCAGAAAAGATGAAAAGAATTCGATATTATTTTTTTCACTGGAATCCAACTCCTCTTAAATTTTTTCGAACATATTTAGATACACCTCTTATACAGGGTGTCTTGCAAGTCGTTACAATAATTTTAGGAGGTGATAGAATACTTGATTTTGAGTGGATTGGAACAAATATACCTATATACCAAGTGTTACAATATTTGTGATAATTATTTTTTTAATATTTAAGAAAAACAAACCTTATTATAACAAATATTTCTATACTTTTTTATTACGAATGAATGGATTATTTAAATTATTTTTTATGTAGGTTTATTCGGATATTATTAAAAACTTACCTAAGCAATGCTATTTCAGTTCTTAGGAAAAGTTTCTTGATAAACATTCTAAAAATTAGGGAAATTAATCTCAATACGCTTAAGTATGCAGGGAGCGCATTCGTCAAAACAGAGGACAGCCGTTTAGTATGTAATAAAAATCGTTTAAGAAATGAAGACATTTGCTAATAAGAACGCAACGTTTAGAAAATAGTGAAGTTATTAAAATACAGAAGGATTCAAAAAGTTAAATATTTATTTCAATTGTTCAAATCTTAAAAGCTGATTTAAAATTACGGCGTAAAAAGGAAAAACAATGTTTCTAGTAAATAGGTATGCCATGAGAAAATAATTGTCCTTAGTCTCCACAGCAACCGTAAATATAGATTAACTGTCAAACTATACCTTCGAATCTCAGTTAAAGTGTAAAGTGCAAATATCTTCATTTTTTAAACCATTTTTATTACATACTGAACGGCTGTCCTGTATTGGCGAATGCGCTCCCTGTATATTTAAAGTTTTAGAATGTTAATCAAGAAACTTATGCTAAGAACTGAAAGAGCATTGCTTGGGTAAGTTTTTAATAATATCTGAATAAACCTACACACAAAGGTTTACATAAAATCCCCGTTTAAATTTGACTCTTCGCTTTTACAAGGTAGAAAAACCATAATGAAGTTCTAGGTTAGTAACGAAGCCACTTTGGATTTTATTGGTTAAATAATTTAAATAATCCATTCATTCTTAATAAATCAAGTATAGAAATATTTGTTATAAAGAGGTTTGTTTCACACAATATTATTAATACCTAAAAATATATAAAAACTTTTACATAAAAGGTGAACATTTTTCAAGTAGGTACTGTCATATTTAATTCATTGACAGGATGTCACTTTTTGTCATTGTCGATATTTAACTTCAAATAATTTTAATTTTTATAGTTAGATATTTGATTCAACTTAAATGAGACCACCTGAAGAAGCAATCCTAAAAATGGAGAAATAGGTCAGATCTCATCTATTATGGTTGAATTTGTCGTGTTCCCACTGCCAAAAAGTGAAGTTAGATATTTATAGAGTGTTTCATTAGCAGGTTAGTAAATTAGATGATTTTCTTTAGATAATTATTGAATAGAGCTTTGTCTATGGAATTGTTCATTAGCATACCTAGATGTTTGGTATCAGAGAATATACATATGACTTCATTGACAGGAATTGTAGGAGATTTGATTTAAATTAGCTTAAAATACCTTTCTAAAACAGTAAAAAATGTTACAAAAGCTAATAATAAGGAATATATGGGTAGATATTTTGGGTGTAATTCAACGCAATTTGGGGCTTTTGTCCACTGAGTAGTTAGTTTCACACAATATTATTAATACCTAAAAATATATAAAAATCTGCGAAAATTATTGTAATGACTTGTAAAACACCCTGTAGATTTGATAATTTTAAATTCTTATAAGTAAACATAGAGTAACTCTATTAGTGATGTTACAAAGAATGTAAGGTATGTGTAAAATTTCCGTCATATATCCAAGAATGTCCGCTTTTTGTGATGGAATTTATATTGCACATTCTATTATATTCAAGTAACTCGAATATTCCATTATATCGTGGATATTAAAATATAACACATTTTAACATATTACAATTAAGGATTTGATCCTTTTATGTCGTAGTTTTGCAAGTTTTAATTGAAGCAAGAATCGAGGAAGGCTCCATAGAACTGAATTTTATAATCATATAAGCTGAAAAAATATTAATTATGTAGGGAATAGGCTGCTAATAGTGATGCCTTCTTATGTATCCATTACTTTGTTCGTAATTCCAAGTGTAATATTTATATATACAGGGTGTTAAAAAAGAGTGTAAAATATTTAAGGAGGTAATAGTATGAACCAAAATAAGCAGAAAGTCTCAATAAACACGGGTACCCAAAGTAACGGTTGCGGAGATATGGAATGTTTTATGTTTTTCAGCCCCTTTTTTTATTTTGCAAAAACGTGGTGTATTTTCCAGTGGCGGCTGCTTTCAGTAGAGGAGACTTGAAGCGAAAAACCTCAAACTATCGTTTTACAATGACATTGGCACATTTCCTCACCCACCCTTGAGGTAGTGCCATAGGCGCGTTACATTTTTTTTTTAGTTGTCCGCCGGTAGCCCTATTATCCCACACAACTAACTTATAAATCTCTTACTTAAAAAAAAACATAAAATAAAATCCATTTTTAAAATCAACAATGAATAGAAGAGAAAGAAAAAAGTTCAAGAAATTATTATCTAATATTTACAATGCATATAATAGGTATATATAATATATAGGTATATATATTTATTAAAAATAAAAATATATTTGGCAAATAAATTTAGTATTACAACTTAAATATTTTTATATGTCAATGACAATCTGCGATTTTATAATCCAGCAAAATAATCAATAACTTCGTCATAAAATGAACTGTTTTTTTTTTTAATTCTGACAAATATCGTTTTTCTATAGAAATAAAAGATATATTTGACAGGCGATCTTGAGCTTCTAGCAAAAGTTTTTATATGCTTAAGTGATGAAAATGACCGTTCTACAGAAGCTGATGTTACGGGAATTGTTGACACTAAAGATAAAAGTTTGTATGTTTGAGGTAGGCAATTTATTAATTTATTATTCCAAATAAAACTAAGCATTTCTTGAAGCGGTGTTGAACTGCCTAAAAATTGTTGATCGGAGTACAGTACACATAGTTCATTTCGCAGTAACGCTCTATCAAACATCGGATATTGTTTTATTAAACTGTCCATTAAATCATTCGGGAATAATTTTGAAAATATTGAAAAATTATCAGGATTTACTAAATCGAAACATTGCAAACTATTTAGGTCAGAAAATCGAATTTCAATTTGTTCAGTTTCCCTGATTAGAAGAATCCGCTTTATCATCATGACCGCGAAAAGAAATTTCTTGAGACAATAAAAATATTACTACATCGATTAATCTATGTAAAATATCTCTATTTTCACGGACCTCTCATTATAATTTTGTATTTCTATTTTGTGAGCAGAATCTAAAGCATTTACAATATGGTTTACCCAGCATTTCAAATTTAATACGCGATGAACTATGTTCCTGAGATTTTTCATGCCTTTCGAGACCTCGTGTTATATTTTGCAAATTATTAAAACCCACCCTCCCCCAAACGGATAAATTATCATTAGTACATAACAAACATTGCCAGCAGTATAATTTATTTCTAATAGTTGATGCGGTTAACCAGTCGTTTTTGTTATAATTATTATTGTTAAATCCCCTATTTTGTTTGTCACCTATTACAACTAAAGACGGCAAAGAAGGTGTTGGTCTAGATATTTGTTTATCAGTTTTTCATCGTAACTGAGAGTATGAAATCCTTTTAATAGCAAATAATCTAGAATGTCCATGCAACTAGAGACTGTTATTGTCACTTTGAGCACTCATTTTTTAAATAAAGTTTTAAATACGTACCAGTAAAATGTAAAAGATTGCTTGTCAAACACAAATTCTTAAAAAACACTTTTAAATTACACAAAAACACTATTAAGTTACACAAAAACACCCGTTATCACAGAATCCCGCGAAATTACAGTTCATAAGATTACAATACAAATGACAATTGACAAATGTTTTTATTTGTCTATATCCGATTACTGCCGAGAGTGCCGAGGCTTGACGACGGGCGATCGCGTGGTGGTAGAAGAAGGATGGCTAAATTAAAGAACTTACATGTTAAAAAGAGATAGTTGATGGAGACTAGAGGACAGTCTTGAGATTTATTTGCGGGCGTATTGAAGCTTCAAGGTCGCGCACTGTTAGATACATATATGAAAGCGCTGGAGACTTACCGCGCTTAGCGGCCAGCAGCTCAATTAGCATGAGGTATGTATTCGGAGAGCGCTAAATTTCAAGCACATTCAAAATTCACGTATTTATTTGCTCACTCGAGATCTCAATTAGTAATTAGTTGCATGTGAAAATAGATTTATAACAAAATAAATATAAAAATATGATATAGGTAGGTACTTATGTAATGTAAAATAAAAATAAATAAAAGACATTTTCTTAGCAATGCTACAAACACCGCAGAGGAGGCTTAGCCTCCCCTGCCTCTAACAAGCCGCACTATTTTCTTATAATAGTTGGTTGATGTTTAGTGAAATTAGTCCATTGAAAAGTTACATTTGGGGTTGCATAACTTGAAGTTTGTGGGGTCACAACCCTCGAGGTTTAGCCGCCATCTTGAAAAAGGGGTGAAATTGTTTTTAGCATTTATCAGGTAAACTATTGGTCATACAAAAATTGTGTAAAAACGTTTTTTATTGTAAATTGAATCCTCTACAATTTTAGTCCAGTAACTTTTTGTTGTAAAAAATAACAAAGATATTAAAGAAAAACAATCAAAATTTTTGTACAAATTTTCTTTTGGACGCCATAATTTATTTATTTTCTTATTTAAAAAAAAATTACATCAGAGCATTTTTGTAGAGTGATTTTCAACGAAGAATTTTTATTATATACTTTTTTTATTATATTCATTAGTTTGGGTTTTACAGCGCTGTGAAGTGACACTAATTTTCCCTATAGTCCATTGAAACGTTACATTGGGTTGCATTTTTTAGAGAACGCGGTTTTATTGTTTAGATGTGAGGGGGGGGGGGATCAAAAAAAGCTTAACTTGAAGTTTGTGGGGTCGCAACCCTCCAACTTCGGCCGCCATCTTGGAAAAAGGGGGTTAAATTGTTTTTAGCATTTATCAGGTAAACTATTGGTGATACAAAATTTTTAAAAAACATTTTTTATTGCAAATTGAATCCTCTACAATTTCAGTCTTTTTGTTGTAAAATCAAAAATAACAAAGATATTAAAGAAAAACATTTTTTTTTTTTTTTGGACGCCATAATTTATTTATTTTTTATTCCAAAAAAAAATGACATCAGAACATTTTTGTAGAGTGGTTTTCAACGAAGAATTTTTATTACCTATATACTTTTTATATTATATTCATTATTTTTTTTTTAAATAAAAAATAAATCAGAATTTTGATTGTTTTTCTTTAATATCTTTGTTATTTTACAAAAAAAAGTTACTGGATTAAAATTGTAGAGGATTCAATTTGCAATAAAAAATGTCTTTACAAAATTTTTGTATGACCAATAGTTTATCTGATAAATGCTAAAAACAATTTAACCCCCTTTTCCAAGATGGCGGCCAAACCTCGAGGGTTGTGATCCCACAAACTTCAAGTTAAGCTTTTTTTGACCCCCCCCCCTCACATCCAAACAATAAAATTGCGTCCTCTAAAAAATGCACGCTAAGGCCAAAATAATGTAACATTTCAATAGACTAAATAAACAGTACGTATTTGTCAGTTGTTCTCAGTGCAAAATGAATAGTGGTCCATATCTCCGCAACCATTACTTTGCGGACCCATGTTTATTAAGACTTTTCTGCTTATTTTGGTTCATACTATTACCTCCTGAAATATTTTACACTCTTTTTGTAACACCCTGTATAATAAAAGTGCCCTTGTCATTTATATAATTCCAGAAGTTGACCCGAAAGTAAAAGAAAAATTAATGAGTCCATGTGGAAGAGTATAAAAGTGAAAATCATTACCGAATATTGTCGTTCGTAATTGCAATTTCTTCTTGGAAGGTAAAGAAAATGGAAGAATATAATATTAACACAGTAACATTAGCAACAACAATAACATATTATTATTAATGTAGGCATATATACAGGCTGTATCACATAAGAGGGCCACTCCCATGTATCTCGCTTAATATACGAGACACGTCAAAAATCTTTAATTGTTTTTTCTTGCAATTTTGGAGGCCTTTATGCTCGTAAAAACAAATTTGAGATCCATGGCCAACTTTATGAGTAATAACAAAAAAAACTGTAAAGTGCCCAAACTTTAAGGCTGTTTAACTTTTTTATTTTAAGAGATAGAGAAAACTTATTGGTAATAAATTTTTATTGAAAAATTGATACCTTCCACCTGATATAAGCAGATTTTTGAAATATCGTATGTAGTTCGCTGCGCCCTCTAGGCGGATAAGAAAATTTTTTATTGAAGCAGGCTATGGCCACAAAAAATTGTCTGTTTTTTCGTCTTTCATGCAATATACTACATGTTGTCCTTATCTTTCATATTTATTACAATTTGTTTCAATTTTAGTTAAAAAAAATGTACCTAAATATTTTCGTGTTGCTCAAGATAATGTAGAACCTGTTTTAAAGACACCAATAAAAAATAATAATAAACAAAATGTACTTTTTTTATGCAAAATACAGATTTTCTTATAATATTATTTTATTGTCTGTGTCAAAATAATTTTAAAGACCCAATTGCTTCTAATGTGAAAAGCAATAAAATAATATTATAAGAAAATCTGTATTTTGCATATAAAAGTACATTCTGTTTATTATTTTTTTGCAGTTGACGTCTTTAAAACAGGTTCTCCATTATCTTGAGCAACACGAAAATATTTAGGTACATTTTTTTTAACTAAAATTGAAAAAAATGTAATAAATACAAAAGATAAGGGCAACATGTAGTATATTGCATGAAAGACGAAAAAACAAGCACTGTTTTGTGGCCATAGCCTGCTTCAATAAAAAAATGTTTTATCCGCCTAGAGGGCGCAGCGAACCACATACGATATTTTAAGAATCTGTTTATATTAGCTGGAATAGCTTGCAATAAAAATTTATTACCAATAAGTTTTCTCTATCTCTTAAAATAAAAAAGTTAGACAGCCTTAAAGTTTGAGCACTTTATAGGTTTTTTTGTTATTACTCATAAAGTTGGCCATGGATCTCAAATTTGTTTTACGAGCATAAAGGCCTCCAAAAATGCAACAAAAAAACAATTAAAGATTTTTGACGTATCTCGCATATTAAGCGAGATACATGGGAGTGGCCCTCTTATGTTATACAGCCTGTATATATTTAAGAGGAAAAGAATTTGTTTGTGTTCCTTATAATGTAGAGCAAAACATGACAAAAATTACATTTGCGTACCTTTTTTGTAGGCATTAAGTTACTCCAATTTGTTTAAGAAAAAACTTTTGGTACACACTTCGATGACTTAAACAAAATCCAAAATTTATACTTTAAACTGTGTATTAAACCTTGTTAAAATCTTAGCTGAGCATTTTTGGCTAAATAACCATCTTCAGAGCAAATCCTAAAACATCACAAGTAAGGATATAAAACATGTTACCATTATATAAAGCCGAAGACAACATACATTAAATTTAGATACCTTATCAAAAAATTTCATGAATAATGATATAAATAAGTTCAGCTTGAAATTGTTCAACAAATAACACCACTAAAAGTGGAGTGGAAGATAGTAAATGAGGTTAAATAAAATTGAAATTTGGCAGTTTTAATACAAAGGGTCACCAACTATGTAAGCTGAATAACAAAATTACTAAGTCTAATATCAACTATGACTTAATAAGATTCCCAAAAATAACTTAAATAATGATTTCCAGTTACAATTCAAATTAATTTGAGTATTTATAAACATTTAAAACACATTAGAAATTAGCTTTTGGTCATCATATTAATTTTTATAACCGTTCATTTTTATCTACAGATAATCGCAAAATTCTTCATAATATTCATACTGTCGACTTTCATAAAATTAATTTGCTTGCATGGATTTTTTGATATATCTGATATTTTAGGATTAACTGATGATCGTTATTTAGGTGAAAGTGCTCAGTTAAGATTTTCAAAATGTTAAACACACACTTTTAAGTACAAATTTTGGAATTTTTTTAACCAATTTGTTTAGGCTCTAAGTAATACTAAATATCTACGTATGCTGAAACAAAATTTTGAATTTTTCGAATGGTCCCCTTTTAATTAAAGTTATAATTTAAAAAGATAAAATCTGAAATGCTTCAGTAAGCAAAACATGAAGATAAAAAGAGAAAATGCATAACATTGCCATGGATTAAATCATAATTCGAAACATTATATTTTATTGCAATTGATTCAGAGAACAACATAGTCGAATAATATTACGTTATGCAAATAATTTATATGCTTCGTCTTAATATAAAAATATTGTTTTATGCAGTTAGCCAAGGTAGTAACACTTGTATGAGTGTTATTTATAATGGCGGTCAATAGAGGGAAATAAGGTCAAAGTTCAAAGAAGACACAAAATTTTGTCTTTGACAACATTTCGTCACTTTTATTCAAGATAATGAAAATAGTCTCAGCAGGTTTTCAGTTTTGATACATATATAACAGTCTTGGATATAGATCAAAGTCCTCAAGCAATAACATTTAAGAGGCTGAAGGCCTTGAACAAACATATTATAGATTAAATGCCATAATGTGATAAAACCGTACTTTATTTTAAACCTGGTGCTTTACTTACTTTTTGTGTAATACGAGTACCTTTATATTCTAAAGAATAAAGTCATTAGACCATGCTTATACCTAGAATTATAAGTACTAATATTCTCTAATTAATTAAATAGTATCTTGAACAGTCAGAATACATGTTGTATTAGTGATAAGGTCATTAATGTAAAGAAGAAAGAGTAATACTGGCCCCAGCACAGAAACATGGAGAATACACAATTTTTAAATACATATTGTTTTACATTTAAAATGTTAAATATGTATGATGCGTAAGGCAAAAGCTCATTGCAACTTAGTTCATATCATTCTAATTGTGTGACTATGATATCGCCTTGAATACAGTCGAAGGCCTTTGTGGAATCACACACAATGATATATATTTGTATTTGCACCCTCCTCCAGACTCTCATAAGCTGTTTTTGGCGAGTTTCAAAGAGCATTGCCGCTGAATTTAAAATGGGTATTGGAAAATATTGTTGAAAATAACGAGCATGTCTCAACGTCTTTCTTATCTATTGGAAGTTATTTTACAAATTTTTAAAACATTGTAAGTAAGTAAGTACACAACCTGAGTCTCCTTATTAAATATATCTGACTTACCTTAAATTTGATGTACCCACAAGAGAGCTATCGGTAATGATCCTCAACAGTTTTACATGCATATAAGTTATTACTAGAATATATGTTTCGTGTTTTTTCTTTATAAAACTAAGGTTATTGGAAGTAAACCTGTGTCTGTGAAACCACTGAATTTTGCAAAATACATTTCAAACCTATTTTTTATAAGAATTTCCAAACAAAAATTTCCAAGCAAGGATGTAACTGATATGGGGCAATAATTATTAACGTCATCGATATTCCCTTTTTTAAAGACTGGCACAACTCTAGAAATGTTTAGTATATCGGGAAAAATTCCTGTATTAAAACAATCATTAGCTAAATGTGTTAAAGGTAATAACATAAAATTAGCCCTTTGTTTTATGATCTTAGTATTAATAAGAGACAGGTGGATTTTAACGGCTTGATGGATCCAGAGAAAAAAGATGGAGGGGACAACGAAGCAACTGCGGACAACGTTGTTTCTGGGTTTTGCCCTTCATCAGCGCAGTGCAGCTTAAAAACAGGATGGAATAAGAAGGAAGGGCAAAGGACACGAACACAAGAGAATGACAAGTAGCATGCCTGTCTCTATTTGCAGCTTCGTGTCACACAGCCTCGGTATTGAGGCCAAGAGCAACAGTCGCCGCGGAAGAGAGTCCAGCAACCACTGTCAGGGTCTCAGCCAGGAAATATACAAGAAGGAAAGGAACTTAATGGATCATAATCTTATAAGAGACAGGTGGATTTTAACGGCTTGATGGATCCAGAGAAAAAAGATGGAGAGAACAACGAAGCAACTGCGGACAACGTTGTTTCTGGGTTTTGCCCTTCATCAGCGCAGTGCAGCTTAAAAACAGGATGGAATAAGAAGGAAGGCAAATAGAGATAGGCATGCTACTTGTCATTCTCTTGTGTTCGTGTCCTTTGTCCTTCCTTATTCCATCCTGTTTTTAAGCTGTACTGCGCTGATGAAGGGCAAAACCCAGAAACAACGTTGTCCGCAGTTGCTTCGTTGTTCCCTCCATCTTTTTTCTCTGGATCCATCAAGCCGTTAAAATCCACCTGTCTCTTATAAGATTATGATCCATTAAGCTCCTTTCCTTCTTAGTATTAATATTATATATATATATATATATATATATATATATATCAAAGGCGAATTTTTTAGAACCATGATTACGATATAAACTTCTGTCGATGTAACAGGAGCAAGAAAAAAAGATTGTGCTCTAATTGAGATATTCTTTAAATTATCGAGTGGATTAGAACCGACCTATTCGAGAGAATTCACTATTTTGTCCGCTATTGAAATCTGATGCCGATACATTAGTCGATAGTGCATTTTCATTTCCAGAATATCGGTTATTATTAGCTTCCAGTAATCTCTCATTTTATTTGTAGATGAATTGGCTTACTTGAACGATGAATAAATTAAACGAATGAACCAAATATAATACACATCTACTATTTCTCTTCACTGTATCAAATTTAGAACCCATTAGAAAACAGAAATTATAAACCAAGGTTTAAGCCGGCTGCTCTCCATTGAGTAAATCCGTCCCCTAGAAAAATCTAAATCTGATAATACCGAGAACCGTTCCCGGTTTAGCAGTGTGTGATATCTTAATTTAGAAGGGAAAAGGATATTCTCTTCCATATAGGATATATTTTATTGCTCGGCGCTGGACCACGACCGGGCAAATATTGACTCGGGGCCCGAGAATAAAAACGTATGTTTGATATTCGCAGCACTTCTCGGCTGCGAGGATATAATAAAACGTATTCCGGCCGGTGCCGCTAGCTCAAGATGGCACGGACGTGCCCTCTCTCTCTTGTTCTTGTCTTAAGATATTCTAAACCGGATTAAATAATATTTGAACATAAATATCTGGATAAAAAGACTGTATGGTTTTGGGTGCGTAGTATGGGCGATTGCGTGTAGTAACTGGGAAATTTTTATATATTTTTAGGTATAATATTGTGTGAAACTAACTACTCAGTGGACAAAAGCCCCAACCTGCGTTGAATTACACCCACAATATCTACCCATATATTCCTTATTATTAGCTTTTGTAACATTTTTTACTGTTTTAGAAAGGTATTTTAAGCTAATATAAATCAAATCTCCTACAATTCCTATCAATGAAATCATATGTATGTTCTCTGATACCAAATATCTAGGTATGCTAATGAACAATTCCACAGACAAAGTTCTATTCAATAATTATCTAAAGAAAATGATTTACTAACCTTCTAATGAAACACTCTATAAATATATAACTTCACTTTTTGGCAGTGGGAACACGACAAATTCAACCACAATAGATGAGATCTGACCTATTTCTGCATTTTTAGGATTGCTTCTTCAGGTGGTCTCCTTTAAGTTGAATCAAATATCAAACTATAAAAATTATTATAAAAACTAAAATTATTTGAAGTTAAATATCGACAATGACAAAAAGTGACATCCTGTCAATGAATTAAATATGACAATATCTACTTGAAAAATGTTCACCTTTTCTGGCTGATGGCAGATTGTTAACATCAAAATAAAGCGATTGAGTCCATCATGTCTTATTCAATTATTGCTGATTTTCATTTTACAGGGTGTTAAAGTTGAAAAAATGTTTTCGATATTTTGCTATATTTTATGAACGTATGGACCGATGAGCTTTTTATATTTTACTCTTTTGAATTTTTTAATAAGAAACTGTTGAACTACCTTCAATTCTAAATAGAAAAGGTATACTTGTTACAAATCGATAAACTCGTTCGAGAAACAGACGATTTAAGTTTTTCCTCCACACCTTTAGATCTATTGCTACTGTCTTCCTTTTTTCTTGTAGTTAGATTTACTCGCTACAATTTTTTAAACTGTCCTTTCATCTTTCATATGTTCTAGATGCCCTATCCACTGCACTCTTCTGGCTTTTACAACTTCGTCTATTTTTGTTGCCTGGTACATTGCATGTATTTCCTCAATATTTCTCTTACATCCTTCTTGTTTCAACTAGAATTATTCTTAAGATACTCCTTTCCCACCTTAACAGATTTTCTATTGACTTACTGAGAATCGAGGTTTCACTGGCATACAACGCCTCTTGTGCACTGTAAATTTTTCTCCTCTGGACATTTCTTTTGATTTCATTAAATGGTTGACTGCTGCCAAACTTCTGTGTGCTTTTATTATTCTCCTATTCTTGCTCTCCATCAAACTTAGCTGTTATTAGCGAACCCAAATACACATATTCTTGAACTTCTTCAAAGTTTATCTCACCGTGCTGCGTTCCCAATTTGAAATTGGTACCTTTTTTCTGTTATCCTATTCTTAAAAGCTTGATTTATCTGCAACCCCACTTTACATGCCTCCTTCACAAGTTTTCTTGTTACTTTTTCTAATTACCTACTAGGTATCTCTTGCAATTATGGCCACATCATCTGCATAACTATTTGATGACTTTTAAACAACATGTGTTCTTCTCTGATCAACTGACTCGTATGACCTTTTCCAGTAATAGATTAAAAAGAAGCGTTGAGAGTGGGTCTTCTTGTGGGTCAGTCCTGTGTCAATAGTAAAACAAACATTCACCTTTTATTTTACCGTTTATACTTTGTTTTTAGTATTTTAATTAAATTAATTATCAATTACTAATAATAGAATACACTTCAATATCTTGGTAAGAAATGAAAGATGTCCACAAAAGAATGGTCCAAATTTCAGGGCTGAATTCTTCTGGCGATTATATTGCTAATTGTTTTTTACTTACTTTAATCAGTTTTCAGGATATTTGCTTCTAAATTGACATTGGGGGGTTTTTTGAGATGACAAAAATTATTTTAATGGAAATTATGTTCTATCGTCTAGAGAGCGTTGAGTACAGTCTTTCATGTGCTAATGATCGCCCCAAACTTTTATGTGAATCGAAGTGTGTGAATTCGGATTGGTATCATTAAAAAAGGCATACTATTCATGATTCTACAGTCAACTGTTTACCATGTCAGGTAAAACGTAGACGAGCTGAAAAATATGTAAGTCCTTAGCAAATGAATATCAATAGACAGTAACAAACGTCATACAGCATTCTTTTGTTAATTTCTCTTAATAAACGATACCGATTCATAACTTATTTTCCAATAGCGAAGTAAACCTTATTGCTAACTACTCACAAGAGAATTTTATTGCTCAGGCATCAGTTGGAAGGTACGCTATCTCCTACCCACATCGTAGATAATTAAATTGTCATAGGCGATTATTTTGTAGAGTACTGCTGAGCAAGAAGAAGCAATTATAAATTTGAAAATGATCCCACCCTTAGTATTCGTGGTGGATTCATGGAGTGACTGGAGTGACTCGTGG
This sequence comes from Monochamus alternatus, assembly GCA_037114965.1. NCBI lineage: Eukaryota > Metazoa > Arthropoda > Insecta > Coleoptera > Cerambycidae > Monochamus > Monochamus alternatus. The sequence continues at coordinate 25,804,928 of CM073427.1, read as the reverse complement.
ATTCACATCTGCAGTATTATACGAACAATACGCTCATCGTACTATGTCTTACTACAAACTACCAAGTGATTATTTACATAGGATGATGTTAAGAATGCTACTGCAAAATCCATAATGTGTCGACAATATTTTATTCACAGACGAAGCCATATTTCCTAGAAGGGGAATAGTTAACAGAAGTAACTATGATATAGGGGAGAAAATAATCTGTCTGCTACCTGTAAAAGGCATTTCCAACATGAATTTAAGATAAATATGTGACGTGGGATCATAAATGATTACCTTATCGACCCCTTTGAATTGGCACCTATACTAAATGAAGAAGAATATTTAAATTTTCTCAGAAACAGCCTGTTCGGTCTCTTAGAAAAATATCTGTCTAAATATGTGGTTCTTATAAGATAGTAAATAATTTGAATTTTAGTTATTTTGAGTGCACGAATATTGTCAAGAATAAAGACAATTTTGTTGCGTACACTAGGACGTTTTTCGTCAATAATAGTAGGTAATATTGTTAAACATACGAACGTATGCAATTTTAGTGCCCTAGGGTATATATTCAAAAATGATAATAATTTTGACCTGAAGATGATGAGCTTACCAAAATTGTGTTATAAACTTGTTTTCAAAAATTATTTTAAATTCTCATGCAATTGACGAAATATTGCCATACATATTGTGAATATGCTCCTTTATCGACTGAGCTAAATGTTTCCGGCATATAAAGACTTCTCTATTACCTATTTTCTACATCTGCCTTACATTTATCTGATTTTAAGGAATCTTTACTTTTATGACATGGGAAATCTGGATATTTTATCATATGCGCATTCTTCGGTTGAGTACCCTTTTTTAATAACGTATAAAATTCCTAAAGTTTATACCTGAATATATTCATACGTATTATTAATAACATAAGAGACGTAATAAAAACATTTTACGTCACAAATTGTAGGCATATTTTACATATATTGATATGGAGATCTGCATAAGTTACAGAAACAATTTTTCCTACGAACGTTAGTAAAAGTAAAATTTTTAGCACTGGTGTTAAAAGTAAAAGACGTTCAACGCTGGTGCGAAAATAAAACGCTATTAAGAAATTTTAAATGAAAGAAAAAGTGAAAATTTTATACTCATTTGTACCAGGGTGGGAAGCAATGTTATCAGTCGAAGTTTTGAATAAAATTTGACCGCCGATACTCTTCTTGTTTTGTAATGAGTCTTGATATAATCCTCCACTACTGAACTGGAACTTCCATCCACCGTATCTCTTAATTGTAGTAAGATAACACCAGAGTCTGCAATAAACTAGCCCAAGATCGTCCAAGCAGTGTCCAATATAAAGGTGAGACCAGGCAAATTTAGTAATTCGAAACACAGCGTAACATAAAATTCCATAACATGCTATATGAAATAGAGATCACATCTCCAATATCTATTCAAAATGATGATTTATTTGTCTATGTAATGATCATCAGTTTGATGAAGGTAGCGACATCTTTCGAATATACCGCGTTCTTGAAAATAACGCATAGTGAATGAAAGAGACATTTAAAAAGTTAGACAGCTAGTTCGGATGTAAATGTTTTACTTTGTCAAGCTACCGGTATATCATGACGAGAAACAGCCTTAGGCGAAATTAATCAAATTAGCATATTTCATAAGGGCAACATATACAATATAAAATGAAATATATGCAAAGTCTCCATGATATAATTATTCCTGAAATAAATGGTCATTTTGGAGACACTCTAGATAGACTCCCATTTATATGTAAATAATGAATAAATTAGCCTTTGTGAAATTTACATTTAAGCTTTGCTGCAAACCAGAGTATAAAATAAATTAATTAATTCCTAATCTAAAAGCGTAACATGCGTGAAAATAATTTAAGCTTTACTTTCATTAAGTATTTACCTAGCAATTTTTGTCGTTAAGCTCATAAAGCGTGAAGTTATTTAACTCGCTGTCGATAGAGAGTTAACTCAACCATTGCTGTCGATTTTGCAAAAAAACTCGTTAAAAAAGTTACAGATAATTACTTCAATCGTAAGTTCAACAAACTAGGGACAATTATGGGCATACTAATTAACAGACAATTTCTGGAAGGGTCCTTCAGGCTAATATTACGAGTATAATTATTCATAAGATTGAAATAACGGCTACATAGTGACGAACAATTGTTAAAACAATAACAATGTTTTGATATTAGCTTCGGAACGGTTGCTGAATAGTTGTTTTATGTCGATGTCACTTTTATTCTCATCAAAAATTACTCACAATTACAATGGAGTCATTCAGCATTTATTTTTATTGCATTTTCTGAATTAATTTCATTTCATTTATTTTTATTGCAAAGAGGCGTTTCACAGTTCCTCATAATAGAGGTGTTTCCTCAACCAACAATGTTAAGTTTAAATACCTGTCACCAGGTGAAGATTTGTCCTAGACATGGCTAGACTCTTTATGACTGTATCCTTGCTGAGGTACTCTAGGAGCCCCTTAGCAAATTGACAGCTATTTATCCCAAGGTTTCCTAAACCTTGTGGATGTCATCTTCGATAATTTCAACAAATACTGACAACGGAAGCATGCTGGGGGGACCAGGTCCAAAAATATTGAGACCCGATGCATTCCTAACCAGGTTGTCAGCCACTTTATTGCCATTGGCACTGGTCGTGTCTCTTTATTCAGCATACAGATACGATGTTGCTCGTTGAGGCCACTACAAGTGCCTGATGGCATTCCCTCTGATCTGATCTAATTGTTATTTTATGATTAGTAGTGATTGTCTACTATCTGTGTAGATTGTAATGATTTTACCCATTGGATGTCTACGGGCAATTTGTTTAGCGGTTATGGTTACCTACTATTTCCGTTCGTACCACGATAGCATGCCTCTCCAATGCCCAATGATATAGAATATGTAAGGATCTAGAATATTTTATTTCCAGACCAGCTTCCTTCATTTTTGATCCATCTGTGAAGATGTTAAATACATCTTCGCTGGCGGTCTTCCCAATCCTGGTAAGTACTATGTGGGGCCTGTCAAATACAAACTTGGGAGAAGTACTGTCCGTGTCTGCCTGTTAAAGAGACATCGTTCTGACGACCCTATTCCACTGGCGACTCTTAACTTCTCTCCACATTCTGCATTAGTTATAATACCAGTATTTTTGAGGCGAAGCATAGTTGTTGCAGACACTTCTTTTAGATAAATATCCAAAGGTGGAAGACCTCCTTTGCTATGGTGGGTGTTGCTGTTATGCTTAGGCAGGCAATCTTTCGTACTTGGCGGAGCTTTTGTCTAACTGTCGTCTGTTATACTTTCGGCCACCAGATAACAGCTTCATAGGCTAACATAGGTCTCACAATGGCAGTGTATATCCACATTGCTACCCTTAGTTTCATTCCCCAATTTTACCAACTGTCCTGCGGCACTGCTTATAGGATATGTACGCCTTTTGTAGTCTTCGCTCCAAATGAAGAATCCATGTTAGCCTCAAATCATGTGTCTCTTGAATATGGAACAGAAAACCAAAGCACTGCATTTACTAAAATTTAATTTTAAGTTATAGGCTTTAGAATATTTTGATATTGACACAGGCTATAGCAACATCATTGGAATCAAACGAAAAAAAAATTTGAGTATCATCAAAAAAGCAAGTATTTGGCATGAATTTATTTTACTGAATGTGCCATAAGACGCCGTCTACTAGTGACGTCAAAATTAGAAACAAATTTGAATTTTTCGCCCGAAACCCTCTAATCTCCAAAATGTATGTATATATTTGAATTTTTTAAATAGTTATTCGCCAATATAGAAAATAAAATTTTAACTTTGACACCCTGTATCTATTTAACCAAGTTTTGAACTCTTGCTCTGTGTTGTACTAATTTCGAGACACCCTTTATAAACAAACGACGCTTACTTTTCAAATACGTTTGTATATATCGGTTCAAATATCTGCTTTTAAGTTTGTATATGCCACCAGAAGGAAACTTTGAGGTATTTTTTGCAAATTTCTTTTCCCTTATTAAAACTATACTATAAGAATAAATCCAGTCATATTTGTAAGTAATTGTTTAGAGAAACGTCTATTTGATGATGTTATAACTAGTTTTAATTTAAATATCACATCCCTTGCACCTGCTAGAGTTTTCAGAAATAAATTAGGCATCACAACTAAGATGGACTACATTTTAACGAATCTCAATCCTATCCAAAATACACCTAATATTTATGAAGCAAATTTGAATGGCCATAGGGTGTTTTCGCTCCATTGCTATTGGCAGTTGTAATAATAACGTGGACGTCAGTGACACGCCATTGCACTTAAACCAATTTAGAAACGTATACGAAAAAATTTTAGATAGTCTAGTTTTTGCTTTAAGTGTAAGAAAGTTTGATCCTGTATATGATAGCTGCGATATCGATGTTTGTTTCGAATCTTTTATAAAGCTATTGATGAGCGAGATAGATAAAGTCTTAAACATGGATAATTAAAGAAGTTAGACTAGCTAGTCAAAATTTAAAAAATGTTTATTGGATCTGTATTGCGTTGACCACTGTAGAATCGGTTGATTCTTACAGTAAATCTGAAAGCAATTGCAATAAGCTACTTGTGAAAACTAAACAAGAGTATTTTAAGGTCTGCTAACAAACCTAAAACTATTTTTTTACTGTTTTTGAAAGGTATTTTAAGCTAATATAAATCAAATCTCCTACAATTCCTATCAATGAAGTCATATGTATGTTCTCTGATACCAAACATCTAGGTATGCTAATGAACAATTCCACATACAAAGCTCTATTCAATAATTATCTAAAGAAAATAATCTAATTTACTCACTCTATAAATATCTAACTTCACTTTTTGGCAGTGGGAACAAGACAAAATCAACCACAATAGATGAGATCTGACCTATTTCTGCATTTTTAGGATTGCTTCTTCAGGTGGTCTCCTCTAAGTTGAATCAAATATCTAACTATAAAAATTATTATAAAAATTAAAATTATTTGAAGTTAAATATCAACAATGAGAAAAAGTGACATCCTGTCAATGAATTAAATATGACAATACCTACTTGAAAAATGTTCACCTTTTATGTAAAAGTTTTTATATATTTTTAGGTATTAATAATATTGTGTGAAACTAACTACTCAGTGGACAAAACGTGAAGTTAGATATTTATAGAGTGTTTCATTAGCAGGTCAGTAGTAAATTAGATTATTTTCTTTAGATAATTATTGAATAGAGCTTTGTCTGTGGAATTGTTCATTAGCATACCTAGATGTTTGGTATCAGAGAACATACATATGACTTAATTGATAGGAATTGTAGGAGATTTGATTTATATTAGCTTAAAATATCTTTCTAAAACAGTAAAAAAATGTTACAAAAGCTAATAATAAGGAATATATGGGTAGATATTGTGGGTGTAATTCAACGCAGGTTGGGGCTTTTGTCCACTGAGTAGTTAGTTTCTCACAATATTATTAATACCTAAAAATATATAAACACACAAACAATATTTGCAGATGACACGTCTATGCTGGTTTCAGGACATACTTTCGAGGAATTGGTTTCGTACTATAGTTAAATATCATGTAAATCGGTGTAACACTAATGATCTGATATTTAATTTTGAGAAAACAAACAATTTTCAGAAACGTGTGATAAATAAAGAACTAAATTTAACTTTCAATAATTCAAACTTAAAGTCAACTGATTACAAAAATTTCTTGGGATTGTTGTAGACAAAACTCTTACGGTGTCAACTCATATTGACTTATTAATTTTCAAATACATCGTATTTAAACTGTATTGCTATGGCTCAAAAGAAACTGGTTGTCGACAAAAGTAAGAATCGGTAAACGCCTGCCGGAACCCATCTTCAGGCGAGCTATCAGTCGTCAAAATTAAAACGGCTGTCGATTCTATTCAGCGTCGAACCTAGCTCAGTGCCGGGATGCCGGACCGCCGCACGCATTAATTCCTGATGCTCGCCAGGGAGTCCGCATTCCGATTGAAATACACCACTCGATTAATAAGAGATACTCTGGCAGATTTATTGTGAGCTCTGATACCCTTCTGATAATAATTGATTTGGTTTTCTAATTCCACTTTTCTTTCGCGATACAAATCGCCCTGTCTGCGTGGAATTTCACGGTAATCTTTCTGTACAAGTAATTTAATAATGCGATTGGAAAACATGGCCTAATCTGATTTGTGTCCCCTCGATGGCGGCTATAAACAAAAATTGGTATTTGGATCACAGTGAAATGGTAGAGGTTCCATAAAAAATATACGAGACCACTATCGTAAGTAGATTGCGATTAATAATGTAGTGAAATGTATGAAACCCTGTTGTAAATATGGAATCCTCATTAATTCGGACCGATGCTATTTCAATATGTAAAAATTTGTAAGAATTAAATACTACGTATTATTATTTTAACTAGTTATTAGAAACTACAATTAAAGTGGAATAGAATATATTTAAAAAATACATCATTTATAAATAAAAAGAATACGCACTCATAAACAAAAGCTTTTGCAATAATTGTAGTTTTTATACAGGAAATTAACAAAGAATGATAAAACTTGGTACAATTTTACAATTTAAAGATTCGTGGCATTTCGCAAAACACAACGCTCTAGTATTCAAAAGTCCCTGCGAAACTGGAGAAGTTGGCTGGTATTTATATTTGATGGGCACTAGTTCAAGATCTGTGCCGTTCTGGAAGTTGACAATTCATTTTCAAATTTCAAGTAGTTCCAAGCAAATATCTATCTCACCTCCTCTCCCGTATCTCTCTCTCACGTTCTTTTATCTAGGTCTATTGGATGCTCGTTACATTATGCAATTCTGTTATTCCTTGTGTTGCACTTGGTTTCTATAATATCATACTAAGGCTTCGTCATATACATATTTTGCCAATCTGCCTCTCTGAACCTAGTGTCCTAGAAAACCCCGAACACACAACGGTATAAGGGCTTCTTGCGATTTCTGCAGCATCGGAGATTTACCTTTCTTATTCTCTGCGTTGTTGTTGGCACGCAAGTCCTATCTGGTCTTTATTGGCAAGCAAATCTCTTCTGGTTAGGCAGTAGTTCATTTCTTGCTTAGAGAGGACCTTGCTAAAGTAGGAAATCACCTTTTCGCGTCCATCTTCAACTTGTGATAATATTCCTCTAATTTATTTTCAGGTTTGTGATATGACAAGATCGGAGAATAACACAAAGCATCTTTTTATTCTTCAAAAGCTTGTTGTCAAAGTAAACGAGGCAAGTTTTCAGATCATTCCTTACAAAATTGTTTTCATAAGTCTTTCAAAGAATGCTGGTGTGTTGCAGATACCAAAGCTGTCTTATCCTTATTGTCTGTATGAATTTGCACTTGCCAATGTTGAATATCATTGGGATCCAAGCAGTGTATCCAGAGGGTCCTCTATCCTTGGCAACAGATTACTGTTCTTAGTGAAATTACTTGAAATATTTCTTGAATATTCTTCAAATGTTTATCATCTTTACCAAGTATTATGATGTCAAAGTAAACGAGGCAAGTTTTCAGGTCATTCCTCACAAATTTGTTTTCATAAGTCTTTCAAAAATGGCTGGTGTGTTGCAGAGACCAAAGGGCATACCGTTGAAGTACCACAAACCTGTTCCAGTGGAAAACGCTGTCTTCTCCTTATTGTCTGTATGAAGTTGTACTTGCCAATAGCCACCTGTCAGGTCTAATGTTGAAAATCATTGGAATCCAGGCAGTGTATAAAGAGGGTCCTCTATCCTTGGCAACGGATATCTGACCTTTTTAGTGAAATCACTCAATCTTCTATAGTCGACGCAAAATCTGGTAGAGCCATCCTTCTTCTTTATCAAAACAACCGGTGAAATTCATGGATTCTGGGATACTACTGCATATCTCTCAGCATTGTCGATACCTCTTCTTGCTTCGCTAAAGAAATACGTCATAGAGCTAGTTTAATCGGAGTGGTGTCATCGGTATTTATCGTTTTCTGTCAATGAGGATATTCCTGGTAGCTTCTCAATAAATCTTCTAACTTTTTGACTTCTTCGTATTGTAATGGGAATTTGAATCGGTTAGCAAGGCTCTGAAGAACTTCGAGTAGTATTTCAATGTTTCTGAATGCTGTTGATGGTTCTATATTGCTGAATATCGATTCAACTGTTTGACTCCCTAAGGTTCGCCCTCTTGATCTGTTATGGTAGTCCTTCAGATTCTGACCAATACGAAATCGTTTTTCCTTTCTCTTAATGTATTTCCCGTTAATATGCCCTTCCTCTAAAGAATGCTTTCTGGTTCTGGACCAATGTAACCTTTACATTGACTTAGCCTTGAAATACGTCACGTAGAAAAACAAACTTTGTTGTCACTACTTGATTACACAACATTACTTTGACGGTTATGTTATTCACGTTCGGTTTCCCAAAACAAACTGACATAAAGGAAAGTTTCTGCGGTCTCTAGAACGTGTCGAGAAACAAATTGAATATCCAATAAATCGTTAAAATAAAGATATTACACAAATTATAAATTCTAACGCAAATAGTACATACTAACATAATTAATAAACTAAAAAGATAGCTTCCGTAACAGTTCTATTTATCCTGAAAATATCTGGAGACAATTTGCAACGTCTAGTGAAAGTCATTTTTAAAAATTTCAAATATTTAAAGAATACCCACATTTTGAGGACCGCTGACCAAATAGACCACTGACGTAACCTAATAAAATAAACCATATGATTTACCGAAGGCGAGGTTGTCATATCATCTGTAAGATAAATTATGTTTTAACGTAAATTCAATTTTTGCTGTTGTATCTAATTTAAAAACACTTGTTTTTAACAACAATTAAAGTAAAACATAAACGATTAAAATATGAATTTCCGCAAGTTCGATACTATCAATTAAAGTGTTTAGGAAGTTACTTTACTCAATGACTCCAAAAATTAGCCAGAAATGTTCATAAAAGCTCACCTACTTACTGAAAAACAACAGTTTGTTACCCATATTTCACAAGTTAATACCATTGTACAATGAAAGATGAAGAATAACAAAAAACTATGATTTTCGCAAAACATCTTAGAGTTAATGTTTGCCACATCTCAAACAACGTGTCAGTGCTAACCATTTCGTACTTCGTAGCATCATAGTGGGTAAAACAGATTTTAAAAATAAGCACAAAACATGGAATATCAAAATAACTATCTTGATGTATGCATTCAATATCAAAGTCAATCGCATACAAAAAAGAAATTGGTGTCGTAGGCACATGTAACAGGTAGGTGTCACGAGCAGTAGGCGAATTGTCCCGTCTCAACCCCATCCTCTAGGATTGATAAAGGTTATGTTGATATCGGTACACTAGTATGGTCCAGGGCAAAGGAATGAGCTGGGGCAAAGGCCAGTGGAAAGAAAACATGTAATACTTGTGGAAAAATATTTGATAATTTCAATACACGAAAATTGAAAGTTAATAGGAGATACTTTTGCATCTTTTGAAACCGAACTAAGCTAATGGCTTCTTTAAGTAATGCACTACTTGACGCATCTGTTTTAAGAGTTACGGCACTAACATATAAAACGTATTTAAATCATCTTATTATTCTGACGGGCAGTGTTTTTCTCTTAAGGGTCTTGTGTATTTAATGAATATTTTTCGTGAAATACAGTGTGATTCAAACAGTGAAAAAGTTGACATGCTAAAAGCATATTTGTTAAGTAGTGATAGTGATAACGTTAACGTATTGTGATAAATCAGTTGGCGTGTAGTAAAAATGGATAATAAAACAAATTATAGATTGAACTATGATTGTGAGTATAGAATCTGGTTTATATTTCCAATTTATTGGTGCGATATAGAAATGACAAAGGGGAGGAGGTGACAGTTAATATTTTTATAAATTAACATTTCAATCATTGTTGAAGCTTATTGGAAGACATCAGTGTACACTGGAAACGCTGTGGAATTCTCATCCACCATATTAAAAATATTAGTATGGGGGTCGGATCAGCAGTCCCCAATAAGTTTCCGATTGAAGAATCACGAAATTTATTTAAATTTTGACTTTTTCACCAATTTTTTTTGTAAAAAAACTATTAATTATGTGTTCTACACAGTCAACTGTACTGCTAAAATATTTCTACTTATTTAAGGTTCACCCTGTATAGACAATTCATTTAATTTTTAAAATAGATTCTCTCAACTTAAACTACGTCTCTGGCCCTTAACTCTGAACTCTCATTAATTAGATTATTTCTACCTTGTTAGCCAACTTACCCAAGATATGCTTTTCCAACATTTGTTTGGCCTTGCTGCTGGTCCGTCCCATAATTTATTCACGTAACTGCACCAAACTTCTTACAGAAGGCAAAAATACCGTCTAATAAGCGCCGTAATTTGTGTTATGAATATTGAAACTGATAATTTATACCAGGCCCAAGTTATTAATACCCCATCCGAATGTTAGGAACTCTCAAAGCTTGCAAGTTCGCTCACAACTGTGGAAACTTTGAACGCTATCTAGTTAACAGTTCTAAGTATCATCGACATAGTAATTAAACCACTTTGCGTAAATCAAGATGCAGTAGTAAAACAAGTGCATTCTGAATTACTAAATCTTACGCTGTATGAAGTTCGTGAGGACAGAGCTCTTGATCTGAAATTAATAACGCGCTGATGAGATTGGAAATCTTTCTGAAAAGTGCTTAAATAAGACTTTTACTAATCACAACTGCTTCGTTTATTAAATGATTCGAGAAAGAGAACGGAAAGCGAGCAGAATAGTTTCATATATTGCGGTTACATGCAAATATTCATGCCATTGTAATCGACACAATTGCAATGTGTAGCAGTATGCTCACCAAATACACGTAGTAATAAAATTCCCTCCGTTTTTGTAGCAATAATGTGCAGTAGTATTTTATAATTTTGCAGATTTTTATGTGGCCATCAACCATATTTAAGAATACAGTGTGGCAAATGCTGACATGCATCTAATTTAAGAACAAGCACTCAGCAATTGTGTTGAGGCAAGAAGAATTTATTTTGACACATTTCCAAATCGACATTTACTGCACCGAAGAACTTTTGAAAGAGTTGATCGTATCTTATGAGAAAGAGGTAAAAGTCAAGTGAAATAAACAAATGCTTAAAGTCTAATCTTCTGTTAATCCATCCATCGTGGTGTAGATTGGCCTCCAAGAAGAGCAAGGAACCCTTAGTTAGAGGAGGAAATTCTGGATGAGATTGCTGAAAATCCCTCTAGTAGTGTAAGAAAGCTGTCGGTCCAAGTTAATGTGACAAAGTGGACGGTTCATGAGACCTTTTGAGAACAACTGCTACATCATTATCCCGTTTAAAAGGTACATGCCATGTATCTCGCTGATTATCCTGTAACAGCCAATTACGCAAATTGGTTTTTGCAAAATCCAAGATTTATTAGTAGGTATTGTCTTGTCCACGGACGAAGCCGGTTTCACTAGAGACTGAGTAATGAATAGCCATAATTTGTATATCTGACATGAAGAAAATCCCCATGGAAGAGTATATACAAAGCACCAACAACGGTTCATGGTTAAAATATGGGCGGGGATTGTTGGAAATCATCTCACTGAACCGTTCTTTTTTAATACAGATTAATGGTGCCTCATCTTTGCAATTCTTGCAACAAATGTTAAATGGTTTATTAGAAAATGTGCCCTTAGAAATTAGAAACCAGATGTGGTTTATGAAGGACTGTACACCGCCCCTTTTTTAGCAATTTTGTTTGTGAGCACTTATCAAATACTTTTGGTTATCAATGGATATGTTGAGGTGGGTCTATTTTAGGCCCACTGAAGTCGTCCGAGATGACTCCATTGGATTTAAAGAGGCTTGTGTATTCGATTCGCCAGTTCACACCTGATAGAAATAATAAAACATCATTTCAATGAAATTCGTGACAATCCTGAAATGTTGTTTCATATACAACGAGAAAACATACATCGGATAAGAAAATGTATAGAGGTACATATGCATACATATGCCCAATTCGAAAATCTGCTCAAGTAAATAAGAAAAAGCTGAGCTTTTTAACATCCTTGCGTGTTGTTTGTTCATAAGATAGACGCATATCAGCTGAGATGTAATAATGACTAATGATATTATTTTAATACGAATTATTAGTTAATTGAAGCTGCTTTTTTAAAAGTTAGATATACCTATTCATCATATATAAGAAATATCATTTATTATAAAATACTGACAACGGAAAAAAGCAAATTAATATCACATACTGGGGTTAGTACCAACTAAAAATACAAATTTCTTGCCTCTCGCTTAGTTATTTTATTTATCAGAGAACATCATATATAAATAAAATATAATTAAATGAGGTACTCAAAATAGTAACAGATTTTTTATTAAAACTTTAGTACCGTGCAAATTAGAATACAAGTTTATATGAACATGTTTTCATAAACATTGATCAAAATAATTGTAAATTAAGGCATTGTTCTCATCATACATACTATCATATCATTAATGTAAAAAATACTAAATTCATGTCGTATTACAAGAATCTCCATCTAAATACCGTACATTTAAATCTTTCATGTAAAATTACATGATCTTTTAAAAATACACATTAACGTTGTAAAATTACATTTTGCGTGTACAAAAACACGGTTTTACTATAAAAAAGTGGTAATTTTCCATTACAGTTATAACATTAAATTTTGGTGTGTTATTTCGCGCTATTGACCTAGGCAATAAATAACCGACAATTAACCGTGTAATATTCCTAATAATTTTTGTCAATGAGATATGACAAGGAATCATTCACTGAAAATAAAGTTACGATTTATGATGTACTATGATGTATACAAGGTGTTTTTAAATTAAAGCAAAAATGAGACCACAGATTCCTTAGGTCAAAATAAATCGATTTAACCTAATATGCCTATATCCCAAATCACATAATAAAAAAGATACAGGGCGTCAAAGTTAAAATTTGATTTTCGATATTTGTAGATAACTTTAAAAAATCCAAATATTTTCTTAAAATTTGTAAATCAGGGGTTTTTGAGAACAATAAATTCAAATATATTTCTAATTTTGACGTCACTAGTAGAGGGCGCCATTTATGGCACATCATGTTTCTTTTAAATGGCAGAACTTTTTTGCTGCTTAGTGTATCCCTCTGACTATTGAAAAAAATCGATTCTCCTACCTGTTGTATTTGAAAAAGGTATATCTTGTTGAAGTCGTTAGAAGTAACAGTTCTCGAAATAATCCTATTTGAAATATTGAGTGCACCGATTGAAAACTGTTATCGTTTCAGGTAAAGTGCTGTTTTTACTAAAAATACAGCTAAATATTACTTGAAAAAGTTATTCAAAACGGCAAATTATGGAGACATGAAAAATTTCAAAAAATCGGCCTCCTTAAAAAATCTAAAATCTGCTAAAATCTTTGTGCTTTGTTGAAAAATGGTTTCATCAAACCTAGCCGATCTTCTTGAAATTTTGCTCGTCTCCATAATTTACCACTCTGAACAACTTTTTCAAGTAACATTTTGCTTTATTTTCTGTAGAAAAGGCACTTTACCAGAAACTAAAAGAGTTTTTACTCGGTTCACTGAGTATTTCAAATAGGATTATTTCAAAAATGGTTACTCCTACCGACTTCAAGGTATACCTTTTTCAAATAAAACAGATTGTTTCGATAGTCAGATGGATACACGAAGCTACAAAAAAGATCAGCCATTTAAAAGAAACATGGTGCCCTCTACTAGAGACATCAAAATTAGAAACAAATTTGAATTTCTCGCCCGCAAAAACCCCCGATTTACAAATTTTATGTAAGTAATTCGATTTCTTAAGAAGTTATTTACAAATATCGAAAATAAAATTTTAATTTTGACACCCTGTTTTATTATGCGACTTGGATATGTTAGGTTAAATCGATTTATTTTCACCTAAGGAATCTGTGCTAATTTTTGCTACTTAATTTAAAACACCCAGTATATATTTTTCCGTTATACATTAAAGCATGTGAATGCATGCAAAAATATATATGTACCTCTAATATATTAGACCATACTTTATCCAGACGTTTTGCAACAATTTGCACTTTTAGTGTTTTTTTTCCATGACCATCCATCGTGTTCTCAACTGCTCCATTGTGAGAAACATATTTTTCAAAATTTTTTAAATGAACTGTCATCATTTAAAATAAAAAACACTCTATATGTTATGTCACGCAACAATATGTATGTATCGATAATTTTGAGTTTCAACTGCCAGCACACTCAATGCCTACCAATAATTTTAGAGTTTTCTATAAATATTTCAATGACTTTCGGTCATCGCAAATCATTAGCAGAATAAAATTAAAATTAATGAAATCTGTCGGAAACACTTTATTTAATCATTAGGTCCGCCCTCCCGATATTAAAATTCTCAAGCACAAAGAATAATCAAATAGCCTTCTCCACCGCGCGAAAACACGTTTGGAGTTGTGATTAATAATCTTCTGTTCTATTCCCGATGAAATGAATTAAATTTAAGCTGTCACTCGAATATTCAGAGGGACAGGAATAGGTATCTGTAGTACCTTCGATCAGATAATCATTAGTTGGATTTCATTATCAAGGCCTTACTGGTAATTTGGAGAGGCCGCTGAATCCCAAATCCGATAGTTCGATTGATTGTACGTCTAAGAAACGTAAAACCGTTAAGCGCATTCTCTGGAATAGATAGTGAATTAATTACGGTTGCATCGTGAAACGGTTGTTTTCATAAATTCACTTTATGCACTTCAGGAAATTACAAACAGTTAATTGTGAAATATTATGTTTTGATAATATACTATAAAAATAATAACGTATACACACGTAATCAGATTCACAGTCAAAAAACTATCTCGGTGTTTTTTCTTTTGTCGATTGTACAGGGTGTCTCAAACTCGTTAGTATGTGAGGATACAAAAAACTGAACCCTTAAATGCATGAGTGGGGTCCGCAAAAGACCCCAGTGTTGTATTTTCTGTGTTAACATTTTTAGCCGCGCCATTTGTGAACTGAGAGTTCAGCTATTTGCTTCTGTCAATATTTACATTATGTTTAATGTGTTTTCAGAAATAAATTGTTGTTGTAATCAAAGTTAGCAAGGAATTAGGCAAGTGGCGTCCTCAATGGACTCCATGTATGCATTCATGTTCCTAATATTTAGTATCTCATTTGCAGATTTTGCACAAAATGGCTAACTGGGAATAAAATAAACCTTTAACAGAAGAAGAGCTAAGAAAATTAGCTGAAAGCATTGGTGAATCCGACTCTGAGGTGGAATATGGTGGCGACAATTCTGAAATCGATGACGATGCAGAGATATTGAAAGAAATAGTGTCGGAATCGGACAATTTGGAGGATAATTCTTAGGAAGACTCAGACTGGAAAGCAGATGCTGATAATGTTAATATATCTTCAGGTAGTCAATATGTAGCCAAATCAGGAATGAAATGGTTTAGTTGTCCATTTCATACATTTAAGCGATCTCATAAAAATTGTGTAAATGCAAAGCCTGGTTTATCACATTGTGCCATTGCTGCCGACACAGTGTTAGAAACTTTCAATCTTTTTATAACTCCTGACATGAAAGACGTCATATGTCGTCATATAAATCAGGAGACTGTTCAATTATATGGGGATTGAAAAGCAAACAGATGCAGCCAATGAGTGGAAATTATTGCAAATTGAGGAATTGGATTGTTTCATAGCAATTCTCATCAAAG
The DNA here is from genome assembly GCA_037114965.1 of Monochamus alternatus. Lineage (NCBI taxonomy): Eukaryota > Metazoa > Arthropoda > Insecta > Coleoptera > Cerambycidae > Monochamus > Monochamus alternatus. Next base: position 25,789,118 of record CM073427.1, on the reverse strand, counting down.
CAGGCGCCTTGCGATGTCGAAGGGAATCTACACGTGAAATGTGGACAAGAGATGCATAGATCCGACGCAGTTTCTTTACAGCTTCCATGTCTGTAAACAGATTTGAATCAATTTCAAAATTTATAAGATTTGACGATAAAACAACCCGTGCGGAGAGGAAGGCACATGACAAACTTGCTGCAATAAGAGACATTTGGGAACTATTTGTTGAAAACTGCAACAAAAATTTTGTACCTTATGAACATTAAAAGGTTGATAAACAACTTATAACCTTTAGAAGAAAGTGCCCTTTCCGACAATATATGAAGTCAAAGCCAGCAAGATACGCATTTTACAAGTATATACTGGCAAAGGATTGGATAACATTAGGGAAACAGGCCAGGGACTTCGAGTTGTCAAAGACCTTACCCAACCATATAAAGGCAGTCGGCGAGGTATAACCAAGGACAACTTCTTTACCGGTGTTGGTTTGGCAAAATTTTTCCTAGAATCTAAATTGACACTAGGAACTGTGTGCAAGAAAAAGCGTGACACACCTGCTGAAATTAGCATAAAATCTAGACCTGAGAAATCTTCAATGTTCGCATTTACTCAAGACATAGCTATGGTTTCATATATACCAAAGAGAGGCAAGATGGTTCATTTACTGTCCACTCAGCACGATGCTGATATTATAAGCAGATGAAAATAAGCCTATTATGGTATTGGATTACAATAAAACCAAGGGAACAGTTGATAATGCCGATAAACTAGTAAGGGCATATTATTGCGCCAAAATCCTAAAGCGAGGAAGATGCTACTTGTGTTCTCGAAAAGAAGAAAAAAAATTGCGCATTATCTGTAAGTTTTGTGATAATTGTGTTTGCGAAAGGCACAGACAGGTTGAAGGTTTTGTGTGCAATGTGTGTCATAATAAAAAATAAAAATTTTGATTTCTGTTATGACTTTTCAAGTATTACAAGTATTAAAATACTTGCTTTTACTTCTACAATAAAAATCCTTAGATGTCATTTCTCGGTTTTCTCAATTAAGCACATTTTAATGTGGGGTCCATTAGGGACCCCACTTATACATTTACGGAATTTTTTGTTACCTATGCACTTAAGGATTAAATAAAATTAGAACACGTGGTGTTGAATGGGATGAGGTAAGCTCCATTTTCAATGGAAAGTGTTATGTAATAAATTTAAATATAGTGTTTCCAATTTACTGTACTATAAAACATAAAACATGTACTACTTTTTAAAGAAATGTAGGAAACGAGCAAATATTTGTTTTTATTGGCCTGGAATGAGTAAAGAATTAGAAGATACTATTTCATCTTGTAGAATATGTCTTATGCCGCATCCACACTCTCGTCTAGACAGTTCGAGAACGGGCGAGCACGAGAGTGTCGATGCAGCACTCGTCGAGTATCGCTTTTCGCTATGGCACTCTCATCCGAGATGCAGGCGAGAGTGTGGATGCGGCTGATAGAGTTACTCAACAAAAAGAAACTTTGATACGACATGATATACCGTGGTATAAAATAGGATGTGACATTTTATATATAGGAAATATATTGTACCTACTTGTTAGTTATAGATTATTATACTAAATGGGTTGAATTAATATTGTTGGATGATAACAGCTATTCTAGAACTATTATTAAATATTTTAAAACAATTTTTAGTCGTTTTAGTATATCAACAATATTAATATAGGATAATGAACCGTAATCTGTAGATATTCAGATATTTTCTGATGAATATGAGTTCACGCTTATTAATTCTAGTCTTAACTACCCCCAAACCAATGGGATGGTAGAACGTCTAAAACAGACCTTAAGGAAAATATTATGTAAAGCTATTCAGGACAAAAAAAATTTAGTTTTATTAATATATTGTAACTTGAAACTATGAAAAGCACCTAAAAATCACATTAGCGGTGGAAGGATCAAGTAGTCGTTGGAAAATCATTGATGAATACGATATGATATGATTTAATTGATGAATAATTGATTGATAAGTAGACAAAAAAGTGTAATGCCTTGGCGGTAAACGCGTGTTTTTATGTATTTGTGTACAGTGGCGTGTATTATTTTGTTATCCTTTATGGTTTTTTCCGATGGTGGAAATTCACCTGGTCGTGATCGTCGGACCAAGTAAGTACTTCGCTTTAAACAAAAAGAATGCTAGAGAGAAAGAGGTTCCCAGTAAATCTGTGGAATGATAAGTTTTAATTCAAATAAGTCAGAAAACAGAAAATGATTCAACAATATTAAAATCCCTAAATATCAATCCTGGAAATAAATATGAGTAAGGTAGGTGTTGCCTCCCTGTGGTACCATATCGTGTTTCTCATTAATTAATAGAAGTAATCTACATTTTGTAAATAATGTTTTTTCTTTCGAAGCGGAGTAAATCGATATACATGTCAACGCGGTGACTTGTCCTGTGACCTTTGGCACATTTGACGTTGGCGATTATGCCTAAGGGTTTAATACAGTTTCAAAAACATTTTTTTTCGCTGTATAAATAATTTTGGAAAATTTTTGATGGACGATTCCGTTAAATCTTATTTTTTCCTATCTCCCTCCTCCCTATCACCTCTTAAAATATTTGTACTTAGTCATAGTTAACCCAATATAAGTATGTTACTTAAGCTATGAGATTTTACTGTATAACAAAGAAATCAAATAAAGTAAATGTTGACACGTCTTTAAATATATTTGTATTTCTAAAACTAAATCTTATAACTTTATATGTATTTGAAGCTACGAAATTTATATAAAAAAAGAAAGAAATCTTTAAATTTAATATCAAGATATTTGTAAAGCAACAGTTCATGATCTAATATATCAAATATCAAAGGCTTTCGAAGATTACAGATTACCTGACTATTGTAATCTAAACTATTTGAAATTAATTATATTTATTAAATTTGTTGTTCTGGATCATCCTGATATTGAAAAGAGGGATATTACACAAAGTCTACAATTTTCAGCAATATCCAACCATCAGTTTATTTTTAATTTGTTTTCTTCCGGCGATGGTTCAAATAAAATTTAAAATACCGAACAAATGCCTGGGTAGGTCATTGTAATGTTATTTATCATGAACATGTGTTCTATATCATTGTGCCATATTCCACAACCTTAAAGAGAGACCAAAGGAAATACTGTCTTTGTGCATTCCTGCATTATTCTGAAGGAAATGGTTTTCATTGCCACACTTCCTTAGCATGATGGTGGCAGAGAAAAACATCACTATGAGGTACAAAGCTTCTTGAAAACGTATATTTTGACGATTATTTATTCTCAACACACAGGAACACATCCTTTGAAATCTTTTGTCCTTTTTTTGTATCTACTTGAAGTAGATGCGTCACAAATATTCGTAGAATATCATCTTAGATACAAAGTATTAATATAAATAAAAATACTACTTAAGCTGCTACATATGACTACAGCACTAAAAAGGCAGTTGAAGACGCCATGAACATTTTTTCTTATTCAGCATGCCCTATTGATTTACAATATTGAATATTTTATGCAAATCTTAGAAAAGCAAATACGCCTTTTGGATTTCAACGAATGGGTGCGTAAATATTCCTGTCACACATAAGGGAATTGTGTGTGTATACACATATTTTCCCCGAACGCGAAAATCTGGAAATTCGACGAGCTGAGCTTAAGGGGAACAAAAAATATGCAGAACTAGTAGCAAGGTTTTATTGTTATATATCCATCCAGGTTTTTTAAACGGGCGGCTTTTAGGAAGGAATTTTATTTGAGAATGAACTCGTATACCGGGTGAAACAAACAGATTGAATGTTAAAATTATTCTGCAGAGAAGCTACAGAATACTTGGTGGTTCGCTGTTCGTAGGCATATCAGAAACCGTAAAATATACAGGGTAGTCCAGATTAACAAAAATTTCGTTTTTTGATTGCATTTAAGGTAAATTATGCAAACATATATCTGCTGCTATTGCTGAAATATTGTGACAAAAAATTAAAATAGCGATTTTAGGAAATGCCATCTAGCGTCATTATTTCTGCCGTATTCAGTTCTTTTTTTCTTATTGGCGCCATATTGGATCTTAACAGCAAAATAATTCGAATACGTCACTGTGCAGTACTACTATTGTATTATCATCTACGACACTCGTATGAGATAGACGAGTGCTGCCTTATGCTCCGGGGGATATAGAATCCGTTGTGAGGAATGAGAAGTGCCGAATTTATTGGAACTATTCATTCCCCACCCTCAAGCAAATTCAAGCCAATAAGCCCGATGCAGTCCTCCTCGACCATCAGCTTAGGACGATGTTTGTGATTGAGTTCTCGGCTCCTGCAGAGAACAACATCGTCCTAAAAGAGGAGGAGAAACGGAGGAAGTATCGAGATCTTCTCTCCGAGCTCCGCAGGCTGTATCCAGAAAACTCTATCAATTTCTTCTCTGTTCTCTAAAAATAAATCATTTTTTGCCATGATTAGACAAATACATACTTCTAGAACAAAGTGCACTACTTGAAATTAATATATTATTATCTGGCTAAAGTTTGGAAATAGGTTTTTGATACCCTGTTTAACACTGAACTCATTGTATTTTTATAAACAAAATCATAACACTATATTTAAATTTAACCTGTCCATCGCGTGGTTTACTCATTACTCTTTCACATTATCACAACAAATTGAGATTTTATAAAAGAATTTAGAAAAAAATGATACCTAAATAAACATCAGATTTATAATAGAGAAATGCTGTCAATTGTCAAATAAATGTCAGAATTTAGTTAAGCTAGTTTGCCACCACGTATCACCACCGTTGTTTTGGCAATTGAATAGAAGGGTTTCATAGCAGTGTTGCGCGTTTGTGCAAAACATATTCAAAGTTACTACATAGTCTTGGATGAATAAAATATATGTTGAAACTATTTATTTTTTTATTTGTTCTTGAAAGAAGTGTTAATTTTTATCTATCATAGGACTATAATTTACATAGGTACCTATTATTTCGTAATTAGGTATTATATCAAAATTTAACTTTTTCATCTGTAATGCCGCTATAATTTTAGTAAAACATAAGTCACCTCCTAAAACTTGAGTATAAATGTGCGAAATTATCGTAAAAAATGTCTATTCAGCTGGGTTGTGGTTTTAACTTTGAATTCACTTGCCTTTCCATTAGTGTTTATTAAATGATTGAAAGTTTTATAAACAAAAAAAAAGTTAATGGTTTTTGAGGAATTATATACAAAATAACATTTTAATAAAAATCAAGGTAATTATTTACATTAGCGTAAAACTCTCCAAACTTAACAAAACAATTCTTACTCCCCTCCTCCCCTTCGAGGGTGTTGATCACGAATCTGAGATCAGATTTCGGCGCTCGCATGTAGTTTTCGATAAAAATTTTTTTAAAAATTGTAACCTCTATGTATACATTACATTAGATTGAAATTACAATATAACTCCTATATATTTTGACAACAGTGTGACGTCATGAAATTAATAAGGCAGATGGGGCAGAGATGAACATTGCAATTTCAACCTAATGTAATGTACAAATAGAGGTTATAATTTAGAAATTTTTTTTTCAAAAACTACATGCGAGCGCCGAAATCTGACTTCAGATTCGTGATCAGCATCCTCGAAAATAGCGGGGTAGTATTTTTTTTTGTTAAGATTGGAGAGTTTTACGCTAATGTAAATAATTACCGATTAAAAACAAAAACTAGGCAAATTCTTCACTAATAATTCACTACGACTTCACTTCCAAACTTATAGCACACTTATAATTTTGAGCAGCTCAAACTTATGACCTATGACTCATGTAAAGAACAGGCGGCAAAGGCAAACTGTGGCAATATCGCACGATGTCTTGCAGCCAAGGTCACCGACGAAATTATTATTCAAATATATTATTTAGATTATAGATATGGCGACATCTATAAAGGTCGTCTGAACTAATAGAGACATATTTCTCATTTCTACCACGATTTTTTAGGCGAATGCGGCCTTAAGGCTGTGGTGCTAATTATAGGCATTCTGGGTGGAATGAGACATACGCTGGTTTCTGAATTAAAGATCATACCGGCTCGCCGAAATTCGGCAGAGATCTTAGCCAGCAGAATGTAGAAGGCAATCGTCCTTGGTTCGCTACGTCTGCTCAGAACACACGATTTACGGGCTCAATGATTACCGACTCCACGGAGTGGAGAGTGGTCATTCAGAACAACACAGAAAGTGTCGGAGCTTCGGAAGGTGTGACTGCAAATAATAATAATAATAATGCTTTATTTCCCAACAGTACAAAACCAGTAATAGGGCAATTACATATATAACAATAGGTAAAGTAATATTAGAAATATAATAATTATTAATAAATGAAAAGAAAAAAAAACAAATAAAGGGAATAACTTTAAAGTATTACTACTTAACAGAAATCTTCATTTACAGTAGGTACGTGAAATGGCTAACAAAATAGATTTTAAGCTGGTATGATTTATATCACAGAGATGCGACATTGTATTAAATAAGTTGCACATATTGTATACTGGTGACTTAAATATAAGATTAGTTCTTGTTCGCAAGCAATAAAAAGTATCAGTACCTCTAGAATTATGCCTAGGAATTAAAAAATCAATTTGACTAAGAATCTCAGGACAATCAATTTGACCATGCAATAACTTATAAAGGAAAGTGACTGAATTTAATTTTCTCCTCAAATCTAAACTCTGAAACCCTAATCTATCAGTTAGTTGCCTATAAGGAGTACCTCTGACAGGATAAACATTGTCTATCTTATGACATAAATATTTGAAATTTTTTTTTGTGGCTTTTCAAGTAACACTTTATGACATAAAAATAGAATAGGTTCCAAACAGTAGAGCAGTATTCTAGTTTAGTTATGACATACGAAAAATATAAAATAACAAGAGATTCAATATTAGTAAACGATTGAAGCTTGAAGAGTAACACAGTCATTTAAGCAGGAAATGTTTGAAAAAATTTTTAAATCATCAGCGTACATAAGTTTTCGGCAGTCCAGAGTGGCAGTAAGGTCATTAACAAATAAGAGGAATAACAGTGGACCCAAATTCGAACCTTGAGGTACTCCCGACTTCGCCAAATACTATACACAATCATAGCCATTATAAGAAACATAACATTCTCTTTTAGATAAATATGACTGTAATAATAAAACTGAATCAGAATCGAAACCAAAGCTGTAAAGTTTTTGCAAGAGAATATTATGATTAATTCTGTCAAATGCTTTGGCAAAGTCAGTATATATAACATCGAACTGAGCTCCACTGTCCACCGTTTCCAACGCATATTGAGATAGAACGATCAGGTTGTTGGTTGTTGATCTCATTTCCATGAAACCATGCTGACATGGACATATTTGTTGAGAAACCGAAGAGTAAACCCTGTTATATAAAATGATTTCAAAAATCTTGGAAAAATTACAGAGAATAGAAATCGGTTTGTAAATTAATGATGTCAGCGCGATCGCCACTTTTGAAAACAGGGCACACTTTCGCCTTTCTTCTACTTATAGGAAAAACTGCTGTTGTAACTGAAAGATTATATATTGCAAGTAAAGGAACCATTAAAACTCTGGCTGTCTTTAACAACGAAAGACGGTACACCATCTGAACCGCAGGTAAACTTATTTTTTAATCTTTTTGATGCTTCAATCACCTCTATGTCACTGATGATTTTAAATGAGATACTACAATTTGCCGAGGATAAAAGATCGTTATTATGATTATTAACCTTGGGATCAACAAAAATGCTGTGGAAAAATTCGGCATTTATTGTTTGACCGTTATAGTTCATACTTCCAGGAATTCTTGTGGAACGATTTTTTGAGTGAATAAATGACCAAAATTGCTCTGGATGATGACGCGGATTAAGTTCATTAACTATATAATCATTATAAGCCAATCCAGAACAATGCTTAATATATGCTCTCAGCTCTTTATATTCACGCAAAAGCTCCTGCCGGCCAGTATTCTTAAACTGTTTAAAGCACCGTGCTTTCCTCTTAATACTCTTAATCATATCAGCCGAGTACCAAGGGGGATACTTTCGTTTAAAGACTTTAAATTTTAGAACAAAACTATTAAATATGACATAAATAGAATAAGAATAACCCATAAAATTAAAAATACAATAATTTGAATAACAAATCTAGTACAACGTATTTAACACTCTCAAAAACTCGCCTAAAATGAATTATTTAATATTTTTTTTACTCTCAGTGTCTCAAAATCGGGAGCAAAAAAATCGTTTTCCATTATTTAGGTATTAATTTCAATATATCTACTTTCTACATATACAGCAAAAAACCTTTAATATACTTTTTAATACATTACTTTTGCTATTGTAATAATTCTCTAATTATTTAAAACTATCCTGTATTTTGATGGTTTGTGAGAAGTAGAACTTATTTTAATTTCAAAGTTGGATTAAAATCATATTTTTATGTTCTACACTGACAAAAGATTTTCTGTAATTTTATATTGACACTGGCCGTAAAGTTATGTAAAATTACATAATAATTTTGTAAATGAAGTAAGTACACTGGAATATTACAAAACTAAACATGTATTATGTTAAATTTTATCGTAAATTTTCGACACTATTTGTAATTTTTAAGTTGGAATTTTAAAATGTATGTAATTTTACTGAATAATTTCAATTTTCTTATATTTTTATATACTTACCTTTATAACTACAATTTAAAAATATACATAGAGAGAACTATTTCAGTAACTAATATTATTTCTTATTGTGTAGGTATGACTGAAAATCAGTCTGTAAAAAATTATATAACGAATAATATGCACGTTAAAAATATCTGTATACAAAGGTAAATGGCAAAGAGTTTATCAGTGAGTTCAAATATTCTCGTATTGTGTTTAAAAACTCTTAGAAATACATATTTTATTATTAGTAATGGGTAAATACACTATGCGAGTTAAGAAATGCATAAGCATTCATCATCTAAACATGTATTTCATTCACATTAGAAAATGTGTTGAAATGGTTTCGCTGAAAATTACATCTTATTCTTGAAACATTAATATTCCTTGGCTTTTGGAAATATTTGTAGATATACGTCTGTGTGAAAATAAATTAGTTGCAGTAAATTTACCATTGTTACTGTTACTATCTTTACTATGACAAAAATAAATATATTGTTTGAAATGAATGCTGTTATATGGTAGAGGTATTGGAGCAGTTTTGATGTAAGCATCTAAACGACGTAGGTACCGTTTCAGTTTCACTATATTTATGTATATGTGTTGTATAACACTTTAATTGCCATAAACTGCAAGTGCGAACGTACAAAATATAACCTTATTTTTTAACCTTTACTTTTTCTTAATATCCCGCAAGTTCTTATTAATGAACCATATGCGTCTAGCACACCTTAACACAACTATAACGCATTAGGTTAGATTGATGTGCCCCTGTGTATGTGCAACAGAAGTAACAAGAAAAATTCTAAAATTTCTCAACAAATTGAGCAAGTAAAATAAGTAGTTCCAAAGTAGTACATTGTATTACCAGAGTATTACTGATTATTTTATTACTTAGAAATACATATACTTGCTTTTTCCTTAATATACAGGGTTAACTATGACTAAGTACAAAAATTTTAACCACGTGCTCGAGAAGGTCTAAAAGACAATAAAAAATTTATTTCGGAATTCTAACTCGATGTTTAAAAAATGAGGCAAAACCCTCTTTTGCCACGGAAAGTCGGCGCATATGACAATCAATCATCATCCGTCATGGCTAGATATGTCAACTACTGGTCGTTTTTTCAACATTGTCAAGTGTAGAAACGACGAAACGAAACATTTGTGTTAATAATAATAATGTCTAAGTACCTGGTAGATAACAGCTAATCCGGTTAGCTGCAGTATTTTGTATTCGTTCTTTCGTTGCGCACTGCCAAACTACATTTTCACTCCTTGCAGATTCATCATAATTATCCACTAACATATCCGACATAAAATACTTTAATTACTATAACACGTTTAAAATTAATCACTTAGATGATTTAAAGTAACAGTAAGTTCTAGGTTATGCCATACTGCATTGCTAATTGCATACCCTCCATGTTCCAAACCATCCAGAATGCGAAGATAGTTATAATCTAAGGGTCATTTTTACAGAACACTGTAAATATCTTGGGATGTTATAGTTTAAAATATTACTAATTATGTTATGCAAACATCGTCGATTACTGTTAATATTGTTTCTATTATTAGTATTAACAGAATTTAATTACACAACAACGGATGAAGTTTAAAAATTTATCGGCGTGAGTGCACCTTGTATTAGTGGCCTACAGATATCATCAGATGTCGTTTGTAGATGTCAAATAACGTAAATATACGGTTGCGGTACTCTGATTAGTTTGAAATAATTTTTCAGTACTTGGTTTTCGCAAATTTAATTTTTTGCGTATTTTATGTGTATTTACAAACATGTCGTATTCAAATGCCTAGATGACGGATAAGGTGCTGATTTATGGGAGTGTGATACGTGCATATTATCGTGCGGCAGCCTCAAAGACGTTTCCCGAGTATACAAAATATTTTGCTGAATACTTTTAGAACCACATCGAACAGCTGTTTTATGCCGTGCCGGTCAACGTGTTGCAGTGTTTTTATGTATATGTGTACATTTACGTGTAGGTATTTTGTTGTTATCCTTTGTGCTTTTTCCCGATGTAAGTAATCGACCTGGTCAAGACCGCCAAACCAAGTAGGTACCCCGCTTTAAACAAAATGAATGATCGAGGGAAGGAGAGGTCCACAGGAAGTACAAAAATCTTTGCAGGTTGTAATTTAAACAATTACAGAACACAGAGGATGATTCAACATTCGTAATATCTCTCCAAATATCAATCCTGGAAATAAATATTAGTAAGGTAGGTGCTGCCTCTCTGTGCTACCATACCGTATTTCTCATTAAATCATTAAATAATAATCTACATTTTGTAAAGATTTTTTTTCTTTCAAAGCTTAAATTGATACACGGGTCAATGAACCTGTCACTATATTTGACATCTTTGACTGGCAGAATATACCTAACCTCGCGGCTGACAGAAGGTCAGTGACGGCGATAAATAGGGATTTAATATAGTTTTGAAAATAATTTTTTTGGCTTTATAAATAAGTTTGGAATTTTTTTGAAGGGTGATTCTATTAATTCTTATTTTTCCCTATCACCTCTTAAAATATTTGTACTAAGTCATAGTTAACCCTGAATATTATCTAAATAGAGCAAAACAAAACATGAAACATGACTTTTATCAGTGTATCAGTGTATATCTTTTACGTACATTTCAAGAGCACCCTGTATGGAAAGGTTTCCATATTTGAGCACGTTTTCATCTTTCTCTAAACTTCACACAAAAGTTTTATAAGATGTCTTGTCTAAGCGCTCTCTTACGCATCGTTGAAATACATTTCTATTGAAACCAAATTTACAAAGGCTCCGTACACGTAAACTACCCAACCTTGGGTGTTCTGTTTCTGAAAATTCGTCAGCTGTTCCACGTCCTATTTGCACATCGCCAGACATAATTATTACGAGGCGCCCTATGAATGCATTCCACCGACTATGTCATCCCTCAGAGGTTCACCCTGGTACAGCCAAACAGAGGATTCGACCTTCCAATATCGTTTCCTGTAACGGAAATTAGTACAGGGGTCCTTTGGGGGATTTAACTGAATAAACATTTAGGCAATTAATCCAATAGATAGTTGGTAGTTGTTGAGTAATTCCGTAGCAGGAAATGTGTTTATAATATTTATCTTAAGTCTCTTACGGCATTAGATTTCATCTGATAAAGTTGGTAACAGTTATTTGGTAAGGCTCAACAAATAGAACATGTTAACATTATACGTTTGTCAAACAATTTAAACCTTGTAAGTTAAGATTTCATCGCTTTCTTTATGTCTAATGTTACTGTAAATAAATTCTTATATTTTCTGTATTTATTTGAATCTCATTATACAGGGTGTCTCTTCAGTAGAGGTCAAAAATCCAGAGGTTTAAAATAAACGAAATTCGGTGTGCAAAATATGACAGTAGGTATGAAACAAAAAATTACCAGCTTTAGAAACTTACTGAGTGACATCGACCATTATTTGCCAAGTAATTATATATCACCATGTATAAAACTAGTTACGGACAGTGAGCGATAATATATTATATATCTATTTTTTTTAGTGAGATATTCCTACAGACAAGTAAACCGCATAGATATAAATATTTTAGCGTCAGTGTATAACGTTCTATGCATTTTAATCACAAGCGATATTTTTGTAATAAATAAGATTTATTATATTATAGCTCACCGTCCGTTGCTAGGTCATCATGAGTCATTGTATTATCTTCACTTTTTGTTTCCTTACACTATTTTGTATTTCAAACCCATTAACAACAAAGTTTATTTATTTGATCAAGTGCATTTTTTAAAAAGATTAAGTATTAGTAATTTAAATGTTGATATGGCCAATATGGTTTAAATTTATGGCCTTGTAATAGAAATGTTACGGAGGCTAGGCGAATTTATATGGAAACATATCCAAATCATCCAAGTGTAAATCCATGAATGTTCAGAAATGTTTTTCAACGTCTTTCAGAGTCAGGTTCATTCCAGAGAGATCCAATTCCTGGAAGACCTTTGAGCGTTAGAGCGCCTGAATTGGAAGAAGCTATTCTACACGAAATTGAAGAAGAACCAAATGCTAGGAAGATCGCTACAAATTTTAATGTTAATCATAAATTAGTTTGGTTTGTTTTGAAATCTCAATAGTATCACATACAAAGGGTTAAAGCCTTACTGCTGCAAAACAATCCTGCTCGCTTATAATTTTGCCACATGATTTTGCAAAAAAATTGACCAAATATTGACTTTACTTACCGACGAAGCTAATTTGCTATAATGAACTTCCACAATAAACACATTTGGTTTAATGAAAACTCTAATGCCATAATGGAATGATGATTACAACATCAGCTTTGTTTGAATGTAAGGGTCGGTATTATCGGATATTTTCTTGTTGAGTCTTACGTTCTTCCAAGAACATTAACCGGTGTCTCCTATAGACACTTTCTTGAAAACGTTTTACCTGAACTACTTGACGATGTTCTCTATGCGCTAAGACAAATAATATGGTTTATGCTCCACTGGGCTGCTCCACATTTTAGTTTCACTGCTCGTGATTTTGTAAATGACAGATTCGTTAATAACGTGATTGGATAAGGCATGCAAGAACCAGATCAACCTTGACCACCTAGATCACCCGATATGAACCCTATTAATTTTTTATTTGCGGACGTCTCAAAATATTAGTTTATAAGGTTCACATTGAATCTGAAGAGCACTTATATCAACTAGTTATAGCTGGTTGCGATGTGATAAGAGCTTCTCCTGGAATTTTTGCACATGTTCGAGCTGCAATTTCAAGAGGATCTGAAGCATGTATTTTGGCTGAAGGTGACCATTTCCAACGTTTGTTATAATAAATCATAGTAAAGTAATTCCAGTGTTAATCAGTTTGGAATAGAAAAAAGTATAAAGATATAAAAAGTGAAGATTATACAATAGAACATATAATGACATGATGATATGACGATATATTTTACAATATATTTCTATATTTTACAAAAATCATTTAAAAAAAACTGTAAAAAACTATGTTTCTCTATTCCACTGACATTCAAGAAGTTAAAAAGGAGCTAAATAGTTTAAAAAACAAAAAAGCCAGCGGTCTAGATGGCGTCACTGCAGAGTTACTAAAGGATATACAGAATGAAATAGTAACTACAGACCAATATCTCTGATATCCAATTTATCTAAAATATTTGAAAAAATTATAAAACATCGACTGGTTGATTATTTAGAGAAAAATTCATTATCATAGTCAAAGTACCAATCTGGATTCAGAAATGGAAAATGTACGCAAGACGTTATTAATTTATTAAGTAATAAAATCTATAAAGGCATGGATATTAGAGCAAAATCTCTTTGCATTTTTTTGGATATACAGAAGGCATTTGATACAGTCTCTCATTCCATTTTGTTAGAAAAATTATACGCTATGGGTGTGAGAGGTCTGAGTCACAAATTATTTAAAACTTACCTATCAGGTAGGCTACAAGTTGTCCAAATAAATAATAATTTGAGTAATATTTACATATTACATATTTACACTATTTTACATTTATATAAATGATTTATTCGAGGTTCAGTCAGGTGGAACAATAATAGCCTTTGCAGATGACACTGCTATATATTATGAAGGTAGCACTTGGCAAAATCTAAAAAATAAAGTAGAAAATTACATGAAGAAAGTGCTTTCTTGGTATTCAGACTTACTTTACCTTAAATGCGAACAAAACTTTTTTCCTTAGCTTTTCTTCGTATAGCAATACTCAACGAAATTTCCAGTCCTTGAAAATAAAAATTAATAACCAAGATTTCATTATCAAATCAGCAGAAAAAATAACTTATCTTGGAATTGTCATTGATAAACACCTTAAATGGAATTTACAAATACAAGCTTTAAAAAAGAAACTGAGATATGTACTATGTAAAGTGAAACAATTAAAGTATATACTTTTGACAATATCTCTTTTCCGACTTATTTTACGATAAAAACTGTTATATACAAAATGAAACTAGAGACAATTGCCTATAATTTATGTATCTATCTTTTTTTTTCATAAAGTCAATAGTTTACGCATACGAGCGCCGCAAAGTGTACTCCAACGCGCATTTTGGTCAAAAAAACTCATTTCCACACCACCTTGAGGTAAAGTAAATGGCGCGTTTTTTTTAATGTGGTATCCCCAATAAGCCTAATCCACATGCAATTTAATGTACTAAAATTTAGCGTACTCTCCTTCGTTTTATTGTTCTCGATGGACCAGGTGTTGCAAATTCATCGTCTGTAGTACCAATCGAAACGTCACATCCGCGATGGGTGTATCAATTTCATCGCAATCCTCTTCGTTCTCGATTTGATAATATGTTTGCTCAACTTGCGAGTTACCACAGGTACCGCTACAATTTGTGCATATAACAGAGCACTTTAACCCAGCCTTTCTGCATCTACAAGCTTTCTGACATCCTTTTTTGTATTTGCAAGAAATGAGTTTTAACAAGCTTTCTGGAGCTGGGAGCTCGAGTGTGGTGACAGGAATTAACCCATTCTTGTTTTTTTTTTCCACCCCCATTGCTCTGCATTTTGTTCACTCCCATACCACTGCTGAACCTGGTGGTAAGTTCGGAACGAATGTTGTCATGCTGCTGCTTCTGTTGATGTTTCGTAGACGAGAGGGAAGGGAGCTCGACACAAAGAGAACGGATTCGCATGCGCAATGATGCGCATTCGCATTCGCACAAAGAGGACGCATTATATATACTGGTATATTATAGTATAATATAATATCTATAGTGAGTATAGTTTAGATTTACATTAATTTTATAACTCACAAATATAATGAGTTGAAATTAAATGCCACAGGTTGCATGAATAATGAGTAAAGACCAAAGCGCGCGTTGCAGTACACTTTGCGACGCTCGTACGCCAAAACTATCTACTTTATGAAAAAAAAAGGTAGATACATGAATTGTAGGCAACTGTCTCTAGTTTCATTTTGTATATAACAGTTTTTATCGTAAAATGAGTCGGAAAGAAGATATTATCAAAAAACTGCTTTTAGGCGCCATTTTTCCAATATGGCGGCGCGAGCGGCAAAAGTACGAGGTGGCAAAGTCGAAATTCGGAAAGAGCACCTCAAAATCTATAAAATTACCAATTTTCAAAACTCCCGGAAAACTTTTCAGGTAAAACTACCAAATGACTGTATTATTATTTTTTTTTTTTTTTTTGGGAAATAATGATTGTTGATATCCACATCTCCGCCACTGGTAACTTGTCAGAAACACTTTGTATACTTAAAAAAAAATACTTTAAAAATAGATATAGCAAGGATTGTTTACCTTGTTTTCATGTATCTGCAAAGTTTTGGCGCATCCGCCATTTCCTACAATATTCGTGTTATTTTGTGCAATTTTATTATTTGTACATTATTATCTTACATTTGAAAATAACATTATTATATTATGACTATGACCCAAATATCGCTGTATACACAGAGACAATAGAAGGCAAAAGAAATAGATAATCATATCATAGTTTAGTATGATATACATACATTTTGAGAACGTATGTGAATTATGAATTTATTAATAAAAATGGATATACTAATTAATGCTTCTTGAGTTAATTATTTAAAGAAACAATTGGAACAAATGTCGGTTCTATGTCTTATAGTAAATTAGGTTCCAAAATCTGATGACATATCAGTTTCAGTGACAGGCATTTCAATAATTTATCTGTACCCTTATTTATGTTAGATAGATCCTATGCTATAATCGTAACATAAAACGTAATTCCAACTGTCGAAAAATATATAATAGATCAATATTGCTGAAATGTGATGTACTATATAATTTACTTGTTAATATGTTCATTCCCACATACGTTTATTTTTAGTAAACTTGACTCGATACATACATAGTTCATTTAATAAAATAGTAAAAAAGAATCATTGTATTGCAAATAAATAAAAAAAATTTCATATTAATATAATTATTAAATTAACAGCAGCTAATTCTACAGCAATATTATTGTTTATTTTTGTAAATTATTATGTAAGAAGGTACATGTTTTAAGTGAGTATACCAGATCTGTGCAATTTGAGTGGTCCATGCGCCATAAAGTGCAAGAGTTTTTACGTATCATTCTATATGGAAAACTGCATACGTTATAGGTATTTCTGTTTTATTAAAGATGTATTGAATTTATTGTCCTTTACCTATAGCTTGATTATATAGCTGTATATTATGTACATTTATCATGAACTAATTTTGTATAATTATATAAAAATGCATGGCCAACTATGCATCAGGCAACATCAGTTTTATCAACTTAACGTTATCTGACAATTTTCAAAATATAATAATAATAATTTATTTTCCTTAGAGACATAACATGTATAGGAATAGTCACATAAAACTTACAAGCTAAGAAAAAGTAGGTAAAAATTCCAATATGGAATAAAAACATTTTTCCAATAAAAACTGCTTTAAAGCTTTCTTAAATAAATATTCACTTTCCAACAATTTCAATTGGTTAGGTAAGTTATTAAGTAGCCTAGGACCTAAACAGTTCGGAGAGTTAGACGTTATTCTTATTCTAGCAAATGGAATATGTAAATTCATATTTTGTCTTGTATTGTACCCGTAAAGTGCATTTAAAACAAATTTACTTTTATTTTGAAAAACATATAAACAGATTTCAAATATAAATAAATATAAAGTAGTAACTATTCTATTATTTGATACATAGTGATTTTCCGAGTTGTTATGCCGTGACCTCGGTAACTGGTAGCTGCCAGAAACAGATTTAAAATGCACATCCCTAGCATTAGCCGGGATTCTTTTACATGTCCTGATTGTTCTCGGACTAGGCTCTGTACGGACAGATCCGCTATCGGTGTCTCTGGGCCCCCCATATATTGATTTCGGTTTATATTGTTGGTATTACGACTGTTAAATAAAAAATAACTAACTTATTGTAAGTGTGTGGAGATGTGGTATATGACTAAAAGAGAAATGGAGCACTGTGAACGATGAGGGCCTATAAGAATGACAAAACACGAAACATTCATTTTTTTAATTATATCGCGTGCCTGCAATTTTACTTGTTTGACGGCCCAAATTAGCCCCTTTACGTCTTGTTGGCATTGTTCACTGTACAAAAAAATAGCCATATAATAAAATAATAGCCGTTGTTGGCGGGAGCTCGTGACACGTGTTGCGTATTGAGGTTATTGCGTTTTGAGGTTATCTAGATCATTTAATTAACTAATAATGACAACTACACTTAAAATTAATAATTTTATTAATTATTGATAAAATAGGAAATAAATAATTATGGCACTACACTTAGAAGGTAAAATGATAATTGTAAACGTCACTATTACGCTCGATTCATACACAATAATAATGGTCGAAAACTTTGTAGGGAGTGAGAGAAGGCTTATTGTGAGAGAGACAGGAGACCGGCTTCGTTCTCATCCCTACTCCGTGCTGTTTACTGGCTGAGAAGTGACACCGGTAGATGCCTGGCGGGGATAACTGATCTAGTGATAATCGATCAGTTATCGACCAGGGTTAAAAATGATTAAATTACTAAAATGGTTATTAAAAAATAGGAGTTTGTGATAGAAGGATGAAAATTAAGGGTTGTATGTATTTTTTAATGCCACATCATAAAAAAATAAAAATAAAAAATTTTGTCCAAAAAATAAAAAAAATTGTTTGGGGTGGACCAGGGGTTTCATACCCCTAAGTGATAGGGGTATCACTTAGGGGTATGAAAAATAGATTACGACCGATTCTCAGACCTACCGAATATACATATAAAATTTCATAAAAATCGGTCAAGCCGTTTCCGAGGAGTATGGCGTCTAAAACTGTGACACGAGAATTTTATATATTAAGATATATTCCATAAATCTCAACTACAAATTTGCATTTCAAATTTTTGATATTTATTAAAATTATTAATTATATTTTAATGAATAATTCTATTCACAATGTCTTATCTGTTGTTCATTATTTATTAGGTAGTATATCAAAGAATTCAACAAAGTCGTAATTATAATAAAGTTATTAAACTACAATACGTCAATCATTTTTCTTAGTCTTATATAAAATCCGCCACGTGTGGCAGTACATAATATATATACATATATAACCTATTTTTTATAAACTATAAATATTATTTTACATCGATTGAAAAATTTATTTAAAGAAAAAAATTTACATTTTTCCAAAATTTCAAAAAACAGCATCGATGTAAAGTAATATTTGCAGTCTATTAAAAATTACCGCATATTTTTATCACATCCCTTTTGATATAGCGTTCACCGTGATCCTTAATCACTTTTTCCAGTGAAGGACATTTCACATCTAATGTGATCGTCTTTTTGAAAGCCACCGCATGGTGGCAGCATTTTATAGCTACGAAATATTCAGTTATCGCTCAGTAACTCCTCAACGGAAACTGATATAAAAATGCGTTTTTATTATATTACAAATATTATTTTACATCGACGCTGTTTTTTGAAATTTTGAAAAAATGCAAAATTCATTTAAAAAAATGAAATTTACACTTTCAAAATTTCAAAAAACAGCGTCGACGTAAAATAATATTTATAGTCTATTAAAAAAAAAACTCATATTTTTGTCATTATCCGTTAAGGTAGTTTTTTAAATTTCGCCATGAATCTCAAAAACGGTTTATGAAAAGAGGTTTATGAAAATTCTGATTGTGGTATTTTCAGTTACCTTGCAATTACGACAAAATTGGGACACCCTGTCCATAGCATATACAATATACATTCAATAGCACTGAGATAAGACCTGTGCAATTTAAGTGTATATGTGTGTTTTACATGCTTGCCGCTTAGTTCACAGTTGGCCAATGCATTCGTTAAATATATACAATTGTTAAGAATTAGATATATACATAACTGTTTTTTTTTTGTAATACTCGTCTTTCATTCGCCCATAGTGTTGTTTATCTCTTTCTATTTATTAAAATTCCCCACTCTACTAATTACTTCTCCCTATTCAATAACAACTAAAACACCTTAATCTCCTTGCATTCAAAGGATTATGCAACTGTAATGTTATATATTATTTTATTTCCTTCACGTCCGCGCATATTGAATATTTCCCAACCGAAGCCTATGGTGTATTCTCGGATGGAATGCTAATAAAAATACGAGTGGAACATATGACGCAACTATATGGAAGGAATTTAATATATGACCAAAAACCAATAAACATACATATATTAAAATCGTCTTTCTCGAAAACTGGATTAATAAAGACTTCCGGAGACAACTGTGGCTTTTGCAATACGTATAGTCAAGATGAATAAAACAGACAGAAATCTCTTAGTGGTTTCTTATACTCGTAAAAGTATCTAAAACACAGAAGGAGAAAGATTGGAAAATATAGAACTCGTATTTACTCAGTTTTACATACGAGAGTACAATATTTTGATATATATCTATCGACGTGACATTAATTCAGCGTCAGTAGCATCATATCTGAGTAAGAAGTATTCATTTTCATTATTACTAAATTTTTATCACGGAAGGGCGTTAAACTCACCGATATCTTGCAGCGTCTAACTGTATGATTTGCCGACAAAACTTTTTTAAAGAGGCCGAGAGTCAATGAAAAACGAGAGTCATAATGCCAACCCCGGACAAGCATCAATGAGATGAGTATTCGTGCAATTCGTGATCTTATTGAAGACGATCAGCGTAAAACAGTATGGGAGACTGCTGCAGAAGTCTGAATATCGTACGGAGGACAACAAGTCTCGACAGGATGGATTTCTCGTTTACTAACAGAAGATCAGAGAGCCAACCATCTTACGGTTTGTGGAAAGCTTCTGGGGATATAGAGGAGGAAGAGGTAATTATTTAAGTCGCATTATCACTTGCGATAAGACGTCAGTGAATCATTACCTCCGAGAATTAAAGTAGGTATGGACGAAATGGTGAGATCTTGAAAAACCAAAGCTCGTCTTGCTGCGGGGAAAGTTATTGCCACTGTTTCTTGGAATTGCAGAGTACTGCGCACTGATTTCTTTCAGAAGCGGCGGATATTAAACGTTGCGAACTACTGTTAGATTTTTGGTCAAGCAAAATTGGTCTTTCAGCCCGCACGAAGAGCGATATTTCGTAAAAAAAAAATGCTCCGTGACACACAGTTTCGAAAGAAAAACTGGAAAAAATGATTGGCAAGCACTCGAACATTCGCCCTATAGCCCAGATTTATCACCATGCAATTATCACATGTTTGAACCATTCAAGGAAGAACTGGGACGACGCCCTTTTGATGACGATTAAGGTGTGGAAGCGTTTGTGCCCAATTGGGGTCGGTCAGTGGTCACGCGGTTTAAGGCGTCAGTACTTGAATCGAGGTGACTAGATCGGTGTTGGTTCGAGCCCAGCTGCCGGTAGACCGCATATAAACTATATTCGTGGAGATGTTTGGCGCCCTCTCTGCGGGTATGGTAGGGTGGAAGAATGTTGGCTTGGGTCAATGTGAGAGATTGATACCGGTTAATATTTGACTACCCCCCTAATTAATCAGGTTTTCCAGGTTTCCCTCATTCCTGCACTGAATAGTGGTTAGGGCCTACCAACGTAAGTCATTCCTGGGTGCAAATGCGGCCTGCTTAATAATAATATGCCGCCCCCTCTCCCGCACAAGTCTCTGACTTCTGGGCTAATCCCTGTGATTAGAATGAGGGGTAGAGATATTATTATTATTATTGGTTACAGATACAACCAACTTCATTTTTCGATGATGAAATTGGAAACTTGTATTAATAAATATGTAGTAATAACAATAGTTATTAGTTAGTTAGTGTTAATAACTTTCCCCGCAGCAAGAAGACCTTTGGTTTTTCAAAATTCTATGTTGTCGCCATTTTGTTCATGCATTTATTTTACTGCAACAATAATATTATCTTACAATACGAGATGGGAAATATTTTATTACTATCTAGAGATTATGTTGTCGATGATAAACGAAATCTCGAGACATTAATGAAAATCCCTATCGAGAATAGTAGACTATTTCATTTTCTACTATGGGTTTCTGAATAATATTTGAAATGCGTTTCAATATAATTATTATTGCGAAAAAATGGAATGTATTCTAATCTGCTAAGATTTGTATTTAGTAGGTAAAATTTTCATGGTGGCTATGTTGATGCTATAGCATACAACAAAACCCAACAAACAGGATTTTTGTCGTTTTCTGAATTTTCTGGACGATTTCGAGTTTCGGAGACGAAAATGTATTAAAATAAGTTCTAAATCTTCTAGTATTGAAAAATGTGTACATCATCGGACTTACAGGAGATAACTCACAAAGTATAAGAAAGCTTTCTGCCGATAAAAATCAAGGCGCTGTATGAAAAGGCATTCCAAATTTATCGGTTCTGGTGTCATCTTAAAAAGATAACACATTTTGGATCACAAACTAAACATTTTCTATACAGTGGCACATGTAAGTTCTGTTTATCACAAATGATCTCGATTTTTTCGTTTTATTATCCGATATTTTAATCAAAAGCTTTAATCTAGGTCATTGAAATTTATTGATAGAATTCAAAACGGCAACAGCTAATGTTAAGGCAACCTAAAAAGGAAAATCTACTAATAGGTATCTATATAGTATAACGTTAAATTCCTGCATTACCATACCTAGTTGAAAAATGAATAAGCCTAAATAATACACAAAATATTTCTATTAGTTTTATTTAGTGAAATTACATCATATGATAGGCACATATAAATCGCGGAACCTCCTGTATATTCCAACGTGTAGTACAACCTACGAAAAAATAAACAAACGTCAATTAAGTCCTATAAAAATTGGTTTGTATACTTACGTTTTCCAAAAAACAACGTGTCTATGCAATGCATTGCAACACTTTATTAGCATGAAAAGTGCATACTGGGCATAGGAAACCATGGTGTTGGTATTTGCAACACATGGGAGGCATCCACAGTGTCTTAGGCAGACCAGAAAAAATAAATAAATAATAAGCATAACATAAATTATAAACAAGTTATAAGACAATTCCTAAATTTATAAGTAAAATTACAAGCAACTAATATGCAAAATATTGTATTAAAATAGATAACTTACCTATTTCAGTCAGTTCCACACGTCTGTGGAAATTCATCTGTAAATTTTGAACTATTTTCGTTGTTTACATTGGGCCTGCTAACTCGCCATTTTCTAGCTGTTTTGTTTTGACCCACGGTCACCTGTTGCTGGATGAAGCAATTCGCCTACGTTTGCGCGTGGGTAACTTTGGCACACTGTTGCCAAAGTTACTTCGGATAGTTATGCATTTTTAGGTATCACAGTTAGCCAATTTTATAGTTATGCTTGTATATTTGTGCTTATAATAATTCATAGTAATGTAACATTTAAATATTTGATACAGTATTGTCATTTATGAGATTTATTTCAGTATTTGTATTATGTATTTTTCACATTGGTTACTGTCGGACCAATGGCGATGAAGTTTAGTTTTTCCTTCGAATTTCGTCAGACCACTAGCTCGAGAGTGGTTTACTGGAAGAAAGACAGAAGAGGGTGTTGTGAGGAAAATCTGTGTGATTTGAAGTCATCTCTTAGGAGGATTATTTTTCTTCATAACTATTAATTAGCTTCGGATTCATTTGGTTCCTTGTATCGTATATTCTGTGGATGAGAACCTAACTTGGAACCTTTCCAAGGGATTATTGCTACGCCTTTCTGGTGCCAAACAACCCTCCATACAACCCCCTAGGTGTATGCTGTTTATTCAACATCGTAAGCAGTCTGCAGTTAAATTGAGAAGCAGTTGTGACTAAAACCCCTTAAAATTAAAGGTAAGTATATTTCTTACATTTTTTTTTGTTTAATAATGTCTAATGTATATATGCAACTAAATATTATATTGTGCATCTCATGTACGAGTATAAGTGCTAATAATTTATTTTTTCTACACCCTGCATTGTTATAATATTGCACTTATACGCCCATAATCCGTTTCATAATGATACCCATTACGATACAGATTTTTCATTACGATACAGATTTTATAATCCGTTTCATAATGATACCCATTACGATACAGATTTTTAATCAACAGAAACCCATAATTTTTCAATCAAGCATGCTGTGCATTTGACGTTTATCCTAGGTTATATGTAATTATTTTAGATGTCAAAATCAGTACGTATTAAATTTTCGTAGATACCTAGCTAAACTTCGATAATTTATCAAAATGTCTGATATCAGCGATATAGAAGAATTACCATCGACTCCTCCACACATATCGGAGAAAGCAGAAAATGCAGTTCATACGAATAATTACTGTTACCTATTGTGTTCAATAAAAATATAAAATTTATTTTCTTTGATTATTTATCGGGTGTAGAAAAAATAGCGTATGCAACTCTCATGTAATGGTTATTAATACACTCTCATAAACCATACGAAACTCGCCTTCGGCTCGTCATCATTACATGACCGTTGCATAATATACTATTTTGTGTAACTTTTGTGTTTGAATGAATATATTTTATTTTACGCTCAAATTGAGACGTTGTCACGTTTATTAATTTTCCGATTTTGATAAGAGAAATAGCGCGGTCTCTATTTTCCACTCATTAGATCCAGTTGGGATGCATTTTAATCTCAGCATTATTTTTAGGGAAAATTTGGCTGTTGATGTAATAAAAGAAACATCTTTGATATTATTATTATTTTGTACCTCAACTCTATTACGTAACATTCAAGTAATCTTAGTGGTTCATTACTATTCTCTCTTATTTATTGAATTATATTGTGTGCCAATAAGTAAGGTGCTATTATTACATTTTTATTTTATGTAGGGTATTTACTACGGGCTTGAAACAGAGACGGCTACAGTTTCCGCAGCTAGACGATCTGAAGGTGGACTTATTTTTGTTGAGCGTCTAGACCTGAGTTCAGGATCACCCTGCACATTCGTTCCTATTTCTTTTCGAAAATACGACATCAGGATTGGTGCTGATTTCCCCAGCTGTCACTGTCAGTTGGATCATTGGCATTGGTTCCTTGTGGGAGGTCAGAACAGCCGAGACATCTTCAAATCATCGCAGAGATACATATTCTCATATTCTCTTTGCAATCGTTTAATTATTTCTGCTGCTCGCTGCTTATTTTTTTGTTGTTGCTATAAACCGTTTTTTAATATTTAAGTCACTACATGGCTTGACTTGCCAGAAATAGTATTGTGTTAGGCAGTTTTTTTTATTATTATCATTCTTAATAAATTTAGTTTATATAGTTAATATAATAATAGAACTGACATAGCTTGGTTCTGTAAATAACTACCTTATAGTGGGTTTTCTTTTTAGACTAAATTTGCAATTGTATACTTGTGTAAAGATATATATATATATATATATATATATATATATATATATATATATATATATATATATATATATGTGCATGATTTTGTTTCCTTGGTAAGTTAATATTATTCTTTAGCTTAATAACAATTTTCTTATATGTTACAATTTGGCCAGTTGACTATTTTCATCACTATTTCACAGTTACTCACATACAATATTAACATAGCTTCGCTTAAATTATTAAGATGCGAGTGATATACAGGGTGTTAAAAAAAGAGTGTAAAATATTCAAGGAGGTAATAGTATGAACCAAAATAAGCAGGAAAGTCTCAATAAACATGGGTCCGCAAAGTAACGGTTGCGGAGATATGGAATGTTTTATGTTTTTTAGCCCCTTTTTTATTTTGCAAAAACGTGTATTTTCTTATAAATAATAGTTGCTTGATGTTTATTGAAATAAACAGTACGTATTTGACATTTGTTCTCAGTGCACAAGTTTTCTTTCGCTATGGCTGGTTACACTAACGCAGAATTAACAGACATGCATTTCATGTCTGGTCGTGCTAATGGGAACACCACAGAAGCGCGACGTCTTTATGTTGACGCTTATACAAATCGCCAGATTCCTTCAAAACGCATGTTTGGAAGAATTCACCAAAGACTGCGTGATACCGGTTCCTTGAGCAAACAGTGCCATTTATCCGGAAGACCAAGGTCGGTATCCACTCCTAGAGCAGAAGAAGAAATTCTAGCACTGGTAGAGCAGAATCCAGGTACAAGTGTGCGGAGAATATCAGCCGAGGTAAGAATTAGTGGTCCTCTTGTTTGGAGAATCCTTCACGAGCAACTGCTTTATCCATACCATGTGCAACGAGTACAGGCCTTAAATCCAATAAATGATCATCAAGCACGTTTGGTTTTTTGCCGCTGGTTTCTACGTCATGATGCTAAAGACCTTCGTTTTCTTGCAAACATTCTTTTTACTGATGAGGCCGGGTTCAGAAGAAATGGAGTGTTTAATTTTCATAATACGCATATTTGGGCCGACGAAAATCCTAATGCTCTAATAGAATCTGGACATCAGGCACGTTTTTCATTAAACATTTGGATGGGTATTGAAAGTGACAGGTTTCTAGGTCCTGTTGTTTTACCAAACCGATTAACAGCAGCGTCTGTTAATCGGTTTGGTTCAACTTTCTGCAGGACACACTATATGAGTTTTTGGAAGACATTCCTTTGAATCAGAGGTAACAAATGTGGTTCCAGCCAAGAAATCCAAACCAAGGAGGGTGTTTTCGAAATAGTTCGAATATCGTTGAGACGAAGATGTCGTGCCTGCTTGGAAATGGACGGAGGGCACTTTTAACATCGTCTGTAACTTTGTTTTTTGTTTGTTAAAAGCTTCCTTTGTCGGTTTATTCCTAATAAAATAAAATGTTTGAAAAACGAATAGTGGTCCATATCTCCGCAACCGTTACTTTGCGGACCCATGTTTTTCTGCTTATTTTGGTTCATACTATTACCCCCTGAAATATTTTACACTCTAATTTTTAACACCCTGTATACGCTTACAAATTAAGGTTTATTTTTTCATGACAGCGGTTGCGCCTGAGCTCAAGCGACGCTTTCTTATTTTTCCTTGTGGGTTTATTTTGCCTTCTTTTGTGGATAAATCGGAATAGCATGCAAACATAACATTTTCGGTTCGGAAGGTTGTATTTTTTCAAGACAACAAGTTTTGAAATGTTTATAAACGAATTCATACTTTTCCCTAGATTTATTTGGTAATACATTTAAAGTCACATTTTTTTCAGCTGCTACTAACTCTGGTGGTGTCACGGACATCTGAACATTATCATCACTGTCCATTTTAAATATTAATTAATATACTCTAGCACTTATATAGGTATTAAAATTTCTATAGCAAACAATGATTGTCAAGAAAATTTGTTACTTCATATGCATTAATTAATATTGTTAGGGAATTCAGAATAAATAGTATCTCTACCTTGCAGCAAAAGAGCGTTTCCGGGAATGTATTGCTTTTACTTCTAGATACACTATTATGCTAGAAACTATTATTTATACCTGATGAATGCTTCAGTTTTTGTCCTGAGGGTGTCGCAATATATGGTGACGAAATGTTAACAAACAAATATATTGCGACCTCTTTGAAATTCATTAATAACTAATTTAATATCACATGTTAAAAAGATAAACGTAAACGTATTTTCCTTTTTACGTTGAAATGAATAAACTGCAACGAAAGCACCGGTGAAATATATACAGCACTAATCCGGCTTCTTATATCTTCCACCTACACGGAGTTTCTACTAATGGTTAATCTAATGATGCCTCCTGCCAAACACAAAAACATCTATCAGTTTACACCGCTCTATTTTCAGATCCATTTCCTATTGTCAAGTCACTGAGACTCCTTAGCATTCTCCTCCATTCATTCTTATTCGAAGGCATTAATACTGCATCATCACCGTAGAAAAGAATCCAAGTCTTTGGAGCCCCCTTTTTCCTCCCGCACTTAAGCTTGACACCTGCTTAATTTAAAATCAATCATTCATAACTCAATCTCAGACCCTAACCGTATTTGCATATTAAATCGATATCGAAATTATACATATTTAACAGGTTTTTAACTGGTAAACGCATTGAGGGAAATTGCAAAATGAAAATCATATTTCTCCACACGCACAGAAAATAGTTGTATAACAAGGGAACAAAATGCATAATTTCATCCCACGGATAGTTCCATGGGAGGAAATGGCACATAGCTCCTGTGTAATACATATGATTTTTTCTATGACCATTCACAGTGTTTTACATTGATTTTACATATATTTTATTATATTTTCTTATGCATGACAATCAAACAACCAAATATGTCATAATGTCATAATAAGTATTTAGATAAGTAAATATTGTTTTTCTACGTTCATGCAGAAAACAAAACTTTATTGAACTATATTTAGTGGAAAAAGTGATTCTTATTGGGGTGTTTATTGCATTCAACTGTCATTCTACTATAGCGTTTGTCATCATGACAGTCATAAACGTTCAAATCGATGTCATTTTCCTACACTTAGTGTCATCTAAATAAAGCATATTTTGGTTTTTGCATGAACGTAGAAAAAATATTTTTTGCAAGTTATTTTTGAAAATTTTGTTTCTACCACAAGTACTTCAACAACGACCACGAATTTGGAAATAACAAACAGGAACTCTTCTCCACCAGCGGAGCCAATATTTTTTCAAGGGGAATTTCCATTAATAATTTAACTAATTGTACCATAAATTTTAATAACATTTAGTTATTGATGTTAATTTAAACCTCAATTTAAACTGTTTTCAATTTTTATAAGTCTATATAAGTCTATACACTAGTCTTACAGCTATTTGAAGTTTCTACTTGTTTGTCTCCCGAGGGAGCCAAAGTATTTGCCTCCTGAGGAAGGAAAGTACTTCCTAAAATGAGGGAGTAAAACAGTATTTTCCATGTAGGAAGTATAATTTTTTTTATATATAGAACGCTACTATTGACTATTAATGATAAAAGGTACACAAAAACACAATTTTGACAATATTTCTACATATTTCATTATTTTGTCAGTTCATCCGATATAGTTTGCTTTTTAATAACTATGGGAAACCAAATATTATTATTGCATCAATGGGATTCATCTCTAAGCGCTGATATGAACGATCATCTATCAATTCATACAAGAATGGTTATGACAGTCACCATACTAGCTTTCATTTTTATTAATTAACTTTTGAGTGTATTTTCAACCATTCTGCTGTAATTTTTAATGATTTATAAATTTTTTTGTTCAGACAAGTATGTATATACTTTTTTGAATGATTTTATTTGCCTGTTTCATTTTCACATTATTAATAGAGCCATTTTTGTATTTACCTTCCTATTGGCATAATGGATTTTGTCTCTAATAATAACAATGTATTTGACGGCTTAACATTCATCCTAGCTAATAGTCAAAAATAAGTTTTTCTAATTTTGACATATAAAGTAACATCTTTTGTTATCGAAGCAAGTGTCAAAACGTTGTACCTTATGTAACTAGTTTCATAATGAAAACCATTATGCAATTGCAAAAAATATTTAAACAAAATGCAACAGAAAAATAATAAAGTAACTTTTATTTAAGTTAGTAATTTTATAAATAACACTATATTAAGTATTTATTACTTCTTAATATTTAATTATAAATATTTACAACGCAGTTGGTGCAGTTAGTGAACTAATTCCAGAAGAACTCTTATTCGTTTAACTTGCAGTGATATGTTATTGGTATTACTCGGTTCTCCAAGAATATCACCGGAAATTGTTTTTTATTTTCTATATAATATTCAATATATCCTTCTGCAGCAGAATTTGACTTCCAGCCGCCGTGTTGTTTAATTTTTAAAATATTGGCCCCATAATCTGCAAGTAAAGAGGCCGAAAATCTTCTGAAACAGTGCCACGTGAACAATGCACAATTCGGCACACCAATCATTTGAGCAATCATCTTTGGTAACTGACTAATAGTATTAATTCCTACTGGTTGTACACTACAATTGCCATTTCTATATTTAACGAAGAATCTATTGTGTACTTCCTCATGATGTCAACAAAGCTTAGTCCTTCTATATCTCCCGAGGTGATTACAAATTCAAGAATTACTCTAGTCTTTGTATTTGGAATATTTACTCGATAATACCCTCATCTGTAACATCTTCAACACATAAAAATGTTAATTCTGACTTCCAACATGCGCCAGCTATTCCCTCAACCAACACAACCTAAAGCAAAAAATGCGAATTAGAAAACTGACAAGTAAATGAAGCAATTATTAGTTGCCTTAGCCATTAAAAAATTATTGTCATCCACCTCTGTCAAAAACTTTGCAATATTTACTTTTGAAAAAACGTTTCATTTTTTAGTGTGGTATCCATCGGACTGCCCTTTCAAAAATGCTATCAAACTATTGTATGTTTTAACATCTATACCTTTTTTTAAAGACAGCTCAGTTCTCAATATGGAGTACTGTGTCCATAGCGTAGAAGCCTGCAAGTTCTTCTTTCCTTTAGAATATGCCAATAATAATTCTTCTTGATGTGACTTACTTTCGTCTGTCAAGCCATTTCTCAAATGTTTCATAAACCAAGTCATATACCGCTTTGGATTTGGAGGAATCAGTGAACATACGACATTTCTTGCCGCTTTTTCGATATCGCTCGGTACATTGTCAGAATCTGAATGTAAACCACACATTTTTCCTAACAAATGGTAATGTAACGATCAGCGTCACAGAATAGATCAGGGTCTATTAAATGTCAAGCCAAACTCGTGCTATTATTGCGGGATCTCGCTTCGCTTGTCCAACAAACTTGCATTCGTTACATAAAATCGTACTTTTTATAACTGATTACATAAATAGCTATTATTGTACGACGCTGTAAGAACTGAAATTGTTAACCTCTATTGTGACGTGAAATTTGTCAAACGATCAAAATATTTGTTATATTATAATATAAGGGTTTAATTATAACGAGTTGAGTTGTGATTATAAAACATATTTTAAATTTGTTAATTTCACAACTCATAGTTCTACATGTAAAGTGTTATGTTTTTATAAATTATTGTATCTTTATTATAGATATGCTTTTATCTTGTGATTTGTATAAATATGTAAAAAAGTTTTGGAATAAATTTCTGGATTCTGAACTACAATGTAGTAGATTAATGTTTTCAGAGAAAAAAATTAATCTGTATAAAAAATATGTTTTAATAATACCTTACTTCTATTTCGCATTATACAGGGTGATTTAGATCTTATTGAAAATGAAAAATGAATGTCCCTCATACCTTTTGAACCACTTATCCGATTTAAGTGAAATTCGGAACACAAACATTCCTTATGATCTTACATAAGCTTTTTAAGTTTGAACTACCTACCTCTCTTAGAAGTTTATTTTGTCCCTCTTACTTTATTTCAAAACAACAAAAAAAAATAATAATTTCAATAAAACATCTACACACCACTTTAACCTAATTAATTTCGTCTCCTGTTTTTTTTTTCGACGTTTTGTTTTGTTTCTGAGATATTCAAAGAAATTGGTGACAGTGTAGCGCACTAGACGCGTAAATTTCATTTAACGTTATAGCAACCCATGAAAACAAAACTCAGTGATTTGTGTAAACTAACGTTTGTGAAAATCATTGTCAAAAGTGTCATTTAAAGAGCATTTTTAGTGCTAAGAAATATGCCAAGAACGTTTACAAATGCCGAATATGCCGATATACATTATGTTTATGGTTTGTGTGGTGGAAATTCCAACGCGTCAGTTCGAGAGTATTGAACACGCTTCCCTAATAGAAGAATTCCAAATGAAAAAGTTTTTGTAGATGTGCATCGTCGATTTTCGGAATATATCGATAGAACTTTAAGGACACGCCGAGCAGCTCGGCAGCTCCATTTATCTCAATCAAAAGTACTAAGAGCACGCAAACAAGATCATCGAAGGGCTTTCCATCTCCAACCAGTTCAAGGTTTGTTGCCAGGAGTTGCTGAACAACGTTTAAATTTTTGTAGATGGGTTTTAGATTCATCAGAAATTAATCCACAATTTCTGCATAAGGTTTTATGGACAAATTTAATTTCACAAAAGCTGGAATTGTGAATTACCACAACATTCACGATTGGAGTGAAGTTAATCCTCGATGTGTCAGACAATCTGCATTTCAGCAACAGTTTAGTGTAAATGTGTGGATAGGTGTTTTAAGTAATAACCTCTGTGGGCCGCATATTTTGCCTCCTCGTTTAAAGGGGGATTTATTTCATGAGTTTCTGAAAAACTCTTTCCCCAACGTGCTTGATGATGTACCCTTAAATTTACGCCAAGGAAACTGGTTGAACATTACGGCAGGCAAGTACAGCAGTGGTTGGATAAGAATAATTATCGTCGACGGATTGGACGGCAACCCAACAACCACCCAGATATGTGGGTTCCTTCCGAAGGACCAGTGGCTTGGCCTCCGCGCTCGCCAGATCTGAATCCTCTGGATCATTTCGTTTGGGGCCATCTAAAAGCAATTGTGCATGATACGCCAATACATACCGGTGAGGAATTGATCCAAAGGATAAGACATGCTTGTAATGACATAACAAACAATCCTGTTCAAATACCAGCTGCGGTTAATACACTAGTTCGTCGATACCAAAAATGTACTGAGGCTGAAGGAATGCACTTTGAACAATTATTGTAATTTTTTTAGTAGTTGATAAGTTTGTTGTAAATCTTGTAATAAGTAGTTGTTACTAAATTTATGTTTGAGGTTATTGGCATTTTTTCTTAATACTAAGAACACTCTTTAAATAATACTTGACACTTGACAATGATTTTCACGAACGTCAGTTTTATTTTTCTTTTGACAGCCGTCCGACAGTGTCCCCGGAAGACTTATTGTACATCTCCCGACGAGAACAAACATCCATTGTCCGAATTTGACTTAAATTGGATAAGTGGTTCAATAGTTATGAGGGAAAAACAAGAAAAAATTCCTACTTCAACGCCCTCTTTCTCGGAAACGAGCGTTTTAGGAAATAAGTTTATATCACAAATGAACATTATTTAAACCTGTTCTATCGATTCCTGAAGTTATAAAGATTAAACCTGAATCACCCTGTATATTGCATAAAATGCTTACTTTCTGGAATAAATTATAGTCTAATTATTATTTTTATTTGTTAAATGAATATGCACTTTAAGGAAAGTACAAAATTTATACTTGTTGTCTGAAATATAGCCAACTTGCAAATTAAAGAGTACTACTGTAGCAATATAGCATGTTCAATTATTACTGCATTACAGTCAACCAACCTTTAATGTATAGTCCACTTGTCCTTAATTAATGAAAACCTTTAAATTCACTTTGCACTTTTACTTGCTTTGTAATATAATTTCTGTTGAAAGTAAGAAATTCTTATTTTTTATTTATTTACAATGTGTATTTTGAGATCCCATAATTCTCCTATCTAAAATGTAACGAAGTACAAATCTGATGTTTTCTATTTTCATAATAACGTGGGCTAAGACCCATACCCTGTTTTTTCCTTTTTCTTAAGGACATCGCGTTACTGAGACGAGCAATCTTCTTTATAGTCAAGTCTTCGCTGGCAAAGAATCTGTGGAGATGCTTGGAGATTTACGATCCGTCAGTTTTATTCTTTAAAGAAAAGCCAAGCCCCTGGCTTCTGAACAGAATTAGCAATGTTGCCAAGGACGACCCAAGGGAGAAGAGGGATTTATCAATAATTCGCAGTCCGAACTAAATGATCAGCTGATGGACGTTTTCAAGAGTGATATTTTGTTTTCCAAAAATAAATGTGGGATAGGTATTTACACGTGGGATAAATCCTAAATAATAATAATATAATATCAGTTTACTTCAGAAATAATACATTTATTTGCAAAAAACTGTAAAGAACACTGATAAGTAAGTACACAATTTATGCTAATAATCATCACGACTAATGAAATAATGACATATGCAAATAGATATTTTCAGTAAGTGAGTGAACATTTGTTTTGAAAGAGAAAAGGAAAGAAAAAACATAAAGATAAATGTACACACAGACACATACTCACACGTATCCACACAGGCGCGCGTTTACTACACACATGCATAATGTATATCCATATCCAAAAAAAAATAATAATGATAAAAAAAAATCTATATACAATCTATAACAAATCTTGTTCTTGCTCGACTTGCAAGATCATGTCTTGTCCTCTTTGATTCTTGAGAGACTCGTGCATAAGATGAGAAACATGGAATTTTATTACGAATTTTTTAATAGTGGTTGTTACTCTCGGTCGGCTACGGTCCCGTTCGAAGTTTTATATGTTAGATGTCCGTTAAATAAAGTATACACCTACAATAGAAATGCAATATTTATTGTTTCAACTATTGTACCGCTAAGACTTAAGACCGTAAGACTTTTTGTCGTTGTAAAACTTTTTTTTAATATTGTCTTGTCTTACAATTCGAGCTATAAAATCTTATCTTAGTCTTGTCTTGGTCTTGTCTGGAGACCAAGGAAAAGCAAGACAAGATTACCAATACTAGTTGCAGTAGACTTTTAGATTGCCTGTGCTAAATAACCTTAGATAAGATGTGGTTTAGAAAGTTTCATATATGTATGCACCAAAAATTATTGATTTATTTGAAAAAAAACAGCAAAGCTACAAGACTGTAGTTTTATTAAGTGCAAGACACATTAAATATTTCAACTTTTTGTTAGTAAATATTACCGCGTCCTTTATACATTTTTGTGTATTATCTGAAGCTATTTATTTGTGGCATAATTCTAGTTTTTCTTTAGTGTAATTGGTCACACTTGTAAAAATTTAAAGATAAATTAAATAAACTCTTGTGGCAAAAATATCAGACAAGGGTTATTTTTAAAATTAAGTTTGCATGGCCAAAAAATCTCACACTGACAAAGCAGGAAAGTAACAGTGCTAGAAAATAATTTTTACATAAATAGGTACATTTAATAAAGTGATTATTCAATGGTAACAAAATTTCCGTATACGATGTTGTTGTTTTAGTTTGTTCTTATACTGATATATACTGCTAATAAGTTGAGTATTTTTTGGTACTCTATTATATCTTGTCCTCGGAAATGTAAATGATCTCTGACCAACAGCTTTTGTCATCTGAGGCACTACACAGTCTTGTTTTTTACTCGTATCATAACTATGGGTACGACGTGCGATCCTAAAATATATATATTAAATTAAAAATCGACCTGTTCGAGGATTTTTCCCAAAAAATAATTGTTTCGTTTTTATTGAATTTATTCCATACTTTTGGCGCATACTGTATGTTAGAGACAATGGCTGATCTAAATTATTTGGTATATTACGCATACAGGGTGTCCCGCAAAGTATGTTACAATCTTTTGTTGGTGATAGTACAAAAAAGAATTATTACTAAAAACTCTAATAAACATAATTTCTTAAACGCACCGTTTTGTACTTAGAAACCTTAAAATGTGCAACTACAAAAGTAGATTTTAAGACGTAACACTTTGCTGAAAAAATAAAACAACAAATTTTCATGGACTAGTCAGAAGAAGAAAATAAATAATGTGGATATGAATACAATCGAGAGAACGGAAGGTAGTTTTTTAACATCCTGTATTCCTGTTTTGTGTTAAAATAAAATTCAACGAAGGTGCAGCAAAATTTTTAGAGGTTATTCAATTTCTAAATTTGTGTTTGTCTCTTCCGTTTTTATGTAAAATGTTTAGTTTTCTAATAAATTTACAAATAAAAATTAAAATATCTGTTACAAATTATTGGCATCTTTCTTTTAAATACCAATACTTTAGCTGGCACGATGTTAAAAATAGGCAATTTTGAATTAAGCTATAGAAAAGTAACATTTTTATAAGGAAGCTTGGTAAAAGTTCCCTTAAAATTACGCGTAGAATTAAAATATGTACAAATATACAGGGTGTCTCCATTTGAAATAAACAAGTAGATGGCGACTTCTGGTATTACCGAAAGTGCTACAAAAATAGCATTATTTTATTTAAAGAAGGCACCCTTGGAATAGCTGAAATTTACAATATTGATCAAAGTAGACTCTGAAATAATCTAATAGGCCGTCATCGTAAAACAGCCTGTTTTATTGATATGCTTAAATTAAATTTTTCTAGTAGTTCATTTGTAAAAATGTGTTTTATGAAATTTATTTGAAAAATTCTGCAATAATTCGTCACTATATATATACTTCTAGTAATAAAGAATGCAAGAGATTATTTATATGCTTAAAGTTATGTTATATTGCAATTTGATATGCATATATCTTAGAAAGCACTGTATTTTTAATATTTATTAACAATATCATCTTGCTTTACTTTAGATTTGAATTAAACAAGGCAATATTAAAATGTAAAGCTCAAGTACGATATTTATCGAAATGATTTTAAATAGTTTTTGTTACAAGTACCTAAAATACAGTTTTTTCCGACGAATCCTTGCTCTCTCCAGATGAGGCACACTCTAGTCTGGAATAGCAGATGAGTTTGAAAAAAATTTTAAGGTACATGTTACAACAACAATTTTTTGTTAAAGCTCCCAAAAAACATATTATGCAAACTTCTTACTATGTATTATTAATATGATCAGGACAAATTTAACTATAGTCTGTTTGGAAATGAAAGAGAGCAATAAAACCTGAGATAAGAACCGGCCATGGGCGTGGTAATATTTCATTTCAGGTAATTATCGGGTAACACTAATGCTAACAGGTAATGGGTGTACATTAGTATATTTTACTGGATACATCATAGGTCAGGAGCCAGCGTATTGTGACAGATCAATCAAGTCTTACAGCTGAATATACGAAGATGTGCTAGTGCAGTAGAGTAAAATTCGACTAGTGTTTAGTGACTATTGTGCCAGTGGATATATTTCGAGCTTATCAGATCACGTACCTGCTAAACACGTGAAAAGATGTGCGCAGTCTCACAATGAAAAGATTATTATATTAAATGTATTTAATGCATTGAAACACCAAAATCCTACCAACAGTGTTGACGACATCGTGGAAAATTGTTCCAAAATGACAGGGATTCGAAAATCGACTATCTACAGACTTTTAAAGGAAACAAAAAATGAACAAGATACTGTAAATTCCCCAAAATTATCTACAGGGAAGTCAAAAGTCGTTACAGATGATTTCTTCAAAAATGTCAATCACAGAAAAGTACACTCATTTTATTTAAAAAAAGAAATACCAACGCTAAACAAAATTTTAAGTAAACTTTGAGAGGGCAACGATTTGCCAAAAATCAGTAGAAGTAAATTATGGGCCGTCTTACGAGAGTTGAATTTTTGCTGGGAAAAGCAGAACAGGAAGTCAGTCCTTATCGATAAAGATGAAATTATTTATTGGCGAAGATCCTACTTAAGATCAATTAGAAAATTCCGTGACGAAGGGAGGAATATTTATTATCAAGACGAAACTTGAGTCAACGAGGGATATACTGAAACAAAAGCATGGCAAGATAAAAATGTAAAAAGTTTTCGACAAGTATTTTTGGATGGACTTTCAACAGGGTTCAATGCACCTTCAGGTAAAGAGCGAAGATTAATAGTGACACATATAGGTAGTGCCAGTGGTTTTGTAGGTGGCGGTTTACTTTTATTTGAATCTAAAAATGCAGGTGACTTATCACGAAGACATAAACGCAGATGTTTTCGAAGAGTATTTAACACAGATGTTGGATCTTATTCCTTCGGGGTCTGTAATTGTCATGGATAATGCCAGTTACCATTCACGGCAGACCAAGCGGACGTCTACGACTGCTTGGAGGAAAGCCGATATAATTCAATGGTTATCCGGAAAAAACATTTCTTTTGAAACAAATATGGTGAAAAAGGAATTTTTGACACTTGTCAATCTTAATAGATATCAGAAAAAATATGTTATCGATGAAATGGCAACAAATCGCCAAATAACGGTACTACGGTTACCACCTTATCACTGTGAACTTAACCCAATCGAATTAGTCTGGGCGCAGAAAAAAGGAGATGTAGCGCGAAATAATACGACGTTTAAATTAAGTGACGTGAAAATTTTGTTAAAAAATTCCTTGGAACGAGTCACCGCAGA
The DNA here is from genome assembly GCA_037114965.1 of Monochamus alternatus. NCBI lineage: Eukaryota > Metazoa > Arthropoda > Insecta > Coleoptera > Cerambycidae > Monochamus > Monochamus alternatus. Next base: position 25,751,311 of record CM073427.1, on the reverse strand, counting down.
TAACTCGCACAGATGTATACATCATGTACAAAAAGAAGAGGAGACAATTTGGGAACTCGATAATTTAATTGACGTTACTGTGGAACCTATCTTTATCAATCTAGGAGACGAGGATAATTCATCAGAATATTTAGAGGATGAATTTTAATATACCTACTTTTTTATTTTCTTTATTGTACATTTATGCAACACTACATTTACTCACCATAATTTGAATTTTCAAAATACATATATTTTTGTGTGGAATAAAAGTCTATTCATTAAATTTAAATAAATATTTTGATAATAATATTGAATAATTTTATTTGAATTACTAAAAACCCTCTTAACCCGGTTATGATGCTTAAAGTAGCCTCATGTTTTGAAATGCTGTTTTTATACTGTTTACTTATAAGAGAAATGGATCGAGAAGTTGAAGCGGCATAGACAAAGACGGATTGTAAGGGATTAAATTTTAGCTACCTGCTACAATTTAGTACGGTTCGATCACACAAAGTTTTTTTAAAAGCACCCCTCATCTATACCGATAATACATAATATAAAAATATTGAATATAAGCACCAGTACTACATTTATTTATGATTTGCATACATAATAAACTTTTATTACACTCTTCATCATTTCTAAACAGACTATATAGTCGTTTATTTTGCATAAAATAAAATAAAGTTGTGATGGCAACTTCTTGGAAATAAGTTCGAAAAAGATTCATTCTAGGGGCTTAGATGAGTCCGAAAAATAAAAATTTTTGGGAGTATATACAAATAAAAGTCATTTTAATGGAAGTCGATTTTTCGGGACAGATTGAACAGTGTATGGTCTTATTTATAACATAGAGGCTCCAGATACTGAAAATTTGTTATACAGTTACATACACTATAGATATATTGACTATCCTTTAGATAACATGCAAACAATTATTTAATGAAGGAAATAATACAGCAAATGATTGTTTAGGTTGCTGTGTAGTTTAAATAAAAGTAATTTGCTTACACACAGAAACATTTTCATGGAAATTCACATAATTGTCCTGTAAGTTCAAATGTGCCAGACTTTGCATGGCAATATGAAAAATGTAAAAAGGACTAGATTACTAAATTTGTAGATTTTATTACATTCTTTAGTAATATTGCAGCATAGTCACATACCTACAAACTCTTGTATTTGAACCTATACCTACTCGCATATATTACAACTGCAAATTTTCATGAATGAATTTTGTTTTTTGTTATGTGACACAAATTGACACCAAGATTGTTTAACTTTAAATTTCAAAATGTCACGTTTTGGCAATGCCAATTTGAAAAAATCCAAAAAAAACACTGTCACAAATACTCTTCTAGAATATTTATGGAGTTTTGCTGTTAACGAAAATGCGAGTTAAATGAGCAAGGAAGCGTAGAAGAACATTGATAAAATGTTGGAGGTCAATACAAGGAAGAAAAATGGGACAAAATCCAAAGAACCAACAGTAAAAACTATCTGAAATCAACATATCCTTACAAACTTTTACTGGAGAAGTACTATAATGACTATAAGATTATGATTGACCCGTTGAACATTATAATATTTGCAAACAAGTCCATGTAAACGTAAGACCAGTTCAGCTTCGCTAAGTTTGTGAGAAACCGAATAATATTATTCTGGGATGAAAATACCCCCGAAGGTCTTATGCGTAAATTCTACCATATTGCCGCAGCAGAATTAGCGTGGAGAGGAGGCAAGGCAGTTACCTATCTCTTGTTTTGTTTTTTTCAAATCGAGAAAATTAACCATGACCCTCATGAACCGATCGCATTGATTATAAACCAATGTTCAGTATAACTTGCCAAAGCCATTCAAAAAGCTGTACAAATAGTAAATGTTGAAGCTACCTTGTGTGCCTTTTTCATAAACTGATATCAAAACGAGGCGAATATATTAACTCATGATAATTGGTACGGCAATGTTCCTGTTGGAAAATATACTGTTAACGGACTAAATTGTCTGCTGATGCTATTGATCGGAATGTAAAAGAGAAATAGATAGCAAACCATTCGACAGGTCAACTGCTGTTAGAGAATTGACAAAAAATGGTGTGCAAGAACAATTGCTGAAAATTACAATCATAACTATACAAACTGTACTTACGTAAGTATAAAACTATACTTAATCATGGACAAAGAACATCAGAATATGATTATGAATACTATGCGCGGTAATAGATCTTATATAGTAGAAAAAAATAGCCAATATAATGTTGGGTTAAATTTTAATAACTGTACTGTACCATATCTACTTAAATAGTTTTCATATATTTTTAGGTATTAATAATATTGTGTGAAACTAACTACTCACTGGACAAAAGCCCCAACCTGCGTTGAATTACACCCACAATATCTACCCATATATTCCTTATTATTAGCTTTTGTAACATTTTTTTACTGTTTTAGAAAGGTATTTTAAGCTAATATAAATCAAATCTCCTACAATTCCTATCAATGAAGTCATATGTATGTTCTCTGATACCAAACATCTAGGTATGCTAATGAATTCCACAGACAAAGCTCTATTTAATAATTATTTAAAAAACTCTAATTTACTAAGCTGCTAATGAAACACTCTATAAATATCTAACTTCACTTTTTGGCAGTGGGAACACGACAAATTCAACCAAAATAGATGTTTGGTATCAGAGAACATACATATGACTTCATTGATAGGAATTGTAGGAGATTTGATTTATATTAGCTTAAAATACCTTTATAAAACAGTAAAAAAAATGTTACAAAAGCTAATAATAAGGAATATATGGGTAGATATTGTGGGTGTAATTCAACGCAGGTTGGGGCTTTTGTTCACTGAGTAGTTAGTTTCACACAATATTATTAATACCTAAAAATATATAAAAACTTTTACATAAAAGGTGAACATTTTTCAAGTAAGTATTGTCATATTTAATTCATTGACAGGATGTCACTTTTTGTTATTGTCGATATTTAACTTCAAATAATTTTAATTTTTATAATTTTTATAATTAGATATTTGATTCAACTTAAAGGAGACCTCCTGAAGAAGCAATCCTAAAAATGCAGAAATAGGTCCGATCTCATCTATTGTGGTTGAATTTGCCGTGTTCCCACTGCCATAAAGTGAAGTTAGATATTTATAGAGTTTAGCAGGTTAGTAAATTAGATTTTTTTAAATAATTATTGAATAGAGCTTTGTCTGTGGAATTGTTCATTAGCATACCTAGATGTTTGGTATCAGAGAACATACATATACCTTTCTAAAACAGTAAAAAACTGAAATAGTTGTTTCGTTGCAACTTTTTGATTTTTTTGTCAAAATGATTTCAGGCGGACATTGACCAACGCCTCATAATTTTATGTGAAATTTCTCAAGCATGTTGCTTGGTAACAGCTCTATCTCTGGTGGGCCGTTGCCAAGTAACGTGCTTTAGATTGCCATAAGATATAATGACAATATTTTTTTCCTATTCATAGATGATTCACTTAAACAGTATTTATGTAAACAGTTAATATGAAAAGTATGTAATATCGCACGAGTTACATAAAATCATGTTTCATAACGTATTATATACAAGATTTTTTCTAATTTGGACGAAAGATGGGAAATACAAGTTTTTAATTATGAAATAACAATTATCTCATTTTACTGAATGAGAAAGGTATTTTAAGCTAATATAAATCATATCTCCTACAATTCCTATCAATGAAGTATGTTCTCTGATACCAAACATCTAGGTAAGCTAATGAATAATTCCACAGACAAAGCTCTATTCAATAATTATCTGAAGAAATTAATCTATCTAAATTTACTAACCTGTTTTAATGAAAATACTCTATAAATATCTAACTCTCACTTTTGGCAGTGGGAACTCGAAAATTCAACCACAATAGATGAGATCTGACCTATTTCTGCATTTTTAAGATTGCTTCTTCAGGTCAGATAACAGAATAGATTCTTTGCTTGTTTCAGAAGATCTTCGGCCACTTTACTTGTAGATTATGGGACCAATATTTTAAAAATAAAACAACATGGCGGCTGGAAGTCAAATTCTGTTGCAGAAGGATATGTTGAAAATTCTATAGAAAATAAAACAATTTATATAATATTTATAATTAAATAAAAATAATTAATAAATTGTTATTTATAAAATTACTGGATAAAAGTTACTTTTTTATTTCTCTGTTGTATTTTGTTTAATTATTTTTTGCAATTAGTGACATAACGAACTTTTCGTAGCCAGTTGCATAATGGTTTTCAGTATATAACTAGTTACACAAAATAGAACGTTTTGACATTTGTTTCGATAACAAAAGATGTTACTTTATATGTCAAAATTAGAAAAAACTATTTATGTAAATTCGATACACAACACTGTTTGTTGATGCTAATAGCATTATTTCTATTGTGAACCGATTTTAACAGCCGAAAACAATTCTGAAAAACTGCAAAACATCCCTCCATACCGTATATCTTCATCTGATTTCCACCATAAGCGGAGCTTTCACCGGAAAATACGACCCAGGTCATAAAGTAATTCAAGATAAAATAAGGGTGTACGTTTACTTCCAGCATAATTTTTCAGCGAGGTATGTGACAAGACATGTTACCGGAAACGGATGTGTTGCGCTGGGCGCACAATGTAAAAGGGGATCCGATCGGGATCGTGCTTGGGTCAAGCAACATCGGCCAGAGCGGACATTTCGGTATTTCCAACTTGGAGAAGTCGTTTATCCCGGTTTCCTTAACAATAGGCGGCGGCTGTGACCGGCGCGCATCATATTCGAGCAGGAAAAGCCAGAGGAGCCGGTTTTAATAGGAAAAATACAAGGCGTCTCAACTAAGAGGTGTCTTATTGATATGGGCATTTCTGTAAGTGGAATTACATACTATTACATTGTATGTTATACAAAATGTAGTGCTTATAATGAATTATATTGAGCTCATAGATTTACTATGTCTAACAAAATACAGTATGCGCCAAAAGTATGGAATAAATTCAATAAAAACGAAACAATTATTTTTTGGGAAAAATCCTCGAACAGGTCGATTTTTAATTTAAAAAATACATATTTTAGCGTAAAATGCGATTTTCAAATGTCATTTGTTTTCGAGTAATGACGTCATCGATTTTTTTTTAAATGGCAACACCATATTTTTTTCCTTGATTCTGAAAGATCGTTTAATTCTCTATCAGACAGTACTAAAATTTTGCCCTCTTACATAGGAAAGTTTTCGAGTAAATGACGATTGAATGTTGGAAAACATAAATCAATTAAAATAAAGCATAAACGTTATCAAGTTTAGTTTTTCGAATTCCATAGTTCTTTTATGGATCACGTAGGTAAAAATCTTTGCAAAGTGTCATTGTCACACCGACTTTCTAATAAGTATTGTAAGCGACATAGAAATTATTATTCAATTTAAAGTATTATGGCACATTTAACTGTTACTCAAAGAATTGAAATTTTAATTCTTATCGGATGCGGGAATATGACTAGAACTCAGCAGTAAGTTTGCGATTTATTTAATGAAAAATATCCAGATCGCCCTATCAGTCAAGCAACAGTCAGTAAGGTAGAGTCTAAATTTAGAGAAACTGGCAATGTCGTAAACATTCCAAAATCTGGACGTCCAAGCATTAATGAAAATCAGAAACAGAACATTTTGATAAGTATGGTGGATAATCCTCATAATTCTTCACGATTGGTTGCATTAAACAATGACACTAGTCAGAGCACAGTGCTACGTATCTTGAGGAAGGAAAAATATCATCCTTACAAAATTCAACTTGTGCAGGAACTCAATGAAGATGATCCCGATCGCCGCTTACACTTTTGCGCAATCCTAATGGATTTATGTCAAGGAAATAGAAATTTACACCGGCAAATACTATTTTCAGATGAGGCCACATTTTGTCAGAATGGTACAGTAAACCGTCAAATTTGCAGATATTGGAGTCGGGAAAATTCTGATTGGATGTCAGAGGCACATACCCAACACCCTCAGAAATTAAATGTGTGGGCTGGAATAGTTGACGACAGAATAGTAGGGCCTTTCTTCTTTGAAGGAACCCTTACAGAACAAAGATATTTAGAGTTTCTAGAAAATGACCTTGTTCCAGCCCTTGCAGTAATTTTTCCTAACGATAATGACCGTGACATTCCTGACGATACCATATGGTTTCAGCAAGACGGTGCACCTCCGCACTATGCGCGCCCTGTACGAGATTTTCTGGACAACTGTTTTCCTGGGAAGTGGATCGGCAGACGCGGACCGATAGAATGGCCTGCAAGATCGCCAGATCTTACACCTCTTGACTATTTTTTATGGGGATACTTGAAGTCAAAAGTGTACATTAATAAACCACATAATTTAGAAGAACTTCAAAATCGCATTCGGAACGAAATACGCAGAGTTACCCCAGAAATCATTCATAATGTCCAAGAAGAATTTCTTCACAAACTTGCGCATTATCAAGAAGTTGGTGGATGGCAATTCGAAAATTTTATTTAAGTATAAAATTTAATCAATTGTATTTTATTTTACATATCTCAGAATTGTTACTTTTTTATGGATAAAATTTACGTTTTCTAACATTCAATCGTCATTTACTCGAAAACTTTCCTATGTAAGAGAGCAAAATTTTAGCGATCTTTCAGAATTAAGGAAAAATATATGGTGTTGCCATTTAAAAAAAAATCGATGACGTCATTACCCGAAAACAAATGACATTTGAAAATCGCATTTTACGCTAAAATATGTATTTTTTAAATTAAAAATCGACCTGTTCGAGGATTTTTCCCAAATAATAATTGTTTCGTTTTTATTGAATTTATTCGATTCGGTACTAAAGTTTTTGTGACACCAGTATTTACATTAGTGTTTCATGTGTCAAAAATAGCTAACGTGTATAGTAGCAATTCGGAGTTGATGGATATTGTTTTAATTTACAACGATGTGAAAATGCTTTAGCAGAACGATTTCCCGGCAAACATGTGCCAAATGCAGCTACTTTTACCGCAGTGTGCAGTGAGTGCAAGTGTAGTACAACGCGAGGGACATTTGAAACCGATGAGATGGAGGTCCAGGACTTCCACAGCCTATTGCATCAGTGTGGCGTATCACAGACGACGCTCAATTATATCCTTAGCAAGTACAGCGTGTCCAATCATTAATACCAAGGGATTAGATGAGTAGGATCGGTATCATGGCCGCCACGATCTCCTGACTTTAAATCATTTGGACTTGTGGGGATATTTAAAAAATGAAATGTATCGCCTTATACCCAGTACAGACATCTTGTTAACAATGGGTGAGTTTGTATCTTTGCTATGAAATTATATTAAAAATATAAACAAAAAAGTTCAAGCAATTTTGAAACACCCGTATATTCAGCGTTTGAAAAATGATAAATTTCTTGCAACCATTGCTTCACAGGTTTATTAAATTTAGACTTTTTTATATATCACTAACACTAATTTCTGTTTCCAAAGGATTTTAGTGCGTTGAATTCGAATATGACCTGTTTTATGTCAAAAGATAAAATTTCCTCTCAAAAGCAAAAATTGCATCTTAAAGTACCAGTTTTTCCCTCTAACTCTAAATTGAATTTACTTGAATATCTTTATCCCTCTTCGAGATATCGTACATTGACATTTATCCCACACCCACAAATTACATTGCCCATTCCCCGCACTGAGCTGAGACCTCCGAACGGAATAACACATGAACTATATCCAGGAAAGGACTGTTGGAAAACATTGGAAAGTTATGTACTACGAACACAAAATGGAATTTCCAGTCAATTATCGAGAAAAGAACTGTTGAAAAAAGAAGTGCTACGAACACTGAATGCCACTGCATAACAGTCAAATAACCTTTAATGTACAAGCTTTTGCAATATTAATGACACCAATAAATACGCATTTTGCGACATTTTTTGAACTGCAGGTTTATTCATAATGAATTCTACTTTCAACTTTCCGCATTAGTTCTTAGTTATTCTAATCATCAATAGAGGCTGGAGCTCTAAGAAAGTAAGAATGTTTTGTGAAGGTCAATAACAAAAAATTTGACAATTCATATTTGTAACGCGTAATTCGTAGTCGTAATCTCTGATTCTTACATTTTAATTTTAAAACTAGTAAAATAATAACATTTTGCAAAATCAATGTGACCTTATAATAGTCTAATCATTGGTTATATAAGCTTCATATAAACTCAATGGTCTAATAATTATGATCTGTAAGTTACATTTGACAATCTAGAAAATGGAGGTTATGTTTTCATAAATTTGGGAATCAAAACTGATGAAAAAGCCAATAAAAAACGTAAGTTTAAATGTTTTTACTTACATGTATAGATTTTTATTTATAATAAAATATTTTCAGGAACAAGCCACGGCTGAAGGGTCTTTTAAAACTTGTATTTTGTTTTGAAAAATGGTGCCTTTATTGAAGTTTCTGAAAACAATGTGATAAGGTACTTTCCATCTAGAATACGGTGTATTTTGTGGTTTCAGTGTTAGTGTTGTAGATAAGCCATTTTTGTGCCAAAATTTTAATGGATAATTTATTTATTATTAAGTGTATATTTTCACAATTGTATTAATGATAAAAGCCAATATACGAAGGTAAAAAGTATAACAAAGACTATAGCTTTGGCAAGAATTCAGTGAATGTAAGGTCGTTTTAATTTTCAGTTTGACGTTAAACATTGCTATTACATAAGGACATTATTATTGAACTGTCGCTAGCTCATCTAGCAAATAAAAATTTTACTAAAAAAAACTGCTTTGCAGTAAGCATTGATTAGTAGATTGTATGGTTTTTTGTTATAAAAATTTTGATTTACAAGCAATCGACAATCGTTGCAAAAAATTAATGAAACTGAACATACGATTATGTTAATAACCTTTTGCCACCTTTTTTATGTAAAAATCTTTAGAGCTATCATATTTGCTATGAAATTGTTCAAAAAAATATTTAAAAACACAAAAAAGTTGAGCATTTAGGTACTGTTGCCCTTATTTTATCCACCGCTAGACATTACTATTTAATATTTCAAAAAGGGCATTTAAAGTTATGGGATTGTACCAAATGTCATTAATTTATCTCTAGACATTTGAAAAATATTAAACTATCATAAGGAACTAACTTTTTACACCCTATATGCAATTCAGAATAGATGTTTATATATATTTTCCGTCTTATTTTGGGGTCTAGCAGTAACTGGTACTATATTTAGAATCACCTTGTCTGCTGAATTCTTGTTCCTACAGTGAATTTTTATTTATTTCGAATTAAAAATTGTGTGTCGCCTGAAAAAATGGCAGAGGAATATTATTAAAGAAAATATATTAAATCTGTTTAAAAATATATTATTTGTAAAAATATTTGTACTAGAGTACCTTTTTCAATCACTGGAGGTTTTGAACCATAGTTTTTGTTTTGTGAAGTGAAGTGAAGTTTGTGAAACACCTTATTTTGTAGTAACCTTTATAATACTTTTGATAAAAACTGTCTTCTAAATTACAATAAAAGTACAATTTTCGTACAATATTAGGTGTTTAAATAGTAAAATATTTTAATAATAGGTGTAAGTTAATATTAAAATTTTCAATTCAAAAAATAATTTTTATATTTTAACAAAATCCGGTATTTATCCGATAATTTTATGACACATGCAGGTTAAAGTTTAGATAGAGAATTTTAAATTTGTAATTTATTATGGTTGTAGTATTAAAATAAAGTGATACAACACACGTTTAAGCAAGATTTTTCTTAAATAATTTGTAAAAGAAGACAACTTTGGGCCTCGATTCTAAAATGTGTCATTGTATAAATAAATTTGACTTGGAATTAATTCCCCATAAAAAAATTTATATGATAATCTTATTATTAGTACATTTAAAATGAATTATGAGAAACGATAGTCTTTTATTAACTATTTTTAAACTAAAACAAGTGATTCAAACTTCTCGCGCCAAAAAGCTAGTTTTTATTCGTTAATTTGTAGGCAAGCTTACACAACTCCATAAATTCATGTTGTTAAATGTCAATTACCTACTAATCCTAACCACTTAAATGTGTTATATTTTATATTAGCCTAATATGAATGTTATTGCCACTTCGTAGTTTTAATTTGTTCTTATTCTTTCCCTTTGTTAATCCAAAAGCAAATTTTTCAAAAGTTAGCAACGAATTATTTTGCTTTTTTCAAATTTATCGCCAAATGATAGATAGGTAGTTAATTTTTTCTGTGTATATATGACTTCTTCATTTGCTTTGCTGTAAAATAAATATGTATATTTTGTCTGTGTATAAATAATTATCTTATAATAAGTATTTTTGTTTATTGGTGAAAATCGATTCTATTCTATTACTTGTCTTCGAATTTTTACAGTAGCCAAATCATAACATTTATCATAAATGTGTTGAAAATTATTCTTTATACCTAACTATATCTAGAGAATTTTGAACTTTTTTAAACATATACTAGATGTTCGACACGCGATTGTGCCGCGATTTTTAACAGACGATATATATTCCACGGATTTCTCAGATATATTGTAAAACCTGCGATTTAGATTTTCGAAATAAAATGAATGTACTAAGCTTTTTTATCTTTAGTTATTTTATGTGTTTTAAAGAGAATTACCTATATTTTTTGTAGCAACTACTTCAACGTATTACTTTTTTATGTTACGACGTATGTATTATCAGAAGTAAACAATCACCAACAAAAAGTGGCGCATCAATAAATAATATACCTATATAGTATGGTTTACAGGTATAAATATTACAGTTGTTTGGCTATGATATTTTCTCTCTTATTAGAAAAAGAAAAGATAGCAGTAAATATTTTATGAATAAATGTAACACATTTGACCTTGGTCAAATAATTCTCTATCTCTATTTATTTATTTTTTATATGGAATTTCCCACTAAACTATTTCGATCGCATCGCCCTTTCACGATAGGGAAACTATTCATATACAGTGTATTTTCCCGTCGTAAGAGGGCAATGCGGACAGGAGCATAAACTTCTACTGAAAATTCTAGTGGCTCTCAAACTGTTGTGAAGCGTTGTCATTAATATTGCCAAAGTTTGTACAGGTCACTTGTCAAATTCTAGTCATTGCTGGTAGCCACAGTTTGATGACTTTTTCTCTTGTGACTAGCGATTGGTTTTAAAAAAAACTTGATTTAGTCGCTACATTTGAATTGTTTATTTGTCCTCTTGAACAAGTATATTGCTGGGGCTAGTGTATTTTTACTTACCGCAAGTGCATTTTCAGTGCTAGTATAGTATTTTAGAACTTCTATTAAATCTAAAAAATGCAAAATAGCTTCTAGTGGCATAATATATTAAAATTAAATCCTTTGTCAGTAATAAGAAAAAAGTTATAGATATTCTTGTACACCTTGACAACTGTAAATTTTTAAAGTGTCAAATACCTGATACTCTGTACAATTGTAAAACTAAATATTTTATCACTTAATGTTAATATCAAAAACTACTATTTTTAATTTTCAACTTAATCATTTAGTAACGCAAATCTTACTTTAAATTTTAATCACCTGTAGACAATGTTCTTTAATGGGACTGTTTACTATCTACATTGTTGATATGTTTGTATATATATTTCTAGTGATTCAATTAATTATTTACGTTCTTCTAACGAGAGAGGAACTGTAACAGACAATCGGTGAGTTTCCTTGACCTTTTAGGAACCCTTTTCGTGACCTCATCCTTTTAAATCGGATTTCAACCTAAGAAGTGCTGAAATTTCCTGTTATACAAGTACCCACAAAACTCAAGGCGTTTCTACAGTATAACATAAAGAGAGTATATCGGAAGAAAAAACAAAATTAAATCCATTTCGACGGCAGCTGCGGAAATAAAATGTCTTTCAACATTTGATATAATTTTGTGTGTAACAATAGATTTCTTATTCAATTGTTTAAGTTTGGAAATCAATTATTAGATAATTTACTTAAGAAATTTTAAACAATTTTTTCAAAAACCACAGTACAGAATAGTTTTTGAAATTTGTCAGTTGCTATTCTGGATTTGATGTAATATAAAGTAAAACTTGCACTGCAAAAAAGTTGTTGTGATTTTTCAGTGTGTAATTCAGAATGTATAAAATATTCCTGTTAATAATTTAACACACTTTTAGATATACGTTTTACATAAAATATGTAAAAAATGAAATATAATGAATTTGTGTGAGAATATTTATCAACGTTGTAGGATTATCTCTTTATCCTATATGTGTTAAGTTAACACATTTCTATGTTTTATATCCTTACATCAGACTGATTGTGTACAACTGCGAGGCAGGAATATACCACCACACAGCACGCCATTTTCATGAGAATATTTAAATCGAGGTTTGGTCAAGGAAAACAGTACTTACTTAAATATGAAAATATAATTTAACTATAATCATCTTATAATCTATTACAAACACAATACTACGGTACTACTCTAAGTATGCGCCAAAAGTATGGAATAAATTCAATAAAAACGAAACAATTATTTTTTGGGAAAAATCCCCGAACAGGTCGACTTTTAGTTTAAAAAATACATATTTTAGCGTAAAATGCGATTTTCAAATGTCATTTGTTTTCAAGTAAAGACGTCATCGATTTTATTTTTAAATGACAACACCATATATTTTTCCTTGATTCTAAAAGATCGTTTAATTCTCTATCAGACAGTACTAAAATTTTGCTCTCTTACATAGGAAAGTTTTCGAGTAAATGACGATTGAATGTTGGAAAACGTAAATCAATTAAAATAAAGCATAAACGTTATCAAGTTTAGTTTTTCGAATTCCATAGTCTTTTATGGATCACGTAGGTGAAAATATTTGCAAAGTGTCATTGTCACACCGACTTTCTAATAAGTATTGTAAGCGATATAGAAATTATTATTCAATTTAAAGTATTATGGCACATTTAACTGTTACTCAAAGAATTGAAATTTTAATTCTTATCGGATGCGGGAATATGACTAGAACTCAGCAGGAAGTTTGCGATTTATTTAATGAAAAATATCCAGATCGCCCTATCAGCCAATCAACAGTCAGTAAGGTAGAGTCTAAATTTAGAGAAACTGACAATGTTGTAAATATTCCAAAACCTGGACGTCCAAGCATTAATGAAAATCAGAAACAGAACATTTTAATAAGTATGGTGGATAATCCTCATAATTCTTCACGATTGGTTGCATTAAACAATGACACTAGTCAGAACACAATGCTACGTATCTTCAGGAAGGAAAAATATCATCCCTACAAAATTCAACTTGTGCAGGAACTCAATGAAGATGATCCCGATCGCCGCTTACACTTTTGCGCAATTCTAATGGATTTATGTCAAGGAAATAGAAATTTACACCGGCAAATGCTATTTTCAGATGAGGCCACATTTTGTCTGAATGGTACAGTAAACCGTCACACTTGCAGATATTGGAGTCGGAAAAATCCTCATTGGATGGCAGAGGCACATACCCAACAGCCTCAGAAATTAAATGTGTGGGCTGGAATAGTTGACGACAGAATAGTAGGGCCGTTCTTCTTTGAAGGAACCCTTACAGGATAAAGATATTTAGAGTTTCTAGAAAATGACCTTGTTCCAGCCCTTGCAGCAATTTTTCCTAACGATAATGACCCTGACATTCCTGACGATACCATATAGTTTCAGCAAGACGGTGCACCTCCGCACTATGCGCGCCTTGTACGAGATTTTTTGGACAACTGTTTTCCTGGGAGGTGGATCGGCAGACGCGGACAGATAGAATGGCCTGCAAAATCGCCAGATCTTACACCTCTATTTTTTATGGGGATACTTGAAGTCAAAAGTGTACATTAATAAACCACGTAATTTAGAAGAACTTCAAAATCGCATTCGGGACGAAATACGCAGAGTTACCCCAGAAATCATTCATAATGTGCAACTTCACAGACTTGCGCATTGTCAAGAAGTTGGTGGATGGCAATTCGAACATTTAATTTAAGTATAAAATTTAATCAATTGTATTTTATTGTCTGATAGAGAATTAAACGATCTTGCAGAATCAAGGAAAAAAATATGGTGTTGCCATTTAAAAAAAATCGATGACGTCATTACTCGAAAACAAATGACATTTGAAAATCGCATTTTACGCTAAAATATGTATCTTTTAAATTAAAAATCGACCTGTTCTAGGATTTTTCTCAAAAAATAATTGTTTCGTTTTTATTGAATTTATTCCATACTTTTGACGCATACTGTAGTTGCACCAATATGTAAAAGCAAAGAAAATGCATGCTATTTTAATTCAAATGCAGAATATGTAAATCAAGGTTTGATCAAAGAAAAGTAAATACTTATTTAACACCCACCTCTCGTGTTGTCCTGGGATGTGCAGAGCTCTTTCTCTCTTGGGAAGGAACAATTGTGTTAACCACCACTGTGACCTGGGTTCCGGGTCACAGTGGTGTGACAGGTAACGACTGACATGTTGGCCAGATGAGGCTCGAGCAGTCAATTTGTGGTATCTGAACCAATTTTGGGGTTACCACAATGCCATCGCGCAAGGTCCATTGATAACTGGATCAAAATGCAATCAACTGAAGTTTGATCGGTGGGATCCGGTTTGCGTCAGGCCAGGTTACTTATAGGGAGTCGATGGGCTAACGCAAACCGAAACTTCATTATGCTTAACAGAAGCAACATCAGGATTGTCACGGGTCTCCTAACAGGCCACGGTCATCTGAACAAGCGCTTACATAGGATTGGCTTAAGTAATGTCGTGAGGTGCAGACTTTGCGACAATACAGCTTGCGGCGGTTATTCTGTCTCCTCAAGACATTAGAGAGACTCTAGCAGAGCTGGTGTTCGCTTTTGCGCGCAGTTCGGGTCTATTTTGAACTCTATAATCAGCGGCATGTACAATGGGTCTTCAGATCTAAGTGCTGGGGGCAATCTGCGACGCTACTAACACCAACTTATTCAACAAGTATAACAAATATTGCTGATAATTATGGTAAAGCTAACCAGGACTATAACTCTCAAAAGCATTGGACATTTACGTGAATTTATCGAGTGTTTAGATTATTATCTCTATGTTTTTTTATTATTTTAAAGAAAAAGAATGGTACCTTTATATCATATCAAGCTAGTTTTCGTAATCGTCTATTATGTAGTATTATGTTTATGTTACTAGAACATTATTTATTCTTCATTAGATTATCTTAAAAAGTAAAACTAATTTTGTTAAATAGTTTGTTAGAAATTAGATTGATATTTATTTTAACTGAATTATATGTTTTAAATAGTCATAAAAATACTATACTAACAGAAAATGAAACAGTGGGTTCCTGAGCCGATTCCCCTAAAAACTTACAATCCTTTGAAAGTGAGTATTGGAATAAAGTTTCTATGGACTATTTCAAAATCGGCAGAAATTAAACACTCCAATTTTTGCATGGATGCATGGTGTTAAAATATCACGTTTCCCACTTATTCCACTCGTTGTCACTTTACTGTAAGGGGATAAAATAATACACCTCTTATACGTTTATAATCAGAATTTTAACAACAATTTTTTTTAATATCCCTGTTCAAGGCAAAACTTTTTTGTCGCTACACAAATTCCGAAATGTGTTCTAATTTTCGTAGTGTTTTGACACTATCATAGTTAAAAAAATATTTGGAAACTTGATTTCACCTTTTCGTTTAAAGTGTTAAAATTTTTTAGGGTATGCTAGAATATTTTTTAAATGAAACGCCTTCTCTAAAAGCGGCTAAAGAATTTACTGTTTCATTTTCCTTGACTATTTTAGAATCACCCTGTATGTTATACAATAAAATTAACTTTAATGTGTAAATTCTACACATTTATTGATACACATAAATATGTAAAAGTTACACACTGAGACTTAATTTTTTACTAACCATAATAAGTGTTGTTTTGTCTTCTGTTTCGCTTATTTCTTCCATTACTTACTATGTAAAACTGGTCGCAGTGTTTACTTTATAACCACCACTGTCGACGATCGACCATATCGATAATTACGTGTGAGCTCCGAGCGAGGCCTTAGCCGACCGAGAGTAACCACCACCTTTATCCAATTCGTAATAAAGTTCCATGTTTCATTTGTATGCAGGAGTTAGTCGCGTCAAATTAGCATTTCACTTGTAACTTTTTGTGGAGAGATCCGATTGAGATGTGGATTTCTGCAAAATATTCAGCGATTTTTTTATAACAAAAGGTACATCTAACCTCTGTACGCTCGCAAATTTTTAATTTTTTATTTAACAAATGACCCATTTTTGTTGAACATATGGCAAATGTCACACGATTTAACGAAAACATAGGGGCGAAAACTTGCGAAATTTGGACCATATGTAACCTCTTTATTACTCTATTATGCGCTAAAATTTCAGGTAGTTTTCCCATTTCTTAGTTATTAATGAAATATTGAAAAAATCTCAGTGTTCTGACTACAAATTGATACTCTTACTTTAACTCGTCGTAATTTTTTTGTTAATTGATAAAAAATCACAAGTATTACAATTACAAGTCGAACTATTGGAGGCCATTCTTTTTTATTTTTAAGCAAAACAATAGAGAGTGCTATCTCCGTAAATATTGCGTTCTTTAAAAAAAGAAAGAAACTGAAACAGGTATTAAATAACTGTATACAATAATTTGAAAAAAAATGTTAAAATAATACAGTTAAAATAGCTGCACTGTTTTATATACCTTGCATTTATTAGTTATCAAAGGAAAGATGCGCGGCATGTGGAAGACGTTCAGCGAGGTCGATCATTGTTGTAGCAAGCAGTGGCGACTCAAATATTTTATTTGTAGAACAATTTTTTGGCTTATTTCGTTTTTATTGGGTATTTCATTTTTATTGGGTACCTGATCAAACTCTTCGAAAATCGAAAGTGTTGTGTTACTGAAAAAAACTATTTTTCGATAATCTTCAGAAAACATATTTTAAAAATTGTTACTGAGCAGTAAGAGGCACATTTGTTATCCTTAATCCTTACTACTGCCTGCTTTTGATTTAGAAACAGTTCTATTCTTCTTACTTGTAACTACTAATGCTTAAAGCTTCTGCAGGACGTTTTGTCACTTGCCGCAGTTGAATTTCACATAAACCATTAATTCTTTCAGCTTCAAAGTAATCTTTTACTTGCAGAAAAATTTGTTCGAAATCTTCTGACATATGCTTCGACATCGGTTCTTTTTCCTCTGCGTTGTAGCCGATTTGCAAGAGATCGAAACTTATTAATTTGATTTTTTTTATCAATGAACAAAAAAATTACGACGAGTTAAGTGACATATATCAAATTTGTAAGCTCAAACCGTGAATTTTTCGACATTTTCTGTAATAATTAAACAATGGGATGACGAAGCTACCTGAAATTTTACACAATAGAATAATAGTGACACTATACAGGGTCGGAAAACGCTGATGGTCTATCTGAGTTTACACGAGAGCGACAAAGTAAAGTATGGACAAGGATGACTATATTGACGACATTTTATAAATTAGAATAACATCTGAGCAGTCGCTCCCACTTCTAACCGAGCGCATCCGATTGGCCGGAAGGTTTGGCAGGCCTTTGTCAGCTTCAGGCTTCAGGCAGCTGGCAGCTTCAGTGCCGATGTTTCTATGTGCGGAGTAGAACGCATTTGCTTAAAACAAAGCAAATTCTTACGTACTTTTAACTATTTAGAATTATTTCATAAAACTACCACCTAACGGTGTATAAAAATAATTGCAATTATTTTCCGCTTTTGTATTTATTTAATAGCTGCTCTGGCAGAAAGTAATACTAAAACTCTAAAACATAAATAAACTTAAAACTTATTGCAGAAAAAACGAAAGAAAAAAATTAGTTGATGTTTAACTAATAAGTTGTTAAAAAATACCCTAATCTGTTATAGAATTCGGTTCTTACGTGTTCTAGCATTTCAGGGGAAATATTATGTAGGACGTCTTCAATTCGGGTCTGTAAATTGACTAAATTACGTGGCCTATTATGTGGATGTCCGTAAATGGCCTGTTTTAAATGCCCCCAAAGAAAGTAGTCGTTGGGCGATAAATCTGGCGATCTGGGGGGCCACGGAATAGTGCCTCTTGTACTAATAAGATGCTGAGAGAATGTGGTTTCGAAATATGCTGTTACTCGACGTGCATTATGAGTGGGACAACCGTCTTGTTGAAACCACACATCCTCAAAGTTGATATTTAATGCTCGAACTGGTAAAGAAGTACAACTGTGAAACGGAAAGTAATGGAAACTCGCGGAAGGAAGATTGTATTTTTAAAATGAGTTTTCCAAATAAAAAATCTATTGCTATATCTTACAAGATGAAACTTAGTCCGTATAAATGAAATTGAAAAGAGTATACCGATAGAAAGGACGAAATAGTGATATGGCGAAGAAACTAATTAAAATAAATATTAAAAAATAAGAATCTGGATCGAAGAATATATTAAATTTTGACAAAACATGGGCGTATGAAGGTCATACAGAAAGCGGTACGATATAAGTGTTAATGTGTGACCGTTATAGTGACAGTGCTAGTAACCAATAGTAAATAGTGTGTATGTATTCTAAAGCCTTTTGTCCTTTTCAATGCGGAATTCGCAAATATTTGCGCGATTTATTTAACGGTGGAAAAATCTCTATTTGTAACAAATGTTGTCAACTACCTATAACATTTTCTACCATTTTCATCATGAAACTGCCATGGTATATTATCAGAAGTTCAAAACAAACTTATTAACACCACATAATAATGAAAGGGGCATTAATATTTGTAGTGTTTGACAGTATCGCAAATTGCAATTGTGAAAAGTTGAGATTTTGCCGCCATAAATAATTAAAACAGAAGTTGCAAAATTTGTGCAATTTGTGGTAGTGGGCAATCGCCGTCCATAAGAACAGGGACACATTTAAAGTAAATTGTTAATGTGCTAGGTTCAGCCGACGTCAACTTATTTTTGATAATTTTGTGTGCTTTAACTCTTCTCAAGTGGCACGCTTAGGTAATAATACCACCCTTACCCTTCCGTACTCATCTCTGTGTTGTGAGTTAGTCACTTTCTATTATTTTCGACCTTGGGTAATTGACAAGATAAAAACTTTAAATTTTGAAATAAATCTTATAATCCTAACGCCTCGAAATTGGTAAAAACTGTTACATCACTGTGTCTACTCTTAAAATAATGGATGTTATGTAATGGAACTATTTTTGTCATTTTTATATATTTCGTATATCTGATCACATTCAAATTTAGTACGCCTATGAAATCTTGCTCCCCGCACGCTTCGCCCGTCACGCTGGTCAACAAGCTAGCGATTAGTCACTGTCCACAATTTCGACCGCTGGTAAAATATCAGAATACCGGAGTTGGAGTTGCACAAGTAGCGACATCTCTTGCGAAAGCGAAAGGCAAAGATGGCGATTGGTCGCTGAGATATAAGTGGGAGTGGATTTTATTTGTTGAATGACGAAATGGGCGGTGACTATTTAGATTTTAAAACATCGTCAATATAGTCATCCTTGTTTATCGCACGGATTTCTATACTTTACTTTGTCGCTCTCATGTAAATTCAGATAGACCATCAGCGTTTTCCGACCCTGTATATGGTTCAAACGTCAAATTTTTTCTCCTCGAAGTTTTTTAATATCGTTTTCCAAACTCAGAGATCTCTTTCATTTATTTTGATAGTAGGTGTCAATAGAAATGTTTTTGTCTAGGCACATAATATGTGTGACAAACTGTTAAGGTGTTAGAATTTATTTAAACAAACATGATACTGATTGGGACTGGAAACCTGCGGCGAGTGTAGGTATATCGCTGGCATATTTTAATTTCTATCTAATGCAAGAGTTGTGTCCAGATGAAATACATCTACATTCAATGCAAGACGGCTGTTTTGTGATGAGATAATCAGAAACCCGTCTGTGGCAATCTAGCACAGTCATAAATACAAGCTCTAAACTTCCCACCGAGTTACTCTTCAAATGGTTAACTTTGTAACAGTACGTACAATAAAAGGAATACTTCATAATAAACTCCCCGAAATGCTACGCTCTGAAAATATTTTTGTTTCAGATTATACTTCCTCAAGCAAACTCTATCTACTTTTGTACATTCATTGTATATATTAAATCTATTTAAGGGAGTGTTGAATACGATTTAATGTAAACAGACAAGTACCATTGTAAAAGTACAAAGTAGTTCGTCGTGATACAACTTCGTAAAGATTTATTTGGCGTAATAATAATCTATAGAAATTTTGCTGAAGTAGTTCTATTGTACTTTCGATTATATAATAGCACTTCATAATGCCGAATTCCTAAAGAAACAGTTGGAAAAGTCTATTTCAAGTACTGGTCCGCCAATTCGTAAAGTATATCTTAATTTTATGTTATCTAAATCAATAATTTGAAGATAACTAAATTTATTGAATGACAAAAATACATTTCCAGTTTGTTGAAGATCTATTAAGTATATCAAGTTTTTTAATCTCCTTTTTTATTTACTCCCTGTTATGAAACCCTTCATTATTAATTGTAAATTTGTTAGTAAGAATGAACTTCTTATATCAGCCAGACTCTAAATATAGAAAGTAAAAAATTACAAGGTTAATTTATTCATTGATATGTCTATAACTGGTGTTTTATGTAAGGATTCCGAAAATAGGTACAGAATTCAGATTTCCCGCCCTAAAAACCATAATCTTAAAAATTTTAGCCCCAATAATGTCAGCCGTTAATCATTATATATTTTCATAAATAAATTTTGACTTTCAATATCTCTTAAACGGGTTGAATTTTTGTAAGATGTGTTTGACTGAGATAAGGTTTTTTTGATGTCTATTATTTTCAGTTTAACTATGACCCATTCATTATTATAACCCTGTATAAAAGTATATAAAAGTGAGCAATAAAAAATCTATAATAAAAAATGCGAATACTTGATACTTATACAGGGTGTTTGAAAAAACATGGCAATATATCTAGAGCTTATAGAGTGGTTTTCTTTATAAACGTATGTCTTAGAGCCATTCATTTTTGGGATACATTAGAGAATAAAATGTCACCGAAAATGCTAGCAACTAACGCCCTCTACTCTGCACAAAAAAAACTAATAACACCAGCGTTTTTGCCACCACCAAAAAACGTACCTGTGTCAAATTTTAAATAAATATGTTGTTTTAAAAAAATTACATCCAAAATTTGATTTTTTAAAATTATCATTTATTTTTCAATGTTCTATCAGCCCTAGTAATATTTATACAGGGTTAACTATGACTTAGTACAAATATTTTAAGAGGGAATAGGAAAAAATAAGAATTAATGGAATCACCTTTCAAAAAAATTCCAAACTTATTTATAAAGCCAAAAAAAATTATTTTCAAAACTATATTAAATTTATAACTATATTAATACTATTTATCGCCGTCACTGACCTTCTGTCAGCCGCGAGGTTAGGTATATTCTGCCAGTCAA
Source organism: Monochamus alternatus (assembly GCA_037114965.1). NCBI lineage: Eukaryota > Metazoa > Arthropoda > Insecta > Coleoptera > Cerambycidae > Monochamus > Monochamus alternatus. The sequence goes on along the minus strand of CM073427.1, from coordinate 25,729,759 downwards.
AGGTGTCAAATATAGTGACAGGTCCATTGACACGTGTATCAATTTAAGCCGCTTTGAAAGAAAAACAAAATCTTTACAAAATGTAGATTATTATTTAATGATTTAATGAGAAATACGGTATGGTCGCACAGAGAGGCGGCACCTACGTTACTAATATTAAGAATGTTGAATCATCTTCTGTGCTTGTTTAAATTAAAGATTTTTGTACTTCCTGTGGACCTCTCCTTCCCTCGATCGTTATTTTTGTGTAAAGCCGGGTACCTACTTGGTTTGGCGGTCTTGACCAGGTCGATTACTTACGTCGGAAAAAAGCATAAAGGATAACAACAAAATACACGTAAATGTACACAAATACATAAAAACAATACCACACGTTTACCGCCACAGCATAAAACAGCTGTTCGATGTGATTCAAAAAGTATTCAGCAAAATATTTTGTATACTCGGGAAACGTCTTTGAAGCTACCGCACGATAATATGCACTTGTCATACTCCCATAAATCAGCACCTTATCCGTCATCTAGGCATTTGAATACGACATGTTTGTAAATACACATAAAATACGCGAAAAATTAAATTTGCGAAAATCAAGTACTGAGAAATTATTTTAAACTAATCGGAGTACCGTAACCACAAATTTACGTTATTTGACATCTACAGACGACATCTGTCACTAATACAAGGTGCACTCACGCCGAAAAATTTTTAAACTTCATGTGTTGTTGTGTAATTAAATTCTGTTAATACTAATAATAGCAACAATATTAACAGTAATCGACGATGTTTGCATAAAATAATTAGTAATATTTTAAACTATAACATCCCAAGATGTTTACAGTGTTCTGTAAAAATGACCCTTAGATTATAACTAACTTCGCATTCTGGATGGTTTGAAGCATGGAGGGTATGCAATTAGCAATGCAGTATGTCATAACCTAGAACTTACTGTTACTTTAAATTAGCTAAGTGACTAATTTTAAACGTGTTATAGTAATTAAATAAAGTATTTTATGTCGGATATGTTAGTGGATATTATAATACTGCAGCTAACCGAAGTAGCTGTTATCTACCAGGTACATTATTATTAATAATACGAATGTTTCGTTTCGTCGCTTCTACACTTGACAATGTTGAAAAAACGACCAGTAGTTGACATATCTAGCCATGACGGATGATGATAGATTGTCATAGGCGCCGGCTTTCCGTGATAAAATAGGGTTTTGCCACATTTTTTAAACATCGAGCTAGAATTCCAAAATAAATTTTTTATTGTCTTTTAGGCCTTCCTGAGCACGTGGTTAAAATTTTTGTACTTAGTCATAGTTAACCCTGTACACTTATTTATTTTAAAAAAGGTCATCCAAGAGAATTATACAAAATACCAATTACAGGATGACACGATTACAATCTAATAACATGAGATATGCTTAACGAACTAAAACCCTAGTAATAGAAATATACAAATATTTTCCCCACCAATGATGTGTACTAACTGAAAACAGATATAGTATTACGCCTTACACTTGCAAAAAACAACTCAATATTATTAAAATATTCGTTATAAGTACTTTGAATTGCATTAATTGAAGAATTGCTGCAGTAGTTATTAGTAATTTGAATACGTATTTACATTTGTTGAGCGTGTTACCTGTTGTCAAACGTCAAATTAAATCGACTCACAATGTACTTACTGTCAATATCATAATAATTAACAACTTATACAGGAACAACATACACAAATTTTTATAAGCTTTTCTAACAACAACTTCAACGTGAATTTCATGAATAAAAAGTGAAAACAGTGGCCCTAAGTGTGACCTCTGTGAACACCAGATGTTAATTTAATATAACAAGTGGAATTATTTGTTTTGACACATTGTGATCTATTTTGTAAATTTGATCTAATCCACCGAAGCAGATTGTCGTATACCAACATTCTGTAATTTAATTAGAAGAATTTTATGATGGACTTTGTTAAATGCTGTGGAAAAGTCGGTATACACAGCATCAACCCGCTTCCTACTACACATATTTTCTTGAGTCGACTACAAAAGGTATTAAATTTGTTACAATACAGCGGCCTTTGAAGAAGCCATGGTGATGTTCGTTAATAAAAGCTTTAATATTAAAAAATAATTAACTTGATATCATAGGTACAAATATTTTTCCTTGAATTGATAAGATATATATGAGGCTATAACTACACACCATGTTCTTATTACCTCCTTTAAATACAGGAAAAATTTGAGCCCGCTTCCAAAGTGACAGAAATACCCTCAGATAGACATTTATTGTAAATAATATTTAATGGATGACAAATTGAAGTAATGCAAGATTTTATAAAAACGGAAGGCAGAATATCAGGACCGCCCCCTTTTTTACATACAAATTATTAATCTGTTTAATAACGGATATTTTACTAGTGATTATTGTATTAAGTGAATCTAATGAATAAATAGTTGAAGGTGTATCCGAGAGCTCAAAAACAGATCCAAGCATTCAAAAAAAGCATTCGCAATTCCAATATCAGAAGAAATTACATTATTTTGAAATTGCACAGACTTAAGAGTGGACTTACAATAACAATATGTAAACCAACAATCACTAACAGCTGATATTGATGTAAACTCAAAAAGTGTTTTAAAAATGTCCAGTATTAATAAAAAAAATGTTGTGTCACTTTACGTATTGAAATTCAAGCCTCATAACATGAAACTAACTTCATTTCAATATACCGAAGGTATAATTTTGGCCACTATTCATTCAAATTTTACTACGTTGCAATATATATTTTGCTAACAACCTGCCTCAATTATTATCATGTATTTCCAAAATTAAATTGAACACAAATACCATTAAATTGAATATTTGTTCAGTGCACTTAATACAATTATTTAAAATAAAATTTACAGATAATGAGCAGTCGATGATACTTACAATTCATTTTAATCTCATTAAAATTGTAATGAAGGTTGGCAGTTTCAGGAGTGTATTTATGTCAGGTCGTGTCGACTGTGTGCGAACAAACATTATAGTTATGCGCCAATTGGTAATTAGTAAAACATTCGAGTCAATTTGGGTCTATAAACATTATTGTTGAACGTTATTGTTATTACATATACTTTGCCAATGCTTAGTGGTACAATCAAGGTCAATTCAAGTAATTTTTATAAATGATACAATATTTATAAAATCAACAAAAACTCGATATACTGATTTTTTTATTTATTTGTCTACGTTCATGCAAAAAACAAAACTTTATTGAACTATATTTAGTGGAAAAAGTGAATCTTTATTGCACTAGTGCAATAAAATATTTATTGCATTCATCTGTCATTCTACTACAGCATTTTGTCATCACGACAAACATAAACGTTCAAATTGACGTCATATTTGCTTACACTTAGTGTCATCTATATAAGACATTTTTTGGTTTTTGCATGAAAGTAGAAAAAATATTGTATACAACTCGTACAAAAAGTGCTTATTGCACTCGACGTGTTGTCCAACTCGGCCTGACGGCCTCTTTGGACAATTTCACGTCGCGTCCAATAAACACGTTTTGTACTTGTTGCATAAATAACTATTATTTATTGTTTATTTAGCAACGCTAACATAAGTATTAGTACATTGATATGTGACTAAACTAAAATAAAATAATAATATAAAAAAATATATATATTAAATTATAGATCTAAGAAATACAATAAACAAAAAAGTACACAATATAAAATACAAATGCACAATATAACTGCAACTGCAATAGACACGACCTAAAAAATATTATCCTAATTTACCCAACTTTTTTCCCTTTTTTATATCGACCTATTTTAAACAATTCTACGATTTGTTTATAATATATTGACTTTGGACTTTTAAAAAACAGTCAGTCAGTAATTACGATTGATGTATCGTCTGCATACAACGTAAAATGTGCGTTTGGAGATGCCGTATGTATATCATTAACATAGAGTAAGAAGAGCACAGGGCCCAGAATGGATCCCTGCGGTACTCCCAAATTGATGTTACTGAGTGTAGAATTAGAATGTGTTTTACAATGATCGATAATACCACTGACGGTTGTAAACTGTTTCCTGTTGCATAAAAATTACCTCACTCAATCGAAACTTGTACCCCGAATTCCATAATTGTAGACCTTAGATAATAATCTCTTATGATCGACGCAATCGAATGCCCTGCTGAGATCGCAAAATATCCCAACAGGACAGTCCCCTGCCTCGATCATGTTAATAACATCCATATAAAATGCATGCGTAGCTGTGACAGTTGATTTCCCCGAAATAAATCCATGCTGAATGTTAGAAATTATATTATTACTCGATAGAAATGGAATCATTCTGTTCAAAAAACATATTCAAATATCTTAGAGAATACACTCGGTATAGAGACAGGTCTATAATTTTCGATAGACATTGAATCATTTTTTTTATGTGGTGGTATCACTTTACCTATTTTTAAGTTATCAGGAAATTTACCTGCGCAAAAGGACAAATTTACGAGATATATAAGAGGAGATATAATAAAGTTTAAATTATTCCTAACAAAAGACTTAGGGATATCATCAAAGCCACATGAGTTCCTGTTTTTCAGTTTACTCTTTAAAAGCTCGTATAATTCATTTTCCGTATATGGACAAAGTTTAAGTATTTCAGAATTATTGATATCTAACAACGTAGAGTTCTGATCAACGTTATTCTTCACCGATGGAATATTTTTTATAATCTCAAGCGGAGCTTGAATGAAAAAATCGTTAAAGATTTCAGCAACTTTTTTTGGGCCACTTATAACCTCACCATCATTCTTTATTTGAATATCACTATTGCTTTTATTTGTCTTATTTGTAAGCTGCCCTACAATATTCCATGTAGTTTTTATTAAATCGTCAGAGTTAGAAATTAAATCCCGATAATATGACTTCTTTTTTGATCTGATTAAGTTATTATGACTGGATTTAGCACGTCTATATGCCGGTCTTAGCTGAGGAAAATCGACAAGCAATGCATGCAAGTTTTTCAATTGTTTACTAGACTGACGTATTTCGAAATCTACCCATTTTTTATTCTTTTGGTATGACTTATTATGCTGTTTAAACAAAGGAAAATGGATATCTAAGAGATGTCTAATCGTATTATAAAAATAAGTGTATGCAATATCAATGTCATAAAAAGTGTAAAGATTATTCCAATTTTGTTGACCGATATCATTAACAAACCTCAACATTGGTTCATCGCCATAGTTCCTTTTATAGTAAGAAAAAGGCCCATCACTTTTCTGAACACCTAGGCTCAATTCGGAAAATATCGATCTGTGATCCGATACAATGTTGTCAAATACACAAGTCGTTCCCTCATTATCAAAATTTACTAAAACATAATCGATTGTGGACATACGGGTTCATGTAACTCTAGTCGGCCATTTCACTAAACTAGTGAAATTATAAGATGTAAATATATTTCTCACTTTCAAAAAATCATTACTTTTCTGACTTCCACAATCAGTATTAAGATCTCCGCATATAACAATTTTTTTACCAGGTGTATAAATATGATTCAAAACATTATCAAACTTATCCAAAAATATCTGCAAATCGCCAGAAGGCGCACGGTAACAGTTCAAAATTATGCCTGTAGTATTATCTTTGAGTTTAATGGATACGGCGCACACCTCAAATTGTTTATCGATGCAAAATTGATTCAGATTTATCGATTTAGAATTAATATCATGTTTTATCGAAATACCCACGCCGCCACACTTAAAAGAACTGCGATTATAACTACTTCTCAGTGTAAAACCCTCAAAATACATACTATGTACAGATTGAGAGTTGGTCCAAGTTTCAGTGAGACAAATGCACTGGATACTGTCATTATAAGGTTGTAAGTCTAATATTAAGTTGTTAATTTTGTCGACATTTAGACACTGTACATTTAAAGTCAATAAAGTCGGATGAAATATTAGGTTGGTCGTGTAGCGTTGTTGTGTTGAGTTACCTCTCGTTCACTATATTTAAATAGAGAACATTGTTTTAAATTTAAGTTTGATCAAAAAAAGAAATTTGTAATATTAAAAGCAGTTATATATTTAAAAAGAAGTTAAAATTATTTATATTGTCTAATCCACTAGAAACATTTGATAACTATATTGACTTAAAAAATAGTTAATAAATTATATTGCATAAGATATAATATTCTACTTACCTCCTAATGTCGAAGCAATTTATTTGCCATGCAGTTACAAAATTTTCATATTGTTTCCTAAAATTGAGTACTATTCTAAAATGTAGTATTCATCAATTCATCTGGCTACTTGTTCCGTATTTTTATTTTCATGTAGTTTGTAAGCCTTAATTTTTGTTCGTCCTGTTTTTAATATTTGATACATATATGTGTGAATATTGTTTATATATGGAGTATGTTTTTATTCTTATTCTCTGTCAAATTATTTTACTTGGTTGATTCTATTTCACTGTTCTAATGTCACGTTATTTAGTTAAAAACGTAGTACCTATATTCTAATTAATCTTTTGAATGTTTATGTGCTGTATAATGGGTTCTACGTCTACTATTCATCTCCCATTCCCATTCCTATATCTGTATATTATGTAGGTCCAAGTACATGTATTTATATTTTTGTATTTACCTTTTTCTCGAAACAAGTGTTCTCACTTATCGAGTAGATTGTTTATTTAGTTTGTCTTTATTGTTATTGTGCAACAAATATTATAAATAAACATTATTATTATTATTATTATCAAAGAAAATAGTAAGTACTTATCTAATTATAACAAATATTGCTGATAATTAAAATATTAGGCGTTTACTCTGACATTTCTAAATTCCTTTTATATAGTGTCTAAATACATCTTTGTTGTTTCGTTGTTTATAATTTACTAGAACGTAATTAGTTTATAAGTAATTTATTGGAATATGTACTACTACTACAAATTTTGTCAAATATTCTGTTAGAAAACTTAGGTGTTGTTCATTTGAGCTTAATTATATGTTTTTAATAAAATAATAAAAAGTAAAATATATTTTATTTTATTATTACTACAACACCATGATTCTGAAAATACTATACAGGATGATTGGAGGCGGAACCACCAATATTCGAAAGAAGTGTTCAAGGGGCAAAAGTGAAAAAAAAGCCTAATAAACATATGGCTCAATATCAACGGTTACTGAGATAGCAATGAAAATTGTTTTACCCTAGTTAATTATTGTAACGCATCAGTAGATTGATGGATCCATCATCAGCTCGTTTGTGGACTGCACGGGTAGCTAATTGAAGTACACGGTGATTTTCTTTTATGAGTGCTGCACAATTGACAATCCGATCGAATAACGCCTCTCTTGTGTTCATTTTTGTTGCATATTCTAATGATTTAAACCATTCCCAAAGACAGTAATCACGGGTATTAAAATTGTGGTCAATTTTAGAATCCACCTCGGCCAATCCAGCATTGTGGAATGCGATTATTTAGATGATTGACAAGACAAGACTAAAATGAGCAGGAGTACCATAATGCTAAAAGTACATGTTTTGCCTAATATCCAATGGAACATCGTCCAGTAGATCTGTCAAATTATTTTCTATTGCACCGACGTATTATAAACCAAACTTAGCAAAGTAGGTCTTTGTATTGGCAATAACGCACAAATCTAGTAACTTTCGTTACTTTATGTTAGGTATTTTAGTTCTTTCTGTTTTTCTTCAGTTTGTTACATGGAAGTAAGGTTAGATTTCGGTGTAATGTCATGTCTGTGGTGTTTGTTTTTGTTGTTGTCATTTGTAATATAGGTATGGTTGTTGTTGATGTGAAAATAAATGTGACAATAAATAATCACTAATGTAAGTTTGGTTTAGAATAAAGGTATTACAAAAATTGTAATTTCGAATGGAAACACAAACATATTTAACAAACTAAAAAGACAGGTGGGTTTCCATATCATCACCTCCATCATCATCATCACCATTAACATGTTAATGTGTAATGTGTACACTTTTAATGATACAAATAACACTGAAATATGTAAAAGTTGCACATAACATTTGTTAGATTAACGTAATGGATTGTGTTAAACCTTTAACACACCACACCACATGCATAGAAATGTAAAAAAATATGCATAATCCCGTGTGGACCTCGATTAACACAATATTGTTTTAAAATGTGTAATTATGTTTTTATAGTCTATGGGGACTTATTATATAATATATATAACTTAAAAAGTAGAAAGTACACCAGCTGATGCTCCGTTCCGCGATGTGACGTCACCAGCGCTAATCTCGCTGCGGGTACCATTTGATAACCTCGTTAGTGTCGCTTTAGTTTTAGACTTGTTTCAGTATATTTTGAACAAACAAAAATATGCATTTTAATAGTTAGGCAGTTTTTATTCTCACTAAAAAATAGTGAACACACATATTGATCCAATAAGAAGTTATTCAAAAACAGTATTCTTAGCCTTGTTAACAGAAAGCAAATGATAATTTTCAATACTTGTTCATATTTTGGCAACGCTATGTTACAATTTGTGCCGGAGGCTACAAATTTTATACATATTTGATGCTTTGCTAAAGACTGTCCCACAATTCCCAACTATCGTTTAACACATATTGTTCAGAATCACAAACGCCTTGGAACTAATAAAAGCACTCATCTGTATGAATATAAATACATAGTTAGCGAGAGGGTTGTACGGTAACAAGTTTAACGCAGTAAAAAGGAGAGTAAGGGTCGGATTCATGAAAATTATTTCGTATTACTGTATTTCTGTGTGTATTTTGCTCTGGGTCCAGATTTTCCGGGTCATAACTGGAGAGTCGGTTTAATGTTAATAAACAGGGGAGTTTAGAGCATGACATTTTCACGGTGAACATATTTCACTTTAGCAGCCATTTAAAAAAAGCTGGTCAAATATATTATGCGTCCCTGGGACCTGGAAGTATGATGGCTCCTTAAAAATTCAAAGTTGACGTTGAAAAGGGCAAAAGGCTTCTATGGATAATCGATGAAAATTTTATTAGGGCGGTTTGGGTATAGGATTTTATCAAAATTTAAGCATTCTCTGCCGACTTTATTATTTTCTCTTATAAAAGTTGCATGAGGTTTATTTAAGGAAAATTACATCAAAATAACATTATGTCGGACTCAGACTTATCCTTACTCAATCTATGTATAGAAGAAATTTATTTGGTGTATGATTTTTTTTCTAACAAGAGGCAGAATAATTTTATATTTCATTGCGTTCGATCTTTCCTCTCTTTTTTTTGCTGACTGCATAATTAATGTAGTCCTTTTGAATACAGTACGATGAAACAATGATATATCTGAGTAGAACAGTTATTACCGTACACATGTGAAGTTTGTAATATTAGTAGTATTTCACATATTGTTTTATAATTATTGAAATTATTAGTAATAGATAATAATAATTAGTATCTAGTTATTTATTTATTTAGAAATACTGCTGTCCAGACAGAAATCCAATTACAGAGCAGGAGCAAACATAACATTAAAGAGAAAAAGAAAAATAAGACAAAAAATGAAAAAACTACGTACTGTGATAAACACAAAATTGGAAACATCTTACATTAAACCATACAAGTTTTCTGTACTAATCAAATTAGTAAAATTATATCAAGAAAGGACATTTAATATGAGACATATTGTATTTGAAAATTAAAATAAATATTTGTGAATTGAATAACAAAAATCAGAGCAAATGCAAGACTTAGGACCAAGTATTATGAATAACTAAATAAACTTTTGAAAAATATGAGCAATGTAAATAATGTAGTAATAGGTTAAAAATTAAGTGAGTCAATAATTTAAAATTGAGGTGCAACATAAACGTTTTTTAAAACGAAAAATTAAAATAAAATGTATGAATTGGAAAATCGTCCACAAAAAAATAACGTAAAAACAGGACACATATGAACATTACCTTGACAACGAGTGGATACCATAGTTACGTTAGGAAGCGACGCCAAGTAGAGAAGACGCGCCCAGAAGCTTGAAGAAAAAACATCGATTTGAAGATTGGGTTCAGTAACAGGCTCAAATAGTAAGAAAAACCCATTAAAAAGGCGTCTTCACTACTCAAACAAGATACAGAAAGAAAACGAGATCTGCAATTTGACAACAACCAGAGAATTAAGACTAAACGCTGTATTAGAAGAGAGGGAAACGAAGAGAGGCAGTCAACTGGAAATACAGGGGAAAAAAAAGTAAAATTGCCTAAGGCACAGGAACGAGGTGAATAAAAATCCAATTTGAAACGAGACTATATTCATAAAATTTAAAGACAATAATATTTTGATAAAAAGACCCTCATAGCTAACCAAATATTATTAACAAACAAAAAAACAATTTAAGTTAAGGATTTAAATGTTTAGAACGTGCCAAAATGCACAAAGTTTGTTTACCTAATTTAAGTTAGATTTTTGAAAAAAAAGTTAACCGTCATTGAAAGTAGGTAATTAAGGAAAGAGATGTTACACATTTTTGAAAAGTTTATAGAATAACATTTTGTTTTAGTAAATATTTTGCAATACGTACCTTCATTGTTTGGTTTTATTGAATCATTTCACTATTAAATTCACAAATTGTCCTTATGATTAGCAAGAACCGCCAGTTGAGATTTAAAAGAGTCAAATATCATAATTAAAGTTAACATTTTAAGTTAAAGAAAATAATAGCTTTAGATATAAAAAAATTCAAAGTAATACTTTTACAGAGTGAAAAAAATAATTTTATTAAAAGTAATATTCATATAAGCATAAGATTTATGGCGTCCAATGTTTCTAAAGAAATTAAAATATAATTTTGACTATTGATTTATTTATTTATATATAAAAAAATATATTATATTAAATCTTTACAATCAAAGAAAGTGTGTGTGTAATGTTGGAGCAATAGTAATAAATATAAAGGTAAGTTTAAATATTATATGCATAGTTATTTGATAGAACATAGAGCTAGATAGGGAAAATAAAGTACAAATTAAAAACACAACATAACACAATATAAATACACAAAAACACAAATTTAAAAATATAAGAACTCCAAAATTATTATTATTAATAAATAATAAATATATATAAAATATAAAATAATATAATAATACATACAACATAAAATAAAACAAAAATTGGTATAAAATTACAATAAGTAAGTACTTCAATCTGAATACAAATTAAAAAGAAAACGACAATAAACAAAGAAAATTAAGTTTAAAAAAACAAAGAAAACATGATAATGATAATACAATGTAAACTTATTTTAATATACATTGTTTTATAGTAGCAGTGGAACAGCTGAAAATGTCAAAGTGTGCTTGATAATTCAAATACTCCGTGCACATTCTATAAATAGGAGAATATTTAAGCGCGTTAGTTTTTGCAGCAGGTAAATAAAAAAGTGCATAGGGACGAGTTTGAATGCAAAGACAATAGATAATAATAAAATATAATAAAATAATACTGACAAGACAATTTTGTTTAAAAAATAACACTTAGATCCTTAAGCTGTGTACATCTGTCAGGAAGTATTATCCAGTATATCGTTATACTGAACGGGTGCAACTTTCTTAGGAAAACTCGTGTCGTTGAACTTGGATAAATTTAACAATAATTTGTTAGTTTGGCGCCAGAAGTTAATTTTTAACCGTTCTTGCTGTAAATAGTAACAGTTCTCAACAGAATCAACAGATGTAAAGAGTTTGAGAGCATTAGCATAGCATATAAGAGGGCATGTGTCTGAATACCAATAAATATGTCATTAATGAATATTATAAATATTAAGTATTATTATATATAATTTATATTCTAGTACACATAACGTAAATTTTGTGTCACTGAATTATTTCTCGTAATTGTTGTGAAAGTGTACATATGAGTTCAACCGATGACTTGCCATCAGATATTGAGAATGAAGCTTCCAGTGCTGTTTCCAATCTCGTGCCAGAGAACGGAAGTAATACGAACAAACATTTGATCGCTATAAAATATGATGCAGAGAAAAAAGATATTTAATACAAAAGGATTATTAGTATATTTCAACAAGGTAAGCAAAATACAGAAGTCTTCATCTCTTTAGAAATCTCACTCAAGGAGAATATCGATATCAAGAAATACTTAAATTTGATTGCATTTCTGAGGCGATGGGTACAAACATAAACAATCTAAGGTATTAAGAAGTAAGGAAATTTTCGGATATTTTATGAATGCGGGCGATGATGAATTTCTATATATAGCTGTAGTACAATTTTTTTAAATAAAATAATTTTATAATCAATATTTATTTTATGTTATTTTGATTATTGGTTTGGCGGGCCCATTTTGGCGAGAAAAATTCACAAATCTGTTGTGTAGAACATGTGAAACACGAAGTATGCTTCCAAGTCATGATACCCAGTACCAAGGCAAAAGTGTCTAGAGAGAGTTTTTGTAACATCTGCAAATATTGATGACTTAAATTTAATAGAACTGGTAAGAAGATACGTCAAATTAAGAAATGAAAGCTGTGATAATGTTCGCTTCTTTCTTTGAGATAAAGCTGGTAAATGCACCGAACAACGTATTGGTATAAATATTGCTGGTAATTTTGCCAAAACTGATTGCACGATTTCTTAAATTGCCTAATCCAAATGTGGGCACTGTTTTCGGCGATCTTCAACCTCTCTTTTTGCTGATTGTGGGGCAGACCTGTTGGGTGTAAAAAGATATGACACGCTGGAAGTATAATTGTATAGTTGAGACTTAATTTCTACTGAAAATAAGAAACGAACGGCCAAAGTCAAATCAACATAGTTCATATTTTTCATATTTCCATCTATTCAAACAAATCGTTAGGCATGTCAGCATATGGTTTTAATTTCAATTGTAAATATTTTACTGTCAATGTATTTAATAAATAAGTTTTAATATGATCTTACACATTTTGTTTATTTTATAAATGTCCCCATTCCTGATACTATTTATGACATCTGTTATTTAGTTTTCTAATAGATATTATTATTAAGTTGAGATTGTGTTGAAGTTTTTATTTGTTTGAAAAAGCATCAAATGTTTATTGAGATATTTGATTTATATTAATATACAATTCTTTCGCCTTCACGTATTCTATATTTTCCAAATATAATTTTTTTTGCAAATCTGCATCTAATCTAGTAGATTTTAAGCCTGTACTTGGCGGAAATTATTTTAATAGTTGTCAGCACTGCAACATATACTAAGTATCTCTATCTCTTAAAAGCTGTCGAAGTTAGTATAAAAACTAAACACATAGACTACTCATTAGATATTGAGATACAGTCTTAATTATACAGAATGTCTGGAATATGAGTGCCTTTATTTTGCTATATGATATATTATACCAAACAAAACGAAGATTTTACTTAACAATTATTTTTCTCTGATCAGCGGTAACAGAATCAGGTTTTTGTACGTAATAATTACAATTACTTACACCTAAATATACTGTGAAATAGTTTTCTTAATGCTCTTTTCCACCTCAGAATAATTCTTACAACTGTTGAAAATTACTGCTTGCGAAAAGCTTTTACCATACAAACGTCTCTTAGTCAGAGAGTTTTGCCCAGATTCGCCATAAATTAACATGCAGCTGATGGTTTACTATAAATTGTTTTATTTTTGTTTATGTACAAATATCAAGAAAGCACTATGTACAGATAAACGAAACGCACTATCCACAATACCACTATGACTAACAATACTTTTAGGTTAACAGCAGTAGGTGACAGATTACAATGTTGTCGTAAATTACAGTTTTAAAGATTTTCTGGGAAACTTCAATTGTTTACTTCTTTAATACTGATACAAAAAGCAAATTACATTCTAGGATCTTTTATTTAACCTTAGTTAACAAAAAACATTTTGTAACATCATTGGTTTTGTAAGGTATATATTTAAAACAAAATCGTAACAGGTAATAAAAAGGATATTTTTTATTTAAACATGAATAATAAAATAACAGTTCCGAATAATAACAGCAATATATTGTCCAGTAAATGCTGGTGGGTATCAATGTGATTACACTTGTATATTCTAGAGTATTTGGTAATAATATCGATTTAATTCAACAAATGTCGGGAGGATAGCTCAGCATAACACTAACGTTAATATGTAGATAGCAGTAGATAATACACTGTGCGACTTGATTGAGTGATATCCGATCCATTCTGTTCTATTTAAAAGCTTGACGCATTAAAAATCTCTGAATCTGTGAATCTAAATTAAACAGCCATATATGGTATAATATTCAGAAACAACGGAATAACAGAGTATAGAAGCTGGAATTAGAAATCTAAATGGCGCAGAGGCAAAATATGATACGTACGGAAACATGCAGGATACAATGACGAGCGAAATGAAACTGACAAACGGAGACAAAGTCAACTCTACGGTTATCATGGATACCACGGATTATAACAATAAGGCTAATACACTAATTAGCAGTGATATTTATAAATTGTACAAAATAGAGTCCACAACAAGAGTGGAAAACTAAACGACAATACTAAGAACAACCAGTTGGGATGAATACTTAATCAAAGAACTTACACTTTGTGATAACAGATTTCTACTGTTGCTGTATTGTTGTATTGTATATACTTCTTCAGACAATATTAGTACAACTGAAAACCCCATTTGTCTGACTTCCACATACTTTTACGAACAAAAGGATGATGTTGCGATGGGTTCCCACTAAGTTCTGTAGTGACGAATACGTGGACAACACTTTAAGCGTTTGGCAGCATGGAATAGATTCCCTACAAGAATTTTTGTATCATATTAAAAGGCACACTTTACCATGGAAGTGGAGCAAGACAAAGCATAACCGTTTCTAGACATTCTTGTCTAAAGGAAGACGTCTTGCGTCTTATGACGTGATATTTACAAGAAGAGGACATACTAATAGATGTGTCCATGAAAGGTCTAGCCGGCACCGGAACGGTCGGTCATGTAGACCCTGGTTCGTCGTGCATTAACATTAGCTGATGAGGACCATCGACATAAAGAAATAGATTCGCTCCGATCTATGTTTCTAGCAAACGGTTACTCTAAAAAAGATATCGATAAAGTTATTAGACCTCGGCGTGAGCAGACAGTAAAGCGCATTGGCAAGTCACTACAACTACCACTTTACCATAGATCCCCAAAGTGACAGATAGAATCGCGAAAATACTACGCAAAAAGGCATGCGCACTAATTTCGCACCACCATATAAAATAAGTCAACAACCCAAAAGATTAATTGAATCCGCTACAAACTCCGGGTGTGTACTTGGTGCCATGCAGCGACTGTAACAAAGCATGCGCAGGAATGTTCAAACAAACTGTATAAATAACAAAAAAGACACAGGAAAGGCGCATACGGTTATACCAGCCTGCAAAATCTGCCGTTGCTGACCACGTTTGGAAGAAGCGATACAGAATTTCATTAGAGTGCTGGTTGGTACCAATGGCTACTACAACCTAGCGCGAATGAAGGCTATGGAGATTCTACAATAGCCGAACAATATGAAGAGGGACACTGGATTGAAGACCATCCATCCGTAACACGTCGGAATCTAAACACTGAACTAACCAACCTTGACGTACCGATTAGTATAAAGACTTGGTTTAGATTCCATAGTAACCATCAGTCGCCGCTCAAGATACTCGACATGTACTGAAGATGTCATCTGTTAAGCATGGAAAATGTCGCAGTTAAGTTTTGACTACGACAAAATAGCCCAGAAAATGTAGATTATTCAACGGAATAAAAATATATTTTAAATTGTACCTTGAACAACCAACATCTTGAAAAAAACACGTTTCAATGAAAACTGGTGTCTCATTATTTTCTTTCTAAGAATATACCTTTAACGACTTGACTTGCTCCTTACACCCTGAATAATAGACCATATATTTCTTCTCTTTCGATAGAATATTTTCCGAAATCTGAACTGTATCAATAAACAAACTTTCGTTACGGAAATCACGTAGACACAAAAATTTAATTCCGGCAAATCCTGACCTGCACGAATTCACCGGCTGCGTTCTTCTACATGTACCAAAGAGATTACATATTCTTTGTCGAGTAAAACGAAAGCTAAGTGAAGGCACGTAGCGGACCAATTAGGGCGTGAACTCACCTCATTAGCACGTGCAATCAGAGTTGAGCTAGGCTTGAAAACTTTTCGAGTCCTAAATTGCTTTGCACATAACGAATTTAGACCATTCGTTTTCTGTCCAGTCATTGTGGCATCTGTATTTTAACAAATAAATTAAAATTATAGATGTAGGGGTAGACATTGGACTATAATAGCATGTAACACACCTTGTAACTATAATAAAAACAGGTAAAATGTAAAAAAACTACCAAAACTGTGCCACCACCACCAACAGATATTAAGATAAATATGTCACTTTGTAAAACAAAAATAATTACCTGCCAATACTATCTACCAGTCTACAATATACAGGGTGTCTGTGAAAGGTTGGG
Source organism: Monochamus alternatus (assembly GCA_037114965.1). Taxonomy (NCBI): domain Eukaryota; kingdom Metazoa; phylum Arthropoda; class Insecta; order Coleoptera; family Cerambycidae; genus Monochamus; species Monochamus alternatus. The sequence goes on along the minus strand of CM073427.1, from coordinate 25,713,223 downwards.
AAATCTCGGAGCTGGAGATACTGGTGACCAAAAAAAGTCGATTGAGCCAAATATGCCTTATCCGAATGTTGCTGGTTTCAAAAATACAGGGCGTTATTTTGAAATATCTCAATAACTTTGAAACCTGTCGGAGTATTAAAAAAAAATTGGCACAATTATGTTTTTTGGCACGGCAAATACAAATTTTTAACTAATTTTGGCGTCACTAGTAGAGGACGCCACTTATGGCACAGCATGTTTCTTTTAAATGGTAGAACTTTTTTACTGTTTAGTGTATCCATCTATCTATTGAACAATCGATTCTCTTACCTGTTATATCTGACAAAGGTATACCTTGTTGAAGTCGTTAGGAGTAACCATTTTTTAAATAATCGTATTTGAAATATTCAGTGCAGCGATTGGAAACTGTTACCGTTTCAGGTAGTGTCTTTTCTACTGAAAATATAGCAAAGTGTTACTTGAAAAAGTTGCTCAGAATGGTAAATTATGGAGACGTGCAAAATTTCAAATGTTTTTACGGTTACAGCTGCGGTGGTTACGGTGTTAGTGACGTAAACAGACGTTCGTTTTTTTTTGTATTTTCTATTGTATATTAACAACATTACTGAATTTTCCGGTGAAGCATTTTTTACTCTTTAAGCGGATGATACATTTCTTGTAATTTCTGATAGATGTGAAAATAACCTTAAGTGCAAATGTAAAGTCATTGTCTTGGATTTGGTTGATTGGATTAACACTATATATCTGTATTTTAATGCGTATAAAACTCAGTTTGGCAGGTTTCATACCTTGCACAAACCACTTGTTGAATTGGAGCTTTCTGTTAATGGTAATATGAAGTTTCTTATTCACGATGATTGCTGTAAGTTTTTAGGTCTATATCTTGATTCGCATTTAAACTGGAAAAGACATTGTGAATTTTTAGCACCTAAATTGGTTTATTACCTTTTTTATAACATTAGAAATGTACTTGGCACTGACCATTTACAAAAATTGTATTTTGCGCAAGTAGAAAGCCGACTAAGGTATAAAACTGCTTTTAGGGGCGACTCCTCACTCTATCACGTAATGTTTTGTGGCGCAGAAGAGAATTTTGCGATGCATTGCTAATGTCCCTAGTACACATTCATGTCGGGGACTACTCAGAAAATATAAACTTTTAACCCTTTATAGCCTTTATGTGTTTGAAATATGTTTGTTTGTGTTTAACAATAAATCAAAAGTTTTTAGCTAATTGTGAAGTTCAGAATAATAATGCTAGAGCAAGGAATGATTTGCATGTTCCTTACTCTAGAGTAAATATTTCTTTTAAAACTCCAAGCCGGATTGGGGTGTTAAAGTGTTCAACAAGTTTCCAGAAAATATAAAAATTATTAAAAATGTAAATGCCTTTAAACGCGATCTAAAATTATATATTGTTGATATTGTTGTGCTTATATAGTACCAACAGACTTTTATACTTAGTCGGACATTAACTATATTGTTTATGTGTTCTTTTTTATTATTTTGTTTTATATAGATATTATATGTTTTTATACATTGTGTATGTTTAAATATTTGTTAGTCTGTTTGTAACAATTATGACGTTTCTTATACATTTTTTATGTCTTAAAGACAAACATATTTTTGACTTTTGACTTAGTGTAAGTACTGCGTAGGTAATGCCATAATTATTAGTGATGCTGTGGTGAACTTACGATATTGTTAAATGTAACCTGTAATTCCTTTGTTTACAATTACGGTGATAATGTTGTTGGATAAGTACCAGATAGGTGGTTTTACTCGAGATGTTTATAAAATTATGCCATCTGATTTCACATTAAACTACTTCTTTAAATTTAAAAGATAATAAGTAAAAGTAATGAATGTGAGATATACTCGCGCCAAGAATTCAGACGATTTACGTCATACGAACAAATGAATAATTCACAATATTTTCATCAAAATGTTTAAGAAACTGCAACTGATAGTAATAAAATTATATACTACACTAAAAGTTTGCATTATATATTGCACTAAATTGCAAAAAATAATTGTTTTTAACGCGACCAAATATCGAAAATTACGTTGACAATAAAAACAAATGTGTAACGTCAGCCGTGACGTAAGACGTCTGAATTTTTGACGCGAGTATATAAGTGGTCTGCTTACTTCCTGCTCAGCCTAAGCGGCTCGACTTACAGGAAGCGAATTACATTTCAGCAGGTACTTAACGCAGACCTCTCGCCCTGGGCAATGAGCCATTAAATATGTAAATGATACTGCAGTAAACAACAACTTCGCGGCCTAATGCCCCGACCGGCATTGAATTACTCCTGCATCTGTGTGAACAGCCAAGAACCCTTGTCGGACACACCACCAGACATAGACCGGTTTCGGGCTTGTTAGTCCTCATCACTATCCCATAGGTGAAATAACCGACAATTGAACTGGCTGTTCCTTCATATGTATGTTCACATATAAACTGAGTGCAGGTGAGATATAAGTGGTCTGCTTACTTCTTGCTCGGCTTCTATTTCTATTTTGCAGCATTATGCAATAACACCTAATAATATCACAAATGACAAATTAACTCTTCTAAAGGTATATATTGCGGTGTCCCAAAGCATATGAACTACTGTATTTAGGTATACACGTAGGAACGGCGTTTTTAGGCTTATTTTTACACGAAACTGTCAAGGACAAACGCCATTTTGATTAAAGTAATACATTCTGTCATCTCCACGTATTTGGAAAATTCAAGCAATTTCCCCATTGACCAAATTCTACTAAAGATTCAAAATTACTGTTATGACAGTAACTTAAGTTGATGCGCAAGCCCTTGTATATACAAATATAATGCTTCTTCAATCATTCTGATATTAAACCAGCAACACAATACAGTTAAATCGCAAATGCTCAATTATCACATCGATCATCATCTGTTGATATGTTGCAATTGTAAATATAAAACAATCTTTAGTATAAAATGTATACAGAGGTTTAATTGATATAACTTCAATGTAAGATAGATAAAGTATGAATGGATATAATTTATTATTTTTTTTCTCGAAAATGGAGTTTAAGACTCATGCCATGTAGGGTTTTTTTTGTTTATTTTGATGTATACTATAATACTCTTTGTTAAGTTTATACCAGTCAAACCTCTAACACTCTGTATATAAAGACTAAAATACAAATTTAGATATTTCGAATATTTTTACAAAAAACTATACAATTTTCAGTTTTAAATTGCCTCATTATGATAAAACGTACACAAACTTATTTATAAAATAATGCAAATTATGAGTATTTTTTCTACAATATACAGGGTGAACCTTAAATAAGTACAAATATTTTAACCAGCAGTATAGTTCACTCTGTAGAACACATAATTAATAGTTTTTTTAGAAAAAATCAGAAATAAAAAAGTGAAATTTTAAATAAATTTTGTAATTTTTCTGTAGAAAACTTGTTGAGGACCGCTGACATTCATACATTTATGAGTCATAGCACTGCAGATTGAACGGTGGTTCACAGTGTTGCCAGTGTTACACAAACGTCTTTGCTTTTCCTGATATTAAATGCTTCGTCAAGCTGCTATTTTGTTATTTAATATTGTGTGTACCTTTATTTTTAAAATGTGTTTCACTCATTAAAATGCGAAGTCACTTTATGGTTCTGGATTCGAAATGGTTAATACTGACTCATATGGGGTTATGTGGCGAAAATTGAATTTAATATGCTGTGTGAAAATCATAGTTTTTCGTTATTCTTCATAAAATAACTTAAGGAAATTGTGTCTTGTGTCTCTTTCTAACAGTGTACAATGACATTTAACTTGTGAAATGTAGATTACTGATTAAATAGTTAATTTTTTAACAAACAGGTAAGCTTGTGTGCACGTTTATGTATAATATTTGAACATTGAACATAGTAATATCACGTAATATCTTTCTAAATACTTTATGGTAGTATGTATTTAACTTGCGGAAATTCATTTTTAATCGTTTTTAGTAAGGTCAGTTAAGCAGTTAAAATTTATGTTAATAATACTGCATACCCAACTTTACTGTACTTATGCTTCAAACAAGTATTTTTAAAATAGAATTTAACCGTATTACTTTACTATTACGTTAAAGGAAACTTAATATTTATATTAGAGGAGATATGGCAACCTCGCAACATATCATATGGTTCATTAGGTTGGTTATGATAGCGGTCCTCAAAATGTGAGTATTTTTAAAAAATATTAATATCTCCGTAAATATTAGAAATTTTTTTAAAATGGCTTTCACTAGACTATATGACAAACTACATCAGCAGTTAAAATATTTGTACTTATTTAAGGTTCACCCTGTATTCAGTAATATTTTGTAATTTTTCCACAAAGAGAACACATATTATTTCATTTAATGAAACTGTACAAAAATGTTTGTGAAATATATGTACACATAACTTTGCATAAAAGTAATAAACATTTTATGCAAATTGAATACAAACAAATTTACACAATAAAATGTGAAAAATCTAATTTGATTTGGACTGATTTTAAAATTTCGGGCAACAGTAAGAAGTCTGTTTATAATAACATAGTTTTATTTTTGTTATTTTTATCATGAAAAATATTCAAATCGAATTGGGAAAAAACTATGTTAAAATTGATATCCATCATTTTCAGCAAATGGTAATTTAATTATTTTACGGAATCACGTTAATATTTAATTTAATCGCTTCAAATGACGGCCAAATTTAAATTATATTTAATTAAATTGTTGTATTACACTAATGTTTTTGAAATTAATCAGTGAATTATAATTTTGTTGTAAAGTTTAGTAAGCTGGCAAAATATATTTGTTTTTGAATTAACGAATGTATATTTGTAATTTACGAATATTTACGAACACGCTTGAGAAAACGGTCATTTGGTTCAATGGGGTTCGGCAAAAATTTTAGAGAAGGAAGATAACGCAACAAAAAGAAAACTAAATGAGATCGCGATTATTTTGTTGAACGGAGATAAGTGTGTGTCAAACTGTTCAGTAAACATTGATCATTGTTGGCTACAGTTGTATCAAGAAGAAGTAAGTAACAATAAAATAAAAATCGTTGAACATCTCTATGGAAGCAGATAAACAAATTTCAAACTGTCAAACTTGACATACTTTTAATACATTTACTATTTTGAGAACGAGTTGAGTTTTTCGAAACGTAAAAAATACGGTAGTGCGCGATAATGATGTGATTTTTTTTTTTATTTTTTACTTATCTGCTTTTTTCAGTGTGAGATTTTTTGGCTAAGCAAATTTAGTTTCAAAAATAACACTTGACTGATCCGTTTGGCGCAAGGGTTTATTTAATTAATCTTTATTTTTTTCAGAACTGTGGCAAAAACTAAAGAAATTATTAACTTCAATATCAGTTTTGTCTAAAAATTGTTAAAATTTAACTTACTATTGATTGCACAAGGAACTATGCAGTTGGTTATTGAATAGCTATTATCTCGAAAATTGGCAATTGGGCCACCCTGTATACATGATTATTGCAATTCAAAATCTTAAAGTAAACTTCTTGTGATCAGAATACTGTATAAAGCTTCTGAAAATAACACTAAATTAATTATTGTAATGTATGTAGCTAATCAAAGAGGACATTGATGCCCCAAAAAAATACCAGTGATCTGTCTCTCCTCCAAGTCCATCTCTCCTCGCTTGATCCTACGTAGGTAATAATATTCCTGAAATTAATAATGAATCACTCTTTCAAATGCAGTTCAATCGATGCCATGCATCCGTTAAGTTTTAAGCTGCTTTAACTATCCTATTTTTCGGAATAAATCACATTTTATCATTTACTACTGCCATTCGATATTGGAGGAACTGCATTTCGGATAATCCCTCATTCTTTTATTAAGCTGGGATGGATCTCTGCTCAAAGTAACAACTCAATAAAGAAATTTTGGAATGATAAATTGCATCATATCTCAATGGCCTCTCCGGTATACGGATTAAATATAAGAGTAGTCGCTGAAAGACGCGCAAACACAGCGACCTATCGCTTCGCAAAGAAATGCTGGATTGCTTTGAGAATTTCACGCATTCAAGTCGCCCGAGGTAATGCCAAGATTAACAGAAAAACTTTTATTCAACTTTTATGGAGTTTTTTTGCCCTTCTTATGACCCCGTAGCCTACAGATGTCAACCCCAATTCACAATCATAATATTTCAGGCATCTGGCTGCAGCCTCTGTGCCCGCTTTTAGATAGCAGATGTAACAAATCTCTGAAGTTTGTATTAGGTATATTATATGAACTTTGGCACTTGAGTGATATCTAAAGAATTTAAATGATTCTGCTTAGGGGGAGTTTACAACTTTTTTTAATATGTAATAAGTTTTCCGCAGGCGCTGATGGCAATTATTTGGCAATAATGGCAATAATAAATATTGTGGATACCAATTACCCCTTAGGTTTTAAATAATAAATATGGCATACAGGGGTAGCCAGAATTTATCTAAATAGTTGAAAGGAAAAAAGAGATAGCAGCAAAAGTGTGAACATAGTTACAAGGTTATAATTATTTAATTGTTTACATTAAAATTCGTTGCAACGATTTTTTTACTTGCTTCATCTCGTTTTTTGGAGACCTTTCCTTCCATCAACCGTATGCACACAAATACGTAAAAACTCTACCACACGCTTACCGCCAAAGCATTATAGCAGTTATTCATTGTGGTTCAAAGAGGATTCGGCATAATATTTTGTCTACTCGGAAAACGTCTTTGGTATTAGGCTACCACCCGATAATATTACACAAAATGTACGCGATGTGCAGCGAGTGCATTCCGGGTTTTCTATTAGTAGGGATTCCTTACATTTAAATTTTGTTAGAATAAAAAGGTATTTTATTTAACACGGTGTGCAATGAAGGAACGAAGAACGAATTAAAAATACTGCAGCTAACCCGATTAACTGTTATACAGGGTGTTTCTAAACTATGGTGCCAAATGAATATGACAGATAGAAAATGTCATTTTGAGCAAAAAGTTTCATGTAAACATAGGTCCGAAAATGCATAATAAATAAGTTACAGGGTGATAAAGGTACAGTTTGAGAAACAATTTTTCGCAATAACTTCTACAAAAGTTAGGCAATTTAAATGAATCTACAGTTTCTTAGACACTAAAATGCAACAATTTCGTGCAAAAACAATTTATTCCCATCGTCCAGGAGCGGAGAGCAGGGATAGCACATAGGATTTTATTATGAAAAAAAAAAATTGTCCTTTGCATTTTCGGAAAATTGATCTATTTTTCTGAAAAATAAACTAATATGTCACAAAAAAGGTACTCTTGTTCAATGTCGCCAACATGAACCGTTGTTTGCAAAATTTATTGTCGTACAAGACAACAAGAATGCTGTAATCAAGAAGGCTATGTTTTATGTGGTATACTCGCGTCAAGAATTCAGACGTCTTACGTCACGGCTGACGTTACACATTTGTTCATATTGTCAATGTAATTTTCGATATTTGGTCGCGTTAAATCAATCATTTTTTGCAATTTAGTGCAATATATAATGCAAACGTTTAGTTAGTTTTATTACTATCAGTTGCAGTTTCTTAAATATTTTGATAAAAATATAAATTATTAATTTGTTCGTATGACGTAAATCGTCAGAATTCTTGTCGCGAGCATAACTGGGTATGGATTTGGTATGTAAGTTTATTATAATAAATAAAGAAATGAAAGGGGAGCTTATTCAAAACTTCTTCATTCGTCTTTATTTCATTGAAAGTGTCCGTTATTCTTTTCCTTAAATGATCCTCGTCTTCTATTGGAATTTCATACACTTTAGATTTTGCGTATCCCCAAGCAAAAAAATCTAAAGAAGTTAGATCTGGGCTTCTTGGTGGCCATGGCTGAGGAGCATCCCATCCACTTACAATTAACTTTTGACAGGAAAACTGAAAGGTTATTTTAAATTTCATGGCTACTATGATGACGAACTTCCATTGCTACCTCTATTTTGTCGGGTGCACGACAATAAATTTTGCAAATTTTAAAGAGAACGGAATGTTGGCGACATTGAACAAGAGTACCTTTTTTGTGACATATTAGTTTATTTTTCAGAAAATTTGATCAATTTTCCGAAAATGCAAAGGACAATTTTTTTTTCATAATAAAATCCTATGTGCTACCTCGGCTCTCCGCTCCTGGGCGATGGGAATAAATTATTTTTGCACGAAATTGTTGCATTTTAGTGTCTAAGAAACTGCACCAAGATTCATTTAAATTGCCTAACTTTTGTAGAAGTTATTGAGAAAAATTGTTTCTCACTGTACCTTTATCACCCTGTAACTTTTTTATTATGCATTTTCGGACCTATGTTTAAATGAAACTTTTTGGTCAAAATGACATTTTCTATCTGTCATATTCATTTGGGACCATAGTTTAGAAACACCCTGTACCATATATCATGTACTTAATAAAAAAAATTATTTTCGTTCATTCTACATTTGGCAATGCTGTAAAAAACGAGAGGTAAGTAGTTGACATTTATAGGCTATCTCGAACGATGGTTGTCATAGGCGCCAATTTTTACTAGAACTTTTTATTCTAAACGTTTCTCTATGAAAAAATTACAGTAAATGTAACAATCAATTTACTAAATCTTTCCCCTCTTAGTATTTTTATGCATAGACGCGCGTTTTCTTTAAAAAAAATCAAATCCACATACATACATATCCTCGGGTGTGGTATATGAAAGTAAAATAATTCATATGAAACGTAGTAGACTGGTGGTTTTAAATTTTGACATATGTGCCAAATTTGAATCATTTGTATCAAGTAGCAAACTCAGAAATTGGAAAGCGCGAAATGCAAACTGTTTAAATATGGTGGCCAATGTGGCAGTCGGTAAAGAAACTGACTAATATTTGTTGTTGTAAATACATAAAAATGAACCTACATTAAATGCTACATTACATGTGGTGTAAAAATCAAAATGCCTTCCCAGATGTCGGTCATATAACTGTACTCTTCGTAAAAAATTTAAATTTACACTACGCAGTACCTGACGGTAATTTTTGTTTCGTTGGAAATATTCAAAATTCATAATTGCAATAGAAATTAACAGAATAGCTAATTTGGTGGTAGATATCTGACATTAATTGTTAGTGACAATCCAAACAATAAAATCATCAAGGTGACAGCAGCCTACTACGTTTCATATAAATTATTTTGCTTGCATATTCCACACCCGAGGATATGTATGTATGTGGATTTAATTTAAAAAAAAAAAATGCATAAAAATACTAAGAGACTAAATTTAGTAAATTGATTGTTCTATTTACTGTATTTTTTTCATATCGAGAAACGTTTAGAAAAAAAGTTCTAATTAAAAAAACAACAGAGGTTGACTCAACAATGTCACTTAATTAACTAAATGTAGTCACTGGTTTTCAGATTTATAAGTTTAACCGTTTTCGAGAACAAAAATGAAGATCAAATTTTTTTCAATTTTTTAGAAGCCCTTATCTCGTCAGGGAGGGCTCAAATCGAAAAATGTTATAGAAAGAACTCCCCCTAAAACGCAAGGAACACACCCTCCAAAGGAGCGTACATCATTATGGGACACCCTGTTGAAATCATTCAATAATTTTCGAAACTAAATTTCATGTAAATCCGGCCACAATAGATCTGACCTATTTCTGCATTTCTAGAATTACTCTTTCAGATGGCTTCCTTTAAATCAACTCAAATATCTATAAAATTAATATATAATTTAAAATTATTTGAACAATTTAATGTTGAAATATAAATCAATTTTCCTACAATTTCTGTTATATTAATAAAGTCATTATTTGTTCTGTGAAATCAAATATTATTATTATTAAACTAAAGAGATGAGCAGAGACCAAAGCCTATTATGCTCAAATTACAAAGGTAATTATAACATATTTAACAAATTGAATTTACAAGTAGTATGTTAAAGTTAAGTACTAAAACATAATAAAAGTTCAATCTTTTTAAGTGTGTCATATTTAGTTTAAAACAGTTAACGCTTCCAGAAGTTACAACATCAATGGGTAGTCGATTCCATTGATGAAACACTCTGTTTGAATAAAAGCTCTGTCTTATGAATGTCTTGAAGTTTTCCTTGTGTAGTTTCAACTGGTTGCCGCGTAAGCGAATATCTGTTTGCAATGTCAGCAACTCACCAATACCCTGATTGAAAAAAATATGTAACAATTTATAAGTGAAAATCATGTCGCCTCTAAATCTACGGTTGGAAAGTAGTGGGAGATTACGATTTGTAGTCTCTCATGATAGTCATGATTCCTCAGAGTAGTCACGTTTCTACTAGATTTGCGTTAAACATTTCTACTAGATTTGCGTTAAACATTTCCTTCTATAGTCTAAGATCCCATTATAAAACGACATTACACCGAGCTGGTTAATGGATGAAAAGTATTTTTTCAATTAAATATGTCAATAAATATATTGCAAATGGGTTGCCTAAAAAAATTCAGTCCAGAATATGATTAATTAACAATTAAAAATAATTATTTTTTTAACATTTCACCCATAGAATATGCAAACGTTAGGTTGACTACTTTTTTCCCGTCACAACTCTTGGGTAGGCAGGTATAATCGATACTAGTAACTAGTAACTTGCACCGGTGTGGTTAATAAATTAAAGTTAAATTAAAATAAAGATAATTTCATTACCAACACGGTGGTATAGGGTTGTCTGCGAAAAATCAGTCCTGAATTCCGGTTGTCGAGTTTTGAAAAGTGAAATATTCCCCAGCGAACCATTCCATGCGATAGAAGAGTACACAGCATTGGAGCTGTGTGTAGTTCGTCCATACCGAAAATGAATACGATCCGTTTATCCGTTTCTCCAAAAAATCGAATAAAGTCAGGGGGCGGCGATATTATTATTAATCTGCCCCTAGGAACACCTAACGCGAAGACGGACTAATTTTTCGATTCCGCGTCTCAAAGAGTACGTGTCTTTAAAATTTCGATTCGATCGGTTGGGGGGCGGCTCCGGGGGCGGTATCCAGTTTTTTTATATTTTTTCGGTACATTACCGGATGCTCTCGCCTTATCGCGGAATATAAGTACATAAAGTTTGATGTCGATCGGATTCGATTTGTGGCCGTGAGATGTGCGGAAATTTTTTTTAACTCCTAACGACAAACATGAGGCTAGGTAAACGACGGTTGTGGGACCGGATCGGAGGTTTCCCGAATTCATAACTGAAGGGTGGAATCTCGAAGTCACGAGTTTGAGAAATCGACCTTTTTTGTTTCATTTCGAATACATATTCTAATGTTTTCTGTGAAAATATGAAAAAATGCTTCTATACAAATTTTTGTACAAACAACGGTTTACGAGTTGGGCGGCAAAATACCACCGCCCCCGGACTTTATTAGATTTTTTGGAGAAACGAATAAACGGATTGTCTTCATTTTGGGTATAGACTATTATTTCCTGGTAGTGACTTGAAATGATATATGACGTTCCTGCCGCCCCTCCGGAGACGACCCTTGCAAACTCGAAATATGTCTAAAATCATTGAAATTTTTTGTGGCTTCTTCTTCACCTTACCTATCGAAAAGTCTAATACAATTTTTTGATTATATGTATCGTTTCCTTAAAAAAAATTAAACGTAATTTGGGGCGGCAAATGGATTATTAGAAAATTTTATTTTTTACGGGTTTTCGATCTCGACATATCATTAGTAGGGTCGAAAATGTTGTTTTATTTTCATTGAAGGGCGTTAGGGGTTCCTAGGGGCAGATTTTTTGGAGAAACGGATAAACGGATTGTCTTCGTTTTCGGTATGGACGAGCTACACACAGCTGCAATGCTGTGTACTCTTCTATCGCGTGGAATGGTTCGCTGGGGAATATTTCACTTTTTAGAACTCGACAACCGGAATTCAGGACTGATTTTTGGCAGACAACCCTATACCACCGTGTTGGTAATGAAATAATCTTTATTTTAATTTAACTTTAATTTATTAACCACACCGGAGCAAGTTACTAGTATCGATTTACCTGTTTGTACCTGCCTACCCAAGAGTTGTGACCGGGAAAAAATAGTCAACCTAACGTTTGCATATTCTATGGGCTTCATACTTTCGATTGGTATGGAATTTGTCTATTAACCAAACCAGTGAAATGTTTTAAAAAAATAATAATTTTTAATTGTTAATTAATCATATTCTGGACTGAAATTTTTTAGACAACACATTTGAAATGTATTTATTGACATATTTAATTGGATATAAAATACTTTTCATCCATTAACCAGCTCGGTGAAGGTCGTTTTATAGTGGGATCCTATACTACTAGGTTAATGTCTCTAATTAAACGAGTTAAAAAAAGGGAAACAATCTAGGGCTGGGATTTTGAAGCTTTAAATACTATGTAGGATCTTTTATTAGCTTTTTTTTGATTTTGGAAATATTAGTGGACAAGGAAAAATCTGTAGTTATTGTCTCACCTAAGTCATTCGGTGCTTTAACTAGAAATCCACCTATGGTGTACTAATATGATGGGTATTTTTGTTGCCCATATGAAGTATAGTACATTTATTCGAGAGTAGTGAAATTAACCAAGTTTTGCACCAGCCATCAATCGTTGTCAGATTATTTTGAATGGTGTTGTGGTATTTTTGACGATTCCCATATAATTTTGTGTGGTCGGCATAGAAGCTATGAGGGATCCAAGAGCAGAACCTTGCTGAATCCCGAACCCTACTTAATGTCAAGCTGAATGATCTGATTCAACACGAACAGAGAATGAATGTTGCATAAATAGTTGCAAATCGATTAATTCAGCTCACCTCGAATTCCTAAAAGAAGTCTATATCTGGGAACTTTATCGAAGACTTTTGAAAAATTCACGTAAAGAACGGCCACAGGATTGGTGACAGTAGATTTGCCTGGGATATAACCATGTTAGTAAGAGGTTATGTGTAACGGAGAATTGCATTATTTGGAACAATATGATTCTTTCTAGAACTTTAAGACAAATAGACATTAAACTTACATATACAAATACGCGATGAACCACAATAGGTATTTTCTTAATGATAATTACGTTCATTTTCAATATAAGGTTGCTTGGTAATGAATTCTGTAATTTTTTTACATCAAAATGATATTAAATAATAGTTCAAATAAAATAGTTATTTATGCAACAAGTACAAAAAGTAAGTGTTTATTGCACGCGACATGAAATTGTCTCGACAACACGTCGAGTGCAATAAGTACATTTTGTACGAGTTGCATACAATATTTTCTCTACGTTCATGCAAAAACTAAAAAATTATATTTAGATGACACTAAGTCTAGGAAAATGTGACGTCGATTTAAACGTTTATGTTTGTCATGATGAGAAAACACTGTAGTAGGCTAGTGCACTAAAGAATCACTTTTTCCACTAAATATAGTTCAATAAAGTTTTGTTTTTTGCATGAACGTAGAAATATAATACACTGTTTATTTATTTACTTATTTTTTATTATTATTTTTTTTTGTAAAATAAGTCCGTCTTAATCATCTATCATTATCCCAACTTTCACTAGTTTAGGTAAGTGAAATATCTTCAGGTATATTAGAGCTATTTTAGTATACGTACCTATCACTTTAATTTCAATATCGTTGTTTGAAATCCTGGGTTTACATTTAAAAGGATAATTCAGTGTTTTATTACGGTTTTCTGCTGTGAAATAAAACAAAAATTAAACTTCTGCATAGACTTCGAGAACACTGTGTATAACAAATTTAAAGAGTCAACTATTTTGTTTTAAGTATCATTTTAGATTTTACATAGAAGTGTACAAAATCAATTATTATTTTATTCAAGTTATTACTTCTTTTACAATTTTATTCGACTTAAGAACATTGCGTGTTAACATCTATTCAGCTCCAAATCAAATGTATACTAGTTAACACATGACACGAGTTACGCTAAAATGGAATTACCAAGTCACTTTATTGATTTTTGTTCTATTTTACTCGGTACCTACTAAATAGTGAAGTAGTTTGTATAACAGCCTCTTATCTTCTATACTGTGTAACCGAAGGAGCAGGAAACTGTCACGTCCTCAGTTAAAAAAGGCTTTATTTCCGACACGGACATAACATGATAATGAAGACACGTAACTGGGTTCAAAGAATATTAATATGCATATCGTTGGCTTTATAAAGACTTTTTACAACGCTAGCTTTAAACGCCCGTAATGACTATTCATCCCAGTAAAAGCGAATTTATATTCATTTTTAATGTAATCTGTTTATCATTCATCAGTTTTTGAAATTTTTTTGAGAGATCTTACACTCTTAGATGATTTTAAGCTGCAAATTGTTATAACAAAGTGGTCTGTGAATTGAACAATTTTTTTTTATTTACTGTATAAGTGTTTTAAGTAGCAAGAAATATTCTTAAGTGGTTAAAAGGCAATTAAATCACGAATGCAATACAACGTTTCATCCATAATCGCATCACAATTATATTTGTGGAGACAGAATTATTGGAATTTAATAAAAACATATTCGCAGGACTTAGATATTTCTTAGTACTCAATGAAATACAAACTTGATATTGGAAAGAAAATCCAACGAAAATATAGATGTTCCTTAGAAGAAGAAACATCCGTAACTTGTGCAAATTCTTCACAAACTTCGGCAGATGTTATGCGTTCCGAAAATGATGGCAACAATGCTATAAGGGATGTATTAATGGAAAGTAAGTTAATGTGATAAAATAAAAAACGAAATGTGTATTACTATAAATGTAAATGTTAATAAGTAAATAAAATAAATTTGTTATGTTGTATCTAGCGACCTTTCATAAATTATTGATGTTGTTTCTTGGTCTGGTGATAGGTCAATATCAAGCAGAAAAACCAATTTTTTACATATTGCCTACGTTTCGGCTTATATTTAAGCCATCTTCAGGGCTCTAGAAATGCAAATGCGTTACATAAATAATATAACATTACAATAAATTAAAACAAAACACATTGAAAATTACACATTAAAAATACAATTTTTAACTTAATATTAAAGCAAGCTAAGCACTTAGTAATATTTATTTTATTCTATTTATTTTAAAAAGAAAGGGGGCAATATAGACAAACATGAATTAAGCTGAAAACAAATTACAATTAACAGTTTTATAAATTACCTGTAGTTTAGTTTTTCTTTGTCCAATTTAATATAAAAATTAATTGTTTCTTACAAGTGTCTTTTACAAGTGAAAAGTATTGACAATATATACCCATATACAGAAATATCACTAACACCAATGGGAAACAATCTATAAGAATAGAGAACTTTAATTAAAATAATGTATGGACTAGATACGATGCAGAGGCGTTGTAATTTTTTCATCTTTAAGTAAAAATGGAGAAAGAAATCACAAAGAATTGCTATGTTTTATATGTACCGGGTGGTGTAATTATTGCTTATTGTTTAATTCTATCGATTAAGTCTATTAAATTAAAATATGCCGTGTTTAAATTTTGAGTATCTTGTTTTTTGTTAACAGAATTTTTATGTTTCTTAATATTTATCATTTCCTGAAAAATTCTTTTTTTATAACATTTTTGTTTCCCAATAATTGTAGCTTCTTCAGAGTTAAATGTATGTAAATATGTTTGTGTATGTTCTGCAAGGGCCGTTTTGTTGATGTTGGCCAATAAAGACATTGGTTTGACGCTTCGTACATGTTCAGAAATTCGTGTGTTTAGGTACCTTCCTGTTTAACCTATATAAACTTTGTTACAATCACGACAAGGTATTTTATATATGTAACGCATTTGCATTTCTAGAGCCCTGAAGATGGCTTAAATATAAGCCGAAACGTAGGCAATATGTAAAAAATTGGTTTTTCTACTTGATATTGACCTATCACCAGACCAAGAAACAACATCAAAATAAATTTGATTTATTATAGTTTTACTATTTTTGCATTATTCTATTAGTAAAATAATAGCTATTTATGCCATCAGTTACGAAATGCCTAATTTTGTGTAACGCGGAACGAACGAAGTGAGTTTCGCAAAAACTCACAAGTTACACAAAATTTCATTTCGTAACGTATTGCATACAAGATTTTTTCTAATTTTGAAGAAAGTAATAAAAAAATAAAATTTAATATAATTGACAAAAATTTGGAAAACATAAATTTAGTTTGTTGCTGTTACTTCATGTTAGTTGTCAGTTTGACATTTTGTAAAAAAGTCTAGACGGAAGGTTTTCAGCGAGATTGATATATTTTTGGTTTTATTTTTAAAAAATGAGTGATTCAAGTTCTGAGTTACCAAGCGATATTGAAGAGGCAGCAGGTAATGCTCTATTATCAGTAATTTCCAAAAAGTCAAAGGCCAAAAAATTAAAGCTCTTGACCAGAGACCAAATTGAATAGTTTTTGAAGGGAGCACCGGATGACGAGTATCTTATGATGAAAGTATCTACTATTTTGGGAATATTTGGTGCCTGCCGTAGAGGGACTTTGCCATTTCAATATTGGTTAAGATATCAGATACCAAAACCAAGGTTCCACGAAATTTCACTATCGTTGAAAAATTTTATTTGGATTTTTACCGGAGATACATGGCTCTTCGTCCAGCAAATGTGGGACATCAGAGGCTTTTCCTAAAATATGTGAAAGGCAAGTGTACGAAAACCCTGTGGGAATAAATACGTTTGGAAAATTTCCTGCCGCTATTGCTAAATTTCTGCAACTTACAAATTCTAACCTCGATACTGGACATTGTTTCGGCGATATTCGGCAAGTTTACGAGCGGATAGTGGAGCAAATTTAACGACAATTAAGCGGCATGAGAGATGGAAATCTTAAACAGTAGCCGAGGGATACATCGAAGATTCGTTGGAAAGTAAAAATTCGATTGCCCGAAAACTGTTTTCATGCCATCAATATCAGCGGATTCTGCTCAAACGTCAGCTACGAATGCGGTCGTTTCAGTTGATAGTGGTAGAATTGTGGAAGGATTTAATTTTTCAAATTGTGTGAATTGTAATATAAGTAAGTATACATGTTAATAAAGAAAATAAATACAAATTAAATGTATTGCAAATTTACTGTCACAATTTGACATTTACTTTAAGGCACTAGTGCTTTAAAGTAATCATTTTAAGGCACTGGTAATGCCTTAAACCAATATTTTTAATGCTACAATAGAGTGTTAAAAATTGCATTTTTAACATGTTTGTAGACAAAAATAATTATTAGTTCTATCTATTCTGGACATTTTTTCTTGAGTATCATATGAACCATGAGATGTGCATTAACAAAATAATTTGCTGCTTCTAGGACGCCCATTTATTTTCTTCTCTTTACCTTTTAAACCCTCGTTTACGCGTATTAGAAATATCATTTAGGGCTAAGTAGAATTTTTTCTAAATAGGATCATTAAGGGAGGTATTTGACACTAGTTTCAAGAAATGTAAAGAGGTTCCTTAACTTAAAACATCATGAGTGATAGGAATGTGATTAAAAACAATGAAAGGTATATTATTCGAAGACAGAATGTTTAGCTCACATCGTGAAAAATACTAATTATGTGTAATAAAAGTAATTTTAAGGAGAATCCTTATATGCATAATATTTGCAAAAGTCGATTTAAAAATTAATTGACACCATAGCACATTTCTCGGTGTGCATTTTTAAAAGCAATCTTGTTAGTGTTAGTTTTTATTAACGGATATCCAGATTTAAATAATAATACTAAATATTAGAAATGATAATGATTACTACAACTTGAAGATATTCAGTGATCATCGAATTGAGAGCGCCCCTTACGCTAAGGCAAAGCTAGCGTGGTTTATTTTACCTTTCTCATAAAAGTTTCTATACCACTAACTAACTCAAGCATAAAATTAAACTTTCGAAGAGTTTCATGCCTCATATTTTAGATAATCTCTTTCGGAAACAAGTTCGTGTCAACGGTCAACAATTTTTTTTATATTTATCGAGCATTGTGGTAATAAAGGTTTTATAGGAAGTAAAACAGTCCGTTTTATAGTTTTATGGGCCATGAAGTGCTGTAACAGGTAATTCGAATAATATTAATACTACTTTATAGACTTATTCAGATTTCATGTTAAGTAAACATATGCTAGGGTTAATAGGTATACCAAAATTTTTAGAAATATTTATTAACTAATAACAACTAATTGAAAGGATGCATTCTCTTATGTGTGTAACTTATTATTATGGTACATTTAAATTTACTGCAGTTGTTGCTCAGTAACACCTGTTGCTTAGATCTAAAATTATATGATCTCTATTATGCACTTTTCTGTAAGGACGGTTGAGACGCAATAACAAATAGCGTGGAAGTGTACCCCTGCAAGGATACAGCCAAAAAGTCTAGGACAAATCTTCGTCTGGTGACACGTTTTCAAACTGGACATTGCTGGCTAAGGAAACACCTCTATTACATGAGGAAGCGCGAAACACCTCTTTGTAGGGGTTGCGAACAGGAAGACGAGACAATATTCCATGCATTTTGTGAGCGCACTGCTATCTCATCAATAAGAGAATCTGTGTTGGGAAAGCGATGGCCTTCTATGGCCTACATTAGAGAGATCCCCCTGAGCAGCGTGACCACTTTTTTCTCCTTATTAGGCTGGCTAGCGGCTCAGGTGGACTGATCTCCTATTGGGAGAAAGTACAAGGGGCCTAATGGTGCCTAAGTGCTGTAGCCTTTTTGCTACCCTCCCCTTAATTCCAGAATTCCGTTCCAAAATAGCGTGGAAGTGTCGTGCGGAAGACAAACAAAGCTTCTTATCTCCATCTAAATATTATAGAAGGTATCAACGACCTGCAAATAAAAACGTATCTTCTGTAAAGCATAGACGTACGTGTTACTTTTCTGAAAAGGTTTCAAATAATCTGTAAATATAGGTAAAAACAACTATAAATGAAGATACTTTATTTAAATAAAATTTAATTAGCAATAATATATGTTTAGATTTTTTGCTATAATGTAAATGAACATAGCATGTTTATGATTTCGCAAAGATTTGTCATGAGGTGTAAGCAAATTTCCACACCGCTTCTGAAGAATTGCTTATGGCACGTTACCAGTACCCCTATTTTCCACATAAAAACGAAAAACCAACATTTAAACAACAAAAATTAAAATAAGTATTTCCAAAATCAATAGATAATAAAATTAAACATGTATTAATGAAAATATTAACAAAATTACATATTCATATAAAAATAGATACATAATTAAATAGATAAATAAATAAATAAAAAATTTTCAACATGTAAATAACATTTTTATATATTTTTAGGTATTAATAATATTGTGTGAAACTAACTACTCAGTAAAAAAATGTAAATAACATACCTCAGAGTATAACTTTCATTAACTGGCACTGTCATCACCACTATCACTGTTTCCAATACGGATTATAATTGGATCGATATGATCGACTTCTATAAGATCTAAATTTTGCATTATCTGTTCTTCTTTTTGCCAATCTTCAGCCCTTACTTTTGCAGTTGTTTTTTCAAGCATTACTTCAACATCAGCAAATTGAAGTCCTATTCTCTTTGGTTATCTCCGTTTACTTGCGACCATATCAATTCTATTGGATTTAGTTCACAATGATAAGAGAGTAGTCTTAATAGTGTTATTCCATAAATCAATGCCATTTCATCATAACAATTTTTTTATATTTCTATTTCTCTGTACAAGTTTCAATAAGTTAGGGTTTAGTTCGTTTCATCAAATGGCATTCTTCTTTCTCTGGTAACCATTCTTGAAGTTCTGCTTTCCTTCCTGATTGTCGTGGCATTTCTTCACATCTTCGTCTGTGGTATGGAGCATTGTTTATAACGACGACAGACTGGGGTTCTAAATTTTCAAGAATGCGTTCAAACAATTTTGCAAAAACTCCTTCATTCATCTTTCCGTGGTAATTTCCGAAATATCAGTTCTCCATTCTCCAAAAATCGGCTATCAATTCCTATGTGCGACACTCTCAAACAACGATCCTTTCCAGATGACGTGCTTAAACCAGTAGACCAACCTTCTGATGCTGCTTGTCCAGAATTTGTTATATTACCATCTTGCCACACTTTTCTAACTATATGTCCCTTACTGACCCATGTTTCGTTCATGTAATACATTTTTCTTCCTTGTCGATATTCTTTAATTTTCCATAGATAATGTGTCCTCTATCATATTTGTCAACCAGAAAATTCTTTCTATCAACATTTCCGTATATACTGAAAGTTCATAGTATGTAATATTCGTTATTTATTATTTGTTTTATTTCATTTCTCCAATAGCTTGCAATATTATTTCTAAAGTTGGCAATTAATTTTTAAAGAAAAAGGTGTGAACGGTTCGTCGTAGGGCATATTTGGTATTTTAATTTATTTCTATTTTTCTTCTACCTGTTTTTGGCTTTTGTACTTCTTCGTACATTTTTTCTTCTTTCACAATTTTGTAGGTAAATCCTTAATTTTAGAACACCTGTATAATCAGAACACATCTATTAAAGCGCTGAAGGTTCTGTAATATTTTCCATCAATAAATATCAATATGCACATCGTCGGAAGAAAGAAAAACTTTTACTACTATTTTGTCATCCCTATTTATTATGATAAATAGTTTAATTTCGGTAATTGCTTCGAACCATTATTACCGAAGTATATACGTACACTTTGTGTATACTTTTAATGTTATTGGAAGGCCTAACATTGTCTCTCACACACACAAAACTACTGCATACATTAGAGTTTATAGGGCTTAGAGGTGTGGCTTTAAAACTATTTAGTCGCTACTCAAGGAAAAGCAAATGGTATGTTAGAAAGTTTGTGACTGAACAGGACGCAATAAGTGCACCGCAAATTTCTACTGTCAGAAGGTTTTTGAGTACTAAAAAGAAGAACAAAGTTCTTTACAAACCGGCAGACAGAAGACTAATTAATTAATACATAGCAATATACAGGGTGATTCAGAACTTATCCGAAAAGCTTTGAGGATATGTGCATCCTTAAATAAGAAGTCGATATCACCAACAAAATTATAATATAAATCTAATTTATTTATTTATTATCTACTCCTAGTCAACGGGATGAACCCACTTACAGAGTAGGGAAAATTACACAAAAAAAAACACATATAAAATAGAAACATGAAAGTTATGTATAAACAAGTAGAAAAAATGCAGAATATATCACATACCTTTAATGGTTCACAAACAACACTAAATACATCGAAATAGTTCCTTAATATTGGAAATACTGGTACTTACTGAAAATATCAATACTGTCCTGCACGACTGTTAAACTCCTACACATTACATATACAGGTGAATAGTGTAGCATATTAATACATTGAACGTTGAATGTGGGCCTCAAATTTGAATTTGGGCCTCAAATTTAAATTTGGGTCTCAAATTTGAATTTGAGCCTCATATCTCGTTAAAGGCCTTATCGGGCCCAAAATCTTATGAGCCCAATCGATTGCCCGAGAAAAATTACTAAGGACCTCAGTACCAAAATATCGATTTGTACTCCCTGGTCTTGAACAAAAAACGCTGCATAGGACCTAAAAATGGACGAAAAAATTTTGGGTTTTAACCAATTGGGATGTAAAATTTCCCGCTGAATCCGAATCTGTAATAAAAAAGATGGGTTTGCATTTGAATTTTCAAAGGTGGGCCTCATATCCCGTATAAGACCCCATCGGACTAAAATCTGATGGGCCCATTCGATTCCTCGAGCGAAATTACTAAAGACCCCAGTATCAGAATTCCGATTTTCCACTCGTGCTCGAAATACATTCACCGTTTCCAGACTTTTGGACCACCCTGTATATGACCAGAATCTCTTAGGTTCCGTTGTAATATTGGACTCTGTTGTTTCAATGAAAGACTTGAATGCATCAGGAATATCTCTCTTTAAATTAGATCTTAAATTTTTAAACGATAAGTCTTTCTGGATCTTTCGATTTATGGTAAGCATGTCACATTCTCTTTTTACTCCTAATGTCACGAATAATATCCTTGTTAAACCACGGAGGATATTTACTTTTTTTACTGTTTAAACAAGAAAGGGGTACAGTTCTATCAAAAACGTCATATAATGTTTTATCAAAGGAGTTGCATGCTTCATCAACATCTCTAAATTTATCAAAAGTAGACCAGTCAATAAATAGAAGCTAATCATACAGTTGTATAAAATTCGCTTTACTGAAATTGTAACTCTTTGTATTAGAGAAATCAATATTAAATGTCGGGGCTTTATTTACAACGAGTGATATTTCCAATGGTGGATGATGTGTTCGACAATTGAGCACAGTGGCTCAGAAATAGAACAGGTTAAAGTATTAAATACCAAGTCAAGCATATATACAATACAGAGTGGTAACCAATGTGTCAGTATTGTCGGTAGAAAAGTGAGGAACATTAAAATTCCCTAACAAAAGGATATCATAATTATACAAACATTCCAAAGACATAAGTCCCTCAGCAAAAGTGTTTAGTTGCTCACTATATATTTTAGGGAGAATGTAAACTAAAATAACATACCAATGGTTAAGGCCTCTACTAACTTTAGCTATAATGATGTTAATCATAGGAACCTGTTTAAAAAATGCATTGTTGCCAATTGGAATATTAGTCATTGTAATAGATCGCTTACAGACCAAAAATATACCGCCACCTCGAGTTACATTCATTTTCTTAAAATTGCGATCACAACGCAATACAAAAAAATCCAGTACGCCCGACGTTAACCAAGTCTCAGAGAATGCATATATATCACAAGTATAGCCTAAGACCATCGAGCCATTGTATATTTCATTAATTTTAATGTTTAAGCCTCTAACATTTTGATAATAAATAACCATACAATTTTTATTCGATTTAGTAGTTACAACTGTTAAATGTTCATGTTCATGTTCATTGAAAATGTTCAGACTCAGTTGCTAAAACTATAGGGCTGTTACAAGTCTGTGGATGAATAATTGGTTGCTATATCGCTCCAACCATATCGTCTTTAAAATCTTTTAATTTACGCATATGCACAGGACAGGGTCGATCCCAAATAGGGTGTTTAAAATCAACCTGAGCATTATCGTCTTTAAGATTCATGCAATT
The DNA here is from genome assembly GCA_037114965.1 of Monochamus alternatus. NCBI lineage: Eukaryota > Metazoa > Arthropoda > Insecta > Coleoptera > Cerambycidae > Monochamus > Monochamus alternatus. Next base: position 25,690,067 of record CM073427.1, on the reverse strand, counting down.
GACACATTTAAAGTTTACCTCTGAACAATCCTTGACCTGTTGGTCACCAACACATTTAGGACAAACCAATGAATTTTTACAGTGATCAGACGTATGATGGTATCCGCAGCACTTAAAAACATCGCACAATATCAATAGCATCGAACACAGGACATGAATTATATCCTATAAATAAGTGACCAGTAGTAATAATACGAGTATATAGGTCATGATCAACCTGCAAGACAGCATAGTAAACCTTTTGCTTATTCTTATTATGAACAAAAATACATTTAGTTTCAGAATTTTTATTAAAAAAAGATTATTTTGACCACGGATCAAGTTCAAAAGGTCTTCTGAGTCATAGGAATCTTTGAAACCTGAAACTCGAATGCTTGGTTGGAAACCTCCGTACTTATCAGACAAATTGTTTTCAGCAATTTCTTTAAATTTTCGTGTTTCTTCATTAGATGACCAACTGACCACAGGCCCGCCATTGCTAACACTTTAAATTCTTGACACGCTAATATTTGTCTGGATAGGATTGACTTTATGGAGCAGATCTGCTTTCGTGTCAGAAATATGTTGAACTGGATCTTTGGTCTTTACAATGACAGAAGTATTTTTCTGAGTTTTAAGAACACTAGCATATGAGATAGATGAAACAATAGACGATTTTAACTTATTATCTAATTTGGTATCCACAATAGTATTAATATCATGGAGTATTTCGTTCTTAAATTTCTGAAGAGTTTTCAACAGTGTTTCTTCATTAATGATGTTTTTGTCAACCAGCGAAGATATATTTTTGTCAATATTCTTTATATCATTCTTTACTTCATCTACAGAATTAGTATCGCACACACGACACCTTCTTTTACAATCATCACATAAAAAAAATATGTTGTGATTTTTTCTCAGGAGAAGAAACTCAGCTTCTGACAAACCACAAGAGGAAAAGTGAAACCACTTATTGCATATTCCTTCACATCCTATTAGTCGTTTATCGGCCTTTTTGTAACGACATTTACCACATTCAGATATATATTTAGATAGAAGAAACCATAGTCCGGCCCTGACCAAATAAAAACTTGGGCGATAAGATTTTTACCGTACATTTTCTAGATGTTCGCTTTATAAATGTCACCAGATAAAATATTAGTAAATTCAACGGAATAATATGTATATAATTTTGATCACTTCCTTCAAATCACTACTTTTTCAAACAAATCAATAACGACTGAAAAAATTGATCTACATATATCAAAACTGAAATTTCAGCTAATCAGATACTACCGAAAAACCAATAAAATATACGCAGCACAAAAATACAGGTTCATTCAGGTTCAATATATTTAGATTTTCCTAATAGAAGTACGTAGCTGTACCTCAATGGCATCTGATATACAAAAAAGTAAACAATTTGGAGTGGGGATATACTCTCTATGGCAAACCAATGAGGTCAGTAGTGTTGTTTGTTGTTGTGATCTTTAAATTTATTTTAAAATAAAAGCGCTGCAAATCTCTTTTGCGTTTAATCACAGAATTTCGTGAACTGAAGTTTTTTTAGTGCAATATTGTGAAATCACCAGTTTGCATTGTCATTCCATTACAGTACACCAAATTTCAGCGACGTGCAATTAATAGTTATTTATGCAAAAAATACAAAACGTAAGTGTGTAGACACTTTTTGTACAAGTTACATGCAATATTTTTTCTACGTTAATGTAAAAACCAAAAAATGTTTTATTTAGATGACACAAATCTAGGAAAATATGACGTCGATTTGAACGTTTATGTTTGTCATGATCACAAAACGCTGTAGTAGAATGACAGATGAATGTAATAAACATTTTTTATACGATTGCGTTGCAAAAGAGAGTTTTAGACACGGAAAACACGCTCTGAAAACGGTATTTTGCACACGCCGTGTGCTAAACATTTTGCACACGGTTATGTCATCTTTGCACAAGCCTCTCCAGATTGTGATTTTTGTTTGATGTTGTCATCCAAATTATGCCGGCCACAATTTTAGTCAATTCTGGCTCAAATCTGCTTGCCCTCAAACGCCATGGAGGGTGGAAATCCAGTACAGTTGCCGAAGCCTACATTGATGACTGTTTGAGAAATAAAATGGAAGTTTCGAAAAAGATAGAGTCTTCAGTGTCTTCTGCTGCCACAGAACTAGAATAACGATCGTCTACTGGAATACAACAAGAAAACAACGACCGCACGCTGCAAAACTGCAAAAACACGACACCAAAAATATTTTCTATTACCGAAAACAAGGTGCACAGAAATACTGCTTTTCGCAGCGTAACCTTGAAGGAATGTTCAAATGTTACCATAAATATTAAATATTAGTTTCTTTTGTTAATGCGTTAGCAATTTTCTTAATAAAAACGAATTAAATTAAAAGTTATATTTAATTTATTTTGTTAATGCGTTGGCAATTTTAGTAATAAAAACGATTTAAATTAAAATTTGATTTTTGTGGTCTCTGTTTGCAGTCGTATAAAAACTATCGTAAAAAAACTCGTTTGAAAACCTCTTTGCACACTCGCTCGACTTGTGTGCAAATATGTCTCGCTCGTGTGCAAAGAGTCGTTTTCAAACCTTGTTGTTTAATATACTATTATTGCACTAGTGCAATAAAGAACCACTTTTTCCAATAAATATAGTTCAATAAAGTTTTGTTTTTTGCATGAACGTAGAAAAATATTTTTAAATAGTTTTCAGAATGTGTATATTTTTTGGATTACCATATTTGTACATGTATGTTGAACATTCTCAATTTTTTTTTTCGATTAAGTTATGATTCATTAGTGCCTATAACGCGTTTTGCAGTTACATTAGTTAAAATTTAACTGTATAATATATAAAATGTATTCAAAATAATGAAAAATGTATGAATACAACATAGTATAAAAAGTATATTCGAAAGTTTAGTTAACAGTTCAAAAATTCGTAAGTGGTAAAAGTATGACTGCAGACGCATGCCTTTACTAGAAAGTTTTAATTTATGAGTAGCTGTGGATCCATTTGCAAATATAAGTTTTTCTGCTCATGCAAGAGCACATTAAACAATTTGAAACTTTTCTAATTGTAAGGAAACTTTTAATGGCTGTAAGACGTAGCGGCATTTAACTGAATAACTCACTTTGGTAAGTATAAGTGACAAGGAGTACTTACTGTAAACTAATCTTTAATGTTGACAAAATAACTTACTTTAGAGGGCCTTATACCAAGTAGAAGAAACATATGTACAATGTGAGTTTCTTATAAAAAAACATTTGTTATAAGGTATCGATAATATTGTGTCAGACTAAATGACACATAATAAAACAAATATAAAAGAAACGGTAGGATAGAGGGCAAATATTCGAATAAAGTAGGTCAATGCAATTTAGACAGATTATTAACACATTTAACATTTGCGTTTCAAAATTCTTTTTTTCAAATAATTTTAGTTTATGTACATATTAATACTTTTTATATTTAGATATATATTTAAAGAGGAGAAATAGGTCAGATATCATCAATTGTGACTGATTGTAAAATCATATACAGTGTGTTTCAGTGTCACACTCCTATAATATTGTAAGGAGCAGGGCGAATTTGATGATTATTTTTTTGTAGATGAAGGCCCTTCAGGTGAAGCCCTTCAACCTACCACAACGTCTAATTTATCACTATCACTTTGTGATTTTTTTTTGGCGCTTTTATTTGGAAATTCATTAGCGATTTTTTATCAAAAATCTAACAACGTTGCCTTGTTCAGTGCTAAATATACCAAGTTTCCTAAAATTATGCTGAAAAGTAATTCTTATATAGCTTTTTCAATGTTACGAGATGGACGAGAAGAACATTTTTAGTATAAAGTCCAGAAGGCGTTGGAAATAAAAATAAAAAGTTAGATGTGAAGTGTAAATGCAAAATAACAAGAAAGTTTTTTGATTTTTTATGTTATTGAAAACAATATATTGTTATTTATTTTCTTGTATTATTAGCATCTTATTTTTTAGTTGGAGGACAATAACAAATACACTGAAAAAAAATCCACTAGTAGTAGATAAAAATACATTTACCCCAGCATAAAACAGGACAAATAAATAATTCAATTCTACCAGCTAAATCAAGTTCTTAAAACCAGTCACTAATCACGGGTGAACAGGTCATCTAAGTGGCTACAACCAGTTACTACAATTTCTTAATTTCTTGCTGGAGTATCTGAACTGTATTAATATAGTTATTAAATCTTTTAACTAAATGTTTCTCTGATACATTAAGAATAAGTGAACTGTACATTCAATGTTAGTTGACTGTAATGCAGTAATAATTGAACATACTGTATTGCTACAGTAATATACTTTTTAACTTATGTGGTAGCTGTATTTTAGACAATACAAGTACAAATTTTGTACTTACCTCAAAGTGCATACTATACGATAATTAGGCCACACTTCCCAAAAGTAAGCATATTATATAATGTATATAATGAGAAATAGAGGTAAGGTATCATTGAACATTTTAATATATATATCACATGCCCAAATGGCAATTTTTACTAGCTACTTTTTTTTGAACGAACATGGACACTTTTTTCTGATAACATGAATCTACTACATTGTAGTTCAGAATCCACAAATTTCTTTCAACATTTTTTTTGCACGTACTTATTTATACAAATCACATATAAAGACATATATACAAACTAACAAATTTAATATATGTTTTATAATCACAACTTAACTTGTTATAATTATATATATATGTGAATATAAGTTATGTGTTTGTTTTATTTTATATGATTTTAATTTTCATTGGGCGCCAATGTTTTATTTTGTTTTGTTTTGTTATTTACTTCGCGTAAAATTGTATTTATGTTAAATTTGATGTGTCACTTCTATATGTTTGATTTATTAAGAATATAATTTTTGAAAAATTTAACTTTTGATTTTATTAAAGATAATATTGTTTTACCTGATACTTCTATATCCTGGCTCTGATTTTATTCTTTACCTCAGGAGTGAATTCCAGCAGAGTAACTAACACCTTTTTTCTTTATCTATAATGTTCTTATATCTGCTACCACTCAGTATACATAAAATTATACATGGAACTGTACATTTATTTTTATTCATGCACAAAATTGAAAAATTCTCAAATAAGAAATAGTTTCAATAAACAATAAATATTAATGAATATTTCCTAACAATTATTCTTAATATTTAAACAAGAAATTTTATTTTTACTTTCAGTTACAGACCTGCATATTTCATTTACTTTTATATTTCTCCTAATGCTATTTTAATTTCTGCAACTAGAAATATAAATGTGTAGTGAAAATTGCCTATATTTTATCATAAGTCATATATGTTCTATCAAATTAAAACGGCCGTCTCAGCCGACGGTATTATTTCGTGAAACAGTTAATAATTGAATTTTTAAAGTTTTCACATGGTTCAAATTTTTATAGACGTAAGTCTTTATATGTTATATTTTACTTTTATCATCAGAGAAGTTGAATATTGGTTATTACGCAAGCTAGCTAGCTAAATTTTTGTTTGTGTACACATGAATTTTCTTACTCTCTGTAGACGATGCTTCGAATTTGATTTCCTCTCTCTGGAAGTCCCAGTGCTGTTGATACCCTGGACTGGATATGATGTTCAAATTATGGAAGTTCTACCTGGTGATACTTTTTGTATAATTTTCGAGGTTATTTTCCACTGGAGACCTATGCCTTGAACCTTCTGCAAGCCCCAGCTCTAGCTATGGAGATAATTTCCACCAAACTTCTTGAATTTTGTCTTTGTATATGTTAAATTTGAGTTACTTTTCTTTTAATAATTATGTGAAACTAGTGAGTATGAAATTATACTGTTTAACTATTTTTTTTCTATTTAAAACAATTTCTTCTCTGCCCAAACTTTGTACATCTTTTCGTTTTCACCGTTTCTTCGTAACTAAGTAAATAAACTTTTGTTTCCATGTAATTTTACTTTCTTGATTCCTATCAGTTTTTACTAAGGTCAATACACATGTTTCACTTTATATTTAAATTATTCTTTTCGTAGCACTTTGCACTTCACTAATTGTATTTTTAAGTTTATAAACTAAATTTACAAATCTATAACAATTTTTATTCATTTTTATTGTCAAATATTCCTTAATTTGTTTTTTTTTCTAGAGTCCTGTCAGATATGTTGCTTTTTGTATTGCATAGCCATCTTAATATTTGACATTTCATAACTAAATTCAATAACAATCCAGGTAGTTGCAAGAAATGAATAAACGTTTGTCCATTTGGATATAGAAGTTTTAAATATTATATGTAAAGAAAGAAATCGAGATATTATTAATATGAAATTATTGTTAAAATAATGTTTTAAATAGAAAATATATTACACAATTTCAAACAGCATACTTGTAGATGTACCAATTTGATATATGAGAAATTGTAAAAATATACATTTCACAAATAAATAAAACTGTTCTTAATGTATTCTTTGTAATTATATAGGTAGCTGCAGTAGATTATAAATTTAATACAGGACAGTGTATCAAAATATTAGCTCTACAGTACAGAGAAAGGCGAGGCTAGCGTTATGTTCAATCTAGTCAAATTTCTGTAAAGTACAATATTGGCATAAAGGCAAATGAGTTAAATCTGAAGGCAAATAGAATTACGATACAAAATGACTATAGATAATCATTGTTCATAGTTCAGAGCCAATTGAAACAGCCACAAACTAGCAGCTTTATTCAAGTCCTTATACTCTATAAATCCCACATATACCGTACAGCTCAACCTTTGTTCCCTTTGTTCAGTCGATTCCACTAAATACGTTTTCACTTCGCCCAGGGCAAGCGAAAAGTTGCCATATTTAACACTTATTAAATAGATTGCTTTGTTGTTAATTAACTTCTGTTCTCTTTCCGCCTGATAACTCAATTACTAGGAAACAAAGTACTTTACCAATCAGTTTACAATGTGACGGTACTTAATGTAGAAGTGATAAGCCACACTTCACTGTCACTTTTGTCATTGTCGATATTTAATTTCAAATAATTTTAATTTATATAATAATTTTTATAATTAGATATTTAACTCAACTTAAAGGAGGCCACCTGAAGAAGCAATTCTAAAAATGCAGAAATAGGTCAGATCTCATCTATTGTGGTTGAATTTTTCGAGTTTCCACTTTCAAAAGTGAAGTTAGATATTTATAGAGTGTTTTCACTAAAGCAGGTTAGTAAATTTAGATAGATTAATTTCTTTAGATAATTATTGAATAGAGCTTTATCTGTTCATTAGCATACCTAGATCTTTAGTATCAGATAGCATACATATGACTTCATTGATAGCAATTGTAGGAGATTTGATTTATATTAGCTTAAAATACCTTTCTAATACAGTATTAAATTTGTTTGCTGACTATTATTTCTAAAAACTCTTCGCAATGCTAGTTTCTTGTTTACTTCATCTTAGATATGGTTACCTAAAACCAAATCCCTAAACAGAGCAAGTTTCTTAAAAACTTTCATCCAATACCATGACAGTATTTTTGAGATATGATAACGTTGTTGGTATTTAATTTAATTTTCGCCATCCAACTCAGTATATTTGAATTTTCAGTCGGCTTAATAATTTCTGTGTGGATATATGTCGTTAGACTGTGCTATTACAACATTAACAACAGTTTAGATGCTTTTACCTTACAAATTATAACTTTATGACTAACTTCCAGAATGAGCAAGTTATTTTTACTAGGACAGCCCATGTAGGTACGAGAAGCAACATATTTTACACATCTAAAAAAATTACAAAGTCACCGAGTGCATATGCAGGAGCACAATTAGCATTACCCCTAGATATAGGTATGTATACTTGAAATATGATACATAACACGACAGATACCATGTATTTTTATAATATAAGCCAATGATTCCCAAAATGATCTATATCGACCCACACGGATCGACTCCGAACTGTAAGGAGTCCATGTCACGGAAAACAAAAATTGGGAGTGCATGAGTCGCAAATAGGGGTCCACGAGAATGGATTCTATTTAAGCAGGTCGTGGCCAACTAAAACTTTTTAGAAACATAAATGCTTATGAAACATGATGATCTGGAGCTAGGTTTTGGTTTTCTGAACACGCCCATATATTGATTTCGGCTCTTCCTGTTGCTATTACGGCTGTTACAGTCGGACCCGTTCCTGGGATAATGGTGTCTTCCGAGACGTCCTGTAGCTTCTCTGTAATTAGTTGCATCTCATGTCGTCGTCTTCGGTGGTGACTCCGTTGAAGCTTCGCCACGCCTGACTTTAATTCTGTTTCTGGCAGCTACCAGTTGCCTAGGTCACGACATAACAGCCTGGAAAATAACTATATATAAAAAAACTTACAATTTGTTAAATAGCAGGAAACGCGGTATGCGGTCTCAGTCTAGGCGCACCGCCGACCATGCTAATTTCGTTTTCATCTAGTAAAGAATCTTCTAATGATTTTAGATGTACACGTATGCACTGGTACATCGGTATTAATTTGTAATAAAAAACCAATAATGAATGATAAACTGCAACACTGTCCTCAATTGACCTATTCAATGCGTTCGGAATCTGACGGTAGCTTCCATCTTAGTCTTCTTCTACTAGTTCTAATTAGCATGTTACAATTACACAGAGTTAGTACAAATAATTATCTTATTGCATTTCTCTGTTGAACTTCGGTGCAATTTGGGCCAATGGCATGCCACAGAAGCGTCAGCGGAGGCAAATCTCAAACTGTAACGGCCTCGACTTTCCGGCTGTCAGTAGTAAACTAAGCGGAGAGTAATTCAGAAAGCCAAGGGGCCACGGGAGAAGAATATCTTAATTGTGAAATTGTTGAATAAAGTAATTGCTTACGGATTGCGGAGATTTATTTATACGATCGTCTTTTATTCCGGAACAACGGAAGGAGGTCCGCACGCCATCCCGAAACACTGAGATATATGGCTCGTGAGGGAGATAAGTGAGATATCCGTCAGGCGTTTGTGTATCTTTCTCTATCTGCCGGCGGATTTAATTATATATACAAAGTAACAAGTTAGTTCGCGTTGAAATTTGCCCTAATTGAAGGAAAAAGTCTTTAACCGAAATTTAACTAATTGATTTTTCTTTGTTCCCGCTTTAGAAGCAGATTGTTGTCAGGGAAAGCATTTCCTTGTTTTCTCAGTACCTTATTGCTTCCCATAAACTGGAGGGACGGTAATAACTCACGAAAGCCCGTTCCGAATTAAATTTTAACAAATAAGTGCTTATTCGTCTCTTAAATAAAACAATCATAGTTGCTCGATATTCTAAAAACTATTTCAGCATTCAAGTTGAAATATTCAGTTGTTATGTTTTCTAGCGCAAGTGCTCCAAAACCACTGGTAGAACAGTATTCTGTAACAAGGTCAAAATGAAAAAATTCGATACGAGTAGGAGATCCACCACACAACCACAAGTATCGAATTTTCTTTGTAACCGAGTAACAGACTATATTTTCTCCACGACCAAAATGTATGAATCAAATCAAACAAACAAAATAAGTTATTTATTGAGACATTTGTATTAATATTAATATTTATAGTGTTGGTGCAATTACTAGAATTAAAAACTAGTGCACTGGAAAAATTTTCTGTAATATTTTTAAAATCAGATTCATTTGTAGAGGCAGACTTAACAGTCGTGTAGCAGGAAGAATTGGAGGTTGAGGGGACTGTTACTAACGAATTAGACTCAGTAATTGAAGAAACTAATTGATTTGCTACATTTCTTAAATTTTGTAGATAGTTTTCAATGTATCCTTCTGATACTTCAGAAGACTTCCATCCTCCTTGCATGCATTTACTAACGTAGTCGCTGAGGTACGGCGGAAACAGTGGCCAGTTCAGAGATGTGGCAATTTGTTTATTTATTTATTTATTGCCCGTTTTATTTATCAGAAGCGACATTATAAGGTATCAAAGCCCAGTCCTATTATATCCCAGCAGACACGGACTGTTCGCCCATTTATGGTTATATATACAGTGACCAACCGTAAAATAAAGGTACTTTAATGGTATGCCAGAAATGTATCACAAGCGAAATGTCCCACCGGTCAGCAGCCGGCAGACAGTTAGCCGCCAATTTGCTTATATGGACCATCAAAGAGCCAATGCTGATGCCATTGACTGACCATTAGTAATATGTATAATGGCATAGGTACATTAATGGCTCACCAGCTAATGACCAGTAGACTATATTTGCAAAGTTAATTCAGAAATTACCAATAAATATTGTCATTTGCTTTAAATATTTGAAAATACGTCTTGTATTCATCACAACAGTCAGGAGATTGGTGGTTTCGAACTAGAAATATTTCGACCAGTTAATTTGCGAAATATATATATTGTAATATTTTATTATGTGTGTTATTTAATTAAGTTTTTTTTTATTATTTATTTTTAATTTAAATAGTTTATTAAGTTTTTTAATGTCAAATTTTAATATTAATTTTGTTGAGCGCCTTGACACTTTTTATGTATTATGTTTATGAGTGTATGTTGTGTGTAAAGTGTAATTTGTTCAATACAAACCTTTTACTTAATTTTTTTTCTCTTTATCTTATCTTATTCATATAATTTTTTTTATCCCTTGCTAGATACAGTTTCACAAAATCAACACAGCAAAAAGAAACTTAACTCAGGAGTCGATTCAAATAGTTTGCAGGGTTTTTATTTTTATAGCAGATAGTAACACAATTGAAAGATTAATGATTTTTGGTTTTTAAATTAATTTGATCGATAAAGAATATTTTCTTATTTCTACTACTCCTATGTTGATAATTTTTAACAAACCACTATAAATTAGAACTTTGTTATTGAATTTTTTAAAAAATTTTTGGAATTATGCTAATAGATATTCTCTAATTTGTAATGTAGTTGCATACCTACAGAGAGTATTTATTTTATATGATAATACAGATTCTTACTATATTACTAAAATAATGGCGATATACGTGACAGATATAATAGTTCTTGTTCGAATTTGTGAATATTGTTGCTATTTTTGCTTTTATTAGACTTATTTGGTACAGGTAAGTCTTGTGAGTTATTCTTAATACTTTGCAAAGATTGAGAGAAATGAAATCTATTTTATTTTTACTATAGCTATAGAAATTTTTATAGTGCACTTTATTTTAAAGGTACCTGAGGTTGGAAACTTTTTAATTTTCCTTTCTGGAAACTGGAAACTGTTCTGTAGTGTTCTTTGGAACTGCAAATTTCCCTGGGGATGGTTGATATTTTCCTGTAGTGGCAAAATAACTTTCCTGGAGGATGTATACTAGTAAATTTCGCTGGTGAGTAGATATTTTTCTTAATTTATACTTGTTTGTTCTAATATAATTTGTAAATTTTCGGGAGCTATCTTGCGATGCTGCACCTTGTTCAAAACCCAAGCCGTAACTATCAACAACTTCATTGTTTTTCATCCTTTCTGTAGATTGCCATGTTAAAGGTCCTTTCACATGTATTAGCACAGTCTTTGGATGTCTCTTTAATGCACTTAATCACTACTTATAACTAATACATTTTATAAATGTCCTTTTGTTTTTGTTATACAATTTTAATTAACTTATTAATGAAAATACCCTTTATTTGGTGTTTTTGGTTATTTTCAAGAGATTCTTGCAAAGTCACCTTTAGTCTTGATAGATCGGAAGTTAATTTTATAATTTGACATTTAAATATATTTTTCATGATATGGTTTATCTTGAATCGATATAGACATTTGCCTTTCATTCATTATAAGTTGTTCTGGGTTTAAATTCCTTTTTCTTTATGTACTGAGTGATAACAATTGTCAACGTCATGCAATTTTATGAAATTTAATTTTTACTTGGGAGTGAGGCTCTCTTCACCATTGTTTATGGTGTGATTTACTTTGTAACCTGTGACTGTCAAAATTTAAATTGTAACTGTGGTACTCAAAATGTAATATGATTTTGAAAATTTATAGTAAATGATATTGGTTTTATAAGCTATCTAAAAACAGTAAATTTAATGTAAATAGTTTAAATAACGAAATAAATAAATAGAAGTTGGTGTGACCTTATTTTACATTTTTTGTTTTTATTTACTACTACATATATATTCATTATTTGTAATTAATATTGTTATTACCAGCAGTTTTTTTACCCAATTTTATTATAGTTTCCGCAAATATAAGTACATTTTCTAGATTTATATATTTGTTCGAGTCACCAGAAATTCAAATAGGTGTTGCTACAAGTATAAACATGCAAATTTGTGAAATACGTGTAATTTTTAAAAATAATACAACAAATTATAATTACATATTGTTTAAATTACCAAAAAACACTAGATGTGTGAAATAAATTGTTATGATAGTTTAAATTCTTCGAGCTAATAAATTACGAATATATAGTATTATTCGTATTACGTAAAATTTTTAAAATAAACATCTTGAGGTTTATTATTAATAATTTAACAAGCGTATAAAAACTTTGAAGACTATAAATAAAACAGAGATGTTCCCACCTGGAACTATGACATTTAATAAAATACAATTTATATAAACATTTTATTTTATTAACAAAAAAATGGCATAAAGCTATGGCGAGTGTATATTTATATTTAAAATTGAACATACTCAATTATTTCCTACTTATAAACAAAAGTAACTTGGTTGAACAATTCCTGGGCTGGTTGCCCTGTTGTTGCTTTAGGTTTTTTGACTGGTCAAGAGACATATGTTCGCTTCTTCAGAAGCAATTCTGCAATTGAATTAAGTCTTCTAATCGAAAGTATACAATGTGCATTGGTTCATGACATTTCAGTGCATTGTTTGAGGTCGATCGCAAACAAATTTACGAATGAAATCCATAATAATAATAACAATAATAATCTTTATTTTGCAGTCAGACATTACACATTGAATGTATTGCAATAGTCAGAATAAACTTAAAAACTAAAGAAACTGTTAAAAAAAACTACACATAAAAAACATACAAAAAAATAGTCATTTAGTACAACAAAGAAATTCAGAGAGTGTATAATAATAATAACAATAATAATTTTATTTTCCCATAGATAAAAAAAACATTTATATAGGAACAGTCACAGTTGACAACTACAAACTAACACGTAATACGGTAATATTCCTCTAAAGAATAAAAGCTGTTACCTAACAAAAAACTTTTGAGCTTAAGCTTGAAATCCACGAAGCACGTAGATATTATATAGGAGTTGGTGAGATAGATTTTCCTCCTTGTCTGATGCTACCAAAATAATTCTCAAGACTGCATTCAAATTTCCACATTTTTCTGTGATGGTTCTGAAAGAATTCATTCTTATATACAGATAGCTATTTCAAAATAAACGTTAAATATTTTTACCTGCCACATCGTCAGAAAATATTGTAAGATAAGCATTTGAGGTAGTAGTTTTCTTTTCTGATCTTTGACCATTTTTTGTGAAAAATGCTAAGCACATATTCGAAAATTATATCCAAAAGATCTCTCTTACATTTAACCGTCCACTCCTTCGCTCTAAAAATAATAATCTTATGTTAATAATTTTTACATGAATTTCAATCGTAAAATGCAATAAATTTTACAAACACAAAAAATAAGAAAGGAATACTGTTTACAAATTGCAATAAGTATGTAATGATGGTTGAAAATAATATTCCTCCCTTACAAATTTTATGCACTACCACAAAAAACAATACACGGAAAATAATAAGGAATATTTTATGTTCTTAATTTATTTTAATTAATTATAATTCTATAATCATCGCAAAATTACCTTCTGTTGTATTTTGGGAATCTAAAAAAATCATGTGTATAATTTCCAGCATTGTTCTTGCAACTTCCTACTACACAATAAACTCCTACTATATTGCACTTTTTTGTACCTTGGTCCGGTTCTTCTGATGCATTCATAATTATTTTTTAAAAAATATAACAAAATAGTAAAATTTAAAACCAGGACTGGAACGCAACTACTCAAATAGGTTAGAACTAAAAATGTCACAAAACGAAAAGATACACAAGCGGTTATACTACGAAACGTAAACCAAAACGAGTGCGTAAATATACTCACGTCAAGAATTCAGACGTCTTACGTCACGGCTGACGTTACACATTTGTTTTTATTGACAACGTAATTTTCAATATTTGATCGCGTTAAAAACAATCATTTTTTGCAATTTAGTGCAATATATAATGCAAACTTTTAGTGTAGTGTATAGTTTTATTAAATATTGTTGCAGTTTCTTAAATATTTTGATGAAAATATAATGAATTATTCATTTTTTCATATGACGTAAGTCGTTTGAATTCTTGTCGCTAGTATAGTAATGAATGAATTCTGAAAATGGCTTAGCGGGAAAGTGCAGCTGTCCTTACTGGTCTTTCTATACTGTGACAGTGCCAACATAAATTAGGAATCTATTATTCCCTTGCCAGTGCCCGTGGTTCTAATTGGCAAAACCGTTATGTCAGTTATGTGTTCTGGGATTGCCAAAACCCAAATCTTGTAGATATGTTACCAAAATTCGATTACACAGTATCAGTGAGATATAAGTAGCGCCACCTGTCGGCTATGAATATACATATAATTAACTGAATCGTTTCGTTATTTTTATAAAAATTATCTGAGAGTAACTATAGATTTAAAGAAACTAAATTATGTTTAATACATTACATAAAACAAGTTTGTATACCATATGATAAAATACCATAAAATAAATGGCCGAGCAATCATTGGCCATTTTTGGGACTTATGTGGTTTTTTAGTTTTTGTATTAGGAATTGCAGTTAGCATTGCGATTCCCAAATCTTTAATGTCGGAAATTTTAATATTATAAAGCTCATTCTTGCGAAAAGCCCCCAAAACACTAATGACAAAGGCGATATAAAAATAAAAACTACATTTTATTAAAATTGCTATTTAAACTATGATATTACCTTTGTAGCTAAAAATATCTGGACCATTTTCTAATAATTGCTTAACATTTTCTTGTGCAAAAATTTTCAGTCACACGTACTTTTCAAACGAACGTATTAACAAAGTTTTTAATTTTTTGTATCTTGAAAATATCGACATCGTGTTTTCACTTTTATCGGTGCTTCTAAGATTGAATATTTTTCCATAGAGTCGAGGATTTCCATTTATTTTAATAAATCACTAAAAAATGAAATTAAAACATTTTCGAAAAAGGAGTCCGTTTTCTTTTCTTGTTGCCAATCCCTTAACAGTGCATAATATTTTTCATATTCATGTTTCGATTTTTACGGCAGTAAATTCTCGCTTTTATTAATCGCCTAATTTGTAATTTCAGGTGGAGTATTATCGAATTCTATATCTGATTCACTCGATGTTTCACTCATTATTGTATTCAAATTAAAACTTGTCTGAAAATAATAATTACTACGGCGCCGCCATTTACATTTGACACTGACAGTTTTGAAATCTATGGCAATCTAGCCTACGTTATAATATTGTACAATGAACTATAGAGCTGATTGTTGACAAGCTATTATCTTGGAAATGGTCAATTTCTAAGACTGATGACCTGCATTTTCCTCAAAGACGATGAAGGTTTCAAATTTTTTAATAAATAACGTGATAATGTTAAGTCCAAAAACGTTACGCTCACATTTATGTCATAAATATGACGGATGTGACACCTGCTATGGGATACGTCGAAATAGACAACAGATTACACAGACCCACAAAAAAAAATTCATACACAAGATAGTGACATATGTATTCCCATGTACTTTTCGACGCTGAATTCGATCCCGAGCTCAGAATTGGGCCTACACGTCTGGAATTGGCCCCAGGGGCCGAAAATGGCCTGAAATGCAGTTCCCGGGATAAGGCATAGTCGACGCTGAATTTTGGAGCTAAAACCGGATTTGCGCTCGAAAAGTTTATGACCAACTGAAATTCCGGGTTTGGGTCCGGGAAAATGATCCCTTGGGGCGGGAAAATCATGTTTTGGACGTCCCGGTCGCGACTGTGGTATATTCGTGTGTTTTTCAATTCTGGACCTGAGACTGGGTGTGAAAAGTTTTTGGTCAGCTGAAATTCCCAGTTTGGGTTCGGGAAAATGGCCCATTGGGGCCGGAAAATCATATTTCGGAAGTACCAGTCGCAAAAGTGGAATTTTCATGTATTTTACAATCCTGGTCCGTAGAGTATGCTCAAAAAGTTTTTGGACAGCTGAAATTCCCAGTTTGGGTCCGGGAAAGTGGCCCATTGGGGTCGGAAAATCATATTTCGAACATACCAGTCGCTTCTTGTGTATGAACTTTTTCTTTTTGTGAGGCTGTGTTATGATTTATCATATTCAAGGACATATGTTCCCAAATTTCTAGGTTGATACAGTCAAACACAGTGTACCTAATTATTATAAAAAAATCACTTTTTAAATTCTAACTTTGACACCCTGTATCTTTGTTATTAAGGCATATTGGTGGTATTTTGAAGTAAAAAATCTAGTATGTCTCCATAGGCCATTACTTACGCTCTACCCTGTATACTGTTCATATATTGTTTGTTCGTAAACACCCTGTATCTTTCGTTTTACTTTTCTTTCAAAATGTACCTGAAATGTCACCTGAAAAAATACCACTTCTTACGAATTATGGAGTAGTATTTACAATTTTAATACTTCTAAATTATTTGAACGAATAAAACTAAAATGTAATGGTGAATAACAAATTACCCTAATATTTTATCTTAAAGCGTAATTTGAATATCAAACGGAGATAAGATTAGCGGAATATCTAACTAATTTATGCAGTTACTTAGCTAGCATAATAACTTTCAAACTAAATGAGTACAAAAATTGTATACTGTACTGTCATATATGTGTTTATTTTGAATAATGTACCTACTTTCCACTGAAAGAATGAAAAGAACTTATTATCTTTTTTGTCTAAGTTTTTATCAGATACCATTTCTTATAAGAATGGGAACGGAAGCAAGAACTGTACTGTTCTGTTTCGAATGCGATATTATAATCAAGTGATTAATAAAGTTGTGGAGAGTTTACTAATTATTTTATTTTATACCTACCACTCGAAAATACCTTGCAGTGGCGACGAGGAAAATTAAGTGGAAAGTCAAAAGTCAGTATTTTTGCGGACGATTAAAATGGCTGAAGGTCTATCATATTATGGACAAGTGCGAGAGTTTAACGCCCAAAATAGTGACTGGGTTATTTATAGGCGTAGGCTGGACAATTACTTCTTGGTGAATGCTATCCAAGATGATGGCAAAAAGAGGGCTATATTGCTCAACTTCTTAGATGAAGAAGCATACAAATTAATGTACAACTTGTGTCTTCCCAAAATTCCTGAAGATAAATCCTACAAGGAGCTCACGGGCTTGTTTGATAAGCATTTTAAAGTTGCCGAATCTCCGTTTGTGGCACGTGCAAAGTTTTTCAGTGCACAGAAAAACTCTCACGAAAGTGCAAATGAGTGGGCCGCGAGACTCAGAGGTTTAGGTGTTAATTGTGAATTCAGGGAAGAAGTATTAGACATGATGTTACGTGACCGTTTTGTGATCGGCTTCAGCAAGGGCCAAATCCAGGCCAAATTGTTTAAAGAAAAAATCACGTGTAAGTTTGCTGACGTCATAGAAGTAGCAGTTGCAGAAATGGCGGCTAGTGAGATTTCCGGTGTCAACGAGGTCGTCGTGAAGAGGGAGCCAGCAGTGCATCACGTCACTTCCACTTCCTCCAACGTCACATCCCGAAGTCAACATCTGGCATCTACTTCATCGGCGCAGAAGTCGCGGGAAAAATGTGCTTGTTGTGGTCGAAATAATCATTCAACCAAAAAGTGTCGTTTTCGTGACTATGTGTGCAATCTATGCAAAATAAAAGGGCATCTAGCACCTGTGTGTCCAAAGAAGAAGGAGCTAAAAATAGGTAACAGTTCTAAACAAAGAAATGTTCAAAATTTTATTGAAAGTCAAGATATTTTTACTGTATTGGAAACAAAACAAATTAATGTTTTAGTTGATAATCCATTTTTAATTCAAATTAAAATTGACAATGTTAATTATAAGTTTCAGTTAGATACGGGGGCAGGTATATCTGCCATATCCGAAAATTTTTTCAAACAACATTTTTCCAAGTATAAACTAGTTTGTCCTAACAAAACTTTAAATGTATACAATGGTGAAATTATGTCAACTATAGGAATGTTTAGAATTAAAATTAGTTATAACAATGTTTCAAAATATTTGAATATCTTTGTTATAAAAAACGGAGGTCCTCCAATTCTAGGCAGAGATTTCATGAAATTATTTAATTTTACAATAAACCAAATTAATTTTTCAGCAGAATCTGATGAATTTGATTACTTCATTCGAAAATATAAGACAGTGTTTTCTCCAGGTCTCGGTACATTTAATAAGGGTACAATTTCTTTAAGATTAAAAGATAATACGGTTACTCCCAAATTTGTTAGAGCAAGACCATTACCATTTGGTATTAGGGACAAAGTGGAGGAAGAATTAAATAAATTAGTAGAATTAAATATACTTAAACCGGTAGATTACTCGCCTTGGGCTACGCCAATTGTGCCGGTTATAAAAAATCCGGTGCAGTGCGAGTATGTGGCGATTTCAAAATTACACTAAATCCTGTATTAGAAGTAGACCAGTTCCCATTACCGCGAATTGATGATTTGTTTTCCAAATTACAAGGTGGGGTAACTTTCTCTAAAATAGATTTGTCTCAGGCATACGCGCAGATATGTTTAGATGAAAAATCTAAAGAATTAGTTACAATATCTACTCACAAGGGGCTTTTTCAGTATCAGAGGTTGCCATATGGTGTATCATGTGCACCGGCAAAGTTTCAGAAAATTATGGAATCTTTAGTTCATGATGTTGAAGGTTGTGTTTGTTTTCTTGACGATATACTGATTAGCGGAAAAAATGATATTGAACACAAAGTAAGATTAGAGCAGGTTTTAAACAGGTTACAAAATGCAGGGTTAAAAGTCGAAAAAGAAAAATGTAATTTTTCGCAGAGTAAAGTAAGCTATTTAGGGTATATCATTGATAAGCACGGTTTACATACTTCACCAGACAAAATAATTGCAATAAAAAATGCACCTGTGCCTAAATCGGTCAAAGAGCTTCAATCGGTATTAGGAACAATAAATTATTATGGAAAATTTGTACCTAATCTAGCGACTTTATTACATCCTCTTTACGAACTTTTAAAAAAAAGTAAAAAATGGTCATGGACAAAAAAATGTGATGAAGCATTTAATAATGTTAAAAATATTTTAACTTCAACCCAGGTTTTAACGCATTATAATCCTGATTTTGAAATTAGGCTAACTACAGACGCTAGTCCTTATGGCATCGGATGTGTACTTTCACATATTTTACCTAACGGTCAAGAAAAGCCTATAGCATACGCGTCGCGTACGTTATCCCCAGCGGAAAAAAATTATGCTCAGGTAGAACGAGAAGGACTTAGTATTATATTTGGTTTATGTAAATTCAATCAATATTTGTATGGGAGAAAATTTACGCTTGTTACGGACAATAAACCATTAGTAGCTATTTTCAATCCTAAAAAAGGTATTCCACAATATTCTGCAAACCGATTAAGACGATGGGCAGTGATTTTAGCAAATTATCGTTATGATGTTCAATATATTAAATCAGAAAAAAATACTGCTGATTTTTTGTCACGATTGCCAATTCAGAACGATGAAAATAACGAAATATGGGAGTCGGTAGATGTAGATTATCTAAATTTTTTTGAAGATAATGATATAATATCTACAAATTTCAACACTATAAAGGATTTTACAAAAACAGATAAAGTACTAATTGAAGTGATTAAATTTGTAAATTCGGGTGGCCCAAAAATTGTAAAAGTAATATACAATTTAAACCATATTACATGATTCGTAACCAATTGACTATTGAGCATAACGTATTATTTTGGAATAACCGAGTAATAATACCGGACAGGTTAAAAGATAGGATACTTTCCCAATTACATTTATCACATTTAGGTGTAGTAAAAATGAAAAATATTGCTCGATCCTATTTTTATTGGCCGGGAATTAATAAGGACATTGAAAAATTAACAAAAAGTTGCGAAAATTGCGCTATAAATAAAGCTAGTCCTCCTAAAACAACATTACATAACTGGAAATGGCCTGAAGAAATATTTTCTCGAATTCATATAGATTATATGGGACCTTTTCTTAATAAATACTTTTTTGTTATTATCGATGCGCACTCTAAGTGGATAGAAGTTTTCCCCACTAATACTATAACCACAGATTTCACAATATCTGCTTTGCATAATACTTTTGCAAGGTTTGGTTTGCCAAAAGTTATAGTATCGGACAATGCTCGAAGTTTTACGAGTGGAAATTTTAAAATTTTCTTAGAAAAATATGGAATTGAACATCTTACAATTTCACCATATTTTCCTCAATCAAATGGTGCGGCGGAAAATGCTGTGAAAAGTATCAAAAATGCGCTTAAAAATTGTCTAGGTCATAATAAAAGTTTAGATGTAAATGCAGCACTCTGTAAATTTTTATTTGACTATCGTAACACTAATCATACTACAACAGGAGTTTCTCCGTCAAGATTAATGTTCGGTCGTGAATTAAGAACACGTTTTAGTAGTTTAAAACCCGAAAGTAATATAAAAGTTCAAAATAAAGTTTTGGCGGCACAAAAGAAACAAAAAGAATATTTTGGTGGCAAAAATAGACATTTTAATGTAGGAGATAAAGTAACAGTTAAAGATTATAGGGAAAATAATAAAGTAACTTGGATACCTGGTGTAGTAGAAAAATGCATTGGAAAGTGTACGTATATAGTAAGAATACCAGAATTAAATGTTACCTGGAAACGACATACTAATCAGATGTTAAAAACAAATGTACAAAGTGGTTTGAAAGAACCGAAAATTTCGAATGAGGGTGATTCGTTAGATCTTGCGCGAAACATGGACCACCGTGTAAATACCAACGATATTCAAATACCTTCAACTAGTGGGACGTCAACAGAAACGATTACTAGGCCTAAAAGAAATACTAAACCGCCTGATCGTTTATGTTATGGACTCACTGAATAGTATTGTATATATGTAAATAATTACTTATGTATCTATATGTATTGTTAGTTAATTGTAGTAACATATTTTTTACTCTATTCATTTTTTTTAGTGGCGGAGAATGTCATATATGTGTTTATTTTGAATAATGTACCTACTTTCCACTGAAAGAATGAAAAGAACTTATTATCTTTTTTGTCTAAGTTTTTATCAGATACCATTTCTTATAAGAATGGGAACGGAAGCAAGAACTGTACTGTTCTGTTTCGAATGCGATATTATAATCAAGTGATTAATAAAGTTGTGGAGAGTTTACTAATTATTTTATTTTATACCTACCACTCGAAAATACCTTGCACTGTACTAATGCTGAACATCAGTGGTGTGAGGACTGAAAAAATTGGCTTACAGATTTACATTGCGGCTCAGGCCTATTTGCCTTGTAGCTCACGCAGTCCCCATTCATCATTTGCTTTAAAGCATAAATTCTTCCAAAGATACGTAACGTTATCGACGTTTGTAATCAGGACATAAAATTAGATCAGATTAGAACATAAACATTTATGTCATTGTTAAGGATATCGGGTTGTATCCTGAAATAATTTAAATATACCTCACGTTTGTTTTAAATAAAGTAACTTTCTTTTTTGTCACGATTTTAAACTATATCATATTTACAGATGGTGTATGTAAAATAATATGCCAGAATAGAAAAACTAAGAAAAATCTCAAATGTTAGAAGAGAAATAAAGGACTATTTTGATATATTCGGTTCAGCAAATATTTACCAAATGGGTACTCCAACTAACCTACAGATCTAATGAAGATTAGATTAGATTTACTTCATCTGTCATCTTTAAATAAGATAAGAATACGAGAAGATGTTATTCAGACTTCACTCCTTTTAATAAAAAATAAAACTCTTCTACATAATGTAAACAGACGTTACGAAAAGATAAACAACAGAAATATCTATATAAAATCACTAAAGAGAGAAATCCTAGAAGAAGAGGATATAATGAAGAGATGGAGAACATTTTGAAAAACTACTTAATACAGAGCAGTATATCACCTTGGAAGACACAGAAAATATAGAAAATGAATAGATTAAGAGAAAAGAAAAGAAGCTATCAAAGTGCCGAAAAGAGTAATAGCGGCAGGACATGACGGTATAACAGTAGAAATGATGACATGGATAGAACGGGCTAGAAATGTTACAAACATTATTTAATAAAATCTGGAATGAACAAAATATATCTACCAAAGAACTGGGTGGTCTTATATACAAAAAAGGTGATAGCAGAGAATGTGGCAACTATAGCATTATGCTAAAGCTACACGAAATAATCCTGGAAAAATTACTAAAAAGAATACAGCCCCACAACAAAAATTTCATATCTGGAGATCAGACCATGTTTACTATATGTTTATGCAGTCGCTGAATCCGGGAACCGTTTATCCCCATCATCCCAGAGTTTTGCTATAACCTTAAGAAACTCACCAATATTAAACTCATATAACCCTATAACTCAAACTTTAAACACAAGACCCTAGCTGTTAACTCCCAAACCTACAAACTAATCACCGCATAATCCCTTAACCTTACAATCTCTTAATCAATAAACCCAATAAGCCTTGCTCAGTATTTGAACTTATCTTACGTCACACAATTTGTCAGTTCTCTTTAAACAAAACATATCCTAACTTCTGTTAGGTACGTTTGTTGTAGTTCATCTATTCTATCAAACACCCTTTTAAGGTCTACATGATGTGGAAAATCCGCTCGCGCAACCTCCTCGTTGTGTATATTGGGTAACTCTAATGCCGACGGTTCCATTTCGTTTTTTGGAAAAAATACAACTGTTATTGTTTAAAGAGATATGGAATTGTGGGATTATTGTGTAGGATATGTTTTGTTTAAAGAGCATTGACAAATCATGTAATGCAGATTAAGTTCAAGAACTGAGTAATACGGTTATTGGGTTTATTGGTTATGCGGTTATGACATTAAGATTTATGAGGTTATAAAATTTATGGGGTAGGATATGTTTTGTTTATAAAGTACTGACAAATCGTGCGATGTAAGAAAAGTATTGAATAACACAGTTATTGGCTTTATTGGTTATGGGATTGTGACGTTATGGGTTTATGGAGTTATGGGATTGTAAGGTTATGGGTTTTAGGGGGGTTTAATAGTGCTGAAAAGTCTAAATTATTTTTTTTAAGGTTATGGCAAAATTCTGACGTAATGGAGTTAAACGGGCCCCGGTTTCGGTGACCTCGAAAACATATAGTAAACATGGTCTGACCTTCAGTTCTGAATTTTTTTGTGGGTCTGTGTAACGGAACCGCAACTAGAAGCCCCAGAGTGGACCCATAAAAGGAAAAGGAGTCCAAGATCATACGTTTACAATGAAGCAGTTGATAGAAAAAAGTAAGAACGATAATATACAGGATGGGCCAATAGTGTATGGACGGAACATTGTGGCTATACTGTTATATGTTTTTAAAATCTGCTGTTGGTGGGGGGTGGGGGTAGTAAGAGCTACAAACTGAAAATATTTTTACTGGAATTCCTAGACATATACAGGGTGATTCACATTAAAGGTGCATTTTTTAAATGTAACCCCCTGTATATTATTGCATATTTGGACTCCTCGGTCAATTCTAGTGTGGCGTCATGTACCATACTTGGTACCTAAAACGTACCGTTTGGACGTTATTCGACATTTTGTCAAAAAGTTGATGTCTAGAAACAGCTGAATATCAGAGGTGGGCGGCAACATAGGAGGCTGTGATTGTGGGAAATTATTGACCACCCTCCATACTACCAAGAGCTAGAAAGTCAATTATGAAAACTGTTTGTTATAGCTGATATCGTCGCTCTAATTTTGAAAACTTCAATCACCAGATAACGCATTTCATTACCTTTCACCCGATATAATGTTATCTGTATTTATCTCTAATACTTTTCTTTTAATCCACAATTACTTTTTACTATGATGCATTTATGCAAACCAATTAATTTAAACTAAATTGAAAAATAAATAAATAAATATGATGGCAGCATTTATTCATACGAATTAATAATTAAAGTGGAAAAAGGAAAAAGTGTGTATTGAATAACCAACGACAGCTGAAAATATGAAAATCAGAATTAGAAATGTTCTTACAACTATCACCCCAGAAATGTTAATGAAAGTTCAAGATTCTTTTCGCCGAAGAATTCACATTTGTATTCAACAAGAAGGTCGTCGCTTTGAACATTTACTTTCAAGTTGTGTTGTTATTTACTGTTTATTTATTAAACCACTGTAGTTTTTGTGAAATTTTTTGTAATGTTTGTTCATTTATTTGTGTTACTATTTAATAAATATTTATAATTTGTTTTCCATGGCCAACTTTACTCTCGAGTGCTTGAAAAAACTAAATGTAATATTATGGAGACCAATTGTATTAAACTAAATAAACATAAGCCATTTTTAATAAAAAAATCAGTTTAATTATTATTAATTCTATGAATAAATGCTGTCATCATATTTATTTCTTTATTTATTTTTCAATTTAGTTTAAATTAATTGTTTTGCATAAATCCATCATAGTAAAAAGTAAATGTGGATTAGAAGAAAAGTATTAGAGATAAATACAGATAACTTTATATCGGGTGAAACGTAATGAAATGTGTTATCTGGTGACGTGAAAAAAATATATGGGTTCCATTTAAAAAAATCAAGTTATCCATGATTGAAGTTTTCAAAATTAGAGCGACGATATCAGCCATAACAAACAGAGTTCATAATTGACTTTCTAGGTCTTGGTAGTATGGAGGGTGGTCAATAATTTCCCCCAATCATAGCCTCCTTTGTTGCCGCCCACCTCTGATATTCAGCTGTTTCTAGACATCAACTTTTTGACAAAATATCGAATAACGTCCAAACGGTATGTTTCAGGCACCAAGTATGGTACATGAAGTCACACTAGAATTGACCGAGGAATCCAAATATGTAATAATATATAGGGGATTCCATTTAAAAAAAAATGCAACTTTAATGTGAATCACCCTGTGTATGTCTAGGAATTCCAGTAAAAATATTTTCAGTTTGTAGCTCTTTCTACCCCCCCCCCCCCCTACCAACAGGAGATTTTAAAAATATATATCAGTATAGCCACAATGTTCCGTCCACACACTATTGGCCCACCCTGTATATGTAACATTTATAGACATCGAAAAGGCTTTGGGTAGTATACCGAATATTTGATTTTACCAATATCGAATGTTATAGACTATTTAAAGATTATTTACTAAATGGCTTTGTTCTACCTATGGCGAATAATAAGAAACAAAATGTATGCTTACTTTACTAGTGTAAATCATCTCTATACTGATGGGTTGATGCTTTGTCACACATGAATAGAGAATTTAAGATTGTATGCGTTTACCCTATTTTTGTTTCAAATTACACCCGCATTTGTATCTACCTGCAAATATGTAAAGTAAATGTTTGGTATAAAAGAAATATTTATTAAATATGTCACTTCCAAACTTAAAAAATTGAAATATTATTTAGGAACACAGGATTAAGACTTCAAACACAGAAATACACCGGTTGGTTTTAATCCTACCCCAATTTAAAGAAAAAACTGAACGGCGTGCGCAAAGGTTTATCACAATAAAACAAAAGATATACGCCTGCCATCCGAACAATCGTTAATTTTGCCTATAAAAAAGCATTTCATGCTGCTGATATTCAGGCCATTGCATGCGGATAAAACAAGGTCTATGAGATAATGGTTCTGACACAACGTTTTTTCTGTCTAAACCTACAATTTTATACAACACAAATATTTTTCCTCAAACTGTAGCAATAACCTAATAGTCTGTAGGGACATAGTAAATACAGGGTATCCGAAATAAATGCCTTTAATGTGCTGTATAATAAATTACATTAATGAACAAAACATAACTGACTTAATAGTTTCTTCTTGTCTGATCAACTGTATTAGAGCTATGACAACAAACAGGTTTTCAATATGTGACAACGTCGCACACCTATCACATGAGATGTTACTACATAACAATGACGAGTGCCTCCTAAACAAACTTAGCGTAAATGGTATTTTTAGAGCTTTTCTCACAACACAGTTTGAAATAGTTTTTTCTACGTTCATACAAAAAACAAAACTTTATTGAATTATATTTAGTGGAAATAGTGGTTCTTTATTGCACTAGTGCAATAAAATATTTATTGCATTCATTTGTCATTCTACGACAGCGTTTTGTCATCATGACAAATATAACCGTTCAAGTCGACGTCATATTTTCCTAGACTTAGTGTCATCTAAATAAAACATTTTTTGGTTTTTGCATGAACGTAGAAAAAATATTGTATGCAACTCGTACAAAAAGTGTTTATTGCACTCAACGTGTTGTCTTACTCGGCCTGACGGCCTCGTTGGACAATTTTACGTCGCGTGCAATAAACAGTTACTTTTTGCACTTGTTGCATAAATAACTATTAATTAGTAGCTAATGAGTTGCAATGTTGTCGCGATACTGCTTGCATATTTTGTTGAAATGAGTAAAGAAAGTAAAGATTCAACATTATGGTCTCGATATTCGATGTTGCAAGCTGTGCTTAATATCAAGCAAAATATCGACATCAGCCAGTATTGCAAATTGCGAGCATTTTTGAAAAGGCAGAATGCTGGATATAAACCTAAAAAATCCAATGTTCTCTCAGAAGAAAACATCAGTACCTTCTTAAATAAGGCTCTAGAGGAATATCTTGTTCAAAAGGTAATATTTCTACTATTTAATTCATATCAATTATGTGTTTAATGGTATATTTTGCTTTAAGGTTGCTTTAATTATTAGCATATCTAGCGTCTGCAGATGCGATAAACTCCTAAATATGAAAATGGGTGATCTGGAAATTTTAGAAAAGAGCATAATGATAGTTATTCCAGTAACAAAAGCCTACACTTCCCGAACATTTGCAATTACAAATCGTAATGGATAAAAATAATAAAGCAATACTATGATCTTCACAAGACCATTGGTTCCGATCGTTTTTTTTACAAATAAGGAATGGCAAGATTACAAATCAGTCTTGTGGCCACAATGCTATTGGAGGTTTTCCCAAAAAAATAGCGGCATTTTAGAAAATGCTGACGGGTTTACGGGACATTGTTTTAGACGTACTTCAGCTACATTGCTAGCAAATACAGGTGGAGACATTCTATAGTTAAAAAAAAACGCATGGAAATCCAGCGCCGTAGCCGAAGGGTACGTGGAGAACTCGTTACATGGTCAAGTAAAAATTGCAAATATAAAATCCCATACAGAAAATCCGGGAACGTCGGCCTCTTTGTCAACTTTTAAAACCCAATGCAATGTTAATCAACAACATGGGCTTACATTAACGGTTCACAGTAATGATAATTCAAATGTTACAATTCATATTTACAATAATTCAAATTTTAGTTCTTAATTAATATGTTATAATTTAATAAAATAAATACCAATTGTTGGCTTTAACTTATTATTTTAAAACCAGCTTAAGATGACATTGCCATACTTCGGAAAAGTGACACATGCTTCTAGCCGGAAATAGTTATTTACGTTACAAGGCCGGGAAATGGTATATTAAAGAACAAGTATAGATATAGCCGAGACAGGAATTTTCAGACGAGTACTTTAATGACATTTCACGGCCGTGTATCGTA
Source organism: Monochamus alternatus (assembly GCA_037114965.1). Classification (NCBI taxonomy): domain Eukaryota; kingdom Metazoa; phylum Arthropoda; class Insecta; order Coleoptera; family Cerambycidae; genus Monochamus; species Monochamus alternatus. Next base: position 25,662,196 of record CM073427.1, on the reverse strand, counting down.
CAACGTTTTATTTCATATTGTGTTGTATTAAAAATTAAATTTTAATGTTTTATTTTACATAACCTGCCTGTATGTAGCGTGTTAGCGTGGTTTCGATTCTTGTTTTATCGCATAGCTTTTGATTTAGCTTAGTGATGTAAAAACAAAAATAACAAATTTGACAGTTTTGTCATCCCGTGCGTATTTTGTGATAATTTTCATAAAAAATGGAAGAAATCGAGCTAAAATGTGCTGAAGCAACCAGTAAATTGGGTCCTACGAAGTCTTCTGCTCGTTATGAGAAGAAATACCAGCTCTTCAACGTGTGGAGAAAAACCTAACCTAAAGGTGGAAAACGGCCTGAATGAGAATATCCATTTGGCGTACTTCTTGGATATCTCCAAAAAGATTAATCCTGCGGCAATGTGGGCAAAATATTCGATGCTCAAGTCTATGCTGATGGTAAAAGAAGGAGATCATATTTCAAAATATCGATAACTGGTGGTTTTCTTAAAAAGGCAAGCAGTTGGTCATCAGGCAAACAAATCAAAAGTTGTAACAAGAGAAGAAGTTAATAGATTCATGAAGGAAGCCCCATCAGAAGAGTATCTTTTGATGAAGGTAAACAAGTTTAATCTTTTCATTAGTTTTGAATTAAACTATGTGCATCTTGAATGATATAGGTGCTCAGTGTCAACTAATTACAAAAAATACATTTCTTGGTTTCGTTAGTCGAAATTTCATCAATTTGACAATCAGTTTTAAATCATTCTCTCTATTGTTACAGGTAATCGCAATGACAATGAAGCAACAAACTTTCTGGAAATATTCAGAGAATACGTTAAGCACCAACCTAAAAATATAAAGAAAGATTTTATTTTTTTTTGGGTTATAGAAGAGGAACATGTGTTTCCCAAAGAGCGGGCATACATACCATTGGGGGGCACCAAAAAAAATTGTGGGATATTTGAAGTTGGAACACCCAGAAAAATATATAGAGCATTGTTTCCGCAGAACATCTGCCACTTTTTTGGCGAATGCAGGAGCTGATTTATCAACACTGATGCATGGTGCATGGAAAAGCTCATCTGTTGCGGAACAATACATTGAAGATTCCTTAGAAAACAAAGCAAAAGCAGCAAGGATGATTCAAAATGGACTTTATACAGGTACAAAACTTTATACAGGTTCTTCAGACCAAGCAACAAACTATATCCACCACCACTACCGTGTCTAGTGAAGATTCTGTCCCTAAAGGTATTCCTGCATTCAATCTGCAAGGAAATTCACATTGCACAGTTACTGTTAATTATAATTATAATTAGTTTTTATAGGCTTGATTTTGTAGTTTTAAAGATAAAATCTTTTAAAAATGTGAATATTGTGTTTTTTTTAAAGCAGTCCGGGAAGTAAACATTTTCCGGACTCAGTACTGTAATTAATTATTTTCCGGACTTAAATGAGTCCGGGAAATAACTAAATAAATTACTTTTCCAGCTAGCGTGGAAGTGAAGTAATGAATCATTTCCCTACCATTTTAAAAGTAAGAAATGTCTGGTCTTTTATTGCACTAGTGCAAGAAAAATTTTATTGCATTCATCTGGTATTCTACTACGGCGTTTTGTGGTCATGACTTTTTGCACTTGTTGCATAAGTAACTATTAGTTGCAGTGCTAGAAGTTTTTAATGATGAGCTCATTGAATTGAATGTTGCAGGAATTAAATTTTTACTGTTACTCAAATAGTTTAATATCCAATTTTTATGTTCCATTTCATTGTTTATGCTTATTCAGTTTAATAGAATTGTAGTTCTTTTTTGTCTTTATATCGTACCCTCCCATTTCCAACTGCTACAGAAACAAATTTATTTTTACACTGCTGAGTCTAACTTGTATCACTATATTCTTGACAAAGCTTCTAACCGAGCTACTAACACTATACTATAAGGATATAAATACCGCAAATAAATTCCACGCCAAAAATTAGTGAATAAAACATTTTTCACTTGATGACTCTATGCTATGCTATGCTATGCTATGCTTTCAATCCACAAAGTTCAGAATGAGCTAGTCTTATTCAGTTCGTAGTGACCTACAGGTTACTGCAGTTCTGGTATTAATAGTGAAATTAAAGGTCCAATTATTCTAGCAAGTGATAAATCAGGTTTTAATTGTCATTGTAACAATTTAAGTTACTAACCGGGATTTGCATTTTACAATTAGTTAGGAGCACCGCCACGTTCCAAACGGGTTGCATATCAAGCGGAAGGGACATTTGCAATGTTGAAATTGATGTATCGGATAAAAGGAAGTGTTGGGATTCCGCAAAACGAATAGTGCTCCCGCATTTTTCACTATTATCTCTTAACGGAGTACCTTCTCTAATGAAAATAACTCGCGTCAGTTATTAAATTGGGCATAGAGGATGATATACCTCTTGTATCCATATTTTATCTTGAATATGAGTTATTTCGCAATGGTGGGATGAAGGCTTTGCGAGATAAACGGTGAAAGTTAAAGATGTAAGTTAAAAACATGTGTTGCTTTGGATATAACAGGTTTCAATTATTTATTTTATTAAATATAACGTACTTATCAGAGTTTAAAAACCACTGACGTATACAAATTTTTGGAAAAATACCTATACCTTAATAAATTAAAAGTATCATTTATTTGTAATTCCAAATGTTTAATACACAGCAATGTTTGATATCAAAGGACCATAAACTGTTATCAAATACAAAATTATGGAAAGCTACTAACTATCGATGTGTAAATTGGATCCCAGAAAAAAACTATGTGCGGTAGGGTCATAAACTTTATTTTTTTATTCAAAAACTGTACTACTTACCAAAAAGCAAGAAAAACATTTTAAATTCAACAGTATTCAATATATTGTATTGTTTTTTATAAGTTTAATTTTTTTCTTGGGCCAAATGTTTTGTTTAGTTTTGTTTTATTGTTATTTAATTTTTTCTAGAAGTGTGGTTTTGTTTTTATGATTATTAACTGTACATTAATTTGTTTATCCGCACACAAATTGAAAATTCCACTGAAGGAATATTTCTTGAAAATTCTTATACATTAATCTTAATATTAAACAAGAAATCATATCCTACTTTTTCTAATAACATACCTGTATATTTCAATTTTGTTTAAATTAGTACAATTATCTCTCTAGTCTTATGGAATCAGAAATTTACAAGCGTGTTACTATTTTTGCCTTGTTGTAATTGACCTTTCTAATCGATTACTCGATTAGATCTTTCTACAAGGAAATGGCTACCTGTGAATGCACTTATTGTGTCGTGAACAGTTAATAATATAGTTTTTAAAGTTTAAACTTTCAATATAGTTTAAAATTTATATAGGTGTCCTAATATATTATACTTTACTCATATCATGATAGAAATTGGATATCGGTTATGATTAATGCTAGCTAGCTATTATTTGTTTATGTGCACATAAAATTTTGTCTTACGCTCTCTGTAGACCATGCTGGCTGTAGTATTGACGCCTAGAAGATTGATTTCCTCTCTGCAAACTGTGGAATTTTCAGGATGCACGTTGATAAGCTGGACACTGGATATGATGTCCCAAGACCGGAATTTCTACCTGGTGATGCTCTTGGAATGTTGTTGCAAGTTATCTTCCTTTGAACACCTGTATGGGAACCTTTTGCAGACCGAGTTCTAGCTATGGAGATGATGTCCGCTAATATTCTTGAATTTCATACTTGCACATTGAAGATTTTAGTTATTTATTACGGTAGAACAGTGAGAAACTGGTAAGTACAAAATTATGCTGTTTTAAAGGTTTTTCCCTTTTTTAAACCAAATTTTTTCTCAGCCCAAAATTTAGTACATGCTTCTCGTTTCACAGTTTTCTTAGTAACTAAGTAAATAAATTTTTATTTCTATGCATTTTACCGTCTTGATTGTTAACAATTTTTATTAAGGTCGATACACATGTTTCACTTTGTTTTTAAATTTTTCTTTACGTTGCACTTTGCACTTCACTAATTTTTTTTTAAAGATTACAAACTAAAATTACAAATACTTAACAATCTTCAGTCATCTACATTCTAAAATATTCCTTATTTTGTATTTTTCAGGCTCCTGTCAGATGTGTTGAAGTATTACAAAGAATCTACAGGGTTAACTATGACTTAGTACAAATATTTTAGGAGGGGATAGGGAAAAATAAGAATTAACGGAATAACCCTTCAAAAAAATTCCGAACTTATTTATAAAGCCAAAACAAAATTTTTTTCGATATTATTTTAAATCCTTATTTAACGCCGCCAACGTTAACTTGCTTGTTGGTTGCATACTCTACAAGCATGCAACAGTCGCTCATCAGTCAGTATCGCTGTCATGTCATAATTGAATTACTGTGTTTACGTTGTAATTTTGTGTTCTTCTTCAGTTTTTAGTGCCTTATTTTAATTTTTAAACGTTTTATAGTTATTAAATAAAGACATTCGTGTTGGGTGCAGATACTTTCCCACAATATAGTTCACCGGTTTGGTTTTCTAGGTTATGGGACAAGACTGCCGCGGTTACATTAAAACGTCTATTAGGTACCTATTCCTTTCGATTTTGTTATAATAAATAGGCATTTTATCTAATTGTACCCACGGGAATGTCTTTTATCGGTAGTGAGTGGCTGTAATGAGCGAATATTATGTAGTTCTATCAGTGTATAACGAAATAATGGAAAACGAATGCAAGATACTGGAGCTAAATGGATTAACTGTTACCTATCTATCAGGTATTATTACTAATAAGAATGTTAATTTTCGTTCCTACATTTAGAAATGCTGCAAAAAACGACGATGGTAGTAGATATTGTTGACAGATGTAAGTTTTATCTATGGATCTAAGCCATCTCAGTCGTTTCTTATCATAGGCGCCGACTTTCCGTAGGAAAAAAAAGTTTTGCCCCATTTTTTAAATATCCAGCTAAAATTCTGGAATAATTTTTTTATTGTCTTTTAGGCTTCCCTGAGCACGTGGTTAAATTTTTTGTACTTAGTCATAGTTAACCCTGTATAGATATCTTTAACTAGTTTTGGGTATCTAACTGTACTTCATCATGAATTATCTTAAACATTAATTTTCAGAGTATACATCTTATTTATTTATTATTGAAAATTTTTATCCAATGCCAATAAAACTTGGTAGATATACTTATTTAAATTTATCAGTTGCAACAATTCATATTGAGGGACCGATATATATAGGACCTAATAAAGAGCTTTTTATTTAAGAGCCAATATTCCTGAAATTTTAAAACACAAATTTTTCAATAAAAAAAACAGATCTGAAATGAAAAAGATTCAATGCATGTAACCTTAATGTAACCGACACTTTGTGGAACTATTATTCCTTCACTAAATCATATTTTTGTCATTTCAAACTTTTATATCTTAGAGGTATAAGAGACAGAACATGCATAGACTTCAATTTCCCTCTATCAGGAGGATTGCTATGAAAATGCCATTAACACCGTCAATTGTTTCTCAAAAAAGCAATACACTATTGCGAAATTCGTTTTGAGTTACGTTCAGTTATTTCCAAGATACCCATGAAAACCGTCGAAAATGGGACACACTACATTTATGTAGAATAAACAAATGAGTTCCAAGCGCAATTTCCGACCAAACTTCAAGTTCCAATGTTTCATATATAAAAAAAGCCCCAAAAAATTATGTTTGAATCAAAACGCAAACTTCGATTATTGATGGTTGTTTTAAAATGCATTGTTGTTTGTGTTCGAAACATTTTAGGGCCGCAGTGATAAATACTGCTTCACCAAACGCACATAACTAATTCCACCACTGTCGGCAACAGTAAAACGTCGAGCCTTCTCTGTCTTAGATGGTCGGACTAATAAGCAATACGCTTCCTTCTTCCTTAATGTCATGTAAGCGAAAGTCGCACAATTCACATCTTCTACAAGAGCCAAAGATACCACAATTGACTACCACCTTCAAAAATAAATACGTAACCGTCCGCAAATTGTCTTCCTTGAATACATATGTCTTCTTGGCTACATCATTCTTGTTAATTATTGTCTTCATGAATGCATGCACTTTCACAAATAATTTAAATCAACCCCTTTGTTTATCCGTTTATCCTCAACATACATTGCAATTTCGAATAGATAACCCACACAGTCGACGCCTTGTACTGCTTCTGTACTGCCATTTTCTGAAGGAAATCAAGCACAACTCGTTCGTCTGCATCTGTCACCTTTTGCTCTTCTATCCATTTGATGTACTTGTATTTTTTTTTATAAGCGTTTTCCGATTTTTGCAGTGTTAATCGCGATTCTGCTTTACTATTTAAGTAATCAATGTTAGAACTCATTTTTGAAAAATATACAACCGTAACAACTGTTGTGGCAAGAATTAATCTTATGTGATAGATTACAAATTAATTTTTGTTTTTCTCATTTTCGTGACAGCAAAAGGTGTACTGATGTCACATAACGAATTCAACCATTTTACATTATTAGTTCTTATTTACATTTTTTGTAGCACTCATACCAGTATTTATAAATTCAAAATGCACCAATAAAAAAAATAGCGTAAAGCATTCATAGATAACTGGTCTTTAAAACACTTGCTTACTTTTAATAATAATAATAAGTTTATTTCATATAGATACGAACGTCAAATTTAAAAAGGACATATGAACATCACTACACAAGAATTACATCAAAACTGTGGTACCATTCTGTTAATATAAAATCTTATAAATAACTTATACCTACACTGACATTTAACAAATATTTGAAACATAACAAATAGTCAATGTGTATCGAGGAATTCTTTCAAAGTATAGAAGCACCGGTAATAAAGAAGAAAAAAAGTAGTAATCACAAAAGAAGTTTGCAATTTCTTTATTATTTTAATTAATGCTCCTTTCACATTTATAGAATAACAGAAATTTGCTCTACCCGTCCTGTATTAGAATTCACAATATTCTATATTTCATTTGAAACATTTGTTGCAGTATTTATTCTGTTTTGGTAAAAGTTTTTATATTTTATTGCTATCTTTGCGGCATAGATTTTTTGACTATTAGTGTAATAATCTTTAATAGACTGATCATTACACCGTAAACAATGTTGAGTAAAATTTCACTCAAAATCAACACAAATGATTGTCAAAACCAGTTAGTTAGAACTCAGTTATTTGTTAGCTAAATAAATCTTTTGAGTTAGTTTTTTAAACTATGTGTTATTCCAAACACAAAATCGAGTTACATTATCAATTTATTTCGTTTTTTTACAATATGTATACAATTTATGAGTTACTTTATTGTATAATTTTAGTGTTGTAACAAACTCAACATAGTGATCATTTTTCATTATACTTTACTACTACTTTATTAATATTTATAATAATAATTATTATTACTATTAATAACATTAAGTCGATTACAAATAATTAAATTAATAAAAATAATAAATAATAATAAAATTATTATAAATATTTCATAAAAATAACACTCTATAAAAAGAAAACCTGTTCAGTTGGTACACAATATAGGTTTAATGGAATTGTGGAAACAACCATAGCAACAATAACAATAAAGATAACAATTATTGTTATTATTATATTATAATATTTATTACTGCTTTGGTGTCACAAAACACTCAGTGGTATTGTATGGCTCTTTATTGAATAAACTGTTTAAATCAATAATTTTCCGGTTTGATCTATTTTCCAAAAGTTTACAGCTAAGTAGTTGAGGATCAAATGAAAAGGTAATCACGACACAAGATAGATTTTCTGAAATAAAAAAACAAATCTACATTTTTTTCTGTCGGATGAAAACAGCCATTAATAATAATATAATATCTCTACCCCTCATTCTAATCACAGGGATTAGCCCAGAAGTCGGAGACTTGTGCGGGAGAGGGGGCGGCATATTATTATTAAGCAGGCCGCATTTGCGCCCAGGAACGACTTACGTTGGTAGGCCCTAACCACTATTCAGTGCAGGAATGAGGGAAACCTGGAAAACTTCATTAATTAGGGGGGTAGTCAAATATCAACCGGTATCAATCTCTCACATTGACCCAAGCCAACATTATTCCACTCTACCATACCCACAGAGAGGGCGCCAAACCTCTCCACGAATATAGCTTATATACGGTCTACCGGCAGCTGGGCTCGAACCAACGCCGATCTAGTCACCTCGATTCAAGTACTGACGCCTTAAACCGCGCGACCACTGACCGACCGTTACTTACCTATTTCTATCACAACTTCATGATACAAATTCTCACTTGCCAGTTTACACGATACTTTTTTATGAAAATTGTAATTTGACAATGTATATATAATTGCGGTCCATGGTCCATGATCGGGTTAGAACAATACAGTTGTGATTATCGTCCATATAGCAGTGACTTGTATCATAGATAGCAAACCTACAACTGCGCATCGATATCTGATCGTATCCAACTTTGTTTTCCCCCCTTCCACACTACTAAACAATATGTAATATCTACAACGGTTGATGTTGTCTATACACAATATGTTCTCACCCACACATATTTTTGTTTCTCTAACCAAATATTATGTAGATAAGCTCATTTCTTTGTTAAAATGTTAAATTTACTCAAAATTCAACACCAAATTAATTCACTCATAAATGAGTTTGAACTTACTCAATGTTATTTTTTCCTGTGTAATATTTTTTGCAAACCAATGCAGATTTTTTAGGCTTAATATCCCCTTATACTTTAGTATACTATATTTTTGTTTTATTTTATTAAGTAGTCAAGTAGTCATTAGGTTCTAACTAATACTAAAAAATTAAAACACAATTTTTCTTTATTAAACGTTGAACGCGTTTGTAAGTTGTGCCGAAACAATATTTGTCTATAACAAATCCAACGCAATTTCAGTAACAATACAAATAACATGAGAGGGGCGATAAACTTATAATAAAATATGTCGGCTAACAAGGACGGGCGTCCCCTTGAAAAATGCTTCATTACAAAAGTTCCCTCAGACTGTGACCCTCCCTATAATCTTAACGGGCACAAAGTACGGTCTAACCCGGCGGTTAACCGATATCTGTGGCGGTCCTCAATTAAAGCGCTCCGCTTTCCGCCCCGGGATGTTGTAAATCATGACAGCAGAGGGCAGCATACTATCATGTTGCGGCCATGTTGACGCTGTTAAATTCCGTGTCTTTTAAATTCGACGTCCCGAAATATGCTCGACACAAACTGACCGGCGTTTTAGTATTCTAATAAATAACCAACGTTATACGGCAAAAAGAAATAACAATAATCGAATTACAACTATTAAATAATGTGCGTTGCTTGTTACATACTTCTGTGGAATAACAATAACAAATGAATTTATTATTACATGTAAAAATAGCATATACAATTATTCTTGACAATAGAGGAGTGTCACAGGTGGTTTAAAAATGTTGAAAAACTACCTACACTGTGAGAACTCTATAATCGGATTTTGTAAAATCTTTATAATTTCAAAGATTTCAAATACAGTTGCCGCAATTGTTCTACTTAATGGATGAAAATTTTCATGTTTTTCTGTGCACCTAATACATAATATTTAATGAAAATTTTTAATTTACATTATACAGGGTGATTGTGGGGAACCTCTGTATTCGAAAGGGGTGTTTAGGGGGCTAAAGTGAACAAATAAGTGCACAGTGATTTTCTCTTTGGGTGCTGCATAATTCATAATCCGATCGAATAGCGCCTCTCTTGTGTTCACTTTAGTTGCATATGCTAATGATTTAAAACATCCCCAAAGGCAATAATCAAGGGGATTCAAATCTGTTGACCTTGGTGGCCAATTTTGGAAACCACCTCGACCAATTCAGCGTTGTGGAAAGAGATTGTTAAGATGATTGATCAGGAACACGACTAAAATAAGTACCATCATGCTGAAAGTACATATTTTGCCACACCACACGTTAATACTGAAAATAACTTTCCACCAAGGCGTGCGGATTTTCATCTGACCGACGATGTTCATTGTGCCAGTTATTTACTCCATCACGATTGAATTAAGCCACATCAGTGAACAAAATGTATTTGTAAAGTGTATGGTTTGCGTTTATCCAATTGCAAAAATGCAACCGCATCATTATCACCGTCCTGAAGATTCTGGAAACGCTGAATATGGAAAGGTTTTAAACCATTTTTGGAATGACTTCCCATGCCGTGATTTGATTAATTTGGAGACGGGTTGTAATGCGCCTTGCACTTACACCCGGACTACGTTCTACCATATTTAGAATTTCTTCTTCCACTGCTAGACCATCAGGACCAGCTTGCCTCTCAGATATAATTCTGACACTGGGAAACATTTTAGATTCACGTTCATTGTTGAAGACTCTCTGGAATACTTTTCTGTTCGGAAAGTGAAGTCGATATTCAGCAACTGCACGATATGCATATTCTCGATGACTATATGTGGCAAGCATTACGAAATTATGTGTGTACGATACCGACTAAACGAACGCACATGTAAAAATAAATGCGACAGTTATAAAACACGTGTTTAAATCACAAAAATCAAAATAAATGTGACAATTAGTAATCACCAATGTGAATTTGGTTTAGAATGCATGATGCATTTGCCCCGGGATATTGTAAATCATAACAGCAGAGGGCAGCATACTATCATATTGCGGACATGTTGTCGCTGTTAAATTTCGTGTCTTAAATTAGATGTCCCGAAATATGCTCGACCGGCAATTTAGTATTCTAATAAATAACCAAGGTTATACAGCAAAAAAATATCTAGAGTGGAATTACAACTATCATATATGGGTTACTTGTTAGATACTTTTACGGAATGGCAATGCACAAATGAATTTACTATCATATCATATTATAACACGAAATGTTAAGGTTGACACCTTGTTTGTCAAACATCGAATATAGTAATATGAATTTGTAACAGGAATATTGTAAAAATATGTTTGGCAAAAAGTGTCAAACGACGCAACAAGAAGCTGGTGTATTTTCTATAACCAAAAAAAATACCTGCTGTTAAATTTACGGATCAAGGGTCTTATGTTACCTTTACTGTCAATACTTTATCAAACAACAGCAAGGTAAAGAATGTGTCTGAGATAATCCTTTTAGCTTATTTTTGCGTAAAGTAACACTCCCAGAAACCATCTACATTATGGACTTACTACCCAATGTTGAGAACTATGATTGCAGTTAAGAACAATCAAGATATAAGCAGATTTTTTCAACTAATCGCATTTTTTGAAAGAAATTCAGAATGGTTCAGTCAAAAAGCCAAAAAGAATTTTTATAAAGAAAGAAGTATATAAGTTTTTAAATACTGCAGATAATAATTGGAATTTTGGGGTCTGTCGCCGCCAAAAATTAACTAAACTAATGTTGGATTATATTTAATACAATGACTTTTACATAAAAATTGTGATTACATGCACAAAAACAAAAATTATCCGAAAATTTGTTATAACTTAAGGAAAAGTGGTAGGTATCAACTATTTAAATATCTCAGGCGGGTTTTTGTATTCTAGAGGCAAGGAATATTACCTCCCAGCCTGTCGAGTTAATATTTTTGGAAACATTCCAACAAAGCTTGGATTGAAGAATCCCAAGGAATACACTGGACATTGTTTTAAAATGCCTTAGCCACCATTCTGGTTGATGGCGGTGCAGATGTTAAAGCGTCATCGGGACTGGAAATCTTCTTCTACGGCAGAAGGTTATTTTGAAAATTTCTTAGAGAATAAGAAAAATATGGTGAAGAAGATCATGGAATCAAATACGGATTTAACGATTGGAAATTCGAACTTTTACAGTTCCATCACATCTACTTCTGGTATACAAATTTCTAATTGTAAAAAGTGTATTATTAAAGTTTATAATAAACCTTAGATTTTCTGATACATTGTTTAATAAATAAATCATTTTTCTAAAAAGCGTAGGTTTTATTTAACAGAAAAATTATAATAAAACCTTTTTTTGTTACAGCACTAATGCAGTAAAGGCATCTTTTACAGCACTACTGCTATTATAGCAGGGATTTATTTATCAGAAAAATAGTAATAAAATGTTTTTTCTACGTTCATGCAAAAGAACAGAACTTTATTGAACTATATTTAATGGAAAAAGTGATTTTTTATTGCACTAGTGCAATAAAATGTTTATTGCATTCATCTGTCATTCTACTACAGCGTTTTGTCATCATGACAAACATAAACGTTCAGATCGACGTCATATTTTCCTAGACTTGTGCCATCTAAATAAAACATTTTTTGTATGAACGTAGAAAAAATATTGTATGCCACTCGTACAAAAAGTGTTTATTGCACGCGACGTGAAATTGTCCAACCAGGCCGTCAGGCCGAGAAGGACAACACGTACTTTTTGTACTTGTTGCATAAATAACTATTTTATTACAATACTAGTGATGTAAGGTCATCTATTACAGCACTAGTGCTGCAATAAATGCTTTAACTATTTATGGAATGTAAAATTTATATTACTAAATGAAAATAGATAAAGTAATTTACATCAGTCTGGTGGGTAACTTATTACGGCACGAGTTGTTTTACTGACGAGGCTACGTACAAGCACTGCAATAAGACGTGTATCATATAATATTGCATATGGCGCTATGAATTGCTTTTCAAATGTTACTTTATATCAACTAGATTCGTATTGGCGCATTCGCCATTTCATTAAATTATATGATACCTACCTTAAGAGTCCGTTCTCTATACACTCCTCGGGAGCGCTCCGGGGTCGGGTGCACAGGCGTTACGGCTGGAGGCGGAGATTATTGCTCTCCTACTACAATGACTTTACGGTGGACGTATTTAGAATATTTAGATTTAGTGGAGTAAAATCGGCTAGCAATTATGTCGTTTTGTTTTTAAAAAAATATGACCATCTTGTAGAAGGACATTTTTAGTATCCAAAATGGACTGGTACAACTTTTTTTAGTAGTACCAATCTCTAACCCACTGACTGAAACACACGTGGTTGCAGCATTTAAAATATATTCGTTTCTGAAGTTGTAGACGTTCGGCATTTAGCATAGAATTTTGAGTAATTTTTATGAATTCGATATAATTTTGGTATCGTTGCAAAGCTGAAAGACAGACTTTCTTCCCTCGTGTAACTAATTTTCAATTTAAGCCTTTATTTTTAAGTAAATAAATTGTAAATATGACGATTTCTTGCACAGTTTACTCACTAAATTTAAATAATTAAAAACTAATTTTGAAAAAAATATTACACTGCAGCCTTAGGAAACAACTTTGTCTTTCGATTGTTTTTTTATTTGGACCGCTATGTTTATTCGTTGTCTAACTAAGTGTTATGGGCCGAGCGTAAGAAATCGGTTTATTTCAAGCGCGCGACGGACTCTTAATCGAAACAAATAAATTAATAAATCAACATTTACATGTTACCCATTATAACCTGACACGACAATGTCATAGCTACTCGATCTATCTTGTTAGTTGTAGTAGGTAATGAAATATTTTTGTTCTTCGTGCTGTCGAAATTGCCAAACTCTCGGTAGAAATGTATTTATGTTTTGTGAGATACATATATATTAGTTCTATGATCTAATATCAGATTTAGATATATTATTTTCCTGTTATTATACTGTATATTCCAAGTAGATATTTTCTGTGGTATGTAGATGTCCTTATTTAAATTGATTACAGGTTTACTTCAATAAAATAAATTACTGTAGTAAAAAGAATTAGAAATTTAAAAATTTTAAATAGCTGCTTGAATTGAACAGCAGTGCTATAATCTTGACGGGCCTGTAATGAGTAAAAATGTTGTTTTGACAGTTTGCAACGACGAAACGAAGAATGAATATAAAATTCTTCCATTCGAATTATCTCATACGTAGAAAAAATCTAATCTGTATATGATAAAAATATTTACAAATTCTTGACATTTAAGTATTTTTTATTCTTAGGTTCAACACAGTTATCTTTGTTAAAATTAAAATATTATTAATTATACAATAATTAATTATTCTTCCTTAATTAAAATTATTAATATTTTGTAAGTAATGTCATAATGAACAATTTATGCGGCTATAATGCAAAATAATATTTATAGATGATATTAATATAACACTTATCATTATCAAAACCATAGAGACACAGTTGTAGTATTATTTAATACAAAATGTATTGCAGTTACGTGTGCAGGTGGGCTGCCAAGTTCAACATGTGGTACAAGATGTAGTTACATGTTGCATAAGGTCTACCCAGATTCTCTTCTGTTGGATAAGTCATCGGTTGAGAAGAGCTAACAAGTTCAAAAGCGGAATATGTCTAGTACACCTCTAATGAATGACTTTTACAGTTTATCGTATTTCATTCCTTATACATGTAAATAATTTGTTATGTTATGTAATTTTGTTGGGCGCCAAATAATATTTATGTTTGAATTGTATTTGTGTTTCTTTAATGATTTGTGTTTATGTCTTCTGTGTGTAAAAGAAAATTGTATTTATTGGACTACAAACCTGTATCTTATATATATTTTTTTTATTCTTATTCAATTACCCTGGCTGCTTGTAGAACATAGACTCTGGTAGTCGGTTCGCTCATCAAGTCAATTCCTTTTTTTTAACACACTGTACCTTACTTCATCAAATAAATATCAATTCAAAATGGACAATTTTTATTTCATAAGATATTTGTTTACTACTTATTCAAAATTATTTAAAATTTTATGAACATAATTTATAGGTAACAGATAAAATTTCTTTAAAGGCAGTTGCGTATTAAAAGTTGCCTATCTTTAATATTTTTAATTCTTAAAATTCGTGATTCAGTGGCATTCTTCTAATGGATGTTCATTGCTGGTGATGTATTATATTTGCCAATCATACTTTATTTGACAGATGGTCCACTAAATAACGAGTTTTAATATATTAAATAGAAAAGTAAATATTATTAACTATACGAAGGTAAATAACTTATTATTTTAATAAGTCTTAGAGTCTGTGACTGTCTATTTTGTGAATTTTATGGCTAGCTAGCGTTTCTTGTCTCTTATTAAATTTACGTAAATTTCTGTGAATTTATGTGCACATAAAATACCTTTCTGATGTTAATTTTCTTTTTATAAGACTTCTACTAGAAATCCCTCTTAACTTGTGATTGGGCTGCTGATATTGATGGCTGGTTTTCCCACTATATGGTACTGCCAAATTCCTAGCTTGGACCTGGATCTCTGTTTATATTGTTACTCGACACTTTTCTTATGACGTAAGTATTACTTTTAACTATTACTTTACTTTTTCTTGCTCAATTTCTTATTTTTCTAGAACCTTTCTTCAAAAACCCACGCTGCTTTTTTTTTATTCTTTCGTCTCTAATCAACAAACTTTTGTTTTCTTTAATATTTTTCTATCAATTTGATATCTTGATTCCTTGTTGTAAAATTTGCATACATATTATGGTTCATACATATGATCTTATTTAGTTTTTCGATGCACTGTTTTTTTATGTTTTCACTGAACTACTTAAATCTACTACAAATTTTTTTTATGTAATTACAATTTTACTTATATCTAATTATTAAATATTCTTCAATATTACTCTTTTTATGTACATTGTTATATCTCTTGTGAAGCCAACTTTAGACTTGACATTTGTCCATGTCTATGATATTTATTTGACATTTCGCAACATTTTATACCTTTTTATTTATTTATGTGTATGATATTATTAAATGATATTTTCTTTTTCTTTCTATATACTTTGATCTGGGTTTAACTCCTTTTTTGTTTATGAACTATTGATAAATATGAGATCATGTCCCAATATTTAATGAAATTTAACTATATTTTATTTTCAAGAATGTTAATTTATTTAATTTACACTATAATAACTACTTATATGTTCTGCATTGTCACTTTTTATATTATTTTGTTTAATTCTACTATATTTTAATTTTAATAACAATAATAATTTCTATTCTATTTTATGGTTTTTTAAAATAAACATGTAAATCCCCATAAGTATTGAAGCTGATATTTCATATTGTCTCAAATTATATACGACTAAGTAGTATTTATTTATTTATATCAGTTGGGTAGATTAGTAACTACTCTAGAAAGGAATAGAGTATAGCAAGAATATTGAAATACTAATTATGTACTTCAGTTTCATTTTTTCTTAATGCGATGTTATTATTTACTTTATTCAAAATTAAATATTATTTCAAATATTTGCAGTAAATTTTTCAAGTTCAAATAACTTTATTTTGAGAAATAACAACAGTTCTTTAAACAAACACAACTTTATCTCATATATAGCAATTTTCATTGGAATAAGTGTATTAATACCTTCAGTGCCAGTGACGGACAAATCCGTCAGAGTCGCTATCACTCTGGTGCCGCTAACGGAATTTTCCGTCGCTTCTCTGGTGTCATTTATAGCTGGATTATTTACGTCAGCACTGCATTTGACGAACGGTGATTTACATAGGCACAATGAAAAGGTTTTAAAACATAGTTTTTGCTTACGGTTTATAATTTTTGCTTGTCTTTTTTTAGTTAAATTAATAAAATGATCAGTTATAATATTAACCCAGTAAAGATATCATATCAGTCTCGACACCTTTGTGTTTTTTTGCTATTTTGCTTTTATTTACTATACTTATTATGGTTCAGTAAAGAGGCTGACCAGCTGGTTTTGCAGGTTTCTTCAAGCACTGTCTTCTGAGTCTCCATCAAAAAAAGCACAGTCCAACACCTTCGTTGTTTTGCGCAATAAGGGGTGGTTTTTTATTATTGTGACATCTCTAAAATATTTTGTGTATTTAATAAAAGTCATTATTTCTGTTCCGGAGGGTCTATTGTTTTAAAAACATTTAAGCATATTTAATAGGGATGTTCAAATTAAATAGGTATTTTGAGGTACGCCAGTTTGAACCAATGGGATGTAATATCCAAGTAACTTTGTGTTTTCAGTGCTGTGAATTGTTAATTGAACTCATTTCCTTACCACACATACCACCACCCTTATTGAGCAAATCACCGAAGGGGTAGACTGTCCTTTTTTTTAGTATCCGCTCAGGAGACAGTCGTCTAAGAATCCTCCAAAAACCAGTTTCTCAGCCTTTTGTTTGTATCTTTGCTGAATCATAATAAATAAATATCGTTTTTTTTTCATTTAATGGATGCTGAAGCGTCAAATATGTAAAAAAGTTAATATATTAATATTATTATATACGTTGGACAAAAAATTCCAAAAACAAAGTAAGTAAGAAAGTACCCCTATTGCAAAAAACGCACAAGGGCCTCTAATGTAATTTTTTGGTTGGAGACAGCGCTCCACCCACCCTAACAAAAAGGTTTTGTGCATGTATTTTTGCACTATATGAGTACTTTGTGCAAGTACGGCAGTTTATACAGGCATTCGAAAAATGGTTTAAGAGATAGGTCTACACGGCTCGAATTTCCTGTCTTTTTTTATTAGAATAAGACTGGAAAACTGGCAAGGCTGGTACTATATCAACCTCAAAAAGAGCCCGAATAATCCATTACCATACAGATGAAGGGTTCTTGCAATTTTCAGAACATAGTTGTTCGACGAAGACGAAAGCGACACTCGGTGTCCAGATGAGGCAGATGATGCAGATGAGTTGAATAAGCAGGTTCTTGCAGGCGACAAAATAATGCAATTTGTTCAACTTATCTTAGTACAAAAGACACAGAATCTCAAATTGAAAGTTTTGAATTCAAAATTATTCAAAGTATTATCATACTAATTTTAATAATATATAATAATATTATTCTACTTTGATACATACAATGAGAAAAATGTTCCACCACCAAGAGTACCTACATTTTGTAGCGGCGACTAGCGTTTAGAACAAAGTTAAGTACAAATTCGTTTTTCTTGTCTTAGATAATCCCCGAATCCAAATTTTCAAAGTAATTCACTGAGAACTTAGACAGACAATATTTGAGACGTAAAATACTGTCATTGGCGTATAGCTTTCAGTTCAGTCAGTTTCACTGACTAAAAACTAAAATTACAGTCCAGTCAGCAAATTCGCTATTACAACTCATGTAGACATAATTTAGATAGTTTTCAATTATAAAATTTCAAATTTTATAGAAAAAAACCACTGGCATAGACAACATGTTATCGAAACTGCCACCGGCAGCGAACCTTATCGAATATCTTGATATTAGTATAGCTTACTTTCCTTGTATATATTAGGCATATTTATTATTAATAATAACAATGTGTATTTTCATTGCTTTTACAATTATTATCAAAGTCTTGAGAAGTGACCGTACAGTTCAAAGCCTTATTGAACAACAGTTATGACTGGCGCAGATTTTCCAGGAGAAAACTGAATTTTACCTCATTTTTTAAATATTCACCTAAAATTGCAAAATAAATTATTTATTGTCTTTTAGGCGTCCCTGAACACGTTGCATAAATATCACAAACAACTTATGTTAGTACTGATTGCACTGTATTGTACGCAGATGATGTTACACTTGCCGCTGCTGCAAATGGTCATGTTGAGCTCCAAAGTTATCTGAATACCTTATCGGAAGAATTTACTTGGTGTTATAAAAATGCATTAGTATTAAATGCTGAGAAATCAATGTGCATGCAGTTTGGCTCTCATCAGAGGCGTATCTTTTCTTTCGATGTTTCGATTAATGATAAAATAGTCAAACTGTCGGATACTACTAAGTTCTTATCGACTGTGACATGAGCTGGAGCAGTAATATAGAAAACATTTGTAGAAAGTTAAATAGCGTCTACTACGTTCTGCTCCAGCTAAAGTCTATACTTAACAAGAAACAGATGATTGATATTTATTATTCATTGATTTACTGCCATTTGTCTTTTAATGTTATTGTTTGGGGTGGTGCGAGTAATGCCAACCTTAATAGAATTTTTATTTCCCAAAAAAGAATTATCCGATTTATATTTCGAATTGCACCCTTAACTTCTTGTAAATCTTACTTTATTGAAGAAAATATATTAACTTTTCCATGTATTTATATTTACAAGTGTATATTGTCTGTTGCCAAAATGCATGGCTGCTTCGTCAAGAACTCTGACCTTCATAGCTACGAAACTAGATGTGGCAATTTACTAAGAATACCTCTGTATGAAGAACATCCCTGTATGAAGAAGCTCCATCTTACATGGGTATCAAATTTATGAACAAACTGCCATTAAATATTAGATCAGAATTAAATTTTAAACTTTTTAAAAGTAAACTTAAGAGTTTCCTAATTGGGAAGTGTTTTTATAGTGTGGACGAGTTCATCAAGTAGCTGTTCTGTTGATTGTTCTATTATATTGATTTATTTATTTGATGTGTGTATATACGTATATCCATGTATGTATATATATGTGTGTATTTATTTGTAAACTGTACTGTTTTGTTCATCTCATAATATGAAGTATGATTATAATGAGTTGAGTTTCCAAGTAGCTGTGATTTGCTGTGATTGTTACTTTTATTTATTTACTTGATATATACGTTTGTAGTATGAATTATTGTATCGACCTATCCAATGTCATCTTATATGATCTTGGATTAATAAAATTATTATTATTATTATAAATACTCGAATCTAGATGATCACGTATTTAAATAATGCCGAACTCTGTTATGTATCGACTTAATATTTCATTATTTGCTATACCCATCCTTGTATACGAACAGAGTTGTTATTTGGTATGCTACACTAACGCGGGGTAATCTTACCTTCATACGAAATTAAATATGTAACAAGATTTAAAGTACGTATACCGTTTAAATAAATTTAAGCAGAACGTGAGGGCATGTCCCCAGAGGCAAGTTAGAACAATGCTACACAACCACACGTGCTAAGCTCGTAAAATGCATATGTGGAAGAGAACTTTCCGCGGGTTGTATTGTATCATCTCCACTTTACGTCCGCTTGCAGACTAAATGCACGTCGTTCATAAATTCTGATCCAACTTACGGCCCCAGTTGCTGTATTTACGGTAAGGATGCTCCTAAAAGGTGCCGAGATGCCACACGAAAATCTTGTTCTGCGAGTACGTAGCAGGACAGGGTGTACCACAAAAACGTGTTAATAACAATATACAGGGTGATTCGCAACTCTCAATCTAAACAAATTTAGGAATAGATTCTTAATGAAAAATGGAATAAATATCGTTAAACAATTTTTGTATATTGCTTATAGTTTCCAAGAAAAGAAAATTTTAATTATAGCTTTTTCAACCTTCACATCGCTGGGCTACTGTAGTTTCTAGCCAGGCGATTCTAAATATTGAATTGCGATTACTTAAGCTTCATTCACATAAGATTAGTGCGGTTGCATTGGCACTGCAGAAAAATTATTAAAAAGGGCCCCGTATTCTTGAAATAGTGTTTTCTACAAAATACAAATAATTTAAGACATTTAATAACTGAATAATCTAAGGTTTAGGAAATAATGGGAATGTTAACTCATCCCACCTGCAAATAGTCAAAGATACTGAAGTAAAACGGCGAGAAATACGGGTGACTTTTGTAACGTTCAGATAAACTTAACAGTAACGCCTTTGTACTGCAGTTGTATGGCAGAAGCTAACAGCATTTTAGCTTTTACAAATCCTTTTCCAACAATCATACAAGGACCAATCAGAAAACTGCTTTTTTGACAGTAAACAGAAGATTCACATTTTTGCAGGTTAAGTTTTTCAATTAGATTCTAATTTAGATATTTAGTTTAGAATTGATTTGTCTCTAAAAAATGGATAAATAGGACTGTTTGGTTTAGAAACAGTTACTTTTGCTGCTCCTATTCACAGCGACGTCAATATGTATAAAAACTATACATGCAAAAAAAATGAAAAGAAGAACTCAGAGATGGTGGGTGCGACCTATTAACCGCAGATAGCACATGCAAGGTGATTTCTATAATTTATATAAAGAAATGCGAAATGAGAATGCCGATTATTTTTTCATTTCATCCGAATGACAGTGGCAGTGTTTGATGACTTGCTGAAATTAGTGGGACCTCATTTAACCTACAATATACTAGTATCCTGTGATTTAACCAAACTTCAAATAGACCATCTATTCCTGCAGATTGTAGGCTTATATTTTATCTAGGGTAGGCTTTTAATTACTATTCGGCAAATGATAAAAAGCAACAATTTCCGTAGTTAGGGACATAATTGACAAAACATAAACATAACCTCTCTGAAGGTCTAGAATCTTGAGTTTCTGCATGTCGCCAACTTACAGCGGAAAAATTCCCCAACTTCTTAAGTCTACAGTAATTTTATGTAAACAGAGTAAATAATATTTAATACCACACAATTACAATACAACAGTACAACTGCAGTGTCATTGCACTAACGTTTATCTGAACGTTACTTTATAGCGTTAACGTTTGTAAGATGCGCGTGTTTACTTTAGATTTTGTTAACCGTCAAAAATGGCTTACGTGTATGGCAACTCGGAATTGATGGATACCGTTTGAATTTATGGTGAAGTAAAAATGCTTTAGCAGAACGCTTTTCCGGTAAACATATGCCAAATGCAGTTATTTTTACCGTGGTGTGCAGTGATTGCAAGTGTATGCAACGCGGGCGTGGCATAGAAAATTTACAACCGAAACATTTAATACAATAGCGGCAAACACAGTTGAATTTGCTATATGAAATAGATGTAAATTGTTATTTATTTGTTTTCTTGAGAATTTCATTCAATTTTTTTGTCGGATCACCAATTGCATGCTTTTTTCCTGTCAGGTTTTACAGTCTATCAGTTGCCGTGCAGAAGAGCATTTTTAAATTATTTCAAACTACCCTTTTTGATTTTTTTTTAAATTTGTATTTGTAGAAGTCCCCTGTATATTCAAAAAGTTTTTTTTAAATAAATTCTGAATTACCCTGTACATTTTCTAATACAGTTTTGTACTGTACAAGAATTGGTAACACATAAACTTCATAGAATCTAAATTAAATAAATTAATAACAGGCGACTTCATATATAGTATCCCATGAAAACAGACAAGGAAAGAATATGGGCACATATCAATGAGGTAAGATATCAGTTTTAATTATTATTTAATATAATAAACTGAGCATTTAGCATTAAATGTAATAATTTATATTTAATGCTCAATAGTACGACAGTACCAGTGCCATCGGAATGCAGACGATTCCGACTACCTGCTGAAATCCGATTTTAGTATTAAAGTTTTTACGGTAGTGTTTAAGTTTTTCAAGATTCAAAAACAGCTTACGTGTATAGCAATGCGGATTTGATGGATATAGTTTTAATTTATGGTGTAAGTAAGACAAAATGCTTTAGCAGCTTTTCGTCTGTACGCAGAACTATTATCCAGTAGACATGAGCCAAGTGCAGCTACTTTTACCGCGGTAATGCAAAGCGGGCATGGCACAAGACATTTGTAACCAAATCTTGAAAAAGGTGGGGGACCAGGGCATCCACGGCGTATTACAGCAGCTTAAGAACACATTTTCGAGATTGTTGAAGGGAATTTATTAATTACTTACCAAATCGATCAACAAGTATAAGGAATGTGCCAATCAACAGTCTGCGTATTATACACGAGGCTCAATAATCAAGTACCATGTACCGCGCGTCCAAGCATTAATACCAAGGAATTATCCCTTATAAATTGATTTTGTGAATGGTTGCACCAAAATCCCAAATTTACAGCTGACATGTTAAGCTATTCTTACACGGAATGTATAACATTCGTAATACTCATGTTTGGAATTTTGAAAATCCGCACGCGGTTTTTTTTATATGTTTGGACATGGATTGTCGATGATCGCTTGATTGGATCAATCATATTACCAAATCGAAGGGACGGGGTTTAGTATCTTCGAGTTCCTTCGAAATGATCTGGCCTGGACTTTTGGAAGATGTGCTCTTAGCTGTCCGACTCCAAATGTGCTTCTTGCACGATGTTGCTCCCCCTCATTATTTGACTAAATGTTTGGGAGTACTTAATGAAGCTCAAGGGGTGCAGTGGTTTGGACGAGGAGGACCGCTACCATGTCGCCACGATCTCCTGACTTAAATCCCTTGGACTTTTTTTGTGGGAATTTAAAAAATGAAGTGTATTGCACCGAAATGGACAATATTGGTGATTTACGCGAACGTATCTTAGCTGCTGCCAATAACTTACGAGTTCGAAACGGATCACAACTATAAATATTTGTGTTAGTTTATAGAAACTGGGTTAGACGAGTCCAAAGATTTTTACACGTCGGTGGACAAAATTTTGAACAGTTATTGTAACATCAGGTATGTCAAATTATTTTATTAATGAAAACCACAAATTAATTTTATTAATAACAATAGCGACAAAAACATTTGAATTTACTGACACAAAATTTTATTTATTTTTTTCCTTGGTAGATTCTTTCAATTTTTGTGCTGTACAGAAGTGAATTTTTAAATTATTTTCGCATGTCCTTTATTTTTGGATCAGTTCTTTATTATCCTGTAATATAAATAAATTTATTTATATAATGATAGTAATAATGAATAACATAGCACTTTTGATCGAAATTTATCACTTTATTCAGTAAGCTGGTACGAAAATATTAAGAACACAAACGTTATCAGGTGGTAACTTTCAATATGAATTAAAAAATGTCGTATGATCTTAATTATATTATACATATGGCAGTTTGGAAATCGACATAACACCTTCCTTAAAGGATTTCAAAGATATGGCTAAAAACAGCTATTATATTTTATACCTTGTACTTCAGTAATTACGATAGAAAAAAAAAATTATTAGAGTTTTAATACTATAGCTTGTAAGAAAACACCAATGCGAATATTAAGTGATATTTCATGCTAATATTATAGTGAAATAACTCTATATTTGATTTCATATTAATTCATTAAAAACAAATAAACCCTTAGTTACCGTAACTATAAACATGTTCATAACTCCCTTGGGAGTTATACTAATTATAAATCCTTAACTCCCTCTAATGTACTTACAAAAATTAACCACCAATTGTTGAATTTTCCACTGAAATTATTTGAATAATTGCAAGAATTTTCCGTTGAACTGGTTTCACTGCCTATAACTGCAGTATAACATGAAGTTGATGTTCTTTCATGTGACATGCCAGCCAACATTCTTGCAGTTTTATTTTTCAATTCCATGCTGCCGGCCAAATACTCTTCTGCTACCGTTGAACTTCGCCATCCACCATGTCTCCAATGTCGCCATATTTGCTACTGCATTGACCAAGGCAGCCGCAGAAGTGGTCCGCAGACAATGTCCCGTGAAAGATTCTAGGTCTGGCAAATCCAAAAAAACTAGCAATATAATAATAAATAATAATAATAAATGTCTTTATTAGAAAATGAGTACATAAATGGGTACAAATACATTTTCTAAAGGCGAAGTCTAGCCGAGGCTAATCTACTCAACCTTTTGTTGCAGCAAATATAAAATTCCAACTCCGTACAAAAGCACATCACACTTAGATATATATTGCAGCTTGATAAAATAATAAATATACTTAATTACAATACAGAAAAAAAAAGTTAATTATAAGACAAAACAAAACCTATATATGCATAACAGTGAGGTCAAATATATATAAATATAAAATAATATTAAGTTCCAAAATAGGAGAAAAAAAATAAATAAATCAATTAAGACGTTTGTTGAAATAGAAGTTGAGCCTTGACCTTTCTACGAAACATGTCTAATGTGCATAGTCTCGCATCGTGCCCTATATTATTATAAAATTTAACCGAATTGTAAACAAATGATGCTCAAAACTTGGCTAAACGATATGCAGGTAAGCATAGATCACTAGTATGTCTCAAATTCCTACTGTGAATGTTGTGTCGGTATGATAGTTTTTCACGCAAATAAGTCGGGGAAGAAGTAGTCAAAATACGATGAACAAAAACAGATACATTGTATTTGTAAATATTATCGATCCGCAACCACTGGAGATTATTTATTTTGTCCGAAACCCGATCATATCTACGTAAGCGATATATGTACCTACAGCAGCTATTCTGAACCTTTTGAAGGCTTGGCAATATTGTTAGGCACGGCCTAAACTGTGCAACGCTTTTCGCGCTACGTTAGAAAAAATCTTTCTGAACCCAACAGACGTAAAGACATATACTTCCCCACTAGACCTAATTCAGAGAACTCGTTTTCTTCCACAATTGTATATTTCTTACTGATATCTGTTTTACTTTCCGGAATATCAACCATCATAACCAAGTCCCTATATTCAATATGATTAATCTTCATAATAAAAAATTCTTGGACTCTACATCCCCCGAAATAACCTATAATCAAAACCACCTTTACAATAGAGTAATAATGTATAATTCTTATAGTTTAATAAATTACCTTATGTAGTAAATGTTCTTCATCGGAAGCATCCTTCAAAAATTTTACATCGCGACAACACTTTAGACTTGTATGGTTCATAGCCTTTACTTTTTCGTTTGAGCTTCCAGTTCATGAAACTTTATCCTTTCTGTATTATTATAAATTGTCATCATTGATTTTAACATTGACCACTTAGTTCACTGAGATTTAGAACTAAACGATTCAGACTGTAAGAAAAATAAATCAATATCACTTATACCAGAACGTATAGAATACATACCATGTCTTGAAAGTAACCCAACATTATAGTTTCACTTATATTTTTGTTTTCAATAAAGTTAATTTTTAGCTATTGCAGAAATTTATCATATTCTTTTTATACTTTGGTGCCGACTTTGTTGGTAGTAGTGCGGCACAAGCTTCTCAGCCTTTTGTAACAAATCGCAAATCTCACTTCTCTCCAGGTTTTCATTTATTTTCACAAATTAATAAATTTGATAAACATTTGTTTACAAACTTGTCAGTTAATATAGACATGGTAATCATGCATACTTAATTATTTAACAACGTTCGTTTAATATTGAAAACCAACAAAATTTCGTTTTCATATTTCATTAGTATGAAATAAAAATCGCAATCTATTGCCCTCAATAATTAACATCGTCATAACTCCCTTGATACATAAATAACTATTACTGCCACGAGTAGTAGATATAGTATAAATACACCTACTTCCAACAAATAGAAAACAAAAGTCGTTGCACAAAATTATCTCGGCAGACAACCCACTTCAACGTTCAGCCAAATAGATTAGAGTTGTACTGTTCTGCGTCTTGAATGGAGGATTTAATTTGAAAAGTCTATTTGTTCGCTTTTTAAGTTTACTCAGTGGTGCTTGTATGATGAATAGATCTGCATTTCGAGGATTTATTGTTTCCAATGTTTTATTTACACTCAACTTGAAGAGATCCGATGTTTTTTCGCCTAGTAAAGCTGAGCGGAATACTAGATAAATCATGAAGTTCTCGCTAACCCAAACTATTTATTTTTGCTCAAATGAAGACTACTCGAGATTTCTCAAGTAATAACTACTTACTTAACTTTAATAATTCCGAATCAGTGAGGCTTTCTCACAAGATGCAGACAACTTTTAGATTGCGGATATTGATGCAGTTTCATGTGCTTTGACTTTTTGCTAAATCTAGAATAACAGCAAATGAATCGCTTGATTTGATTTACTTCTCAAGACGGAACGTGGAATACTGAATTTCATTATAGGCGGTATTCAACCATTTATTAAAAGCACCGTACATCATTTTGCAGAACCATTTATTTAGAATTGAATATACTTTCATGTGCACCAGGTTCCAAAGTTTTCAGCACCGAGAAATGGCACCACAACACCATACAGGGTGATTCAGGTTTAAACTTCAGGAATCTATAGAACAGGTTAAAATAATGTTCATTTGTGATATAAACTTATTTCCTAAAACGCATCGATTCCGAAATAGAGAGCGTTTAAGTAGGAATTTTTTTTCTCGTGTTTCCTTTATAACTTTTGAACCACTTATCCGATTTAAGTGAAATTCGGATCACAAACACTCCTTATGATCTTACATAAGCTTCTTAAGTTTAGTGTATTTTTTATGCTACCTTCATCTTACTTTACTTCAAAATTACAAAAAAAAAAAAAATAAATAATAATTTCAATAAAACATCTACACACCACTTTGACCTGATTGACCTGAAACTTTTTCGTCTCCTATTTTTTTTCGACGTTTGGTATTGTTTCTGAGAAATTCAAATAAATTGGTGACAGTGTAGCGCACCAGCCGCGTAAATTTCATTTGACGTTGTAGCCACCCATGAAAACAAAACTCAGTGATTTGTGTAAACTGACGTTTGTAAAAATCATTGTTAAAAGTATTATTAAAGAGCATTTTCAATGCTAAGAAAAAATTTCAAGAACGTTTACAAATGCTGAATATGCCGATATATATTTTGTTTATGGTTTCTGTGACGAAAATTCCAACGCGTTAGTTCGAGAGTACCGAACACGCTTCCCTAATAGAAGAATTCCAAATGCACAAGTTTTTGTAGATGTACATCATCGATTTTCGGAATATGGTTTGCGCCGCTGCAATGATCATATTCGTAATGTACCGCCAAGAAATAATGAACGAATTCTTAATCTTTTTGATATCGATAGAACTTTAAGCAGACGCCGAGCAGCTTGGCCATGTATCTCAATCAAAAGTACTGAGAGCACTAAAACAAGATCATCGAAGGGCTTTCCATCTCCAACCAGTTCAAGGTTTGTTGCCAGGAGATGCTGAAAAACGTTTAAATTTTTGTAGATGGGTTTTAGATCCAACAGAAATTAATCCACAATTTCTGCATAAGGTTTTATGGACCAACGAATCTAATTTCACAAAAGCTGGAATTGCGAATTACCACAACATTCACGTTTGGAGTAAAATCAATCCTCGATGTGTCAGACAATCTTCATTTCAACAACAGTTTAGTGTAAATGTTTTTTAAGTAATAACCTCTATGGGCCGCATATTTTGCCTCTTCGTTTAAATGGGGATTTATTTCATGAGTTTCTGCAAAACTCTCTCCCCAACGTGCTTGACGATGTCCCCTTAAATTTACGCCAATGGAACTGGATGCAGTTGCATGGCGCCCCTGCACATTAGGGAAGGCAAGTACTGCAGTGGTTGGATGAGAATTATCCTTGTCGATGGATTGGACGGTAACCCAACAACCACCCAAATATGTGGATTCCTTGTGAAGGACCAGTGGCTTGGCCTCCGCTCTCGCCAGATCTGAATCCTTTGGATTATTTCGTTTGGGACCATCTAAAAACAGTTGTGTATGATACGCTAGTACATACTCGTGAGGATTGATCCAAAAGATAAGACATGCTTGTGATGACATAAAAAATAATCCTGTTCAAATAGCAGCTCCTGTTAATACACGAGTTCGTCGATGCCAAAAATGTATTGAGGCTGGAGGAATGCACTTTGAACAATTATTGTAATTTTTCTAGTAGTTGATAAGTTTCTTGTAAATCTTGTAATAAGTAGTTGTTATTAAATTTATGTTTGAGGTTATTGGCATTTTTTCTTAAGACTAAGAACACTCTTTAAATAATACTTTTGACAATGATTTTCACAAGAGTCAGTTTTTTTTGAGAGCCGTCCGACAGTGTCCCCGGAAGTAGCGCTGCCTATAGACTTATTGTACATTTCTCAACGAGCACAAACATCCATGGTACTACAGTGGGATTCGAACCCACACCGACATAGCTGATCCAGACTGGTTCCACGAGCAGTCGTCTCCCAGCCACCTCGGCTATCGCGGCGCCCAAAACGTCAGTTTACACAAATCACTGAGTTTTGTTTTCATGGGTTGCTATAACGTTAAATGAAATTTAACGGCGGCTGGTGCGCTACACTGTCACCAATTTCTTTGAATATCTCAGAAACAAGACCAAACGTCGAAAAAAAAAATAGGAGACGAAAAAGTTTCGACATTAGTTAGGTCAAAGTGGTGTGTAGATGTTTTATTGAAATTATTATTATTTTTTTGTAGTTTTGAAATAAAGTAATATATACAAAACAAACAAAATACACTTCTAACTTAAGAAGCTTATTTAAGATCATAAGGAGTGTTTGTGTTCCGAATTTCACTTAAATCGGAGAAGTGGTTCAAAAGTTATGAGGGAAAAAACGAGAAAAAATTCCTACTTCAACGCCCTCTTTCTCGGAAATGATGCGTTTTAGGAAATAAGTTTATATCACAAATGAACATTATTTTAACTTGTTCTATCGATTCCTAAAGTTATCAAGATTAAACCTTAATTACCACACCTGTATATGAGGTATAATTATCCTGATTATCCTTAACTAGTCATTGTAGATATT
Organism: Monochamus alternatus; assembly: GCA_037114965.1. Taxonomy (NCBI): domain Eukaryota; kingdom Metazoa; phylum Arthropoda; class Insecta; order Coleoptera; family Cerambycidae; genus Monochamus; species Monochamus alternatus. Next base: position 25,632,866 of record CM073427.1, on the reverse strand, counting down.
TTGCGTGTAAAAATTAACTTTTTAGGTAATATTTTGTATATTTTACTCGTATACATTCCTACTAATGTAAGTGCTAACATTTATGAAGTATTATTTGACGCCATCGAATCACTTTATTATATTTTTGTTCCTAACATTTTGATTCTTAGCGACTTGTGACTAATAGTCACAGTCCTGTTGTGAATGTGCTGAATAACTTTGAACAATGTTTAGTATCTAAAGCTGATGATCTTCTAAATGAAGACTTTTACATTCCTGTCCTAATAATTACTTCAAAATTTCCTATTAACGCTAATATAGCATTTCCTCTTCTCTCTAATGAGTCTAAATATAATTTTAATTTTAAAAAGTGTAATTTTAAATTGTTGTACCATGAAATCACTAATGTTGACTTGGCACCGCTTTCTAACTTGGGAAATATAAATTCAGTTATTGATGAGTTTTACAGCATATTAAATATATTGCTTGTGCATGTACCTGAAAAGCGGAATGCTCATGGTCATTTCCCAGCTTGGTTTAACAGTAATATCATTAAGAAATTGAGATTGAAGAACAGACCTTGGCGCAATTATAAAATGTCTTCTAATGTGGACAATTATAATAAATTCAAGGAATTCAGATCTGAAGTCAAATCCTTGATTAATTTGGCCCATAAAGACTACTTGGCATCAATTGAGGAAGACTTATCATTAAATCCAAAATGTTTCTGGTTCTATATTAACTCCAAAGCAAATACTACGTCTAATCCCTCATATATGAGTTACAATGACGTAACGTTAGATTAACTCTCGGATATAGTGGACGCATTCGCTGACTATTTTTCGAAAGCTTTTTGTAATAGTTCAGCTCCTTCGTCCAACAATGATACCATTATAAATCATGACTTACTGTACATTCCTGAAATATCGGAAGATGATATAATGTATGCTATCAAGAAAATTAAAAGCAATTTCGCAATGGGACCAAACTTAATACCAACTTTCTTAGTAAAATATTGTGGAATAGTTTTTGCCAAACCTTTAAAAATTATTTTTAATACCATACTTTAATCTAGTGTCTTTCCGAAGTATTTTAAACTTTCTAGGATTTGTCCTGCTTATAAAAAAGGCCCCAAAAATAATGTAACTAATTACAGGCCTATTGCAATCATCATCAATTTTTCAAAAATTTTTGAAATATTTATCCACAATCACCTTTCCTCTCATGTCGAGAAATATATCTCCAACATCAACACGGATTTTTAAAAGAGCATTCTACAACAACAAACCTAATCTAGAAAGTACAATATATTTCCGAGATATTAGATAGGGGCAGTCAGATAGACGTAATATACACCCATTAAAAATTTATAGTTCTTAGTATCTAGAGTGCTATGCCTTGTTTTTTTTTAAATAAAAGTAAGGTAGCACTCTAAAGTCGCCCATGTTGAACCGGCTCCCAAATTGAACCTTCACTAGTTTGAGCTGCTGCAAAGAAATTAGCGCCATCTGCATACCAGATTTTAAAAGAACCCTTTTAGTGAACCTAAATTCGGTAGTACACTACACGACGCCTATTCCCAAAATTCTGTTTGGCGTGCAAAGTTTTGACAGACCTATACGACTATAATATTTGTGTGTGTTTAGCTAAGGAATTCCACAGCTATTAAGCAAGGTATGATAAGTTTGATGTTGCCATTAAAAAGTACAATGTTTGCACTATTTATTACGTTAGGAGCAATACTTTATAAGTTTTTAGATTTTTAGTTGAGAGGTTATAATGTAAGCTTACTGTCAGTTGCCCAAATTGTCACTCTACTTTTATAACGTAAGTGTGATGGATATAAAGCAAAGTCAAAAATTTTAAGTACGGATCTAAACATATTTCTACTAAAAACTCCAGATGTAAGTTATTTGCTGTTGAAAGTTGCTCTAATTGTTGGTGTCTCTAGAGCATGCTATCAAAACTTGAAATCTTGGATATCCAGGCGTTAGAAAAAATGTTCCTTATAATTATTATAAAGGAGACGAAAACCTAAAATTTACAAAACGTTTGTGGTAGCTAACAGCGAAGGAGTTTGTTGGGTCTGTACAATACAATATTTTTCTTTGGGAATATCTATTTTTATTTTTAATAGTAAAATGATTTATTTATTTAATAATAGTCCTACTAACTTTAGTAGCTTCGCGTTATAAATGCAAAAGTTGGTGTTTGGATGTTTGTTACTCAATCACGAATAAACGGCTGAATGGATTTGGATCAAATTTGGCAAACAGATAGATCATGATCTGGATTATCACATATGATGATTTCTACCTCATGAAGACAAATAGACCAGTTTTTTTAATCTTATCATTCTCAACAGAACGTCAACGAATTTGGAAAATTACTGGAAGCAATAATGAACTCTCCCAAAAAACAGGTCACGGACTATATCCTTTTCTCGGTAGCGGTAGTTATTGCTAAGTTAATCATTTCTATTTAACACTACAAAATAGCAATTTCAGCGAGGATTTCCGAAGGAGTTTCAGAATGAGTTTTATACTAACGTTTAAGGTTTGAGAGTAACATTGCTTGCTGATTTTTTTTTATTTGTTGATTTATAAATCGTTGTGGTTGTGTGTTGTTGATTTTTATTTCAGTAATTCAGTGTAAATAAATATGAGTGGTCATGTTGACGGTGAAGCAGCAATGCTAAATAAAAATATTTATCTGTTCTAATTAATGTAACTGTGTTTATCTAAGCATTTTATTAAATACAGTCTTTTCTATTTTGAAATTTTTATTTAGCGTTTATTTCAAACAATAATTATTGACAACATTTGGACACGGTCCTATCTCATAGCCCGGTTTTTTTGTTATGAAAGAAGTGGCATCTCTAATTCTGAGAGGGGTAATATGGTAAGTCTCTTAAGTTTCCTCTCTGGAAAATTCACTTTTGTCTTGTAGAAAAGATGCCATAACTATCTTCCCTTGCTTTCACTTTTTAAATAATTTTTTAAACGACTGCCTTGCAAAAGGGGGTCTTGCACACGGAAAACACGCTCCGAAAACGCTTTTTGACACGCCGTGTGCTAAACATTTTGCACACGGTTATGTCATCTTTGCACACGCCTCTTCAGATTGTGATTTTTGTTTGATGTTGTCACCTAAATTATGCCGGCCACAATTTTAGTCAATTCTGACTCAAATCTGCTTGCCCTCAAACGCCATGGAGGGTGGAAATCCAGTTCAGTTGCCGAAGGCTACGTTGATGACTGCCTGAGAAATAAAATGGAAGTTAGATAGAGCCTTCAGTGTCTTCTGCTGCCACAGAACCAGAACAATATGGTTAATACCTGAAAATATAAAAAAGAAAACAACGACCGCAAATATTCTCTATTACCGAAAGCAAGGTGCACAGTAATACTGCTTCTCCCAGCGTAACCTTGAAGGAATGTTCAAATGTTACCATAAATATTAAATATTAGTTTCTTTTGTTAATGCGTTAGCAATTTTCTTAATAAAAACTAGTTAAATTAAAAGTTGTATTTAATTTATTTTGTTAATGCGTTGGCAATTTTAGTAATAAAAACGATTTAAATTAAAATTTGATTTTTGTGGTCTTTGTTTACAGTCGTATAAAAAGTATCGTAAAAAACTCGTTTAAAAACCTCTTTGCCTTCGGCTCGGTCCACAAGTCGAGCGAGCGAGTCGTTTTCAAACCTTGTTGTTTAATATACTATTATAAACACACTTCACAAAGTATAATCTGGTTTATACTTTGTAATACACATGTCATCTGATGTGACATTCTACTACTGACAGCCTACTTTAATGCGCTTTATCTCCACTTCAAGCGCTGCCATCGACATACTCTGCACTTAATAAGGCATTTAAGTTGAGACTTACGAATGGACAACAGCTGGTTAATTTGTACTTTAACGTCAGATCGTGGATATATACAGGGTTAACTATGACTAAGTACAAATATTTTAAGAGGGGATAGAAAAAAATAAGAATTAACAGAATTTCCTTTCAAAAAATTTCCAAACTTATTCATAAAGCGAAAAAAAAATTTTTTCGATATTATTTTAAATCCTTATTTAACGCCGACAATGCGATAATCAGAGTATGCAACCAGCAAGCAACCGCCATGCAACAGTCGGCCACAGTCGGCAGTCGGTCCAGTCGAGTCGGTTCGCTGTCATGTTATAGTTTAATTCCTGTATTTACGTTGTAGTTTTGTGTTCTTCTTCAGTTTTTAGTGCCTTATTTTAAACGTTTATAGTTAATAAATAAAGGAATATGTGTCGGGTACAGATATTTTCCCACAATATAGTTCGCCGGTTTGTTTTTCTAGGTTATGGGACAAGACTGCCGCGGGTGTTAAACGTTTTCTGTTATCTATTAGAACCTACCTACTCAACTGTACTTACGGGTGGTTAAGTGTTTTTATCGGTAGTGAGTGAAAATGTAGTTTTACCAGTTTGTAACGAAATAATGAAAAACGAATGCAAAATACTGAAGCTAACTGGATTAACTGTTATCTACCTATCAGGTATTATTACTAATAAGAATGTTATAATAATTTTTGTCGTTTCTGCATTTAGAAACACTGCAAACTACCGCATGGTAGTTGTTGACAGTGTAATGTCAACTATGTATCTAAGCCATAAGCCATCTCAGTCGATACTCATCATAGGCGCCGACTTTCCCTAGGAAAAAAAGGGTTTTGCCCCATTTTTTAAATATCGAGCTAAAATTCTGGAATAACTTTTTTATTGTCTTTTAGGGCACCTTGAGCACGTGGTTAAATTATTTGTACTTAGTCATAGGTAACCCTGTATAATAGAATTTTAACAAAAGTTTTATGTTTATTTTAAATACTTATTCTAGAAGCAAATAAGAAAAATGTGTAGGCTTTCACATTTTTTTATCAATTTAACTTTAATTTCATTACTGCTGTTTTTGTCGCGATTCAAAGCCTAAAAAGTACAACTCTACATAACTTCATTTTCAATCTTCATTTTAAAATGTTCCAAAGCTTTATTGAAATGAGAGCCCAAAACCTTGTGCAAACCTGGCGACGGAATAAAACTTATACTATTAATTTACACATTTTCATTCAACTAATTTGAATACGGAGACTGAATGTCGCGTAAATTCCACGAAAGAATTTATATTAGCATAGTACAATGTCCGCAGCCGGATCTACTTGTCGGAATCTGTACACGTGTTACCGCCACCATCCTGGCGTCATTTAAAATTCTAATTCTACAAAAATAACATCCTCTGACAATATCCTAGTTGGCGGATTGTTTCAAAAAACGTCCGTGTAAACGAGCGTAGGACGAATTGTAGTGTGAAATAGTAATTGAAAAATATGAAGCAATTCTGCTAATTTTGTTTGCAGTTCTAAAACGGCGTTCCACTATGCTGTCAAATGTGTAGAACAAAACCGGAAATCCATTTTCGCTAATTTTCTTTATTTAAAAATAGGAAAGAAAATACTTCATTTCGAATTAGAACAGAAATAACAAAATATGTTTTCACGACTTTGTGAATTTTTATTATCAGTTCTGATATTTCAAAACTATTTTTTTAATAATGTGCCTCGTCCAATCCCTTGGTATTAATACTTGGATATGCTACACATGGTATGTATATATTTGAACCTCGTGTATGATATGCCAGTAAGACTCCTTGGACCTCCATCCCTTCCGCGATTGGGTTGAAAATTTCCCGCGTCACGCCAGTGTTTGCACTATACTTGCACTCACTGTACACTACATAAGCAGCTGCATTTGGATCCGGGAAATCGTTCTGCTAAAGTATTTTCACTTCATCATAAGTTAAAATGATATCCACCAACTGTGAGTTTCTATAGACAAGTCTTTTTTGATATTTGAAATACTTGCAATACAAAAAATATTTGAAATCGTTTATTTAGAGATTACAGTAACCCTGCGATGTAAAGGTTGAAACTGCTAGAACTTCAATATTTTTTTCTCGGAAACTATAAGGATTTAAATTTTTTTTTATGATATTGACTTCATTTTTCATGACACATCTACTCCCAAATTATTTTAGATAAGTTCTGAATCACCCTGTGTATGAAATAAGTGTTTTTTTAATCGTGAAAAATGCAATTGTGAATAAGTGAAAGTGCAATACATTGTAATCATTTTATAACTTGTATTATAATAGGGTATAATCTTCTGGAGAGTGTTTCTTTTCTTTTTGTGGTAGTGATCTAAATATATTTTTTATGAATTTGAAGTGTGAAGTGTATAATTTTTGTGCACAGAAAGTATTCAGTTATAACGTTATTGTCATTGTCTTTTGATATTGAATTATAGAAAATATTTCAGAACCACCAACGCTTCTAGGTAAGAATCACAAAACTATTAAATGTAGCAAAAAAAAATAAAAAGACGGAATTAATAAATGAAAGTCTACAAATCTATAAAATATAAGAAAAAAAATAGAAACAGTTCATTTACATTAAGAATCACAAAACTATTAAATGTAGCAAAAAATATTTGTTATATTTTTTGCTACGCAATTAAGAAATGAGATTCTACAAATCTATATAATATAAGAAAAAAAGAATAAAAACTAGAATGCTAAATACAAAAAGCATGTATATATTAAAATAGATGTTGGTATTCAATAATAAAAAAACGCAATTGTTTAACATCTACAGAATGAATGTCACAAAACATACCAATTTTATTTAAATTACTGCACATGACATACAATGGAGAGCGCAGCATTATATTGGTTCTAGCTAATGGTAACACAAAATCAGCAACCCGTCTTGCAGAATATTGCGGAACATGAAAATTTAATGCGTGCAATAGATCACAACAGTCAAGTTCATTATGCAAAATTTTGTAAATCAATATACAACTAGAAATGACACGTCTAACTTCTAATAATGTAACATCAAAGGTATTCAATAATTCATCATGACTAAATCCTCTTTCTGAATACGATCCATACTCTTTAAAATAAAGAAATTTCAAGAACTGTCTTTGTACACTCTCAATAGCTGCAATATGACACCTATAAAATGGAAACCATACTATCGAAGCATATTCAATTTTAGATCTAACGTAGGAGTAATAGAGAACCTTAAAACTTTGTGCATTACGAAAATTTTTACAATTTCTAATTAAGAACCCTAACATCTTTAACGCTGCTGATACTATTAAGGAAATATGTCCATTAAACGACCATTTGCTATCAAAAGTTATGCCCAAATCTCTATTACTATTACAGCGAGATAATATTGACGAATTTAATCTGTACTCAAATTCAATAAACTGTTTTTTCAAAGAAATACTCATAATTTTAGACTTGCCAGCATTTAAGGATAATTTATTAATGGTACACCAAGTCTCAATTTTATTAAGCTGACCTTGAATAAATTCACAATCATGCACTGATTCCACGCTATGATATATTTTCAAGTCATCTGAAAATAAAGCAAATTTGCAGTCTATAATGCTACTAATACCGTTTATAAATAATAAGAACAGTAAGGGCCCCAAATTGGCTCCCTGGGTAACACCTGAAGTTAACGAGAATATTTACGAGTTATAACCGTTGTAAGATACAAACTGAGATCGCCTGGAAAGATAGTTTTTTACTAATTTTATAAAGGAGTCACTAAAACCATACTTAAGTAATGTTGACAGCAATATTCCGTAGTCTATACGGTCAAAGGCTTTACAGAAATCTGTGTAGACTACATCAATCTGTCCCTGACAATCTACTACCTGGGCTACATACTGAGAAAGCATAATCAAGTTAGTAACAGTCGAACGGCCTTCCACAAATCCATGCTGGTAAGGAGAAATCAAGTGACTCACTGAATTATAGATACGATTGTAGATACATATCTCTAAAACTTTTGCAAAATTACTCAGTATTGAGATAGGTCTGTAATTACTGTAGGATCACCTGATTTAAGTACAGGACAAATTCGAGCAATTTTCCTTAAATTTGGAAAGGTAGACGTTCGTACAGTCCTTAACCAGGAAACTAGGTATTTGGTCAGAACCCGATGTCATTTTATGTTTCAGTTTATTAATAGCTGTTAATATCTCATTCTCACTAAATTCGGCAATATGCAAAACAGGTATGTTTCCCAAGTCAACAGCAGATAAGTCCGGATCGTATATAGGTGTTTCAAAATCAAGCATTTATAGAATTTTAAGAGAAGAAAAAGCGTAGAGAGAAGTAAATGCTAAATATACACTAAGAAGAACTGTTTTTTCAAAAATTAATTGCTGAAGTTAGAAAAAGTATTGCAAGCTATAAGAGAAAACTAAATAATTCCTAAAATTGTCAAGGAGACATTGAGAGAAGTTTTACATGACATGAACTTTCAATACGGGAAGGTTGATGAAATGAGTTTCTTCACTTGTACTGTAATATACTATTACTGGGTGTTGCCTTACTTTTTAAAACTATCTGAAAAGTCCAGTATTTCCATAGGAAGAGCGCTACAAATCATTGGGATAGTTCTCTAGAAAACTGTTTATCAACTGCAAGACGGCCTTCCATAAAAATGGACTTACCTTTAAAACATCCATAAAAAATGACGAATTGTGTATAGGAGAAAACTGCTAAGCCTCTATAAGGCACACATGCTGGGCTGCAATAATTCATGAACGTCCGTTTTAGATCAAGTTCCGTTTCACTCCGAAGATATGGCTTATAAAACCGCGGTTAACTGTTTATTTCGGGCCGGATTGCTTTTTAACACCACGCTCAGGGTTTTTATATCCCGCATTAACTGGAAATTGGACATCATTATACGATCGGCGTGTAAGAAAATCACTAGGGAATCTATTTTATTTTGGACATATACGGGCTGCTTGAATTTATTATTCCCCTCCGATGCCGTAATGGCTTCCGGTATGGATGTGCATGGGTTCCGCAAATAAATATCAATTAAACAGTCGAAACAAATGATATACGGACGCAAAACCAACAAAAACTGGTTTATATATTATATTTGCATATTGGTAACATTATATTATACAGGGTGGGTTAGTGAAAACTATACACCTCGATATTCGGGCTTTAAAATGAAAATGTGGGAAAACGTTTGGACCCGTCGATTTCTGATTCGAGGGGAAACCACTTGTCTGATTTTTTCATCCCCGTAACTTCAACCCCCTACCGGAGAGAAGCACGACACCCTGATTTTCAGACACTGCTAGACAAAACATTATTTCAGATTTATAAAGTTTATGTAATTATTCTCTAGATCGCGGTCTAAAAATTAATGCTTCAAAGTCTTTTTCACTCCTTGTTGGTACAAAAAAAGCGATCCAAATTAGATAATTTTTCGATTATTATAAATAATGAAATAATTCCTATAGTTAAAGAGGTAAAAATTTGGGTGTCACGATTGATTCGGGTCTAACGTTTCAGGCTCATATAGCAAATAAAATAAATATTGCTTTTAGTCGTCTCAAAGTTTTATACAGTTATAAACATTGTACCGGATACTAAATATCGTCTATGCCATTTTATTTTATGGAGACGTAGTATATAACAACTACATCAACTCAAAACTCAAAATCTTCGCGTCTCATTCAGCATGCGGTTTTCCTACAATATTCCATTCCGACATTATATTAAACTACGTCTAAATGAACATTCCATTTTAAATATGAAAATTAGCCGCTTTCTTCATACATATAATCTATTATACAAAGTTTTTGAAACCGGTAAACCTCATTACATTAAACAATATTTTTTATTAGCTCCGCACCACCGTTAAAACTCGGCATCTTTATACTTTTAGGGTTCCACCGCACAGAACTGCGGTCTTTCAAAAATCTTTTTCATTCAATGCAATTAATTTATGGAATAAACTTAATGATAATATTTAAAAAATGAGCAAACAGACTTTCAGTGTTCATGTAAAAAAAATGCTTTTAGAGAATCAGCTTTCGCTTGCTTAGAATGTGTGATTTTTCGCTTGCCTGTTGCATATTTTTTCCTTTTTCATCCTTATATATTCTGTAAGCATTTTTTAAACCAATTATTGTAAATAGTCACATTATTATATGTATGCACTGCATAATTTCACTATTTTTTTGTAAATGAATGTGTATTATTATTATTATCGTTATCGTCATTGTCATTCTTATCCTTATCCTTATCTTTATCCTCATCCTCATCCTCATCCTCATCCTCATCCTCATCCTCATCCTCATCCTCATCCTCATCCTCATCCTCATCCTCATCCTCATCCTCATCCTCATCCTCATCCTCATCCTCATCCTCATCCTCATCCTCATCCTCATCCTCATCCTCATCCTCATCATTATCATTATCATTACCATTATCATTATCATTATCATTATCATTAATTTTGAATAGGGGTGAGGCGATACCTCACTTTGAAGTTCTTATCGAGTACTATCTAACCGCGGCAAAATTTTCATCCATAATGAAATGATACTACTAACTAACTAACTAACTAAAATATTGAAAGAGGCAATGTGGAATTTACCTCGAAGATATTATTCTTATCAGACTGAGCATATGAGAAGTATTTATTTATTTGCTATTTCTTTGTAATATAAGTGGACGCACCATATTCGATTTACCTCAGTTCATCGAATTTTTTTAAGAACGTTACAACCGTGTCAAATCGATATAGTAATCGAATTTTTAGTAGAAAATGGTGCATTCCATGGAAGAAAGGGTGGAAATTATAAAACTGTTTTTTAAAAATAACGGCTGTGCACGAGTAACAACGGCTTTATTTAACGAACGGCATCCTGAAAAAAATGTATCCGCTGTTTACGTCTTGCAACTGGTTTCCAAATCCAAATTCCAACGCTACTGGTTCAGTCGAAAATAAAAAGAGAGTACATGAAAAGGACGAAGCGAGGGAAGTGGCTGTATTAGGTCATGTAGCAATGAATCCGACCCTTAGTACTAGAAAATTGTCCAACGTATCTGGTGTATTACGCACAACAATCAGGAGAATCCTTAAGAAACCTAAGTTCCATTCTTTCAAGATACGACTGGTTTAGGAACTGAACGAGGATGATTTCGATCGTTGACTTCTGTTCTGCGAAGTGGTTAGTGAAATTATTAACAATAATCAAAACTGCATATTCGATATCTGTTTTTCGGATGAGTGTTCATTTTACCATAATGGCATTGCAAACAAGCATAACTGTATTAGTCAGATGAAAATCCGAGGGTATTTCGTGAAGTACATAGATACTCAGCATCCCTAAAAATTAAATGTTTGGGAGTGAATTTATTGAAATAACAAAATCAGCCCCTTTTTATACCCGGTAATCTCAATGGTGAAATTTATCTGGAATTATTAGAGAATGCTATTTATCCAGTACTCGCGGAAGTATTGGAGAATGAAGATCATTCGATCGTTTTTGAACAAGATGGTGCACCATCGATTTCGTATAACCTGTGCGACAATTTTTAGATAAAAATTTTCTTCAAAGCTAAATTGGGAGAAGGAGATATATTTAGTGGCCACCTAGGTCACCTAATTTGATCCACTGGACTTTTTTCTATGGGATCATCTGAAATCTAAGATTTATACTATCCAGCCTGAATCACTGGATGAATTGCGAAATCGGTTAATTAATGCTGCCATCAAATTCTACCCGAAATGTTGCCTAATAGACGGGAATATTTCCAACAAAACTTATTTTACTGCATGGAAGTGAATGGTGGTCATTTCCAGCATTTAATAAACTAATCACAAAAGTAAGTAGGTTTTTTGTTGATTATTAAGTAGACATTTTTCCCACATTGCCTCTTTCATTAATTTAGGTGTCTTTCGTTATAGATGAAAATTTTGCGAAATTATAGGGTCAGGTAGTAGTACTCGATGAGATCTTCAAAATGAGATATTGCCACACCCCTCACTCCTTAAAATCAGAGGGTCGTGCTTTTACGGGGATGAAAAAGCAGACAAGTAGTTCCCCTCGAATCAGAAATCGAAGGGTCCGAGCGTTCTACCATATGTTCATTTTATAACCCGAAAATCAAGGTGTAAATTTTCCTTGGTCCACTCTGTATACATTTTTCCATATAGCAAATAATGTGAAAAAAATCGAGAGACATTGTGGTAAATTATGCAGCATTGATAAATTTATCACCCAAGGACTTGCAGAATTGCTAATCAGCTATGCTGAAGCCCAATAACATTATAGCACATATTCGTTAAGTGCATTATATTCATTCTCCAATTTTCTCCTGTAGACTTCCATGCTTTCGGACAACGCACTACATACGCTTAGGAGAGATAATTAGAGGAAAATTATTGAATAAATCATTTTAAACATTACTATTCTATTTATCACAATAGATATTCATCTGATTATATTTAAATAAATTAATTTAATTAATATCAATAATTAAAAAGAGTATTAATGAACATGTTTTTATGGTTTGATTACTTTGTGCGTTACAAAGTTGTCTATTTCTGTTAAAGGTATTAATCTGGTATGAAACCAACTGAAACTAATTTTATATATTCGCCTATATTTTCATCAAATAATATGATTTTATATAAAAAAACTGTTCTACATAAATAAAATGATTGCAATTAGAAACATAATATGCATTTACCATTACTCACATCTAGAATTCATGTGTATGTAGCGGAGGTTTTATCTAATTTCATTATGTTAATTGAAAATTAGAATTTAACAATCACAATTAAAAATTAAACAACTTTAACTCCTGATTAATGACAAATTGTCAACTTGATATTAAATTAATATGTCTATTAATAATTCATACCTTTGCACTGACATTCTAATTTGTATGTATACAACTGTTTTCAACATACCATGTTACATAAAATTATATAAATTACTTCTAAAGTCAGGGTTTATCAATGTAATTTGTTAAATAATTATTGTATATTCTTTATCTATTTATTTCTATTTATTTATTCACACTGTATCAATTACATGTCAGAGCAGCAGGAAGTTATCAAGTTTAAGACATGTATTCCAAACTGTTCTAGCATATTCCAAATTGGGAAGAGCAAAAGCGCAATATAAGCTAAGTAACACACAAGAGTCGGTAAAGGAACGAGAATTTGTACTAACAAATTCCAAGCTTAGGAAATATTCCACTAATAATTTGTTGTTCTGTTGCTAATAATGTGAAATGTTCAGACTGGTTGTAAAAAGAACGCCTAGGTCTCTAATTTTAGTAACTCTAGTTAAAGAGGAACAAGCAATGGAATAACTGTTACACAGATAATTAATTAATTTATTAGTAAATGTCATACCATAAATATTAAGGGGAAGATTGTTGTTTATACACAAAGTATTTATATTATCTAGCGAAATCCGTACATAAGACAGTTAGTAACCAGTGATTGAAATATATCGTTCATTGACATAATAAACACAAAAGACCCTAAACAAGATCAATGGGGAACTCCTGACGGTGACAAAAATTTAGGAGATCTTAGACTGCAAATTTCCACAAACTTCGTGCGCAATTAAATATGAACATAGAACTAATTACTGTATGATTCACAAATATTTTTCTACATCATCAATTATATTAAGTACTTACATCATGCAAGTACTGCTGCTGATAATTCTTAAGACAGATAATTATATAAATATTAGCTAAAATAACCAGCCTTGATCGAAATCAGTCATCGAAAGCAGTGTGTCTAGTCCTAGCCTGAATACAATTTTATTTCTTAGTAAGTATTCAAATATTTTCATGGTAATATTGTGTATGTGTTATAATTAGTAGTTATGAACATATAGGTGAACTCTGATAGCAGTAAGAAAAGGAAGATCCTAATGTATGGCACTGATGCACGGTAAAGATCTATACTAATAGATCCTTGGAGAACACCACTATAAATATTGAATGGATCTTGTTTCTGGTCTTGCAAGTACATGCTATACCATCCCAATGCAATAAAAATTAATTTTAACTAGAACTAAATTTCAGATGCTTTGGAATATGCATGCATATGTACGTATGGCCCCATAAAGTTAATCCCGTCTTTGCCGCCCATTTTATAATCAGTATGCCAAAAATAAAGATTTGTAAGTCGCTCATTAAGGAGATATTGTTAGAGGCATTTTAGAGATCCCGCTTAGGATAAATTTCAAACTATTTCTATCATCAAGAGGTATTCGAACATTGTAAGAATCTGTGTCACAAATAGGAATTTGTAAAAGTCAACAAATGACTTGAGCTTACACATTCTTACACATGGCGTGGGTATTTCTGCTATAAATTTGCCAATTTTACGAATTATCAACTTTTTTCATTAAACAGCCTGAAAATACAGCCCTGAAATTTGGATTATCCTTTACTGGACACACTGTATATGATTTTTAAATTATGTTTTAATTATTACTATGTAGCTATAAATTTTCTAAAGTTGATTAAGTTTGTGAATTTCTCTGCAAACCCCCTGATTTCTAATAGACGCTGGTCCCGTAAATTCGACTGTCAGAACGATTTAAAGAGCCGGAATAATTTTTATTTTGATGGATGTCATTCCTGAGGTTTAGAATCGCCAATTATTGCAAACAGCAAGCGAAATTTCAATCATTGTGATTCGCGCCAATAGACCCTCGTTAAATTTTAATTTTCTAAAACGGCGTATCGGTAATATGATTTGGCCTGTCAATTATCATCGGTAGACTTAATTGGTTCATCAGCTCTGCTGCTGTAGGAAGGGTGATAATTGGTGATAATTAATTGATAGAATGAAAGGTCCTGCAAAGATTACAGAAACTGCGACAAAGTGTAATTATTAGGAATTTTAAAAGTACTCTTCTGCTACCGAACGGATAATTCTCAGTCCGTAATGTATTGATGATAGTAATTACTTCGAATTAGAAGAAACGGCTGAATAATTTAGAATAGTCCTTAATTATAAAAAAATCTGTAGCATTTCAACATATCCAACTGCACGAATACTTATATCATCATACATTGTTTAAAAGTTGAATGATCTTTGTCATCGCTTTCTCAACCAGCATGTGGAAAATAGAGGTCGTGTTAAAAAAAGATTATAAACTTTGAGACGTAGAGAATATCCATGTTAACACACTTTTGTGTTCATTTTCGTGCAAAATGGGAGGCTCAGTAAGGTCCTTTCTGGTTTTTTTCGGTGAATGGAGTCAAATATAAAATTTCTTTAAACGGCACAGCGTTTGACACAACTAGCACAATTCAGCACAATCACGTTTTTTTATTTTTAGGCAAAATGGTAGATTCACTTAAAATTTATTTTTTTTTCAATTTTCGAAATTATGGATGGGTTTTTCCAGGGAACGGAAGCAGATATCAAACTTTTAACTTTACAGTCACAAAAACAAATCGAGAAGAACTGTAAAGCTATATCGAGAAACGTGTGTAGAGCACCTCATTCCTGATCATAGATTACAAGATTGGAGATGACCTTGTGATGAAATGAAGATGCATTTTCTGATCGGAACAATCAAATAATTGACCGAAGGATAAGAAACAATGTTAATACAGCAAGACTGATATATTATTTCGAACAAAATCCACGAAATTGTATACATCAGGTTAGTTGGAAATTGAATTTGGATAAATCAACCATTCAACGAATTTTAAAGATCAATGGGTATCATGACAACAAAATTAACAATTTGTAGTATTTGTAGTATTTGTTGGAAATTGAATTTGGATAAATCAACCATTCAACGAATTTTAAAGATCAACTAGAAAAGTGGCAAGTCTTGACCTTTCTTTGCGATGGTGGACACCGGATATTTTCATTAGTATAGTTTTTCTGCAGACTATTGCGAAGAGTTTCAGAAAAACAAATTTTTAAATCCATGAATTTTGAGGATTATTTGAGAATGGTTCGGTTTTTTAAACACCCTGTATTGTTCTCATTAAAATAGTTTCCATATAGACCATTGTTAAAAGTTTCATCAAAGGAATATTATACTTCCATGAAGGTTTCTAGAGAATGGTTCGGTTTTTTAAAACACCCAGTATTTTTTCATTAGTATATTTTTCCTACAGAACATTCTAAAAAGTTTCATCAAAAAAAATTTTCAATTCCAGGAATTTTGAGGATTTTTAGAGAATGGTTCGGTTTTTTAAACACCCAGTATTTTTTCATAAGTATATTTTTCCTACAGAACATTGTACAAAGTTTCATCAAAAAGAATTTTTTAATTCCATGAATTTTGAGGATTTTTAGAGAATGGTTTGGTTTTTGTAAACGCCAAGTATTTTTTCATTACTTTTTTTATAGTGTATTGCGAAAAGTGTCATCAAAACAAAATTTTCAATTCCACGAATTTCGATGATTTTTAGATAGGTCGGCTTTCTAAAACACCCTGCATTTTTTTATTGGGGTAGTTTTTTTGCAGCCTATTGTGAAAAGTTTAAAAAAAAAAAAATTCCATGAATTTTGAGGATTTCAAGAAAATGGTTCGGTTTTTTTAAACACACAGAATTTTTTCATTAGTATAGTTTTTTTGTAGTATTTGTTTGAGCGTCACTTTGACTTTATTTTATAGCTCAAATTGTAATACATGTAAAAACTGTTCACAGAACCTTTTTCGGTACGTCCTTTAGACAGACGAAAGTAGGTTTGTCAGCAATTATGACCAAATAGGCGCAACGAACACTGCTGGTCCACTGACATTTATTTCAGCCTTATTTTTATGAGCATACATTGAATAGCGTGACATTTCCTACAAGACTTCCTGCACTTCTGGAGAATGTGCCTTTGCAGTTAAGGAGAAACCTATGGTTTCAGCACAACTAAGTTCCACTCCACAAGGCCAGGATTGTGCAGCAATATTTTGATAACAGTTTCCCAAAAAATGGATTGGGATTAATGGACCTATTTAGTGACCCTGAAAGTCATCAGATGTAACACTCTCGATTTTTTATGGGGTATTTTAAAAAAATAAAGTTTATAAAACATCTTCGCGAGATATTAGTATATTACGCTTATAAGGAATTAAACGGCGCATAAATAAACGCAGCCCACAAAGAAGTCAAGGGAACATTGACTATGTGTCTTAAAATGAGAGGAGGTCATATAAAGAATAGATTGCAATATGTATGTAGCAGGAAGAAGTTTGCCACATTTTTTAAGTGTAGTCATTATTATGTAACGATTTATTTTAATCATTACAACAATCATATTTTTATGGATAAGCTATAGAAAATATCTTTCCATGTAATCAAATGTAGCGCATATTTTGATGATTCATTAAGAATGGGCAATCTCTAAACTGGAGATACTACACACCAAAATATGGCGATTGAGCCAAATATACCTTATCCGAATGTTGCTGGTTTAAAAAATACAGGGTGTTCAATGCTAGAATTTTATTTTGAAATATCTCAATAACTTTGAAACCTGTCGGACTATTAAAAAAAATAGCACTATTACGTATTTTTGACACGGAAAATAAGAATTTTTAACTAATTTTGACGTCACTAGTAGAAGGCGCCACATATCGCACATCACATTTCTTTTAAATTGCAGTTTAGTGTATTCATCTGACTATAGAAACAATCGATGCTCCTACCTGTTGTATCTGAAAAAGGTATACCCTGTTAAAGTCATTAGGAGTAACAGTTTTCGAAATAATCCTATATGAAATATTCACTGCACCGATTGAAAATTGTTATCGTTTCAGGTAAACTGCCTTTTCTACTGAAAATACAGCAAAATGTTGCTTGAAAATGTTGTTCAAAACGGTAAATTATGGGGACGTGCAAAATTTCAAAAAGATCGGCGAGGTTTAATTTTGAAACCATTTTTCAACAAGCACAAAGATTTTATCAAAGCTTTTCTTGTTATGGGCATAATTCAGAAACGAAACTTCCAATCAAGTTGAAATTTAGTACCGTTATGTTTTAGAAAAGTATAAGTCTTTTGGCACGGCAAATAAGAATTTTTTTCTACTAATTTTGACGTCACTAGTAGAGGGCTCCACTTATGGTACAGCATGTTTCTTTTAAATGGCAGAACTTTTTTGCTGTTTAGTGTATCTATCTGTCTGTTGAAACAATTGATTCTCCTACCTGTTGTATCTAAAGAAGGTATACCTTGTTGAAGTTGTTAGGAGTAACAGTTTTCGAAATAATCCTATTTGAAATATTCAGTGCACCGATTGAAAACTGTTGTCGTTTCAGATAAAGTGCCTTTTCTACTAAAAATACAGCAAAATTTTACTTGAAAAAGTTGTTCAGAACGATAAATTATGAGGACGTGCAAAATTTCAAGAAGATCGGCCTGCTTTGATAAAATCTTTGTGGTTTGTTGAAAAATGGTTTCAAAATCAAACCTCGCCTAAACCTTTTTTTACACATTTCTTATACTTCACTTCGTTAAAATAACATAAATTAAAGTAGCGGTTATTATAAGTTATTATTTCTTTTTAAGAACGTTATTTATGACTTATGTGAATTCTTGTAAACCCTACGTGTACACGTACGGTAGGAATTCATAAGACTCTTTTTTTATTAAAATAAGTGCATATCTACTTATAATACGGTACGCTGATACTCTGTTGTATACAATTTAACTTTAATATACCGATAGATATTTTTGTCGCAAATAGTTTTTTGTTATTGTGTTATTAATCTTTAGCAACTTTTGGGGAAAGAAACAAGTAAATTTATTAATGTCTGCTGAAGTGGCTTTCTAGTTTTATGCAGCGGTAAACCACCCCACTCACTCACTGAGTACTGTGCATTCAGCAGTTTTGTTGCGACGCTAAACCGCAGTTTGCAAAAATTTGTTACAATTTAAAATTAAGAAAGAGAATAACGCGTCGCAGTTATCATCGCCTTTTTTAACTGTATTAAATAATCATCGAGTTTAATGCTTTCATTTATTCTTAATGACATTTAAGTACTTTAAACAACCAACATTCAATTATTTTTCAATGACTACTTTAACCTTCCACCGCTAATATGATTTTTAGGTGGCATTTCTTTTCAGACTTTTTAGGACGATATTGCACTGTAAAAAAAGTTGCTGTATAAGCGAGAATTTTCAGTGTGTAATTTAGGATGTGTAAAAATACCGTGTTAATAGTTTTACACACTATGGCTTTTTTGTACGTTTTACAGAAAATGTGTTAAAATTACTAGTATTATAATAAAATATACTGATTTTGTGTAATATATACCAGTTGTGTGTTAAAAGTATACCATTTTGTGTAAACTTAACACGCACACAACTTAATTGTGTTCTATATGCCTACTCCTGACTGGTTGAGCACAACTACGCAGCTGCAGTATATCAACTAATCCAACACACGTCACTACACCATATTGGTCATGTAGCGGTGTTGTGTACAGTTACCTCTCGTTCACTGTGTTCTAATGGAGAATATTTAAATTTAAATTGAAGTTTAATTAAGGGAAGTAGTAAGTGCTTACCTAACTATAACAAATATTACTGATAATTGTAATAAAGTTTAAACTAATTAGAATATAACTATTAAAAGTATTAGGAGTTTACTTTGACGTTATAGATTAATCTGTAATCTAATTATTTTGTAACTTTAGAGAAAGAAAATTATATGTTCAGATCACTACCAGTTAATTTTCGTAAACTCCTATTATGTAGTGCCTAAATACATCTTTCCTTGTTGTTTTATTGTTCATGTATGATTTACTAGAACGTTATTAGTCCTTTATTAAAATATGTACTATTATACTGTTAATTTTAATACACACATATTTTGTTAGCAGACTTGGTTGTTGTTCATTTGAACAGAATTTTATTTTTTTAATAAAATCATAAAAAGTAAAATATCTTTTTTTTATAATTACCATAATTCAGAAGATTCTTTATATTGATACGGAAGCTCACCTACCTTGTTAATTATGTTCCTGTTTGCTTTTCAAATTATAATTTTTAATACGTATATTCTGCCGTTTAATAGAACATTCCAGGCTATATTCAATGCATTCTCGACGATAGGCAGACCCTCTAGAAAATGTCAAAATAAAAGTATTTCAAAAATTATATTTATTAAAAATTATTTCTCTGGGCCTGAAAGGCCTGTAAACAGCTTTATATATATATATATATATATATATATATATATAAATTATTTCGATAGTAAACAGGAACATAATTAACAAATTAAAAAGATAGGTGAGTCTTCCATATCAATACCTATTAAACAATAAAATTAACATGTTAATGTGTAAAGCCTACACCTTCAATTATACAAATAACACAGAAATATGTAAAAGTAACACATGATTTGTTATATTAACACAGTGGATTGTGTTAAGCATTTAACACACTGCTAAATACAGAGAAATGTGTAAAAATATACAGAATTCCGTGTGGACCTCGATTAACACAGTATTGTGTTCTTTTGTGTTCAAATGTGTAATTATTTTTTTTGCAGTGTGCTTATAACATTTAAACTGGAAGTAATACAAAAAAAAATCTCTAATAAAAGTTTATTGGAAAAAAGAGCTTTTTAACATGAAAAAATGTGGGTATGTTTCTGGAAAAAAAAATTGATGACGTCATTACTCGTTTCTGTCAAATTCCAAAAATACTTTTGCTTGAAAATGAAGCTTACGTCATCCCATTTAACACCACGTGTCCCAAATTTTATTTAATTTTTTGTATCCTCATAGTAGGCCTCCACTATCGAGTTTGAGGCACCCTGTACAACCACCACTTCCAAGGTTGCCAGTAATACCTGAGACATCATGTACATGTTTGTATGTATCTTATCTCTTTTAAAATAATATATCTGTACTGTACTTATTTCCAGTTACAGTTTAATCTGATACACAATAACTGTTGTGTGCATTTTTAAGCACAATATATAAATGAACAAATTTTACAATTTTACAAATATTATCTTTTCTCTCCCAATCGACCTTCTGCTAAAAGTTTAATGCAATTCGATAGCATTGTACCGAACCAAACAGTTTCGCAACAATTATCTCATGTATCGGCGGCGCTTCATTTACTAAAGTACATGGATTCAACAAAAAGTATATAAACTTTTCTGGTTAAAAGTTGGGCTATTCGAGGTGCACGCCGATCCGCGATGGAGGGTTTAATGACTGTTTCTTATCGGAAAGATTAACGGATCTCAGACAACAGATTAACGGTCCGTAAGATATTATTCTCGATTCTCGAACGACACATCAGCATGTCACCTTGCTAAATGACTTTGTTTTCTAATTATTTCATAATTATGCCTATTGACAATCAGAAATTGTATAGAATTAGTCATAAACAGAGATACAAAAAGAGCGAACAAATGGAGAAGGGAAAAGAAAAACAAACAATAACTTAACCTAAGCAAAATACTCAGACAGTGAATATAAACAGTGATGATTTAAATATTTTTAAGTTTCGCTTAAAAAGCTTCTGTTTCTTACACGTTTTTAATTCCTCAGGTAATCGGTTGAATATTCTAATTCCTTAATAGTTTGCTCCTTTACCGGATATTTAAAGTCTAAGATAAGGCACCCGTAGCTTTTTTTCGCTGTTTAAGCAAAACTTACCTTACCATTAAGAATATACAAACACATTTCAAAAATGAATAAAGACATCACAGTTAAAATTTTAAAATTAACAAACACATTTCTGCATGTATGTTGTTGCACAATGCCGGCCATACAATGCGTTTTTGCAGCAGATAGACGACAAACTAGTTGAATTCCCCCAAAAACATATCCCACAATGGTGTCTACTTTCTACCTGGGCATAATGCGGATTTATCAATTGTCTTGCCGTCAAAATCTCCTTACACATAATATTTAGATGTCAATGTTGATGCTAACTGCTTACAGTGTGGATTCCATGTAAGGCATACAGAGTCTCCCACATTTCGTGTACTATCACCGTTCATCAAAACTGATAAGTCGTTAACATTTTCTGTGTTAAGTATGAAATCTAAGTATCTGAGTTTTTTAACATTGAAAAATAAACTGTTTCCGTTAAACCAATAACAAAGTTGCTCTAAAGTTTCACCGCATTTTCTCAAAATCACCTGGATGGAATTTATATACAGGGTGCTCCAAAATAGAAGGTCATACCATTAACCACATATTCTTTCGACAAAATAATGCGACTTTCCTTATGCCATTTTTTATTTGGGCGCCCTTGTTTCAATATACAGAGTGTTAAAGTTACATTTTAAAAAATTATTTTTGTTAATAATCCCATTGTTTTGTAAGATACACACTTGAAATTTTGCACGTACTTTTTATCTTATTCCGGCATACTTTTCTTGTAATTTTGGTGAAAAAAATCAAAGGGTGAATTGAGGTAGCTGAGGGATGCAGTAACCTTTATCCCCTCCAATTATTTATAAGTACGCATATGCAGCTTTTTCTTGAAATATCAAACGTAGAATTTTCTTCTGATCATTTTACCCCTTTTGTAATTTTTTGTTTAAATACTTCGTTTTGGAGAAAAACGGCAATTTGTAGTGCCCATAAATCTATCATTCACTACCATTTTGAAGTGAAACTGAAATTTTGTGGATTTATCTGTTATTACAATACTTTGGCAACTTAGCAAATCGTAATACTTACTGAATGAATATTTGCTAATTAAAACAAAAAGAGAATATCTTTCAAAAGATAAGGTTTCCGCTACTTAAAAGAGCACGTACATGTGTTAATGAGGAGGGTGGACAAGTAGAACGTTTGTTAAATTAGTAGTAATTAATTAATTATTTTATTTAATGTTATTTAGATAAAAAGTTATTATATTGATCGTTAATTATTAATATTACTAAACAAGACTATTATTTTTTGGTTGATAAAAGAACTGCATTACAGATTTTAATGCCATATTATTTTTCAATTCATAAGTACTCCTCATTTTATAAAATTTAAACTTATCCATTCTGTTTTAGTTAGCAATTATTCATTCAGTAAGTATTACGATTTGCTAAGTTGCCAAGGTATTGTAATAATAGGTATATCCACAAAATTTCCGTTTCACTTGAAAATGATAGTGAACGATAGATTTATGGACACTACAATTTGCCGTTTTTCTTCAAAACGGAGCATTTAAACAAAAAATTACAAAAGAGATAAAATGATCAGAAGAAAATTCTACGTTTAATATATCAAGAAAAAGTTACATAGGCGTGCTTAGAAATAATTGGAGGGGATAAAGGGTACTGCATCCCTCAGCTACCTCAATTCACCCTTCGATTTTTTTCGCCAAAATTACAAGAAAAGTATGCCGGAATAAGATAAAAGTACGTGCAAAATTTCAAGTGTGTATCTTACAAAACAATGGGATTATTAACAAAAATAGTTTTTTAAAATGTAACTTTAACACCCTATATTTTGAAACAGGGGCGCCCAAATAAAAAATGGCATAAGGAAAGTCGCATTATTTTTGTCCAAAAAAATATGTGGTTAATGGTATGGCTTTCTATTTTGGGACACCCTGCATATAATAAACAACATGGGGTCCATCACGGAATCCTGTGGGACACAGCCGACTGTTAAATTGTTAGAAATTATTCCACGAATACAGTTTTTTCTGAATTATCTGTATAGAAATATTGATTGCGACTTTGGAGAAAAGTAGATATCCAATTTAACGGCTGACTATGTACACCATAATTATATAATTTTCACAAAACGGTTCTAGGACGAGGTTATGATTCTCTTTATTATGTTTAGTACCTAGGACGATATTCTTATTAGGAAGTACTATATTAACAATATCCTTAGGAGCATTAACAAAATACCGATTAAAAGTTGAAACTATCGCAGCAGGCGAATTTTCTTTTTTTTATTTGTTAGTTTTGCTGCCACAGACCATGCCGCGCGTTCTGAGGCCTCGGAATCATTTATTTTGGTCTGGTAAAACTCCTTTTTTGTTTGTTTGCCCAAATCACTATTTTTTTAGGAAGTAAATCAGAAAGGCTTTGTGAAAAAAAGTGTAGTTGTTTAAGCTTCTGGTTAGATATTTTTATATTATTAATTACCCAATTGTTGCAGCTATTTAAATGGAATCTTCGCGCTGGAAAGTAAACCTGAAAATAGTAACGAAATATATCGTAAAAATAATCGAAAGCCGTATTCAAATCAGTTATGCGATAAATCTCCCCCTAAGTTTCATTAGATAGAGCAGTTTCAAAACATATCAACTCACTTTCCTCAAAATTGCGCCTCAGTCTAAATTGTTGATATACCCAAAGAAGAATTACGATCATCTAATTCTAAATAAAGGATCTATAATCAGAAAAGAATTTGTCTAAAACACATCATAGTTCGTTATTTTCAAAGCTAATAAAAACCTAATCAATAATGGTACGCGATGTTTGCGTAACTCGTGTAGGCCATTATACAATTGGAATAACGTTAAAACAACTTAGATTTTCACACAAACTTAAAATCGAGAATTACTGCCATGATCTAAAGTCTCCACAAACGATAATATAATATCTATATGAAGTCTGGATATTATAAAGTAGGTATATGTCTGGACGGGGATCTATCGCAATTTACTATAATAGTATATTTTGTTTACTGCTTCCATGATACATTTAAATTATTTTTGGCCCATATAGCTACACTACCACATCTTTTTACAGCCCGACAAAAAATCTACTAATTTAAAGTCATTAAAGACTACTAAATCAGTCATACTAATATTTATACCTGTTTCTACTACATATAAAAAATCTAACTCTAAATATTTGTGAATATCTTCACGAAGAAATATAATCTTATCCTGACATAACGTGTTAACATTGATTCAACACTAACAACTCTGTATTTTTTGGCGCTGCCGTAAAAAAACGGCTGACGTAGGTTCGAAAGGGCCACAAATGCGGATTCATAACTATCTTCCTCAAAAACCGATATCTTAAATGATGAATAGAGCTTCGGATGCTTAGCAGTTAGTTATTCACAGAGAACTTGTTTAAGATGAGATTTCAACATTGCGGTTAAATCTGTAATAGTAGTTCGCGAATCCAAACTGTAGACATACAACTGAACCAAACGGAGTACGCTTTTAACCTCCTTCGGATCCTTATTTTTCTCCACTACAACGGATGATCTTCTCTTTCTTCTGGTAACAACTTTACTCCACTTCTCTGTTGGCGCATTATTATTTCGACTATTTTCCTGACCGAAAACTAAATTAACATATTTATCCATAGCTATATTACTCTTTGCATGCAGAATTGGAGTCGAAACATCCCTGTGTAATTTGTTTACAGTACTATTCTCAAGTATCGACGGCTGGTTGTCTTGTTTACCGCTTTTATTACATATCAGAATATATTTCTCAACCGTTAACATATATTATAAACTCCAATGCACATTGGCATATTCCCAAATATCTTTAAAAAGGCAATAATAAATCCTATTTACAAAAAAGGTGATAAATCTATAGTCGCAAATTACAGACCTATTTCTGTATTAAATACTCTATCTAAAATTTTTGAGAAAGTATTGAAAACACGCTTAACGAGTTTTTTAGATAAACATCACGTGTTATCAGACAAACAGTTCGGTTTTAGAGAGGCCAAGTCCGCGGAAGATGCAATGGCAAATGTTACGACTGATGTATACAAGGCAATGGATGAAGGTGTCGCATCGCTATGCATCTTCGTTGACTTGGCGAAAGCCTTTGATACTGTCAGCCATAGTAAATTATTGAATATATTAGAGAATGTTGGAATCCGTGGAGTTGCACTTAACCTAATGAAAAGTTACCTCCAAAATAGAACACAATGTGTCAAAATAGGTAATGTTCGTAGTTCTCTTGCGGCATACCTCAGGGAACTGTGCGGGGGCCCCTCTTATTTAATATCTATATTAACGATCTATTTAATCTAAACATTTCAGGAAAATTAACCAGTTTCGCTGACGACACTGTATTATTTTACAAAGACAGTAACTGGCAGCATCTAAAGAATAGAGTTGAAAAAGATTTCAGAATAGTTATTAACTATTTTAATGCCAGATTATTAACTATTAACTTTGACAAAACATTCTTTGTGCCTTTCTGCTAATATCAAAATTCTTTACCACAGTATAATGAATTAAACATTAAATTAAATGATAAAAATGTAACCATCTTAAAACAAAATAAAATCAAATATTTAGGCATAATAATTGACAATCATCTTCGATGGAACCACCAAATAGACTATTTAGTAAAAAAAATAAGATCTTTAATAGGTAAATTTAAGTTATATAAAAATATATTTGAATTGAATATTTGCGAGTATTATATTACGCCTTAGTGCAAACTCATATAACTTATGGTCTACTAATTTGGGGAGGTGTTCATAACAACTACCTCAAAACATTAGAAGCAACTCAAAAGTGGTTACTAAAAATAATATTTGATAAATCATACACATATGCAACTGAAGCTTTATTCAAAGAATCAAAAATATTTGACATAAGACAACTATTTCTGCAAACTATGGCTATAAGACATTTTAAATATATAAATATTATGCCTCACATTGAACATAATCATGACACAAGATTTAAGCAAAAAAACTATCAGCATTCCAAAAATTGAAAAAAATATTGGCCAAAGATGTTTCACTTACCTGAGTCTTGTAATATACGCTGAAATCCCTAATCCAATAGTGTGCTAACACCTAGAAATAAAATACATCAGATAATTGACAGAAAAAATAACTACTAATAAAACCTACCTAATTTATATCATAGTATTTGTTTCGTTTTTGCTATGTGTATTCCACTGCATGCACTACATGTTAATTAGAACACATATATGTTTGCATGTATATGTAACTCATTTGTTGTATTAGTGTTAATGTTTAGGTGCGTACATTGTATTTATATTATATTTTGAGTAAAATTGAAATTAAATGTTAATATTACCCACACACAAGGTTCGCCTTTGTGGGTTTTATCCTTGACTATATACAATAAGACTAGTCAATCTAATGGGAGACCTTGTTGGCCTGAATGGGAAACCAACTCTCGCGTAATGGGAAACGAACTCAAAAAGAACGTTTATGCTTGGGCTATTTGCTAATAGATGGCGCAATATTAGGTACTAAAATGACATGAATTTGGATATATAATTTTGAAAGCTCCTCCCATCAAAGATGATTGGTTCATACATATTATGTTATGTACAATCGTTTGCAATAATATTGACACTCTTTAAATTCAATTTTGCTATTTCTTTTGAACTGCTGACGTATTTGTAATGAAATCTACTTCCAACTTTTAACATTAGTAATTAGTTGTTTCACTTACCAATATAAATTTAGTGAGTTTCTACTCAGAACTTCGAGAAGTTCAAAAACTGTTTTGAGAGAGTGTCATTGTTATTTCAAAAGCTTGTATGTACTTAAAATTCATAACTTTAATGACATTCGATAGGATTACTGTTTATTTTATTGTTAAGTGAATGTGTTAGTCATGAGGAAGCAGGCAGGAAATAAATGTTAATTTTTAAAATGTAATAAAACTAGATGAAACATTCCAGGAATAAAACTTTTCCGCGCAAGGTGAAAATCGACAATAATGATAGATTTTGAATTATTATAAGTAATTATAGTAATTTCATCACGATTTTTAATAAAAAAAAATACAGAAGTGCAGTTATCCAGTTCATATTCACTTTCGCGTATCAATGAAAGTTAAAGCTTAAAATATATTAATCGCCAGATAACACTTTTATCATACTCCTCCAGCTTTGGTAAATTCAAGTGAAGAAGTCATTCAATACGTGTCGATAAAAATATACAGGGTGGGTCATTAATAAGGGGACATAGAAGAGGAGTAACATCATTGGGAGGAAATATGAAGATATAGCTAAATATATCTTGGTAAAATATTTCTGTGGAAAAAGATACAAGGTGTCAAAGTTGAAATATTTTTATTTGTGTTTTATTTTTTTGTATTAACGCAAGTATCTCTCAACTGATTGAAATTTAATTCAAAAAAATTAGTAGGTATCAATGAGTCGTTTACTTTTTTTAAATGTCCAGAGTAACTTTGGAAAAAAACTCATATTTGAAAAAAAAAAAACTACATATTTACTTTTATGGACAAAAATAACAACAGAGCAGTAAAAACAACTTAGCCCGTGGGCAAACTCTCTCTACTTCTACATGTCTTAATTAATTAAACTAATTATTACAGCTAATTACAGAAAATTTTCAATATGGCAATTTTCTAATGCTCCTAAAAGCATTAGAAAATTGCGTGCTCCTCACGTCGAAAAATACATTTGGTTGTTTTAGATCAGTTTTCTGGAAAACGGTAGGAATTTCGTTAACAAAAAATAAGATAGAAATTGTCATCATCTGGCATTAATAGGTACCTACTACATAAATTATGATTGCTTTTCTTAAAATATGTTTCCCTACCAAATTTTATGACAATCGGTTGAGCGATCCTAGTTATTTAAAAAAAAACGAAAAAAAATATGTAAACCTGTATCTTTTTCCACAGCAACATTTTAGTAAGGCATATTTAACTATATCTTCATATTTTGCTCCAAAACTGTCATTACTCTGGCACATTATTAATGGTTCAACTTATATAATACTTAAAATAATAAATTTTGAAACACATTCTTTTCTGATGAGGCCTGTAAAATTCACAAGTTATTTTTACTAAAAACATTAGCAAATGTTAAATTATTTGAATTTTTAAATTAATTTAAATTTAATTTAAAAATTAGTCTTCAAAAAGACTACAAAATAATATTTATTTCACACCATCACAAAATGATACTTAGATCAAACATTGAAAAAAGATACTTGGTGTTTTAGAATTTTTACTAATGAATTTTTCGCAAAATAATAATGCATCTTATGCAGTAAGAGAAACCAACACGATAATCTGCAGTTCTATATGTCTCTTTATAGAAGTAGGTATGTCGAATTCATTTGAATTATCTTAATATGTTTAAAGGAAATAAAACAGAAAATGTAAATTTTGGCATATCGCTGAAAACTCTTTTAACAATCTTATTTTTCTGTTTTTTTTTTTAATTAATTTACAGTTCATATTCTTACTTCTCTAATGCAATAAAATAAACTGCTTATGTTTCAAACTTTATGATCTGTGGTTTGAATATAAATATATTGCCACAATCTTATTATTTAGGCAGGTATATGAAAAAGGGTTACGCGGCCACGCCCTCGAAACGCCTCCACAGTTTTTTGCAGATTAAAATAGTAGCTCTTTATTTCCTACGTTTGAGTAAATGCGTATTGTTACACAGTACGACATCTAACAGGAATTATGATAACTATTTAGGTCTTTATTAAGGATTGACTCTCTTGGTGTAAATACTCAAGGGTTTTAGGTATTATTCGCTATACTTGGCTATTGCTATTGAGTGACGGATGAGATCTATTCTCTGTTTATTTTTACCCTTTCCATGCATTTTTCTGTAATGTTTTTTTCCTTTTTATGTAATTTCTAATATTTTTATGTGTATTGGTGAAATAAACTATATTATTATTATTAATTATTATTATTGGCTTTTTTTTGTTAACTGACTTGATGTTTGTTTGTGAGTCTTGTTCTTGCTTACAATAATAAATGCTAGTAATACCTGAGACACACTGTATATCTCTCTACGTATCTTATTCTTGCTTATAATAAAATAATACATATGTTCTCTATGTATTTACAGTTTAATCTCATACAAATAATGCTTTTGTGCATTCTTATACACATTTACTGAAGTACATGGATTCAAAAAATAGTATATAAACTTTTCTGGTTAAAAGTTGGGCTATTCGAGGTGCACGCCGATCCGCGATGGAGGGTTTAATGACTGCTTCTTATCGGAAAGATTAACGTATCTCAGACAACAGATTAACGGCCCGTAAGATATTATTCTCGATCCTCGAACAACACATCAACGTGTCACCTTGCTAAATGACTTTGTTTTTCCAAGCCGCGTTTGCCCGAATTTAAATGTGATTGGTGACTTCAATTTTTCACTCTATAAATAATTTCCGGTATTAAACCAAGTCGTGTTCCAAATTTAATATTAAAATTTATGACGTAAAATACAAATGTGCTGGGGTGGAAAAACGCGAAGCGTTATATAAATATGCATATATATTCATTATTAAACTCGGAACGCTCCCCTGAATGTTTTGTAAATAAAGGATTTTTCATCTGTTATTTGTTTTAACTTCCGAACGGTTTGCTCACTTCAAGTTTTCGCATTATACACAGCTCTGACATTAACAACACAATACAAACATATTTTTAAATAAAATTTGTTTATTCAGGACAGTTCTACATTGGCAGTTTCAAAATTCAATTAAAATATGCAGGGGGGGGAGCTGCATTGCATTATTGCACTAATAAAAATTTCAACAGGAATTAAATTAAGGCTGGTTTATATCTAATATCTATTGATAATACACATAATAATCATATTTGTGGAGAATTAATGGAGTTTAACAATAAAATATTCACACAACTTGATATTTCTTAGTACTGAATGTAACGTGGTAGGTTTTGTCTTACCTACTGGTTGCTATGGTACGTTGTTTATTATCGATTATTTAATAAACAGTTCTATCTGAATCACAGTATACTAATCAATCAGTAGGGAAACTCTGCTTTCCAGCGTCTTCCAATAATCCGCCATCTTGTTGGCGACTGACAGTTATTACTATGATTTCTGTGTGTAAGTTATGTTTTTTGAATTTTTGACATTATTACAGGGTTATCCACTCGTTATCGTTATTGTTTTATATGTCGCGTTAAGTGTTTGGTTTTATTACATCATTATGGTACTTATATTCCAGCTTAGTATGTCGTGTTGAGTGTTTAGTTTAGGGAGTAAACCAAACTACAAGAAAACAGCGGGAAACCGAGGAAGCGATGGAGAGAGGCAGTGGCAATAGATCTAATCGAGAAAAATGTAATAGATTGGAAAAGAAAGACGACGAACAGAATGAAGTAGAGGAGAATAACGCAGCTCTGGGCCTAAAAGACATGTAAACAGCTTGATATATATTGACACAACATTCATTGCATATTGAACTTCGTTTAATTCTTAACTCTCCTTTTTACAACCCGCCCTAAGCAGTAGAAGACCGACGAGGAGAATTTGGGAGTTAAAAGTTGTGGCCAAAAAGATGAGAGGAATATCAATTTAGACGTGGATTAGCTTAATTGAGAAAATCCTAAAGAAGAATTAAAACAAGGAAGCAAAGGATTTAACTCAAAATAGGAAAGAGACTGCTTTCATACATGGATGAAAGAAACTCTCACCTCACTCCATACACCTATATATATATATATATATATATATATATATTGTAAACCTCAAAATAAATTGTACCTAATATTCACGTTTTAATTTCATTTCGTACTTTCCTAAAAAAAAAATTAATTACTAAAAATATAAAAATTACACTGGGCTTAAATTTTATAATCTGCTAAGAAAATAAGGCAAAGTATACATCTTGACATAAAGATGAAAGTACCATAAAATATAAAATAAAGCTACACTACTAGTCGACCTAGTTTCCATGTTTTCGCAATTTTTTAAAATAAATTTATAAAATTCATACCGGTTTTATAATCAAATTCAAATTATATCTGCTAGAAACCTAAATTAAGAAAAAATGTGACCAAAACCTCAATTTACATGAAACTACACTGGATTACAACAGTTAATTAAGAATTAAAGCAAAAGTATTAAAACTAAGAAACAACTGGTTATGTTTACGTCATATTGTTAGCTATTTCTTCTGGAGTGGTGGTATTTGAAAATTGCCTAAATCCATGGATCCGTGTCACTTGTCCGTATGTTCTGTGGGATCCGCCACTTTCTTGACGACTTTTTCTAGAGTGGGGGTATTTAAAAACTGCCAAATGTATTTCATTCATAAATTGTCTAAGATTCCGTACTGATTGATTAGTATACTTTGATCTGAATTTAGTGGAAATACAAGAAAGTAATTGTATTCCTGTGGCTGTTTTCAAAGAAGCTCAAGAAGCAATTTTCCATTCGTTGATAGAAAAATCCAGAGAACATTACGAAAAAGTGTTCACCGAATTTAACGAATGGAGGGAAAAACGAAGAGTAATGACAATAATTGAAGAAGTCATGCTATCGTATTTTTTAAATCTACGCGGTTGAAGTATTCGACGATGAACGCTACTATAAGAGTTTACAAGATATTGGAAAGAGCACGTATTGAAGAATTTTTGACTGGGGCTCCCGAGAATATTTATTAATTAAGGTAATATCTCTTTAGCTTTTACATGTTGTTAAATATATGGGGTCAAGTTTCGTTTAAGGGAAATCAGCTATGAAAAAAAAACCAAATAACAAATAGCATTCAGACGCCTCTGAACACAGAAACATTAAAATTTTCCCGCGGAAATGCGTCATTTCTATTATAAAGAAAATTTTGTGGACTTTAGAAAAAGGGAAATCAGTTACATAAAAAATATTTTTTGCTGTGAATTATAGACATTTTTCTTAACACAAAAACGCCAGACTTTTTCCGCGGAAATGCGTCATTTTCATTACCTATATGGAAAAATGTAGAAAAGCGGAAAAATGTAACCCATTTTTATTTTTCAATTCTAAACGTATTTCTGATATATTTCTGAAATATAACAGAGGAAGTGTAATTGAAGGTCCCTGGGTATTCGGAATGATTGCCGATAACTCAGAAGACTTAAGAATGGTAATTTGTTCCGGAAATAAAAGGGATGCAGGCACGTTAATTGTCCTTTTGGAACAACATGTAGAGAAATGGTCTATTATCCATTCGGATATGTGGAAAGCGTATGACAGATTCACTGAATATGGCATTAGACTGTTAACCATAGTGTTAAATTCGTTGCTGAAGACGGTACTCATATCCAACGGATCGAGTCGTCGTAATCGGCTGCAAAAAATTTTTTAAAAGGTCAACATATTCCACCGGACGAATTTGCAGACCGACTCTGTGAGTACTTGTGGAGACGCCATTGTAAGAAAAACAGTCTAGATCCGATGGATGAACTCATTAATTGTATAAAATTAGAATATGGAGATTTTTCAAATAAATAATTTCAACATAAAAATCATTATCCGTCATAATATTGCCACAAAATATACCTTAACTTTTAAATACATTCAGAATTCAGTTCAGTTCAGTTCAGAATTACAAAGTCACATGATTTTATTTAACATATATATTTATATAACAAACATCTATGTGGATATAATTAATATACGCGAGCAAAACGAGCGCTCAATTATAAAAAATGCTACAAATCCGCTTACTTTTTAAAACGTGAATAACCTTCGTTTATTCACAAAACTCAAAAAACATGAATACTAACACTAATTAACAGTCGATTATTCACAAAACCCTAAAAAACATGAATATGTAAATGATTTAAACCGTCAAACTTGCAGATATTGGAGTCGGGAAAATCCTCATTGGATGACAGAGGCACATACCCAACACCCTCAGAAATTAAATGTGTGGGCTGGAATAGTTGACGACATAATAGTAGGGCCTTTCTTCTTTGAAGGAACCCTTACAGGGCAAAGATATTTAGAGTTTCTAGAAAATGACCTTGTTCCAGCCCTTGCAGTAATTTTTCCTAACGATAATGACTCTGACATTCCTGACGATACCATATGGTTTCAGCAAGACGGTGCACCTCCGCACTATGCGTTCCCTGTACGAGATTTTTTGGACAACTGTTTTCCTGGGAGGTGGATCGGCAGACGCGGACCGATAGAATGGCTTCCAAGATCGCCAGATCTTACACCTCTTGACTATTCTTTATGGGGATACTTGAAGTCAAAAGTGTATATTAATAAACCACGTAATTTAGAAGAACTTCAAAATCGCGTTCGGGACGAAATACGCAGAGTTACCCCAGAAATCATTCATAATGTGCAAGAAGAATTTCTTCACAGACTTGCGCATTATCAAGAAGTTGGTGGATGGCAATTCGAACATTTAATTTAAGTATAAAATTTAATCAATTGTATTTTATTTTACATACCTCAGAATTGTTACTTTTTTATGGATACAATTTACGTTTTCTAACATTCAATCGTCATTTACTCGAAAACTTTTCTATGTAAGAGGGCAAAATTTTAATACTGTCTGATAGAGAATTAAACGATCTTTCAGAATTAAGGAAAAAAATATGGTGTTGCCATTTAAAAAAAAGTCGATGACGTCATTACTCGAAAACAAATGACATTTGAAAATCGCATTTTACGCTAAAATGTGTATTTTTTAAATTAAAAATCGACCTGTTCGAGGATTTTTTCCAAAAAATAATTGTTTCGTTTTTATTGAATTTATTCCATACTTTTGGCGCATATAGAGAACTTTAATAACAAATTAGTGTTAGCCCTTGGCAAGATTGGACGAGGAGGACCGTCATCATAGCCGCCACGATCTCCTGACTTTAAATCATTTGGACTAATGTTTGTGACGATATTTAAAAAAAAATTTTTTAGGTAAGTTCTGAATCACCCTGTATATTAAGGCTGTAAAGTTTTATTAGACGCAGAATCCTTCATATTAAATTTGTCATAAAACTCCATGTAAGGAAAATATAAATTACTTATAGACTTGCCTGCTTATTATATTTATATTATTTTAATTTATTTATTTACTTTAAAAGTTATGAGGTCTGTTCATGTGTCAAAGCAAAAGTGCTATTGTCCTAAGTGTGTTCACGGCTGCATCGTTTCCTGCAGACAAACGGCTGCCTCTTGATAAATTCGACGTCTGCTCCTGAACACCAAACATCAATAAATTACATTGTCTTCTATTTCGTTCATTGATTTCGCAAATGATTTCCTCGAATAAATGATGAGCTTCCCGAGTTCGCCAACTCCACCTTTTACTTCGCCTTACTATTAGTGTTCTGAAAGAATTAAAGTCTATTTACAACTTTATAAAAAAGCCTTGTTTTCTGCAACAGTATTACAGGGAGATACAAATATTATGAAGTGAAAACTAGAAGCCGTCACAGTGTAATATTTATTCTAGTAAGATCATATATACTTGTACGTGATAGATAGCTTACATAAAACAACATTTATATTAAAATAAAATAATGACAAGTGACTTAACATTTGTTTCGAGCAGAGAAGGAGAATGATTTTGAGAAGAAGAAAAGAAGCCAATATAAAATCTCATAAAGTAAATACGAATAACATATGTAAAAAATACAAGGTAAGTAACTAGGATGATTTTACATTACATATTGATTCTCTTAATATTATATGTAAAAATAACTGCGAAATACGACTCTTGTCTGCATAAATATACAGTATTTATTTTTTTTATATGTTATTAAACACATTATTTTTTTACTGTTTTAGAAAGGTATTTTAAGCTAATATAAATCAAATCTCCTACAATTCCTACCAATGAACAGCAAAAAACTAATGTACTAATATGTTTTAATTCATTCATTCATTCTTTTCGTTTATTTTATTTTTGTAATACTCATACACATACCACCTAGACTGTACGTATGCTATTCAATACAACTATACCAATAAAGCCTCGACAGGGCAGCGGTGAAGTGTGTGCGGAAGATTGGCTCCGCCCTCTTTTGACAGAGTCTGATTCAGTTAAATGTATATTATTATAATATTTGATGAAATTTTAAAAAAGTTAATAATTTTTATTTAAAAGTAATGCGAAATAGAAAGGAATATAATTTAATAAACTGACAAAATATTTAATTATTTTAAGAAGTTTTGTGGAATATTTTTAAATCAGTGTTTAAAATAAAATTCTAGTTATTTTAAAATCTTTATTGCCCTTTAAATAGTGTTACTTTATTTAATACTTGTTGCTTTGTGCCTTTTAAGGAATTGAATATTTTTATTTTATGATTTATTATTACATCTACATATTTTTCAAAAATTGCTCTAATAAGACCTAATCACTGTGTAATTATGGGGAAGCGTATTGTTAACAATTGTAATAGCCGATTTTTTAGGTAAGTAATAATCAGAAATAATGGAGCACGTTTTATGGCATTAAACGGCTCCGCGCAGACGTTGTACTGACATTTCCAGTATCGGCTCCGTGTTTTTAAATGCCCATATGTTTAACAATTATTGTTAGCGAGGTAAGAAGTATTTAATGGTTTATTAAATAATACCATGTGGAATATTTTGGTGATGCGTGGACTGGCATCTTGGAAACTATAAGCGATACGAAAATGGGCAGTTGAGGAAAAAAAACTTAATGACGCTTGCAACTAGATCTAGGTTTTTGAGTTATTCTGAAAAAAGTTAATATGACGTTATAGTCTGTAACTTTTTTATTTAGAGGACTTTTTAAAATCTGAAAACACTTTTCCTCAGCAAATTTTTCGAAGAATTTCACTGTATATTTAAACTTTCAATGCGACGTTTCGGTTGCAAGAAAATTCAAATTCAATATGGCGCTCATACTAAAAAATGAAGTTGATGGTTTCGCGCAACCGTAACTGATCGAAATTCTAATATTGTTTGTAAATACATTGTTGGGAACAAATTTTTGCGGTTTTTTCTGGTCCTTCGAGAATTGAACGAGTACATTAATGTGCTCACAGATGAGGTGCAGCAGCACAAGGAGCGATTAAACATTTCTTAAAAAAGACAAATTAATATCGTGACAAATAAACAGTAACATCACAATAAAAATCTAAATAACTTTGAAATTTCTCAAAAAAACTTGCTGCAGAAAAGTGTTTTCAGATTTTAAAAAGTCCTCTAAATAAAAAAGTTACAGACGAATAACGCAAGCAAGCAAGCAATCTAGTTGCAAGCGTCATTAAGTTAGCAACAGAATTTTCCCCCAACTGCCAATTTTCGTATCTCTTATAGTTTCCAAGATGCCAGTACACGCATCACCAAAATGTTCCACATGGTATTATTTAATAAATCATTAAATACTTGTTACTTCGCTAAGAATAATTGTTAAACATATGGGCACTAAAAAAACACAGAGGCGATACGGGAAATGTCAGCACAACGCCTGCGCAGAGCCGTTTAATGCCATAAAACGTGTTCGATTATATCTTATTATTACTTACCTAAAAACTTAAATTTCATCATTATTCCGATCTGATCGGCTATAACAATTGTCAACAATGCACTTTTCCATAATTATACAAACAAAACTCGTATATTTCACAAAATAATCACAATGTTACCACAACGAAAATCTAACATTGACTGAGAGCATGAGGCCAGCTGGGCCGAGGTTAGGCCGACGGAAGGCTTCACTGGCTTGGCCCTATAGTTCAGTCTAGGTGGTCTGTGTACTCATATTTAATTTGTTTATTAAAGAGATTAATTTATTTTTGTAATTAGTATATTTTGTTCTTAGCTCTACATAGCTACTAAATAAATACATATTAAATAATTTTAGAATTAATTGTCACTAATAAAATGTGCAAAAATATTAAGGATAATTTGCTTACTTTAGAGTGCCAAATTTATTGTCTAAAGGTTAATTCAGCATATCCAATTGACCCACGAGCAGAATTTAATCAACCCTTTCTTTGCATATGCCGCTAGAATATTTTAATGCCTCTTCAGTGATTAATTAATTAATGAATTCCCGAAATCTCCCACGTGGGAATTAATACAAATAAGCCACTTGGGCTTATAATCTATATCAATACTTAACCCGTACACATAGCGAGATGTATGGCCTTACAATCCTACATTATTAAAATTGTATGCGAGGATATAATCTAGAAGGTTTAAGTTTTGTTCCAGAAAATTTATTAATGTTTTTCATCTTTTGCCCTAATTAACACATTTCGTTTCTAGTATTATAGAAGACTGTATAATATTAACAATAAAGTACTTGTACCAAATAAGGCCAAGCTCCTAATAAGGCCACTGTCACTTTTTGAGAAACCAATGTATTTAACCAAAAAAAAGTTTACAGTAATTTTACAGGTTTCATAGTATGTCTAAATTTGCATGGTTTCTAGTTTCTAAATTATATCATGGGTGGCGCCATTAGCAATCATCAGTTTACCGGCTGTGTGATGCTATTTTTGATGTGAATACAAGTTTATATTTTTGTCTGAAGAAGGCTTTTTTTAAAGATATCTATTGAAATTAGGAACAATTGAGTATCTGGCAAAGAGTACCGGTATATATGGACATGCCTAATTTTCATTGTTGGTCTATAATACAATTTTTATAATTTGGGATAGGTGTGCCTAATAAAGCCACATGTCTGCAGGACAAAGTTCAAGATATGTGACTGTGTATTATTTGTCTACGTTCACAAAGAACACGCAGGATTGTGTAAAAGCGACGAAGCTAAATTTGTTTGCCCAGAATGTCAAAACTAAAATTTATTTTTCAATTTTGTTTTAGTTCCACATTAAATGTCAAGTGTCATATGTAAGTTTTATATTTGATTTTAGAATTTGTATTATTGTTTTTAGTAAAGAAATTTATATTTTTCAATGAAATATATGTTATGAAAAACAGTCTAATAATAATTATTGATGTTTATTTGCAATATTTGTCAACTGGCTTTATTAGGAGCAAGTGTTCCTAACAAGGCCATTTGTCACTTTTTTTAAATTAGAATTAAAAATAATCTAACTCAACTTTTTAAATTTACAAGTATACAACCGTTTTAAATAAAGTGAATTTAATATACTCTAAGTTTTATATATTTTTGTCAAATATTAACAAAAATATAGGGGTTCAATGCTTAAAATGGCCTTATTTGGTACTGGTACCTTATTAAATAAAAGATGGCTTCCAGCACTGTATTATATCATACTTAGATATTTCAATTTGTAATTGCAAAGGTTTTCGAGGACAATGGTGTGTTCCGAAGTTGAACCTCGCTAACAATGCAAAAAATTATTGTTTTGCAGAAGTGTAATTTTAGCGCAACTGCGCAATACTGAAGAAAACGAATTTATATTTAAAGCGAAAATATATCGTGCCACATGATCCATGATTATGTTGATAATTCTCTATTAGCAAAGAGTGGCATCAATTTTCATCGATGTCATATGTACAGGGTGAACCTTAATTAAGTACAAATATTTTAACTGCAGGTGTAGTTTATGATAGGTATAGATGAGCCTAGTGAACGTCATTTTTTTAAATTTCAAATATTTACGGAGATAGTAATTTTTTAAAAAAATATCCATATTTTCAAGACCGTTGATCGGATAGATCGCCAAAATTTTAAGTTACCTTACTACCATAGACAATTAAAAAAAATAATTTCTACAAATTCGATACTACCAATTAAGTTATCTAGGAAGTTACTTTGATCAATGAGTTTAAAAGTTATGCATAAACGTGCATACATACTGAAACAAAACAAGTATTTAAACAGTTATTCATATTTCACACGTTAACACAATGGTGCACTGTTAATTTTCTGCCACAATTATTTTTTCTATGCCGTCCCGCCACAAAACCTCGAACAGCGTAGAAAGTTATACATTTCTTTATTTTTCTCTTATTCTAAATTCATGATATTGTAAAAGTCAATTGCCACATTATTAAGTTTTATATTTTTAATAGTTTATTTGCAACAGATATAGAAATTCAACATAATTCTCTCTGCACAAAAAGAGATTGTAAATAAAGACGGCTTGATCTTACGGTACGATCCGGTCGCAGATTATTAAATATTCTGGCCAAGGTTGTGGTCTCGTAGGCACATGCTTGATGATCATTTATTGGATTTAAGGCCTGTACTCGTTGCACACGGTATGGATAAAGCAGTTGCTCGTGAAGGATTCTCCAAACAAGAGGACCACTAATTCCTACCTCGGCTGATATTCTCCGCACACTCGTACCTGGATTCTGCTCTACCAGTGCTAGAATTTCTTCTTCTGCTCTAGGAGTGGATATCGACCTTGGTCTTCCGGGTAAATTGCACTGTTTGCTCAAGGAACCGGTATCACGCAATCTTTGGTGAATTCTTCCAAACATGCGTTGTAAAGGAATCTGGCGATTTGGATAAGCGTCAACATAAAGACGTCGCGCTTCGGTGGCGTTCCCATTAGCACGACCATACATGAAATGCATGTCTGTTAATTCTGCGTTAGAGTAACCAGCCATAGCGAAAGAAAACTTGTGCACTGAGAACAACTGTCAAATACGTACAGTTTATTTCACTAAACATCAACCAATTATTATGAGAAAATACAGAACGTTTTTACAAAATAAAAAACGGGGCTAAAAAACATAAAACATTCCATATCTCCACAACCGTTACTTTGCGGACCCATGTTTATTGAGACTTTTCTGCTTATTTTGGTTCATACTATTACCTCCTTAAATATTTTACACTCTTTTTTAACACCCTGTATATAAAACCATAGCATAATTAAAGCTTAGGTGTTATCAATCGAATAGTCATCATCATGTAAATCACCTAAGCCACCATTTTTTTTTTAAATTTATCTTTAGATAATTGATTTGGTGTAATTCCTACACAAATTGGTGTTATCCTTTCACACAGTTTTCTCTGTTGGCTGGGCGGGTAGTGTATACTTTTTCTTTAACCAAAGTACATAAAAAAAATCTAGAGAGGCTAAGTTGGAGGACCTAGAAGGAAACTATCTATCTATTAGACTAACGAAATCCCCACATTTCTGGTATTGTGGATAAGACAGCCATCTAATTGAAACAATAGAAGAACCTGATAAATTATTGAAAGTTCAGCCATAGTCTTGGAAAAATCATTCTTTCAAAAATACAAAAGATCATTTGACGTGAGGCAACAAGAAAACATCTTAAAAAGTACAATAATATGAAATCCTTCAAAGTAAAATTTGTTTTCGTCTTAAAAGAAAGTTATTTTGAGAGGAGAATGGAATAGTGTTTGTGGACTCATTGAGTGATGACAGGAGTTTTCTAAAGAATGGTAAATTCTCCCAATACAAGGCATTTGGGTAGTATAAAATCCATGATGTTCTATCCACAATATGAGAACTTAGTTGGAAGAAAATTTCCCAAATCGGTAGATAGGGCTAAAGTGAGTTGATTGAATGTCCTTCTAGGTTTCTACATCATGTATGATTCACTCGCAGACATTAATTACATCAATAGAGAGCCATATTTCATTAAGTATATATTTTTATACAACACCTCATACTTTTCGATAAACAGGGTCACTCGAAATTAGCTCTCACCTCTTCCCATTAGGTTATAATCATCTAGTATTCTAGTACAGTATTATTTTTTATGTCTTCAAATGCTTTCAAGGTAAGTTAATTAAATTTGGTTAAACAATTTCTGACCTGGTCACCACATCGTCGGTTTAGGCAGCATGATGATTCCAGAAACATGTCGCTCTCTTGGTTAAACAATTTCTTAGCCGGTTGCCACATCGTTGGTATTGATTTCTTGATATACATATCACCCTCTTCCTCAGAAGTTACTCGATATGTCTCCCGAAACCAAAACCGACAACGGGGCAAAAGCACGAAAGTTATTCAACCATTGACAACTTGCAGACAAGCCTGCAGAACAAACCTACAATTCTTTTTTACAAAATAACTGAAATTGGAGATTAAGTGCACTAGTCCATGATGTCTCCGTGCATGACGATTTCCAAACCTTGACTTTTGCATACTCATTCTATTAACTCATCTCGGTCGAAATTCTTTCGATTTTTCTGAATTTTTATTACCATTTATTCAATTATTGTAAGTAACTATTAGTAAAAGGTGTCGGAGCAGAAAAAGATATTTGTAATAAGTATTAGTTCATTGTTCCATTAATTGAACTACTAATTTATTGTGGTTTAATTTGTGTAGCTTTGAAGTCAATTATATTTAATAGGTATATGCAAGCAAATTTGAATGAAATTTAATATACCTATTTAACAGGAACGTGAAATGTATTTCAGCAAATTTAAAATGTTTGATGAGAGATTATTGCAATATGCTTTGAATTGTTGCATTAATCTGTATTTATAAAATTCGTTACTTTCTAAAGAAAAAAATATATTTCCACTTATTTTTGTAGTACCTGTAAAGTTCTCATTTTGTTCCTATAGATGTTAGCACTAGCGAATTTAGTTCTGGTTATAATATATCCAGTATTATATTTAGCTTATACTTTTAATATTTTTTCTACGTTCATGCAAAAAGCAAAACTTTATTGAACTATATTTAGTGGAAAAATTGGTTCTTTATTGCACTAGTGTAATAAAATGTTTATTGCATTTATCTGTCATTCTACTACAGCGTTTTGTCATCATGGCAAACATAAACGTTCAAATCGACGTCATATTTTCCTACACTTAGTGTCATCTAAATAAAAAATTTTTTGGCTTTTGCATGAACGTAGAAAAAATATTGTATGCAACTCGTACAAAAAGTGTTTTTTTTGTACGACTTGTACGAAAAAAAAATTGTTTTTTGTTATGGGCATAATGAAGAAACGAATCGTCCAATCAAGTTGAAATTTGGTACAGTTATGTTTTAGATAAGTACAAGCATTGTGAAGTAGTGCTGTATATAGTAGGGGGCGCTCTTGGCTGTTTTTTTGTAACTCATTTTTATCGTATCTTTTTTGTTGGTCCTATTCTGATACGCTTGACGGAAAATGAATTTTGATTAGAAAAGCTACACCTGTTCCATATAATTGTTCCTTCTTTCTGCAGCTCCTCCATTAAATTCATTTTGACAATAAACAGCGATCATATCTGCCGTTTCTGAGTTGGAAAACTGATTATGTCGAGGTATGTTTTCAAAATTTTACAAAATACTAATAATTTGAAATTATTTACACATTACATTTACACTTTACACAACTACACTCAGTACAACAATTAATATTAATCTGACAGGATTTTGATCAAATTTTTATCTAATTTAAGCGTATCAACGTCAGTTTGACAAGTGGTAACTTGATCGAATTAGAAAATTGATTTCTATTTTAATGTGCCGACATTTTCAAACACGTTTTAACCCAAAATAGAACAAGTATAACTTTTCTACGCATAATTAATTTTTCCATCATAATTTTCAGTTAAGCATATCAGAATAGGACCAACACAAAAAATACAATAAAAATTAATTGTAAAAATACTGCCAAGAGCGCCCTCTACGATATGCGGCACTACTTACTACGTCACAATGCTTATACTTATCTAAAACATAACTGTACCAAACATGATTGGACGTTTCGTTTCTTAATTATGCCCATAACAAGAAAACAATTTTTATTCTTTGAAGCCCTATAACTTATAAACGAAGCAGTTTTGGACTGATGTAAGTTTATCTAAATCGGTTCTATTTGATTACAGGAGGCTATGTATAAGCTGGGTTTCATTACTTTCCGGACACCCTGTATATATTGTATCCAATTGTTTCAGTTTAAAACGACTTTATTGACACCATCACAACTGTAACAAATAATATTTTATTCACGTGTGAATCAATAAAATAAATAATTAATCTTTATAATTAATATTGCAATTGTTTAAGAAAGTGAAGCTGAGTCTGATACCACTACCGAGTGCAATGGATACTTGCTCCGATACGTTAGAAACAATGTTTCTAACGATTTTATTTTCAGTAGAAGAAACTTGTAACTTATCTTCTGATATTTGATTAATTTGGTTAACTATTACCACATTAGGGCGTCCAAATGTATAAAATGCTGCCACT
This sequence comes from Monochamus alternatus, assembly GCA_037114965.1. Lineage (NCBI taxonomy): Eukaryota > Metazoa > Arthropoda > Insecta > Coleoptera > Cerambycidae > Monochamus > Monochamus alternatus. The sequence continues at coordinate 25,589,216 of CM073427.1, read as the reverse complement.
TCGCCTAAAATTTTTTTGAAATAGTTTCCCTATTCTACAACCTTCAGAAGTTTCCATAATTAGAACTGCCTTTAGCAATCAATAATTGATGCCAGGGGCCGTATCTAAGATTTTTTGTATGTCATCTCTGACAAACGCACGTGACTTTTTTCGTTTATAACCCATTGATTTATGCTTTAAAAAGACCTTCACCTGACGACACATATAAAAAGTAAAACATATAGTTTCCAAGGAAATATATGTTTTTTTATTTAGATAAATGTGAAACTATCTGCCTATGTCCACATTTTCTTTAACATACAACATTTTCTTAAGCTGTGAATAATAAGACTATAATGATGAAAATTTTACAACTTTTGATTTTTCAGATGTATAAGCTATGATTATTTTGTCACTTACACAACTTGCTTGCTTTTTGTTGTACCATTTGCAGAAATTAATGTATTCTTTCTCATAAAGTAACTTAAAGTAAAATTATTGATGTGATGTCACTTTTTGTCATTGTCGATATTTAACTTCAAATAATTTTTATAATAATTTTTATAGTTAGATATTTGATTCAACTTAAAGGAGACCATCTGAAGAAGCAATTCTAAAAATGCAGAAATAGGTCAGATCTCATCTATTGTGGTTGAATTTGTCGTGTTCCCACTGCCAAAAAGTGAAGTTAGATATTTATAGAGTGTTTCATTAGCAGGTTAGTAAATTAGATTTTTTTCTTTAGATAATTATTGAATAGAGCTTTGTCTGTGGAATTGTTCATTAGCATACCTAGATGTTTGGTATCAGAGAACATACATATGACTTCATTGATAGGAATTGTAGGAGATTTGATTTATATTAGCTTAAAATACCTTTCAAAAACAGTAAAAAACAATTAGTTGTTATGGTGTATTCAAACAACATCTACACACAGACAACTCAGTTAGCTCATTTGTTCTAAATTAGTTCAAGAGTATAAAATTACGTTAATTATTACCTATAATCTGTTACAATTCGATAAAGTGTTGTATTCGCCACCTGAGTGAAATGAATTTATTCAATAGAAATTTCTTCTTGTTAGTAAATATTTATTTTACCCACTTGCTGCATAAATATCTACTTTTAATTTTTGTTGCAGAATGTGCAATTAAAATATGACACACTAATTTCGAACACCCCATATGTAAGTCAGCACAACACTAAATTGAGCCGAACCGAACTTAATCATCAATCACTGATATCAAACAACGCAGAAATTAAATCAATAGACATATTCTCATAAGTGAATCTGTTTTTACAATAAAAAAAGAAACAGAAAAGAGTTAATGACTATTTTCTTAACCGAAGAATTCGGCCGACAAAATCTAATCAAAAAAGGGTCGGACATTGATTGCCCTGACAGTTAACAGCGCTGCCAGCTGAGTTGAAATTTTGCCGGCAAATAATCCATTCAGCCCGATATGACCATTGATTACGCTTCACGGCGTGGGAGTTGTATAATTTTCTAGTTGATGGAATTTAATATACATAATTGAAATGGCCGAAATTCTATAGCCGTATGATGTGCGATTAAGCGAAACGAAATCTGGAGGTACTCCGGTAGGTGACACCACCTGGCCCGGATCAAAGGCATTTCTCAAGAGACAGCCAATTATCAACAATGCCTAAATCACCACTATTAAAGCAGTTACGGTAATTATTTGCGTTTCGAGGACTTATCTACGATCTATAATGTTTTGGACTTATCAGTGCATGTATTTACGTAATCCAATTACGTGAACGGCACAGGGAAGGACATCAAACGAATTTGAGCGGAGTGTGCGTATGTCCGAGTATATGACTCAGTGGCAAGTCGTGGAGTTATAATAATGTGAGAAGCAGAAGAATAAATAATACTTCGTGGTGAATTTATCATTTTATAGTAAAAAGTGTACCTATGTAATTCACCCATCTACTTTCTAAATATAATATCTATTCTACGATTTTTTTAAACTGCAAACTTATACATAGATTATGCGGTCATAAAATGGTTCCGCACTTCTAACTTCAATGAATAACCCTTTAACTAATCTAATATATAAAATTCTCGTGTCACAGTTTTAGGAAACGGCTTGACCGATTTTTATGCAATTTTATATGTATATTCGGTAGGTCTGAGAATCGGTCGTAATCTATTTTTCATACCCCTAAGTGATAAGGATGGTCCACCCCAAACAATTTTTTTTATTTTTTGGACAAAATTTTGTATTTTTATTTTTTTAAGATGTGGCATTAAAAAATACATACAACCCTTAATTTTCATCCTTCTATCACAAACCCCTATTTTTTAATAACTATTTTAGTAATTTAATCATTTTTAACCCTGGTCGATAACTGATCGATTATTACTAGGTCAGTTATCCCCACCAAGCATCTACCGGTGTCACTTCTCACCCAGTAAACAGTACGGAGAAGGGATGAGAACGAAGCCGGTCTCCTGTCTCTCTCACACAATAAGCCTTCTCTCACTCCCTACACAGTTTTCGACCATTATTATTGTGTATCAATCGAGCGTAGTAGTGACGTTTACAATTATCATTTTACCTTCTAAGTGTAATTCTCAAGTAAATTTATTATTAATTTACTGGGCCATAATTATTTATTTCCTATTTTATCAATAATTAATAAAATTATTAATTTTAAGTGTAGTTATAATGATAACTATTAGTTAATTACGTGATCTACATAACCTCAAAAGTACCTACGTAACACGTGCCACGAGCTCCCGCCAACAACGCCTGTTATTTTCCTATATGGTTATTTTTTGTACAGTGAACAATGCCAACAAGACGTAAAGGGGCTAATTTGGGCCGTCAAACAAGTAAAATTGCAGGCACGCGAAATAATTCAAAAAATTAATGTTTCGTGTTTTGTTATTCTTATAGGCCGTCATCATTCACAGTGCTCCATTCCTCTTTTAGTCATATACCACATCTCCACACACTTACATTAAGTTAGTTATTTTTTATTTAACTGCCAAAATATTCACTAGAAATAATTCATATAGCAAAACAACGTTTACCGGGTCAGCTAGTTTTTTTGTAAAATTTAGTCTTTGGTTTTTGGTAAGTCTCCTTACTGTCATTAAGTTTTCATTTTTTTAAGCAAGAAAAACTTTTGTCAATCGAACCCTTAGTATTGGGAAAGATCACGATTACACGATAATATATAATGAATTTGAATATCGCCTTGCTCATTATCATAATGTAAGTGGTAGACAGTTTGAACATTTAATTTGTTTGCAGCTTTTGACGGTTTAGTTAAACTCATATTGTTAAAGTGGATAATAGAAAACATTTTTATTCTAATTCTTATTATGTATATCTAACCTATCTGCAAACTTGTCATTCTGTGTACAGAATAACGGTTCAAGTGACGCTATCAAAAAAATAGTCCAGGGTATTTAGATCAAAATCGACCGGAATAGCGGAAATTTTTAGGCACAGCAGATATCGAGATGCGGTTTTCTGCATTGTGTTCAGGAAGGTCCCAAGAAATAAGTCTATATGGTCTGGATTAACCATTTTTTGAAAAATGTCTTCTGGGCCGGAAAATGCATTTTCCAATTGCGTCATTACTTGCACCATTATAAGAACGACTGGAAACTCGGAAAAATTGTTCGGAAATCGTTACTCGGGGGTTTCGGGGCTTCCAAACTCGAATCTGGCATTAGAATTACCCGAGGATGCACGGGGGTCCCTCTGTGGGGTTGTCTGGGGGTGATTGGGGGGGAAATAATTCAACATTAATAAAAACTCCTATTTATTATTTGAATAAAGCATTATTTTCATAATTTGTGATTTTTCACTTTCTCCTTTACCATTTCCCACAGAGCCACCCCCGAGCTTTCCCGGGGAAGTCTAATGCCGGAATTGAATTCGGCATCCCCGAAAACCCCCGAGTATCGATTTTGGAGTGACTTTCATAGACACTGCCATTTCCCCCGCAATCACCCCCAGACAACTCCACAGAGGGACCCCCGAGGACCCCCGAGGAAATCTAATCCTATAATGATGCAAATAATGATGCAATTGGAAAATGCATTTTCCGGCCCAGAAGGCATTTTTCAAAAACTGGCTAAACCAGACGATATAGACTTTTTTCCTGGGACTTTCCTGAACACAATGCAGAAAACCGCATCTCGATATCTGCTGTGCCTAAATATTTCCGCTATTTTTCCTAACTTCCTTGGACTAAATGGGGTTGCCATTTTAAGAAAAAGAGGAAGTGGACATCATATTTGCGACAATAATGGCGTCATATAATATGCTTGTCAGAATTTGGGCATTTAAAAACTAAGGTTGAGTCTGAGCGATTTTGTTTTTGTTCTTTCTATACAAATTTTATTGAATTTTTTCCAATCTTTACATCCTCACTGTATGTTCTGCTTACGACAACCACGCGTAACATTTGTGAAATACGACGTGAAATACATCCTTATTATCATCTACTACCACCACACGCTAGATTTTGCACAGGTTATAGAAAAAGGTTGTTTTTAAATAAATGCTTCCACACAGTCACTTATATTGTGAATTCAATTCCTCTCAAAACTTCCGAAGAAACATGTTGTTCTTTCATTTTCCTTTTGTGTTAATTTCAAATGAAGGCACAGGTCTCATTCAATTGAAAAAGTATTCTCATTTTTCATCTAGAAAATGGTACCTATTTCCAACAAAACCTGGACCACATATTGGAAATTTTTCGATAAATAACACTGCTATACTAGGACATAAAAGCTTTATTCTTCAGTTCGGCGTTTGAGTGTTTCTGACTGATCCTTATCTAGTATATGTTTTATGGTTGCTAAGCTTATAAAACTAATGGTATTAGCAAACAACAGTATATTACGAGTAAGACGATTTATGTTGTGTCAGAACCTGCATATTATTTTAAAAAATGTAAATGTCTTAGATAGGTATTTAATTTTATTCCTGATAAATATGTATTACTATGTTAAATAAAATATGTTTTGCCACTTCATCATTTTAAATTTAAAAACTAATTCACTGATAAGTTAAAATATAAGTGAAAGTAAGATAGATACTGTTCTATATCCTTTGGTATTGTGAGAAATTGTAAACATTTCCAGAGAGTTTATGAGGCATTTTCACTTTTTAGCGTTGGCGACACTGCCGCGGACGTTAGTAGAATAGCTATGCCGATTCTGCTCCACAGTTCAAGATGGCGACTGGAGCAGGATCGGCATAGCTTTCGGCCGATGACCGATCATACTGAGCGGAAGTATCATTTATTGATGTATTAGTGTAATATGCACGTACAGTGACTACGTCAGCTGGGATGATCTGCCTATCAGGGATGTTTATCATTTATTTGGTTTTTGTTTATTACAATTATTATATATTATATTACACAATATAACACGCTACAATACATTATTTTTATCAATCCAAGAATAATGTTTGTCATCATAATCTAACCATTTGACAAAAACTTTATTTCCTTTTTTTCGTAACACCTTTTCAACTAAGTGAGCGTCATGATGTTTTACTTTTTGTTATTCCAATTCATAGAAGCCTCCTGTTATTCCTTTATCAGTCTCATCTTGCAATAAATATGTTGTAGGGTTGGTTAATCTTATTTTCTATTGTTAAAAATCTCGCTAGACCAATTTAGTGTGTAGCCTTTTTTAAAAGCTCCCCTATATTTGCTAATTCTCACATGGTCGCCTACTTTAAATTTTGTTATTTTATCAGCAATTTTTAAATGAGTATATGTTGACTTCAATAATGATCTCTCATTCCTTGGTTTCATCCTTGTTGTAGAATAGGCGGTATTGTTGTATTTATCAACAATTTTATCTAAAATATGATTCCACTTATATTCTCCTAAACTAAATGCACGCCAAAGCATATTCTTTATAGTTCTAATAGCACGTTCCACAATCGAAGCCTTGTTTGTTCTGTAAACGCTGTAGTGGTTAATATTATATTTTTCCATCAGTTACTCAGTTACCGCATCATTAACAAAATTTCGGTCAGAGACTTCACGAGGTCATCAACAATGATGAAGAGCGGGAGAGTATTGATGATAGACAATAAAGTACAGTTAACAATGGGCAACAGGAGAAAGAGGTACCAGGATACTACACCAACAGCAGAAGTGAAAGAGAATAAGGTTAAATCAGAAGCAAAATTATATTTGAATTGTTTTAATAAATTAAAAATTTAGAACCTCACTGTGTTTAATTTTTATATATACAGGGTCGGAAAACGCTGATGGTCTATCTGAGTTTACATGAGAGCGACAAAGTAAAGTATAGAAATCCGTGCGATAGACAAGGATGGCTATATTGACGACGTTTTAAAATCTAAATAGTCACCGCTCATTTCGTCATTCATCAAATAAAATCCACTCCCACTTATATCTCAGCGACCAATCGCCATCTTTGCCTTTCGCTTTCGCAAGAGATGTCGCTACTTGTGCAACTCCAACTCCGGTATTCTGATATTTTACCAGCGGTCGAAATTGTGGACAGTGACTAATCGCTAGCTTGTTGACAAGCGCGACGGGCGAAGCGTGCGGGGCGCAAGATTTCATAGGCGTACTAAATTTGAATGCGATCAGATATAAGAAATATATAAAAATGACAAAAATTGTTCCATTACATAACATCCATTATTTTTAGAGTAGAAACAGTGATATAACAGTTTTTACCAATTTCGAGGCGTTAGATAATAAAAATTATAAGAATTATTTCAAAATTAAAGCACACAAAATTATCAAAAATAAGTTGACGTCGGCTGAACCTAGCACATTAACAATTTAATTTAAATGTGTCCCTGTTCTTATGGACGGCGACTGCCCACTACCACTCACTTACACCTACCTGATGCGCACTTCGCAGATAACACACTTAAGCCTTGTCCTCATGGACGCGAAATTCACGGATTTTTGCACGAATTTTGCAACTTCTGTTTTAATTATTTATGGCGGGAAAATCTCAACTTTTCACAATTGCAATTTGCGATACTGTCAAACACTACAAATATTAATGCCCCTTTCATTATTATGTGGTGTTAATAAGTTTGTTTTGAACTTCTGATAATATACCATGGCAGTTTCATGATGAAAATGGTAGAAAATTTTATAGGTAGTTGACAACATTTGTTACAAATAGAGATTTTTCCACCGTAAAATAAATCGCGCAAATATTTGCGAATTCCGCATTGAAAATGACAAAAGGCTTTAGAATACATACACACTATTTACTATTGGTTACTAGCACTGTCACTATAACGGTCACACATTAACACTTATTATATCGTACCGCTTTCCGTATGACCTTCATACGCCCATGTTTCGTCAAAATTTAATATATTCTTCGATCCAGATTCTTATTTTTTAATATTTATTTTAATTAGTTTCTTCGCCATATCACTATTTCGTCCTTTCTATCAGTATACTCTTTTCGATTTCATTTATACGGACTAAGTTTCATCTTTTAAGATATAGCAATAGAATTTTTATTTGGAAAGCTCATTTTAAAAATACAATCTTCCTTCCGCGAGTTTCCAGTTCCTTTACCAGTTCGAGCATTAAATATCAACTTTGAGGATGTGTGGTTTCAACAAGACGGTTGTCCCGCTCATAATGCACGTCGAGTAACAGCATATTTAGAAACCACATTCTCTCAGCATCTTATTAGTACAAGAGGCACTATTCCATGGCCCCCCAGATCGCCAGATTTATCGCCCAACGACTTCTTTCTTTGGGGGCATTTAAAACAGGCCATTTACGGACATTCACATGATAGGCCACGTAATTTAGTCAATTTACAGGCCCGAATTGAAGACGTCCTACATAATATTTCCCCAGAAATGCTAGAACACGTAAGAACCGAATTCGATGACAGATTAGGGTATTGCGAGGCAGAAAGGGGGGGGGCATTTTTGAACAACTTATTAGTTAAACATCAACATTAATTTTTTTCTTTCGTTTTTACTGCAATAAGTTTTAAGTTTATTTATGTTTTAGAGTTTATTACTTTCTGCCAGAGCGGCTATTAAATAAATACAAAAGGGGAAAATAATTGCAATTATTTTCATACACCGTTAGGTGGTAGGTCTATGAAATAATTCTAAATAGTTAAAAGTACGTAAGAATTTGCTTTGTTTTAAGCAAATGCGTCCAATCCGCACATAGAAACATAGGCACTGAAGCTGCCAGCTGCCTAATGCTGACAGATGTCTGCCAAACCTTCCGGCCAATCGGATGCACTCGGTTAGAAGTGGGAGCGACTGCTCAGATGTTATTCTAATTTATAAAACGTCGTCAATATAGTCACCCTTGTCTATCACACGGATTTCTATACTTTACTTTGTCGCTCTCGTGTAAACTCAGATAGACCATCAGCGTTTTCCGACCCTGTATACAGAGAACTATATTTTATAGTAATAAGCATTCTAACAAAATCATTCATAGTAAATATGTGATCGATGGTTATTATCTGAAACACTAGATATAATAAATGATTACATTACATAAGCGAGCTTTAACTCTGGCGAACTAAATCCAATTTGATTTTCTGGATTTTTCGAACCAGCCATCAGGAGCCATAAGTATATTGGTTTTATTATTGTCTAAGTCAAACACAACCCGCTTCTGACCACTCATTGTATTGGAAGAAATGCTACTATAAAATCTCGTAATCGATTAAATAATAAATTTCAACATATACATAGATTTTCTTTAATAATCACTACACACTTTCGCTCAGCACGATTATAATCCGATTATTATTATTATTCTACATTCATGCAAAAAACAAAACTTTATTGAACTATATTTAGTTCTTTATTGCACTAATGCAATAATATGTTTATTGCATTCATCTGTCATTCTACTACAGCGTTTTGTCATCATGACAGACATAAACATTCAAATCGTCATATTTTCCTACACTTAGTGTCATCTAAATATAACATTTTTTAGTTTTTGTATGAACGTAGAAAAAATATTATATGCAACTCGTACAAAAAGTGTTTATTGCACTTGATGTGTTGTCCTACTCGGCCTGACGGCCTCGTTGGACAATTTTACGTCGCGGACAATAAACACTTACTTTTTGTACTTGTTGCATAAATAACTATAAAATAGCTTAGCGTCATCTATTTTTGTACCATTGAGACGTAGACTGCTGAAAGTTATGCCGTTCCTGCTCCAGTCGCCATCTTGAATTGTGAAGCAGAATCGGCATAGCTATTCTACTGACGTTGCTTCTGTATTATATTCATTATTATGAAATAGGTAGTTGCGCTCATCGTAAACACTGTTTTTGTAACAAGGCGTTCAGCGCCCTACGTTTTAAAATTATTATTACTGATTTTGATAAATTTTGCAATAAATATAAACCATGTATTCTAAAGTCTAAAGGCACAAATTACAAAATTTATATTAGAATAAAAATATTTTTAAGTGGTAGGCACAACCGATTGTATAAGTGCAGCGGTGCGTCACTTGAGTCACCTGGCGAGCCGCCGCTGATATGACTTAATGTGCGTGTGTATACACACGGGAAAACTAGCGAGGCGTGATGAAATAGTGGAATTAAATAAATGCGTGCACACCTAGCGAGGCCTAACTAACAAAAGGATGCCTGAAGTGAGGCGATAAAAAGTAGATTAGCTTGAAATGATTAACGAGTGAGCATAAAATAATTAAGACCACAAAGGAAAAAGGAGGTACATATGTCACAAAATGTTAGTTTCGAAAGAGTACACTTTAATTCTTAGGGTATCTGTTGACAAACTGAACTAAAAAACTTTATATAAATGCTGCATTCAATTTGTCGGTGTAAATTATGCACTTACTGTCATTGTTGACACATTATGTAAGTTGAATATACAACACTGACAATTGTCGAATTTTGCACCCCAAATGTTGTTCCCAAATTGCAAGAATTTTCTATTGAACTGTTGTCACTGCCTATGACTGTAGTCAAATATGAAGCTGATGTTCCACTTCTCTATATGCTGTCGGCCAAATACCTTTTTCCTACCGTCTAACTTCACCATCCAGCATGTCTTTTCAATGTCATCATATTTGCTCTGCAGACAATGTCACGTGAAAGCTTCTGGATCTGGCAAACCCAAAAAACTAGCAATTTTGCTTGGCATTTTTTCCAACGACCTGAACTGTGTAACGCTTTTCGTAATACGTTACAAAAATCTTTCTGAAGCCGACGGACGCAAAGACAGATACTTCCTCACTAGACCCAACGCAGGGAACTCGTTTTCTTCCACAATAATTGTAAAGTTCTCACTTTCCGGAATGTCAACCATCATAACCGAGCCCCTATCTTCAATATAATTAATCTTCATATTCAAAAGTTCTTGAGCTCCATAACCCCTGAAATAACCCATAATCAAAACCACCTGTACCATAGAGCAAAGTGTAATTCTTATAGTTTAATGCATTACCTTATATAGTTGTAGTCACTTAATTCACTGAGACTTAGAACTATATGATTCAGACTGTAACAAAAATAAATCAATATCACTTATACTAGAACGTGGAAAAATAAATACATACCATGTCCTGAAAGTAAGCCAACATTATAGTTTGACTTATATTTTTGTTTTCAATACAGTTAACTCTCAGCTATTGTTGAAATTTGTCATATTCTTTTTATACTTTGGTGTCGACTTTGTTGGTAGTAGTGCGGCACGAACTTCTCAGTCTTTTGTAACAAATCGTTTGAAATATCACTTCTCTCTAGGTTTTCATTTATTTTCACAGTTAATATAGTCATGCCTACTTAATTATTTAACAACGTTAGTTTAATATTGAAAACCAACAAAATTTGGTTTTCATATTTCATTAGTATGCAATAAAAATCGCGATCTATTGCCCTTAATATTTAACATCGTCATAACTCCCTTGATACATAAATCAATATCACTGACACGAGTAGTAGATATAGTATAAATACACCTACTTCCAACAAATAGAAAACAACAGCCGCTGCACAAAATTATCTCGGCGGACAACCCACTTCAACGTTTAGCCAAATAGATTAGAGATGTACTGTTCTGCGTCTTGAATGGAGGATTTAATTTGAAAAGTTCATTGGTTCGCTAAGTTTACTCAGTGGTGCTTGTATGATGAATAGATGTTCCACTTTTCTTATGTGGCATGCCAGCTAATATGCTTGCAGTTTTATTTTTCCATGTTGTCGGCCAAATACCCTTCTGCTACCGTCGAACTTCGCCATCTACCATGTCTCTTCAATGTCGTCATATTTGCCCTGCAGACAATGTCGCGTGAAAACTTCTAGATCTGGCAAACCCAAAAAACTAGCAATTTTGCTTGGCATTTTTCCCAACGGGCTGAACTGTGCAACGCTTTTCGTGATACGTGTAAAAAAATCTTTCTGAACCCGACGGACGGAAAGACAGATACTTCCTCACTAAACCCAACGTAGGGAACTCGTTTTCTTCCACAATAATTGAAAATTTCTTACTTTCCGGAATGTCAACCACCATAACCGAGCCCTTATCTTCAATCCTTCATAGCCCCCGAAATAACCCATAATCAAAACCACCTGTACCATAGAGCAATAAATGTGTAATTCTTATAGTTTAATGCATTACCTTATGTAGTAAATGGTCTTCATCGGAAGCATCCTTAAAAAATTTGGCAATATGATTCCAACTAAATACTTTAGACTTTTTTGGCTCATAGTCTTTACTTTTTCGTTTGAGAAATGCTTCCAGTCCATGAAACTCTACCATCTGTATTATTATAAATTATCATAATTAATTTTAACATTGACTTAGTCCACAGGGAATTAGGATTGTACGATTCAGACTGTAAGAAAAATAAATCAATATCACTTATACTAGAACGTGGAAGAATAAAAACATACCGTGTCTTGAAAGTAAGCCAGCATTATAGTTTCACTTATATTTTTGTTTTCAATACAGTCAACTTTCAGTCATAATTTGTCATACCTATTCTTTTTTATACTTTGGTTCCGACTTTGTTGGTAGTAGTGCGGCACGAGCTCTCTCTTTTGTAACAAATTGCCTGAAATCTTATTTCCCTACAGGTTTTCATTAATTTTCACAAATTAATACATTTGATAAATTTTTATTTACAAACTTGTCAGTTGATATATCCATGGTAATCATTCCTACTTAATTATTATAGAACGTTCGTTTAATTTTGAAAAACAACAAAATTTGGTTTTCATATTTCATTAGTATGAGATAAAACGACATTTGGTTTTCATATTTCGTTTGTATGAAATAAAAATCTTTATCCATCAGGTGAGTTATTGATGCTAATAATCTCGGACAAATTAACAATTGCAATCTGTTGTCCTCGATAATTAAAATCCTCATAACTCCCCTGATAGATACATAACTATTATCTATATTATTTAGCTACTAACTATACTTGTCAGTTTTGGTCTCAGACGTTGTGCATACGTGTTTGCGGAGCCACTACATATTTATTTAATTGTACTTTACAACATTGCTTCTTTCCTTCTTGCTGGAAGAAGACATTCATTTGTAACGATACGTAAAAAAGACCGTTTAACGATATTTCTAATTATAGAAGAATTTCTTTACTGTGCAACTCTTCTAAAAATTTTAAAACAATAGTGTATAGCAAAATTTATTAATCCAAGAACTTATTTCATCAAGAAAATCGACAATTTTTAATTTTACTGCTTTTTCGCAGTTTATTTCTGAGGTATTGAACAATCGAGGATAAATCTACAAGACGTTATCTATACAAACTTCCAAAAAGCGTTTGATCAGACTGATCGCAATATACTATTTTTGGAATTAGAATGTTTTGGCTTCTCAGATGAATTAATTTAATTATTCACTTAAATGACAATTTTATCTCGAGATCGTTTTCTCTTACGTCAGGTGTACCTGAAGGCTCTAACCTGGATCCCATATTATTTTGTTTATTTATTAATGATCTACCTGAAGTCATTACTTGTGAGCATTTGTATTTGCTAACGATTTTAAGCTCTATTCTGAAATTAAGTCTCCTATAAACTCCACTCATTTACAAAATTATATTAATTGGCAGTCTGCATAATGTAAAATTAATCTGTTATAAACTATTATTATTTTTACTGCCATAAAGGTAAATATGTTTCCTGAATATTGTTGAGTGGTTTAGAGACAAAGGTAATGGCGCATTTTTGATACAAACATCTAAACAACGTACCGTTTCAGTTTCATTTATTTCAGTATATTTATGAATTGTATAACATTTAAATTGACGTAAGCTGCAAGTGCACGCGTAATAAAACATAATCTCATTCTTACTTTTTTACGAATATCCCACAATAAATCCTTAATAATAAATCGTACATGTTGGTCTACCACACTTTAATACAACTCAAAGGTATTAGGTTACAGGTTTAGACTGATGTGCCTCTGCGCATGTGCACCAGAAATCATATCAAAAATTCTGTAAAGTTTGATAATAAATTGAGTAAAAGTAAATAATTCCAGTAGTACATTATATTACCACACTATTTCTGAAATTTTATTACGTAAAAATAAACTACTTGATTTTTCCTTAATATTGTGAATTAAAAATTATGAAATAAGAGCATAATAGAACATGTAAATTTTTATCTATTTTTCAGTAGTCTTTACATTTGATTATTTTGGGAATTGGTATTGATTTCAATATTTAAAATTGTAATGTAATGCTTTGACAGTATACATATATACCATATAATACAAAATTCTGATTCTTAATAGGGTGACCAGAACGCTGAAACTGTACCTTTTGGTAATAAGCTAATAATTAGGTGTGCCGAAATATACTGAACATATTATATTCCCTTTGAAAAACTGCTAAGCTCCAAATTAATCTTTATGTGATTTATCCTCGAAACAAGACAAGATTTCCATGGAGTCCCTATCCCTCTGAGAACGCGTATATAAGATATTGATATGTGGCCCATTCTGAAACGGAATTTTTAATACAGTGTTTTATTGCACACGTGACCCGATTTCTTATTTTTGCTGCTTTCTACCCTTCGCAAATGCACAAAGACTATAAAAAATTCCCACAGAAAGCCGAATGTTTTTCGAACGTTTTTATTTATACATTCCCATATAGCTTACTCGTTGAATTAAAAGCTATATTTCGTTTGAAACAATTGTACTTCTGCAGCAATGTTGAGTTGATAATATATTAATTAAAAATGTAAATCTAATACACATAGGGTACACACCGACACAGAGCAGGTGCATGTGGGGGTCTCAAAATATTGAAATTTAATCAAACACACTTATATACAAAGTTGCACACAGGCCTTCAAAGTGGGGCTAAATATTTTGAAAAAATTAATATATCTGAATTATTTTAACTTGGAATAATCAAATTACACATGATTTAATTTTATTATTGGCCTTCTTTAACTATGAGCTCAAGTCAATTCTTTGATGTGATAAATTTTGTAATAATTATTACAAGATTTTTATTATTACACACACAACAAACCAAAAAAACCCACTAGTGTTTCATTATTCGTTAAATGGTAATATTTTGGACAAAACAAAGAAATTTAAGAATTTAGGAGTGATCTTTGATTCAAAATTTACTTTTTCTGACCACATTACCCAAGTTATCGCTTCTACATCCAAAAGATTAGGTTTTTTTGTTAGAAATTGGAATTGTTTTACTAATATAAATACGTTAAAATTATAATATGTCACATTTATCTGAAGTAAGTTAGAGTATTGTACTATCATATGGTCGCCATTGTATCAGAATGCTCTTCTCACTATGTTTAACATAGACTCACTGCATGTAAGACGCAACTCTGCTGCTTTAAAGTTTGTATACAAATTATTGCATGATGAAGCTGATTGCCCTCTGTTAGTGGAGCAGATTTCATATTTTATACCAAGATTAGAAACTCGTCAGCAACAAGTGTTTTTCAATACCATGTAGGAGCAATGTATTGCTTAGATCACAGCTTTTTAATACGTGCAGTCTATTTAATAAGATCTGTTTTTCATGCGATATTCATCAAGATAGCGTTGCTCATATTTTGTCAATATATAAAAAGTTTGTTACCTTGTCTGTGTCCCAATTTTCTTTTTTTATTATTTATCCATATCAATTTAGTTAATATGATATGCATATACACAATATCTGTTAGTAGTTTTTCTTGTTTCTAAATTTTCTGTAATTGGGTTTTTTACCTGTTAAAAATAAATGTATTATTATTATTATTACCACTGAGGGACAAAATAAAATCGTCATAGTCATCATTATCAAATCTTCAACCGTCACAAAACTATGACATTTTTTGACTGTCAGGAATCTCTAAGGTCGACATTTTCCTCACTGAGAAAAAAAATGGTATCTTAGCAACAAAAGTATTCACTTTTAATCCAAGGCGCAAAAAAATAGATACTAATAGTAGTCTACTTGCGATTTCTTGTGATTATAAATACGAATCATTGGTACCCAATGTGTAGGTATCAAATATGACATTGATCAACAGCTTTAGAAATTCTTATTGAAAGAAAAATATTTTTAACATATCTTCTTAAATATATCTCCATAAGAAATTGGAGTTTAATATATAGTTTAGTTTAATAAAAAAATATATTTATTTTACTCAATCTGGTTTCCGAAGTCAGTATAGATATTGCACTGCTCTACTAAAAGTCACTGATGATCTAATTACCGACATTGATGTGAATAAATATGTACTGTATTATTCTTCTGGATTTTAGTAAAGCATTTGACACTCTAGATCATATCACACTTTGTACTAAATTAAAATACTTCGGTTTTAGCGACATTGCTGTCTCATTCTTTAAAAATTATATATCGGGTAGACGCCTATATCTAGATATAATAATATTTCTGCTGGTGTTCCCCAAGGTAGTGGCTTAGGACCTCTTCTCTTTTCTATGTATACTGCTGACTTGTAATTACCTTCATGATTGTCAATCTCAGCAGTACGCTGATGATACTCAGATATATTTCTATTTTCTTCAGCTGTAGTTCACATCAACTATTTCTGAAGTATCTTTAGCTCATAACCTTATTTTAAATAAAACTAAAACTCAATTATTAATTTTTGGAAATAAGAAGAATACTATTATAAGTGACCCAGATTTTACCATGAATTTAAATGGCCATCCTCTTGTTCTTTCTGGTAACTGCAGAAATCTTTTATGGGTAGACAATTCTCTTCGATTTACTAAACATGTTAACTATCTTACTCAGAAATGTTTTGGTAAATTGAAAATTCTTTACATGCATTAAGATTTTCTTAGAACTGATATTAAATTAAAAATATGTGACTCGTTAATATTATCCACTATGCCATTCTGCATGGTTGTGTACTGGCCTGCTTTGGTGAACAGGAATAAACAGTGTCTCCAAAAGATTCAGAATGCTTGTATCAAGTTCAGTTATAATCTTCATAAGTTTGATCACATTTCTTCTTATTTTAGAAATTCGAATTGGTTGAATCTCAATAAAATGTTCAGTTAAATTACTGTAATTGGTTTGTTATATGTTATTTTATATTTTTTTCAGTAGCGTACATTCTGGTATGCTTTCTTAATTTTCTGGAT
Organism: Monochamus alternatus; assembly: GCA_037114965.1. Lineage (NCBI taxonomy): Eukaryota > Metazoa > Arthropoda > Insecta > Coleoptera > Cerambycidae > Monochamus > Monochamus alternatus. The sequence continues at coordinate 25,572,588 of CM073427.1, read as the reverse complement.
GCTATATGGAAGACCACCGTATGGCCAATACTACCATAAGGAACATCATGTACTTTTACTTGAAAATATTTACTTACAAAAATTATTTAATCTAATCTAATTTGTACAGTCCCTTTTTAATCTTATTTCACATTTAGGGAACATTTAGTTTAACATTTAAATAATATACACTTATGTACACATTTATTTAAATTATCCAAATGGGAATTACTTCATTAGAATTTCAATCACTAAAGTGTATTTTTCTGGTAAATGAAACTTTTAATTGGCAAAATAATGTTTTCAGTGAATGTTTGTTAATAAGTACTGGCGCATCCGCCATTATTTTGAATTTGAAAAATTTCAGTTTAAAACAAACTTAATACACTTTATTTACTACATAAACAGGTATCATAATTTTCTTTTTATGTATTAGAAACGCATTAAAAAGTAATAATTTTGAATTTTGGAATAGCAAAAGTGATCAGTTAAGTGATAATATTTAAAATATTCGTGTATAACAAAAACATTGATTGGATTCATTCCTGTTTTTGTTATAATTACTAGGCTATAACATCATATGCAACAAGGAGGTAGGCATATTCTCCAAAATAATCAAGGAAAATGGTTATACTAACTTGATTCGTTTTCAGGAAATATGGAATTTCAACTATAACCAGGGGCGTCTGCCTTTTTTTCAATCCAGGCATTACTTTACTGGACCTTGTGAATTGGAGAATGGAATATCAATTATGATATAACGGCTATTTTTAATTTTTTAGGTACTAATTTTGGGTTTTTGTGGTACTAATATAGGTGTTGCTGAACTAATGACCGTGATGTAATTGTCTTGTTCATGAAAATTCTCCATATATTACCGTTTTCAAGATTTGTACTGGGTGCCGTAAAAGTGACTAGTCATTAGCATACCTAGATGTTTGGTATCAGAGAACGTACATATGACTTCATTGATAGGAATTGTATAGGAGATTTGATTTATATTAGCTTAAAATACCTTTCTAAAACAGTAAAAAATGTTACAAAAGCTAATATATGGGTAGATATTGTGGGTGTAATTCAACGCAGGTTGGGGCTTTTGTCCACTGAGTAGTTAGTTTCACACAATATTATTAATACCTAAAAATATATAAAAATTTACACACATATTGCGATACTTCCATTTCGCATTGTAATTTTAGCAGCTAATCATGTGTCAAGTCAGTGTGCTGATATTCTCCGCACACTCGTACCTGGATTCTGCTCTACCAGTGCTAAAATTTCTTCTTCTGCTCTAGTAGTGGATACTGACCTTGGTCTTCCGGATAAATGGCACTGTTTGCTCAAGGAACCGGTATCACGCAATCTTTGGTGAATTCTTCCAAACATGCGTTGTGAAGGAATCTGGCGATTTGGATACGCATCAACATTAAGACATCGCGCTTCGGCGGCGTTCCCATCAGCACGACCATACATGAAATGCATGTCTGTTAATTCTGCGTTAGAGTAACCAGCAATAGTGAAAGAAAACTGCTGCACTGAGAACAACTGTTAAATACGTACTGTTTATTTCACTAAACATCAACCAACTATTATAAGAAAATACGCAACGTTTTTGCAAAATAAAAAAACATAAATCATTCCATATCTCCGCAACCGTTACTTTGCGGACCCATATTTATTGAGACTTTTCTGCTTATTTTGGTTCATACTATTACCTCCTGAACACTCTTGTTTTAACACCCTGTATATATGGGTAGGCATACGATGGTAAAAATATACATAGTTGTTACATACATTAAATGAATATTTACAATCTAATTTTACAAAGCATTAATTAATTTACATATTATGTATAAATATGTAATTTCTATGGTAAAAAACATGAAATTTTTACATATTTTATTTTTTAACTTACATTGATGTTTTACTTAGCATTAGTAACTTTACAAATCGTAAGTAAAATTACAATTATAGTAATGGGCTTAATATAGCTAATGATAATCATGGTAAATTTACATAAATCATTTTTTCACTGTATATACTAAAATTCTTATATTTACATAATGTTCGCCTATATTTAGTGTTCACAAAGTGCACCAAAAGGTAGTGCAGACATTCAGTATATAACTTAATTATGTTTAAAACTTCTTCCGCAAATAAAACTTATACTTGCAAATGTAATCAAATTGTGGCATTTATGTTTAACTATTTATATAGACCTAATTAAATACAGAGCTTTTCGGGTCCAAATTAGTTTTGTCTTGGGAAATGTAAATTCCTAACCAAACTTCGGTTTAATTAGCCAACAAAGTGTAATAAATTTAGGTCTTTTAACAATTACTCTCTTGCCAAGTTGCCTCACCTGCAGGACCGGTCTTGACTGACTCGGCAATGTTTACAGGCACGTACTAAATATAAATCACTCTGAGTAAACACTACCGATACAGTATAGCAGCATGTTTTAAATTTAAGTGTTGCTTAAACAAGATGGTTGAGGATAAAGTGATCAAACTTAAATTGGAAATGGGGTGTCAAAATACGAAAAGAGTATGAGGTAATGTTCATTCTTGAGTTACAGCACATTTAAATAAAAAAACACATTTACTTAAATACAGTATGCGCCAAAAGTATGGAATAAATTCAATAAAAACGAAACAATTATTTTTTGGGAAAAATCCTCGAACAGGTCGATTTTTAATTTAAAAAATACATATTTTAGCTTAAAATGCGATTTTCAAATGTCATTTGTTTTCGAGTAATGACGTCATCGATTTTTTTTTAAATGGCAACACCATATTTTTTTCCTTGATTCTGAAAGATCGTTTAATTCCCTATCAGACAGTACTAAAATGTTGATCTCTTACATAGGAAAGTTTTCGAGTAAATGACGATTGAATGTTAGAAAACGTAAATCAATTAAAATAAAGCAAAATCGAATTCCATAGTTCTTTTATGGATCACGTAGGTGAAAATCTTTGCAAAGTGTCATTGTCACACCGACTTTCTAATAAGTATTGTAAGCGACATATAAATTATTATTCAATTTAAAGTATTATGGCACATTTAACTGTTACTCAAAGAATTGAAATTTTAATTCTTATCGGATGCGGGAATATGACTAGAACTCAGCAGGAAGTTTGCGATTTATTTAATGAAAAATATCCAGATCGCCCTATCAGCCAATCAACAGTCAGTAAGTTAGAGTCTAAATTTAGAGAAACTGGCAATGTTGTAAATATTCCAAAACTTGGACGTCCAAGCATTAATGAAAATCAGAAACAGAACGTTTTGATAAGTATGGTGGATAATCCTCATAATTCTTCACGATTGGTTGCATTAAACAATGACACTAGTCAGAGCACAGTGCTACGTATCTTGAGGAAGGAAAAATATCATCCCTACAAAATTCAACTTGTGCAGGAACTCAATGAAGATGATCCCGATCGCCGCTTACACTTTTGCGAAATTCTAATGGATTTATGTCAAGGAAATAGAAATTTACACCGGCAAATACTTTTTTCAGATGAGGCCACATTTTGTCTGAATGGTACAGTAAACCGTCAAACTTGCAGATACCCAACACCCTCAGAAATTAAATGTGTGGGCTGGAATAGTTGACGACAGAATAGTAGGGCCTTTCTTCTTTGGAGGAACCCTTACAGGACAAAGATATTTAGAGTTTCTAGAAAATGACCTTTTTTACTACTATTTTTTATGGGGATACTTGAAGTCAAAAGTGTACATTAATAATAATTAATTTAGAAGAACTTCAAAATCACATTCGGGACGAAATACGCAGAGTTACCCCAGAAATCATTCATAATGTTCAAGAAGAATTTCTTCACAGACTTGCGCATTGTCAAGAAGTTGGTGGATGGCAATTCGAACATTTAATTTAAGTATAAAATTTAATCAATTGTATTTTATTTTACATACCTCAGAATTGTTACTTTTTTATGGATAAACTTTACGTTTTCTAACATTCCATCGTCATTTACTCGAAAACTTTCCTATGTAAGAGGGCAAAATTTTAGTACTGTCTGATAGAGAATTAAACGATCTTTCAGAATCAAGGAAAAAAATATGGCGTTGCCATTTAAAAAAATCGATGACGTCATTACTCGAAAACAAATGACATTTGAAAATCGCATTTTACGCTAAAATATATATATTTTAAATTAAAAATCGACCTGTTCGAGGATTTTTCACAAAAAATAATTGTTTCGTTTTTATTGAATTTATTCCATACTTTTGGCGCATACTGTATATCAGAAGATGTTTGATATTGAGTGATGAAATATTGGTTTAGGAATTGCCTAATTAAAGAGATAAATCCGTTATGTTTTTATATACGTCCATCAGCTAGTGGAGAAACAGGGAGTCGCTGTCCCTAAGAACTTCATAAACCAAAATGCCATTAGGTATTTTAGAAATTCGATCACAGCTTATGGGACTTTCTAGAAAAAAACTATCTTTTTATTTTATTAAAATAACGTACAGTTTTAACTTACAGTACTGCTTTCATCAATCAGTTAAATGCATTTGAAATAACTAGTAAAATACTCATTTCAAAGAATTAAGGTCAATATTTTTTCTTTTACTTTATTACAGAGGTATTTAAGTTAGTTCTAAGCAATTTTCCTACACTTCATATTAATAAAATCATAATGTATATTCTCGTAATCTGTTTCCAGTGTTTCAATTTCTCTATCAATATCTAAAACTTCTAAATTAGGTACGATAAATTTACAGTATGTAAATAGCAGATATTTTGACTTTTAATCTATGATTTAATTGCTCTTGAATCAGTTTTGACTATATTTCGTTTGGTGGCCGTGGTTCTGCTTCATAGATCACAACACTATCATCCATAAAACTAATAATCAATTTCTTGTTCTCGTATAGTTCGTTGCGAAACACCATATATCGTACACCAATTTTGTTCTAACTCATTACTCCATCTAACTCAACATATTTCTGTCTACCCGTTATGCTGTAATGTAGCATATCTAAGTCTGGTGTGAATATAGTATCGAATGCCTTTGATAGGTCATCAAAAACACCGAAGTGGAATTTTTTTTTCTAAAGCATTTTAATTTAATGAATTACGTCTTCTATTGACTTTTCCTTTCGAAAACCACACTGACAAGCAGATATTACGTTACTCTTATCTGAAAATTGGTTAATTATAGCTTTCAAAATTTTTTCAACAATCGATTAACTATACTGGTCAGTAATTAACAGTTAATAATTTGTGATCAGTTTTATAAACTGGTTTAATTAGTTACAGCTTTATTGTTTTAGGAAAAACTCTTGCACTTAATGAAGAATTAATTCTTGAATTAATTTCTTATAACATTACCGCCCTTATTTCATCATGTTGTAGTGGTTATTATTCATCGATGTTCGCTCTGGTCATTTTTGACGTTTACAACAGTTAACACGATCTCTGTTGCCTCATGCATAAGTACAAGTAGTTAGGCGTCTTAGGAATATGTCAAAAATGAACGTTGTTAACCCTAAAATGATATTACATGCTCTATTTGTAAGCTCGTAAATAGGAGGCTTGTTTTGGTTCCGATGGCAAACTGTTCTAGAACAATTCAAAATAACTGACTATTTCATTAGTGAGAACTACTAAGCAATGACAAGCCTATAATGTATCTACTTTCAATTAGTAATGTGAATTTTGCAGTCCCATAAATAGTTTCGTAAGGTCATCTATTACAGTCCTACTGCTGTAATGAAAAAAAAAATCATTTTATTAATGCATGATATACTTATTATTCAAAAAAGTATTATAAAACTAAAGATTTATTATAAACATTAATAACACAGTTTTTGCAATTAGTTATATATAACTCGCGACAAGAATTCAGACGACTTACGTCATACGAACAAATGAATAATTCATTATATTTTCATCAAAATATTTAAGAAACTGCAACTGATAGTAATAAAACTATATACTACACTAAAAGTTTGCATTATATATTGCCCTAAATTGCAAAAAATTATTGTTTTTAACGCGACCAAATATCGAAAATTACGTTGGCAATAAAAAGAAATGTGTAACGTCAGCTGTGACGTAAGACGTCTGAATTCTTGACGCGAGTATACCAGAAGTTGATGTAATGGAGCTGTTTAAGATCGAATTTTCAATCGTTTTCTGACAAAAAATGATTCCAGTTTCAACATCTACACTACTTGGAAACATATATACTTCTTCATTTGTAAACAATCAGGACTTTTTGGAGTTGTAACCCCCTCAACTTCTTTTCAAAAATGCGATTAGTTGAAAAAATCAACTTATATCTTGATTTGTCTTAACTGAAATCATTATTTTCAACATTGAATTGTGGGGACGTTGCTTTCTGAAAAATAAGCCGAAAGGATTTTTTCAGACAGCTCCTTTACCTTGTTATTTTCAAACTTTCGGTAAATACTCCGTGCCTTGGATTTTGTCGGAACTGGAGGGTACACTTCCATCAGAATAATTTTGAAAAGCGGTTTTTATAGTTCTGGGTTTGTTTACAAAGTTTTGGCAGTAACCATGTAAAAAATAACATAAGAAAACTTTATCCGTAACCTTAATAGCATGTACTTTTTTGGTGTTATTAAATAAAAGTAGATACAATTTTGTACAATATTTTTGTTGTAAATTCATATTACTACACTCGATATTTTATTAAACTTGACTGACGCCTCGTTAAATAACTTTAACATCTCGTGATGTAATATGAATCTATACAACACATATTGTAAATAACTATTATTAAATACCTGCGAATACCTAGTGAAAATTTTAGTATTTTACAGTACCTTCTTAGTTTAGAAAGATTCACTGGAAGACGTAGCAGTTACTTAACCAGAAGCTATTACTTAAACCGTCTCTGGAGCTAAATAAGATCAGAGGTTATGAAATTGTATTAATACACTACATTTTTAGCTAAAAGATATATTCAATAGTCAAATAAATATAGAATCCTTTTGTAAAATATTGCGAAAAATAAACAAATTTACATACAACCAAAATAAATGAAACGGAAAATAAAACACAAAAATGATTCCATTATCCCACTGTGTACAATCACTTTTTCAGAATGCTTCACATTATCAAATATATAAAATTCTCGTGCCACAGTTTTAGACGCCATACTCCTCGGAAACGACTTGACAGATTTTTATGAAATTTTATATGTATCTGCGGTAGGTCTAAGAATCGGTTGTAATCTATTTTTCATACCCCTAAGTGATAGGGGTGGTCCACCCCAAACAATTTTTTTTATTTTTTGTACAAAATTTTTTATTTATATTTTCTTATGATGTGGCATTAACCCTGGTCGATGACTGATCGATTATCACTAAATAAGTTATCCCCGCCAGGCATCTACCGGTGTCACTTCTCACCCAGTAAACAGCACGGACTAGGGATGAGAACGAAGCCGGTCTCCTGTCTCTCTCACAATAAGCCTTCTCTCACTCCCTACACAGTTTTCGACCATTATTTTTTTGTATGAATCGAGCGTAATAGTGACGTTTACAATTATCATTTTACCTTCTGTAATTCTCAAGTAAATTTATTATTAATTTGTTGGGCCATAATTATTTATTTCCTATTTTATCAATAATTAATAAAATTATTAATTTTAAGTGTAGTTCTCGTTATTAGTTAATTATGTGATCTACATAACCTCAAAAGTACGCAGCACGTGTCACGAGCTCCCGCCAACAACGGCTGTTATTTTACTATATGGCTATTTTTTTTTACAATGAACAATGCCAACAAGACGTAAAGGGGCTAATTTGGGCCGTCAAACAAGTAAAATTGCACGCACGCGAAATAATTCAAAAAATGAATGTTTCGTGTTTTGTTATTCTTATAGGCCGTCATCGTTCACAGTGCTCCATTCCTCTTTTAGTCATATATCACATCTCCATACGCTTACAATAAGTTAGTTATTTTTTATTTAACTGCCAAAGTACTCACTAGAAATAGTTCATATAGTAAAAAAACGTTTGCCGGGTCACCTAGTATAATATAAAATTTTATTCGGTGGGTTCTTCCTCCCAATTTTTATAGGTATACAGAGAGTATATAAGCACATCAGATACTATTCGTTCGATCAACTCCAGTCAACTGAATTCAAATCCTTCAAAGAACCAAGCCGCTACTAACCCGTATATCCTAAATTTTGCTTAAATTACAGGGAAAAATTCTTGCACAGTAAATTGTCTTTAACTTCGTGAATAAAAAATGAACCTAAGAATTACCCTAAAATTTCAATTTAAAAATAATTAACCTTCTTACGCGTTAAATTATGTGGAAAATATCGCACAATAGGAGCACTGCATCCTGCTGTACAACTAAAGCGGCGTGTAACATGTTCCGGGAAATAAGATGCTGGTTTAAATGGATTTAAATCTACCCTTGTTTAGATGCAGCCAGTATTGCTGCCAGATTTTCTCGCATGTGGTAGCAGCATTTCAAACTGAGCGACTGATTAAGCTAACAAATTAAATTCCTCGACGACGTTCTGCAGATACAGAATGTAACAATATCTTTCTAAAATTATTTATTCACAATCGCCCTATAATTGACGCTTTGTTTATCCTTTAGAGCTACAGAAACTACTTTATTCACCAGAGAAATAAAACCAAATTTTCTCCAAATGTCATTAAAACCGGCTTTTTAGTGACACGCTTAAAAAGTGTACTTTTACTGCCTATTCGTTGCTATGCAACGTTCTAGGCAATCATTTAATTCAAACTGGTAATTAAAATTGACAATGACATTAGGTAAACACAAAATCACGGAGTTTTTTAAAAAAATAAACAAAACTGGTTTCATTACATTACAACTACAACACGAAATTTTCACTTATTAGAAATATTTATAGTGAATTGTGAACAATTATTATTTAATACCATTGAACTCTCTCCACTTCCCTCTTTTTTCGTAAAATTAACAATATTATTATCCACACTAGCTGAAACTTCGGAAACGTCTGAAATAGTACATTAGAGAGAAATGAGTTATTTTGGCAGAGGTGCAATTTGAAGCCCGAGGGCTACAATGCACCGAGGACAAAATAGCATCTCTCCCGAATGGTATATACTATATTTTCCACGGTCTCATTAACTTAAAACACATATTTTGTCATTATGAAGTAAGTAGCACCAGAATTATTTAATTCGGATTTGAGCATTTATTTAGCAGTCGTTGAGTTATTGTCACAACTACAAAATAAACAAACAAAAAGAATTGTCAAATTAAGGTGCTAGTTTGGTTTAGTTTAAAGTTTGTTTAGTGCGCGATGAATAATTGTGATTCGGAAGAGATTGTGGCGGCTGCAAATATTGCAATAAGCAATTTGCTGCCTTCGAAGTCAAGATCTTTATACGATATAGCCTACAATCGGTTCAAAAAGTGGTGCGCCGAGAAAAATGTTCAAGTATACAGCGAGAATGTTTTGTTGGCATACTTCAGTGAAAATGCAAAGAATTACAAGTCTTCCACATTATGGGCGCAATATTCTATGGTTAAGCCATGCTTGATAATTTACGGCAACATAGATATAAGCAAATTCCCCAAGCTGATCGCATTTTTGAAAAGAACCGGTGACGGATATCAAGTGAAAACATCGAAAATATTGACAAAGGGTGAAATCGACTGTTTTCTATCAAGTGCAGATGACAAAGAATTCTTAATGATTAAGGTAAGATTACTTTTGTTGTTAGGTATTTCAATTATTAAGTATTTTGATTTTTTATAGGTTGGATTAATTCTGGAAATTGCCAGAGCTTGTCGAACTGATGAACTAGTCAATTTAACTGTAGATGATATTGAGGATGTAGGCTCTTCCTTGATTGTAAAAATTCCAAACACTAAGACAAAAATTGTTTCGAAAATACCTGTCCCTTCGTCCTCCCCACGTCAAACATAAGCGCCTTTTTTGTACTACAAAGCAGGAAAATGTAGTTCGCAGTCAGTTGGCAAGAATACCAAGGGAAAAATTCCGAGTGTAGTAGCTTTGTATTTAAAATTACCTGATATTATACTGGTCACTGCTTACGAAGATCTTCAGCGACATTACTGGCAGATGCTAGTGTAGATATCACGACAATAAAGCATCATGCTGGTTGGAAATCAACGACAGTCGCTGAGGGTTATGTCGAGAACTCCATTGAAAACAAGACCAAAATTGCTAATCAGGTTTTAGTAGGTACCACTATTAGCGCAATCACAAAAGCTGTAAATGTAAGCGAAAGTAATATTCCTTCTAATATTAATTTTGAAAATTGTACAAATGTAACATTTAATTTAAATGTCAATAAATAATTTCAATGTAATCTTTTTTTGCATAAAAAACGTTCTCCATAATGTAAACTCCCTTGGGAGCATTATACTCCCTTAAATAATCGACGACTTCTGTTTTAATTTTGATGTCATAGAAACTGATTTCTACTCCCTACCGTGGAAAAATATATTTTTTTGGAAGACTTCCATCCCCCATGTTGCCTCAACACTGTTATGTCCCACCAGAATGCATCAGCAACGTGGCCGAATGTTCTGCGAATACAGTGCCCACTTTTTCACATGGGCTAGTTCCAGAAAAGTCGCATTTTTCCGAGCTTGCGAATGCCAATAAATTGCTAATGTGCTTTAGCGTTCGCATACTTATAGAAGAAACGCCGAATATTCAATTTGTGGGTCTGGAGGCTTCATATTTTCTGTAAATGCTTAAATATTCCGTTACTACAAAAGATATGGTTTTTTTGGTCTTAGTATTTGGTAGAATAATTAACAATATGTCGCCTATATCATTTATAACATCCATTTTCATTTGCAAAAGTTCATCACATCTACAAGCCCCAGCGACTGCAACAATAAGTACAACCTAAAATATAAATTGAAAAATAGTTCTTTTATCCATAATAGATAATTTTCAGAATATTCCTACCTTCGTGCTTAAATACAGTTCATCTGGGGCCTCTGATAAAAATTTCTTGATTTCTTCTCTTTGAAAAACTCAACTCAAACTTGAAATTTTTTTGGATGGAAACCATCTGACTGCTGTTTCAAAAAAGCTAATAACTTCAGATATTTTGCCAAATCAATGTTATTTTTTATATTTAGGGTAGCTTTCAACATGGAATAGGTAGACCATAACGTTGAAGGCTTCATTTTCTTTGAAATATCGAAAAAATAGGCAATCAACACATTTTTAGAGAAATATCCTACATTTTTCTTCTATCTATATTCCATGAATCTGCTGCGTGTCATTTCATATACAGTTCTTGACTTATCCGGGAATAGATTCAATTTTACATCTCGCGCCAGATCTCTTATTTGATGTGGTGTTAATGGTAATAATTCATCCTCACTTTCAATTAAGAGAAATACACTCAACATCTTCAATTTCCAACAGCTAAAACCTTATCTTTATCTACGAAGAATGCTTAATGAGGACATAAATAAATAAATCATCGTAGCAACGCAAACGTAGAATAAATTTATGTTTAAAAATATAGGTCGTCATAAATTTGAATAAAATAAACTGTAATTTGCTTATCATTAACATTTAAATATTAAAAAAATATTGACTGCTTAATATTTTATAATTTAATACATCATATAAAAATTTGCTTTCATTATATCTGATCGAAAATTAATTACAATATAGAGTTAAACAAAATAAAAAAAAAACAGTTTAAGGTTAGGAATTTTAAACCCTGTTAAAGTTATACATTATCGGATACTAGAAAGTTCAACTTAAGTAGTGTTAGTATTTATATTGCCAAAATGTAGCGATTTTATATTTAAAATATTTATAGAAAGTGGCTCTTTTTATTGAATTTTTACACAAACCTCGACAATTAATTTTTCTCATTTAAAAACCAAAGTAAGAAAAATTAACATAAACCTGTCCTAAGTTCATCCTTTATGTGTATTTTGCTAAAGTCAAATAAAGTGTTAACTTTTTTGTAAAAGAGAAAGGTAAACTTAAAATTATCTGTATCGATATGCACGTTGCTTTGATTATATCCATATTTAAACATAGTAAGATTACATAATATACAGTATGCGCCAAAAGTATGGAATAAATTCAATAAAAACGAAACAATTATTTTTTGGGAAAAATTCTCGAACAGGTCGATTTTTAATTTAAAAGATACATATTTTAGCGTAAAATGCGATTTTAAAATGTCATTTATTTTCGAGTAATGACGTCATCGATTTTTTTTAAATGGCAACACCATATTTTTTGCCTTAATTCTGAAAGATCGTTTAATTCACTATCAGACAGTACTAAAATTTTGCCCTCTTACATAGGAAAGTTTTCGACTAAATGGAGATTGAATGTTAGAAAACGTAAATCAATTAAAATAAAGCAAAAACGTTATCAAGTTTAGTTTTTCGAATTCCATAGTTCTTTTATGGATCACGTAGGTGAAAATCTTTGCAAAGTGTCATTGTCACACCGACTTTCTAATAAGTATTATAAGCGACATAGAAATTATTATTCAATTTAAAGTATTATGGCACATTTAACTGTTACTCAAAGAATTGAAATTTTAATTCTTATCGGATGCGGGAATATGACTAGAACTCAGCAGGAAGTTTGCGATTTATTTAATGAAAAATATCCAGATCGCCCTATCAGCCAATCAACAGTCAGTAAAGTAGAGTCTAAATTTAGAGAAACTGGCAATGTTGTAAATATTCCAAAACCTGGACGTCCAAGCATTAATGAAAATCAGAAACAGAACATTTTGATAAGTATGGTGGATAATCCTCATAATTCTTCACGATTGGTTGCATCAAACAATGACACTAGTCAGAGCATAGTGCTACGTATCTTGAGGAAGGAAAATATCATCCCTACAAAATTCAACTTGTGCAGGAACTCAATGAAGATGATCCCGATCGCCGCTTACACTTTTGCGAAATTCTAATGGATTTATGTCAAGGAAATAGAAATTTACACCGGCAAATACTTTTTTCAGATGAGCCCACATTTTGTCTGAATTGTACAGTAAACCGTCAAACTTGCAGATATTGGAGTCGGGAAAATCCTCATTAGATGGCAGATATTTAGAGTTTCTAGAAAATGACCTTGTTCCAACCCTTGCAGTAATTTTTCCTAACGATAATGACCCTGACATTCCTGACGATGCCATATGGTTTCAGCAAGACAGTGCACCTGTACGAGATTTTTTGGAAAACTGTTTTCCTGGGGGTGGATCGGCAGACGCGGACCGTTAGAATGGCCTGCAAGATCGCCAGATCACCTCTTGACTATTTTTTATGGGGATACTTGAAGTCAAAAGTGTACATTAATAAACCACGTAATTTAGAAGAACTTGAAAATCGCATTCGGGACGAAATACGCAGAGTTACCCCAGAAATCATTCATAATGTGCAAGAAGAATTTCTTCACAGACTTGCGCATTGTCAAGAAGTTGGTGGATGGCAATTCGAACATTTAATTTACGTATAAAATTTAATCAATTGTATTTTATTTTACATACTTCAGAATTGTTACTTTTTTATCGATAAAATTTACGTTTTCTAACATTCAATCGTCATTTACTCGAAAACTTTCCTATGTAAGAGGGCAAAATTTTAGTACTGTCTAATAGAGAATTAAACGATCTTTCAGAATGAAGGAAAAAAATATGGTGTTGCCATTTAAACAAAAACGATGACGTCATTACTCGAAAACAAATGACATTTGAAAATCGCATTTTACGCTAAAATATGTATTTTTTAAATTAAAAACCGACCTGTTCGCGGATTTTTCCCAAAAAATAATTGTTTCGTTTTTATTGAATTTATTCCATACTTTTGGCGCATACTGTACATTTATTGGTATCTTTAAGCCATAAATAGTTTAGCTATTACTAGAGAGCAGAGGGTTTAAAATCTTGCTCTCTTGTAGACTACTATGCTAATACACGGTGACAGCGCTCTTAAAGCATAAAATTTAAAAATATCGTTCGTACGTAAAAGTATATGTTTTTTATTTTAACTAAAATAATAATTCATTTACCAGATTAAAATTCAGGTTTTTTTTGCAAAAAAAAAATATTTACCGCCTTCATAACCACTGATACTGCACTTGTTTTTTGTGTTTATGGTATAACGATATTGTCAGGGGTTTCCTAACCCGACATTTTCTTTTACCAGATAAACAAGCAGTTAATTTTTACTGATATTTATTAAACATGTTGTACGCTACTGAATACTAATTACAAGTCAACTAAACACTATTTAGTTAATCACTGTCCAATTGATTTCACTGAAATAACCAAATGAAAACTCTCATTCAAGACTGACTCGGCCGTTTATTCTTCTTTTATATACCAAACGAATATTCCAGTTTGGGTCTTTAAAATTATTTTGACACACACAATGTAATAAAATAATATTATAAGAAAATCTGTATTTTGCATAAAAAAGTACATTCTGTGTATTAGTTTTTTGCAATTGGCGTCTTTAAAACAGGTTCTAGATACATTATCTTGAGCAACACGAAAATATTTAGGTACAGTTTTATTTTTAACTAAAATTGGAAAAAATGTAATAAATACGAAAGATAAGGGCAACATGTAGTATATTGCATGAAAGACGAAATAACAGTCAATTTTTTGTGGCCATAGCCTGCTTCAATAAAAAAAAATTTATCCGCCTAGAGGGCGCAGCGAACTACATACGATATTTCAAAAATCTGTTTATATCAGGTGGAAGGTATTAATTTTTCAATAAAAATTGATTACCAATAAGATTTCTCTATCTCTTAAAATAAAAAAGATAGCCTTAAAGTTTGGACACTTTACAGGTTTTTTTGTTATTACTCATGAAGTTGGCCATGGATATCAAATTTGTTTTTACGAGCAGAAAGGCCTCCAAAAATGCAATAAAAAACAATTAAAGATTTTTGACGTGTCTCGCATATTAAGCGAGATACATGGGAGTGGCCCTCTTATGTGATACAATTATAAAAATTAATATCTGAACTGTCAAGACTAAAGGTGACTTTGCAAGAATCTCTTTTAAATGACCTAAAACAAAAATAAAATGTATTAGTTATAAGTAGTGCTGTGATAAAGTGCATTAAAGAGAGATCCAAAGACTGTGAAATACATGTGAAAGGACCTTTAACATGGCAATCTACAGAAAGGATGAAAAACAAAGAAGTTGTTGATAGTTACGGCTTGGGTTTTGAACAAGGTAGTGCAGCATCGCAAGATAGCTCCCGAAAATTTACAAATTATATTAGAACAAACAAGTATAAATTAAGAAAATATCTACTCACCAGCGAAATTTACTAGTATCCATTCTCCAGGAAAGTTATTTTGCCACTTCAGGAAAATATCAACCATCTCCAGGGAATTTTGCAGTTCCAAAGAACACTACAGGACAGTTTCCAGTTTCCGGAAAGGAAAATTATAAAGTTTCCAACCTCAGGTACCTTTAAAAATAAAGTGCACTGTAAAATATCTATAGCTATAGTAAAATAAAACAGATATCATTTCTCTCAATCTTTGCAAAATATTAAGAATAACAGGACTTACAAAATAAGTCTCTTCCAAGCAATAATAGCATCAATATACAAAAAATTTCACTGGAACTATTAATATCTGTCAAGAATATCGCCATTATTTTAGTAATATAGTAGGAATCTGTATTATCATATTAAATAAATACTCTCTGTAGGTATGCAACTACCATTACAAATTAGAGAATATCATATCAGCATAATTCTTAAAATTTTTAATACAATTCAATAACAAAGTTCTAATTTATAGTGGTTTGTTTAAAATTATCAACATAGAAGCAGTAGAAATAAGAAAATATTCTTTATCGATCAAATTAATTTAAAAACCATAAACCATTAATCTTTCAATTATGTTACTATCTGTTATAAAATAAAAGCCCTGCAAACTATTTGAATCGACTCCTGAGTTACGTTTCTTTTTGCTGTGTTGATTTTGTGAAACTGTGTCTTGCGAGGGATAAAAAAAATTATATAAATAAGATAAGATAAAGAGATAAAAAAAAGAATTTAAGTAAAAGGTTTGTATTGAACAAATTACAGCTTACACACAACATACACTCATAAACATAATACATAAAAAGTATCAAGACGCTCAACAAAATTAATATTAAAATTTGACATTAAAAACTTAATAAAATATTTTAATAAAAATTAAATAAATAATAAAAATAAATTTACTTAAATAACACACACACAATAAAATATTACAATAGATAATGAATTTGTGCGTGAGTTTAAGGACGCGCTGTATAGAATTATGTTAATACGCTATGCATATATTCACATATTGCACCATTATTTAGGGTCGGTGTCTTTTAAAATTTTTTATATTCCCTTATATAGATAGATGATATATAGACTAGACATCACTGAAATGCGCTTGAAGTGAATTATCAAACAGCCTTAACACTTACGTTTCCATCAAAATATTAGTTAACATTTGTATTACACAGTCAATAGTCGTTTTAATATTACTATAGGTGTAAAACAAGTATTGTTAAGATTATTTATTTGAAGAGGGAAATAAAACAACTATTTATAAAGGAACAAAATGTCACATCTAATAAAACAGCGTGCGGCACCTCGCAACTTGATTCGATTATTACTGTCACGACAGCTTTTCAAGTCATAAATTGGCACCTGCAAAACGAGATGCACTGTAATTATAATCGACAAAATATTGTTATTTCACTAGCACGTTAACGGCAGTCACGACTGAATAAATAATGATTTTAATCCACAATGCAGGTAAATGTCACTCAATTCGAAATAAATTGCAAATTAGTGTATTAAATGAAGGTACGTGATTATTTTTTTTTATTTTCACTATTTTTGTCTTTATATTTTGTTGTAGATATAACAAAAAAATAGTATTTTTGTTTTAATAAGCAATTTAATTAATTTAGTAAATACTGATTTAATAAATATTTAATTAATTTAGTGGTTAATAGCATACCATACATATGAGGCATAAACAGAATGTACATAACATAACCTACCAATTCACATCAAACTTTTTTTTCTTGGTAGAAATTGTCTGCTATTCTATTATAGTCTATATATTCTAACTATAATTTTTATAATTAGTTATTTGACTCAATTTAAAGGAGGCCACCTGAAGAAGCAATCCTAAAAATGCAGAAACAGGTCAGATCTCATCTATTGTGGTTGAATTTTCGAGTTCCCACAGTTTCAAAAGTGAACTTAGATATTGGTAGAATGTTTTGATTAAACCAGGTTAGTAAATTTAGCTAGATTAATTTTTATTTAAGATAATTATTGAATAGAGCTTTGGCTGTGGAATTGTTCATTAGCATACCTAGATGTTTGGTATCAGAGTGCATACATATGACTTCATTGGTAGGAATTGTAGGAGATTTAATTTATATTAGCTCAAAATACCTTTCTAATAGAGTAAAAAATTGCTTATTTTGATTTCTAATTTAAACCTTATCCAATTGAAATTGTATACAATTTATCTTATAATGAGTATACTTTAGCCAAATAATATTTTTACACTCGCTCACTTGACAGCACCGGAGACGTATTTCCGTTTAGGCTGACATTTCCGAGGTGGTAGTGATGGATTGCATGGAATTAACTGCATGTATCGTATACGCCTGCATGGTATACAAAATAATCCGGATGTAGATCAAGTCTGGTTCAGGCAATAACGATTAAATTGATGGAAGCGCATCCCATTAAGATACTCCGAGTGATCAATTTATTAAAAAATAATCAAGAAGTATTCTTTTATAAAACTAGATAAAGTATTATTAGTCAGTTGTTCTAGTAATTGTTTTAAATAATATTTGCAGGTATACGTTGTGGTAATCAGTTAGCATAAATCTACTGCAACAATGTATATACAGGGTGAACCTTAAATAAGTACAAATATTTTAACCAGCAGTACAGTTCACTGTGTAGAACACATAATTAATAGTTTTTTTTGTAGAAAACTTGTTGAGGACCGCTGACTTTCATACATTTATGAGTCATGGCACTGCAGATTGTACGTGTGGTTCACAGTGTTGCCAGTGTTACACAAATGTCTTTGCTTTTCTTGATATTAAACGCATACGTCAAGCTGCTATTTTGTTGTAATATTGTGTGTACCTCTATTTTTTAAATTTGTTTCTCTGATTAAAGTGCAAAGTCACTTTATAGTTCTGGATTCGAAATACTGACTCATTTGGGGTTATGCGGAGAAAATTAAATTTAATATGCTGTGTGAAAAACATAGTTTTTCGTTATTCTTCATAAAATAACTTAAGGAAATTGTGTCTTGTGTCTCTTTCTAACAGTGTACAATGACATTTAACTTGTGAAATGTGGATTACTGATTAAATAGTTAATTTTTTAACAAACAGGTAAGCTTGTGTGCACGTTTATGTATAATTTTTGAACATTGAACATAGTAATATCACGTAATATCTTTCTAAATATTTTATGGTAGTATGTATTTAACTTGCGGAAATTAATTTTTAATCGATTATAGTAAGGTCAGTTAAGTAGTTAAAATTTATGTTGATAATACTGCATGTCATACTACATACCCAACTTTACTGTTTTTATGCTTCAAGCAAGTGTTTTTAAAATAGAATTTAACCGTATTACATTACTATTACGTTAAAGGAAACTTAATATTTATATTTGAGGAGATATGGCAACCTTGCAACAAATCATATGGTTCATTAGGTTGGTTATGAGAGCGGTCCTAAAAATGTGGGTACTTTTAAAAAAAATAATATCTCCGTAAATATTGGAAATTTTTAAAAATGGCTTTCACTAGACTGATCTATATGACAAACTACACCAACAGTTAAAATATTTGTACTTATTTAAAGTTCACCCTGTATTGTTTTTTAAACTAGCTGAGAAATATAATAAAAGATGTGTTGTCGTTCAATATTGCAACTAGTTGAAGATCAAGATGATTGATGTTTCCTATATTCAGTTATCATTGAACAGTTCTTTATATGAGAAGTCTGATCACAATTTACACAACTTATTATACAGGGTGACTCAGAACTTATCTAAAAGAAAATTTGAATGCATTTTGAATGGACAGGAATGGAGAATTTTGTAAAAAAAATCAAGAAGGGCAGTTCGAAAACAATTTAAAAATACAATTCTGCGCTTTACTGGAAACTGGTCCACTGTAAAATCTGATAAGGCGGCAAAGCATGCAATTGGTGACCGGACAGGAAATAAATAACATTTTATAATACATACAGCAAATACAACTGACTTTGCCACTATTGTTATTAATCTGTTATTAATTAATAGAATTCATTTATAGTTTTAATGAACCCGTCTTACCCAGTTTCTAGAAACTAACACAAATGTTTTTGCTTCTTCTCCGTGAGTTGCGGCAACACAGCAGGAAGTGTAAGCTATTGGCAGCACCTATGATAAGCTTGCGTAAATCATCAATAATATGTATCCACTTCGGTGCGATACACTTAATTTTTTAAATATCCCCATAAAAAGAAGCCCAAATAATATAATTCAAGTCAGGAGAAGTGGCGGCTATGGTTTTGGTCCTCTTTGTCCAATTCCTTGGTATTAATATTTGAACACGCTGTACATGGTACGGATATAATTGAGCCTCGTGTATCATACGCCACATGGTTTCAAATTTCCCTCGTGTTGTATTACAATTGCACTCAATGCACGCCACGGTAAAAGTAGTGCATTTGGGATATGTTTATCGGGAAATCGTTCTGCTAAAGCATTTTCACATAGCCATATATTAAAATGATATCCATCAACTTCGAGTTGCTATACACGTAAGCCATTTTTGAAACTTGAAATGGTAATGTAAAATTGGTATCACAAAAATGTGTAATATCTATAAAATGTAATCGGATTTCAATATTCGAAATCGCTATAGACTACAGTAGCCCTGCAATACTATAACTTTAATAATTTTTTACCCGTAAATTGTAAGGATTTTACAAAAAAAATGTATTACGACTATGTCTCCATTTTCCATGACGCATCTATTTCCAAATTTTTTTAGATACATTCTGAATCAACCTCTACAGGGTGATTCAGGTTTAATCTTGATAACTTCAGGAATCGATAGAACAGGTTAACTCAAACAAGATCATCGAAGGGCTTTCCATCTCCAACCAGTTCAAGGTTTGTTGTCAGGAAATGCTGAAAAACGTTTAAATTTTTGTAGATGGGTTTTAGATTCAACAGAAATTAATCCATAATTTCTGCATAAGGTTTTATGGACCGACGAATCTAATTTCACAAAAGCTGGAATTGTGAATTACCACAACATTCACGTTTGGAGTGAAATCAATCCTCGATGTGTCAGACAATCTTCATTTCAGCAACAGTTTAGTGTAAATGTGTGGATAGGTGTTTTAAGTAATAACCTCTGTGGGCCGCATATTTTGCCTCCTCGTTTAAATGGAGATTTATTTAATGAGTTTCAGCAAAACTCTCTCCCCGACGTGCTTGACGATGTCCCCTTAAATTTACGCCAAGGGAACTGGATGCAGTTGGATGGTGCCCCTGCACATTACGTAAGGCAAGTAAGGCATTGGTTGGATGAGAATTATTATCCTCGTCGATGGATTGGACGGCAACCCAACAACCACCCAAATATGTGGATTCCTTGCGAAGGACCAGTGGCTTGGCTTCCGCGCTCGCCAGATCTGAATCCTATGGATTATTTCGTTTGGGACCATCTAAAAGCAATTGCGTATGATACGCCAGTACATACCCATGAGGAATTGATCCAAAGGATAAGACATGCTTGTGATGACATAAAAAACAATCCTGTTCAAATAGCAGCTGCGGTTAATACACTAGTTCGTCGATGCCAAAAATATATTGAGGCTGGAGGAATGCACTTTGAACAATTATTGTAATTTTTTAGTACTTGATAAGTTTGTTGTAAATCTTGTAATAAGTACTTGTGACTAAATTTATCTTTGAGGTTATTGGCATTTTTTCTTAACACTAAAAACACTCTTTAAATAATACTTTTGACAATGATTTTCACAAACGACAGTTTTTTTTTTTGAGAACCGTCCGACAGTATCCCAGTATATAGACTTATTGTGCATCTCTCGACGAGCACAAACATTCATGGTACTCCAGTGGAATTCAAACCCACACCGCCGATTCAGACTGGTTCCACGAGCAGTCGTCTCCCAGCCACCTCGGCTATCACTGCGCCCAAAACGTCAATTTACACAAATCACTGAGTTTTGTTTTCATGAGTTGCTATAACGTTAAATGAAATTTACGCGGCTGGTGCGCTACACTGTCACCAATGTCTTTGAATATCTCAGAAACAAGACCAAATGTCGAAAAAAACAGGAGACGAAAAAGTTTCAAAATTAATCAGGTCAAAGTGGTTTGTACATGTTTTATTGAAATAGCATACAAAAAACACTTGTAAGAAGGGTAGGTAGTTCAACCTTAAGAAGCTTATGTAAGATCATAAGCAGATTGTGTTCCGAATTTCACTTAAATCGGATAAGTGGTTCAAAAGTTATGAGGGAAAAACGAGATAAAAATTCCTACTTCAACGCCCTCTATCTCGGAAACGATGCGTTTTAGGAAATAAGTTTATTTATTTATTTATTTATTTATTTAATACAACTACCAAGACAGGTAAATGAACAGTATTTTAACCTGTTCTATCGATTTCTGAAGTTATCAAGATTAAACCTGAATCACTCTGTATATAACAATTGTAACGATTCAATTATATTACTTAGCGATTGAAAACTTAGGGGCATCTGGTTGTTTAAGAATCATAGGCAACATTTATTACTTTTATTTTTTACGGTCAGCAAACTTAAAGGCGAATGGATTTATTAAAGGCATTTCAAAAAGAAATAATTTTTTTGAAAATAAATTGTAACGTTCATTTTTACGTGGAACGTTCCTCTGTCTAATAATCTGCAGTAAAAATATTTATTTTATGTTACAGATCACCTTAAGCAGCAGGCATTTTGTCTCTATCAACGATTATATCAGTTTCAGAAATATAGTTTTAGGAATAATTAATTAATATCAGATCTTATTGATTCATTCAGGTAGTTGGTTATAATTTATTTCACACACGTGTCAAGTTAGTTATCTAGTTATTCATATTTGCATCAGTTCAGTAAGGATCACTTATAAATATTTAAATTTCTAAGGTTGGTAATAACGGTTTTATTTAAGTTGGCACGATAAATACACCTGTTGAACGGAAACGAAATGCTAAGATTTTCTTCTGCAAGCAGGCACGCGAATCGAGTGTGATTTTTTAACTTCTAGTACTTCGATTCGAGAACTTCAAAATTACGAGATTTTTTGAGTTTTATTGCTGCGCATAAATTTGTCATTTATGGTTCGAATTAGACTTTGGGTCTAAGTTGACAAACAACTCTGAGGAATCAATAAGACGTCTGATAGCAAAGGCTAAGTTTTCTTCCGAAGGCTATGGAAGAAATTTATGGTTGCGTAAGCGGAAGTCTGAACATTCAAAGAGCAGGGACAAGGTGGGTTCTGTCCTGGCGAGTTTCGACACAGTTTATCACTTAGAGAGACGCGCTCAAATTTTCTTCGAGATTCTTCAATTTTATTCATTGGGCAGATTTTCTTTTAGATAAGGATTTATTTGTTTTTGTGTCTTTTAGCCACTTTGTAAATCTGCAACCATTATTATGTTTTGGTCATTACGATTAAGATACTATTGTTTTTTGAGGTTTAGAGCCATATGTAAAACCACTACTAATATTTTATTTTATTATGTTAAACAGTGTAAAGGACAAAATAGCTATTTTTTTCTCTAAATATTAGATGTTTGTTAAAAGCAATTTTTAAAATTTGTTAAGTTTGAATATTAATGTCCGAGTGGTTTTGGCCAACCACAATTTGATAACTCAGACATTATTTTAACGGTTGGTGGCGCTCAACAATTGACGTCTAAATAAAATTTATAAAATTATTTCATACATTTATTCCGAACTACGACCTAGCTCTCACTATATAGCATCTGAGACCGGGCCAGTCATTTCAAAAAGATATCACAAAATAAGTAAATAGCGTTTCATTTTGGAACTGGCCTTCGTTAAAATGTGTCGTTTGAAAAATTTGTCGTTATCATTAACATTTGTGTTACCCGAAAATAAAATTTTGATTTACTTGAAGAATTGTGTTCCTTTGGTAGTGCGTATCGTAGAAAATTTTAATGGAATACAATTGCTGGCAGGCTGGATTTCAGGTCACTTTACGATTGCAAAATCAGGCTAGAATATATAAATTTCCGTATATAGTTATTGGGATACTAAATAAACATCTCTGTAAGTAATGTTTCTTCAAATTTAATCAGTTATAATGTTGTTTATAGGGTTTTTACCACGAGTTGACCAACACCTTATTATAATCGCTAAAGAATCAAGTTCCCATTCCTGTGCGAATTAACAATTGAAACAGCATCCTCAGCTAGAAATTATCTTATTGCTACAGGACGCCCTAACGGACTACGTTTTGGTATAATCTTCTAGTCGATATTCCATCATCCCAGTCCATCTACAGCTGTTGTGTCTAGATAAGCAAACATTTACTGATTTCTTTATATTGATTTGATGTAAATTGATTTTTACGAATAATATAAAAAACTTGTTAAATAATTGCATACATGAAATGTCATATACAAAAAACATTCAAAAAAAAATACTATAACTTAAATTTTAATTTAAAAATTTAAATATAATGAATGGTTGGTTATTATTTTTTGCCATTTGAAACGTCAATTAAAGAAACGGAACTACTGCAATCATTGTTATAATCTAAAAGTGGCCTTACCGGTGCATACTAGACGTACTATTATAGAAAATAATTGAGGCTTTAACGCGATTTAAGTGAAATCTTAGCCTTATAAACATGGAAACATAAACCCGAATGAATTTAATAATTTTGTGCTGGCGAAGAGCGAGATACACATTCGGAAAGTTATAACGATATTAAAACACGCGAGCGTACTTAAGGCTCAACATTTACAAATTGGAACATTGGTTTTGCGGGCTAGGAGAGTCATTTGTTTGTTTTAGTTTGACTTAACTGTCAATTTATTTCAAACACATTGGCGGGCCCAGTAATCTGATAAAGGTTTCGTGCTGAAATGCAATAAAAGGAGGTTCTCGATGTCATTTATAGCGGACCTCGGCTAAAAAATGGCGTAGTGGGGAAATCACGCATCATTATAGCGGGATATGTAATTTTATTATTCATTTTGTTATTCTACGTACATTTTTGCATTAACTGTTAACTGTACAAGGTTTTAAATATTATTTTAATGATCTATACCTTAAAATGAAGCAGGGGTGTCATTTCAAGAAATAAAAAGTTTTTACTGGTAGATAGGATATGATCGGCGAGTTGGAACCTTCAACAAGAAGTAATTTAACCAAAGCGTCGGCAATTACTATATTTTAGACTTTTCTTCAAAATAGGTATACCAAAAGTACTTTTTCACTGAACTTGCCACTAACATTTTTCAGATCACATCATCTCAAGAAACGATTGTACGAAAACTTGCTGTTGCTTTGACTTACTAGACAATAAAGTCATTTCTATATATAAGAATACTGATCTACAATTGATTAAAATTATAGACCTATTACAGTTTCGACAGTTTTTTCCAGAGTTTTAAGTATTATCAGGAACAGTTATTAAAATTTAATGTAAGACACAGAATTTTTTTAGATCATCAACGTGGTTTTCAGGCTAATAAATCAAAAGGTACCGCTCTGCTTGATTTCTATCATAGAGCTTAATGTATAGAAGCGAGCGAGTTTCCCATTGGTAAAATCTGCAACGTTAGTAAAGCCTTCGATTGTATCAATCAAGACAAGCTGTTATTAAAACTCTATAATTACGGCATACGTGAGGTTGGCAATGATTGGGTAGCATCTTTTTCGAAGGAACGTAAGCAGTATGCCTGTCTTGCATATTCTGAATTACTTCTGAATGGATCTTATTATATAGGTTCCTCAGTGGTCTATATTAAGTCCAGTTCTCTTTTGACTGTATACAAATGAATTTAATAAAGTTGTGTTTGATACCTTGTTCATCATCTTGATATCTGATAACTCAGACGAGTCCAAACCAATGCCCTATTCAAAGAGGTGAGTCTTAACACGAGGAAAACTCAAGTAATAAGGTTTCACAATTAGCAAAAGAATTGTAACAGAGGTAATGTGACTGTAAATGTAATTTTTAGGAATGACAATTGATGAATGCTTGAACTGGAAAACTCGTTGCTATTAGCTGAAATTGAAATTAAATTTCGTTTGTTACTTGATAAAAAGTTTAAAACATGTATTAACGTTATCACAGTTAGTAACAGTATATCAGGTTCAAGTAAATAGTGTGATATATGTGCTAAAATAGATTTTATTTTGTTTTCTTATCACTAAATACAATGTCACTTTTACCACTTATAAATAACTATCTGTTCTTAATACCGGTTATGCATTTTCTAACAAAAGTAGATATTATTAATATTTAATCAAAAGGAAGAATATGTAGATTAGAAAAAATAGTGACAAGTAACGTTTGAAATTAAACAAAAACCAACTTAAATTTATATATACAGCGAAATCCTCTTATCTCGAATTCGTCTAAGTCAGTGCTGATTTCGAAATTATACCATACAGAACAAAGCAATGGACATAATTGAAACTTTGACCCGTTTCCCAACTTTTATTTATTTAGGAGGTGTTATTTCCATAAAGTTAGACGGACCTCGGCATTACGGCCTGTGCTGATAATCTCATTAGCATACTATCCGTTTTGGTTTACGACCCACTTCCGGGCTCACTCAAAATCTCTTTATTATTTTTCAAAAGTGCTACAGAAGGCTCCTCAACTGAATGCCAAACTTATGTGAATAACTTAATTACAGGGTGTTACAAATGCAGGGTGTTCTGAAAGTCTATTATTTATATGATAGGATGCTGTTATACTTAAATAAATACAATATAATTTCAAAATGTCACAATGGTTTTGTAAAGCAAAACGATATAATAATACCAGTGGATGCAATGAAGTCGTTGAAGAATTGCAGATTTTCTTTCAAGGTGTGGTGTGCAAACACATACAGAAAATGATATCTTAATGAAAGACATTGTACACGCTCTTACAGAAACAGAATTAAGTATCTTTGATTGCATATTAAAAGAAATTCAACAAGAAACTTGTAAAGATGATATTTTATCAAAAATAATAAATTATTGTAAATTTGATTGGCCTAAAAAATGTAATGAAATAGGTGAGTTAAATCATTTTTATAAATTAAAAAATGATATCGAATTGTCTGACAATTTGCTTTATTATAATAATCGATTAATAATACCTAAATCTCTGAGAAAATTTATGTTAAATTTATTACATGAAGGGCATCTTGGAATAACCAAAATAAATGGTATTGTAAAAAAAATTTTTTATTGGCCAGGGATATCAACTGATATAAGAAACACAATTTCCTCTTGTATTGTATGTGAGAAATATTCCAAATCCAACATCAAAGAACTATTGATTAATCATGACATACCTAATATACCATTTTATAAAATAGGAGCAGATATAGCTCAATATGCAGGAAAAAGTTACCTAATAATTGTTGATTATTTTTCTAGATGGATTGAAATTTGTCAAATAAATAATAAATCAAGTTCATGTGTAATAAAAGAACTCAAAACTATTTTCAGTAGATTAGGAATTCCTGCTTTATTAATTGCTGATAATATACCGTTTTCTTCTTATGAATTTAGAAAATTTGCAAAGGATTGGAATTTTACTATTCAAACTTGTAGTCCGCATTATCATCAATCTAATGGTTTAGTTGAAAAAGCTGTAGGTATTGCAAAAACTATGTTAAAGAAATCCCATGAATCAGGCACTGATATTGAACTAACCTTATTGAATTATCGTAATTCTCCAGTAGCAGGGCTAAAATTTTCTCCAGTACAATTACTATGTAGTAGAACATTGAGAACTAAGCTTCCAATGTCTCCAGAAAAATTAAAACCCAACTTGGTACCAAGTGATGTAGTTGGTAGGATGCAGGATATCCAAAAATCGCAGAAAATCCATTATGATAATAATAGTAGCATTAGAGAAGATTTTCGGAAAGGGGAAAGGGTGTTTATACAAGATATTATAACCAAATACTGGTAT
Organism: Monochamus alternatus; assembly: GCA_037114965.1. Taxonomy (NCBI): domain Eukaryota; kingdom Metazoa; phylum Arthropoda; class Insecta; order Coleoptera; family Cerambycidae; genus Monochamus; species Monochamus alternatus. The sequence continues at coordinate 25,545,340 of CM073427.1, read as the reverse complement.
CCAGGGGTTGTACTTGACAAATGTGAAACACCGCGATCCTATTTAGTTAAGATGATCATAACAACATACTTAGGAGAAATTCTAAATCTATTAAGAAAAATATGGGTTCCAATTAGAAGAGGGAGATGTTTATAAAATAATTATTTTATAATGTTTTGTAAGCCCACTATTATTTTTAATATTGTAATAGTTGCTAAGATATGTTATTGATAGTCATAATTATTATTAATAAAATATGTAAATTAATAAAAGCTTTTGAAATATAAATACAATTATTAAATATATATTTATAACTAAACAGGTTTCTACCCAAATAAATCAACTGATACTGCTTCATATGATTTTACTAATTTTATTCATAAAAGCTTAGACCAAAGTAAATTTGTTGGAGCATTATTCTTCTAACTTTCAAAGGCTTTCGATTGTTTAGATCTTAGTTTTGTAGCAGAACAACTCAGCTGTTGATTTTCGTGGTGACTTTTCAGCATGGTTAATGTCATATCTGCAATGTAGGAAAATCTATGTGAAATTAAATAATAAAATGTCTTCTATGAAAGAAGTTGAACTGGGAGTACCTCAGAGGTCAATACTTGGACCATATATTTTTCTAATATTTATTAATGATCTTCCATCGTATGTTAGTGCAGAATGTACAATACTATATGCAGATGATGTTACCCTTGCAGCAGCGGCAAATAGTCCTGAAGAGTTGCAAGATCAATTAAATATATTGTCTGTGCAATTTGCGAACAGGTGCCGTAAAAACGCCTTAATATTAAACGCAGATAAAACTGTTTGTATACAGTTTTCCGATCGCAGGAAAATCGCTCTGACCCTACACATAATGGTAGATAAAGCGACAATCGAAGCCTCACAGTTCTGCAAATTTTTAGGAACTTACATAAATTGTGATATGACTTGGACTCGCCAAATCGATTACATTTGTAAAAAAATAAATTATGGCTACTACACTCTTTTGCAACTTAAAACAATGTTTGATATTAAACAGCTTTTTAACATATATTACTCTATTCACACTAGTCCTATAATGTTATAATCTGGGGTAACGCATGTAACAGCAGCGTTAATAGAATTTTGATTGCGCAGAAAAGTATAATCCGTCTCATTTTCAGCATTTCCCGAAATGATTCTTGTAGACCGTACTTTATTAACAACAAAATATTAACATTTCCATGCATTTATACTACTCTACCAGACACTGCAATCTTTTACGCATTCCTAACCATACCACAAATTTGTTTGAAAAAGCGCCTTACTATATGAGCATTAAGTTAATGAACATATTACCAGTAGATATTAAACAAGAACATAATTTTAACTTGCTCAAAACTGTAAAAAAATATTTAGTAAGCAAATGTTTTTATAATTTATCAGAAATGATAGATTGCTAGTTTTACTTGTTTATCGCTCTGTTTCTGTTTGTGTTATTTAGTATATACTTATGTATATTTTTATTATGTTATTATTATTATGAAGAATATAAAGTATTCGTATGGGTCATCTACTAATATAGATCTCCTTAGTAATGCTCGTATTTGTATTATATGACTTATCCAATATCATTTGTTGATCTGAATGGACTAAATAAATTATTATTATTATTATTATTATTATTATTAGGAAACTCTGGGAGGTGATTTCTCTATGGATTAAAATTATAGCAGTATGTATTGAAAATGTTTTCCATTTATCAATGGCTTGCAAGTTACAGCTTGTCCAAGTTAAATTTCTTTAATTTTTCTTTTTAAATAACTTATTTGGTTCAAGTTCTATTAGCCTCTCATTAGACACACACACGAAGTAGATGAGGCATATCCGCTAGAGGGCACTTTTTTTCATAACTTTTTTCTCTTGCTGGACATCATAAAAATTTAAATATTATTGAAAAGAGAAACAATATCAGAAAAAAAAAATGTACTCTTTATTCAAGCCGATAAATGTAATCGATTTTAGATATTTTTTTCTGTAATTAATTAAGTTGCCATGCTTCAAATAAATGTTATTAGTAATTTTGGTGTTACAAATTGTAACGAATATTTTTTAAGCAGATATAAGTTTTATTTTTCACAATACATTTTAATAAACTTACGATTAGTATTTGACGAAAATCATTATGCAAAAATAGAGTCAGTTTTTAGATATTGTATATGTTTTGGGGCTAACATAACAACTAACTACCTTTTGGGGCTAACTACACATACATAGTTTGAAAGTTGTTATTACATAAGAACGTATTATTCTTTGTATTGCTAAATAAGTATAACTAAGCCATTTTCTAGGAAATATGGTATCGCAACATTGCCTTCTTTATATATTTTTAAATTAGGTATGTAATCATGTTTTTAACAATTCATGCACTTTTTATTCAAATAAGAAAAGACAAAAGTATCTCTTTTACTTATCCTTTCCCAAGTTGAATCTCACTAAAAATTTCCCGAAATACACTCACAGACAAAAATATTGCATATTTTATTTTAAGTCTTTTTTTATATTTGTATTTTTTCCTTTAACACAGTAGGCGTTAGAAAAATGGCTTACACTGGAGTATTTTACGTATATTCGAATTTTTTACTGATAAAATGTAGCTCTGCTCTGTTGTTTGTTGTTATATCAAAATGACATTTCGAGTTCTTTATTTGTTGCGTTTGATTGTTCTCGTTAGTGAGATGCCACATTCAAATGAATTAATTTCTGTTCAAATTGTTACTTTGGCCAATGAGGGTTGCAGACAAGAAGATATAGCGTATCCATCAATCCACTGTTTCTCGTATAGTAAAGCGATACAATGAGACTGAAGAATACAAAAGGCGACCCGGTCAAGGACATAACAGGTGTACAACACCAAGAGATGACCAATATTTGAGACTACAATCTTTGCGAAATCGCACACTTACAGTTCCGCATCTTAAAAATGAATTACTAATTACAAGACAAGTCAATGTAAGTATCAAAACGGTAATAAGAAGACTTAAGGAGTTTGGTTTAACCCCTAAACGCCCTGCCAGAGTGCCTAGACTTCTCTCACGCCATAAAACTAGACGATTACAATTCGCAAGAGCCCATGTTAACTGGAATAAACATCAATGGGGACAAGTTCTTTTTACAGATGAAACCAGAATACAATTGTGGAAGCCAGATGGACGTGGGCGAGTATACAGAAGGTCTGGTGAACGTTTTGCAGAATGTAATCTAGTACAGAATGTTAGCTTTGGAGGCGCTTCCATTATGCTATGGGGAGGCCTTAGTTGGGAGAGTCGCACGGAGCTCATTGAGGTGAATTTAAGAATGAATGCTGACTGGTACATTCACAACATACTTGAAAAGCATGCTTTACCTTATGCTGCTTATGATGCTGCTTATGCCTTATGCTTCATTGGATACGATAACTTTCTGCTAATGCATGATAATGCCCGTACACATGCCGCTAGAATAGTGGTTCAGTACCTTGAGGATATCGGAATTGATGCATTAAAGTGGCCACCAATGAGTCCAGATGCAAATCCCATAGAACATGTATAGGACATCCTAAAGCGACATATACGAGCACGAAATCCAACTCCTAACTCAATTACCGAATTAAGAATTGCTGCACAGGAAGAATGGCATCGAATTCCGCAAGAAACCATTAAAGACCTTCTGCGGAACATGCCTAGGAGGATGCAGGCTATCGCTAGAGCTAGACGAGGAAGTACTAAGTACTAAATTGTTTATTATGCTCCCTTAAAGTCGTTATTTTGTCGTCATTGTTGCTCTTTTCAATTATATGTTCTAACCAAAAAACAGGATTTTTTTAAGAAAAAATACAAATATATAAAAAAATATATATATAAAGCTGTTTACAGGCCTTTTAGGCCCAGAGCTGTGTTATTCTCCTCCATTCCATTCTGTCCTTCGCCTTTCTTTTCCAATCCGTTACATTTTTCTCCCTTAGATCTATTACCACTGCCTCTCTCCATCGCTTCCTCGGTCTACCTCTTTTTTTCTTGTAGTTAGGTTTACTCCCTACTATTTTCTTAACTGCCCTTTCATCTTCCATACGTTCTAGATGTCCTAGCCACTGCACTCTTCTGGCTTTTACAATTTCGTCTATTGTTGGTGCCTGGTACATTGCATATATTTCCTCATTATTTCTCCTTACATAGCCTTCCTCCGTCTTCTTACCCCCTAGAATTCTCCTTAAGATGTTCCTTTCCCACCTTAAAAGGTTTTCTCTTGACTTCTTATTGAGAACCCAGGTTTCACTACCATACAGCGCTGTCGGTCTCAAAATTGTTTTATACATTCTAAATTTTACTCCTCTGGACAAATTTTTTGATTTCAATAAGTGGTTGACTGCTGCCGAACTTCTGTTTGCTTTTATTATTCTCCTGTTTATTTCTTGTTCCTCATCACAGTTAGCTGTTATTAGCGCCCCAAATATACATATTCTTGAACTTCCTCAAACTCCATCTCTCCATGCTCTGTTCTCAATTTAAAATTGATATCCTTTTTTTGTTCTCCTATTTTCAAAAGCTTACTTTTCTCTTGATTTATCTGCAATCCCACTTTACGTGCTTCCTTCACAAGTTTTCTCGTTACTTCTTCTAATTCCCTACTATCTCTAGCAATAATAGCCACGTCATCTGCATAACTTACAATTTGATGACTTTTAAACAATATGTGTCCTTCTCTGTTCAACTGACTATCTCTTATGACCTTTTCTAGTACTAAATTAAAAAGAAGCGTTGAGAGTGGATCTCCTTGTCTCAGTCCTGTATCAATAGTAAAGCCTTCCGAACATTCACCTTTTATTCGTACTTTGGATTTGGTATTTTCTAAGGTCATTTTCAATAGCCTAATCAGTTTGGTTGGTGTCCCAAATTGTTTCAAAATTTTACTTAGTTTATTCCTTTTGATCATATGCTTTCTTGAAGTCCACAAATAGAATCATTGCTTTGATCCCATACTCATAGCAGTAGTCAGAATTTTCTTCACCATGAAGATTTGGTCCGTTGTTGACCTTCCTTTTCTAAAACCTGCTTGATACTCCCCTATTTGTAGTTCTGCTATAGGTTCTATTCTCTGTTTTATTAACGTTGCCATAATTTTATACCCTACACCTAACAATGATATACCCCTATAGTTTCTGCAGTCTGTTGCATCTCCCTTTTTTAAGATTGGTATAATCAAAGCATCTCTCCAATCTTCAGGCATACAGTCTCTTTTCCAGATCATTCGTATCATTTCGTATATTCTTTGTCTTAAATCCTCTCCCGCGTACTTAATGTTCTCTGCTGTTATTCTATTTTTTCCTGGACTTAAAATAAAATATGCAATATTTTTGTCTGTGAGTGTATAATGAGTTGAAAATATTTAATAGGCTCCCTGAGAGCATACAGTTTTGTAAAAATGAAACAACGTTAAATTTTTTGCTTTTTCACTTTTTTGTTACATCTTGTATATTTAGACTGTCTTAATGTATAGAATATAATACAATAGATAGGAGTAAAGGAACACCTCTGTTTCAAGTCGGGTTTATTATTGTGACAACTGAAGATAACGCCGTCTTCTGCAAAGCCCGAAATGTAATCTCTTAATCGGACTTCCAATTAACAAGCGTAATACCTTGGGCACTTAATTAATTAAGTGTCCCTTTCGACTATCAAGTAGAAACATATTTTACAACTCGTTATGGTAGTAAGTAAGCAAATTTATTAATGCAAAAATAATACACGGTGTATCTAACAAAAAATCCGGTCATCCCGTTAATAGTATATTTTTAGCGGCAAAATATAACTCTATTTATCTATACAGGGTGATTCAGGTTTAATCTTAATAACTTCAGGAATCGATAGAACAGGTTAAAATAATAATCATTGGTGATATAAACTTATTTCCTAAAACGCATCATTTCCGAGATAGAGGGCGTTGAAGTAGGAATTATTTTCTCGTTTTTCTCTCATAACTTTTGAACCACTTATCCGATTTAAATAAAATTCGAAACACAAACACTCCTTATGCTCTTACATAAGCTTCTTAAGTTTGAACGACCTACCCCTCTTAGAAGTGTATTTTGTATGCTACCCCCCCCCCCTCTTACTTTATTTCAAAACTACAAATAAAATAATTAATTTCAATAAAACATCTATACATCACTTTGATCTGATGAATTTCGAAACTTTATCGTCTCCTGTACTGAGAGTACTGAGAGCACTCAAACAAGATCGTCGAAGGGCTTTCCATCTCCAACCAGTTCAAGGTTTGTTGCCAGGAGATGCTGAAAACCGTTTAAATTTTTGTAGATGGGTTTTAGATTCAACAGAAATTAATCCACAATTTCTGCATAAGGTTTTATGGACCGACGAATCTAATTTCACAAAATCTGGAATTGTGAATTACCACAACATTCACGTTTGAAGTGAAGTCAATCGTCAATCCTCGATGTGTCAGACAATCTTCATTTCAGCAACAGCTTAGTGTTAATGTGTGGATAGGTGTTTTCAGTAATAACCTCTGTGGGCCGCATATTTTGCCTCCTCGTTTAAATGGGGATTTATTTCAAGAGTTTCAGCAAAACTCTCTCCCCGATGTGCTTGACGATGTCCCCTTAAATTTATGCCAAGGGAACTGGATGCAGTTGGATGGTGCCCCTGCACATTACGGAAGGTAAGTACGGCAGTGATTGGATGAGAATTATCCTCGTCGATGGATTGGGCGGCAACCCAACATCCACTCAAATATGTGGATTCCTTGCGAAGGACCAGTGGCTTGGTCTCCGCGCTCGCCAGATCTGAGTCCTCTGAATTATTTCGTTTGGAGCCATCTAAAAGCAATTGTGTATAATACGCCAGTACATACCTGTGAGGAATTGATCCAAAGGATAAGACATGCTTGTGATGACATAAAAAACAATCCTGCTCAAATAGCAGCTGCGGTTAAGACACTAGTTCGTCGATGCCAAAAATATATTGAGGCTGGAGGAATGCACTTTAAACAATTATTGCAATTATTTTAGTACTTGATAAGTTTATTGTAAATCTTGTAATAAGTAGTTGTTACTAAATTTATGTTTGAGGTTATTGGCATTTTTTCTTAACACTAAGGACACTCTTTAAAAAATACTTAAAAATTAATTAATTAATTAATCAGGTATATATGTTGATAAAGCATTAATTAATTAATTCATTCATTCATTAATGCTTTATCAACCTAGAAACCGTTACAAACATATATACCTAGTCATATGTGTGTCAACTTGTTAGAAAAAGAGCCCATTTTTTTAAATCTCTTTATTCGCTCTTTTATTATACAACATTTATTCTACAATATGAGGTGTCTTAGACATCTTATCTAAATTAATGTATATTGGTTTTTGTCTACAATTTACGTGTTTCAAGAAATTCAGTTTTATGTGTCTCCTGTAAAATTTGCTTATTAAATTTCCTTTTCCTTTTTTTATCTAAGCTATTAAATTTTACCTCAAACCATTTCAATAATATTGAACAAAAATCATTTTCAAGGCCGACCCCTTTAAAGGCTCTACCTTCCTTAGGATCCATTTGTCGACCTATGTTTATATGAAGGTTATATCTCATTTTTTGTCACAGAATCAGCTCCTGAAATATTTGCTGATAATTTTTAGACACCTTGTATAATATGTTAAGATACACTACACAAATTTTAATGAAGTCATCAAACTTGCCAGTCCGTACAATGGATAACAACTCTTTCAATGAGCTCTTTATCCTCAACTACTTGAATCTTTACATGATAATCAGTTGTATAATATTACACTAAAGAATAAGAGGCCGCCAGTAAAAAGTAGATTTCAAAAGTATTCTAATTTAAATAAAACCAAAGTTAAGGAAAAGGAAATTAACACCTATTTAGGGGTAGAACGTACCATTTGCATAATATAAAGATTAACTTACGCGAAAGCAAGCACTTAACGGCATGCAATGGTTAATAATTTATGAAATTACTTCTTACTGGAAACATCACCAGCTCTATGAGTTTAAATAAAACCGAGCAACGATCAATGTTCCCGTTTCAGCTCCTAATCAATCTACATACAGTATGCGCCAAAAGCATGGAATAAATTCAATAAAAACGAAACAATTATTTTTTGGGAAAAATCCTCGAACAGAAAGATTTTTAATTTAAAAAATACATATTTTAGCGTAAAATGCGATTTTCAAATATCATTTGTTTTTGAGTAATGACGTCATCGATTTTTTTTTTAAATGGCAACACCATATTTTTTTCCTTGATTCTGAAAGATAGTTTAATTCCCTATCGGACAGTACTAAAATTTTGCCCTCTTACATATGAAAGTTTTCGAGTAAATGAGGATTGAATGTTAGAAAACGTAAATCAATTAAAATAAAGCAAAAACGTTATCAAGTTTAGTTTTTCGAATTCCATACTTCTTTTATGGATCACGTAGGTGAAAATCTTTGCAAAGTGTCATTGTCACACTGACTTTCTAATAAGTATTGTAAGCGACATAGAAATTATTATTCAATTTAAAGTATTATGGCACATTTAACTGTTACTCAAAGAATTGAAATTTTAATTCTTATCGGATGCGGGAATATGACTAGAACTCAGCAGGAAGTTTGCAATTGATTTAATGAAAAATATCCAGATCGCCCTATCAGCCAATCAACAGTCAGTATGGTAGAGTCTAAATTTAGAGAAACTGGCTATGTTGTAAATATTCCAAAACCTGGACGTCCAAGCATTAATGAAAATCAGAAAGAGAACATTTTGATAAGTATGGTGGATAATCCTCATAATTCTTCACGATTGGTTGCATTAAACAATGACACTAGTCAGAGCACAGTGCTACGTATCTTCAGGAAGGAAAAATATCATCCCTACAAAATTCAACTTGTGCAGGAACTCAATGAAGATGATCCCGATCGCCGCTTACACATTTGCGAAATTCTGATGGATTTATGTCAAGGAAATACAAATTTACACCGGCAAATACTTTTTTCAGATGAGGCCACATTTCGTCTGAATGGTACAGTAAACCGTCAAACTTGCAGATATTGGAATCGGGAAAATCTTCATTGGATGGCAGAGGCACATACCCAACACCCTCAGAAATTAAATGTGTGGGCTGGAATAGTTGACGACAGAATAGTAGGGCCTTTCTTCTTTGAAGGAACCCTTACAGGACAAAGATATTTAGAGTTTCTAGAAAATGACCTTGTTCCAGCCCTTGCAGTAATTTTTCCTAACGATAATGACCCTGACATTCCTGACGACACCATATGGTTTCAGCAAGACGGTGCACCTCCGCACTATGCGCGCCCTTTACGCGATTTTTTGGACAACTGTTTTCTTGTGAAGTGGATCGGCAGACGCGGACCGATAGAATGGCCTGCAAGATCGCCAGATCTTACACCTCTTTACTATTTGTTATGGGGATACTTGAAGTCAAAAGTGTACATTAATAAACCACGTAATTTAGAAGAACTTAAAAATCGCATTCGGGACGAAATACGCAGAGTTACCCCAGAAATAATTCATAATGTGCAAGACGAATTTCTTCACAGACTTGCGCATTGTCAAGAAGTTGGTGGATGACAATTCGAACATTTAATTTTAATATAAAATTTAATCAATTGTATTTTATTTTACATACCTCAGAATTGTTACTTTTTTATGGATAAAATTTACGTTTTCTAACATTCAATCGTCATTTACTCGAAAACTTTCCCATGTAAGAGGGCAAAATTTTAGTAACGTCTGATAGAGAATTAAACGATCTTTCAAAATCAAGGAAAAAAATATGTGTTGCCATTTAAAAAAAAATCGATAACGTCATTACTCGAAAACAAATGACATTTGAAAATCGCATTTTACGCTAAAATATGTATTTTTTAAATTAAAAATCGACCTGTTTGAGGATTTTTCCCAAAAAATAATTGTTTAGTTTTTATTGAATTTATTCCATACTTTTGGCGCATACTGTATACATTTAGCAATTTATATTTTATGGAACTACACAGGGTCTTAAAAAAAAGGTTACAAATTTTTGGACATAGTAGAGTAGATTAAGACAAAAATGTAAGACAGCATAGACCATTTTGTTGATTCATGTATTGGCATCTTGGAAACTATAAAAGGTAGGCAAATGGTTAAATGGAAAAATTTTCAGGCAGTTCTGTTGCAAACTTAATGGGGTTCGCAGATCGGTTCGAATTCTCCAGGTTTTTGAGTTATTTCGCAAAAATAAAATAGCGTTTTCAAACAACGTCAGTAACTTTTTTGTTTAGAGGATTTTTTAAATCTGACGACACTTTTCCACAGAAAATTTTTTTTGAGGAATTTTATTGTATATTTCGATTTTCATCGCGATGTTTTGGCACCCATAAGAAGTTGATGATTATTTCTCGCAACCAAAACGTCGTAATGAATAATTATATACAGAGAAATTCCTCGAAAAAACATGCTGCAAAAGTGTCCCTGAATTTTGAAAAAATCTTCTAAATAAAAAAATTACAGACGATTTTCGAAAACACAATTTACTCTTTTCAAAATAACTCAAAAATCTGAACAGCTGGGACTAGTCTGTAAGGGCCATTAAATTAGCAACAGAACCGTCTAAAACTTCACCATTTAACCACTTTCCTTTCTCTTATAGTTTCCAAGATATCAAAATGCCGCTTTTGCACCAGAGAATGCTAACAAATGTTTGTTTTCAATGTCCGTTATGTATCTTTGAAAACACCATTAGTACATAAATATGCATGATGTCAAAATGACACATTCTCCAAGAAGAATCTATATCTTATAGTTTGCAACACCCTGTATATATATATATATATATATATATATATATATATCTTATAAAGTAGTGTATAATTAATAAAAATTTAAATTAATACCCATCTATTGCTGTAAAATACTTCCTTCACAATAATCATTTGCTAAAATTTTTATCATATGGTATTTTACATTTCTAAACAATTGTAAATAAATTCAGATTGTTTAAAATTTCTGATATCCCCGAAACACGTTTATTAAATAAATAAGGTTGACCACATTTAAAATTATTCGATAAAAATATGTGTTGCCTGAACGTTGAAGCTTACCTGTCTCACTTTTTATAGTGAGTTACTGCTAGAAAACATAATTACAGCAAAAATTATTCAAATCTATGCTCAGACCATTGAGCTACCACATCACACTTCTCAATTCTACTATTCCTATAATTATAAAATTTCCAAGAAATTGAAGAAAATCTGAGTTTATGCGGGCTAACAGTTGCACAACTGATTTATTGAAAGAGACGATTGATATGTTTGTAGCATTTGATAATGGCAAGATTAGTACTCTATTAAGAATTATTCGATGTGAGCTTGCTTAAAATAAATATCCTTCAAGGATATATTCTAGGACCTCTTTTATCATGTTTATATACTTGTGGAATCTTTATAAATATTTGAAATATTGTAGCCCGCACATGTGTGCCGACAATACACAGCTGCATTTATCATTTGATAGTACTAACTATGACGAAGCAGTAAATAAAATTAATTCACATAATTATCTACCAAGAATCGTAAGCACATTCCTTATTTTTGAATCCATCCAAGTTAAAATTAATTTTGTTTGATAATAAATTAAAACTATCTGAAATATCCGATAATTTTCGGGTTGTGATTGAAGACACTTTTGTTCCTATAGTTTAGAGTTCTTCTGACTTAGACCTAAGGTTTGACAATATACAGTGCTTTCGAAAAGTAACGAATGAATTCATTATTTTTTAAATTGAGGAGTTTTCGAAAAAATCCCCTTTTGACATACGACTCATATTTGTGACATCATAATTGTTCGAGATATGACGTCATCGACAATTATCGCGTCATTCTACATAGGCATATCATGAAAATTTCTGGAGTTACATAACAAAAATTTTAAGAAAATAATGTTTGAAGATTTTAAAATTTACTTTTCACAATACTGAAAATGATAATGATTATGTAAAAAATTGACTAAATTAAATGGTCAAATTGTGCACCGTTGGCTGGCTGACAGTAGCCAAGACGATTAATAAATTCTTATTGGACATTATCAATAACTTTAGGAGGTACACGATGTATCTCGTGACGAATTCTCTGGTAACATACGCTTTTTAAGTATCCCCACAAGAAATAATCTAGGGGTGTCAAATCAAGCTATCTGGCTGGCCACTCAATCGGCCCCCTTCTCCCTGTCCAACGATTCGAGAAAAGCTCATCTAAATAAGCACGGACAGGTGTTGCATAATAGGGAGGTGCACAGTATTGTGAAAATTAAATTTTAAAATCTTCAAACATAATTTTCTTCAAAGTTTTGTTATGCAACACTATAAATTTTCATGATGTATGTATGTAGAATGACACGCTCTTTCAAATGGCATGGTCAAAATTGGGGGTGGCTACTTAAAAAAATTGTCGATGACGTCATATATCGAACAACGATGACGTCACAAATATGAGTCGTATGTCAAAAAGTGCCTTTTTAGAAATAAAATCGATGTGCCAGGGGATTTTTGCGAAAAGTTCTCAATTTCAAAAATAATTAATTTATTCGTTACTTTTCTAAAGCACTGTATTTAGATTATATTCTCAAATTAGTAAGTACATACATATATGGCTTTGAAACTGTGTCAAAATGTATGTCTAGTCCTCGCGGCAAGAATTCAGACGACTTACGTCATACGAACAAATGAATAATTCATCATATTTTCATCAAAATATTTAAGAAATTGCAAGTGACAGTAATAAAACTATATACTAAACTAAAAGTTTGCATTATATATTGCACTAAATTGCAAAAAATTTTTGTTTTTAACGCGACCAAATATCGAAAATTACGTTGACAATAAAAACAAATGTGTAACGTCAGCTGTGACGTAAGACGTCTGAATTCTTGACGCGAGTATATTAAGAGTAGTCTAAAAAGATGGCAACAGCCTTGCAATCAGTTCACAGATGAGCTATTTTGCCTGCTCCACCATCCTATCACCACCGTTTGGCCCTCCTCGAATCAATCTGACACCCTGATGAAGACATGATTTTAGTCCATGAAATGTCTCTCATCTCTTACATTTGCAGTTCGTTGACGCCAAAGATTTTATGTCTTTGTCCCCAAAAGCAGCACAGTACCCTAGAAAGTGAATAGGAGTGTCCTCCTCTTTTCCACATTCCAAACATAAAGGATTTCCTCTACCTCTATCAATCTTAGATGCCTTCTGAATCTGCAATAACCTGACATTACCCCCACTATTTGGTCCAGGGACTTTCGACTGAGGTATAGCAGTCACACCGTCCTAGATCTATTGAGTCCATCCAAAAAGTCATGGGTAAACAACCTCTATTCCATCTCCAATTCCGTCTTAATATTTGATAGACTCAATTATTAGGGGAGCTATTAATACTACCTTGCGCAATTCCAATAACGGGTTCGGGTGTCTGACACCCCAGATCCGAAACGAATTAGCTAGTCAGTTTTATCGTTACCAGGAATTCCTTTATGGTTCGGAGCCCAGACCAACTCCATCTCCCTGTGTCTTGCTAGAGACTCCAGAGCATTTTCACACACCTGAACGAGAGTAGATGTTGTCCTTGGAGATATAAGGGCTCTGAGTGCAGCCTGACTATCAAAACAGGTGAAAATCTTCTCTCCATATGATACCTAATTTATTTCTTGCTTACCACCAGCAAAGACCACTATCTGGAAGACTGTGGCGTATATATCCAAGGAAACTCTGCCGGGTACCCCAATTTCCCTGGTGTATTCCTGCACCCGAATACTTATCCAATAATATTTTGCTAAATTTAAGTTTTCATATATCCTTGCCAAATTGTTTTTCTCTATTAGCTTGACTACTACTCTTGTAATATTTAAGCTAGAATTTAAGCTCTCTAAAGAGAGATGGAACTTGCTCTATCTGCTCGAGCATAGCTTAGTTGTTTTCTTATCTATTTCTTTAACAATATCACTAATTATATCGTTTAATGCGTATCCATATGAAAATTGAAAATAAAAAATGAATTATTATTATTCAAATCCATTTTATTTTCTAAATCTTTGACTTTCTCTAGGGACATAAGTGATTTCGATCCTTTGAACACAGGAGTGTGTGATCAATTGCTGTACACGTATTTTCTGGAAACTCTGTAGTATGTAATTCGTACACAATAATTTTGCACTCTTATATTAATTATCTTCGGCTCGTAGCGCAAACTTTCGTACTTGCACAAAATTGGCGTTAAATTTAGAAAAATATGTTAATGCCGTCGAACGAATAAATCCTCCCACACACCTAGGAGAATTCGTAGCCTTCAAACACCTCTTTAGCATTTTTTTCCGAACCGCGAATGTTAGAAACAAGGGGTTACCCTTCAGTAATTCCAGATCGAAGTACATTTTCAATCTAGTCACAAATCAGCTTGTCCAACAATCTCCCCTTGGCGACGATTCTATTCGGATTTAAGGGGAATACGAAACCTCAAAACTATATTTTATTTCTTGTGATAGTGTAAAGGAAGGCCGATCGTCAGTCATGTCACGCACTAGCCAAAATCCACTCTCTACATGCGACACGGGCCCGGGGAAATTGTCAAATGTCGGTCCCGTAGTCGAATTTTATTGCTCTCTGAGATATACCCGGTATTTACATATCATGCGTACCCAAATATAGAAATATGTAACAAGTCTAATGCATGGAACAGTCAATATAATTTTTTAAAAGTGTTCCTAAAATGTAATGACACATTTTGAATCAAAGGAAATAATTACTTTAAGTAACATTAAGGAAAATATTGGTTGCGTTATTTTAACAGATCATATCTCCAAAACTATTGATCGCCCTTGTTAATTTTGAACATGTGGAATGTAAGTAAGTTCATTTACATTTATTGATCACATAGTAAGTACATACAGTATATAGACATAAGTCAGATTTAAAAAATAGGTATAACAACAAGTAACAATAAAAATTATACAGGGTTAACTATGACTTAGTACAAATATTTTAAGAGGGGATAGGGAAAATTCAGAATTAACGAAATCACCCTTCAGAAAAATTCCAAACTTATTCATAAAGCGAAAAAAAAATATTTTCAAAACCTTATTAACCCCTAATTTCTCGGCGACTATGCCGCCTGTCAGCTGCGAGGTTAGGTATATTCTGTCAAAGTCAAAGTTGTCAATGATAGTGACAGAGCACCGCGTTGCCACGTGTAACGATTTACGGCGCTTTTAAAGAAAAATTTTTGTTTACAAAATATTAGAGTATGTAATAAGAAACACGATATGGTAGCACTGAGAGTAAAACCTACCTTACTGATACTTCCAGAACTGATTTTTGGAGATTTCAAGAAAGTTAAATTATTTTCTGTTTTCTAACTTGTTTACATTATATCTTGTCGTTGTACAAATTGTTGTACTTGCTGGGGACTTCTTGATTTCCCTCGACCATTTCATAAATAAAAAAATACTTTTTTTCTGTAAGTATATCTATTGTAGTTTAAAAATGCTTTATTTTTATGTCACTAAGTAAAAAAGAAGTTTCAAGGAATTTTAAAAAGTATGAAATTGGTTCTTTTTTATTTTCAAGTTAGGTAGGTACATACCTACGTTTTACAATGTTGTACAATTCGTACAAATGTACGAGGATTTGACATATTCTGTCTATTTGGAAAACGTATTTGATATTCTGCTGCTGCACGATATGCACTTTCGTCGCACTTCCCATAAATTAGTACCATATCCGTAATTTTCGCGATTACACGAATTTGAATGTACGAAAAGCAAATACTGAAAACTAATAATAGTAACGATATTAACAATTGTTAGGGTAATATTTTCTTTGTTAATTAAATAAATACCCAATAATGTTTTACTACTTTCTTTATTTCGCACTTTCTCTCTTTACAACAACTCAACTCTGACACACCTCTTCTTCTTCTACTTACATTCTTTCTGATCTACATCTTACAAAACATATATTTATGCCTACTTTACTACAGTTAGATATTTTTATTAACAAAATAATTGTCCACACAATAATCGACCATGTTTGCATATAATAATATTGTAGTATTATTATTTTAAATTTCCCGAGGCGTTTACAGTGCTCTGTAATATTACTTTTCTGACCACTACTGCTGTTTGACATTTGTCGAGTATTAGAAACAATGCAACCAACAACACAGTATAGGTTTATATCGACTGACAAGTGTTATGTGCGTGTAACCCCATGTCACGGAGGAAGTGTCAAAACAATACTAGAATGAAGAAACCCACGATCGTACATAAAAGAAAATAATATTGATTATATTGATTGCCATAAGAATATTTATCTAAAGAATATTAATTTCTCGGTGTAGGCGGACCGAAGACTGAACGGTGGCGTTGACATTGTAATTTTAGTTTTCCGTTTTTAGTGACAGTTTCAGTTTTAAACGTTTTATTCATTAAATAGTGGATGGTTGCGATATATTGGGACATGTGTAGTTTTCCACAATTTTCTTTAAACATGCGTGAAGATATTTCCTAGAGTTGAGAGCAATGCAGTGGAGTGACCGTTATCGGACAAAATTTTATAAATTAAAAACTGCCACAGGTGTATTCGAAGTTTTCTGTTAGTATTTCTTGCAATCAATTTTCTTAAAATAAATGAGCAATTTATTAACTCTACGCAAAGTATGTATTTTGTGGCGAGTAATTCTGACGGACCTGTAATGAGTGAAAATGAAGTTTTGGCAGTTTGGAACGAAGGAACGAAAAACGAATGCAAAATACTGTAGCTAACCGGATTAACTGTTATCTATCAGGTACTTAGGTATTATTATTAATAAAAATGTTTACTTTCGTTGTTTCTACATTCGGCAACGTTGGAACGTTGTCAGAAACGACTGCATGGTACCTAGTTGCACAGAACATATGCCTAGTTGACATATGTAGCCATCTTGGACGATGACTGATGACATAGGCGCCGACTTTCCGTAGGAAAAGAGGGTTTTGCCCCATTTTTTTAACATCGAGCTAGAATTCCGAAATAAATTTTTTATTGTCTTTTAGGCTTCCCTGAGCACGTGGTTAAAATTTTTGTACTTAGTCATAGTTAACCCTGTATAGAACATATTAACAATAACTAACAATATATAAATGAAAACAATTAAAAATGAACTATAGGTGCATCCATATATTCACGAACAGAACAAAAAAAGCGATCGAGTATAATTCTCTTAATATTATTTTTAAATTGAGCATTGTTTAGCATCTTTATATGTAGTGGAAGCTATTATAAAGATTTAGATTTAATGAATTGAATGAATTAGGAGTTGTGAGTAGATTAGCATTTCTTGTTAAATAATTGTGACCATCCGAATTAGTTAGATAAGTGTTATATTTTGTATGTATTTTAGTCAAAGAAAAAAATATGTAAAGTGATAGTAGGGACTTAATTTTTAACTTTTTCAACAGAAATTTACAATGCTTAAAAGGTCGGACTCTACAGATTATCTGTATAGCTTTTTTTAAGTTTAAAAAAGCTATCAGCCATTGGAGTATTACCCCACAAAACTATTCCATAACTTACAAATGAGTGCATAACACCACAATAAATTTCACCAATGAACACATCCTCAGTTTCCTTATTAAATATACCTTTTTTTAGAAACATCTTCAATGTAATGTGCCCACTTAAGAGACCTATGAATAGTGATCCCCAACAGTTTTACATGCATATCATCATATAAATGATTACCAGAAAATATAATGGTGTGTGTTTTTTCTTTATTTAACTTAAGGATATCTGAATTAAACCATAATTCGGCTTCAACTAGATCATTTTCGGCCAACCTTAAGACTGTGATTGATTGATTGCTACTTCAACAGCTATGTTCAAAAATCCTGATAATTACGTACAATTAAATTTAATATCTACGTGTCTTAAGGTTCTAGAAAGAATCATACCATTTAGGAATTCGAGGTAAGTTGGACTCATGGATACGAAACTATTTGTGCAATAGAACTTTCTCTGTTCGTGTCATATCATTTAGCTTGGCATCAAGTACGTTACGGTGTTCGACAAGGCTCGGTTCTTGGACCTCTTTTGTTTCTGTCATATTTAGTGGATCTTGATGACCTTATAACTACTATCCCTCATAGTTTTAATACTGACGA
Source organism: Monochamus alternatus (assembly GCA_037114965.1). NCBI lineage: Eukaryota > Metazoa > Arthropoda > Insecta > Coleoptera > Cerambycidae > Monochamus > Monochamus alternatus. The sequence goes on along the minus strand of CM073427.1, from coordinate 25,527,145 downwards.
TAAAAATTATATTGAAATCCTCTATCATTCAAAATCATCTGACAGCGATTGATGACTGGTGCAAAACTTAGTTAATTTCACTAAACTCGAGTAAATACACTATACTTCACATGGACAACAAAAATCTCCACTACTATTACACTTAGGTGTAACAATAACTACAGATCTTTTCTGGTATACTCATATTTCCAAAATTACAAAAAAGCTAGCTAATCAAAGATTCTACATACTGTTTAAAATTCCAGCCCTGGATTGTTATCCCTTTTATTTAAATCATATCCATCAGACCTGTGCTGGAGTACGCTGGTATCATATACCTATACCTTGTTTGATCAGAGACATTAATCTACTAGAAAATGTTCAGTGCAAATCTAGTAGACAAGTGACTACTCTGAGGAATCATACCTATCATAAGCGGCTACAAATCGTAAAACTCCGACCGCTTTCCGAACTCAGGAATAGAAAACCGACATGATTTCCACTGCTGTTATATATATTTTTTTTAATCAGGGTATTGGTGAGTTGCTGACATTAAATACAGATGAAGCAGAGCTTTTATTGAAACAGTGTTTGATCAATAGAATCAACTACCCAATTATGTTGTAACTTCTGGAAGCGTTAATTTTGTTAAGCATAAATATGACACATTTAAAAAGAATGAACTTATATGATGTTTCAGTGGTAGTGCTGTATAGTCAATAATTAATAGGTATGTCATACCTATCTTTAATGTTTCAATTTGTTAAATATGTTATAATTACCTTTGTAATTTGAGCATAATATTTTTTGGCCTCTGCTCATCCCTTTAATTTAATAATAATAACAATAATAAGGAGATCACATTCCTTAAATCTAAGGGCAAGAAGACTTTTAAGAGTACGTCGATTTTTAACTCGACATAGAAGCTGCACGGCGCCGATAGACTGAAGACGAGTCACGATTTGACATACAGAATAATAATCAGCGGGAGAAGGTCTGGAAAAGTCCAAGCAGAAAGAAACGGCTCACTTTTGACAAAAAAGTTGTCCCTTATCGAGTTGGTGAGGTATAATGTCACCGCATCCCACTTATTTTTATTTAACGAACAGTGACAGGTCCCATATGTACCAAACCATCATTGGAGCAATCATACTCAACAAATTTCGGGAAAATTTCATATCTCAAGACGATAATGCCAGATCACGCAAGAGGTACAAAACATGCTGCAAGTAGGAAATATCCAAGGAATGAATTGGCCAGCAAACTCACTAGACATGAATCCCGTTTAACATGTCTGGGATTACCTTAGCATAGCAATATCCCATCGAGAATACTCCCCTGTAACTCTTCAGCATTTCACTGTAGCAGTTCAGGGAGAGTGAGGAAATATGTTTATTCATTTTATTGACAATTTCATTCGTGGTATATGGAGACGCGTTAGTCAAATGATTGAAAGAAAAGACGATCATACATACTATTAAATTATGTTTTTGTAGCTACATACAAATTTTTTCTCAATAAAAAAATATTACCTTGAAATTTGTTCACGTTTCGTTATTTGCTTTACTCTGCATTATTTAAAAAGCAAGTTAAAAAGTTGATGTACAGTGGGAGTCAGCTTAAACTCACCAGTTCCATGGTCCATTCTTTTCTAGTGTCATTTATTATACACGGTCCTAGAAAGGGACAAAACATGGAAGTGGTGACTTTATGCTGACCACCATTGTACCTATCACGTAGTTTGGTATTAAAACAAAGAATTAGGTCTACCCCAATTTGAAACTTCAATTTAATTATTTTATAAAATACATATGGCGCAAGATTTTTTGAGATGTGTGTATTTACATTATTGTAATTCTACCTACAGTGTGTGTATAATGATGGAACAAAATTCATATTTTCTTTTTTATACTCACACGCAAAAAACGCAACAAGTTAATACTTGGTAAAATTTATTGAAAATGGTAGAGCGATGAACATGGAAATTACGTCCATCTTCAACAAGAACACCAGCTTTTGCATAATTTTCAGCACGTAACCATGGTAGGAGTATAGGTCTTGCGTAAAGAAAAATTACTGTCAAACTGACATTAGGACAACAACAAGCAAAGCCACCTCATCAAACAATAACATTTCTTAAAGTACACTGTTGGTAACTTCGCTCTTAAAAATGAACCAATGCACCAAAACACATGAACTAAAAAACCAAATATGGGAAAGGAATGGTTCTTAACAAAAAGTATTTTGAAAGAATTTTGTTACAAAATTATTCCACAGGATGATTTAAAATTATTGTTGTACAACAACCTTTTAATTACCCTTATATATAATGACTAAAACACGACTATTTAACAAAATAAAGAATATGCATATAAGTTGAAATTAGTCATTTTATCTACAGTTTATTAAAAAATATATAAAAATTTAATTTAAAAAAATTATGGGACTTCAAATTTTACCAAATACTAACTTGTTACGTTTTTTGCATGTGAGTGTAGTTAAAATTAAAGAACATTGTGTTATCACTTTATAAAAATTGCTACTTCTGCAATATATGTTATTTATTTTAAGCTATGTTTGATAGAACTGCAATAATACTACATTGTTTTGAAGCAAATGTTTGGAATTGTTACGTGCTTCTGTAACAACATTCTATCCTCTTTTAAGTGTTTAAAATATCGCAAGTTAAACGGAGAATAAAACCATCCAAAATCGCTCATCCAAGAAAACGGGAATCTTGCTTTCGTTAATACCCACCCCCTCCCACCGCCTGGAGGGAAAGACAAAAGCGGAAATAGGATAAGGACAATTAAAAAAGTTATAAAATTGAGCTCCTCGTAATATATCAAGATGATATCTTTAAGGATAATGGTCAGCGAGATATTTTATGATTTATCTTTTATAGACTATGTGTCAGCTTTTTTACTTTATTGTATCAATATCTTCGGCAGCAGCAAAACATAGATATAATTTAAAAAAAGGTAATACAGTATAGAAACCATTAAACATATTTCTGATAGTAAAAATGTTATAACGAAATACGATTTAGCAATGAAGTATTTCAATAAACTTAAAACTAGTAATTGAATAGGCCGGAAATTTATCATTTTTTTGATTACCTATTTATTTATTTGTTCGTGTTACTATAGTCAGTTTAAACAGATTAGGGAAATCAGAGAAAAAATTATTTAAATGTATACAATAGACACTACACTTAATTAACTGAAATAGATATACAGGGTGAAATATACTTACCAATTCTAAAGGCTCTGACCAAAAGCAATAAAAATTCATATTTAAAAATTATTTAAAATGAATAGTTCTTCTACAAATCCATTTCTAGAACAAAAATGCAACTGCACTAAATACAAAACTGTGTTACGAAATTACAAGCGTATAACTAAGGTTAAGTAAAAGCTCATGTAACGTGTTTTGACTTTTATATCAGTATTAATGAAGTAAACAATTGAGTTTCCCATAAAATCGTCTACGCGATGTTGTCGTACTATAACCAAAAACATTGCAATCTATCACCTGTTACTCTTAACCTAAAAGTAAAATTAGTCACTGTAGTATTATGACTAATACGTTTCGTTTTTCTGTACCTAGTGCTTGCTTGATATTTGTGAGTGTACACAAACAAATATAGAACAATTATTTATAGTAACCATGTCCAGCTGAATGACATATTGATTTATGACAAAGATGGTCAAAACTTTCTGGCTACGTTTGCACAGTAATCTGTTTTCGCAAGCAATAGAAGTCATTTCGAACACTTATAACTGTTTAGTAGCATAGTATTTTTAGGTGTATTTGTAATTATTTTGTACAAACCCCTGACACTTGACATGGTATGTGAGCGACGTTGTCACATATTCAAGACCTGTTTGCTGTCATAGTTCTGTTACCGTTAGTTAGAGAAAATAATTATTAGGCATTCATATTCCAAACAAACTGTAGATTATGCAAATAGATAAAGTTTCAGAATATAATTTAAAACCGGTATTTCTAAATTATAGTTAAAGTTCACGAAACTATGCATATACCAATAATTTTGAAAATAGCTAAAGGAGAACAGCTTTAACTGTATAAATTGGATAATACACTAAGTAGTTGGTACTACTAAATATAAATACAGTAGGTAGCTATAATTATAGTACAATTCAGAAAAAGTGTAATAAGTAAGACTTTTATCCCAGAGAATAAATGCGATATTGCATTCACTGTTTATTTTTGTTCTTAAAAAGTGTAAAAACGTATGTAATTTACTAGCAACCTCTTAATTTTTGAGCTACAGGGTGTTACAGTTTTAAGAAAAAAATTACTTTTTTATTATAATTTTCTTATCCCTCCAGATATTTTTATGAAATTTTTTACACACCTATTAATAATTAAGGAGCATTGTTTGATGTAAAAAATGTTTTAAAATCTTATATTTCCCAATATTTTCTTGTACATCACAGGCAGATTGCGTTACTTTTTCAACACCAAAGTTCGAATTCAACAGTACAGACGTCCCGAATTTAATTAATTTAATTTAGTTGAATAAAAAAATGCCAGCAAGGAATTTTACTTTAAATTGCCTTCACTCCTTTTCCATTATGCCGAATAGAAGAGTAACTTTTTTGCCGATTCAAAAACGAGAAATGAAGGAGAGCCGTCGTAGAAAAAAAGATTCTTTGCAGTACTATTTCATTTAGAGCTTTTAATAATAAGAATTTTCATTTAATTCAAACGAATCTTAACTTACACATTGTTAGAAAATAATACGAGTAGGTAAACGTACAGTGGCTGCAGTAGATATCAATTTAAAAGTAACAGTTCCAGTTTTTATATATTTTTAGGTATTAATAATATTGTGTGAAACTAACTACTCAGTGGCCAAAAGCCCCAACCTGAAGAAGCAATCCTAAAAATAGGTTAGATCTCATCTATTGTGGTTGAATTTGTCGTGTTCCCACTGCCAAAAATTAAAGTTAGATATTTATAGACTGTTTCGTTAGCAGGTCAGTAAATTAAGTTATTTTCTTTAGATAATTATTGATTAGAGCTTTATCTGTGGAATTGTTCATTAGCATACCTAGATGTTTGGTATCAGAGAACATACATATGACTTCATTGATAGGAATTGTAGGAGATTTGATTTATATTAGCTTAAAATACCTTTCTAAAACAGTAAAAAAAAAATAACAGCTCCAGCTTTTCAAACTTCATACGAGTACATATTTTTAAAATTATGTTTACTATTGATAACAGAAGAATTTTTTTTTTTTTTTGAGGAAATTAAATACTACAGTTTTAAATTCCAATAAAAACATTGCAAATTGAAATGTTTAAGATAACTGGATATGGAGGCAAATGTCTTACTCATGTTGAAGTGAAAAATATAATTTACCATCCATTTGACAAGATACTGTATCTGAAATTGAAGCACAGTTCTAGGAATATGACCACATAGAACCATTGCCAAGAAGCCCGACATTTGTTGAAGACGATAAAAAAAATTTGTTTTAATTATTCAAGAAAATCCTCAATTTATTTACGTCAAATAGCTGTCAGGGGTATAGGACATACAACCGTGTTTGACAATAAAAAAACTTTATCCAGATACAGTACAATATGTTCGAAGAGGGCGATCCAAACCATCGATATCAATTTTGTGAGCTTATTGTGGACTTACTAGACACACATGTTATATCTTTCGATAACATTTTTTTTGTGACGGATCTACATCTGTAAACGAAGATGTCAACCGTGTAATCTGAAGATACTAGGCTGCCACAAATTTACATTGAATACACGACAATCACACCCAGCATCATCAAAGAGTCAATATTTGGGCAGGCATAACCAATGATCGTGTAGGTTGTCAATTTAGATCATCTCACTAGGCAAAGAACTTCTCAGAGATGACCTTGTTACAGTTTAAGCATGAGCGTAAAAATAAGTTTTTAATGTTATCAGGCTTCTTGAGAATGATGTCTTGCAATATATAATCAAACATGATGAGCACTTTTTCCGATGAAACGACTAACATTTCACTTACTGATATCAAGAGGCAACGTTTCTGTCATTGAAGATTCTCACAGTCGAAAACAGCGTTAATTTGACAAAATATTTTACATCATCAACATATAATAGGTATTGCATATTAAGATCTTCCGCAATATCATTAATAAATATATCAAATAAAAAGGTCCAAGAATGATCCCTTGAGGAACACCTGAAGTTTGAAGAAACGTGTCAAATTTGAATCCACGATATTGCACATATAATATAATAATAACTTTATTGGAAATAGGAATATCCTAATATTACAAATTTAATTGAATATAGTCTAGAATTACATAAAGAAAAGAAACAACAAGAAAGAAAAATATTAATTAATTAACCAAAATTGCTAATAACATAATTAAGGAGATTCTTCTTAAATATAGTTAAGGACTGAAAGGATTTAATATCAATCGGTAACTTTTTATAACTGTCTACACCCTTGTAAAATAAAAAATTCTTTGTGCCACTGTAATTAACCTTCGCAATATGTATACAATTTACACTTCTGGTAAAATGGAAATCAATGTTATAATTAAACATAATACATAGGTCAAAATATTTAAATAATAAACCATTTAATACTTTATAAATAAGTACAGTCGATTTCTAACAAAAATCCACTGGAGTGCAGAAAGCATAAAGCTAATTGGTGTATAATTACTACATCCTAGGATAATTTTCTTCCCTCTATTTTGTAATTTTTGCAATTGAGCTAGTTGAATACATAGGTAAATTACTCGCAGCTCTTAAAAACAACCATTTTTTCAATATTTTATTTTGAATATACTTAACGTGATTAGAGATGAGAGAGTATTATCAAGTAACAGACCAAGATATTTCATTTCAGTTATAATGTCAATCTTTTCATTATCAATGATTAAATCGATATTATTAACATCAATATTAATAGATTTATATTTAGTTGTAACTATAATATCTTTTGTTTTATTACCTTTGAGTTTCAATCTATTAACTTTAAAATATTGATTGACGTTGTTCAATGTTGTATTCATTAAATCTATGTATTCATTCAGATTCGGACCACTACAAGCCAATAACGTATCATCTGCAAATAAATTTATGAATTCACAATTAACAAATAATGACATATCATTGATATAGATAAGAAATAAGAGAGGTCCCAAAACACTCCCCTGTGACACACCAAAGTTATTGACAATATTATCTGATATACATTCCCCAATTCGAACTATTTGCATTCTGTCAGTTACTTTTCTATTAAGATAACACGATCCAGAGTTTCAAAAGCTCTTTTTACATCTAAAAATACAGCTACAACATAATTCTTATTGTCAATATGGTTAAACACAATTGAAGTGCTGTTTCACAAGAACGCTGTTGGCGGAAACCTGACTGATTTGTAAACAAAGTATCGTTAACAGTAATATGATTTAAAAGTTGGTGATAAACGGCAAGTTTTAAGACTTTTTCGATAGGTAGTAATGTATTAATTGGACGATATTCACAGGCTTTAAAAGTATTAGGTATTTCTTGAATAGGAATAATTGTACTTATTTTCAACCTATCCGGAAACTCACCTGTTTGTAAAGAAGTATTGACAAAAATCAAAAATATATGACCAAAGAATATGCTTTAAAATTGTTTAATTTAAAACCACATGAGTACTACACTTATTATCTAAGGATTTTACCATATCAACTAGCTCATGCAATGTGAGTATTTTAAACTCATTAAAAGGTCGACAAAGATTACAATTTATATTATACCAGTCAGATATAGCATTACTAATACTACATAAAATGTCTTTTATGCTGTTTACAAAATATATGTAAACAAAATTATTTACTATCTAAGAATTAACGTGTAAGATAATTTTACAATTATTAATTTCAAATTCGACATGATCAATTGTTACCCTATCGGAACATTGTTTTAAAGTTTTCCACATTAATTTAGGATTATTTATATATTTGTTGATTTCATTGCTGTAATATTGTTGTTTTTTAGATTTAAGTAAGTTTACAACTTTATTTCTTAATAGTTTAAAATTATTTCAGCACACTTATTTCCTGTGTCGCCGATCTTAAAAATTTTTCCAAGACATATTAGTATTATATTTATAATTTTGAATAGGTGAAATCTCATTAACAACTCTATCACAGTTGTCTAAAATCTCATCATGTATCTTATCACCATCAACCAAATTCAATGACCAATCACAAATGCTTAAGTTAATCTGAATATGATGTAAGTGAGTATCATCAAAATTACGAAAAGATTTTTTAACATCATTTCCAGAATCGTACTTATTATTTGAAAAACAAGCAGATAACAGAATGATCAGAAGTTGTAGGATAAGTGTGAACTGAGTAAGAGAGGTGGGCTCACATATTAACTGACTTACACCATAAGCTCTAAATAGATTCTTAATTTTATCACCGTAAAAACTAGATTCCAAAAGATTTAAGTTAAAATCACCAACTGAAACACATGGTAATCTGCTACACAACGCAACATCACACAAATCGTCTAATTCTTCAATAAAAGCAGAATGAGATGAGAAAGGGGAATGATATAAACATACAATCAACCATTTCGAAGGAGGAAAAGTACATTTAACCATTTTACCCTAAAAATTATTTTCGTGGATGAATGTTCTAAATTCAGTTGTGCAAATATTACTTTTAATATAAATCACGACTCCACCTGTGTGACGACTTGTAGAATTACACTGTAAGATACTATAGTTTTCAATGTAAAGTTCTGAGTCCAATATATCATCAGTAGTTTTGGCTTCACTCAAGTATAATGTTAGGATTATAGCAAACAATACTTGCTTTAACTTAATCAAAGTCATATATAAAACTTTACGTACAATATATCTGAATTAACATTAACATTAGGATAATCATTTAGTTTTTTTGTTGGGACTGATATTTTTTAGTAATAATTCTGGGTTTATTATTTATGTACTTTATAGTTTTAGAATTGTCATCTTTGTTAATCATCTGTTGAAGTTGTTGCTTAAGCAAAGTATCGACGCTGCGCTTTTGTCTGATCTGCATATATTCTAATGAACTTGATGTTCTTTTTATTTCTAAGAGCATAACGTCCATCTTCAGCTGATTTAAAGATAACTTTGATGGGACGGGTTTGATATGGATCAAATTTGCCTAAACAAAATACTCTTAAACCTTCCTTATTCGCTTCTGTATCTTTTAGGATATCTTTCACCGTATTAATATGCTCAATATTTCTGTCAGACCGAGACATTTGTTTAGATTCATTAATATTAAACATAATAATATTTGATGTACGATTACGATGATCAAGCATCTCAGTGATCAGTTCTTCTTGACTATATTGCTGGAATTCCATTATTCATTAATTAATCCAATTGACTCCGGCCCTGTTTAAAAGAGTCTTATCACAACTATCAAAATAAGTTTTTACACTGCAAACTTCAGTTACTTTTTAATGTTTATTACGAACACTGTCCACACTGAATGGCTAATTATTTTCAATAATCACCAACTAAATTAATTATAATTAACTAAACCGTACTTAAACTTATGTCCATGATTTACTCACTTCCTTAACTATATACCAGTATCAATTTTGTTCAGTTGATTCATACACTATCAATGAAAAAACAACACAATAACAAGAGCACTATATTGGTATCTATTACAGAAGTATGACTGAAATAATTTTACTAGACCGGCACAGAGATTCTAATAATAAAAAGTGTTTAATTTATAATAATGTTGTGTGCAATTCGGACAAATTGTGTATGTATATTGTAATAAAAACACATTTTCAGAATATTATCAAATTAAATATACTGTTTTGCCTTTGAGTAACGAGTAAGTCAAGATAACGTTTATTGTAGCATAGTATTTATAGAAAGAGGAAAAGTAATAAACATCCGAAATTAGAACTTGGAGTACTCCAGTAGTTGAGATGTAAATCCAGTCCTATTAATATTACAAGAGAATTTAGTGTATAGAGGCTATTCGGTAGTAACAGTTGTTGTATTGCCAAACAGAAATTACAAATGGCCTGACAGACTGCAAATATAGTTGATATATTTTTGCCATTCCTTGCGGATCCCGGCAAGGATCAGCCATCAAACCACGGGAAGTTTCGTTAGTGTAGATTACCGTTAAATACCCGGTATTCCGGAGGCCCGGCCACTCCGAACAGCCACAATCCTGTGATCCCTTTCAGGAACGGATGCATTCCCCATTTCCGGTGGTCCAGAATTTATGTGACATCATTTATTCCGAGCTGATCCCTCACTGCGAATCATAAATGGCCGTGCTATTTTCTAGTGGTGTTAATTTAATTTATTGTTGATTGTGAGATATTAATATTTCTAAAGTGGGACGGGAATTAAATGCGATTAAACGTCGTTTGTACTCCCCGACAGTCTACTCCGTTGAAGTCGAGACGGTATAAATGGTCTGGCTGCGTGTTCCAATTTAGACCCGCCTCTCCTTATTCTAATAAAGTATAAAATATATTTCCTCATCTGATCGAATGGCATTCTTCTGTCATCGATTTAGTTCTAGTTAACTTGACCTACATGTACAAATTTAACTGACGAATCTAAATCACCTAAATGTTGCTATTGATCTCTTTGTTTTCATCGACGTTTTTATATATTTCATCGATTCTTTATGTCCCTTTTTTCTGTATGTAAGTCTTATATCTTATCTTATAAGTCTTAAATCGTTTATAGAATATAAAGAAATACGGAACTTTGTAAATAATGCCATCAAATCTGAAAAGAAAGCTTATTTAAACAGGAGCCAAATATTTTTTGGAAAACTTTAAAAAATCTAAATTTATCAAAAAGTAAAAATGATATAATTTTCCCTTTTGACTCAGAATCATTTAATGAATTTCTTATAAATAATACTCCCCAAACGAATTTAAATAATGATCAATTTAGTGATGCAATTATAAATAAATACAATGCAATTTTGAGGAAGTAAATAGGGTAATAGGTACTATCAAAACTCAAGCTAAAGGCTCGGATAATATCAATTTGAAGCTTCTTCATATAATTATTCCACATTTAACACCACACCTTACATTTATCATTAATACGTGTCTAAAGTCAGGAACATTTCAATGTGCGTGGAAGGATGCTAATATATTGCCTTTACCGAAAGTTGATAGCCCTCAAGACATTACCCAGTTTCGTCCAATAAGTATACTCCCAACTGTGTCAAAAGTTCTTGAAAAAATTGTATGCTTGCAATTAACCGATTATTTATCAAAAAGAGAAATATTACCTATAACACAGTCGGGTTTTAGAGAAAAACATAGTACCATCACTGCACTTTTACATTTAACTAATGAAATTTTTACCGCAAATGATAATAACTTTAACACATGTTTAATCTTGCTCGATTTTAGTAAGGCATTTGACACGTTAAATCATAAAATTCTTTTACAGAAACTCAAATATTTCGGGCTTAACCCAGTTGCCGTTTCATTTTTTGAAAATTATCTTCATGGTAGACGTCAGAGAGTTTTTCTAAATAATAAATTTTCATCCTATAAGATACTGAATAAGGGCGTACCTCAAGGTAGTATACTTGGTCCAATATTATTCTCTATATATACTGCTGATTTTATTTCTTACTTGAAATACTGTAAAATGCATCAATACGCTGATGATACTCAGTTATACTATTCTTTTCATTTGTCTAATGCACTTTTAGCTTCAGAATATATTAATGAAGATTTAAATTAAATAACAATTGTTGCGAGAGCTCATAACCTTTTATTAAATGAAAATAAAACTGAAATAATTATGTTTGGAAATAAGTCCGAAAATGTTATAAATGATCCTAATTTTAATATTATTTTGTGTAACAAATTACTAACATTTGTAAAGCAAGTTAAAATTTTAGGCTTACGAATTGATGATAGATTACGGTTTGATAATCATGTTACTTATTTAACAAAAAAATCGTACTGTATCCTGAAAATGCTTTACCGTGTTGGATAAATCTATTAAAATTAGATTGTGTGACCCTCTCATTCTCTCTCTCACTTAGCGTATTGTGATATAGTATATTGGCCAGCTTTGTTATCAAGAGATAAAGCTACCCTTCAGAGAATTCAAAATTCTTGTGTACGATTCTCTTGTGGATTACGAAAATTTGATCATATATCTAATTCTTTCTCTTCAGTAAAATGGTTAAACTTAGATGAAAGATTCACCTCTCATTTGGCAACTTTAGTTTATAAGATTAATAAATTTCGAATTCCTAAATATTTATTTGATAGATTGAAAAAGGGTATTGATACTCATTCTCGTTTTACTCGACACTGTAACTGGTATGAAGTTCCTAAACATAATACTGCACAGTATGAACGCTCCTTTCTTTACAATGCTGTCAAAATTTGCAACTCCTTCCTGCTTACCTGAAAAACGTCTCCTCTGTACCTATTTTTACAGATCGAAGACCTGTTATTTTCATCTCGTTCTAATATGTTAATTTAGTATTAGTGTATTATTATCTCATAATATTTCTATTATTTATTGTAACTCTTCACATAATCTTTACGCTCTATGTATGCTCGCGTTATGTGTCTATTATGGTTATTATTATTATTATTATTATTATTATTATTATTATTATTATTATTATTATTATTATTATTATTATTATTATTATTATTATTATTATATCTTACTACTGATTAGTTCAGCAATATAACATTTTTTATATAAACCGGCGGATACTTCCATTTCCAATACTTAAGTATTTCCACATTTTTGGAATGACAGAGTTGGTTCCATTTTATGACTAGCAAGTCTATCGTAAACCGTCTATTATACAAAAGGATATAAGGCAGCACATTAGAAATGTTAGTACTAACATAGTAAAGCAAACTTTGTTGCAAATCATCCAGCAGGTTAGTAATTAGAGAGGAAAATGACACTTTTTGAGAGATGCTCCTGATGAAATATTTTGCATGATCAAGGTAAGTTGTCATCTTCAAATGTAAAACAAAATGTACCTACATTATTTTTTAATTAGATGGCACTGATGTTTGGCATATGTGGAGTTTATTGTGAAGAAGAGTTATGTAACAATAGATGATATTCAGGATTTAAATAAAACTTTGATGGGGTATCTATAAAAGAATCCAAGACTGAAATACAGTACATATTTGATATAATTGATAATGAAAATAAGTTACCAAGATGTTTGCATATGCACAAAAGATATGCATCTCTTCTTCAACCGGTTACAGAGCATCGATTTTTTTTATATATTAACAATAATAAATGCTCCAAGCAAGTAGATGGGAAAAACACGTTGGGTCAGATTCCGTACAAAATAGCAAACTATCTTAAATTACCAAACCTAAAGGAATATACTGGGTATTGTTTAAGGCATTTTTGGAGTAGGTATAACTAATATTAAGCGCCATGGTGGTTGGAAATCAACCACTATTGCTGAAGGCTATATTTAAAATTTAGTGCCCAATAAAGAGGAAATAGCGAAAGAAAATATTGGCTTCAGCTAATAGGTGCACTGGATCTTTCGCAGAATTTTCTAATAGTACTAGTGATACTGAAGTTGCAAAAAGTAAAAAAAAATGAAAATGGACAGGATAAATTCTGTGCTAATATTTAGTGCATTACAATTACAGTATTTAACGACCGAGGGGGTTAATAAGGCCCGCAGGCGTCAAAATGCAACTTGTCGTCTAAAAATTTTTACTACAAAATGCAATTTAAATCCCGATCGTGTATAAAAATTAGCAAAGCCCCTTAAATACTACTTTTTTAATGACCTCATTACTATAGAATTTTCGAAATTAAGTACAGGAGTAATTTAATAACCCAAGTAATGTTTCAGTAAAAAAAATAGATAACCATTTAAAAAAATCAGAGTTGGCGGATATCTTTGAACAGCTAGTATTTATAGGAAAATAATATAACAATATTTCTTGTCGTGATAAATTCTGACGATTAAAACATTTTTTATGCAGCAAATACCATTTAAGATATTATATTTTCTCCTTTAAAATAAGTCACCCAGAACATTTATCCAGAGAATATTAATTGTTGGTCAAAGTAGGCAGTCTTTAAAACAGCAATGTTATTTACATTTGTTTATTAAGTACCTGATATTTATTTCCCATACAGTACAATATAAAATAGCATAAACTATCGAAATGCTTATTTTTGTAAGAATTTGAGTAAATTTATGATTGCAGTTCTTTCTTTAGTATAAAAGAAATCATATTGCGCTGACGTTGACTAAGCAAATCCGTGCCTTGTTCCAAGAAAAAAAAATTTACGCATGCGCAGAATTCATACATATTGCCAAGTTCTGGAACGTTATGAACTATACCACACCACACCATTATTAACATATAGCATTAAGTTTATTTGACCTATCAACTATGAAAATTATAACTGGTTGTTCAGATTGCACAACTTTTTATTGTCCACAACTGTATTACTCACACTGAAAAAAAAAACATATAAGGACGTAATTTAAGAGCACCAAGCTTATACAAAAAATATCTTCCTTATTTTCAAATGGTTATAACCATCCTCATAAAAGTTAAGTATAACACAGTACTGTAACATATTTCGCTTTAAATGTTTTGTCTGCATTAAACTTAAATATAACTCAAGGGTGTTTTTAAACGGAAAAGAAAACGAGTTTTCCCTTTTATTCTTATACTTTTAACTTATCACTTGTACAATTGTCGCAAAAACAAATGTGGCTACAACCTTCTTTACAAATATGACAAGGTGACGTTAATATTCCATTTATTTTTACAATTATTATGGAAGTATTAACTACAATTTGTTGTTAGTTTGCAATTTAGTAATTTTCTAATATTTAGTAAGATCTGACATAACTTGAATTTGGAGCTATATAGGGTGCCTTAATGTTGTCATATGATAAGTTGTACTAAACAAAACATGACTGACTTAACAATTTTTTTTCTCTGACTGACGGTAACGTAATTATGACAGCAAATAGGTCTTGAATATGTGACAACGTCACTCTCATACTATCTTAGGATTGTTATGTTTTATACATAATAATTACAAATTGATACACCTAAACATATGTACTTAGTGTGAACCGTTTTCTTAAAGCTCTTTTCTCAACGCATAATAATAGTTACAAGTGACTTATGTTTGTTGCAAGAACTGTTTACCGTACAAACGTCTCGTAATCAGAGAGTTTTGCCTAGATTCGCAGTAAATTAACATGTCAGGCAGCCGGTTATGGTTTCTATAAATTGTTCCATTTTTGTTTATGTACACAAACATCAAAGAAAAACTACACAAATGATTCGCTCTAGCTGTATGCACCATTATGACTAATATTACTTTTACTTTATCACCAGCAGCCTGACACTGCAACGTTGTAAAACGTTACACTACGTTACAGTTTTAACGAGTTTTTCAGAAACTTCTATTGTTTGTTTCATTAATACTGATCCAAAAATCAAATTATGAACAGATTATGTTACAGATGCTTTTACTTAACCTTAACTGTACCTTAGTTTGTAATTGCGTAATATAGTTTTGCATATTATTGCAGTTGTATTTTTATTTTTAAAATATATTTGTAGACAAATTATTTTAGAAATTTTTTTCATAAGTTTTTTATTGCTTTTAATCAGATATATAAGCTCTTAAAATTACGACACTCATATCCCGGATACCCTGTATATGTGATAACCGCTTTAGAGACAGCAGCGTACTTAAATTCTAAAATACAACAACTATTTTCCTATTCTGTTTAATAGAATATTAAATTCAACATCACATTGATTCAACACAATTTTATCAATTGTTGCCTGCTGAAACTTATATGTACCACTGCTGCTTTGAATCATTTTCGTTCTATGCAAATACAGACAAGAAAACTGAGCAGTATAAAATCATTTTGTCGAAAGAACAATTGAATTTGTTGTGACTATGTAGTCATTTCGTAGAAGGAAATATTGTGTTATGGTCTAGACGAGAAATAAAGTAGTTTTATTTCCATACAATCTTGTGTTTTTATTAATCTTTTTTTAAAGAAACTTGATTTTATATTTTTAATATACTTTAAAGTAAGCAGTTATATAATTAAAAGTATAGAAATATATTATAAAAATTTATAAATTTCTAAATGTACAGATTATTAGAAGGATATTATATGATTTCTAAATGTATCATCCTGAAATGTCATAGATGTTTTGGTCATCTTGTTTTTGTCTTAATAACCAACAGTAGGTCTAGTTGGAGCTTTTAGAAACACCAGTAAAATTTGGCATATGCAATGTATTTATATTATTATAATAATATACAGAATATCACAAAATTTAACCACAAAGATTTAGACAAACTATTTTAGAAGTTTTTTATTGCTTTTAATCAGATATATAAGCTCTTAAAATTACGGCACTCATATCGGTATTTGCATAGAACGAAGATGATTCAAAGCAGTAGTGGTACACATAAGTTTCAGCAAGCAACAATTGATAAAATGTATACGTATAAGAAATACCAGCACAAACTTAATTACAAAATCCCACCATTGACGGCGTTAAGGTTTAAAATAATATATCTTTAAATCCCTTCTAATGATAATCAAATTAAATTTTATGTGCATAAAATGGCATTCAACGTGAAAAAACAAGATTGAAGTGAAATCAGTCGCTAATAGATATGACGTAAGGAGATATATTTCCTTCAAAAATTATGAAAAGGATTAGTAGGATAAGTATATATACGAGTATGTGCTGCTCTCTCACGGATTTACTGTAAAGTTCGTAGAAATCAGCAATAATGAAATCTTAAATTTTCTAGAAGTATGTCTCATAAAGATTTTTTATGGAGGTTATGGGGGGTTTTATAAAAAATTATTATTATCTATTATTTTCTCTAGAAATGCTTGTCTTGCCCAAAAAATATCATGGAATTTGATAGAACAACATTATTAAAAAATTATTGTACTTTTTAAAAAAAAAACGAAAAATTTTTGAAATTTTTTTTCACCATGTTCCACCACAATAATGTTTGATTTATCTAGTATAAAATGTCTAATTGTCAAACTGATTGAAATGGTGTTTTATAGTTTAAAATACATGAATTGGAGAGCAAATTCAGGATGTTACCGGTTTTTCGTTCTTAACTTTAGGAATAAGCAAAACATGAAAAAATAATAGTTGTCTTTTCCATAACATTTTTCCTTATGAAATTCCATTTTCCTGATACAAGACTTTAAAAAATATGTTTTGCTTTTTATCTGCTGAACAAATAAATATCTTTTTTTTCAAATTTAGTATGCAGTAATCATAATAAAAAGTTTATATTTTTCCGTGAATAACTTTTTTGAACTAAAACCAGCGGCCTTGATATGATGTCTTCTTCGCACATGAACACCATAAATTTTTACGCCAATACATGTGAAAACATTTTTTTCAGCAGGAATATTAAAATTGTATTCTATTTTCTGGAAAAAAGCGTTCTCGGGGAAATTCAGTAAGCAGCTTGAAATTTTTCAGAATTCATTCTTAAATAATTTTTGAAGATTACACCAGCATATCATTTCATTTTGAGCATTTCTCTTGTAAAAATCAACTAGAAAACTGAATATTGATATCAATATTGATTGTGTCAGCGTTTCATTGGTATATTGATGAAATATTGTTAATAATTAAAATTCATCAAATTACCAAGAAATTTTGTAAATACTTAGGTACTAATGTTTTTGTAAACTTTAGAAGCACTCCAGCGGCTAAACGAAACAATTTCAAATATAACTAAGTTCTGTATACGTATTTTTGAGACACCCTGTATAATATGGAAAAGAAAGCATTAATGCTGTGTATTTTAGTAGTGTAAATTAGATGGTATAATTTTATAAATACACTAGGTGACCCGGCAAACGTTGTTTTGCCATATGAATTATTTCTAGTGAATATTTTGGTAGTCGGCTTCGTTCTTATCCCTACTCCGTGCTGTTTACTGGGTGAGAAGCACAAACCAGAAAAAAATATAGACTGTGCCAGCGTCATATTGCCGGTGACCGCTAATTCATGGCTGTCCTAAAAGGTCCAGAATCACTAAAACTTGGTTTTTATGCCAATTTGCGTTGATTGTATTGTAGCGTGAATCTCAATTGTTTACTGTGATTGGTCACATTCATGTCATATTCTTTAATGACATTTAAAATGACAACAAGTTAGTTAATTTCATATTGCAATGCATCCATCATATTTGCACAACCGCCAACATAAAGCAAATAAAATTGTTGTTGATTTGAAATGGGTCACACTGTATATAGATTAAGTACCCTCTATCTAGATGTAACCAACAGCATTGTCGCCGTAATTTTTACGAGCAGATCTATATTTTAAACAAAGAAGTAAGGTACGTTTAACAGTACCGTAAGTTCACCACATTACAACTAAAAATTATGGTAATGTTAAAAGCGAAGACCTGCTTGCTTTGACATATGGCAATTTATTAATGTTAATATTTCGACACCAGACATATGTTCTGACATTTCAATACATTTGAAATAATACCCTGTAATACATTTCGAACAAATATAAAATTAATGTAATTTCCCCAGTGAATCAATTATCTGACAGTGGATTTGTAAATGAACATTATTGTTAACAGCATGTTCGATAAACAGGTATTTATTTCAAAACCCTATCAGGTTTCCTATAATTGCCTCTGGCGGAAAATATAAATCGGACATTATCACACGAGCATTAAAAAAATCACCTTCTGCCAGATACACCAGCATTAAATCGATCCCTGTATCATCAGACGAATAGCTACGAAAATTGCCTTTCTTTAACAAAATATCTCCAATATAAGAACACCTACTTCACCTTGAACTAAATAAATGACGCCTAACATGTTGTGATAGTAGAAGCGATAAAGATAAAGGAGAGGCACTTTATAAAAAAGATTTATGAATACGAGTAGAAGAAATCTCGCCAATGTATTTACTTGACCTAGAGGGAATAAGTAGAAATCTTTGTTTTTATAAGTGGACCGCGCGGGAAGTATAAAAATAAGGGTTAGTGTCAACTTTTTGTTCAATTGGGAGTAAATCTAGAAGTGATCTAAATATAAAGTGTACTATAAAGGCTTATAACCTTTCCGAATGAAATTTTTCCTCCGACTTTTTTCGTACACTTATCGATATCTATTTGTCAACGCAACATTATCTTCAGTATGTTACACCACATGTTATATTGAACTGGCACTTCATTTTAAAGGCATTCCTTTTCTTGCGCAAGATTAAATTTATTTACCAAAGTCTATTAAATAGTTATTAAATAATTGCAAAGGCGGAATTTCGTTAAACACCTACTCCATAGACTAATGCTCTGACCAGAATTGAATTAGGTGCACCTATAAAAAACGTGTAGCAAACAGCCACGGTTAGTCGTCAGCAAGCCAACCAAGCGTATACAGGTTTCGAATTTTTTGACCTCACCTATGGTATACTAAAGACAGTTAACAAGCTCAATACCGGTATATGTTTGGTGATACTACTGACAACTAACCGTGACTGTACTTTACATTTTTTTTATGTAATTCAATGCTGGTCAGAGCAATGTTCTCAAAGTAGTTGAATGGCGCTTATAAGAAAATCAAAATTTTGCTCAATCTACCATATAATAATGCTTTATAATACTAAAAAATATATGAAAATAACAGAAGCCAAATTGTCAGAATACGTCTTATCTTCATTTTCTTTTCATAATTTTAAATGGAATGAAAAAATATTTATTTACAAAACTTGGCATAAAACCGTTTTACGGGATGCCATATCCAGTGCCGTAGTTAGATTTGAAATAAATAAATCGCTAAACAGTGTTTGTAAAATTTCACCGCGAAAAGAATTTGAAGTAGGCCTTGAAAATAAAAAATTTTTTTTAATATTTTGTGCCAGAATAGAGTTTTTACTGCTCCATCTTTTGGAAAAACCCCGAAATAAATCAAATGATAATTACCATTTTTACATGCTTGTTTGCATTTGAAATGGTTCACACTGTATATACCTAAATACAACAGTGTGTACATTGGTATTGAATAAATATACTTGTAAAATGGGCACAGAAAGTGCATCTCAACGGGCAAATGAAAGGAGTATTGCAATATGCCATTATGTACGAATACAGCATACAGCGCCTAATAAAAAATATTTCACCGTACCAAAAAAATGAAAAATGTAGTGTAGAGATATGAAGCACGACGAAAGGAAGCATTGTCTGCCTGTGAGAGATCATTTTAATATAAGTTTAATTGGAAACACAGGTAGGTTTAAGTTCATCGAAAAAATTCAAATGTAAAGTAGTAAAGAATCAACTAAACTTTTCTATTAAGCTACCAGAATATATACAGGGCGTTGAGAAAGTTAATGGCAAATCAAAATTGCATTTTTTCTCATTCGTTGTATTCAGCGCTTTATTCTGATTTCAAATAACATCTTCTGTATTTACTCCTGCCATTTACATGATGTAGAATGTTATATCAGGCATTTATAAAATTTTGCTGTTTTATTCTGAAAATATAATAAAAAAAAGTAATAAATAAGGATTTTTTAAAAATCTTTAAGGAGAAATGAAATCAGGAGTAAATAATAATAAAAATATCATTATTCACTATTTTTACTTGTTATTTTTTCAAATTAAAACAAGTAGTTTAATGTGAATTCAGATGGCATAATTTTATAAATACCTCAAGTAAAACCATATAGCTGGTCTATAAATGATACTGCAGGCAAAAATTAGTCCGCGGGCTAACGCCCTGACCGGCATGAAATTACACCTGAAGTATCTGTGTGAACAGTCAAGAACCCTTGTCGGTCACACCACCAGACATAGACCGGTTTCGGGCTTGTTAGCCCTTATCAGTATGTCATAAATGAGATGACCAACAATTTAACTTGCTGTACTTTCATGTATGTTCACATATAAACCGAGTGCAGGTGAGATTATATCTCACCATATAACTGGTACTTCCCAACAGGATTGTTGTTGTAATTGTGACGAGTAGATCTATATTGTAAACAAAGCAATACGTTACTTTTAACAATACTGTAAGTTTATCACATCACCACTAATAATTATTGCATTACCTACACAGTATTTTACTATGTATGTAGGTTTTATTTACGTTCTATGACAATTTACTAATGTTAATATTTTAATTATTATGTGATCATTGCCGTCAGAAATATATTCTGACCTTTCTATATGTTTGAAAGATTGCCCTGTAATACATTTCAAACCAATATAAAATTCATGTAAATTCCCCATTCTATATTTAGCAAATGGCTGCTATATGTAGCTTTGCTGTACCACGCACTGGTGGTACCTTCTGTCGGGTTTGACAGACTTAAAACAGCTAGGGTTATTCAATCTTCTATGGCATACTGATGAGCTAATAAACCGGTATATGTCTGGTGGAGTATCGACGACTGACTGTATGCTATATGATTTCCAGTTGTAATTGCTGCTGGTCGGGGCATTAGTCCGCAAAGTAGTTGTTTCCTGGAATTCCGTGTCTGCAAATCGATAACTAGTCAAAGTATATCATCACAATTCACATGCGCACTCCCTAATGTTAATGGGATATTTTTATCGTACTCACGTAAGGTCTACGTTTAGAAGCCATACAATTTTGTCATAATCAGTAGAATAGCTATGCCGATCCTGCTCCACAATTCAAGATGGCGACTGGAGCAGGATCGGCATAGCTTTCAGACGTTTACGTCACAATGTTTGTGAGGGTTACAAGTGTGTAGATAGATGACGCTAAGCTACTTTAATAATAATAATCGTATTATACTCGTGCTGAGCGAAAGTGTTTAACACTTGAAGTTTATAGTTTAATCGATTTTCTTCTGATACAATGTATTTAACTTAGACAATAATAAAACCATTAGACTTATGGATCCTGATGGTTGGTTTGAAAAAGCAAGAAAATCAGATTGGATGCAGATGGCTAGAGATAGAGCTCGCTTTCAAAGAAGAATCAATGATGTCTCATTTATTATAAGTAGTGTTTTAGATAATAATCATCGATCACGTATTTACTGTGAAAGGTTTTGTTGCATGTCTATTACTATAAAATAAAGTTTTATTTTCATCACTCTGTATATTATTTGGTGGATATCTAACCTGTTTAGTGTAAGGGCTGTTATAAAAGTATTTGACGCTCAGTAATTTCAATTATTATCAAATTAGAATCGTGCTGAGCGGAAGTGTTATTAATTGCAATATGCCTGTTCCAGTAAAGTATAAGTGCATCAAATGTGGTAGAGA
This sequence comes from Monochamus alternatus, assembly GCA_037114965.1. NCBI lineage: Eukaryota > Metazoa > Arthropoda > Insecta > Coleoptera > Cerambycidae > Monochamus > Monochamus alternatus. The sequence goes on along the minus strand of CM073427.1, from coordinate 25,504,780 downwards.
TTACGACCTGCCAAACAGAAAATGTTTCACATGTGAAACTAAGGATTATTTTAAGGGTGCTGATGGATCAAAACATGTTCCTAGTTCTACTTTGATAAAATTTATTCCAAGTAACTGTTGCTGGTTGTGTTAATTAAAGAATATCTACATCTTACTTAATTGTATTACTTTTTATTATTTAAAAATTAAACACAGTGAGGTTTTAAAATATATTATTTATTAAAACAATTGAATACAATTCAATTTAGCCTCTTTCTCCTCCACATCTGCAGTTGGTGTGGTTTCTCTTCTTGTTAACAGTGCTCTGTTGTCTATCAGCGATATTTTTCCACTCTCCATCATTGTTGTTTATCCCATGAAGCCTTGATTGATATTTTTGTTGCTAATACAGGCTGCGTCTACTATTTTATCAAATGGTTTTTCAACCGATGTCGTAAGATCCGATGGACAATTGACAAAATCTGTAACGAATATATACAGATAAATTTGAATTAAAATTAAAAAATATATGTATTATTTACCACTGCGTTCCATATTAATAAATATACAGTATGCGCCAAAAGTATGGAATAAATTCAATAAAAACGAAACAATTATTTTTTGGGAAAAATCCTCGAACTGGTCGATTTTTAATTTAAAAAATACATATTTTAGCGTAAAATGCGATTTTCAAATGTCATTTGTTTTCGAGTAATGACGTCATAGATTTTTTTTTAAATGGCAACACCATATTTTTTTCCTTGATTCTGAAAGATCGTTTAATTCTCTATCAGACAGTACTAAAATTTTGCCGTCTTACATAGGAAAGTTTCCGAGTAAATGACGATTGAATGTTAGAAAACGTTGTAATAAACCTGTCGGTTGGCCGTTAATTAAATGACTAGGTATTATTATTTCATCATATCTCGTTCAAGTTTAGACTCGCGAGCTCTTTAAAGGTGAAATGGCGAGTGTTATACCACTTACCTTGTCCTACTCCCCGGGTTAAACCTGGTGGCTGCTATCCTTTAACCTGGGACACGCACGCACCTCTGCTTCACCAGAAGAAATAAAACACAAAATTCGAGGAAGGTATTGGATTTATTCACACAAGATTACGCAATGAGCACAATGATTCTATACAACGCAATGAACTGAGCTAAGGTTTAGACCCTGGCCGCCACGACACAAACGGAAAGGATAAGTCCGGTTCGACGATAAAAATATAAGTTAAAACAATCAGAAACTAGTGAGGAAATAGTCGATCACGGAACGGATGAAAGTGTCAGCCAAAATCTGCCGGTCCTCTCGCGTGAACGGGCCTCTAGCGATTTTTGGGAACCTTTCGGGAACCTCCCCTTTTGTGCTTAGGGTCGATACCCTCACAGATATTTTGGTAAAAATGAGCCCTAAGGTCAAGAGGGCCGTCCACTTCCTCTAACTTCAGTGAAGACCGGAGATTGGCGGTCATTCCTGGCCTATGAGCTCGTCTCGGGTTCCGTTAGACTGTGGCTATACAATTCTAAAGGCGCTTAGAGAAACTAATTGAACATATTTCTTAATTACTGATTTTCCGTGTCTACCAGGATCATTAATACTTTATTGGCTTTAATTGATTTCCTCTTTACCTTCCTCCTTCGCCGGGCTCCGCGCTTACGCAGAGGTTGGGTTCCTCGATCTGTACCTTTTGATTTACTGAACTTAAAGGAGAAAACCCAACGAAAAACTCCTTGATCGACTGTAGCGGCGAATCTATAACACTTACAACATTGAATTTCCTAATTAAAAGGTTCTCTACGCCTCAATTTGTCTATTTCTCGGTCGTCGCGTTCGTGGAGCCGTGCCCCGTTGGCGGAGGCCGTCCCTGGCTACTTTAACCACGGGGGATACGGCTCTCGAACGGGTAGTTCGCCCGTTTCCCCATCTGGTTTATTTAATAGTCGACTGTGACAAAAGGGCTTTTCAGAAACGACTTTCTTTTCCGACCCAAAACTACTAAATTATACTTGAGAAGTTGTTAGATATTCTTTAGCTTTCGACCGTGTCCAATGGTTATTAGAAAAATTATCCCTTACACTTAAATGGCCCATATATTGTCCGGCGCGTCAAACGAAATCTGACTGCACAAAAGATTTTGTTTACTTAAGACGTCTCTATGTCGCCTGCACTTCCGTTCTCATTCGTGGCCCGTGTTTTATTATATGGGTTCGCGAACTCGTTTTATTACAACGTAAATCAATTAAAATAAAGCAAAAACGTTATCAAGTTTAGTTTTTCGAATTCCATAGTTCTTTTATGGATCACGTAGGTGAAAATCTTTGCAAAGTGTCATTGTCACACCGACTTTCTAATAAGTATTGTAAGCGACATAGAAATTATTATTCAATTTAAAGTATTATGGTACATTTAACTGTTACTCAAAGAATTGAAATTTTAATTCTTATCGGATGCGGGAATATGACTAGAACTCAGCAGGAAGTTTGCGATTTATTTAATGAAAAATATCCAGATCGCCCTATCAGCCAATCAACAGTCAGTAAGGTAGAGTCTAAATTTAGAGAAACTGGCAATGTTGTAAATATTCCAAAACCTGGACGTCCAAGCATTAATAAAAATCAGAAACAGAACATTTTGATAAGTATGGTGGATAATCCTCTTAATTCTTCACGATTGGTGACACTAGTGCATGTATCTTGAGGAAGGAAAAATATCATTCCTACAAAATTCAACTTGTGCAGGAACTCAATGAAGATGATCCCGATCGCCGCTTACACTTTTGCGAAAATCTAATGGATTTATGTCAAGGAAATAGAAATTTACACCGGCAAATACTTTTTTCAGATGAGGCCACATTTTATCTGAATGGTACAGTAAACCGTCAAACTTGCAGATATTAGAGTCGGGAAAATCCTCATTGGATGGCAGAGGCACATACCCAACACCCTCAGAAATTAAATGTGTGGGCTGGAATAGTTGACGACAGAATAGTAGGGCCTTTCTTCTTTGAAGGAACCCTTACAGGACAAAGATATTTAGAGTCTCTAGAAAATGACCTTGTTCCAGCCCTTCCAGTAATTTTTCCTAACGATAATGACCCTGACATTCCTGACGATACCATATGGTTTCAGCAAGACGGTGCACCTCCGCACTATGCGCGCCCTGTACGAGATTTTTTGGACAACTGTTTTCCTGGGAGGTGGATCGGCAGACGCGGACCGATAGAATGGCCTGCAAGATCGCCAGATCTTACACCTCTTGACTATTTTTTATGGGATACTTGAAGTCAAAAGTGTACATTAATAAACCACGTAATTTAGAAGAACTTCAAAATCGCATTCGGGACGAAATACGCAGAGTTACCCCAGAAATCATTCATAATGTGCAAGAAGAATTTCTTCACAGACTTGCGCATTGTCAAGAAGTTGGTGGATGGCAATTCGAACATTTAATTTAAGTATAAGATTTAATCAATTGTATTTTATTTTACATACCTCAGAATTGTTACTTTTTTATGGATAAAATTTACGTTTTCTAACATTCAATCGTCATTTACTCGAAAACTTTCCTATGTAAGAGGGCAAAATTTTAATACTGTCTGATAGAGAAGTAAACGATCTTTCAGAATCAAGGAAAAAAATATGGTGTTGCCATTTAAAAAAATATCGATGACGTCATTACTCGAAAACAAATGACATTTGAAAATCGCATTTTACGCTAAAATATGTATTTTTTAAATTAAAAATCGACCTGTTCGAGGATTTTTCCCCAAAAATTATTGTTTCGTTTTTATTGAATTTATTCCATACTTTTGGCGCATACTGTATGTATTACTTACTACTGCGTTCCATATTAACAAGAAAGTATATTTTATTGTGTTGAAATAATGAATGAATTTTTATCTGCGTGGAAACTGAGGCAAAAACCGCAGCAATTTAATCAAGATAATCCATTTTTCAGGTGTACCGCAAACTATTAATGAAGTTGGGAATTGTAAGCAATCTCCTAACACCGTAATGCCAGAAAATCTATTTATGGCACTGTTACAGCCACGGCGTCCGTGTGGCATTAATGTTATTCTCGTAGTGAACATTTGTCTCCGGACGGAAGTTTTCCGCTAAAACTTTGATCTCTTGATAACAGCGTTACCACGATTACAATATTCTGTGCAGCGAAAGATTAAAAAGGATCAAGTTAAGGAGATAAACGCCGGAGCAGTCAAGATGGCCCCATGGGACCTTGAAGAGTACATCTAGGAGGTTTCTTTTAACAAGAGTTATTAGTATTATCTTTATGTACTGCATGCATGCTTGACAAAAAAAATGTTAAATTGTTTACGACAATTCAGGTTGATGTTATGTGGTAACATATAACATAGATAATTATTATACACAACGAGTCAGGAGTAGAGGTTTGCAACACAGAAATTTAATTCGAATATATTATTAATAAATATTGCACATGTTTATTATATTTGATTTTGACACATTTTTTGTGAAAGCTAGAATGTCTTAAATTTTTAAATATGCAAATTTCCTGATTATCCATCTTGAATTATACACTTAAAAATCTCATTTACAGGACAACATTTTTGCAGTGTCCATGCTTTGCAATAACAATGACACTCCATCAAAACAGTTTTTGAACTTCTGGAAGTTCTGAGTATCAATTTCATTAAATCTCTGTTGGTGAGTGAAATAACTAGAAACTAATTTTTTGAATTTGGAAACAGATTTCATTACAAATACGTCAGCAGTTCAAAAGAAAAAAAAAATAATTTTAGAGTGTCATTATTATTGCAAACAATTGTACAATTGGTATTATGCATATATGTAGTAGCAAAATGTATAGAATGTTTGAATTGTGGATTTACACTTTGTAGCAGTTTTTTGTTTATTGTAGCATATAATGAGCATCGTAAGAAGCAGTCCGGAGTTTTTTACTAGTATATAGTGGTAGTAGTGCTATAGTTTTTTGGGTAGATATGCCTTGGCCTACCCGTGCGTCATTGACACAGGGAATAAAAAGTCTGAAGGTGACTTTGTTGCTTCTTGCTGATATAAAATGTATCAATTTTCTGACTTATTACGTTTTTTCTTAGATATTAATAAAAAATAATTTCAAAGTTTGACATCAAAATACTGTAACTATTAAACAAAGCGTACCAGTCAACATTTGAACCACGTATCTAGACATTAAACTTCACTAATAACTGTACAGGGTGTTTCATACTCGATAGTAAAGGCCTACTGTGAGGATACAAAAAATTTAAATAAAATTTGGAACAGTTCATTCATTCAAGCGAAAGTACTATTTGCAGGATTTAACAGAAACGACTAATGACGTCATCAAATACATTTTTTCTATAGTCTGTTTAGAAATGAAAGAGAGTAATAAAAGCTTATTATGTATGCAAATCGTAAATAAATGTAGTAATGGTGCTTATATTCAATATTTTTATATTATGTATTATCGGTATAGTTGAGTGTACTTTTAAAAAAACTTTGTGTTGTAATCCGTCTTTGTCTATGCCGCTTCGATTTCTCGGTCCATTTCTCTTATAAGTAAACAATATAAAAACAACATTTCAAAACATGAGGCTACTTTAAGCATCATAACCGGGTTAAGATGGTTTTTAGTAATTCAAATAAAATTATTCAATATTATTATCACAATATTTATTTAAGTTTAATTAATAAACTTTTATTCCACACAAAAATATATGTATTTTGAAATGTAATGTTATATAAATGTACAATAAAGAAAATAAAAAAGTAGGTATATTAAAATTCATCCTCTGAATATTCTGATCAATTATCTTCGTCTTCTAGATTGATAACGAAAGGTTTCATAGTAACGTCAATTAAATTATCGAGTTCCCACATTTTCCCCTAGTCTTTTTGTACATGATGTATACATCTTTGCTAGTTATCTGCAGTTATTCATTCCAAGGAATTTTTTAACAAAATGTTCATGTCACTTAATTTAAATATTATTTTGCACTACATCTCCTTTTACCTGCGCCCAGACTAATTATATTGGGTTAAGTTCACAGTGATAAGGTTGTAACCAACCGTAGCGTTAGCGATTTGTTGTCATTTCATCAATAACATATTTTTTCTGATCTTTATTAAGATTGACAAGTGCCAAAAGTTCCTTTTTCATCATATTTGTTTCAAAAGAAATGTTTTTCCGGATAACCATTGAATTATATCGACTTTCCTCCAAGCAGTCGTAGGTGTCCGCTCGGTCTGCCGTGAATGGTAACTGGCATTATCCATGACAATTACAGACCCCGGAGGAATAAGATACAACATCTGTGTAAAATACTCTTCGAAAACATCTGCATTCATGTCTTCGTGATAGTCACCTGTATTTTTAGATTCAAATAAAATTAAATCGCCATCTACAAAACCACTCTCACTACGTATATGTGTCACTATTAATCTTCGCCCTTTACCTGAAGGTGCCTTGAAGCCTGTTGAAAATCCATTCAAAAATGCTTGTCGAAAACTTTTTACATTTTTATCTTGACATATTTTTGTTACAGTATATCCCTCGTTAACCCAAGTTTCGTCTAGATAATAAATATGCCTCCCTTCGTCACGGAATTTTCTAATTGATCTTAAGTAGGATCTTCGCCAACAAATAATTTTATCTTTATCGATAAGAACTGACTTCCTCTTCTGCTCTTCCCAGCAAAAATTCAACTCTCGTAAGACGGCCCATAATTTGCTTCTACTGATTTTTTAAAACTCGTTGTCTTTTGAAAGTTCACTTAAAATTTTGATTAGCGTGGGTATTTCTTTTTTAAAATAAAATGAGTGTACTTTTCTGCGAATAACATTTTTGAAGAAATCATCTGTAACGACTTTTGACCTCCCTGTAGATGATTTTAGGGGATTTACAGTATCTTGTTCATTTTTTGTTTCCTTTAAAAGTCTGTAGATAGTCGATTTTCCAATCCCTGTCATTTTGGAACACTTTTGTCGTCAACACTGTTGGTAGGATTTTGGTGTTTCAATGTATGAAATACATTTAATATAATAATCTTCTCATTCTGAGACAGCGCACATCTTTTCACGCGTTTAGCAGGTACGTAATCTGATAAACTCGACATTTTACCCAAACAATATTATATCCACTGGCACAATAGTCACTAAACACAAGTCGAATTTTAGTCTACTGCACTAGCACGTCTTCGTATATTCAGCTCTAAGACTGGATTTATCTGTCACAAAACACTGGCTCCTGCCCTATGATTTATCCAGTAAAATATACTAATGTGTTACCCGATAATTACCTGAAATTGAAATTCAACATGATCTAGATACATTGCAAAAATGGTGCTCCACTTGGCTCTTCAAATTGAATATAGATAAGTGTTGCATTCTTCATCTCAGTAGAAATAATCCTAAAGTAGTTACTCTATTGAAAATCATCAGTTAGAGTCCGTATCTACCCAGTGTGACTTAGGTGTTATCATATCTGAAGATTTAAAATGGGAGCCGCACATTTCTTCACTGTGGTGAAAAAGGCTAACAAAATGTTATATTTAATTAACAAGTCATTTCACTCCCCTTCACCATCCACAATGAATAAACTGTTTTCTACATATATCCGCCCAATTTTAGAATTTGCAGCCCCAGTTTGGTCTCCGTACTTTGCAAAAAATATAAATATAATTGAACGTATACAGCATCGAGCATCTAGAATACCACACAATCTTCGCGATTTGGTGTATGAAGCGAGGCTAAAGATTATGAAGTTACCAACACTTTACAGAAGACGAGTGAGAAGTGACTTAATTATGACTTATCGTGGTCTTAACAACTCGGTACAAACTTGAACTTTTTTCTTCCCAGTAGAGATGCAAGACTTAGAGGTCATAATATACTTAAATTGTCGCATGAACACTTTCGTACTACATGTAGGCAGCATTTTTGGTCGTGTCGTGTGTTAAATGGAATAATTTAACTGAAGAAGTGATTAGTGCTCCCACTGTGAACAGTTTCAAAAATCGCTTGGATCGTTATTGGAGGTCCAACTTATAAATAATATTAATTTTCATTTTGTTTTTTTTTCCTTTTTATGTATTATTTATGTATTTGTGCTTAGATAGCTAATACTTTGTAAAAGGGCAATATAGGATTTTCCTTTGCCTAAATTTAATAATAATAATAATAATAATAATAATAATAATAATAATAATAATAATAATAATAATAATAATAATAATAATAATAATAATAATAATAATAATAATAATAATAATAATAATAATAATAATAATAATAATAATAATAATAATAATAGATGCCGGAGAGTCGTACACCTATTTGGGTGTCCCACAGCGGGGCACTCATGAGGTGGCAATGGTGAAAAACGCTCTCCGCGGCAGGTATCGGCACCGCCTCCGACAAATCTGGTCTTCGGAGCTGTCGGGTAAGAACAAGGTGAGTGCCACTAATATGCTTGCCGTTCCGATCCTTCTCTACTCCTTTGGAGTAGTGAAATGGACACAAGAAGAGCTGAGGCAACTCGATGTAGGGACCCGCAAAATGATGCATCTCCATCAGAGTCTGCATCCAAGATCGTCCGTTTCGCGGTTATACTTCCCAAGAAATCGGGGAGGCCGTGGACTCTTGAGTTTGGAGTGTCTCCAGGGCAGAGTGGTTTTGGAGGAAGCCTGTAAAATCATCAGGAGCTCGGATCCCCTTCTCTGCATGGTCCAAGACCATGAAGCAGCAGAGATAGGAGCATTTGTATATAAGGCAGCGAGAAGAGCAGCCAATGAACTTGGTCTCGTGTTCGATACTGAGCGGGAAAAACCAGACTCTGTCACCGAGTGGGACCCTGCTCAGTTAAAAGCCCAAATTAAAGCTGCAGAGACGCGTCATCTTCTGCAGCTACATAAGGATAAGCCAATGCATGGTCTCTTCTACCGTCATCTAGAGGGGCTTGGCTGATCTGAAAAGCTGACCTTCGCTTTTTTGAGGTCAGCGGGGCTGAACTCTGAGACCGAGGGGTTCATAATGGCTTGCCAAGATGGTGTAATTAATACTCTCGTCTATCGTAGTCGTGTCTTGGGTATCGAGGTTCCTGATACCAGATGCAGGGCCTGCCGCCAGGCGCCAGAGACGCTTATGCATCTCCTGTCGGCCTGTCCGGTATATGCGGCCACAACGTATATCCAAAGACACGATTCAGCCTTACGGGTGTTGTATTATCATTTACGACACTCGTATGAGATAGACGAGACACCAGTGCTGCCTTATGCTCCGGGGGATATAGAATCCGTTGTGGGGAATTTATTGGAACTATTTATTCCCCATCCTCAGGCAAATTCAAGCCAATAAGCCTGATGTAGTCCTCCTCGACCACCAACTTAGGACGATGTTTGTGATTGAGTTCTCGGCTCCCGCAGAGAACAACATCGTCCTAAAAGAGGAGGAAAAACGGAGGAAGTATCGAGATCTTCTCTCCGAGCTCCGCAGGCTGTATCCAGACCACTCTGTTAAGATTGTGGTGCTCATTATAGGCGTCCTGGGTGGAATGAAACCATATACATAAAGATATATACTGCTCTTTGACGACTGCGCATCGGTACGGAGCATGCAATAAAAGGGGATGGAAAATGACCACCATTTTGATATAATCTCTTCTTCTTCCCATGTTTATGTTTACGTTTGTTGGTTTGTGAGGTTAGGTTTGGAAATTATTTGGTTTACAAAAATGTTAATTTAATACAATATTTTATTATTCTGTGCATGAAGAACATGTGCATTATTAGAAGTTGTAAAAATGTTAGAAGTTTGATGCCTCCACAAATGTTTTTAGGATTCCAAAGTGATTTTTTCAGAGACACAAGCAGATTTACTAATATATCTATGGACTTTTTATAGGTATGTTTTAAATGCGTGTTTTGTTTTTGTTTGTTTATTTTAAAAAATATATTTTATAGTAAAAACAGTACAACCTATGAGTTTATCATCCCGTTCATCCGATATATTTTTGACACCTTCGTCTTCGATGTTATCTCTTTCCAAAAACAAAAAAAAAACAAATACAAAGGATGGCATTCAATTTCAATGGGAGTGAAACAGGTTGGGTTTCATCAAGAAAAGGCTCGAGTATAGCTAGTCGAAGAAAACTTTAAAAAGCTGAGCACAAATATTTGTAAGTATTCTGCATGTTTTAGATATAAAAATGTGAGCATACTTATTAATCCACATTTGGTGTATTTTAGAGTAAGTCCTCGATCTGCCAAAAGAAAGTGAAAAATTAAGAAACAAATATATCGAAGGAAGAAAATGTATAGGGCCAAACAGTGTATAAAAATATTAGAGTTGCCATTAAAAGATGTGGTGAAGCATTTAACGTCAAGAAAAGTACATCTTCCATCTCATGGCTTTGATCGCAGATATTATTGCTGTATTAAGAAAATTATTTGCATCACTTGACAATTTATACAAAAGACACCTAGATCAGCTTTTTAAGCTTACTGAAGATTACCATAAACTGTTATAAAATTATGCAATTATGATATCATATACACAGTGTTCCATAATCAGAGAGAATCATAGAGAAGCTGAAGATAGTAAACGTCTAAATATATTGTATGCAAAATATAGTATTTTGAGATATAATGTCAAAAGTGAAAATATGTTGTAAAGGTTTAAATTAGTGTATGTAATTTAGTAAGGTTGGCAATAAGTAACTATGTATCTATCATTGATTTTATTAGTTTGGCTATCAGATACGTCAAAGTAAGGTTTCACTTTTTGACGACAAATTTTAAGCCGTACAAAGTTACGAGGCCGTCTAAATCCAGAAAAGTATTGTGATCAACACCTTCAGATCTAACAAATTAAGCATTTATTACCTTTATCATTCAATTAAAATAGTATAAGTAACAAATTACCTGTTTTTCTGGCACAGATCTGGCGATGCCGAACGTAATGCTTGACATGTGTGAGGGCCTACAAATAGTTTTAGACAATATCAATAATTAGAAGAACCCTTCTTATTCCTATATATCTAATGGTAACCGTATAAATCAGAAATGATAATTAAAAACTCTTTTCCATACTAGTCACTAGCCTTATAAATTTAAATTATAAAAATTTTGAATTTCATATTCCTCATATAGCTTATTTGGATGTAAACCTTTCAACGTCTCTATGACACCCTGTATATTATAATTTACTTATTTTGACTGTTATGTTTTATATGTAAACTAAACTCTTACCTTACCAATAAATTTTCGTAAAGCATTAATTATTATTAACAGTATAAAATAAATACTTCTACTTCCTCTTTATAAATAAAAATTGATGTAATCAAAATAAAACTGTTTTCAGGTTTGGTTTCATGATTCTGTAGTCTTAATTTCTTCATCTGGTTTTAGTGTTTTAATCCTTATCTATTACATTTTTATAACAGACTAGTTATAATTTAATTTCTTACAAAAGATGTTTAAATTTAGAAATGGACATTATATTTACCGTCCACAAAATATTTGGGATTTGTAGTGTTTTCACTAAACAGTTGGCAATGAGTACATCAAAATGGCAGCGTCCTTTGTTGCACTTGTCGGTCGTCGCACTCACGCAGTATATATCTTTATGTATATGAATGAGACATACGTTGCTTTCTGAATTAAAGATCATACCGGCTTGCCAAAATTCGGCAGAGATCTTAGCCGGCAGAATGCAGAAGGCAATCGTCCTTGGTTCGCTACGTGGTCATTGCTTGACTCTTCAGAACATCGCCGAATGTGTCGGAGCTTCGGAAGGTGTTACTAGAAAAAAAATAAATAATAATAATAATAATAATAATAAAAAGGGGAGCTTTCAAAAGGAAATTTGGGATGTTTCTGGAAAAAATATAATTTATGACGTCACTAGTCGTACTTCATCCCATTTAAAACCACTTGTCCCAAATTTTATTTAAATTTTTGTATCGTTACAGTAGGCCCATACCATCGAGTTTGAGACACCCTGTATAACTGCATACATATTTTGGTTTCATTCATAAAATTAATTTAACATCAATTACATGGTGTAATAAATATACACATACATATTTATATCAAAATACAAAGATAAAAATATCACGCATGTATCAAAATAACACGACACGAAGTTTTGAATAGAAGTTTTGCATTCAATTCCAAGCTATATTAATGATAGGAGTGTCAGTTAAAACGGGAAACTCGGCGAACTCCAGCAAACCACCGAAAAGCTTTACAAGGTGCTATATTTGCTCGTCACGTTCGGATATAGAATGTTAAAGTGGAGCTCGAGTGACCCCCTTTGGAATTTTTAAATTGAAATATTATTGCATTCCATCCGAAACTGATGGAAAAATTAGATATTTTTCTGATATCAAACCCAGTTTGGAATGAGCATATGAAGGCCAATTTATAATACATTCGAACGATTCTAAAACGAACGCAGTTTAATTAATATGTTCCATTACAGTACGTCCAAGAGAAGACAGTACATCCAAAATTGAAAAAGTAGAATTATCAAGGTAAGTTGTTCAATTGTTTGGTCGCTATATATTTTGCAATTTTAAATAAAACTGAAAATTCCAAATTTCAATTATCCACTGTCCTCTTAAATTTTTATGAATTATCAAAATTAACTAATTTTATTATAGGAGACTGAAAAATGATATTTATCCACGACCATTATATTAAGAAAGTGTAATTTGTTTTCCGTGGATTAAAGGAACACACTAGTGGATCAGAATTCATAATACCACTCTTAGATTTTATAGCATTTTATTTTGAATTATTATTATTAACATTTATCTCAAGAACGATCTTGTCATTTTGACCGGGATTATTTAAATTCACTCGATAAGGATTAGAAGGGCCCAAAATTTTGCCAGGTAGGACTTAAATTTTTTCAACAATTGCCATCTGATTAAAATAAATTTGTCAAATATGGCGTTTTTCAAAACCATAATTTTTCACCTCCTGTTACACGGCTTTCAGTTTCCTAATTGACCGGTTTTGTCCGTGGTCGTGGATTAAACTTTGAATTACATTCGGGAAATTCAAATGTAACTCTCGCTTGTTAATTAACAATTAATAATTATTATCTACAATTGTGTTCAACGTAACGGTTATTTACACAATTTCCAATGTAAAAAATTGATTTCTATATTATTATTAGCAATGTGTATAAGAAAAGGGCAAATTGGAAACTGGCTATTCAAATCTCGGACACTATAAAAGATACGAAAACGCGTACAGTGTGGCAAAGTTGTGCAATTTAAACATTAAATAAATTTGGAATACCAGAGAAAATTAGCCTTTATTTCTTTCCGAGCTTAATCTGACTCGAAATTTTTTTAGAAAACTAATTACACTTTGTCATTATTGCTTTTTCTTCTGTACCAAATGCGTATCAATTATTATTAAATTCGACACTTCGATTATTCAAGCCCTTCATCAACTTTTGTTTTATATGAGTCTGGATATTTTATTTCAGGTATCGAAAGAACTCGTTTTTTAGGCTTCGTTAATAATAATACTTTGAGAATTAACAAGACCTACAATTCCTACCTATCAATGAAGTCATATGTATGTTCTCTGATACTAAAAATGTAGGTATGCTAATGAACAATTCCACAGACAAAGCTCTATTCAATAATTATCTAAAGAAATCTAAATCTATCTAAATTTACTAACCTTGCTTTAATGAAAACGCTCTATAAATATCTAATTTTCACTTTTGACAGTGGGAACTCGAAAATTCAACCACAATAGATGAGATCTGACTTATATCTGCACTTTTAGGATTGCTTCTTCAGGTGGCCTCCTTTAAGTTGAGTCAAATATCTAACTATAAAAATTATTATATAAATTAAAATTATTGGAAATTAAATATCGACAATGACAAAATGACATTAGCCTGTCAATATTAAATTAAATATGAAAATATCTACTTGAATAATGTTTACCCTTTATGTAAGAGTTTTTATATATTTTTAGGTATTAATAATATTGTGTGAAACTAACTACTCTGTGGACTAAAGCCCCAACCAGCGTTGAATTACACCCACAATATCTACGTAAACATTATTCAAGTAGGTATTGTCATATTTAATTTAAAATTGACAGGCTAATGTCACTTTTGTCATTGACTCAACTTAAAGAAGGCCACCTGAAGAAGCAATCCTAAAAATGCAGAAATAGGTCAGTTCTCATCTATTGTGGTTGAATTTTCGAGTTCCCACTGTCAAAAGTGAAAATTAGATATTTATAGAGTGTTTTCATTAAACCAGGTTAGTAAATTAAGATAAATTAATTTGTTTAGATAATTATTGAATAGAGCTTTGTCTGTGGAATTGTTCATTAGCATACCTAGATGTTTGGTATCAGACATACATACATATGACTTCATTGCTAGGAATGGTAGGAGATTTGATTTATATTAGCTTAAAATACCTTTCTAATACAGCAAAGAGCCCTGTATCTTTGAAACAAAGCATTTTTCGAATATAGTTTATAATACAAACTGATATTATTTTGTGGTTCTCTGTCTACCTCTAAAGTTTCCGCTTTCGAGAGTGGACCACCCGGTATATTCTTCTTATTCTCTTACGTCTTATTTATTGAACTTCTGTGCGTTTTTAACATAAAATGTAATATGCTTACTATTTCAGAAGCGTTGTTTGTAAACTTTGCAAAATTGTGTATTCAAACTAAATTTATCTTCATAACAATAATATTTCTCTCAGCTACTCCATCTTAAGCATTTAATACGCGAAATAAAGGTTTAGCATCACCCCGCTGGCGACAAATATCCTACTTTTTAGCCAATTATGGGCGAGCACCAATTAATAATCCTTAACATCCCAGAACCCCAGTGGGAGCTGATGTATTGTTTGCTAATGAGAATCGTGGCGAACGCTAACCAAAATAGGCTTACAGGTTGAGGTAAGAAATGTTAAGGTGGATTATTCGTGTTTCCGCGTAATGCGGTTCTAGAAAGCTACCTACATCCACGTTCGCCTCTTCCCTACATCCATCTTGATTCTAACGTTCTAGTTCGGAAGCTACGCCTCAATAATTAGGAACGCTAATTTATACTTGACTGGAGCAAAAAGTGGAGCGGGTCGTGTTCGTACGTATGAAAATGTAATTTTCTCAAATAGTTGAAGATCCGTGTAGGATGATGGATTGAAATTAAAATATGCTCCCCCTAATTAAAAGTTATTGCTCGGATTAAACGTACAAGATATGATTTGTACCGCCACATTCTATACATTATACAAAGAATTTCAGTGTAGGAAAACACTTACATTGTGATAAAGTTGTGAAATTTGATGATCTGTAAGGGCGCCGTATTCTTGAAATAGTGTTTGCTATAAATATAAGTAATTTTATATATATAAGAACTGAGTAATACAGAGATTAGCAAATAACAAGAATGTTATTTCATGCCATCTGCGAATATTCAAAAGTACCTACCGACGTAAAATCAATATACAGGGTGTTAAAAAAAGAGTGTAAAATATTTAAGGAGGTAATAGTATGAACCAAAATAAGCAGAAAAGTCTCAATAAACATGGGTCCGCAAAGTAACGGTTGCGGAGATATGGAATGTTTTATGTTTTTTAGCACCTTTTCATTAAACATTTGGATGAGTATTGTAGGTGACCGGTTTTTAGGTCCTGTTGTTTTACCAAACCGATTTACAGGCGCTGCTAACCTCAACTTTCTGCAGAACACACTGTATGAGTTTTTGGAAGACATTCCTTTGAATCAGAGGCAACAAATATGGTTCCAGCATGATGGTGCTCCAGCTCATTTTTCCATGGCCGTTAGAGAGCATTTACACCAAACTTTTCCACATAGATGGGTAGGAAGGGCTGGACCTGTTTTATGGCCTCCAAGGTCGCCTGATCTGAACCCTCTAGATTTCTTTGTTTGGGGATATTTGAAGACATTAGTGTATGGCACTATGGCACTCCTGTAAATATCCTGGAAGAGCTGCAGCTACGGATTAATCAAAAGTGTCAAGAAATCCAAACCAAGGAGGGTGTTTTCGAAAGAGTTTGAATATCGTTGAGACGAAGATGTCGTGCCTGCTTGGAAATGGGCGGAGGGAACCTTGAACATCTTCTGTAACTTTGTTTTTTGTTTGTTAAAAGCTTCCTTTGTCGGTTTATTCCTAATAAAATAAAATGTTTGAAAAAACGAATAGTGGTCCATATCTCCGCAACCGTTACTTTGCGGACCCATGTTTATTAAGACTTTTCTGCTTATTTTGGTTCATACTATTACCTTCTGACACTCTTTTTTTAACACCCTGTATATTGATTTTACATCGGTAGGTACCTTTGAATATTCGCAGATGGCATGAGATAACATTCTTGTTATTTGCTAATCTCTATATTACTCAATTCTTATATGTCTAAAATTACAGATCATCACATTTCACAAATTTATCACAATGCAAGTGTTTTCCTATACTGAAATTCTTTGTATAATATGTAGAATGTGGCGGTACAAATCATAACGTCAGAAAGCGATCTATCCATCACATTTTTAGGTACTGAAATCTTTCAAAATACGTATTTTTTTCGACGTTTGGTCTTGTTTTTGAGATATTCAATGAAATTGGTGACAGTGTAGCGCACCAGCCGCGTAAATTTCATTTAACGTTATAGCAATCCATGAAAACAAAACTGTGATTTGTGTAAAGTGACGTTTGTGAAAATCATTGTCAAAAGTATTATATAAAGAGCATTTTTAGTGGTAAATATTAATTTTAGCAGATGGATTAAAATTAATAAAACAATTTCAGTGTCTATGTAAACAAAAACATTAAATTCAAATTATTTCACAAAATGCATTTTTACTTTTATTGTTTTTTCCTTAAATAAATTTGAAATATTTTCTGACTAAAATACCCAAAGTAATATCCATATTGAATCAAATATAGATTTCGCCGCTTTTAATTTCGATGCAATCTAGAATCGACCAGTTCCAATCTAAAATCTATTATATGCAAAACAAAACCTATTTTGGATCTAGTTAGCGGGCATTTCCGGTCCACCAGGCTGATTTACGGCAAACTTTAATATGTAATTTACCACGGAATATATCCAATAACTCTTAAAGCTTCCTTTTACCAGAACCTAATTAACATATAGATTGAATAGATATTCATATTGCCCATCTGTGTGAACTTATCATATTATAGAAATATTCCAGCGCTAGACAGAAATTTGCCGCCTTCTTTCTGAAGTTCAAGACTGCAACTTTTTCTATTTTTACTGGAATATGCTATTGAAAAGTGATAAAGTTATGACTCTATTCATTCTGATTTATTCAGTCGCCACTGGAGCAAAGGTAAGGTAAAATTCTCATTTCTCAACTGAAAATGCGGAATGTCCTTTGATCTAGATTTTTATACCGGATGACCAAGCCATAGAGATCTCTTTAAGTTGTTATTGAATAGCGCTAGGAACATTATATATGAATATGAGTAACACTGACGCTTGTTACTAGAATAACTCGTGGTCAGAAGTAAAAATCTATTATTGTTTTTTTTTTATATAATTTTGTTTTTGATGTTATATGATGGGCGCGACCCACCATTAAAATAATGCTTGGACGAAAAAATAACTGCTACTCTGATATTAGTATTTGAATAACTAACAATTTAAAGATTAATATTAACAGAAATGTACCATTGCTATTTTTGTCTTTTACTAACTATGTTAATATAACAAAATTAAGTAATAATGATCTACAATATGGTCAGTATGGACAAATAAAAAGTCAAAATATTTTAAAATAAAAAAAAAATTAATATTTGTACTGAAAACGTACAATTTCACTTTTCATTGGCTTAGAAGTTTAGGGGGTTCAAGGGTGAAGAGGGCCCATACCTACGCCACTGGCTTTATGTTAAAGAATTTATTCACGTCAAAATATTAATCTTTTATTATACTGCATACTAAATTTGAAGGAAAACATTTATTTATTTAGTATTATGTAGTATACTCGTGGCAAAAATTCAGACGTCTTACGTCATGGCTGACGCTATAGTCTGTTTGGAAATGAAAGAGAGTAATAAAATCCAGAAATAAGAACCGGTCATTGGCGTGGTAATATTTCGTTCCAGGTAATTATCGTAATTTTATTTTAAAAAAGAAATACCAACGCTAAACAAAATTTTTTTAGTGAACTTTCAGAAGACAATGATTTGCCAAAAATCAGTAGAAGCAAATTGTGGGCCGTCTTACGAGAGTTGAATTTTTGCTGGGAAAAGCAGAACAGGAAGTCAGTTCTTATCGACAAAGATGAAATTATTTGTTGGTGAAGATCCTACTTAAGATCAATTAGAAAATTCCGTGACGAAGGGAGGAATATTTATTATCTAGTCGAAACTTGGGTCAACGAGGAATATACTGTAACAAGTATGGCAAGATAAAAATGTAAAAAGTTTTCGACAAGCATTTTTGGATAAACTTCCAACAGGGTTCAAGGCACCTTCAGGTAAAGGGCGAAGATTAATAGTGCCACATATAGGTAGTGCCAGTGGTTTTGTAGATGGAGGTTTACTTTTATTTAAATCTAAAAATACAGGTGACTATCACGAAGACATGAACGCAGATGTTTTCAAATAGCATTTTACACAGATGTTGTACCTTATTCCTCCGGGTTCTGTAATTGTTATGGATAATGCCAGTTACCATTCACGGCAGACCGAGCGGACGCCTACGACTGCTTGGAGGAAAGCCGATATAATTCAATGGTTATCCGGAAAAAATATTTCTTTTGAAACAAATATAGTGAAAAAAAGTATGGTGAAAAAGGAACTTTTGACACTTGTCAATCTTATTAAAGATTAGAAAAAATGTTATCGATGAAATGGCAACAAATCGTCAAATGACGGTACTACGGTTACCACTTTATGACTGTGAACTTAACCCAATCGAATTAGTCTGGGCGCAGGTAAAAGGGGATGTAGCGCGAAATAATACGACGTTTAAATTAAGTGACGTGAAAATTTTGTTAAAAAATCCCTTGGAACGAGTAACTGCAGATAACTGGCAAAGATGTATACAGCATATACAAAAAGAAGAGGAGAAAATGTGGGAACTCGATAATTTAATTGACGTTACTGTGGAACCTATCGTTATCATATACCTACTTTTTTATTTTCTGTATTGTACATTTATACAACACTACATTTACTCACCATAAGTTGAATTTTCAAAATACATATATTTTTGTGTGGAATAAAAGTCTATTCATTAAATTTAAATAAATATTTTGATAATAATATTGAATAATTTTATTTGAATTACTAAAAACCCTCTAAATCCGGTTATGATGCTTAAAGTAGCCTCAAGTTTTGAAGTATACCTCATCTATACCGATAATAAATAATATAAAAATATTGAATATAAGCACCAGTACTATATTTATCTACGATTTGCATACAGAATAAGCTTTTATTACTCTCTTTCATTTTTAAACAGACTATAGACTATTTCATCGTCCACATTGGGTGCTGCCTCTCACTTGTCAACATCGAGCCAATCGTTATATGGAATAAAAGTCTATTCATTAAATTTAAATAAATATTTCGATAATAATATTGAATAATTTTATTTAAATTACTGAAAACCCTCTTAACCCGGTTATGATGCTTAAAGTTGCCTCATGTTTTGAAATGCTGTTTTTATATTGTTTACTTATAAGAGAAATGGACCGAGAAATTGAAGCGGCATAGACAAAGACGGATTGTTGGGGATTAAATTTTAGCTACCTGCTACAATGTAGCACGGTTCGATCACACAAAGTTTTTTTAAAAGTACGCCTCATCTATACCAATAATACATAATATAAAAATATTGAATATAAGCACCAGTACTACATTTGTTTACGATTTGCATACATAATAAGCTTTTATTACTCTCTTTCATTTCTAAACAGACTATAGGCAATTGTTTTTATTGTCAACGTAATTTTCAATATTTGATCGCGTTAAAAACAATAATTTGTTGCAATTTAGTGCAATATATAATGCAAAGTTTTAGTGTAGTATATAGTTTTATTACTGTCAGTTGCAGTTCCTTAAATATTTTGATGAAAATATAGTCAATTATTCATTTGTTCGTATGAAGTCGTCTGAATTGTTGCTGCGAGTATATTCTTTTAAAAGTTGAACGCCCTATATCAGGTAAATTGAGTGTCATAGAGAAACATGTTATAGGAAAGACAACTATTATTTTTTCATGTTCTATTTTCTCCCAAAGTTACGACCGAAAAACCGAGGAGACCCTGTATTTGCGTCCCAACTCGTGTTTTAAACCATAGAATATCCTTTCAATCAGTTTAACAATTTTACATCTTTAATAGATAAATCAAATATTTTTGTGGTAGAACAAGATGATAGTGTCTGCAAGTATCTCAAATAAAAACAAAATCCGAAAATTTTAAAACATTTTTTTTACCAATTTCATTCTTGAAAAGTAAATTTTTTACAGTGTTGTCCTATCAAGTTCCACGACATATTTTTTGGTCATCAAAATTGAACAAGCAGTTCTAAGGAAAAAAAAAACTTTTTCCATAAAACCCTATAAATAATCTTATTGAAAATTTGAGCTTATATTATTGCTGACTTACACAAAAAATTTGAAGTAAATCTGTCAAGTAAATCATATGCTTATTCTGCTAAACCCTTTATGTGTAATATTAAAACTCCAAATAATCTGAGATTTCTTAAATCAAGCTATAAGAGAGGTTAGAACATCAACTCTCAATTTGTTAAGACACATTCAAAAAAAGGCTGCAAATTTCATTTAGCTTCCGTAAGTAACTATCGTGCCAACTTAAATCAATCTAATATTACCAATCTTAAAAATTTAAATACCGATAAGTGATCTGTACTGAACTAATTTTACTTTAATATTAAAAATTAACTTGAAATATGTGTGTGAGACAAATTATAAACAACTAATGGAATAAAGCGATAGATCTGATACAACTAATTATTCATTAAATTTATATTCCTGAATTTAACACATTTGCTGGTTGAGATAAGATGTATTCTGCCTAAGGTGAGCTGTAACATAAAAGAAATATTTTACATCAAAATTCTTAAAATCATAAAATTAAATATACATCATAAACAAGATTTATTACACTACAGATTATTTTACAGGAGAACGTTCCTTGTAAAAATGAACGTTACAACATAAAGGACAAGATGACTAATTTCATACCAACAATAATTTTTTTCACTTCCGGTTCCTAAGATTGGGTATAAATAGCACTAGATATGTTTAAGGTTATTCCAATTCAGAATTATATTACCTCTAGTATTTTAATCAACAACAAAATTTTCTGTTAGGTAGGTACTAGGTACCTTACATACACACTCTTTTGGTAACAATGATGATGTTTGCAGAAATAGATGCAACACTAAAATATTGTTACGGAGGCTCACCTATCTTTTTGGTTTGTTAATTGTGTTCCTGTCGTTAGTTTGTAAATTACATTTCTGTTTGTGACAAGAAAACAATAAGAAGTTAGAAGAAGCAATTAAAGTTAAGCTCAATGAATTTGAGGAAATTGTGGAAGGGGAAATTAATCAATTAAGAAATGAGGTACAAGATAAGGTCCAGGTCGTAGAAGAAAATATGACTAAGTTACAAAGTGAAGTATCAAATCTGAAATCCCAGTTGTCGGTAAAGGAGCCCATTAAGACTGAGAGCAGTTTTCTTCCGTCGTCAAGAGCGAAGCCACCAACATTTGATGGAAAGGTGTCATGGAGTACTTACCTCAAACAATTTGAAGCAGCTGCCTTGGCAAACAACTGGTCAGAAGAAGAAAAAGCCACATCACTTATAGTTGCTCTGCGGGGTGAAGCTATGGAGATATTAAGAACATTAGCTGATGATAAACAAAAGGACTATCAAATGCTAAAGGGTGCTTTGAAAATGAGGTATGGCGACGCCCATCTGCAACACGTCTACCAAGCACAACTAAAAGGCCGAAGACAACGTTTCGAAGAAAATCTGCAGCAATTTGAGGCAGATATAGCACGTATAGTGAAGTTAGCATACCCCATCGCACCGGCAGAATTCCAAGAACAGTTAGCAGTAAGCAGCTTTATCGAGACCCTGAGATCAGTCAAGCGTTGAGATTAGCCAGACACAAGAATATATCCGAAGCTTTAGCCCTGGCCCTGGAAATCGAAACCGCACGGCGCGCTTCTAGGAATAGTCAAGGCAGAACAAGACAACTAAAATTCAGGACGGAAAGATGACGTGAAGCCGAGAAGGACAACGAAGGATTGATAAATAACTTGAGAACTTGAGTTACCTTTATTTTGACATTTTTCGGAATATTCCAGGTTATATTCTATTTGTTTCTTGACACTTTCTCGATATCGCAGAAACTTCGAGAACTCTAAAAATCTATATAAGCGGATCAATTCTGCCGTCACAGTCAGTTTATATTGAGCAGCCAAATGCGAGTGACAAGCGTCAAAGTAAAGCGTTGACAGTTGTGAAATTGGTTTGAAGGATATTTCTTGTATAATCAAGAGTGACAATAAAGTTTGTTTGTCTACTTGACGTGTTCCCACGCAAAGTTAATTTCGAAGTTACAATATTTATTTACTAAACTTTCCTTAGATTTTTAATCACTTTTTTGCCTTTTGCTGCAATTTTTGAGTGACTTCATTCTTCAAATAATAATTTATGGTCATTAATTATTTGGAAAATGTTATTTTGAAATTAAAAAACTAGATAGCGTTGAAAAGATAATTGAAGGCCTTTACAATTATGTATAATTTACTATCCATTTAAGATTTTAAAAGATCGCGCACATTATGCCCGCACGGATCAGCACAAACCTGCACAGCACGGACCTGCAAAGCTTGTTCATGAAGAACCAATATTATTTAATAGAGCATCGCACACTAGACCTGCAGTAGCACTACCGTCACCTACAACGACTGTCACTGCAGGTTGTGTCGGCCTGCAATTCCTATACCTGACTGTGCTAGTCCTAAATAAGGTGTGTTATCACAAAAGTCAGTTGGTTTCAAACTGTTAGAAATATTCGACCAGTTGTGGATATGTCGCTGAACTGTCGGATACTTTCGCTTATCAACAACCTCTATCTACTTATCTTAAACAAACTGCAAGTATTTCGTCAAGTGAGATTGCTCTGCGAAATCTTGTGTTTTGATACTGTAGGCAAGGGCGATCCAAGAGCTCGAATTTTTTTTACGACATTCGGAAATACTAAAAACAATTTCGTTCATCTCTCTCTAGTTCAGAAAATAAGTCATGAAATTCAGCACATAGCTTTCTCTTTGTATTGATAGGATTAACCCAATACTTTCTCATTTACTTAATCCTCCACCTCATCTTCATAAAACATCGCTAAATTCGCGATCATTAAGAGTAAAAGGTCCTCTGAGAGGAGACATTTGGAAATTTAACGTAACCACAAAATACGCTTTTGTCAAATCAAAAGTTGACGAATATGAACGTTTTTTTATTTTTTATATGAGAATGAAGAAAACTTGGTTAACAGTTTTTGGTGGCTCACACTGTATAATACATGATAATTTCTAATACATATAATACTTGATTATTTCTAATAATTTAACAAAATATATGAACTACACATTTACGATGTGGCTATGAATAAATAATCGGTAATTCGGCAAGGTAAGCGTTTTTAAGCCCATGAAGGGATTATCATTTTCTAAATCAGGTCAATGATGAGAGTTGGGTATAAATAGGAAGACAGATATTAATTTGATACTTCTCTCTAAATAAACAGAAGTGACGTCTGATTAATGTTACTGTTTGTACGATTTAACAAATATTCCAATGGACATCTGGTGTACAGTCTATTTGGAATACGTACTCGTATGTAATAATGACTTTAGGAACCTATCTATCTTTCATTTTACATACCAAATACATACCTTTACAATCACGCCAGACAGAATTGCAAACGAAATGTATAGCTTATATTCTACACAATTCCATTTTAAAGGGTGAAATTTTTGCGTTAATTCTAGGCATATACAGGTTTTTTTTATATATGTATATTGGTATTAACAATATTGTATGAAACTAACTACTCTGCGGACTAAAGCCCCGACCAGCGTTGAATTACACCCACAATATCTACCCATATATTCTTTATTAATAGCTTTTGTAACATTTTTTTACTGTATTAGAAAGGTATTTTAAACTAATATAAATCACATCTGCAATTACTATCAATGAAGTCATATGTACGCTCCCTAATATCAAACATCTAGGGTATGCTAATGAACAATTCCACAGACAAAGCTTTATTCAATAATTATTTAAAAAAATTAATCTAGCTAAAATTACTAACCTGGTTTAATAAAAATATTCTTTAAATATCTAAGTTCCCACAGTTTCAAAAGTTTTATCAAATTATAATCATATTATATGCATATCTGGCATATTCCCTGACGTATAAAAATTGGAAAAGTGTTACCCATCTTTAAAAAAAATCTTTGGATTGTTATAGACTAATAACTGGCCCTATTAGCTTTTCAAAAGTATTTAAATATGCTTACTTAGAGCGGCAGATAAATTTCTTAAAGATACTAAAATGTGTATTTTAATTAATTCAAGTAACTTGTTTGACAATTTTGCAATCTGTGCTTGGTTTAATCAAAACTGTTCCTCAATTAAACACAAATGATTAGATTTTACAAAAGACAAAAAATATGTGATGATATAACAGTAAACATTAATAAATGTGTCATTGAGAGTGTTAGAAGCTTAAATTTTTTAAGAATTTATTTTGAAGAAACCCTTAATTGGAAAGTTCATTTTAATGCTCTATGAGTTCTAACAATTTTTTATTTAGATATAGGTATGAAGAAGATTTTAACTAGAAAGGGATTAATAAATTTTTACTACACACAGGTAAAATCTCGCCTTCGCTATGGTGTCTGTTTCTGGGGATTCCATATTTCTATACAGGGTGCTAAAAAAGAGTGTAAAATATTTCAGGAGGTAATAGTGTGAACCAAAATAACCAGAAAAGTCTTAATAAACATGGGTTCGCAAAGTAACGGTTGCGGAGATATGAACCATTATTCGTTTTTCAAACATTTTATTTTATTAGGAATAAACCGATACAGGAAGCTTTTAACAAACAAAAAACAAAGTTACAGAAAATGTTCAAAGTGCCCGCCGTCCATTTCCAAGCAGGCACGACATCTTCGTTTCAACGATTTTCGAACTCTTTCGAAAACACGCTCCTTGGTTTGGATTTCTTAATACTTTTGATTAATCCGTAGCTGCAGCTCTTCCAGGCTATTTACAGGAGTACCATACACTAATGTCTTCTAATATCCCCAAACAAAGAAATCTAGAGGGTTCAGATCAGGCGATCTTGGAGGCCATAAAATAGATCCGGCCCTTCCTACCCATCTATGTGCAAAAGTTTAGTGTAAATGCTCTCTAACGGTCATGGAAAATTGAGCTGGAGCACCATCATGCTTAAAACACATTTGTTGCCTCTGATTCAAAGGAATGTCTTCCAAAAACTCATACGCATACATCAAAATGTTTAATGAAAAAACGGGCCACATAGAGGGGTAAGAAAGGCAGGACCTGTTTTATGGCCTCCAAGATCGCCTGATCTGAACCCTCTAGATTTCTTTGTTTGGGGATATTTGAAGACATTAGTGTATGGTACTCCTGCAAATAGCCTGGAAGAGCTGCTGCTACGGATTAATCAAAAGTGTCAAGAAATCCAAACTAAGGAGGGTGTTTTCGATAGAGTTCGAATACCGTTGAGACGAAGATGTCGTGCCTGCTTGGAAATGAACAGAGGGCACTTTGAACATCTTTTGTAACTTTGTTTTTTGTTTGTTAAAAGCTTCCTTTGTCGGTTTATTCCTAATAAAATAAAATGTTTGAAAAACGAATAGTGGTCCATATCTCCGTAACCGTTACTTTGCGGACCCATGTTTATTAAAACTTTTCTGCTTATTTTGGTTCATACTATTTCCTCCTGAAATATTTTACACTCTTTTTTTAACACCCTGTATATTGTTTTTATTGCACAAAAATTTGTGTTTTTGTATTTAAGAATAAGCATTTGAATGGGGATATACATTGTCTGGACACTAGGCATAAAAATGACATGCGTGTAATATTTTCTAAGTTGTCAATTGACGAGAAATCACCAAATTATTTGGGGAACAAAAATATTTAGTCATTTATCTGCTGACTGCATTTATATCAATTTTGGGGAAAAATGATATTGTTGTTAATGACCAAATGCTTTTATTTCCCATGCGAATTTGTTTGCTTTTTAAGTTAAGTTGCATTTGTTTCATAGTATTTATACATTTTTATTGACTATTGTTATAAAATTTTGTAATTGTCTCAAAATAAAATAAAACAATTAAAAACAAAGTATATGAGTCAGACATTTGACTTAATTTTGGAAATATTGAGAAAATAACTTTCCTAAAACATATTGCATTTGCAGCTAATTCTGAAAGCTATATAATGTGTTTAAATTTTCAATGTTCCCTAAGTATTGTCCCCAACCAGGACAATGGCACATAAAAATTGTAGATTTGTGAACGAAGACGTCATAACGTGGAAATGAAAAATGTGGTACAATGTAACTCTACTTATCCTTCGTACAAAAAGATGAATTATCCAGGCTGAAACTAGTTTTACCATCGTATAAATAAAAGAAAATTCTTTTGAGACAGCTGTTTTCATTAGATTGTCTTTTATGCCTCTAAGAAATAAAATAAAATATCCAAAGTACGTTTAGGAGAGGATTATGTCCGTTTTATTTTTAATACACAAGCCAACCACAACGAAATTGCATTCAAAAAGGGAGGCGGCGCTCACTAACGTGTTCCATCTAAATCAACAGCCCTAGATTTATCAGTTTTGTTTGGTTTTATGAAGGCTATAACGCTTTTACGAAAGTCACTATCCTAAAAAAGATTTCCAAAGTCGTAAAAAATCCCGAAGTCCCAAATTCTATTCTGTCATAAAACCACAATACGTGTTCTTTAATCTTGTAGGTCTTCTATCATAATTTTAACAAAGGGATCCAGTACAGAGCGCTACAAATATAACTGTGTTGACACCGAAAATTACAATTTGTGCATAAGTGTCAGAGATATTTTATAAAAACAATTCGTTGTTGACATTTTTAGCGATAATTACCAAATTATATGACGTAATATTTTAATTTTAATATACTTGTCTACTGTTGAAGTACAGAAATAGTTCAATTCAATAATTACCACGGCTGTCTAAAGTAATGTTATGCTGCTAGAATCAGAATAAAGCTTTTCCTTTGAGAGTTTATAATTTTACTTTACATATACTTGACATCAAAGAGCCATTTAAAGACAATTTTAGTAAATTTTTGAGTATTATAGTTATTAATTATATAATAGACTAAGAGCCAATGGCCGGCAACCTATAAGTAAATGATTATACCTAAAATTTTGCACAGTGAGTCTCTTATACCTATCTCTCATGAGATAGCTAAGCCCGGCGAGGCCGACCCAAGGGTTACTCAGGTGTGAGAAGTATGAAAATGTAACCAACTTCGTTATTAAATGAACAAAGCTGCCGGTTGAAAATTTTATAATATACAATTATTATTATATTAAAAATAACAAAGGCAGACGATAACTGTGCTTCCAAGATCATGGCAGACTCTTGTGAAATCGGCAAAAATTATAAATTTCAAAAGTATTTGATTAAATCTGATTTTTTATATGTTTCTCATTAAAGTATTAGAAGCCACGGCAGACGTTTTTTCTGAGTACAACATGCCGGCAGACAGCCAACCTTACCTACTGCCCGAGCGTACGTATGTCTTTTTATTATCTTCGATATAGTCCCATTGGTTTTCTAAGCCGGCATTGCGATCAACACCCTCAGATCTAACATATTAGGCATTTATTTTTATTATTTATTATATTTAGCACCTTTTAATATTAAAATAATATAAGCAACAAATTACCTCTATTTCTGGCACAGGTTCTGAGATCTGGTGATATCGATTGCAATGCTTGACATTTCTGACAGTTTCTGGGCCTGATCAAGTAAGACCAGCAGACTTTGCAAAAGAAATGAAGAATACAAAATTTAAAGAAGCTCTTATCGATGCCTTTATTATTCATTGGGCTAGTGATGAATTTGCATCATTTCTAAGTAACAAATTAATTCATTTGAGTTTCCGAAATTGTTATTCTTACAAAGTTGTTATTGGAAAAGTACAATCAAATATTATTCACGATCTGTGTTGCAATTTGCACAAAGAAGCAGACAGCAAAATAATTTATCATCTTGTAGTGTCGTAGAGCAGTCCAATATTGCAATTAGAGCCTTTGACACCGATATTTTGATAATAATGCTAGGTAATATGACTCGGTTGAAACATTCTGCTTCTCATGTCTGGATGCAAAAGTTCACTTGCCAAATGTATAACGCAAACAAATCTAAGGACGTGGATGATGGCAGGTTTCAGCTTTTTGTTAGCAGCTACAGATGTTAATAAAAACTTTAGTAAAACAGCATGCACTTTTGATGCAAGCTCTATACCACCGTGTAAAAGTGAGCTGTTTTAAGAGCTCATTATATTTCCATTATTTGGAAAAATGTTTCTCTAAAAACCTCCACGACATTGAATTCTTTGGAATATGGTTGGATAGAGCAAGAAAACTCATTTATCTTTAAATGCTTGGAAGGAGATCAACAACCATGTTTTGTCAACGAATTGATCGAAGATCTTCCTGCTAAGTTGATAATAATAAATTCTATATTGAATATATTTGTCTAAATTAACAAATTTGAATGTTATTTTTACAGAAACCGATTCAGTAGATGGTAGCAACCAATAACATGAAAATGAAAATGATTCCGAAGATGATATTGAAGGATAAAAACGATTTGACTGTGGACATATTATTTATATTTGTGTGAACAATTGTTTTCATTTCTTTACCTCATACTTTGCCTAAAATGAATGAAAAATAAAAATAAAAATTATATTCTTTTTACCACAATTGTACTCTGATATTTATTGTTGCGTTATAATAGACCCATTTTCGCCATCATCCATCTTACTACAGCAAATATGTTAATTTTTATAATAATATCAGTTTTTATAAGCGTAATAGTATATTGAATTGGGTGTAGATTAAATAAATGTAAGCGGGAGTACTACGTACTATTCATACGTAGGTACGCTCGGACAGTAGGTAAGGTTTTACTGTCTGCTGACATGTGACGTAATAAATATAGGTTTCTAATACTTTAATGAACAACATATAAAAAATCAGATTTAATCAAATACTTTTGAAATTTATAATTTTTGTCAATTTCACAAATGTCTGCCATGACCTTGGAAGCGCGATAATCGTCTGACCTTATTATTTTTATATAATAATAATTGTATATTTTAAAATTTTCAAACGGCAGCTTTGTTCATTTAATAACGATGTTGGTTAAATTTTCATACCTCTCGCACCTGTGTAACACTTGGGTCGGTCTCGCCGGGGTTAGCGAGTCCCCACCTCATGAGTGATATATAGTCAAGGGTGATAGGTATAAGAGACTCACTGTGCAAAATTTCAGGTATAATCATTTACATATAGGTTGCCGGCCACTGACTATAAGGGAATTAAAGGATGGTTAATGTCCCGAATGTTATCGACGTTTTATCCACGACCACGGTCAAAACCGGTCAATTAGGAGAGTGAAAGTCATGTAAGAGCAGGTGAAAAATTATGGTTTCTGAGGCATGCGTTTGTTTATTTGTCAACAAGAGTGAAAAAATTCAGGTCCTCCCTGGCAAAGTTGTGGGCTGCTCCAGTCCTTATCGAGTGAATTTAAGTAATCCTGGTCAAAATGACAAGATCGTTTTTAAGATGTTGTGTTAATAATAATAATTTTATATAAAATGCTATAAAATCGAAGCGTGGTATTATGAATTCTAGTCCACTAGTGTGTTAAAAGACATTTAATCCATGGAAACCAGACGTATTAAATTTAATTATTTATCTTGAAAACTAGCAATATGCAAACACATCTTTAGATAACTTTAAGAAAAATTAGTAGTAGACAACAGTCAAAGAGATTCCTGCGTATGTATAAGAAAAATATGTGGAATGCATCTACCTTTACTGCGAATCAAAAACTAATAAATAGAAACTAATATTATTATTATAAATTTTATTTCTTTAAGTAATTGCTATAGTAAAAATATACAGTATGAATCATTTTGAACTCCCCAGGTTCTAAAAAAGATATCGATGATCTGTATAAGCCAACTTTTAGGTATTGTTAATGGCTTCAATTTTCTATACAGAGACCACTGTGTCGACTCCAGACGTCGGCGTCGCGACGCCTTCAATTTATTTTTCGTGGGAACTAAAAATCCGAGACATTGCAGCAAATTGGCCAGGTTCTGCTCACGATTCACACATATTAAGAAATTCAAGAATATATCACTCATTTGAGAATGGAGCTTTCGGAAATAATCTTGTTGGCGATCCAATCAAAAATTATTTGATAACACCACTTCTACGTTTTTTACTGTATTAGAAAGGTATTTTAAGCTAATATGAAACTAACTACTCTGTGGACAAAAGCCCCAACCAGCGTTGAATTACACCCACAATATCTACCCATATATTCCTTATTATTAGCTTTTATAACAAAGGTATTTTAAGCTTAACATACCTTTCTAATACAGTAAAAAATGTTACAAAAGCTAATAATAAAGAAAATTTTTTACTGTATTTAAGCTTAAAATACCTTTCTAATACAAAATCTAATAATAAGGAATATATGGGTAGATATTGTGGGTATAATTCAACGCTGGTTGGGGCTTTTGTCCACAGAGTAGTTAGTTTCACACAATATTATTAATACCTAAAAATATATAAAAACCACTTCTACGTATTATAAATGAAGCGGAAAAAGGTGATTTTACTAGAATTGCTCAGGTATGCAATTTCTGCGTTGCTATTTAAAGTATTGTATTTTTTTTCACATTTGAAGACAGAGAAGAGTCAAGAAACTTTGTTTTTCTATTGGATTTTAATATAACACTAAGACTAAATTATATATTTTTTTAAGATTACATATGTATTACGACAAAAATCATACCAGCATAACAACATATAATATAATTAAATTTAAAGATACATGTTTCTATATAGAAGTCATCAATATAAAAACATGTTCTTTATTGCTTTCACTTTGTTGAATACACGTTTCGTATCGACATCGGTATATCAAGTAGACAAGTCTATTATCTAACCAATTTTATATAATAATGCTTTAAATGGTATCATATGGTATCACTGCAAATGCTGTTAAGTTAGAGATCGTTGGCTTTGCCAAAACTGGATTGGAAAAAATGATTCCCTTAATTAGCTTGCTTAATCTCCTGACTTGCTTGCTTGATTTGTTTCTGTGGAGACATTTGAAAAGTACTGTCGACTAAGAGACAATGGAAAATATGGGCGACTTACTCGTACGTAATAAATTGTATGCTGCCTGTAAAATATTTCACAAAATATTTTATTAACTGTTTGTGATGTGAGCCTTAGACGTTGCTACGAAACGTGCATTCAACAAAATGGAGGCAATGTTGTTGTTATTTTTGTATTTTTTAAATTATAATCAGTATTATCAAAAATAAATAATACAATTTAGACAATTACATTAAAATTTATTATGAGAACAAATGTTCTTAATAGTTCAATAGATCCGGCGATCTTAATGGCCAGGGTAAAAAGATGAACTGATGTTGATTTATAAACGCCATTGTTTGTCTGACAGCATGAGGTCTAGCATTATCTCGCTGAAAAATGGCACTTTGGATGGTGTGAAGAAATGAAATGACATATGGCTCCACCACTTCTTGAACGTCGCGTTGGACTATGTTGCCTCTAATGAAAACTAGTGGTGATCTGCTACCAGACGCGATAGAATCCCATACCATAACGCTTACTTTGCGATAGATATAACACTCTCTGTGAAATTGTGGATCGCGTCTTTCACCACGTCGCTTTCTCACCGTTGAACAAGTGTAGTACATACCCAGTCAGAAACGGGATTCGTTACTAAAGATCACCTGATTCCATTCTTGTCCCACTGAATTCTCTCTCTACAGCATTGTAAACGATTGGCTCGATGTTGACACGTGAGAGGCAGCACCCAATGTGGACGATGAAATAGTCTATAGTCTGTTTAAAAATGAAAGTGAGTAATAAAAGCTTATTCTGTATGCAAATCGTAAATAAATGTAGTGCTGGTGCTTATATTCAATATTTTTATATTATTTATTATGAGGTGTACTTTTAAAAAAACTTTGTGTGACCGGGTTTTACTAAATTGTAGCAGGTAGCTAAAATTTAATCCCCGACAATCCGTCTTTGTCTATGCCGCTTCAATTTCTCGGTCCATTTCTCTTATAAGTAAACGATATAAAAACAGCAGAAACATGAGGCTACTTTAAGCATCATAACCCTCTTGGTTTTTAGTAATTCAAATAAAATTATTCAATATTATTATCAACATATTTATTTAAATTTAATGAATAGACTTTTATTCCACAGAAAAATATATGTATTTTGAAAATTCAAATTATGGTGAGTAAATGTAGTGTTGTATAAATGTACAATAAAGAAAATAAAAAACTAGATATACGTGCAGTACGTGCAATGCTCCTCGGCTTGCTCCAATTTTTAAATTTCAAAGCCTGGCAACCGTGATTCATGAACAATTTTTCGCAAGCAACCTTATTCCACCGTGTTCGCAATAAAATTATATTTATTTTAATATATATTTCAATGAGCAAGCAGATCAGAATAAATTGTTAGTACCACTTGACCTCTTTATACCGGACAAACCGGTAATAGTGACCAGAAAAAATTAGGCAACCTAACTTTTTCATGCTACTTTTTTCTTTCGATGGTATTAAATTCATTTAGTAAGTGAGTGCAACGTTGAAAAAAATGAATTACAGTATTTTTAATTAAGCGTAATCGTGAATATATTTCATTAGGCAACCCATTTGCGATATATTTGTTTACATATTATCTTTGATAAAAAATACTTTTCATTTGGTAAGCAGATGGACGCAGGACCACAGTATAGATAGATCAGTAAGGACAGCTGCACTTTCCCGCTAAGCCATTTTCAGAATTCATTCATTACTATTTACGCACTCGTTTTGGTTTACGTTTCGTAGTATAACCGCTTGTGTGTATTTTCGTTTTGTGATATTTTAGTTCTTAACCTATTTGAGTAGTTGCGTTCCAGTCCTGGTTTTAAATTTTACTATTTTGTTATATTTTTTAAAAAATAATTATGACTGCATCAGAAGAACTGGCCCAAGGTACAAAAAAGTGCAATATAGTAGGAGTTTATTGTGTAGTAGGAAGTTGCAAGAACAATGCTGGAAATTATACACATGATTTTTTTAGATTCCCAAAATACAACAGAAGGTAATTTTGCGATCATTATATAATTATAATTAATTATAATAAATTAAGAACATAAAATATTCCTTATTATTTTCCGTGTATTTTTTTTTGTGGTAGTGCATAAAATTTGTAAGGGAGGAATATTATTTTCAACCAGCATTACATATTTATTGCAATTTGTATACAGTATTCCTTTCTTATTTTTTGTGTTTGTAAAATTGATTGCATTTTACGATTGAAATTCATGTAAAAATTATTAACATAAAATTATTATTTTTAGATAGAAGGAGTGGACGGTTAAATGTAAGAGAGATCTTTTCGATATAATTTTCGAATATGTGCTTAGCATTTTTCACAAAAAATGGTCAAAGATCAGAAAGGAAAACTACTTACCTCAAATGCTTATCTTACAATATTTTCTGACGATGTGGCAGGTAAAAATATTTAACGTTTATTTTGAAATAGTTATCTGTATATAAGAATGAATTCTTTCAGAACCATCACAGAAAAATGTGGAAATTTGAATGCAGTCTTGAGAATTATTTTGGTAGCATCAGACAAGGAGGAAAATCTATCTCACCAACTCCTATATAATATCTACGTGCTTCGTGGATTTCATTCGTAAATTTGTTTGCCATCGACCTCAAACAATGCACTGAAATGTCATGAACCAATGCACATTGTATACTTTCGATTAGAAGACTTAATTCAATTTCAGAATTGCTTGTGAAGAAGCGAACATATGTCTCTTGACCAGTCAAAAAACCTAAAGCAACAACAGGGCAACCAGCCCAGGAATTGTTCAACTAAGTTACTTTTGTTTATAAGTAGGAAATAATTGAGTATGTTCAATTTTAAATATAAATGTACACTCGCCATAGCTTTATGCCAGTTTTTTGTTAATGAAATAAAATGTTTATATAAATTGTATTTTATTAAATGTCATAGTTCCAGGTGGGAACATCTCTGTTTTATTTATTGTCTTCAAAGTTTTCATACGCTTGTTAAATTATTAATAATAAACCTCAAGATGTTTATTTTAAAAATTTTACGTAATACGAATAATACTATAAATATATTCGTAATTTATTAGCTCGAAAAATTTAAACTATCATAACAATTTATTTCACACATCTAGTGTTTTTTGGTAATTTAAACAATATGTAATTATAATTTGTTGTATTATTTTTAAAAATTACACGTATTTCACAAATTTGCATGTTTATACTTGTAGCAACACCTATTTGAATTTCTGGTGACTCGAACAAATATATAAATCTAGAAAATGTACTTATATTTGCGGAAACTATAATAAAATTGGGTAAAAAAACTGCTGGTAATAACAATATTAATTACAAATAATGAATATATATGTAGTAGTAAATAAAAACAAAAAATATAAAATAAGGTCACACCAACTTCTATTTATTTATTTCCTTATTTAAACTATTTACATTAAATTTACTGTTTATAGATAGCTTATAAAACCAATATCATTTACTATAAATTTTCAAAATCATATTACATTTTGAGTACCACAGTTACAATTTAAATTTTGACAGTCACAGGTTACAAAGTAAATCACACCATAAACAATGGTGAAGAAAGCCTCACTCCCAAGTGGGAGTGATGCTATCTTCACTTCAAACAACAAGGTCAAAGAATTCGACTGGCGGATTTCATTCATAAATTCGTTAGCTGTCCCTACTGATCTTTCTATACTGTGGCAGGACTACCTAAGTTCGGATCTTGTACTAATACAAGAGGCCAAAACTTCGTATTCGGCGATGTACTGTATGCATACCGACCACCCCCCCATGCTCTTCAAACCACTGATTTGCAATAGACCGGCTGCTACTAAATCAGCTTCTGAGAGCTAAAAGTCTGAATCGATGATCTTCATCCTCTGTGGTTCTTCTACGACGCGACGGTCGGTGCCTCTCGCTCTGTGTCTACGGTTTTCCAGAGTATACGCCTGGTAGCACCGTACTATCACAGTATACAGGGTGTCCCAAAATAGAAGGCTATACCATTAACCACATATTCTTTGGACAAAAATAATGCGACTTTCCTTATGCCATTTTTTATTTGGACGTTTCTGTTTCAATATACAGAGCGTTAGAGTTACATTTTAAAAGACTATTTTTATTAATAATTCCATTGTTTTCTAAGATACACACTTGATATTTTGCACGTACATTATTTATCTTATTACGGCATACTTATCATGTAATTTTGGTGAAAAAAATTGAAAGGCGAATGGAGGTAACTGAGGGATGCAGTATCCTTTATCCCCTCCAATTATTTATAAGTAAGCCTATGCAGCTTTTTTTTACAAATATCAAACGTAGAATTTTCTACTGATCATTCTACTTTTTTTGTAATTTTTTATTTAAATGCCTCGTTTTGGAGAAAAATGACAATTTGTAGTGTCCATAAATCTATCATTCACTACCATTTTCTAATGAAACTGAAATTTTGTGGATATGCCTATCATTACAATACCGTGGCAACTTAGTAAATCGTAATACTTACTGAATGAATATTTGCTGATTAAAATAAAAAGAGAATATCTTTCAAAATATAAGGTTTTCGCTACTTAAAAGAGCACGTACATGTGTTAATGAGGAGGGTGGGCAAGTAGAACATTTGTTAAATTAGTAGTAATTAATAAATTATTTTATTTAATGTTATTTAGGTAAAAAGTTATTATGTTGATCGTCCATTATTACTATTACTAAACTTATGAGAGGAGAAGCTTCGGAACAAATTACGCAGAAAATATTTCTCACAGCACATTTTTAATTAAACAATATAAATTTTAACGACTCTAAATGGATTAGGGTACTTAAATATATTCATCCTCGACTCACAATTTGAGTTTGACCTTCTTCTGATATGAAATATTTCTTAAATTGATGGAATTGTCGAATATAACCTAACGTGGCATCGCATGGCGTGATAACAGTGTGCACACAGAGTACATATCAGAGCAATGTGCCCCCGGTTTTAATGAAGCATAATAGGTATCATCACTTGCAAACTATGACATGCAGATATATTTTTCGAGAGCAATTTACTGAATACGATGCATTTAAAAGAAAATTTTAAAGAATAATTATTTGTTCAAAATAATAATGATTTAAAGTATTTTACATTTTTTTATAACTAAAACAGCGGTGAACCATTTTTATTTAAAAAAAAGGACAGTGCCGCAAGGTTTCTACGCCACTGGTGATAATGTGAATATTTAAACATACCGAATAAGTAAATTAAGGACATCCCTTACAACCTAGAACTATTGTTGTTTTAACGCAAAAGGTTTCCAAGTAAATAAAAAATATAATACAAATTTCGAAATATTTGACACCCTGTATCTCGGAAACGTTAAGCTTTTGCCTCATGCTCTCAGTCCATGTTAGACTTTCGTTGTGGTAACATTGTAATTATTTTGTGAAATATACGAGTTTTCTTTGTATAATTATGGAAAAGTGCATTGTTGACAATTGTAATAGCCGATCAGATCGGAATAGTGATGAAATTTAATTGTTTAGGTAAATAATAATTAGAAATAATGGAACACGTTTTTTGGCTTTAAACGGCTCTGCGCAGGCGTTGTGCTGACATTTCCAGTATCGGATCTGTGTTTTTTAGTACCCATATGTTTAACAATTATTCATAGCGAAGTAACATGTATTTAATGGTTTATTAAATAATACCATGTAGAACATTTTGGTGATGCGTGTACTGGCATCTTGGAAACTATAAGAGATACGAAAATCGGCAGCTGGGGAAAAATTCTGTTGCTAACTTAATGACTCTTGCAACTAGATCTAGGTTTTTGAGTTATTTTGAAAAAAGTTAATATGGAGTTATTCGTCTGTAAGTTTTTTATTTAGAAGACTTTTTAAAATCTGAAAACACTTTTTCACAGCAAGTTTTTTTGAGAAATTCAATGTTATTTAGATTTTTATTGTGACGTTACTGTTTATTTATCACGATATTAATTTATCTTTTTTAAGAAATGTTTAATCGCTTCTTGTGCTGCTGCACCTCATCTGTGAGCACATTAATGTACTCGTTTAATTTTCGAAGGACCAGAAAAAACCGCAAAAATTTTTTCCCAAAAATGTATTTATAAACAATATTAGAATTTCGAACAGTTGCGGTTGCGCAAAACCATCAACTTTATTTTTTGGTATGGGCGCCATATTGAATTTGAATTTTCTTGCAACCGGAACGTCGCATTGAAAGTCTAAATATACAGTGAAATTCTTCGAAAAATTTGTTGCGGAAAAGTATTTTCAGATTTTAAAAAGTCCTCTAAGTAAAAAAAAACAGACGAATAACGCCATATTAACTTTTTTCAAAATGACTCAAAAACCTAGATCTAGTTGCAAGCGTCATTTTAGTTTTTTTCCCCCAACTGCCCATTTTCGTATCGCTTATAGTTTGCAAAATGCCAGTACACTCATCACCAAAATGTTCCACATGGTATTATTTAATAAACCATTAAATACTTGTTACCTCGCTAACAATAATTGTTAAACATATGGGCACTTAAAAACACAGAGCCGATACTGGAAATGTCAGTATAGCGTCTGCGCAGAGCCGTTTAATGCCATAAAACGTGCTCCATTATTTCTGATTATTACTTACCTAAAATATCGGCTATTACAATTGTCAACAATGCACTTCCCCATAATTACATAGTGATTAGAACTTATTAGAGCAATTTCTGAAAAATATGTAGATGTAAGAACAAATCATAAAACAAAAATATTCAATTCTTTAAAAGGCACAAAGCTACAAGTATTAAGTAACACTATTTAAAGAGCAACAAAGATAATACCAGCATTATTTTTGTTTTTTAAATTATTAATAATGTTCAGTACCTCATCTGAATCTACGGGGTAAAAGAAAAATGTAGTGTTAATGATTTTCGAAGACGTGCAATAGCATAGGTACAGTCTAGGTGGTCTGTGTTAAAAATGATTTAAACAAATCCCTCAAACATTGTGCTTTTTATTCTGTCGATGAATATTTTAATAAATAATAGATAGTGTGTAGTGTGCATTGTTCTATGAGTACATATCATTTACTACTATATCTGTGGCTTTTACTTTTAGGTAATTCTATTATTTTATCATTCTATACCTAACATGTCCTATATCAAGAATTGTATAGCTTATACTGTTTTTGATTTTTGGAATAAACTATAAATAAATAAATCTCATTTATTTTTATTAAACAATCAATTCTTCCAAGGATGCCGGTAATATCTGAGGCACCCTGCATTTTATTGCCTTTTATTTATTTTTTTTTACAAAAATCATCAACAAATTAGCTGAGAGTAAATTTATTGTGGATAAGCGAGCACCTAAAGTTACCACTATCGATTTCCTAAATGAATTGACAGTGCCCGTCGCGTAGCTTTGAACTAAGTTGGCCTGGTTACACAAAACACATCACTGTTTGGAAAAAGGATTTAAATGTTTGCTCGCATTGCTCGCAAATGTAATCTGGCTATCGAAATTGGAAACCAATCGCTATAAATCATATTGCTTTAGGAAGTATATTTCCGAATTTATAGAGGGTTTTTTTATGAAATTAGATTTGGATTTAGCATCGTTTATTTACTTCCGATTATAAAGTAAACTGTTAAGCCTGAGTTAGGGATACTGATAAAAATGTGATGGGATGGGTAGGCCTAACATTATTTATACTATATGGAAATGTCAACAGATCTTAAGAGGGTGGGTTGAAGTTTCCGAGCATTCCATTTTATATTTTGCCGTACACTTAAAAAAATCGATGGCGTGTACGCTTCAGAACGGCTAACACCAAATGGAATCTAAATAACTCAATTTTTAAAATAAATTTTAATAACCATTATTAGTAGATACTTTCACAATACATGCATGATTAAAAACTTGTAGTTATATAATGAATCTAATATTAACAAAAATGATGGTGTAGTAGTTTTTATAAAATCGCATTTAGATTACACTTTTAAACTTATAAAACTGGGTGAAATTACAGGTATTGAGTTAAATATTCAATGTCATAATACAACACTTATGATTACTTGTGTATATAGGTCTCCACAAACTAATCCTTATACTTTTAATGAAAGTTTATCGAACTATTTAAATAATATTAAGAGTGATATTAGTGTCCTCGTAGGTGATATAAACATAAATTTATTTTCTCATGAATATTATGTGGAAGAATACATGAATATCCTGAATATGCATGGACATATTTCATATATAAATAAATATACCAGGACGGAAAGCGAGACATGTTTAGATCACTTTTTTATAAGAAGTAATAAACATAAAAACGGTACGGATATTAAATCTATTGTATACAGACAAGATATTACTGACCATTCTCCAATAATGGTTTTATTTCCATTTGAAAGTAGACATAAAGATGACATAGAACAAAAAAAATACAAAAAATATATTAACTTCAATAATCTTAAAAAGGATTTACAATGGGAAAGATGGCAAGAAATATATGAGTCTAATGATGCAAATTTAATAACACATATCTTTATAAAAAAGCTTACCTATTATATAGAAAAAAATACAAAAGTATTTAGAATTAAAAATGTTCACAGAAAACGAAAGGAATGGATTACATCCGGACTTGTTAAATCAATAAATACTAAAACAAAAATGTATAAGAATTTATTAAAGCAACCACATGATATTATTTTACAAAGACAATATAAAACATATAAAAATACTCTTACAAAATTAATAAAAAAAACTAAACATAAGTATTATAAATCTTTAATAGATCAGAATCAGGGTTCGTCAAAACGTTTATGGGATGTGGTAAATACTATATGCCAAAAAAGTGATACAAAAGTGGTAATTAATAAAATAAAATTGGAAAACGGCTCCATAGCTGAAAATAAAAAAGATATTTCAAACGCCTTTAATAAACACTACTGTAATTTGGGAGAGACTTATGCACAAAAAATTACTCAACCTATTGATTTTATTGAAAATTATAATACTTTGGAAAACACAATGTACCTTTACCCTACAAATGACACTGAAGTAAAAAAAACAATTAAAGAATTAAAACAAAAAAAAGCACCGGGTTATGATGGTATAAGATCGGAAACATTAAAGAAAGTATCAGAAGAAATAGCATCCCATTTAACTTATATTGTAAATAAATGTTTTAGTACAGGGTGTTTTCCGGAGTGTTTAAAAATAGGAATTGTTAAACCAATATATAAAGGAGGTGACATTTTAGAAATACTGAATTACCGACCAATATCACTGATATCGAACATTTCTAAAATCATTGAGAAAATTGCAAAATCTAGAATTACACAGTTCATTGATAAATTTAAGATAATGTCACCCAGGCAGTACGGCTTTAGGGAGGGTAAATCAACAGAGGATTCTATTT
Source organism: Monochamus alternatus (assembly GCA_037114965.1). Taxonomy (NCBI): domain Eukaryota; kingdom Metazoa; phylum Arthropoda; class Insecta; order Coleoptera; family Cerambycidae; genus Monochamus; species Monochamus alternatus. The sequence goes on along the minus strand of CM073427.1, from coordinate 25,463,819 downwards.
TTGATTTGACGTCACATACGCCAATTTTATGCATCTTTGTAGACCTCGCTAAAGCATTCGATACTGTTTGCCATAGGAAACTTTTACATAAATTAAAAAATTATGGGCTTAGAGGGAGAATATTTGATTTTTTGAAAAGTTACTTGGAAAACAGAACTCAGTTTGTAAACATCGATGAAGTCAATAAGTGATGCTGGAGAAGTTAAATACGGAGTCCCTCAAGGAACTGTGCTGGGTCCACTGTTATTTTCTTTATATATAAATAATTTATTAGCATTAAATAGTACTGGTAAAATTATTAGTTTTGCTGACGATACGGTGATATTGTTCGAAGCAGAATCTTGGAATGAGATTAAAGAAATTGCTGAAAGGGAATTTAAAATCATAAAAAAATGGTTTCAGTATAATACTCTTACATTAAACGTTAATAAAACATCTTATATAACTTTTAGTTCATATGCTACTTACTTACCTACTTTGGGACCTTTAAATATCGATACCGAAACAACCATTCAAGAGACGCAGTCAACAAAATATCTTGGTATTCACATTGACCAACATTTTAGGTGGGATCTGCAAATAAATAGTTTAATAAAAAAAATTAGAGGTTTATTGCAAAAATTTAAATATTTAAAAAATATATTACCAATAAAAAGCTTAAAGACTCTGTACTACTCGTTAGTTCAGTCACATCTCAGCTACGGAATCATGGGTTGGGGAGGAGTACAAGATTGTTATCTAAAAAATTTGAATGTACTACAAAAATGGATACTTAAAATAATTTATGGAAAAGAGAGAAATTATCCAAGTAATGAATTATATAAAGAAAGTGGCATATGCGATGTAAGGCAACTCTTCTCATTAAGCATTCTAAAATATACATTTAAAAATAAAACACTATTAGAAAAAATAAACCACAACTATGAAACACGTTACAGGTATGAGTATCGCTCTCCCTTTTGTTCGAAAGCGGTTGGGCAGAGAAGCATGTCATATATCGCGCCCAAATTATACAGTATATTGCCTACTAACGTTCAAAATATCACAAAATTTGTAAATTTTAAAAATCAGGTTAAAACACGGATTCTTCAAACACCTAGACAAGTTATAGACAGTGTAATAAATCAAAGATAGACTTACCCGAATATTATATACTTTTATAAGAAGCTTACTTACGTATGAAATACTTATCCTGTATTTTTTTAATCTTATATGTATGTTTTTTTATTTATGAGTTATTGTAGTTTTGTAACTAACACTTACAAGCAGTGATAGCTGCTTCTGTGCATTTTGTTTATTTACATATTTTGTTCATTGTTAACTATGATCGTGTAAGTATCCAGTTATGTACTGTAAATAAACGTTATTATTATTATTATTATACCTGTTGTATCTAAAATATTTAACCATATTTTAATGACGAATTTTACGTCATAAAGTGTGACACATGGTTCTAATGTACAAGGTGTTACAGAATTATGTTAAGAAAATTTTGGGGCAGGTTCTATGTTAAAAATATAATAAAATCAGGAAATGTCTCGTTTTTTACTGTATTAGAAAGGTATTTTAAGCTAATATATATCAAATCTCCTACAATTCCTGTCAATGAAGTCATATGTTCGCTCTCTGACACCAAACATCTAGGTATACTAATGAACAATTCCACAGACAAAGCTCTATTCAATAATTATCTAAAAAAAATAATCTAGCTAAATTTACTAACCTGGTTTAATGAAAACACTCTATAAATATCTAAGCTCATTCTTGAAAATGTGGGAACTCGAAAATTCAACCACAATACATGAGATCTAATCTAGATGTTTGATATCAGAGAGCATACATATGACTTCATTGATAGGAATTGTAGGAGATTTGATTTGATATATATTAGCTTAAAATACCTTTCTAATAGTGTTGGGATCACTCGAGTGAAAAATAAATGATTATTCGGTTATTGCAATAACCGAAATCACTCGGTTATCAGTTATATGAGTAACGAATTATTTATTTGTTTTTTTTTTCCATTGTTCACTAGGGCTGCCATCTTTTCATATGCGCAAGTACGATATTCTTACCTTTTAAATTGTCAAGTAAGGACATTCTTTTTATTTTGTATACCTATGATCTATTTTTTTACATATTTTGTCTTTTTCAACTTAAAATAATTTGTATCTGTAAAATGGACTCTCAAATTAAAAAAATGTATTCTTTATTTTTTTTTAGAATAATGTATTATACTGGTATGAAAGATTATACTACAAAATAATATTTTTTTAATAAGACAAAAATTCTAATTTGTACGTAAGTACAAACCTACCATTTTTCCAACAAATAATCTTCAATAAAAACCTAAGTAAGTCATGAAAACAAAAGTATTATTATTTGCAATTTTAGTGTAATATATAGTGCAAACATTTAGTGTAGTATATAGTTATTTTTTATTCTCAATTGCAGTTTTGTTTAATTATTTTCATGAAAATATAATTAATTATTCATTTATTTGTATGACGTAAGTCGTCTGACTTCTTGCCGCAACTATAAAAAACAACGAAAAACCTAGGAACCATAGAAACGACAATCACAATCGTTCATATTCGTAATTCGTATAATGCATGACAGTCGTAACATAATTTTTTGAAAAATTAAAAAAAAAGAGAAGTAACAAATTTTTTTTATAAATGCAACATATATATATTTTTATATATATCTAAGATTTGTATTGTTTATTTTAAATATATAAATTTACCCATGCAAAAAGTATACATATATTTATACTATGTATTTAAAATTAAACATTTACATATAAATTACAAAAATAGTAATATGTACAGCTGCTGAGAAATCAAGTGACCATCACTTGAGTTATCAATCGGTTTTTGATATCACTTAAATACTCAGTATTCGGTTTTTGAAATAACTCGGTTTTTCCCAACACTACTTTCTAATACAGTAAAAAATGTTATAATAGCTAATAATAAAGAATATATGGGTAGATATTGTGGGTGTAAATCAACACTGGTTGGGGTTTTAGTCACAGAGTAGTTAATTTCACACATATTGTCAACACCTAAATATATATATATATATATATAAATGGTGCTTCTCGTTTTCGAGAAACAGGCTGTTTACAATTTTCTGGCTTAAATGCTATAGTCTTCATTTCTAGAAAACTGATCGAGATATTGAGATAAGATTTGGTACACAATAATGCACAGTGAATGACTGCTTTTACATGTATAAATTTTTCTTGTAATATACTAGCATCAGCGGCGTTCGTGCGATTAAATAATTATTATTAGCAAAAATAATGTACGTTACTGATTTTTGTGCAAATTGTTATCATTCTCATAAAGTCAATTTAATTCTGCTTAAAAAGTGTCTCTTGGACTTTATCTCCTGGCGAACCGTTTTCAATATAAACATTAATTTATCAAACAGTACATATTTGAAATGATAATTAAAAAGCAATAATCTAGCATGTGTCAGTTTGTCATAAATTCCATCTCAGATTTAAACAAAAAAAGATAACACGAAGTGTTGAGCGACTTGTTTTTGAAGTGTTTAAGTTAGATTTTAATACATTTTATTACAGAATAAGTAAATATAGTGAATTATTCCTTTGAAAAAACGGACATTCGAATGAAGCAAGGGGTCTCTATGAAGATGCATTCCCTGACCGCCAATTACCTTGTGCAAATACTTTTTCGAATGTTCGTAGACTTATCTCTACTAAATTCTAGCCATCAATATTTCCAGATGCTACAAAAAGTATCATGACTTGGATGCACAGTCCTTTATCTTTCACGTTCTACAAGCAGATTTGTTAGTTTTTCCCGTCGACATGCGTCCAACTATAAATATTGGTTATAAAACTTTTTTTCTAAAAAAACAAATTTGTAATACAACTACGTACATGAGAAGAAGTTCGTCATAGTCCGCATTCATAAAAAATGTGGATATTTCCTTCTTCGTTAATAACTTGGATTTTTTTGGTTTCTACCCTTCTGATTTTCATTTCAAGAATGCAGTCAATTTGAGTAGGTACTTTTTGATATTGATATTCTTCTTTAAGGAAATTTCTGTTTTTATCATTGAGTAATAGCACCAAAGACATGAACGCTTCTGTTTTATATTACATTTGTTGAAATATACTAATTATCGTTTCTCGTTAGTTATACTAAATATCTTTTTTCTCTATATCTTGTTCGTATTTCAGTGATTTTTCTGGTATGATATCGGAAACAACAATGGAAGCTTCATTATTAGTATCTGATGGCAAATCATCGCATGATCTCAAATTACACTTTTACAGTAATTATGAGAAATTGCTAACTTCTTAATAGTAGGCCATTTTTACATTATGTCGCACTAGAATATGAATATGGTATGCATAATAAAACTAATTATTATTATTATTATTATTAATAATAAGCTCGACAGTTGTAAATAAAACTTTGTATACAATACTACATTACCGCATTTGTGTAATTATAACTTCACATGCAGACGGTAATAATGTCCGTATCCCACTTATTGCATAAATAACTATTTTCTAATTATATTTCTGCACTGTATGCTGTTAAGTATTATCCATAAGTGTAATTAATTATTATATAATACTTATGTATCAATATTATCAATCAATGGAACGGTATATTTTTATGGCGCTTTTGATAGTACTTTTAAACCCAGAAGTGTACGTGAAAATATTTTTCATAAAAATTAAATGCAATAAAATTCATTTTAAACAACAATTATAAAGATAGGGTGTTATAAACAAAAGTCCAAATCTCATAAACTCCTCTAATTTATTTTGTAGACTACTGGTTTCGTAGTACGATGGCTACATCTTCAGGTCTCCGAGGAATTTTAATGGCTGTTAGCCTCTTTAACTGTATGATACATTATTTATTTAAGTTATTTATAATTAATGAAACATTTTATGACATATTATACGTTAGTATTTGATGGTTTTTTGACAACTCTTGTTTAAATTAAAATTCTTTGGAGACCTGAAGATGGAGTCATCGTACTACGAAACCGGTAGTCTACAAAATAAATTTGAGGAGTTTATGAGATTTGGACTTTTGTTTATAACACCCTATCTATCTACTACTCATATGGGTTAACCATCTTCAATAAATAACAAATATAAAGAACTATTATTGAAATTGTATTATTATAGATGTCAAATATAGAGAAATTGTTATTATTGGAATTATATAATAAAAACATATCGAAAGGAGTATATTATTATATTGAAAGGACAGAATTTTACAAGTTTTATTAAATTTAACTTAAATTCTTATCTATCTCAATCGGACATGACAATACAGAAACACATAGTACATAAAGAAAATGAATTCAAAACCAAGACATTGACATATTAAGAGAAAGCTTAAAGAACCAAGATTTATCATATATGCATATCGTAAGACGAAAACAACGGCCAAATAAAATATTAATAAAATAAGATGAAGTCTCCAATCTTGAACTTAATGACAAATAGAAATGACAAATGTAAAGATGGCTATACAATGAAAATTTAACGTCTCTGACAGGACTCTAGAAAAACACAAATTAAAGAATATTTCATTATAAAATTAATTAAAAATTGTTATATATTTGTAAAATGTAGTATAAGATTATAAAAGACAATTAGTGTAGTGAACAGTGCTTCGAAAAGAATAATTTAAAAATAAAAGTGACACTTGGGTAGAGACCTTAAGAAAAGCTACTTAAAATCTAGAGGGTAAAATTACCTAGAAACAAAAGTTTATTGACTAGTTACGAAGAAAATTGTGAAACGAGAAGAGGTACAAGTTTGGTGGAGCAGAAAAATTTCATTTAGATTAGTTAAAATTTGGTTAAAAAGTATAAATTTATGCTTACCAGTTTCACAGTATCATTATAAAAGTAAAGTAACTCAAGTCAACAGCTATCTAGACAACATTTAAGAAATTTGTGGAAATCATCTCCATAACCAGACCAGGGTTTGCAAAAGATCCAAGAAATCCATCTCCAGAGGGAAATAACCTCCAAAAATATACAGCAAGACATCAACAGGTATAAAATTCCAGAATTCAACAGGATATCCAGTTCGGATTTTCAACAGCATCCAAAGACTACTACATCATCCACAGAGGATCAATTCCAGGCAGCAGTATTAGAAATATCGTCTATAAAAGAAGTAAGAAATTTAATATATACGTATACAGAACTATAGCTAGCTGAAAATTGATCAATACTCAACTTCTAAAACGATAAATAATAATATACAACATTTAACAACTTACCTAGATTAAATTTCAATTATATTAAAAGCTTAAACTTTCCAAATTCAAAGAATTAACTGTTGTATGAAACAAATAGACACTAAAGACGGCCATTTTACTCAAATAGAACCTAGGTAGAATTTATGCAATATTCATTACACTCGTGTATGTTTCTAGTTGCCTAATAGTAAATAGCTTCATCGAAACTTAATAAAAATCAAATGAAATATACACGCGGGTAATTAATAATTAAGTTAAATATTGTAAGAAAATATTCTTTAAAATTATTCATTGTTTTTGTTGAATGAGGTCATAGTTTAATTGAGAACTTATCATTTTATGTTTGAATAAAAGTTAATGTACTGTTCTTTGAAAAATTTGTTTTATATGTACTGAGTGGTTACAGATATTCGACATTTTATAACAAAAAAGGTGTCAGCTCAGCAGATAAGAGAAAAACATAGCCAGGGTATAGCAAATACAGGTAAAACAATATTATCTAAATAAAATCATAAATTTAAATAAAAAAATAAAATTATATTTAATCACATATACAATACAGCATAAATAAAATTTTACACTATTTAAAATAAATAACAAAACAAAATAAATAAAATAAAATATTGGCGCCCAATAAAAATTAACATAATACAAAAATCATATTATTACATTATCATTATATCACACACACATACTTTACAAATCATAGCAATATATATATTTCTTCCACTCGTCCCAAATTTTTACTCCATGCAGTTAAATCTAACTGGCTAACTTAGGATTTTGATAAGCCATCCAATCGATTCTCAAACGCCGTTAGAACTATTTTCCAGAATAAAATATGGCATATTCCTCAAATTTTGAAGATAAGGAAACTCCCATAAATTCTACACGCGATAATATTTTAAAATCGAAGCGTAATTTCATATCTTTTCAGGAGTTTTATCGGCCTTTCCTCTGGAGAAATCCGGAGACTTGTAACCGCCCGGGGTGTTACCTACAAATGTTCATTGTCGTAAACTTCCTCTGAGAAAGAGTTTATAAAAAGCCTTCCTTATTCTTCAGTCATAAATTTGTTTTACATTAGTCTCCTTCGTAATTTTTAACACTAAGTACTGAAAAATTGCACCAGAAGTACGTAGTTTGTCATTCTTATTATGAATTAATCCCTTAGCCTGAGGTTAGATGAAATTTCGTTCCAATTTAGTTTTGACATATCTAATAAGAGTAAGAATATATATGTACCTACCGGCAATTAAAACATTTTAACTCTGTATTATAATTCTTTCAGTTTTTTCAGATTCAATAAAATGTACTCTTACTACACTTGTATTCAAGATTCTTAATAATGCAACAGATCTTAACGAGACTTTACTCTTCATTTTGTGACCATTCTGTATCTAAATATCCTTAAGTCAGTTAAAAGATCTTATCCACTGTGGTTTAATGGAGCTATTATATTTGATTTGCGTAAAAAATATAACACTTGGAAAACGTACAAGAGAGTAGGTAATAATAAATCATATTTTAAGTTCAAAGTCAAAAATTCGCAATAAATTAAAAAGAGGCATTAATAACGCTGATGCCATTTAATGTAATTGAAAACCATATCAAGTTTGATGTCAAATCTTTTTGATCATACATAAATTCTCATAAAGCTGGAAATTCACTGCCTTCAGTATTAACAAATAATGATGAAACACTCACTTCATTTCAAGAAATGGCAGATGGTTTTTCACATACATTTAGTAAGTCTTTCAATATACCATATGATACTGTCATCAACTGTTCCACTGGAAATATTTACATTGCATATGCCTCGGTTTTCTCATTTGGATTTACTCTCTGCACTTAATCAATTGAAACCTAAGCAAACACGTGGTCCTGATGGTATTCCGGCTTTTGTTATTAGAGATTGTGTATTTATTTCCTCCGCTTTCTATTATTTTCAATTTCTCGAAAGTCATTAGCCCTTATCAGCATAGGTTCATGAAAAATATATCCACTGTGTCTAATTTAATATGTCACTCAATACATCTCTCAACATTTGGATACAAATACTGAAGTTGATGTTTTATATACTGATGTTTCGAAGGCTTTTGATAAGCTAGATCATAATATATTAACTCAAAAGCTCCAATTCTTTGGATTATTGGATTTATTACTAAAATTGTTCAAATCTTACTGGATTGTATATATCAATATGTTGAGTGTGGTAGGTATATGTCTGAGTCAGTGCTAGTTACATCGGGTGTTCCTCAGGGGTCCATTTTATGATCTTCATTATTTGTTGTTTATATTAACGATATAGTTCAGAATCTTGATTGCAATTATTTCTTGTATGCAGATTATTTAAAAATTTATAGTGATGTTACTACCGGTGATGATTGTGTTAAGTTACAGCATTCCCTAAGCCGTATTCGTGAGTGGTGTAACATTATCAATCATTCTCTAAATGTTAGCAAGTGCCCTGTGTTGTATTTCTCTAGGAAGCGCTATCCCGTATGATTATAATAGGAATGATCCTGAACCATCCTGAAACTGTAAAAGATGTAGGTGTTTATTTTGATAATAAATTAAGTTTCAATATTCATATTGAAACAATAGTTCACTATACTTATCAAAATTTAGGATTTCTAACTAGAATGTCCTATGGTTTTTCGGATATAGAAGTCTATATGACACTTTGCAATGCTTTTGTTAGATCTAAACTCGAGTACGCTAGTATTATGTGGGATCCTGGTTATAAGGTGTGTCAATCTGAAATTGAAGACGTTCATAGGCGATTTTTAAAGTTACTTTCATATCGTCAGGGTGGAATTTATCCTCAGAGAGGTATTTCTCACGACATTTTTTCTTGATAGATTTAAAGTGTATAGTTAGGAACAACGTGGAAATATGCATTCGGTCATGTTTCTTCATAAAATTTTACATAATTAATAATTCATTTTTAAATACCCAGTCAGGCAGCACGTAGTGGCCCTTTGTTTTACTTGCCGAGGGCCGGAACGAATCTATTAAAAGTTTTACCTTTATTTAAAATGTGTTTATCTTGCGACGATCTGTTAAATAGAATTGATGTATTTACCTTTAGTATTAATGCAGTTTAGAATATTTTTTAAGTTTAAACTTTCTATTTTCGTATTTTTTTGTGTGTTTGATTTGTTTATTACTTATCTGTATTAGTTTTAGTTTAGTTCAGGAATGTATATATCCTGAGAGCTAAAGCTCTTTGAAGATGACGTCCAACAAATGTTTTTGTTTTCTAAATATCTCGGACGCTATTCAATTTAAATGGACAAAATATTACAAACAGGGATTATTTTTTATTACAAATCTATTGTCGGTATTAGAAAATTTGTATCGCTACCAGTGACGTAGAATCAGAGAAGGGGCTCCACTAATAATGGACGATTTTCTTTTACATATAAGTGTGCATAGAGTGATAGCGAAATACTAGGAGAAAAATTGGCTATATAAAAGGCATGGGAAATTATTTAACATGTAGTTTTTTATTTTCTCGAATTTTAATTTTCGGAGGCCTTGATGGGGTTGTAGATAGTCTATCTCAACATTATTAAGAAAGTGATTTTGTCATGTATCACAGGGGGCGCTAGTTTGCGTAATGTGACTTAGTTTTTGTTCAAATACTTTTATTTCCTTTTTTTTTCTACATTCTTTCCCAATGCACTGGTAACAGCAAAGTTTACTGAATAAATATAAGTTATACCATGTTTTCTTTGCAATTGGAATTATAGGTGCATGTGTAAAGTATATAAGTATTTTGTTAGTTAATGTGGTAAGTCGTATGTATTGACTTGTAAATTTTAAAATAAAATATATACGTACTCTACTATATAAAAAATAAAGTAGCCATGAGGAAAATTTGCAACAAAATGTCTATTTAAATATTTAGAAAAACAATATACACTATTTTAAAACTAAAATAGGAAATAATATAATACATATTGTTTATAAGTTACAAATGCTGCAATACAGGTTTTTAGTTGCTCGTTTAATGCAGCTTTTCTTGGACTCCTACACGAAAGTGTTTGTGACGTTTGACAGTCTTGATCTAAAATATAATAAAAATGCATTATATTCTTTTACTGTTTTAGAAAGGTATTTTAAGCTAATATAAATCAAATCTACAATTCCTATCAATGAAGTCATATGTATGTTCTCTGATACCAAACATCTAGGTATGCTAATGAACAATTCCACAGACAAAGCTCTATTCAATAATTATCTAAAGAAAATAATCTAATTTACTCACTCTATAAAAATCTAACTTCACTTTTTTGGCAGTGGGAACACGACAAATTCAACCACAATAGATGAGATCTGACCTATTTCTGCATTGTCGATATTTAACTTCTAATAATTTTAATTTTTATAATAATTTTTATAGTTAGATATTTGATTCAACTTAAAGGAGACCACCTGAAGAAGCAATCCTAAAAATGCAGAAATAGGTCAGATCTCATCTATTGTGGTTGAATTTGTCGTGTTCCCACTGCCAAAAAAGTGAAGTTAGATTTTTATAGAGTGAGTAAATTAGATTATTTTCTTTAGATAATTATTGAATAGAGCTTTGTCTGTGGAATTGTTCATTAGCATACCTAGATGTTTGGTATCAGAGAACATACATATGACTTCATTGATAGGAATTGTAGATTTGATTTATATTAGCTTAAAATACCTTTCTAAAACAGTAAAAAAATGTTACAAAAGCTAATAATAAGGAATATATGGGTAGATATTGTGGGTGTAATTCAACGCAGGTTGGGGCTTTTGTCCACTGAGTAGTTAGTTTCACACAATATTATTAATACCTAAAAATATATAAAAACTTTTAGATAAAAGGTGAACATTTTTCAAGTAGGTATTGTCATATTTAATTCATTGACAGGATGTCACTTTTTTGTCATTGTCGATATTTAACTTCTAATAATTTTAATTTTTATAATAATTTTTATAGTTAGATATTTGATTCAACTTAAAGGAGACCACCTGAAGAAGCAATCCTAAAAATGCAGAAATAGGTCAGATCTCATCTATTGTGGTTGAATTTGTCGTGTTCCCACTGCCAAAAAAGTGAAGTTAGATTTTTATAGAGTGAGTAAATTAGATTATTTTCTTTAGATAATTATTGAATAGAGCTTTGTCTGTGGAATTGTTCATTAGCATACCTAGATGTTTGGTATCAGAGAACATACATATGACTTCATTGATAGGAATTGTAGATTTGATTTATATTAGCTTAAAATACCTTTCTAAAACAGTAAAAAAATGTTACAAAAGCTAATAATAAGGAATATATGGGTAGATATTGTGGGTGTAATTCAACGCAGGTTGGGGCTTTTGTCCACTGAGTAGTTAGTTTCACACAATATTATTAATACCTAAAAATATATAAAAACTTTTAGATAAAAGGTGAACATTTTTCAAGTAGGTATTGTCATATTTAATTCATTGACAGGATGTCACTTTTTTGTCATTGTCGATATTTAACTTCTAATAATTTTAATTTTTATAATAATTTTTATAGTTAGATATTTGATTCAACTTAAAGGAGACCACCTGAAGAAGCAATCCTAAAAATGCAGAAATAGGTCAGATCTCATCTATTGTGGTTGAATTTGTCGTGTTCCCACTGCCAAAAAAGTGAAGTTAGATTTTTATAGAGTGAGTAAATTAGATTATTTTCTTTAGATAATTATTGAATAGAGCTTTGTCTGTGGAATTGTTCATTAGCATACCTAGATGTTTGGTATCAGAGAACATACATATGACTTCATTGATAGGAATTGTAGATTTGATTTATATTAGCTTAAAATACCTTTCTAAAACAGTAAAAAAATGTTACAAAAGCTAATAATAAGGAATATATGGGTAGATATTGTGGGTGTAATTCAACGCAGGTTGGGGCTTTTGTCCACTGAGTAGTTAGTTTCACACAATATTATTAATACCTAAAAATATATAAAAACTTTTAGATAAAAGGTGAACATTTTTCAAGTAGGTATTGTCATATTTAATTCATTGACAGGATGTCACTTTTTTGTCATTGTCGATATTTAACTTCTAATAATTTTAATTTTTATAATAATTTTTATAGTTAGATATTTGATTCAACTTAAAGGAGACCACCTGAAGAAGCAATCCTAAAAATGCAGAAATAGGTCAGATCTCATCTATTGTGGTTGAATTTGTCGTGTTCCCACTGCCAAAAAAGTGAAGTTAGATTTTTATAGAGTGAGTAAATTAGATTATTTTCTTTAGATAATTATTGAATAGAGCTTTGTCTGTGGAATTGTTCATTAGCATACCTAGATGTTTGGTATCAGAGAACATACATATGACTTCATTGATAGGAATTGTAGATTTGATTTATATTAGCTTAAAATACCTTTCTAAAACAGTAAAAAAATGTTACAAAAGCTAATAATAAGGAATATATGGGTAGATATTGTGGGTGTAATTCAACGCAGGTTGGGGCTTTTGTCCACTGAGTAGTTAGTTTCACACAATATTATTAATACCTAAAAATATATAAAAACTTTTAGATAAAAGGTGAACATTTTTCAAGTAGGTATTGTCATATTTAATTCATTGACAGGATGTCACTTTTTTGTCATTGTCGATATTTAACTTCTAATAATTTTAATTTTTATAATAATTTTTATAGTTAGATATTTGATTCAACTTAAAGGAGACCACCTGAAGAAGCAATCCTAAAAATGCAGAAATAGGTCAGATCTCATCTATTGTGGTTGAATTTGTCGTGTTCCCACTGCCAAAAAAGTGAAGTTAGATTTTTATAGAGTGAGTAAATTAGATTATTTTCTTTAGATAATTATTGAATAGAGCTTTGTCTGTGGAATTGTTCATTAGCATACCTAGATGTTTGGTATCAGAGAACATACATATGACTTCATTGATAGGAATTGTAGATTTGATTTATATTAGCTTAAAATACCTTTCTAAAACAGTAAAAAAATGTTACAAAAGCTAATAATAAGGAATATATGGGTAGATATTGTGGGTGTAATTCAACGCAGGTTGGGGCTTTTGTCCACTGAGTAGTTAGTTTCACACAATATTATTAATACCTAAAAATATATAAAAACTTTTAGATAAAAGGTGAACATTTTTCAAGTAGGTATTGTCATATTTAATTCATTGACAGGATGTCACTTTTTTGTCATTGTCGATATTTAACTTCTAATAATTTTAATTTTTATAATAATTTTTATAGTTAGATATTTGATTCAACTTAAAGGAGACCACCTGAAGAAGCAATCCTAAAAATGCAGAAATAGGTCAGATCTCATCTATTGTGGTTGAATTTGTCGTGTTCCCACTGCCAAAAAAGTGAAGTTAGATTTTTATAGAGTGAGTAAATTAGATTATTTTCTTTAGATAATTATTGAATAGAGCTTTGTCTGTGGAATTGTTCATTAGCATACCTAGATGTTTGGTATCAGAGAACATACATATGACTTCATTGATAGGAATTGTAGATTTGATTTATATTAGCTTAAAATACCTTTCTAAAACAGTAAAAAAATGTTACAAAAGCTAATAATAAGGAATATATGGGTAGATATTGTGGGTGTAATTCAACGCAGGTTGGGGCTTTTGTCCACTGAGTAGTTAGTTTCACACAATATTATTAATACCTAAAAATATATAAAAACTTTTAGATAAAAGGTGAACATTTTTCAAGTAGGTATTGTCATATTTAATTCATTGACAGGATGTCACTTTTTTGTCATTGTCGATATTTAACTTCTAATAATTTTAATTTTTATAATAATTTTTATAGTTAGATATTTGATTCAACTTAAAGGAGACCACCTGAAGAAGCAATCCTAAAAATGCAGAAATAGGTCAGATCTCATCTATTGTGGTTGAATTTGTCGTGTTCCCACTGCCAAAAAAGTGAAGTTAGATTTTTATAGAGTGAGTAAATTAGATTATTTTCTTTAGATAATTATTGAATAGAGCTTTGTCTGTGGAATTGTTCATTAGCATACCTAGATGTTTGGTATCAGAGAACATACATATGACTTCATTGATAGGAATTGTAGATTTGATTTATATTAGCTTAAAATACCTTTCTAAAACAGTAAAAAAATGTTACAAAAGCTAATAATAAGGAATATATGGGTAGATATTGTGGGTGTAATTCAACGCAGGTTGGGGCTTTTGTCCACTGAGTAGTTAGTTTCACACAATATTATTAATACCTAAAAATACATTATATTCTTATTTTGTAATTTAATAACCTATATATTTCCAGTAAAAATATTGCTCAAATGAAAACTTAATGTATAAGTATGTCCAAGTCAGTTTTTTGTACTTAATATTATTTAAGTGATTTGGGTATTTCTGTACGTATATTAATTCATTTAGGACAAATCAATTTAATTTATTTAAAGATATTACTGTACATACCAATTTTATTATATACTGTTTGTGCACAGTTATCACTTAGAATCTGTTATCAGTTTGAACTTCAGCATCTTGAAATTCTTGCGCCAACGTAGTTTTGATATTATTGTTATCAAAAACTCTGCTTGAACCAAAAAATGCTTGAGTCTAAAATTTACATGACACAATTATGTACATACACATTACACTTTTTTTACTAAATACCAGTACAAATAACTTACTTGTTGGTTCATACAAAACCAATGTTTGATGTTTCATTTGAAAAATGTTTGAAGCAAACATTTTCTAATTTTTTCATATCATTGATCATGAGTAATATTTGCTTATCTGTGACTTCCAGTAAATCTTAATTGATTCTTCCAGATCTGACATATGCAAAGAGACGATTTTTACTTAATATGTATACCTACTAACCGGGTATGTCAAATTTCCCGTAAAAAAATTCAAGGACACGTAAATATGCGTCAAGAAGAAACAATACAATTATGTTATTTTAAACAAAATGTTCATAAAACTAAAGTTTAAAGCAAGGGTAAATCTTTAATTTCGTAAACTTTGACAAAGCAAGTTGTTTATAATTTAAAATAACGCCCAAATGCAATCTTTCAAATGAAGATTCTAACAGATGTTCAAAGTTTTTTGACATACTGTATCGATCGCACACAACACGTTACAGTTCTAGAGTCGGCCACCGTGTAGCTACCTGGGTACCGAACGGTCCTGGAAACGGGTGAGGAGAGCAGAATTGGTAGGGCGGGGCGTGTTCGAGAGTGGTACAAGTTATATATTTATTCTGTAAACTTTGGTAGCAGCACCGTTTCGGTCTATACAAAATAGTACTCTTTACTTTTTTCATTTGAAGCTTTTTTCTTGAATAAAATTATATATATATTAAAAGATAGCTGCGAAGATAATTCATAGATATTGAGTGAAAGATGTCGATTCGTGACTAAGGTGTCACTTTTCTTTAGTTTTATTGGGTTTTTTGCCACACTTCTGAAAAATAATAAAAATTAATTAAATAAACCCTTGCGCCAAACGGAACAGTTAAGGGTTATTTTTGAAACTAAGTTTGCCTAACCAATAAATCTCACACTGAAAAAAGCAGATAAGTAAAAAATAACAAAAATCACATCACTATCGCGCACTTCCGTATTATTGACGTTTCGAAAAACTCTCTGTTTTCGTTTTCAAAATAGTAGTAAAAATATTAAACGTATGTCAAGTTTGACAGTTTAAAATTTGTTTATCTGTTTCCATAGAGATGTTGAACGGTTTTTATTTTATTTTTACTTACTTCTTTTTGATACAACTGTAGCCAACAATGATCGATGTTTACTGAACAGTTTGACACACACTTATCTCCGTTCAACAAAATAATCGCGGTAGCATATTATTATTTTCTATTTCCAAAGTGAATTTTATTGTTGGTTCTTTATTGTTAATATCATCAGACAACTAATACCTTACGATCATTTTTGTCAAAAACGCGTCCAAAAAATGATATAGAAAATTCAAAAAATTGCATCTACAGTATACCTTGTGAATGCAATAAACATTATGTTGGAGAAACGTCTCGGCCTATGAATGTTAGAATTGAGGAATATAAAAATTATATAAAAAGACGGGAATTTGAAAAATCCAAAATTTGCGAACACGCTTGGGAAAACGGTCATGTGATTCAATGGGGTTCGGCAAAAATTTTAGAGAAGGAAGATAACGCGACAAAAAGAAAATTAAAAGAGACCGCGATTATTTTGTTGAACGGAGTTAAGTGTGTGTCAAACTGTTCAGTAAACATCGATCATTGTTGGCTACAGTTGTATCAAGAAGAAGTAAGTAAAAATAAAATAAAAATCATTTAACATCTCTATGGAAGCAGATAAACAAATTTTAAACTGTCAAACTTGACATACGTTTAATATTTTTACTACTGTTTTGAAAACGAAAAGAGAGAGTTTTTCGAAACGTCAATAATACGGAAGTGCGCGATAGTGATGTGATTTTTGTTATTTTTTACTTATCTGTTTTTTTCAGTGTGAGATTTTTTGATTAGGTAAACTTAGTTTCAAAAATAACCCTTGACTGTTCCGTTTGGCGCAAGGGCTCATTTAATTAATTTTTATTATTTTTCAGAAATGTGGCAAAAACCCAATAAAACTAAAGAAAAACTAATTATGTCACAAATAAACAGCTTCAGACAAGGTGTCACTTTATTTTTTTTTTTCAAGAGATTTACAAAATTACCGAATTGAAAAAAAAATCAATTATCCGTTTATTTCCTAAGGATAGTACCATACCAAAAGATTTATTTTGTAGAATACCAAGCCTTAAATGACGAAAACATTTGTTCTGATATTTAGAAATATATTTGTCTTGTAAATATCCTTATGAATTATAGACTACATCTTGTTTACGGATTTTCACATGCATTTGCCAATGGCCACACTACAGCTTTAGCAACTTTTTTCTGAAAATTAAACTTCAAATAAAAAAAGTAAAGAGTACTTTTTATGTAGTAGTATGAATGTGACAAACAATTTAGAAAAAAATAAAAATAAAAGTGTTTGACAAAAACTAGCATCCTCTGTGGTACTTGAGAAAACTACTTTATAAGTAATGAGAAAGGCTATCTACAATCCCATACTAAATTCCGTTAAAATCGGTTTAGCGGTTCTAAAGATATTAGGGACCTACAGAAAAAAAATAGCCACTGATGTTCTACTTATTTCTAGAAGGAGGACATGTAATTCCTGTATCGGCATCTACTTTTCCTTTCTAAATATTAAACATTTGTTTCATTAAACTTTAACGCCCTGTGTTTGCGCCAACACCGCAAACACAAAATGTTTGAATGGCTGGCGGTTCGCGCCTTGAAATGCAAATGGCGAAATCTGCTTTGCTGACAAGCATGTTTTGCTCTGCTGCACGGAGCGAGCAAGTGAATGGTAAAAAAACACTTTCGCGATGCTGCACGCAAAGACATCGCATTAAAAAATAACATGCAGTCAACACACATAAAAAAAGTTAAATATGTTGTAATCATTATATATTATGTATAAATTACCAATAGTTAGTGATATATTGCGTTAATCAGTGTAATAAATGTGTTCGTTTAAATAAAGTTAAAAAATCAAAAACCAAGAAGTTCACAGTAAAATAAAAATACTACAGCCCACGATCAAGCTAAAACAATCCTGAGCATTACGTCGCCAACACCCTGTAATTCAGTTATGGTGCATTTTTGAAGGTATGTTTATTAAGTAAAGTTTCTTTATTTTTCGGCTGTCTATCTCACAATTACTGTATAAAAATCTGGACCACCCTGTATACATATATTTCCAAAATATACATAAATTTAAACAAAATGTAAATCAGTCAAAGTAAGTAAATATGGGTCAACATTGCTAAATGTCTGCAAAATTAGATTAGACTCTTAATTAAGAAATGTTTTGCATAAAAAAACAGAAACGATATTTCTCACCCACAATTAAGTGAATTTTGATTTCTAAAGGCGAAACATATATTTAAGGGTTCACCCACGTTAAGAACCTTATTGCTGTTTATTATACTGAATCTGCCAAGAGGGCCTTCGTGGGTTTCACACATTTTCCCTTTAATAATTCTTTCTCTTTTAACAATGCCAGGGTTTAAGCGAAATGAAAATGAAAGGTCGTAGGCAGGGTGAAATTGAGTTTTTCAATTTAAAAATCTCCGTGTTGAACAAATAACTTCTCCAAATTTCACTTTACTTGACAAAGCGATTCACTTAAGGTAAACTTATTCTTTCTTATGAAACATGCAATTTAATAGGTGTATTGCTAGTAGAAAAACAGAAATAGGGAAAGGTATGCAACTTAAAGCCGCGTACACACTTGTAACGCCTATGTTACGCGTTAGCGGAAAAATTTTCCCCAAACAAAACTTTGTTACGTCGCGAAAATATCAATGTTTCCATGTTATATTTAAAACGTAAATACAATGGTTCGGTAGGGACCTAATTTAGGACTTCTATTTTGTTTTGATTTTTATTAATGATTTAGCTGATTTAATTTAATGCCCTCAACTTTTCTTCGTCGATGATCTTAAATTATACTGCAAAATAAATAGTACTCATGACGTACTATTTACAGTCAGTTATCGATCTCGTTTTGTAGTGGTGTAGAACATATAATATCAATGTTTCGAAATATAATATATACTAATATAATATAATACTCTAATATACTATGACTAAGTACAAATATTTTAAGAGGGGATAGAAAAAAATAAGAATTAACAGAATTTACAAACTTAAATATAAAATGACAAATTTTTTTTTTTCGATATTATATTAAATCCTTATTTAACGCCGCCAATGCAAGAATCAGAGTATGCAACCAGCAAGCAACCGTCATGCACCAGTCGGCCACAGTCGGCAGTCGGTCCAGTCGAGTCGGTTCGCTGTCATGTTATAATTTAATTCCTGTGTTTACGTTGCAGTTTTGTGTTCTTCTTCAGTTTCTAGTGCCTCATTTTAATTTTAAACGTTTTATAGTTAATAAATAAAGCAATATGTGTCGGGTACAGATATTTTCACACACACAGTATAGTGCGCTGGTTTGTTTTTCTAGATTATGGGACAAGACTGCCGCAGGTGTTAAACTTTTTCTGTTATCTATTAGAACCTACCTACTCATCCCTTTCTTCGATTTTATTTTAATACATAGGCATTGTATGTAACTGTACCTACGGGAAGTGTGTTTATCGGTAGTGAGTGAAAATGTAGTTTTACCAGTTTGTAACCAAATAATTAAAAACGAATGCAAAATACTGGAGCTAACTGGATTAACTGTTACCTACCTATCAGGTATTATTACTAATAAGAATGTAAATTTTTGTCGTTTCTGCATTTAGAATGGATCTAAGCCATAAACCATCTCAGTCGATACTCATCATAGGCGCCGACTTTCCGTAAGAAAAAAGGGTTGTGCCCCATTTTTTAAATATCGAGCTAAAATTCTGGAATAACTTTTTTATTGTCTTTTAGGGTTCCCTGAGCACTTGGTTAAAATTTTTGTACTTAGTCATAGTTAACCCTGTATAATATTATATAATAATATTTATACTTCTGTTAACATAGCAGTATCACCCAATCAACATGGTTTTATGCTGAAAAGGACGACAGTTACGATTTAGCATGTGTTTCTCAATATATATGTGATAATTTGGCTATAGAAGGACAAGTCGACATAATTTATACAGATATGCAAAAAGCATTAGGCTCAATTGATTATTATTTATTGCTATCCAAGTTAAAAGGTTTTGGTTTGTCTCAAAACTTGATATTGTATTCACGTCCTACCTATTTTTAAGAAAACTATTTGTTGAGTAAGGTGGCTACAAATCTAAAAGTTATATAGCAACTCCAGGTGTCCCACAGAGGTCCAAATTAGGCCCGTTACTGTTCACGTCTGTAATTAAGTGTAACCATATTTTATTTGTAGATGACTTAAAAATATATAATAGCGTAAAGAACATCAATGATTGCCTTTTCTTATCAGATCAAATCAATAGAGTCCTCTGATGGTGTGATAATCGCTTTCTAATATGTCAAAATGTAAAGCTATAACATTCACTCGAAAACACAATTATAATCAATTTGATTATAATATCAACAGTTTTACTCCTGAACGATGCTCTTAGTTTAGATTCCAAACTTAGATTTTTGTAGTCATGTTAATCACATTTCTAAATCAGCTAACAAACTACAACATTAGATCTAAGTTAGAATACGCATCTTTAATATGGTTTCCCATTTACCAAAATGAGATTGTGTTAATTGAGAGAATTCAACGAAAGTTTTTGAAATGTTTGTTTTCAAGACACAAGGGATTTACCCTGAAAGAGGTATTAATAACGCAATTTTGCTGAATATGTTCAATATAATTTCATAAAATGAAAGGAGAAATTGTAATGCCATATCATTTTTGTATAACTTAGTACATTATAATATTGAGTAGAAAGTTTCTTATTAATAGGCTCTGTTTACCATAGGAATATTACACATAAAACACCAATATTTAAATTTTTCATTTTTCTCGATTAGTGTTATTCTCAAGATAACAACGCAAAATATAAAAAGTTATGATCCTCATGATATTTCCATAAAAACATTAGAAAGTATTAGGGATCCTATAATATCTCCCCTCACTAAGCTACTAAACTTATGTCTTCCTCAGAATATTTTCCCTAGTTGCCTAAAAATAATGAAAGTAATACCAGCTTTAAAAAAAAATGATACCAACAATCCATCAAATTATAGATCAATATCAAGCATACCATTTTTTGCAAAAATTTATAAAATCATATTGGAACAACAACATTGGATATTTAGATAATAGAAATCTCCTTTGTCAAAATTAATTCGGATGTAGGAGTAAATTGTCAACTACACTTGCCCTAGATAAGTTAACCTCATTTATAAATAATAGTTATAATGAAGTTATGTATGTCTGTTCCATGTTTTTTGATCTCACCAAAGTTTTCGACTGCATAAGTCATGATATACTTGTTGATAAATTACGGTTTTATGGCTGTACACCTCAGAGCACACATCTTATTCACTCTTACCTATGTCATAAACAACAATATGTGCACAACAACAAATTAAAATCTTTAAATTTAAACTACGGTGTACCTCAAGGCTCTGTCTTAGGACCGTTGTTGTTTCTCGTGTAAATAAACGATTTTCCAATCTCGGTGAGAAATAATGTGTTTGCAATCCTTTTTGCTGACAATACTAATCTATATCTGACCAATAAATCTTTAAACCATCTGATGTTCGATTTACTGATAATCAAAAACGATGCATTAAACCGGTTTTCTTCAAACAACTTATGCCTAAATGCAAATAAATAAAAAAAATGATATTCAGCCTACGTGAGTTAAATGCTGTAAATAATCCTGAATCTGTTAAATTTCTGAGAGTATATTTAGACCCAAAACGTGAGTTAAATGCTGTAAATAATCCTGAATCTGTTAAATTTCTGAGAGTATATTTAGACCCAAAATTGCAATGGGACGGACATGCCCACTATCTCTGCAACAAAATGTCCGAAGACATTTACATACTCCGTTTGTACGGCAAAGTGTCTCAACAGACATTGATTACTGCCTATCATAGTCTAATTCACTCCAGATTATCTTATCCCATTCTGGTTTGGGGTCACGCACCTTCATCCGATTCCATTTTTTTTCAACCCAGAGGAAGGCAATTCACGTAATTTTAGGCTTAAAATTTAATTTAAGACACTTGGTATATTAACCGTACTATGTACTTATATACTTCAGTGCCTTTTCTATGTTAAAGATCACGAAGATATGTACACTCCTCGCAGCGAATTTTACTGGAGCAATACCAGCATCCAGTTTTTTAATGCATTACCCCAAACTTTGTACATTTTGGTTGCAATATTTTATGACATTACTTTAATCTGTATCAATGTGCTGTTTGTTTGGTTTTGACTTATATATATGTATTTTAAAAATTACAACTATTTGATTTAATTGCTCACACTATTTTGTTAATTTTTAATCCATTTTTTGATATATTTTACAACAACTTATCCGTGTATGTTTCTACTATGCACTGTATTTTTTCTTGATAATTTTGTAATATGATTAAACTTCTTTTCTGGCACGTGTAAACACTTTTGTGTATGTAACACTAATAAATATCTATCTATCCATCTATCATCTGCAACATAAATCAAATCCGTTTCCTTTGTTCCAACATAGTAACTGCAAGGAATAGCTGCTGCAGAAAATGCATGAAAATTTATTTGCCCATACTTAAACCAAACTTCGGAGGGGTTACATAAAAGATAATAACTATCTAGTAATTTTTCGAAATTGCTCTACGGAATACATATATTTTAAAATGAGGAATGTCGAGGGCTTCTATAAGATCGCAGCAATAAAATTATATTGGCAATTTACCGTAATTTGATGCTAGAAGAACAGATCTCCATATCTTTATGAAAGCAGTATCTTACAGAAGGTGTCAATGTCTGACAACCGAATTTATTATAAAGAGTTTTCGTCTCCAAGAGGATTTCCGTTGTGGATGAAAGAAAGTAACGAAATTTGATTTTGGTGTATGCTTCATTTAAAGCAAAGTTTTCCTACGGTTCCGTTCTGGTCCCTTAAAAAGTTCGATGCGATAGTAATACTATTTTGTGCTTGACATAGTTAATTGGATACACTGGAAGCTTAATACTTAGTCTTATTTATTATTATCAATTTTCTACATTAAATATCTCTCTAAATTTTAACTTCACGGAGCCTAATACTTTGCATAAGTGGATACCAATACCAAATCAAGAGAACCAGACATCACAAATCTTAACACGGTTTTAAATTATTTATTATCAAAAATATCAGTGATTCATTGCGACACTTGTCGGTCATAGATACATAATTTAAATACTGTGAAGGTAATGCGCTAATTATTAGTGGTGATGTTGTGAACTTAGGTATTGTTAAACGTGATTTATTCTTTTGTTTACAATATAGATCCGCTTGTGACTACTATTACGGGAACAATCTAATTTCACATTAAACTACTGTTTTAATTTGAAATATAATAAGTAAAAGTAATTAGTATTGATATTTAACACATGTTGTTTATTGTGTTAATGGACTGTAGTTTTTTATTTTATAAAATTAGAAATACAAGAATTTTTAATGCGGTAAAGAAAAAAAATAGCTTAATCAAAATGCGGGAGAAAACTTCACTCACGTTTATTCCAGCGATGGATGAAGTTCTGGATTGAGAAAAATAATTTTGAGTTTCGGCTTATCGAAAAAGACACTCGAAGAACGATAATTGTTGCGATCACGTGTCGGCGGTTCAGCGGTAGAGTTCAGTCTTCTTCCTTCGACTCACGCTACGCGAATGTAGTGGGGTGAAGTTATTCTCATTTTTTCGCGGGAAAAATAATAGTAGGTAAAAACGCGGAACATCCCAATTATCCAAAAATATTAATTAAAAAATATAAGCAGGCGTGAACAACACATATTATTTTTTTTTAATTAATTTAATAAATTTTTATTGCTATTTACTACTGATTTAATTTCTTCTTAAACATTTTTTAAAAATCCTTATTTGTTACTTTTGTTGATTATGTTTTCAGAATAAACCAGGTAATTAAATGTAGAGAAGTTAGATAGCAAAGTTTTATAAATGCCTCAGATAATATTCTGCATCACGTAATTGGTAAGAACAAATACAGAACATAGTTTTTGGAATCGGAACAAAGCGCTGAATGCAATATGTGTTAGTTTGCTTTGCCATTGATTTTCTAAACACTCTATATACATTCTGGTTGCTTATTAGAAAAGTGTAATTGATTAATTTTTTCAATGAACTTCAACCTACGTGTATTTTCAATGATAATTTCATTAAAATGGTCTTCCTTTCACTGCGTTTCATCACCCTATACCACATTTTTCTTTTCAATTTTTGATACGGTGAAATATTTTTTATTAGGCGCTGTATGCTGTATTCGTACGTAATGGCATAATGTACTACTTCTTCCATTTGTCATTTTACAAGTCTATTTTGCAATTTTATTCAATACCAATGTCCATTTAACACAATAACATCTAATAATATCAGAAATGATCAATTCACTCTTCTAAACGTATGTACTGCATTGTCTTTTCATTATAAAATTCGCATAATTTCGGGTAGGAGACCGCTCTCCGGAGACAGTCTATTAATATCTTAACATTAAATTAAACAAATCTGTCTCTAGTTTCAGCAATACATATTGAAACCAGTTTTAAAAAAGGAATGTTTGAACATTATAAGAGTATGAGTTTATCCACAGTAAATCTAGGAACTCTATAGAAAGTTGGAAGAAATCCCAAAAAATGAGAAGCTTACAGAGGGTCCTGGAAATACGAGGAAATCCGTAGAAGTAAGAGAAGTTCGGGGAAGTCCAAGGAAATTTAGAGAAATCCTCTAGGACTTATCATTCAGAATTAAGTTTTGTAGGTTTTTAATCTGCAAAAAGCCCCTCTGCTATTACTTGTTAAAAAGAATTTTTAATTGAATAAAAACGCTATAACTTATGCATCAACCCAATAATTCTGCATGTAGAAGCACGAAATCGAGTGTTGACGACTGGCTAACGACAACAATACGAGAGGGGCGACGTGAAGTGCAAAATTTAAAGTTCGAACGAAAAGCAGATAACTGCTGTAACAACAGCGAGTCCAAATTGTTCCAGACCTTTAATGTTTGCGGTGATACCCAGCATGGTCCCAACTTGGGTCACTTAATATTCAGCCCACAGTCGTAGTCCACATTGACCTAACCCCCTGCTCTAATTGCTGGACGGACGCCCCAATACTAAAATACTATCTCATGGGCTGCATACGAAAGCGGCTGAATTGAACGTCGAAATTAAGTGTTTCCCGGAAAAAACTTTACGTAGGAGAAACTTCTCTCAACTTTCGAGTTGGCTTTTAAAGTTGGAAGTTGAGTAATATTTGTGTGTGATGGGAATGTGCTCCAACTAAAGTATGGTAGCAATTAGCTAAATGAAAATTTACAGTATACAGGGTGATTTACTGTAATTTGATCACATTGTTAGTTTCTTGTTTTTAGAGTTACAAAAAAATGTGAAATATATAAGTGAAATGCTTTTTCGAAAATGACGTGTCTCTTTTAGGCATTTCTTCCATTTTTCCAGATTCATAAGATTCGTAGATTTAGTAATAATACAATAATAATATGTAATATATTTGATATTACAGACACTGATATGGTCCAATATACATATAGGTATTTTGATTAAATATCACTTATTATGATGATGATGTTGATGATGATGATATGATGAAAAAACAAATTAATTTAGATTTAAACAAGAATTATTATTAGATTCAATGTTCTTATTCCGACATTATCAAACCAAAAGTTTCTCTCATTTTAATACAAATGTTTGAAAAGAAAATATTTGTTATATTTGTTATATTTAATTTATTAAAGAAATCCATTTTTTATATTGTTCTGTTTAAAGAATTATTGAAATTAAAATATTTATTTAAATTTGTGAGCATAGTGCTTTATATCTGTATACGATACCCATTTTCCGACAACGCAGTACATACGTTTAAAAAAGTTAATTTGTCATTTGTGATATTATCAGGTGGTTAAATAGACATTAGTATTGAACAAAGTTGCAAAAGGAAATACTGCGACATTGTTTGTTTGTGAAGATCATTTTAATGTAATAATAATAATAATTTATTGATCCACTTTTATCATACACTATGACATTGGATAAGTCACATGACAGTAAAACTCAGTAAACAAAAACATATATTAAAATTTCAGTATATATGCAATACGTAGACACACATACATACATTAACAATATGAACCACAATATACATTTATTATACATCAAAGTCACATCCAAAATACTCCTCAATATTATAATACGAGTATATTAATAAAAGTTGTTTAACTCGTCCCTTAAAGGTTACACTCGTAATACATTTTATATTATTAGGAAGGCGATTAAATAGCTTTGGAGCCAACACAAAAGGACTGTTTTCTGTTTTGACTAGGCGATGCCTAGAAGTCAAAACATTATACTGACATTTAAAGTCATAAGCGATTCCTCGATCCGTATATTGCACAAATTCATGAGCAAGCAATTTGACATAACACATGCAAAAATGTACATAGACACCACTGTCAATATTTTCAATTGCTTAAATAGTAAACGGCAAGAGTGTAATCTGGACTTGAAGAGCATCGTGCGAATAATTCTTTTCTGGGTAATTAAAACAGGTCGACTACAACTAACCTTCTCTGTTTCACTCAATATCTTAGCCAAGCTCTGGATGCGGGTCTTCAAGTAGACGTTGTGTATACGGACATCAGTAAAGCCTTTGATAGACTTGATCACGTAATCTTGATGAATAAACTGGGAACTATGGGGTTTCCAGATAACTTGCTTAGACTACTTAAATCTTATCTTTCTTTGCGCACGCAGTTTATAGAAATTCGCTGTCTCAGATCTCCAAAGTTTTTGTCATTGTCAGGGGTTCCTCAAGGATCCTGTTTAGGATCCTTGCTCTTTATAATTTTCATGAACGATATATTTCAGTCACATGATGTTAACTGTCTCATGTACGCTGATGATATGAAGATATTTACTAAAAGTTATTCAGCATAAACACTTGGTGTATGGATAACAATCTTTCCCTTAATATTAGTAAATGCCATGTTATGACATTTACTCGGAAAGTTAATTTTCTGAATAACAATTATTCCATCACTGGTTCCCCTTTATCTAGAGTTACTGAGATCAGAGACCTAGGTGTGCTTTTTACTTCGAGTCTGAGCTTTACAGAACATATTAACAAACTAACAGCTGATTGTTCCAGAAGCTTGGAATTTGTTATTAGAAATTCACGTTCTTTTACCGACTGTCGTGTGTTACTTAGTTTATATCGCGCTTTTGTTCTTCCTAAGTTAGAATACGCTAGAACAGTTTGGATTCCACATCATTCAAATGCTATTAATAAGCTGGAGAACATCCAGAGAAATTTTTTGAAGTATATGTCTTTTAAACTCGATGGCTTTTACCCGGAAATTGGCACTGATCACAATATGTTGCTAAGGCGGCATGGCGTATATAGTCTTGAAAACAGGTC
The DNA here is from genome assembly GCA_037114965.1 of Monochamus alternatus. Classification (NCBI taxonomy): domain Eukaryota; kingdom Metazoa; phylum Arthropoda; class Insecta; order Coleoptera; family Cerambycidae; genus Monochamus; species Monochamus alternatus. Next base: position 25,436,364 of record CM073427.1, on the reverse strand, counting down.
TGTTATGCACTCCAAATCTTTCTTTTTAAGTTGATTAATAATTTAATTATTTATCCTACTTTATTAGACACTTTAAGTTTCCATGTTCCTAGAGTGGACACGAGGTACGATGCACTGTTTTACCTTAAGACACCAAGGACCTTACTCGCAAATTCCCCAATGTATGTCATGTGTAACACAAATAATACTTTATTTAAAAATAAAATTGACCTGTTTAACTCTTCAGTGGCTAATATTAGATCAGTGTGTACGCAGTTTTTGTAGCCAACTTGAATTAACTTTCTTTTCATTTTTTGTGCTAATATTGTTTTTATTGTCATACTGTATGTTTATAGTATAAAGCGAAAAGACATAATCGTCCCGATTTAAAATATTTTTTCAAATCGTTGATGAACACTATGAATAAAACAGGATCTAATGTACTTCCCTGTGGAACAGGCACAATCTAGGACTAGAAAGTACTTTATCACCATTATACCAAATGACAACACACTGTAGCCGACTATGTAAATATGACTCTAACCATTTTAGGGCATTTCCCTTAACTCCATAATGCTCCGACTTTTTCAAAAGTAGTTGATGGTTAACAGTATCAAATGCACGAACTAAATCAAAATAAATTGACGAGGTCATACGTCTGAATTCAAAATTGTCAAGTACGTGTTTATACACAGCAAGCATAGCATCATATCTAGATAGTCCTACACGAAATCCAAATTGTCTTTCATACAATATTTTATATTCTTTAAAAAAAAATTAAATTTTCAGAAAATGCATATTCACATATTTTGGAAAAAACTGAAAGTAGAAAAATACTTCTGTAATTAGAAATTTTGTCCGAGCCACCTTTTTTAAGAATCGGTACTACTAATGATTGCTTGAGAGTTGTTGGGAAAATACCCTCGAAAAAGGAAGCGTTAATAAGAGAGGTCAAAGGATACTTGATACTATCAATCACAGTTTTTAAAATAGAACAAGGAATACCATCAAAGCCCTGCGAATCTTTTGTGGCAACTGTACGAATAATTTCGGCGGTTTCATTGGGGGTTAATGGCAAAAGTTCAAGACATTCCTCGACTCTATTATACATATTATATTTATCGATACTTAAGATATGGTTACTGATATTTCGAACAGACTCCAAAAAGTATGAATTAAATGCTTCAGCTGACTCATCTCGGGGAACAAACAAACCTTTACTGGTAAAGAATATGCTAGGGTAATCAGTGGGTTCATTAACATTCACATGGTCACGTATAATGCTCCAGGCAACTTTTGACTTATTATTCGCAGACTCTATTCTGTCATTGTAATAGTTCATTTTGGTTATTTTTACAGTCTTTTTATGAGTTTTTTTAATTCTATATATATTTCTCTAATATTTTCACTAACAGGAGAATACTTGATAAATTTATGAACCTCTCTCAGAAGTTGACTCTGATTTTTTATTTGGGGTGTAACCCAACCCAATGTAAGTTTGAATGGATATATATAACTAGGTACGTTTAAGATTACTGAAAAATGTAATTTTATAAAGAATCAATTAAACATTTCTATTAATTTATCAGAATAGAGAGCGTTTAGAAAATCAATGGTAACGCAAACTTTAATTTTTTCATCTATGGTATTCAACGCTTTTTTCCGATCCGTTATTTGGGATCGGGTTCTGTATTTTCTCCTACCATTTACTAGATGTAGAATTTTATTTAAGGCATTTATAAAATGTTGCTATCCGACTTAAATATCATTAGTCATTACTTTTATTTATTATTTTCGAAATTAAAACAATTATTTTAATGCAAAATCAGCAAAATTTTATAAATACCTCAAGTAAAACCATCTGTCTGGTATTTACCCAACAGCATTGTCGCCGTATCTCTCACGAGCGGATCCATATTGTAAACAAATGAATAAGTTATAATAACTTTCGTATTAGAGACGGAAGTAAAGTAATTAAGTATATTTTTTATGAGCTTTACTTTATTGTAACACTCTCCTGCGGACTGTTCCATATATTTTCTTTCTACTTTTACTTATCAAAAAATTTCCTAGCATCTACATATTATTAAAACATATTTATAAAGGTTTACTAACTTACTTTCTGTTTACATTTCAAAATCACGAATTGTGTGCTTCCATAATTTAAATTATATACCAATAGAGAGGTCTTTTTACAAATTACAAATTTAATATGTGGCTAGAGCGACATTGCTAAAACAATTAACATAAATTTCAGAAGGGACAAAGGTACACTGATTTAATACTAATATCCCCATGATAGTGTTAGTCTAAATATAGTCCCACTACATGCAAATAATGCAAAAACATTCAAATCATATCTAAACTAAATTACTGATAATTTTACATATTCAACTAATTTTATTTTTTGGCACATCCTTTACAAACTGGGTAGATAGATAAACAATTTCGTTTCTGCTGTAAAGCAACCGAGTTAAATGAAAGCTGAAAATATTTATCATATGAAATACAATGATATAGTTTACCCTTCAGCAATTGCACCCGGAAGGGGATACATAAATATATTTTTCAGTGAGTTGTAGAAACCGTTTTCGGTGGCAGTGCGGATATGAGAAACACCAGAGTAAAATATACGGAAACGATTCTTCTGGCCAACCCAAACGTGAACATTCTAAGTTAAATTAACATATTTCAGGTCATATCTGCTACTAGTATATTTAATCAAAAGTTTGTGCATAGTTTCAATAAATTGAACGTTCTAAATTGATCAGAATTGGATTTAGAATATTACGATTTAGAAGATTGGAAACCGGCCGAATACACGAATGTTTTAAGCTAAATGGTGAAGATGAATACTATGAGTAGTTCTTAAAGAATGTTAATGAATTTAATATGCATAATTAGCACAATTTAGGTTGTAAAATATAGGATGTCTTATTGAAAGGGTTTGTATGTACAAGGTTATTCATTATATTTCGGCAACCTTTATTATCGTTATTGATTTTATTTATTTATTTACGAAATCAGGATGCAAACCCAACAAAACATCTACAAAAATATAGTATGTGTTTACAAAAAGAATCATGTAGGGTAAGTCAGGGATAGATGCCAACATAGTCATAATTTTTGGTCAAAATTTTTCAGAATATACAGGGTTAACTATGACTAAGTACAAAAAATTTAACCACGTGCTCAGGGAGGCCTAAAAGACAATAAAAAAATTATTCCAGAATTTCAGCTCGATATTTAAAAAATGGGGCAAAACCCTTTTTTCTTACGGAAAGTCGGCGCTTATGATAAGAACCGACTGAGATGGCTTAGATCCATAGATAAAACTTACATCTGTCAACAATATCTACTACCATCGTCGTTTTTTTTGCAGCATTTCTAAATGTAGAAACGACAAAAATTAACATTCTTAATAGTAGTAATACCTGATAGATAGGTTAATCCACTTAGCTTCAGTATTTTGCATTCGATTTCCATTATTTCGTTATAAACTGGTAGAACTACATATTCGCTCATTACAGCTACACACTACCGATAAAAGACACTTCCCGTAGATACAATTAGATAGATTAGATGCCTATTTATTATAACAAAATCGAACGAAAAGAATAATAGACGTTTTAATGTAACCGCGGCAGCTTGTCCCATAACCTAGAAAATCAAACCGGCGAACTATACTGTGGGAAAGTATCTGCACCCAACACACATGTCTTTATTTAATAACTATACAACGTTTAAAAATTAAAATAAGGCACTAAAAACTGAAGAAGAACACAAAATTACAACGTAAACACAGGAATTCAATTATGACATGACAGCGATACTGACTGATGAGCGCCTGTTGCATGCTGGTAGAGTATGCAACCAACAAAGTTCATTGGCGGCGTTAAATAAGGATTTAAAATAATATTGAAAAAATTTTTTTTTGACTTTATAAATAAGTTTGGAATTTTTTTGAAGGGCGATTCCGTTAATTCTTATTTTTTCCTATCCCCTCTTAAAATATTTGTACTAAGTCATAGTTAACCCTGTATACATAAACTACATTTTATAATTAGATAATATATATTCTTTAATATTTTCTGCAATTTCCTTATTTGTTACTCAGAAATAATTGAAACTTTAGTTCACTGTTTAACGAGGTTTATTATATACATACTCTATTACAATTACTACTGATTTCGTCGGTATCGCTCCGATTTTTTATATCTCCTGTACACAGCAAGAAATACTATAAAAACTATTCTAAAACCTAATATATATCGAACATTTTCATTAATATCAAGATAATAACAAACTTAAACCATTTTAAGAATAAGAAACTAAGGAAACAGCCTTGGCTATCTTCCCCGGAGTATCGGGCAAAGATGCCCCACTAGTCAGAGATAGATGTCCTAGTTTAACTAATAAAATCATCATGCAGGAATATAACATAATATTTATTCTTAACATTAATGTTGATTAAAAAACATTCTTCACACACAAATCTCTTTTTTTTTCATCGTAAGTACTTTGCCACATAAATCGCACAGGTTTTCGTATTTAGAGAAATTTTCATGTGACCACTTATTGTAGTACATCCATTGAACCCAATCATCACGCTTGCTGGTATTTTTGTAGTTTTCTCCACACCTCACGCATTCAAAATCGTCTTTCTCACTCAGCTGTGTCTTCTTCTTCATAAGGTACACTTTCATCCGAGTCTGTCTCCCAATCTCCTTTTTAATTTTTTTTTTGTTTTCGCGTATTTTGTTTTGGTTTTCATATTGGTCTGTTTTTTCATTTCTTTTAATTTTTCTTAAACTTGAATTAAAAACCCAGACATAGATACATTAATAGAAAGCTTAAAGATAAAAGATTAATTATATATGCATATCGCTAGATAAAAACACCTATAAATAAAAATAATTGTATAATAAAATGAAAATTTCCAATATTAGAATTAATGACAAATAGAACTGTCAAATGTAAAGATGGTTATACAATATATAATTAACATATCTGGCAGGACTCAAGAAAAAACCAAATTAAGGAATATGTTACAATAAAGATTAATAAAAATTGTTATATATTTGTAAATTTAGTTTAAAAGTTAAAAAAAGACAATTAGTGAAGTGAACAGTGCTACGAAAAGAATAATTTAAATATAAAGTGAAAGATGTGTATTGACCTTAATAAAAACTGATATGTGTATTGACCTTAATAAAAACTGATATGTGTATTGACCTTAATAAAAACTGATAGGAATCAAGAGAGTAAAATTACATGGAAACAAAAGTTTATTTACTAAGTTACGAAGAAACTGTGAAACGGGAAGGTCAGAGAAGAAATTTGGTTTTTAAGTAGAAAAAAAAATAGTTAAACAGTATAAGTTCATGCTTACCAGTTTCACATAGGTAATTAGTCAAAGTAAAGTAACCCAAATTTAACATCTATAAAGACAAAATTCAAGAAATTTGGTGGAAATCATCTCCATAGCAAGAGCTGGGGTTTGCAGAAGGTCCAAGGCATAGGTCCCCAGTGGGAAATAACCTCCAAAATTATATCAAGAATATTACCAAGTAGAAAATCTAGAATTTGAACATTATATCCAGTCCAGGGTATCAACGGCATCCAGAGACTTTTACAACTTCCAGAAAGAGGGAATCAACTTCAAGGGATCAGTAATATAGAAAATAACATCTATAAAGAAAGAGTAAGAAATTTAATGTGTACAAAAAACGAAAATCTAGCTACATAGTATGCAAATTAACCAGTATTCATCTTGTCTAACGATAAAAAGTAAAATATAACATATAAAGACTTACCTCTATTAAAATTCAAAACATATTAAAAGTTTCAATTATTAACTGTTTCACGAAATAACACTGTCACTTAAGACAGTCATTTTGATTTAATAATAATATATAGGACATGATAGTATCTAGGCAATTTTCATTACACACTTGTATATTTCTAGTTGCCTAAATGAAATAGTATTATAGAAATTTATAAAAATTAGATGAAATATACAGGTAGGTAACTGAAAGTAAAAATAATATCGACTAATACTATCGACGATTCGTCCAAGGATTCTTACATTGCCAAGCCTCTTCATAAACTCACAGAAGACAACATCCCATTCGAATGGACTCCGAGATGCCAGCAAGTCTTTGAGACGCTGAAAGAGGCTCTCTGCACTACCCCGATTTTGACATACCCAATACCTGGACAACCCTTTAGAGTGAACACGGACGCAAGCAACATTGGAATTGGCGGAGTTCTTTCCCAAGTACAAGATGGCCAAAGAAGCCAACAACCGACCCTCTTGGGCTGAAGTCAGTAGTAAAAGCCCAGCATTAAAGAGCTACTGGGCTCAATGGAATTCCTTGGTATTGCAAGACGGTGTCCTGAATAGAGCATGGGAGAACAATGACGGAACGGAGGTCAAGAAGCAAGTACTACTAGCGAGGTTCCGGGTCAAGGAAGTGTTGCAGGAAGTACATGGAGGTACTGGGGGTGAACATTTCGGTATCAATAGGACTCTACAGAAGATTATGGAGCGTTTCTACTGGTTGAGCTGTAGGACGGACGTAGAAGATTGGTGCCGCAAATGTGATACCTGTGCAGCCAGTAAGGAACCGAAGACCTGTTCCAGAGGCAAAATACGCCAATACATCGTAGAAGCACCGTTTGAGAGGATTGCCATTGATATCGCTGGCCCCTTTCCGAAAACCCAAAGTGGAAACCGATATCTGCTAGGAGCCATGGACTACTTCAGCAAATGGACGGAAGTATACCCCCTTCCCAATCAAGAGACCAAAACCATAGCAGAAGCTTTAGTCAACAACCTGTTCTGCAGATTTGGTGTACCCATGGAACTACATTTAGATCAGGGCAGAAATTTCGAATCAGGTTTGTTCTGAAAGGTCTGCGAGCTTATGGGAATCCTGAAAACCAGGACCACCCTACTGCATCCCCAGTCTCTGATACGCTTCAATGCCACACTAGAAACCAATATGAGGATGTTTGTGAACGAGAACCAGACAGACTGGGACAAGCTCATTCCACTCTTCCTGTTAGCTTACTGCTCAACTGTCCATGAAACTACTGGGAAGACTCCTGCAAGGATCAGTTTGGAAGAGAGCTTTGCCTTCTAGCAGATTTGGTATTTGGTCGTCCTGTGGAACAGCCCACAGAGCCAGACACTTATTCCCATGAGCTAGAATGAAGACTAGCAGCCGTACACGACCAAGTCAGATCTCGAATGCGACTAGAGAGCGATCGCATGAAGACTCGATACGATGTCCGGGCCAATAAAGTCGGATTCCAACAATGTGACCTGGTGTGGCTGTACAACTCCACGCGGAAGAAAGGAAAATCGCCTAAACTACAGAACCATTGGGAGGGCCCCTATACCGTCATTAAAAGAATCAATGACGTCGTCTACCGAATACAGAGGACCCCTAGGAATATGATGAAGGTCGTCCATCTGGAGCGTCTGTCCCCGTATAAGGAGGGGACAGTGTCACAGAATTTGCCCCACTCACACCCAATTCGACGACTGTGGTACCGCGAAATGCTAAGATTGCCCCGATCGCCCCTACGCGATTTTGGTAAACAAACAAAATGCCGTGTATCGAGGCGGGACTGGAAAAATGGATCTAGAGATGCTAGAATATACCTGGAATATTCGTTGAGTCTATAAAAGAAGAATAAACGGCCGAGTTAGTCAGTCTTGTATTACAGTCTTGAATTGGAGTGTTTAGAGCGATTTAGACAGCGATTAAAAGTGAAATAGTGTTTAGTTGAGCTGTAATTAGTATTCAGTAATATATCTACATATTCTAATGTTTTTTATGTCACTTGTTAAAAATTATATTGTAAAATGCTATCCCACTACTTACGCTAGGCGTCCTTTGAATCTTTTTAAAAATTATAACAGATATATACATTTTATCTAATTTTATTTTAAGGGTCAAAAACACATTCTTACAAGTTTTACTTATTTTATTAAATTCCTATCTACTAAGGTCATCGCTATATTTTGAAATACCCCGTATAATAAATAATACTCTATTTACTATTGAAATATTAAACTATAAACAATATCGATCCTCATATGTTTCATAGCCACTCAATAGGATAGCGACGCCGAAAATCTGCCTCGCAGGGGTCGTTTTTTAGGAAAATGAAATCAAGAAAAATTAGGGAACCCGTCGGGGCCACGATATTTTTACAAATCCAAATCTTAACTGTCAGATTATTCGCTTTTGGTTGAAAATATCTCTGCGACTAACCCTCCGAGGATAATTTATAGCAAAGCAAAAAAATATATTTTAGTAATTCCTGCCACGATAGAAATAAGGAGTAATACATCATCTGATGTAATATTGGAAAGGAGACGAAATGCTGAAGATCATTATTCTTGCGACCTTTTGACAAAGAAATACGTATCAGATGCGTCAAATAGGGTTAGGCGCAAGACGTGTCTCTCGTCGACATGTTCATCCCCAGTGAATAATGGATTGGATTCGGCACCAAGTCTGACAAGTGGACAACATGTTGATAAGGTTCTAAATTTACTACTGCCGGATATATTTTATTCACGTTCCTTATCGCCCTAATTTTATTTCACCAGAACTATTAGCGATAGCGAATTAATTAAAGAGAGATTTGGTCTAACAATTAATAACATTTCTTAGTGATTCATTCACTCTTGATGAAGACATTATTTTTCTTAATGAAATTATGTCTAGACGTATAAAGCAGACGCAGTTTAATTTTACACAATAATTTAATTTTCGAACAAAATTTGTATATTTTTTTGTTTTGTGACAACCCAGGAATATTTTGACAGTGGCCCAATATTAGTAAGAATGTATTTATTTTATTTATCATTTATTTAATTAAATACGATATCCCACAGGCAAATGCCCAGTTACGGGATAAGGCAGTAACAAATTGAATAAATGAAGAAAGGCATAAAAATTAAAATACATACACACGCACGCCATACACATAAGAATATAATAAAAAATAGAAACTAAATATACAGAGTGTCAGAAAGAATGGATCAACACTAAGCTGGAGATAGACGCCAAAATATTATGTTTGGGCCTATCACGCCTTATACGAATGTCGGTGGTTTAAGAAATACAGGGTGTTCAATGTTTAAATTTTATTCTGAAATTTCTCAATTTAATTATTGTAAGAAATAACTAGGTGTATACTCGCGGCAAGAATTCAGACGTCTTACGTCATGGCTGACGTTAGGCAGTTTTTATTGTCAACGTAATTTTATATTTGGCCGCTTTGAAAACAATAATTTTTTGCAATTTAGTGCAATATATAATGCAAACTTTTAGTGTAGTATATAGTTTTATTACTCTCAGTTGCAGTTTCTTAAATATTTTGATAAAAATATAATGAATTCATTTGTTCGTATGAAGTCTGAATTCTTGCCGCGAGTATACCTATCATAGACCGAAAATATGTGTTAACTGTTTCAAATAAATATACAGGGTGTTCATTAAAGAATGGGTCAAACTGCAGATGTATATAGTTTGGATAAAAATGAGCTGAATTAACTCAACTTACCTTAATCCAAAGTTGATACTAACAGAGCTATAGGGTGTCAAAGTTGAAAATTAAATAACATTTTCTTTATTATTTTTCGATCGCATCGACCGTATTTTATGAAACTTGGTATAGGGAGGTTTTTTGGGACTAGAAATTTGAATATGTCGACGATTTTGGTGTATCTGCTAGAGGGCGCCACCAACGATGGTTTGGACCCTTTAAATCGTTACGACTTTTTTGTGCTACACTGTATCTCATTTTGGACTGAAAAAATTTTCTTCTCTATCTTTTTTAGTTAAAAAAGGTACACCTTGTTGATGTCGCTAGAAGCAATGGTTTCTGAGAAAAACGCATCTAAATTTCATGATGCATGCAATTTATCTAAAAGTAAGGTCAAATTATTGCGTAAGTAATGGGCCATACTGAACAGCATAATACTGCGACCAAAATAAGTCGGTTTTTGCTTCAAGCGATAGAAAGATAAGAAAGAAAATGTGATTTATTTCTTTAATTTTGACACCCTGTATCTTTATTATTATTTATTTTGGTGGATTTTTGGATTTTTTAGAATAAGCTAAAGTAAATCATCACCATCTGAAGTTTGGCCCATTCTTTACTGAACAGCATTTAGGAGGAGATAGAAATATAGTTTTTTAAATGTTTGCAATCATTTCTGGCACTGGAAATCAATAAGAGATTTAAAAATCTTTAACTATTACATACAGGGCGGGTCAATGAAAGGTTTCCACCCTACTTTTGCCAAGATATAATTTTTTAAAAGTTAGATTTTATTTAGCACCGGTCATTTTTTCTGTAGGACTTCAAATTTGCTTCCTTCTTCGTCTAGGATAACTACCACGTTAAAGATATTAAATAGTAAGTAGGGAGTATCTCTTTATAACGGCGTGCTACTTTTAAGAATTGAATTAATAATCTAGAAAGTCGACAATTAAAAGAATTTTTTTTAGAAACTTCATTGGTAGGTTCAAGTAGCACATCCAAACAAAGGCCTTTAAATTATCTTCATCATAGTGAGCTCTATAAAATTGGAATTGTTTACAAGGCAATTAATATAAAAAAGATACATTTCTCATATAAATATTTCAAAGACTATTGACCAATTAAAAAAAATAGCGCACCATTATACACAGAATTTAAAGGGTTCCCTTTTGATGTGTTATATGACCCTACCGGTAAAGTTTTTAAAAGTAGAGCGAAACATTTTCATTGGTTCATTTTGAATATTAGTAAGTATATAATAAGGAATTATTTTATTGCTATTTCTTCTGTGCTATTAAATGCTTCACAAATCAACCAAGTAACCTTTTTCGCTTTGACAGACATTAAAATTCGCACTCCATTTTGTTAATTTTCTCATTTGTAGTTTTATTTATAATTATACATTATGTTTGTTCTGCAGTCCCTATATTACTCTCAGATCCTTATTTTATACGATACATGTAATAGTGCAGTTGGCGGTTTTGGAGTATCGAATCATCGAGCGATAATACGATACTCCAACCCCACTTTAAATTTGACTTTACGCTACTGAAATTTAACATTAAATAATTATTTTTTTAAATGTAATATAAGGTGGAATATTATAAATATGAATAACTCTATATATTCTCGCGCTTAACTATCAAATTTATATCCTTACAAGTAATATAAATATCAGTCGGATACTTTTTATGACAAAACTTATAACATAACAGAGTATTTTCGGAAATACATCTCAATTAATGCACCGCTTACGATATGTATTTCTTACGTGCTTCTCATCATTTCATTATAAGACAGTCTATTTCCAAGTTAAAGAACAAATTCACTGCGGGTCACGATTTGGTGCCTAGTTTTTTAGTATAGATTGCGCGGGTGTCTTTACTGCTCCGTTGTTATCAATCTTTAATTTGTTTCTATGCACTGCCCACTTTCCGATTTGTAGGAAGTTGGGTAGAATCTCTCCTATACTAAAGAGTGGATATGTAACTAATATATTCAATTACAGATCAATTTCAATTTTTCCCAATTTCGCTAAGGTCTTGGAGATCTCTCTATACAGGATGAACCTTAAATAAGTACAAATATTTTAACCAGCAGTACAATTCACTGTGTAGAACACATAATTCATAGTCTTTTTACAAAAAAATCAGGAATAAAAAAAGTCAAATTTTAAATAAATTTCGTGATTTTTCAATACAAAACTTGTTGAGGACCGCTGTTCCGGGAGTCATGGTGGATGTGAATTCCACAGCGTTGCCAGTGTTACACTAGAATTTTTAGACATGTCAAAGAATGATTGAAATATGTTTATTTATGAAAATATTAATAGCCATCTCCTCACCTTTGTCATTTCTATACCTTACCAATAAATTGAAAATATTAACCAGATTATCTACTAACAATCATAGTTATCCAGAATTTGTTCATTATCCATTTTTACTACACTCCAACTGATTTATCACAAATTAAATATGTTGTGTGAAAATCATAGTTTTTCGTTATTCTTCAAAATAACTTAAAAAAATTGTGCCTTGTGTCTCTTTCTAACAGTGTACAATGACATTTAACTTGTTAAATGTGGATTACTGATTAAATAGTTAATTTTTTAAGAAATAGGTAAGCTAGTGTGCACGTTTATGTATAATTTTTGAACATTGGACATAGTAGTATCACGTAATATCTTCCTAAACACTTTATGGTAGTATTTAACTTGCGGAAATTCATTTTTAATCGTTTATAGTAAGGTCAGTTAAGCAGTTAAAATTTATGTTAATATTGCTGCGTATCATACTACATACCCAATTTCACTGTACTTATGCTTAAAATAAGTATTTTTAAAATAGAATTAACCATATTACTTTACTATTACGTTAAAGGAAACGTAATATTTATATTAGAGGAGATATGGCAACCTCGCAACAAATCATATGCATAGGTAGGTTATGACAGCGGTCCTCAAAATGTGGGTATTTTTAAAAAAAAATAATATCTCCATAAATATTAGAAATTTTTAAAAATGACTTTATAGCTGCATATATCAGTCAGTAAAAAAACTTACTCTCTCCATATCAACACAGATTCCAAGATAAACAACAATCAATAACTAATTTGGCTTGATTCTAGAGATCAGATTGATGTGGATACACAGATTTCTCCAGGGTTTTTGTTACGATTAGTCACAATGTACTGTTAATGAATCTGAAGGAATTTGGATTCTCCACTCCTTTGGTACAATTTTTCAGAGCTTATTTAGTAGATCGATCTTACTGTGTTGCATACAATGGGTTTAGGTCTCGGCCTTTCTTAGCTGTATCGGATATTCCGCAGGGATCAAATATTGGGCCCCTCTTGTTTTTCTTATTTATTGATGGACTCATGAATTTTGTTTTATAAAACTTTTATAAACTCCTTTATACAGATGACCTTAAAATTTATTGTAATATAAATAATAGTCTTGAGGATTGTTTGTACTTGCAGTCTCAGATAGATGCAAGTGTAAATTGGTGTACGTTATTTTCACTTTAATTAAATATTGATAAGTATAAGGCAATTAGTTTCTCCAGAAAGAAAAGTCCGATTATGTTTAATTATGCGCTGAATAATATTATCCTGGAGATCTGTATTGGAACTAAAGACTTAGGAATATTCTTTGACTGTGAGTTGAATTTTTCAGAGCACATAAATAACATTACAAAATCGGCTAGTAAAGTACTTGGCTTCATTATTAGACATTGTAAGTGTCACAAATTAGACAGCGTTAAAAACATTGTATTTCTCTTTGGTGCGTACAAAGTTGGAGCATAGGTCCTCGATTTGGTATCCTATTTATGAGAATCAATCTTCCAGTTTGAAATCAATAATAATAATAATGATAATGATAATGATAATGATAATGATAATGATAATGATAATGATAATGATAATGATAATGATAATGATAATGATAATGATAATGATAATGATAATGATAATGATAATGATAATGATAATGATAATGATAATGATAATGATAATGATAATGATAATGATAATGATAATGATAATGATAATGATAATGATAATGATAATGATAATGATAATGATAATGATAATGATAATGATAATGATAATGATAATGATAATGATAATGATAATGATAATGATAATGATAATGATAATGATATTTATTTCCAAAAATAGAAGTGGACAAAAAAACAAAAGTAATAGTAAAGCCCCACTGAAGTCGTTAGACTAGTACGTGGGAGCATATCTATATATTTCCTAACGGCAAGATAGGTATTTTAAATTCAAACAAAATAGTATTGTAAGTATACAGAAAAATTGAATAAAAACAGAGCACTACATTTAAGTACAACAGAGTAATTATATGCTTGTAAAATAATAAAATAAAGAATAAAATATTGAAAACAAAACAAAAAAAGAATAATACAATTATATAATAAGCCGTGATGTAAATTGTCACCTGAGAGATAGTTAAATACATGTATATAAAAGAAAAACAACCAGATTAGCCTACAGCTGTTATTTATAAATTTGTAAGTCCTTGGTATATTCTGAAGCCAAATCTTTAATAGTTTTTTAAACCGACTTAAACGCATTGTATCATGTTCCCTCAAAATTTGTGGTAATTGACCATATAATCTAGGTGCAAGATATGAAAAATATCTCTCTTCTATGGTTTTATTAGATTTTATTGTCTGAATTGCATTTCTTGTTCTTAACCTAGTTTCGTGTTCATGTCCAATAATTCCCATTTTCTTTTGTGCTGTGACTCAAGTATTTTAAAACAATATATTTGTCTTATATCCATTACACCATTTTCCTTATAAAGTTGATAGGTTTTTTAAATAATATTTTTAAAAATAATTTTTGTATAATTCCCAGCTGTACAGGGTGTCCCAAAATAGAAGGCCATACCATTAACCACATATTCTTTGGACAAAAACAATGCGACTTTCCTTATGCCATTTTTTTATTTGGGCGTCCCTGTTTCAATATACAGGGTGTTAAAGTTACATTTTAAAAAACTATTTTTGTTAATAATCTTATTCCGGCATACTTATCATGTAATTTTGGTGAAAAAAATCCAAGGGCGAATGGAGGTAACTGAGGGATGTAGTACACTTTATCCCCTTCAACTATTTCTAAGTACGCTTATGCAGCTTTTTTTGAAATATCAAACGTAGAATTTTCTTCTGATTATTTTACATCTTTTGTAATTTTTTGTTTAAATGCTCCGATTTGGAGAAAAACGCCAATTTGTAGTGCCCATAAATCTATCATTCACAATCATTTTCAAGTGAAACTGAACTTTTGTGGATATACCTATTATTACAATGCCTTGGCAACTTATCAAATTGTAATACTTGTCATGTAAGTGGAAGTTTGGGCAAATAAATTAATTATTATTATTATTTCAGTTTAACGAATTTATAATTGTCCTAATTTTTGTACAAAGGTCTACAAATTTAGCATTATACAAAGAAAATATGAGACATTGTATGTGTGTGGACTGCGTAGATAAGAAAAATATCCTTAGACTAAACTCATTTTATATGATATATATTTTGAATAATGAAACTAAAGGTTATCTCTTTCCATTTTCAAGATTAGTCTTAAATCCGTAATCTCTGTAACATTTTCATATAAACTAGGAACATGAGTAATGATGTCGTAAAAGCTGGATATAATTTGTAAGTTTACAATCTATGTAATGTTTGCTGTATGCATATCAAGAGAATTTTTTTATTGCAGGCGAGTTATATTTCTCAATATACAAGTGTGGATCAAACATAAACTTTTTATTTTAACGTTTGCTAGATTAAATAGTGTGATATACAGAGTGTCGATAATGGAAAACATCACATTCTAGGAATGACATAATATCGTTTTGATATATCTATATCGTTATCCCGAAAAGCTGGTAGAGCTCTTTTTTAGAGAAGATTAGATTAGAATACTGTAGAAACGAATCACTTTATCTAATTGAAAATACTGACCACCTAAACTAAATTAAAATTTGTTTGTTTTTTTGTCGTTTTCTTATATATTTTGCCAGTTTGTGATATTATTTAATTAAAAATCCCACCTCTTTTATCAAATTTTATTTAATTATTTGCCACTGCAAACTACTAAATATTAACAAGGAATTTGTAATTCTGAAATTCTGAAAAAAATCACAAATATTTCAAATAGATTCTCTCTCTCTCGCATTCGGTAAACCTTAGCTGCTCAAGAGAAGAGTACCTTTTTAATCTAAAACACTCTGAAATTTTCGATTCTATTAATGACACCTAAAAGTCGAAGATAAAAAAATATAATTCAAAATGTCAGCTGACTCTTCCAAATGTGACGGGTATTTTTTTACAATTAAAGATAATTTTTATATCCAAAGGCTGTTCGTATAAGAGTTATCTCATAAAATTCGATCGATTAAAAAAAAGCAATGTCAAGGCCATCTTCAAAGCGTCCTACCCCCATTAGGAAGCATTTTTGGGTAAGACGATTTATGTCAAATCGATATGAAATCCATAGAATTTGCTGTCTTTGCTTATCGGTTTAGTTTCCCGACACCCTGTATATTTAATGGGAGTATAAGGAGGGAATCCGTCGCCACAACTCGCCAAGGCCAGTTCACCGTTAGCAGGGCCATGTCTGAGCGGAAGATATACATGTTTGTCGAGCAACGAATAATTAATAAATTTTTGTCTTGGAAAACCTATCTAAACTTTGCAGACTAACTGTAAAGTGTGCCGACAAAGTCCTTCAAATTTCCCAATGTATGACTGGCAGAACAAATTTTTAAGTGGTCGAGAATCAGTGGAAAACGAGTCATGCACGCCGACCCCTGACAAGCATCAGTGAGGCGAATATTTATGCGATCCGTGAGCTGACTGACGGTAAACGGCCCATAATAGTATGGAAAATTGCTGTAAAGGTTAAAATATCATACGGGAGTGTTCAGTCAATCAATTTGGATGAGATTGGTTACCGAACAGGATGGATTCCTTGCTTCCTGGTGGAAAATCAGAAAGCAAATCGTGTTATAGTTTGTGGAAGGCTTCTGACGCGGTATTGAACAGATACAGGTGATTTTTTAAATCGCATTGTCACCTGCTATGAGATGTGGTTGCATCGGTGTACTCCAAAATCAAAACAAACAAGCGGTGACAACCTGGAGAAGCACGACCCCTAATAGCGAAAACTTGTCTTTCTGCAAATAAAATTCTAACCATTAATTTTTTTGGAATTCCAGAGATCATTAATTAATCATTCACGAACAGTGCAAAGTAAACGATGCATACTTCTGCCAGTTCAACAAAAGAAAAAATGTGCCTGCACAAAGTGTAATTATTTTTCAAAACATGTACAGCTATTTTGACCCAAAAAAACTGAAGAAAAATCATTGGCAAATACTCGAACATCCATTCTATAACCTAAATTTATCACCATGTGGCTGTTACATGTTTAAATCACTCAAAAAAAATTGGAAAGGCGCCTTTTTGATGACATTCAAGGTATGGAAGTGTTTGTGCGCACAAGGTTACAAACCCGATCAACTTGATTATTCAATAATGGAATTAAAAATCTTCCATTCCGTTGGAAAAATGTATTACTAAAAGTAAAAATGCTATGAGAAAATAAGACTCTTTTACTGTGACAATAAATAAATAAAAAACAAATTTCGATTTATATTTGATCGACCCTTGTACAAAATGTAGATGCCTCGAATGGTCACTGATAGGTACTGGAGTATAAAGTGGTTGAAATTATTTTACACGATATTTTATTCTAAAAATATTCTTTTTTCGCGAATGCGCTGTAGTTATACATAAAAGACATGCTAACTGTACATAAATATACATAATATACAAATCAAATAAAAAAAAATCCAGAAATAAATGTACGAGTATTTGCAAATAATAATTTTTTGCACTGAATGGTACATTTGCATCTAAATTTAAACGTGATTACACGTAAAACTTGATAAGCCCAATTCAAAATCCGTTACCGGTGGAAAGATTGCATTTCCTCTTTTCGTGCCGTTTTGCATATCATCAAAGGGGATGTTGCCAGCGATAAGAGATAGGTAAGCCATTTACTGCAAAGCAAAATAGAAATTAGGGATAAAGGGTGCGAAGAACTTGTGCCATCTTTGGATTTTGTAATATGTAGCCTATGCATTCAGAATTTATATGATTTTGAATGCAATTTATAGAAAACAAATAGTTAACTACAATTATTTGTTTCACAAATTGTCAATTGTTTTGCTAATTAAATCTCAAAAGTTTATAGATTTTGTACGAAAATATTTGCAAATTTTAACCCTTATTACTGTATTCTTGTTGATAATTTTTAAATCTCTGTATGTGGTCAATAAATTAATTTTGGAAAACCTATCGGAGAACAGCTTACAAATACATCAACAAATAAAATAACTAACAAAATTTCTAACTCACAAAATTGCTACAGGATTGGTTTAATATTTTTAAAAAGAATTTTAAATAAATACAAAAAGTTTTACTTTTCTTCAGTTGCTGTCAAGGAAAAGGCATTTCCCATGATAAAAAATCACCATGTACAAACATAGGGCTCACAATAAATTGCGAAAGTCACTAGGGGATATTATTAGATTTTGCTGCAATGAAAATATCACAATAAAAAATTTATTTCGGAATTCTAGCTCGATGTTTTAAAAATGGGGCAAAACCCTTTTTTTCCTACGGAAAGTCAATCGCCTATGTCAATCAGTCATCGTCCAAGATGGCTACATATGTCAACTACCATGCGGTCGTTTCTCACAACGTTGCCGAATGTAGAAACAACGAAAGTAAACATTTTTATTAATAATTATACCTAAGTACCTGATAGATAACAGTTAATCCGTCTAGCTACAGTATTTTGCATTAGTTTTTCGTTCCTTCGTTCCAAACTATCAAAACTGCCAAAACTTCATTTTCACTCATTACAGGTCCGTCAGAATTACTCGCCACAAAATACACACTTCGCGTAGAGTCAATAAATTGCCCATTTATTTTAAGAAAATTGATTGAAAGAAATACTAACAGAAAACTTCGAATACACCCGTGGCAGTTTTTCATTTAGAAAATTTTGTCCGATAACTGTAACTCCACTGCATTACTCTCAAATCTAGAAAATATGTCCACGTACGTTTAAAGAAAATTGTGGAAAACTACACATGTCCCAATATATCGCAACTATCCATTATTTAATAAATAAAACGTTTAAAACTGAAACTGTCACTAAAAACGGAAAACTAAAATTACAATGTCAACACAACCGTTCAGTCTACGGTCCGCCACCACCGAGAACCTAATATTCTTCAGATAAATATTCTTATGGCAATCAATATAATCAATATTCTATTCTTTTGTGCACAATCGTGGGTTATCTTCATCCTAGTATTGTTTTGACACTTCCTCCGTGACACGGGGTTACACGCACATAGCACTTGTCAGTCGATATAAACCTATGCTGTGTTGTTGGTTGCATTGTTTCTAATACTCTCCAAATGTCAAACAGCAGTAGTGGTCAGAAAAGTAATATTTCAGAGCACTGTAAACGCCTCGGGAAATTTTAAATAATAATACTACAATATTGTTATATGCAAACATGGTCGATTATTGTTAATATCGTTACTATTATTAGTATTATTATTATTTAATTCTATAATAAGTTAAAAAATGGAACGAGCTTTAGTGCACTTTGCGCTAATGACCTACAGATGACGCCAGCATCGGAAGATCCGTCAAATATCGCAAATATTTTAATATTAGTTTTCAGTATTTGCTTTTCGCACATTCAAATTCGTGTAATCGCGGAAATTACGGATATGGTACTAATTTATGGGGAGTGCGACGAAAGTGCATATCGTGCAGCAGCAGAGTATCAAAGACGTTTTCCAAATATGTAGACAGAATATGCCAAATTCAATCGTACATTTGGCGAATTGTACAATGTCCACGAATGTTGTTTTACACGTGCTGTAGTTTTAAATACGTATGTACCTAACTTGAAAATAAAAAAGGACCAATTTCATACTTTTTAAAATTCCTTGTAACTTCTTTTTTACTTAGTGACATAAAAATCAAGCATTTTTAAACTACAATAATAGATATACCTGCAGAAAAAAAGTATTTTTTATTTATGAAATGGTCGAGGAAAATCAAGAGGTCAAGAGGTCAAGAGGCCCAGCAAGTACAACAATTTTTACAACGACAAGTTATAATGTAAACAAGTTAGAACACAGAAAATAATTCAACTTTCTTGAAATCTCCAAATATCAGTCCTGGAAGTATCAGTAAGGTAGGTTTTACTCTCAGTGCTACCATATCGTTTTTCTCATTATCATCTCATTCTGAATTATTCCTATCCCCTCTTAAAATATTTGTACAAAGTCATAGTTAACCCTGTATATATATATTTTAAAAAACGTTTTAATTTGTAAATATAAACTGTTTTATACAGAAAAAATGTTATTAAGAAAATTTGTTTCCATTTTACTTTACATTATAAATATATTTGCGAAATAAATATTGTGTTGCCAAAGCATATAACATGAACTGAAATTGTTATTGTAGCAGAGAGTGTTTTTGCTTTTATCAGCAGCATATATGACAATTTATGTTTCATTCAGTAATATCAACGAATTTGACATGTAGTTTTGTCGAACAATAAGTACATTTAGTTATATATGATCAATAATTTAGATAGTAAACTATGTGACATCATGCATTTTAGATACGTGTTCAAATTAGCATTGATGAACGAAAAAATAATATTAATAATGTTATTCCTATAAATTTCATGAAGATAAGAAATAAAAAATGTATTTATTAAACATGTACCTAAAAAATAAGAAAAATTTCGGATTTGCCAAAATTATTTTAAAGAAGCAGTGGAAAAAATCTTGGAGCATTTTCCCTATTGTCTTTTAAATTAGTCACTAAATGTGCGGTTGTGGATCAATACTGATTGCGTACATTTTTACGATAGCATCGATATTTACGGAGGAATATTTATGATTTATATTTTGGAAAGCTTACAATGCATTTGGTAGCTCTTCCAGTAGAAAGTATCAGACCAAGAATGAAATGATTACATCCAGTGTTTTTAAAATATTATATTATGTTGAAACATAAGATAAGATATATCTTATTAAAGGCGCCGTATTCTTGAAATAGTGTTTTCTACAAATACAAGTCATTTTAGACATTTGCAAACTGAATAATAGAATTTAGCAAATAACAAATACATATGTTATTTCATACCACCTGCGAATATTAGGTACCGAAGTAAAACGAATATTGTTATTCACACACACACAAAGTGGAAATAACACAATTTTATCAAAAATGGTAATGCATATCTATATCAAACAAGGTTTTTGGGGATTTTAAGAAGCGTTTTTAGAAAACTGTCTTGTATTATCGAAAAAGCTAAGGAACATTTTTTTTAATTAGGATACACTTCATGAGATTATTTCAATCGATAAGATTGTCCGGAGTGTATGATAAATTGCTCCATAATTGACTACTTTTTTCTTTGACCACCGGTATGAGAGTTACGACAGCAAACAGGTTTTTAATATCTGACAATATCACACATCTACCATGTCAGGTGTTTCTACACAATAATGACTGTTATTGACGCCCTGTCTTGATCTCGCAAGACTTGACAGCTCGAATTGTAAGACTAGACAAAATTAAAAAAAAATGTTGTGAGCCAAGAAAAGAAATACTGATACATAAAGATGTCTTGCAAATATAAGAAGGGGTAATATTTAAGTCAACATTAGATGAAAAAATAAATATTGCATTTCTATTGTAGGCATATACTTTAAGCATATCTCATCTAGCATATAAAATTATTTGTAAAATCAAATTTTACTGAGATTGAGAATCACGCAAGTCTTGCAAAATTGCGAGACAAAAAATTTACGAAACTTGCGCTAGATATGATATTGCAAGATTGAGAAGGACTAAGACGTTAAAGAAACAAGAGAAGAATTTTGCAAGATTTCTTGTCTTATCGAACACTAATAATAATAAGTACTTTTAAACATATTTCCGTGAATAAGCTGAAAGAGAATTGTAAAGAAAATTTAGATCAAACAAATATTTGACACAATGTATATACATATACAGGGTGTTTGCAAAAAAAGAACAAAATTAACTAATAGACAGAAAAAACATATAAGCAATAACACTTCTTATCAAATAGAAATCTGCGGAACTATATAAATACTTTTCAACTAGGTTGAATTTAAAAGCATTAATGTAACTTTTATATTTTGTGAAACCTTATATTTAGTCTAGAGTAAGGAAAATGCAAATCATTCTTTGTTCTAGTATTCATATTATTTCAAATATATAGAAACTATAAAAGGTTAAAAGTTTATATTTTTTAAGTAGTTCCGTACATGAATGTGTTCTAGGGACATCAACCATACATCGAAAAATTATCTTCTGCGTTACAGAAGCATCATATGAGAGTGAAGTTACCCCAAAAAGCAATTTCGTACCATCTTCTACTTGAGCATAACACAATTTTAGTAAGGCCAGTATCAAGTACTTTTCTACTGTAGAAAATATAATAAATAGATGATAATTTGTATGGTACAAATTTACAATGTATTTTCCAGTTTAAGTGAGAATCCAGATATAAACCCAAGAACTTACAACAAATTCATGAATATGAAATGTAGTAATACTATTAACAAAAAGCTAAAAACTGTCAAGTGGCTTTTGCGGATGTGGAAATTTGAGTTTTATGCGAATTGAAATGTAAATATATGCAGGGTGTTCCGAAATAGAAGGCCATACCATTAACCACATATTCTTTGGACAAAAGTAATGCAACTTTTCTTATTCCATTTTTTATTTGAGCGTCCCTGTTTCAATATACAGGGTGTTAAAGTTACATTTTAAAAAACTACTTTTGTTAATAATGCCATTTATTTGTAAGATACACACTTGAAATTTTGCATGTACTTTTATCTTATTCAGGCATACTTATCATGTAATTTTGGTGAAAAAAAATCGAAGGGCGAATAGAGGTTACTGAGGGATGCAGAAACCTTTATCCCCTCCAATTATTTTTAAGTACGCCTATGCAGCTTTTTCTTGAAGTATCAAACGTAGAATTTTCTTCTGATCATTTTATTTCATTTGTAATTTTTTTATTTAAATTCTCCGTTTTGGAGAATAACGGCAATTTGTAGTGGCCATAAATCTATCATTCACTACCGTGGCAACTTAGCAAATCGTAGTACTTACTGAATGAATATTTGCTAATTAAAACAAAATGGATAATTCTAAAATTTTATGAAATGAGGAATACTTATGAATTGAAAAATTAATATGGCATTAAAATCTGTAATACGGTTCTCTTATCAACCAAAAAATTATAGTCTCATTTAGTAATAGTAATAAAGAAGGATCAACATAACACCTAAATAACATTAAATAAAATAATTAATTAATTACTACTAATTTAACAAATGTTCTACTTGTCCACCCTCCTCCTTAACACATGTACGTACCCTTTTAAGTCGCGAAAATCTTATCTTTTGAAAGATGTTCTCCTTTTGCCTAAGTTCAGCTGTCATTACTATTCTCTCTTTGGGATGGTTAATGTCGTTTATTTCTGCAGCATAAACCATATCTTTCATAGAACCCCAAAAAAATCCAATGGATTAAGGTCAGGAGATCGTGGTGGCCATTGAATAGGTGCGTCTCGTCCTCGACCAATCCAACGATTGGGAAATAGATGGGTATATAAATACTGCCGGGCGTTTCTACCATAATGGGGTGGAGCACCGTCAAGCTGCATCCATATATCGTCACGTACGATAACAGGTAAATCATGTAAAACATCTCGGAATTCATTTTGCAGAAAATTTTAAAATGATGCTGAATTTAAATTATTTGGTATGAAAAGGGGACCCAACAAAAATTATCCACTATTCCCGCCCAGACATTAAGCCTGAAGGCAAATTGATGTAGTGCTACAATGGTTGCATGAGGATTCAAATCCGCCCATACGCGGCTGTTATGCATGTTTGTCAATCCATTTCTTGTAAAGCTCATCCGTGAATAGAATTTTTCTTACGAAGTCGCTATCTGCATCATGCTGTCTTAACAACCAACGACTAAATTGCATCCTAGAAGCAAAATCTTGGGGAAAGAATATTTTGCATGCGTTGGATGTGATACGGGTGCAGAGGTTGGATTTTTAAAGTCCGATGAACATCCATTTCTGTACAATTTTCTATTTGTCGACAAACAACCCTTGTACTTGTGCTTGGTTCTTCTTCTACCAGTGCTAAGATTTGTACTTCTTGTTCAGGGCTTAAATTTCTATGTCGGCCGAATATGTCGATCCAAGTTTAAGATAAACTTCCTTAGGATGTGGCCTGTTGGTATATGTTTGTGCCCAACGTCGCTCTGCTAGGCTTGCATTTTCGTCATAAACATAATAAATTATAATTAAAAAAATATATTTTCAATTTATTTTTTAATTTTAAATTATAAAGTTTCAAAACTAGCAAAACGTAAAACAGTGTTTTTGTTACTTTTGTGTATTATCAAAATGTTTCACAAAAACATTTTCTTACAATATGATGAAGACTTTTTCGTAAAAGTAATTGATGGTGAGATGATCGTTAATGCAGAATTTACCTAACATTAAATGCATGTCTGCCATAACTGCAAAAGTCAAATTAACTACAGTCACCCTATTAGCCATATTGTCTTAAATTAAAAACTTAATAACCTCTTACTACTTCTCGATTTGCCAAATCAAAGAATTAATAGTAACTAATATCATTATGTTGACAAGATAGACATTTGTTTTCAGAGATCACTATTTTTTCCTGACATTCATCGGCCGCTAAGACATTTGTAACCTATCAATACATGTCGTTTTTCCAAAATGGGGCATTTAAACAAAAAATTACAAAAGAGATAAAATGATCAGAAGAAAATTCCGCGTTTGATATTTAAAGAAAAAACTGCATAGGCGTACTTAGAAATAATTGGAGGAGATAAAGGGTACTACAACCCTCAGTTACCTCCACTCGCCCTTCGATTTTTTCACCAAAATTACATGTAAGTATGCCGGAAGTAGATAAAAGTATGTGCAAAATTTCAAGTGTTTATCTTACGTAACAATGGGATTATTAACATAAATAGATTTTTAAAATGTAACTTTAACACCCTGTAGATTGAAATAGGGACGCCAAAATAAAAAATGGCATAAGGAAAGTGGCATTATTTTTGTCCAAAGAATATGTGGTTAATGGTATGGCCTTTTATTTTGGGACACCCTGTATTATTAAACCAAGGAATTAAATCTGAGATATTGGCCTTACATTTGCGTTTAAGGCCATCATCACATCTGTCAGAAATGACAAGAGATGTATCATCCGCGTAAAGAGCAAAATAAACTTCACTAGACAAATCAATGATGTTGTTAATGTAGAAAAGAAAAAGGACAGGTTCCAAAACTGAGCCCTGTGGTACACCCATGTTTATTTCAACCAGCTCGGAAGTAAATGATTGCATAACATTATTGCTCTTGTGGTGTAAACCTGCATATAAACTGCATCGTTTCAAATTCAACACCCAGTCCATAGACCTGCTTATTATATCCAAAAATGCCAGAAAATGTTGTCTATTATCATGTTATGCAGCTTTTGTTACTAAAAAATCGCTTTGTATATGTTTGTTCACAAATATCATGCCGACACTAGAGTCCAAATAACAGTTTTGCATTTTAGAGTAGTTATTTGTAGAAAAAAACATATAGTGTTTGAGACTTTTTTTTTATAAGTTTTTCTTTGCCTTTGGATAAATACCTATGGAAATTGATACTCATAATTTCGGACATCCTTTATAGAGAAAAACTTATATCGACTTCCATTTGATTTGGATTTAAAAAAAGAAAAGCATTGTAATAGTTTTTTTATTACCCATTTTTCCGAAACAATTGTTCATGTTCATAGTACTTAAACTTGGTTAAAGATTTAATTTTCCATCTAGTATTTCTATTTAATATTTACAGTCTTATATATTTAATATGTGCAATATTACAAAACCGCATCACTAAACTTGTTAAAAATGTAAGTCAACACACATTTTCCTGTCAGAAATTTAACTTATTTGATTTGCATTAAGTTTCCCCGCCTGGCCTAATTTTCTTTTACGTACAAATATACCTAATCGTTATTGCTCCTGTCTATATGCCTGCGGCTTCAACATTATAATTTTCGATTTAACCCAACGCTTAAAGCAATAACACCAACCAACTAGAACGCTACAATCTAACCAGATATTATCTAAAGTGCTTCGTTCATACACAGTCTATAATATGACTATAAATAACCATTTTATGAGATTTGTCAGATCGTTCCAATGCATCATGGAGAGTTTACTATAATTTAATGTCACAAACTGTTACTGTACACGCTTTTATGACAGTCGTTCAGGAATGGTGCCCTTTTCTAGTATTTACGGAAGATTTATAGTCCGTATTTATTTGGAAGAATCAGAGACATAAATTTTGAACTTATTTACTTCGCAGAATTACATACAATTTCACAGGAAATAAAAGAGAATTGAATTAATATTTTCCAGTATTATTATATCCCTTTTAATCCCGATCTCACACTTGTGCGGGGGAACATTCTTTAATTTGATGAATATTTGCTGAAGATCGACTTCATGAGGAGATACTCTATTAAATTTGAACCGTGAAGCCGATAGGGGTAATGCAAATCGCCGTATTCAGTCAGAAGGGATAGTTTCTTTAAAGGTAACGAATTGATTTTCACAAAACTTTTTTAATTAAGAAAATACGAGATACTACTTATTTAACAGGTATTGTTCTATTTGCGTTTAAAGGTTGAAATGGGTAAAAAACAGTTTGTCAAAGCCAAATAATATCTAACTAATGTATGATACAAACTACTGTAACTGTAATAGCCTTAAAAATTAATAATCAGTACTGTCATGTATCGATGTCCGATAGAATATTTTTTACACCCTGAATTTATTACGCAGTGGGCCTAAATACAGAGCAAGGCCGTTTATTCAGACGTTCTCCTTTTCTGATCCACATTTAATACACACAATTATTTTTAGACGTTATAGTGACTGTTCATATTTGCTTTAGTAGTCTGTTTAAGCTTATACAGGGTGTCTCATAATTAGTTGCCAACCCTGAACAGGCCGATTCTATGATCAAAACTAAGTAAAAAAGTTCATATGAACATGGATCCGGAAATGCTTTCTAAGGGCACAGGGACCCACTGAAGAGGGAGGAATGGAAATCATTTTTTTGCAATATCTCTCAATCGCGTTGTGATAAATGAATGAAATTTGGTATACACAGCTAAATTCTGATGATCAATTTGATGGACTAATCCATTTATTTCCACAAGGTCCATTGGGGTGGGTACGGGGGGCCCTTGGTATTTTGCGTGTGTAACTTTTTTGCAGCTTAGTATATCCATCTGACTATCGAAACAATCGATTCTCCTACCTGTTTTATTTGAAAAAGGTAGGAGTAACCTTTTTGAAATAATCCTATGTGAAATGCTCAGTGCACCGAGTAAAAACTGTTTTGACTTTAGGTAAAGTGCCTTTTCTGCTGAAAATATAGTAAAATGTTACTTAAAAAAGTTGTTCAGAATGGTAAATGGAGACGTGCAAAATTTCGAGTACTCAAACTTATTATCAAGCGGAAACATTTGTGTTAGTTTTTAGAAACAGGGTAAAACGGGCCCAAAGTTTTGTTGTAACATAAGGTATGTCAAACTATTTTGTTAACTAAAATCACAAATGAATTTAATTTTCAATTAATAACAATAGCGGCAAAAGCAGTTGAATTTGTTATCATTATGTTTATTTCATTTCAAAATGAAACTTTTATGCTGTTTTTAAAGTTTTCTGTCACTTTGGTTTGTGTACACATAAATGATACAAAATATGTGTGAGTATTCATATAGATACGTAACATAATGCTTTATAGGTATTAACTTATATATCTTAATCTTATCTTAATCTTAATATTCTTTAAATACCCATAAAACTATTTTTTTCTAATAATTTTTGTGTAAAATAAAATAACTTAACTTATTTCCAAGCATTCGATATAAATAAAAAACAAGTGATTGTAATGGCATACATTTTAATAAAATAGCTAGAAGTTTTTAAAATTAATACGAATCTAAAATAAAGCAAGACACATCTAGAATGCTACTTTTGAAAATTGTAACAATAAATAATAAAAAGACAATTGCCTCATAAAGTTCATTTATTTTCTAATTTACTCATCAACACTAGTCAGAAATGTGCTATAACAGTCACTTCTGTGGTTTGGATCACTCGGTATATACAAAGCACTTAAAATATAATGAGTGTACATACACAAGTGTTTGTTTGTTTTTTATAACAAGTTAATCATAATGTTATATATATTAAATATAGAGATTTATCACAAAATACAAAAGTTAAGCTAAACAATATATCAAGTAAATACGAAGAAATAATACAAACAAGCTATTTAAAAACAGACGATATATGCTGATTTATACAGAATCGCATCTTTTTTGTATTCTTAACTTTGGCAAAAGGCAGAGAATGAAAAAATAAAATGTTTTTTCTTATAATATTTTTCTCTACGATACTTATGTGTTTATGAAAACATTAAAATTGTAAAAAACATTAATTTTCTACTAAATAAATAAATATTATTCATTAATTTTTTACTAAACAAATAACTATTTTTTGTTGAAACTTAAGAATCTAATGGACCTCAGTCAGCTCCATTTACATTAAACTATTATTTACAAACTGTTTTTTTTTGTTTTATAAATTACTGAATGTAATTTTTAAAATTTCATAGAAGAACCAATATTAGAAAATATTTCAAACGAAAACGAACTTTTGCAAGATCATCTTTTTTATTATTATTATATAAAGATTACATAATAAATAAAGAGATAAAAATATATACAGCGCTCATCTAAAAACCAATATTACTTATTTGTGTACGAACAAATATGAAATTATACCTCTTGTCAAAATTAATAATCTTACGATTACTAAATTACAATAAACTAATTTACATAATAGTTGACAAAGTTGTAAACGAATTTTAAGTGAAAGATGTTTTGTATCTCTTTATTAAATCCAACCTACTTATCCTATGCCATTTGCAACAGACTGAAACCAATCCGAAATATTAAGCAGCATTAGAACGCCACTCTGGACGTGAAGCGATTCCAATTTTCTACTAGAGAAGACTCAAACTAGTTATTATGAAAATTCAATAACATGTAAAGGAAGATTCGAATCGACCTGGCAGCGCATATGCTCATCCCAAACGAGTTTCGGAGAACAGACATCTTATTTATTTAAATCAGAATATTTTCGAAAGTTTAGCCATACGAAACTTCTCTATTGTGTGTATAAATGTATCCCTTTATTTTACGACGAAAGTTACGTCATGGTCTGCTAATAAATTCTCTCGACTGCTGAGACATTTATGTTGTTCAGTTTTTTATTTTCTAATAAATTGTTGAAAGAGCAATGTGTCATATTATAAAGGGAGTTATAACTAAGTATATCAATTTGCAATGTTGTACAAATTGATGTATCAAAATGTCTTGCTAGACAGTGGATAAATGTTAAAGAGATATTTATCGTTACGCAGTTTACCATGCAAAGTGGAGTAAGAAACTAATCCACTTAATCCAAAATTATACAATTTTATGAGACCCTAATTCAAACTGTTTCATAATATAAAGAGTTACAGTCCACCAAGTAATAATGTAAACAAAAATATTCGGAGACTCAGAGTTACAGCTAACGGTGATATCTAACTTTTACCGTCATTGTAGTACCTATTTCAAATCTGGTGCCGATGAGTTTTTGTGGGTATCAAATTTAAATATTTTTATGGAAGCTCACCTACCTGTTTAGTTTATTAATGTTCCTGTTTGAAGAAATGAAGTAACAAGTTAGAACAGACCATTAAGGTTAAACTCAATGCATTTGAGGAAACTGTTGAAGAGGAAGTCAATCCATTGAGAAGTGAGGTCTATGTCGTAGAAGAAACTGTCAGTAAATTACTGAATGAAGTCGTCAAAGTCGTAGAAAAAAGTATAATTAAATTAGAACATGAAGTTACAAATTTAAAGTCACAGTTGTCTGCGAAGCGATCCATTGAGACGGAAAGTAATTTTTTTTTCCACCTTCAAGGATTAAGCTACCAACTTTTGATGGAATGGTATCACGGAGCACTTACCTTAAACAATTGAGGCAACCGCCTTGACAAACCACTGGCCAGAAGAAGAAAATGTCACATCATTAATATTGAGATTTTGAGAACGCTAACTGCGGATAAACACACTATTTAACGTTGAAGACTGTTTTGGAAAAGAGGTTGGAAAAGCCCATTTGCAACACGTTCACCTTTACAACTAAAAGGCCGAAGCTTTGAAAAAGGCCTGCAGCAATTTGAGGCAGATATAGCATGTATGTTGAAGCTAGCCTCCAGTGAGTAGCTTCATCGATGGCCTGCGATATTCCGAGATCAGTCAAATGTTAAAGTTAGCCAGACATAAAAATGTATCACGCTAACCCTGGTGCTGGAAATTGAAGCCGCTCTATAAGCATCTAGAAGTGGTCAAGATACGACAAGACGAATTATGCTGCAGACTGAAGAACGACGAGGAGTCCAAAAGAAAGTAGAAGAGTCTGCAAGGTTTACTGAATAACTTTTATAAAGAACGGAGGTGTGCTGATTTCACCATGTACAGGAAGTAAACGCCCATTCAGTATTGAAACTGTGGAGCAAAGAGATATCTCAGGAATCAATGCTCCAAGGATATATTCAATCAGGATCAGAAAAAACCTGATAATTGGAGAACAAGCAACAAAATTATCCAGGCAGAACTGAGTACCAATATTGATACAGAGAAGAATCAATTATTAAAACTGAGACAGGAACTGTAAAAGGAGAAGACAGCAGTAATTGATTTGTACAACCAGAATGAAACTGGAAATTAATAATACCGAACCAGATAAAACTAATTCAGGATCAAATGAAACAAAAAGAAGCTCAGTGGGTTAAAGAAAAAGAGGAACTGTCGTCGAAATACTTAAAATATTAAGATCTGTTACTGCGGAAGTTAAATACCGACAAAAACAAATTTTAAACCCGGTTGAAAGAAATAGAAAGAAAAAAATCAGTGGACAATTAAAAACGTGAATAGACTTAACTGGAATGACGTTTCTAACAAATCTTCGTCTTTGAAACGTTACTGGATGCTATGGAATTCCTCAATAATACAGGATCGCATGTTAGAAAAAGTATTGGAAATTCTAATAACAGGCAAAAGATTTATCCAACTGTATTACCCCGAAAAAGAGTGATGATCTTGATGCACTTCATAGTGGCATAAATGGTGTGCATTTAGGAAGAAATAAGACTTTGAACAGTCAGAGAACGATTTTGTTGGCGATTGATTTTAAGTCGTGCCGTTGTGGAAGGATGGTGTCGACACTGTAGTACTTGTACCTTAAATAGAGAAGGTTATGCAGTGGAGTAACCTGATCAAGACGATCATATTTAAGAGTGGGCAATGTTACAGAAGCTTATCTAACTGTTATATTTGACTTTGTTCTAGATGCGTTCTCGAGACCGCGGATACTTCGGGAACCCTAATATTGTAGTAAAAAAATGTCTACTTTGTGAAAACCCCTAATATTTTCAAGAAATTAGAGAGATTAGTAGCTAAAAGAAATAAAAAGTTACTGCTCTCGTTTTCTCTACTAACTGTTTATACCCTAAATGACTTCTTTTTAAAATTGTTATTCTAAATTGATAATTTAAGTACAATTTTAACATGTATTATGTGACGTCTTATATGTTTAGTATTTTAAGTCATAAGTGTTAATTTACACGTATGTGTCTGTAAACACATATTTCTTTGAATGGGAATATTTAAATAAAAGTTGTTGTAAGTTGTAAAATGCAGCCATCCCATAAATAAAGTTATTTTGACTTAAAAACTAGTCGAAATTATTAAAGTGGCGAATTAAATGTAAATTATTTGATCGCAGAGGAAATCCATACAACTTTAAACCTTAGTAATCATTTTCATTGAAATGCTTCATTGCACGCTACTTTGGAGAATTAATTATTTTCTACACAATTCTGTTACACAACAAATAAAAGATAAATCCGGAGATGACTTCCTTTCAAGACTGCATCGCCATTTTATTTATCCTCTACGAAGAGGTGGCAATGTGAATGCTGCCTAAAGCCATTTCTAGAAACGTTATTGTGAATTTCTTATTTCGCCATTTTACAGGAATTACTGTGCCGTGTAATTTTTAAATAGAAAAATTTCGGTGTTAAAACTAATCATTCCGGAATTAAAAGTGCACTTCATTAATGCCTCTTTGAATTGAAACTTGCAGCAAGCCATGAATCGGCTCAGCGCCGTCTGGATTTAATATCCGATAATTGCATTGGTCATTTGCATTTTCATCGAACTTGAAATAATTCATTTTACGGATGCGGTAGTTTTTTAGATCTGAATCCTAGAAATTATTTGAAATAAATTATAAAAGAAAATTTAATTTCTTAGTACCAGTAAAATTAATGTCTAACCTTTTATAATAATACGTTTGTTCACTATTAGAATATAAAATGATACTTCTAAGGCCATACAAATACCTACGTATTAAAATGCAGTAAAACTTTATAGCAAACA
This sequence comes from Monochamus alternatus, assembly GCA_037114965.1. Lineage (NCBI taxonomy): Eukaryota > Metazoa > Arthropoda > Insecta > Coleoptera > Cerambycidae > Monochamus > Monochamus alternatus. The sequence continues at coordinate 25,404,002 of CM073427.1, read as the reverse complement.
TGTGAATTTTAGTAACTATACTCAGTTTAATAGATGTACCTAACAGAGAAACAGAATATTAATTTTTTTTGTAAACCCCATCCAATTTTAAAATTTTGAAGTACCTATGGACAGTGAATGCAGTGTTGTCCCTATTCTATGAGATGAAGTCTTATTACACATTTTCGATAATGAAACTTCAAAAGTTAATCAAATAACTATTATACAGGGTGACCCGAAAGTTAACCACCATACGTTAATCATGAATTCTATACAGAAAAATAACTCTAGTTTGTTATATAAAATATAGTCCAAGAAGGTTTCGTTACAAAGTTTAATTGAAAAAACACGAAAACTCAAATTCCTTCAAAACAGTTTGAGTATTATAATGAAATTAGAAGTTTCAATAGCTATGGAAGTAGCATACTTTGCAATACAAAATTATTTTTTAATCTTACCAGTGGCGAAACGTGAATATTTTTGAAGAATAAAATGGTACGCTGGTGTATTGTCTTGAAATATTGTTTTTTTTTGTGAAGAACTCAATATTTTATCGTACCATGCACCATGTTTGATTGAAAAAATAAAAACTGTTTCAATGCACAGCATAATCAACAAGACAATCCACTGTGATAAAATAATGATGCGGCGCTTATTTATTTTAACGATTTTTTTAAAAATTTTTTGATCTTGCAAAATTTGCTCTTTTTATAGCTACCGTCACCTGCAAATATTTTTGGTTTTAAATAAAATATTATCACCTAGTTTATAAAACAAATTCTAGTTTGCTTTATTAACAAACAATAATAGTTTTTATATATTTTTAAGTATTAATAATATTGTGCGAAACTAACTACTCAGTGGACAAAAGCCCCAACCTGCGTTGAATTACACCCACAATATCTACCCATATATTTCTTATTATTAGCTTTTGTAACATTTTTTTACTGTTTTAGAAAAGTATTTCAAGCTAATATAAATCAAATCTCCTATAATTCCTATCAATGAAGTCATATGTATGTTCTCTGATACCAAACATCTAGGTATGCTAATGAGCAGTTCCACAGACAAAGCTCTAATCAATAATTATCTAAAGAAAATAATTTAATTTACTGACATTCTAATGAAACACTCTATAAATATCTAACTTCACTTTTTGGCAGTGGGAACACGACAAATTCAACCACAATAGATGAGATCTGACCTATTTCTGCATTATTAGGATTGCTTCTTCAGGTGGTCTCCTTTAAGTGGAATCAAATATCTAACTATAAAAATTATTATAAAAATTTAAATTATTTGAAGTTAAACATCGACAATGACAAAAAGTGACATCCTGTCAATGAATTAAATATGACAATACCTACTTGAAAAATGTTCACCTTTTATGTAAAAGTTTTTATATATTTTTAAATATGTGTTTCATTAGAAGGTCAGTAAATTAATTTATTTTCTTTAGATAATTATTGATTAGAGCTTTGTCTGTGAAATTGTTCATTAGCATACCTAGATGTTTGGTATCAGAGAACATACATATGACTTCATTGATAGGAATTGTAGGAGATTTGATTTATATTAGCTTTAAATACCTTTTTAAAACAGTAAAAAAACAATAATAGTCCATATTATACTTCATTATGGAAACATATCATTGATAGTAATAATAATATAAATATATACCTTATTGATAGCATTATTCTGTGCATTAACAAAATGTCGATCTGTTTATTCAAACACGGAACACGGAATTGGAGAAAATGGTAGTTGACAAACTCTCAATAACAAAAAAGAATATTTTTTATTCTACTTTGACAGTGAATTGATAGCTGTCAACTGTCAATTTTTCCAATCTGGCATGAGAATTGAATTCAGCTCCCTCAAAAGCCCAAACTCTCAATGTGAAAAGAGGATATTTACTTTTATATTCCTCGTTGACAGTCAATTGACAGCTGTCTACTGTCAATATTGCCAATCTGGCATAAGAATTGAAGTCAGCGACCTCAAAAACCCAAACTCTCAATGTCAACAGATAATATTTACTTTTATATTCCTCGTTGACACTCAATTGACAGCTGTCAACTGTCAATTTTGCTAATCTGGCATGAGAATTGAATTTAGCTCTCTCAAAAGCCCAAACTCTCAATGTGAAAAGAGAATATTTACTTTTCTATTCTTCGTTGACAGTGTATTGACAGCTGTCAACGGTCAATTTGTCCAATCTGACATGAGGGTTGAATCCAGTGACCTCAAAAACATTACCCTATATATTAGAATAATTAAAATATGCTTTTGACATCTGTAAATAGTATTGAAAATGAATAGTTTTGCAACGGGTCAGGGGAGCTTTGGCAGCTCCGTAGCTGCCAAAATATTTATTTTGGCACTTTGTGCTCATGGAGACTTTTGTTCAGGATGACAAAATCTACAACATATCAGACAATTTGACAGAAACCCAATTTCCATAAGATTATTGCGGGGTCCTCTCGAGATAGGGATATCACTTAAAAAAAATATTTTTAATATTCCATACCTAACATACTGCTGTGAAAATATAAAGAACTTTGGTGCTTTGTATTATTTTATTTCTTATATGTATCTAGAAAATAGTTTTCCTGGATCCCAGAGATATTTTTATAACCTTTCCAGCTGCTGACTTCCAGTAAACTCTTAATTACTGCCGTAGTCAACGATTCTCCGGTTTTTATTTCACGACGACTTGAACTCCGGAAGCCCGTCAACTTGTATCATGAGCACTTTGAAAATGGGAAACATGGGAGGACGCGGATTATTATATAGTAGTCTTGCCAAGAATTTTATTTCTAAGTTTTTCTGATTAAAGGGCTTTCTTCTAGCATGTCGAATGTAATTGCTAGAAGCCAAAGTCCTTGTTACATATACCTATAAATTAATTACTTTTCATTCAACGATGACATGTTTTTCTTTATTCATTTTGTATCAATATTCATTCAATTCGCAAATACAGGATGTGATGTTTTCAATACAGAATATTAAAAACCTAGATCCCTGACAGCAAATGAAGTTACAGTTATTTATAGTATAAGTGTTGTAAGGATTCTTATTACAATACGAGATGTTAAAGTTATCTATTAAACATCGAGTGGTTACTGTCAAAGCTTTGTCAAACAAACCCATAAATATAAAAGGCGCTTTTCAAAATGAGTGATTCTGATGAAAGTTTTCCTGTGATATAGAAGCAGCGACAAACGGAGCGAGATGACTTGGAGTAACAAAAGTTTGAAGATTGGTGCAAAACTAAAAAGATGAAGAAAGTGTCTGAGAAAAACCTCTTCGCTTAATTTTTTGGAAAACAACGTTCCCAGAAACGATCTACACTATGGAGTTACTACTCGATGTTGAGAACTATGATTTCAGTTAAGAAAAATCAAATGAAGATTTTCTCAATTATTCACATATTTGAAAAGAAGTTGTTTAAAAGGTTACAAGGCCAAAAGTGCAGAATTTTCACATAGAAATAAGTATGTAACTTTCTAAGTAGTGCAGATGATATACATATAGAAACATATTTACTCATGAAGGTTGTTATGATAATCGGCATTTTTGGGATCTGTTGTCGTGGAGAATTAACTAAGATAATGTTGGATCACATTTAATGCAATAATTATATAAAAATTATGATTCCATGCACGAAAGCAAAAATTGTCTGGAAATTTGTTATAACAGAAGATGTGTCAGGTATCAATTGTTTTAATATTTTTCGTAAATATGCTGCCTTCGTCCTCCTAATGCAACTCACAAGTAGTTTTTTGTATTTTCCAGACAAGGAAAATGTATATACCTCTTAATCTGTCAGAGTTAATAATACTTTTGGAAGCATTCCAAAAATGATTACATCAAAGCTTGGATTAAAGAATCCGGAAGAATACACTGGACATTGTTTTAGAAGTTCCTTAGCCACAATTCTGGTTGATGGCGGTGTAAATATGCAAATATTAAAGTGCTATGGGGGCTAGGTCAAAGAAGACGTTTGGAATTTTTTATAGAATAAGAAACAGATATTTCTAACTCTGTAAATGAATTTGCACTGTGTTGTTTGTTTTGCTGTTTTGATTGACATAGATTGATGAAGAGAATCCAAGAATAAGTACCAGGCAAACGCTCAACAAGTACAAAGAATGTCCCAATCAACAGTTCACAGTCAACTGTCCAAGCAGTAATACCATTGATTATCCATTCCGAATTAGATTTTGTGAATGGTAACTGCAACAAACTGCTGAGAGTCCCAGAACTAACGTGTTAGTTACAGATGAAGCTATTTTTACACGTAATAATAATAATAATAATATCTCTACCCCTCATTCTAATCACAGGGATTAGCCCAGAAGTCAGAGACTGCGGGAGAGAGGGCGGCATATTATTATTAAGCAGGCCGCATTTGCGCCCAGGAACGACTTACCTTGGTAGGCCCTAACCACTATTCAGTGCAGGAATGAGGGAAACCTGGAAAACCTCATTAATTAGGGGGGTAGTCAAATATCAACCGGTATCAATCTCTCATATTGACCCAAGCCAACATTCTTCCACCCTACTATACCCACAGAGAGGGCGCCAAACCTCTCCACGAATATAGCTTATATACGGTCTACCGGCAGCTGGGCTCGAACCAACACCGATCTAGTCACCTCGATTCAAGTACTGACGCCTTAAACCGCGCGACCACTGACCGATTAATTAATTAATGGAATGTATAATGTTCATAATACTCATGTTTGGGATTTTGAAAATTCGCACGCAATTCAAAGGAACCATTTCCAACAATGCTTTTCCTTAAATGTTTGGGCAGGGATTGTCGATGATCGTTTAATTGGACCATTCATATTACTAAATTGAATTGATGTGGTTCAGTATCTCGAGTTTCTTCGAAATGATCTACTTGGACTTTTTTAGGATGTGCCCACAGCTGCCTGATTCCGAATGTGGTTTTGTCACAATGGTGGTCTCCTTCATTTTCAAAAAAGTGCTCGCTAGTACCTTAATGAAGATCCAGGAGGGTACAATGTATCGATGGATTGGACAAGGAAGACCGGTACCATGGCCGCCACGATCTCTGGACTCAAATGACTTATTTTTGTGGGGATATCTAAAAAATTAAGTGTGCTGACGTGGACACTTGATTTATTAGAACATATATCATAGCTGCTGCCAATGGCTTACGAATGCAAAATGGGGAAGAACCGAATTATTTGTGTTCGAAGAAATTGGGTAAGACGGGTCATGTTGGTGGAAAAAATTGTGAACAGTTGTTATAACATCAGGTATGTCAAATAACCACAATAATTTTATTAATTAATATTAACAGTAGTGGTAAAAACAGTTCAATTTGCTGATATAAAATAGGTGTTATAAAATGTTATTTATTTCTCTCCTTTCCTTTTTCAATTTTTTTGTTCGTTCAATTTTTAATATACGTCGCTGTCGTGCCGGTGTCGACTGCATGCTTTGCCTTGCGCAAGGTCAGGTTTTCCAGTGTAGTGCAAGTGTATCTTTAAATCAGTTTCGAACTTCTGTTTTTGATTTTTTTACAAAATTGTATTTGTAAGTTTCCTGCACATTCAAAAAAAATTGGATAAGTTCTGAATCACTGTATATTATTGTATTTCATCCTACCCTATAATTATTAATAGCGATGCTTATGTTGATGACAATGAAAATGGTGTTGATGACGATGACAAAAATGACTATTATGATGATAATCACAAAAATGAAATGATATGTCTTCTTTGTCAATAGGGCGTCCAGTCCAGTTGTTTGGAATAAAATATTTTTGATTTGGTTTTGACAAAATTTAATTTTTTTCCAAATGACATGTCTTCTTTTTCAATAAGGCATCCAGTCCAGTTGTTCAGGGAAATAAACATTTCCTTGGTTTTTAAAAAATATCGATTCTTTATATTTATATAGATGTAACCCTACAATGTGACAAATCAAACTTTGCATTCAAATTTGCCAAAACACCAGCTGCTGAATCAAGACTCAAATAACTTCCAGCAATATCGGTTTGCAGACCTGGAAATCCATCCGGGTCATCTATTAACATGAACAGTATAATGGTTATGCTGCATCTTGGTATACGGAGCCAAACCATATCGGAGTTTAATACTACTGCGCCTCTGTCAGAGACGGCGATAAAACAGATTACGATAAATCCAACCGGGGACGGCATCAGGAGATTGCTGCTCCGGCCCTTATCATTCGAATGCTGCACCTCGAAACTAACTAATCTGTGGATTATTAAAGTCACATTTCGAATCAAACGGTGTACTTCTGATTAAATTAACCATGGAAATGTCGGTGCGCTACATTTTCACTTACTTAGGGCTAATTACAATAATATTAACATTACTAATTAATTAATTAACTTCAAATAATTTTAATTTTTATAATTTTTATAGTTAGATATTTGATTCAACTTAAAGGAGACCACCTGAAAAAGCAATCCTAAAAATGCAGAAATAGGTCAGATCTCATCTATTGTGGTTGAATTTGTCGTGTTCCCACTGCCAAAAAAGTGAAGTTAGATTTTTATAGAGTGAGTAAATTAGATTATTTTCTTTAGATAATTATTGAATAGAGCTTTGTCTGTGGAATTGTTCATTAGCATACCTAGATGTTTGGTATCAGAGAACATACATATGACTTCATTGATAGGAATTGTAGGAGATTTGATTTATATTAACTTAAAATACCTTTCTAAAACAGTAAACAAATTACTAATTAAATTATTAATTAATTGTAATCAATTAGGTAGGTTATTAATTAAAGTAATTTGTACTACATAATTAAATTCAGGACCATGCTTGTGACCTGGTCGTCGCGATCAGAACATTATATTATTTTAAAAACACCCGGTATATACAATATGATGTCAATAAAAAATATACTCAGTTTGTTGTTATTTGAAATTTTTATTAATTTAAATATTTATATTAGGGAAACTAGAGCCTAATTTTCAAAAGAGTAAGTAGGTAAGGGAGGAGGGAGTTAGTTGTCTCAAGTTCTAGTTGCCACAAGTGTTGAAACTCCATCTTGCGATATATTGATGAAGTAAATGATTCGGCCGGTAAATCTGCATGGTAGAAGGGCACCACAGAAAATATTGTTACAATACTACCATTATAAGGCATCCTTATATAACACTGGTACCGATAAGAATATATTTAGAAAATTATTAATCATCATTTATCTTCTCTTAATTGAGTTACCCAAACATGATTGTAGTATGATCGTGTAGGTGTAGCATTATGCTCTACAGAACTGCAATTATATTTTTAGTTGATATTTTGTCATGTTTTATTGTCCAATTTCAAAATAAATCATCAACGCCGAGGGCCTAGTTGCCTCAGTGAACACGGGGTAAGTTTAATGTTTAGTTCCTTTCTATATACATAATGTTATTGGCGAATACCACTTTATTTTAATTAAAAAATTGGGATACCATTAATATCAATAATTTCCACTTAAATTCAAATTTGTGGGAACTAGAACACACACCCCCTTCTCTTCCAACAGTTATCGCTATTCTCGGGTTATAGTTTCTAACAGGTCAAAAATATTTTATTGTCCCTAATAGTACGTTCATAGTGAATTAAAGTAGTGTAGTAATTAATATTAAAAACTGAATATAACAATATTTCAACATAAAAATTTTCAAACAGTGAATCAAATGTTCACTGTTTTAAAACTAGCGCATTCGCCATTTTATGAAATAAATGGATAGAGTCCGTTCTCTGTACACTCCTTGGGTAGCGTTCCGGGGTCGGGTGCACGGGCGTTACGGCTGGACGCGGAAATTATCGCTCTCCCACTACAATGACTTTACGGTGGACGTATTTAGAATATTTAGATTAAGTGGAGTAAAATCGGCTAGCAATTATGCCGTTTTGTTTTTAAGAAAATATAACCATCTTGTAGAAGGACATTTTTAGTATCCAAAATGGATTTGTACACTCTGTGTATCCAAGTACGAGTTTACATTAAATTATCATGAAAATTTTATTATGTCTATTTCATAACTAAAATAAAATTATGAAAACTTTACAAAGTAAAATTTAAAACAAAGGTAATTATATATATGCAGGCCTCTCGGCCCAGAGCTGTACTATTCTACTGTTCTTCTGTTCTTCGCTTTTCTTTTCCAATCCGTTACATTTTCCCCCCTTAGATCTATTACCACTGCTTTTCTCGTCGCTTCCTCGGTCTCCCTCTATTTAACACGCTTTTATTAGCTTGACCTGTATGTATGTAATATGTATGTATGTTACGGAATCTTTCAGCGTAATTTTCACCAATTTCAAGAAGTCTGATCAGCTTGAAAATTTGCACAGGGGTCAAGGACTGATGACAATACAAATTTTTTAAAATATTTTTTTAACTTACAAAAAATTTCGAAATACAAAATTTTTTTATAATTTTGGATTTTGGAATTATATAAAATCAAAATTAAAAAGTTTTAAAAATAAATAAAAATTTTATAATTAAAAAAAAATCTAATAAAAAATTTGAAAATTCAAAAATTTTGGAAAAATTTTGAAAAATATTGAATTTAAAAATTTTGAAAAACAAGTAAATTTTCAAAGGAATTTTAATTTGAAAATTTTGGCAAAAATTTTGAAGAAAGTTTTGAATCTAAAATTTTGTAAAATTATAAAGTAAAAAATTCAAAAATTTTATAATTCGGAAAAAGATTTTGATACGAGAACGTTGAGAACAATTTTAATTTGCACATTTTATAGAAACAGATTTTTGAACGCTATCAATATTATACGGTCATCATTTTTATTTTGGTCTGCTTCCTACTTCGCAACGTAAGAAAGTACTTGCACGTATTGTGTAAGTAGTTAGTTGAACTGTTGTGCGCATATACCTATGCGCACGAAGTATACACATGCGCAATGGCCTGCGCCGTAAAATGTAACTAAAAATTAAGAAAACAAAAGCGTGGAGTCCAATTTACTATATTTTCATAATGACTTTAATTTTATAAGCTATAATATAGCTACACTACTAAAATAATTGCAACATTTAATATCAAGCACCCTACGCTTTTTTTACTATAATTGAATTATTTTATTAACAATTTAATTTCTAATTTAATCTTATTCCCAATTAATTAGTCATAATTGATTGTCTGAATTTTCTATTGTAATACAAACTCTTGATCCTTCATAATTATTTTCTACTTTTTAGTTCGGTTTGCTATTAAAGCGTGTTTTTTTGGTTTTTTAAACTATAATTTATTTTCTTGTAGTTAGGTTAACTCCATACAATTTTCTTACCTGTGCCTTCATCTTCCATACGTTCTAGATGCCCTAGCCGCTGCACTCTTCTGATTTTTACAACTTTCTATTTTTAGTCTTCCTCCGTCTCATTCTCCCTAGAATTTTCACTGCCATACGGCGCTGTCGTTCTCAAAATTGTTTTATAAATTCTAAATTTTACTCCTCTAGATTTTTTTTTATTTCATTAAGTGGTTGACTGCTGCCGAATTCTGTTTGCTTTTATTATTCAAGGCTTATGTACCATCAATAAGTAATAATACAGGCTAATGGGTGCAAAAAAATAGCCCATTAACGGTACAGGAATTAGTTTTTACAGTGAGTGCTAATGTTTTATTTAACTATAATACTTTCATTCTTATCATTCTGTAATATTCCATAACAACTGCATTACATCCTTTAACATTAGCGTAGTAACAGGTATATATGATTTATTAATATTGATGACAGTGAAATAGGGTTTTAAATATTCTCTGTAGTCTGAATTTATAAATCCACATGAAAGTTGAGCGAAAACATCTAATATTGTACCTTAACTCCAACTGCAAAAAATTTCGCTGGAAACAAAATCTTGAGTAAATTAAATTTTCAAATAGAAGATTCTCCTCGTTATCCCGACAGACTCTAGAATGTGCATTTGCATCAGCCGGCCGATGAATGCAGCCCTACTCAGACGACTCGAGTGGAAGAGAGCGAACGTTAAAAACTTCTATTATATGTGCATCTCGAACGCGCATCTCTTTTGTCTTATTTATTTAATGGATTTAAAAGCGGATAAAATCGTCCTAAAACATTCAATACCTGCTCTCCGGATTATATTTATGAAATTTGCTGACGGCAACTACGCTTTTTAATGTATCACGACATTCTACCTCTTCCCTTTATTTCTAATAGAAAATAAAACTAAAACTTCAGTACATTTTCATATCATCTCAAAGAAATATGAAGGGTGTTTCTTAAGTAGAGGTAGAAAATCCAGGGGCGTATTCTGTGGCCAAAAATAAAAGTTTCTTGTTATTTAAATGTCAAGTCAAACACAGCTATTGTCCAGCTACGGCGTGTCAAAAATATATACCAGTTTTTAATTTCTAAACCGCTTGAGATAATTTAACCAGATTCGACGTGCATATTTACTATGACAGTATGTATGAAAAATTACCAGCTTTAAAAACCAGTGGCGGAATCATTATTTGCCAAAAAATTATGTCACCCTAAATATTATTACAAATAAAATTGGTCATCATATGCGCCATTGTATTGTCTTTACTTTTTGTTTCTTCGCACTGATTTGTACACAGTAGCAAAAACTTTGTACATTTGGACAAAGCGTGTGCGAAATCAGTGTTTTATGGCGCCTTCGAATGATGTTCTGTTCCGGCCTACGGTCTCGACCAAAAATTCACATTTTATATTTTATAATAATTTCGGGCAGCTAGTTAAAATGAAATACTTATATAATATTGAGGAGTCAGACAAAAGGTCAAACAATTATTATATACTAATTACAGTTTCTTTTGTTTGTTTTTATTTTATATTTTAATTCTTACTTATACAGGGTGGCCAGATGAAAACAAAACAGAGCCATTTTCATTTTCATACTTTGAAAAAAAATTACATTTTAAAATTTAAATTATGTTTAGTTGCTTACTTACTACTTAGTTGATTAAATGACCGCCCGCTTCCATACAAGAATAAAGATTTTGTTCGAAACCTTCGCGCACATTCTGAAGCATTTCCGGAGTGATTCGACGGCATTCGTCGATGATTCTTTGACGCAAATCCTGTAGCGACGCTGGCTGTGTTTTATAGATTTTACTTTTTAGGTATCCGCACAAAAAATAATCAAGGGGCGATAAATCCGGTGATCGTGGAGGCTACTCAATGCTGCCTCTTCTCCCATTCCAATCCCGTGGAAAACGTTGATCCAAATACTGACGGACAATTAACGCATAATGCGGAGGAGCACCGTACTGTTGAAAAATCAATCAAATCATACTCTGGGAATATTTTCAATAATATCAGTCAAGGCAGGGTCAATAGCGTCTTCCAGTAATTGCAAATACATTTGGCCAGTCAAATTACCAGGTAGAAAAAAAGGACCCACCAGCCGGTCACCGAAAATTCCAGCATATACATTTAATTTTTCCGGTTGCTGTGTATGCACCTCGTGAAAAACTCTTGGGTTTCAATGTGATCAATAGCGGTCATTGTGACGATTTATCGTGTCGTTCAGGAAGAAACTGCATTCAACTGTGAATCGTTCCCTGCTCGCTCACTCATTATTTCGCAAAATTTCAAACGGCGGTCATAATAATCCTCATGAAGTTTCTGGCAACTTCACTTGCTTCATTAACTATAGGTTTTTCAATTTCTCGTTTTTTATTGACTGCGTTCCCTGTCTCTTGAAATTTTTTTACTAACTAGAACATACTTCCTCCTGAAGCGTGGATCTTAATGTTGTTCATTAAATAGCTGAGCTGTTCTGGTCGAACATTTATTGTTCATAAAGTAAGGCGAAATGATATCTACCCTTTTCGCAATAGAATAAACCATAGTTTTCAATTAGATGAAAAAAATGAGTCTTTATATTATCAAATCCTAGCTAGGATTTGATATACACACTTACACATGATATACACATTTGAAATACACACTTTTAATATACACAATATTTGGAATTCCATCGTGTTTCATTTTCAAAATCACAATTAAATAAACTACCAACCAACGCTTCCAAATAATACTAGAAAATAAATTTGGAATCCACTAATTGCCCGATAGGGTACGTTTACATCTGACACTTGTGTCCCGATATAAGTGTCAAGCATCAGATATATCGCTAGTGACTGTTTACATTACAGACAGAAGTTACTATATATTTATATCATGGAGATGTGTATGACACTTCTCGTCGCTATATGTGTACAAACCGTTTATACATATGTATTAAGTAAATATACTTGTGTCATAAACAAAAAATTGCTACCCGTGTGATTGCCCTGGAGATGTTACTTAAGAAAAAAACGTTCAGTGTAGTTTTGGGAATGAATTTTGAAACGTAATAAATTAAATGTCTATAAATTAGTTAATCCCAGAACTAAGTGGCGAGAATCCGCGTCAATCCTCAAATTATTTGAGGATGACACCAACTCAATTTGAAAAGCTTGTTTGTAAAATAAATAAGGAAGATTTCAAATTCAGAAAAATTATTAGCGTAGCAGAAAAAGATTAGCTGTATCTACCTATACCCAGTTAAAAACACTGATAATATAGATATATACAGAGTATCTCACAATATCTCACAATAGGCGTGCATTAGACGTAGTTAGGAAACGATAGAAATCTGAATTTTCGTTTCTAGGGGTTTTTCACCATGATTTAATTATTCAGTCTCCCAGGTAATTAACGACTTAAAAAGTAATAATTTTGTTAGTGAACTTAGAATTACATGTAGAATCTGAAAATTAAATAAAAAATACCTGTTCCATTCAAAATAAGCGAGTTGACGTATAATGTTAATATTTTGCATCAATTCAGCAGTGTTGAAAAGAAAACAAAATCCTCTAAAAAAGAAATTTCAGATTTCTATCATTTACAATTTCCTAAATACGCCTAATGCACACTTGTTGTGATACATCCTGTATATACATGTCTAGTTTTATTTGTGTGCAAATCCTTAGAAACTTCTTCTTCAAGATAATCTAATAAATATATTTTTTTTGTTTTAAATGTCTTCAAAATCCGCTTCTTCTGATCCTACCATGGTTTTTAAGACGGCAATGCAAAGTCTGCTATCATTTTTTATACCTTTGAATTTCAATAAAACATTTAGCAATTTTTTTATTTAAAATTTTTTAAGTTGTTAATCAGGTGGACTCCTCAAAATGTAATATGTGAAATTTGAATAAAAACTATACATAGTGTTTTCCTCTACACGATCTTAAAGTGTTATTCGTGAATAAATCTGTAAAAATGGTTTTGTTCGAGATATTTCAACAAATTTGTTTTAAATGGCATCGAAAATCGCTTCTTTTGATCCTATTACGGATTTTAAGATGGCGGCCGAAGGCATGCTATTTTCTTACACCTGCGAAATTCAATATAAACGCTCAGATATATTTTTTTAATAAGTGGTGCTAATCAGGACCCCCCCCCATAATGTTTTCATTCGTATACAGCTCCGTAAAAAATTATTCTTCGAGATAATCCAACAAATATTTTTTCTTTTTAAATATGTATATCTATAGTTTCAGTTGAGCATAATATTGAATTTGAACGGTACTAAATCAGATTTAATTTTCAGATTTATAGTTTTTTATCCCCAGAAACATTTTCTCACAACTGTTGGATATAAAAAAAAAATATTTTACTGGAATATTTTCCATGTTCCTGGTTTGTTGTAAGGGCTGAAATAAACCACCCCTTCCATGTTTATTTTCCAAACATTCTTATAATTAAAAATTTCTTAAATTAAAATTTTTCTTTGGACTTCACTTTATCTTTATTTGATTTTCTTTTAAAACCCAGAGTTCAGGTTCGAGGTAAAAATTAATGGGTTCATCAATAGCGCGTTTTACCGACTCTTTTTTATCATTCTTTTTGAATTGCTGCCGACACTATCACAAAAGTAGACGACTAGTCAACTAGAGCAATTTCTGTCAGGCGAGTGCGAATATGAAAATGATATGTTTTTACATCTAATCGCATAGGTGTGTCGATACATATCGTAGACGCTTGATAAATATAACTCTGACAGAAATGTTCGCGCTGTTTAGATTAAATGCGATTTCTGTCCGACAGAGAATGAAAAATCGTTCTGTATGGATTTGAGAGTCAGCTTAGTTTGAAAGGCTTATTTGTAAAATAGTCATATAGTTAAGGTTTACTGTGATATAAATTAATCTATTCATCAAATTCGTCTTTTATCCATTATTTTTTATCACTCTATATTAATAATTTGTTGCCGACAGTACCGCAAAAGTAGACGATTAGTCAGCTACAGTAATTTCTGCCAGGCGATTCCGAATAGGTGTTTACATCTAATCGTATAGATGTGTCGATACATATCGCGGACGCTTGAAGCATATCTCTCTGACAGAAATTCTGCACTGTTTACATTAGGTAAAATTTCCATCCGACATAAATATCGAGCAATTAATGTCAGATGTAAACGTACCCTTAGTTGTGTGTCTATAGTATTCATTTCTGTTTTTTACAATTGCGTTTTTTTACGAAAGTGATAACAAATCGCCAAAAACCAATACAACGCAAGAAATACTAAATTTATACCGTTGACGTAGTTAACTCGAAAGAGCTACATTTTTACTAATTTGTTTGTACATAAGTTTCAACTTTCAAATCAAAATTCTTATTAAGTATTGGGCGGAATTATCTACTGTAAAGAGAATTATAAGAGCTTTCAAAATAAATATTACTCAACCCCCAATGCCATTTAAATATTTTAGGGTGATGCTTTCCCTTGCTTGGGGGTGAAAGTTAATAATACCAGCAAAGAATGTCCCCCTTTAATCCAAAATCGATGGGTCTGAGCGTTTTTCTATAATCTTGATGCAGGTCCTGAAAATGACTCTATTTTGTTTTCTTTTGGCCGCCCTGTATAAGGGTGGTCCGTAAATAATAGTCCATACAGACATACTAGATTTGTTACTTCAAAATATGACAATTGGAGCTAACATGCCGCAATAAAATGTTGATAAAAAAGATACAGGGTATCGAATTTGCAATTTAAAACTTGAATTTTCTTTAATATTTTAAAGTTTATAATATATGAAAGTAAACATTTTGGAGTATATGATTTTTGTTACGAGAAATCATAATCTGCTATCAATTTCGATGTTTTTTCTAGAGGGCGCCACAAAAGCCATAAGTTTATGACATAAATATGAGAATAACTTTATACCCGTAGATAACGTTAAAGCGTTATTTAAAAAATCTAATACGTCCGCAGTTCAAGAGAAATTGGAAAATTCATTTAAATAAATGTCATTACTATTTCAAACGATTGTACACGATTTTCGTAAAAAAGTAGGTATTTTTGTCATTAGCCTTAAAAATTGAGGTTTTTCGAAAAAATAGCATTTCAATAATCTCTGCATATTTTTTAAAGAGCTGTGCGCTGATGAAAACATAAATTAAATATCCATTTGAATATATTAAAATACAAGTTATGATGTTAATAGTTTTATTTATAAAATGAGTTGAAGGAAAAATCTAATTAAACAATACTACGATTTGATTAAGGGTTTAACAAGTAAAAAAACTAAATGCGTAAGAGAAAAAAGGTAATATATCAATGAAAATTTTCAGTACTCGGTTCATGAAAGATCGCGTAATATTAAATAATACCATTACATTAAAAAAGTTACTGAATCACTAATTTCTTACCAAAGTTGGACACGACAATTTCATTCATTGTACCTTATACACCAAAATCTAAAGGATTAAAATGTGGACTACGTGGCGGCCAAGTAACACTATCACGGCCAATCCATGGTTTAGATATTCTTCTTAGATTCTTTACTTGATGAATCAAATGGGGCGGAATACTATCTTGCACGAAACACGTGTTTTAGTTAGTATGTTTCTGTGAATTAATGTATATTTGCATTGTATTTTTTCTGAAACTTATCCTGTTAATAAGTTTTATCCTGTTGGATATTGTCAAGAATGGAAATTTGTGTAGAAATATATTTGAATGAGTTTAGAAAATATACTCGAAAGCATCGACCCAGTTTTATTCAAAATTATTTTATCATATTTTATTTATATAAATAATATTATTAAAGAGTTACAACAGAAATAAAGTCGGCTTTCGGAATACAGTGAGGTAAGAGTGCCGCCAAAAAAGTGCACCGAGCTCCCCCCTGCCGCCATGAAGGTTGGTTAGCGGTAAGTAAAATTGTATACTAGGCTAAACCCTTCAGCTGGAAATTAGGATTGTTATATTTTCTGTTCTGTTGTCTTCTGATTTTGATTTTTATAATAAACTATTTATAATATTTTTCTAAAACTACCTTCTGAGTTATCCCCTTGTGCGTAGACGTTCAACGTATACGTAACAATATTTAAATTAATAAATATTTTGCCCCAAATTCATCGATAACGCATCTAATAATAACAATTATTAGTAATTTTCTAGAAAATTTAAAAAACTGATAACATTTAAACTTCCTTGTAACTTATATGGCGCTAGAAAATGGTGGTCAATGATCCCACACTAAACATTAATCTTAAACTCATGTTGGAATTGTCGTTCTCGGCTTAAATGGAGATTTTCAACTTCCCAGGAATGATTATTTATTTCTTAAATTAATAAAATCTTTATAAAAATACTTCGGCCAGTAAATGTATCTTCATCTGTAAGTTACATTCTATTGACGAATGAATAGTCAGTATTTTGTTTGTTCCGAATATCACTTGCAAATTGAGATCTTTAAGGGAGATCGACGGGCATAGGTACAAAATGATATGGATGATATATTTTAGTTCATATTTTTTCCCAATTCAGTATTTTCAATTTATGTGATGTTCAATTAAATTAATTAATTTATTGTTACGTGAGGACACAATAAAGACAATTATTATTATTATATGTCAAGTTTAAGAATGAACCACTTTTAGACTCCTGAACAAATTTTAAATCAATCTTTGAATGTCCATTGAAATTGTTAACAATAAACAATCATACTGTCTGAAGCTATTTATTTGTGGCATAATTTTAGTTTTTCTTTAGTTTCATTGGGTGTTTGCCACACTTCTGAAAAATAATAAAAATTAATTAAATAAGCCCTTGCGCCAAACGGAACAGTCAAGGGTTATTTTTGAAACTAAGTCTGCCTAACCAAAAAATCTCACACTGAAAAAAGCAGATAAGTAAAAAATAACAAAAATCACATCACTATCGCGCACTTCCGTATTATTGACGTTTCGAAAAACTCTCTGTTTTCGTTTTCAAAATAGTAATAAAAAAATATATTAAACGTATGTCAAGTTTGACAGTTTAAAATTTGTTTATCTGCTTCCATAGAGATGTTAAATGATTTTTATTTTATTTTTACGCCAATAATACGGAAGTGCGCGATAGTGATGTGATTTTTGTTATTTTTTACTTATCTGCTTTTTTCAGTCTGAGATTTTTTGGTTAAGTAGACTTAGTTTCAAAAATAACCCTTGACCGTTCCGTTTGGCGCAAGGGCTTATTTAATTAATTTTTATTATTTTTCAGAAGTGTGGCAAAAACCCAATAAAACTAAAGAAAAACAATCATACCTCTCATTTCCATATTTGTGAAATTATTATGCCTCAGCATAGTGAAATCTCCTGTAGTGAAATATGTAGCAGATTGCTGAAATGTGATTTCCTCGAAAATTGTAAATTTCTAGGTCTAACGACAAGTACATATATTTTTTTTTTCACGAAAATAGTGTAAGTTTAGGATTGTTTATCGAAAAAGCATTTTCGTTACGGGTAGAAAAATTACGCTCATAACTTATGTGGCGCCCTTTAGAAAATACATCGAAATAGGTAATATATGATTTCTTCTATTCAAAAACACCTACTTCTAAATTTTTGCGTTTATACATTCAAAAACCTTATAATTCATATTAAAACTGAATTTTTAAATTCCAATTTTGATTCCTTGTACCGTTTTTATTATGAACATTTTACTGAGGCATGTTGGCTCCAATCGTAATATTTTCAACTAAAATATCTAATATATCTCTATGGATCATTACTTACGTAACTGGGTTACTTGTACCTGTTGAACCTGTGTAACGTAAATAAATAAATAATAGTACATTATACTATAAGGGAGAGATATGCGTTATTTTGGCAGAGGTGCAATTTGAAGCCCGAGGACAAAATAGCATCTCTACCGAATGGTATATACTATTTTTTCGACGGTCTCATTAACTTAAAAACACATATTTTGTCATTATGAAGTAAGTAGCACCAGAATTATTGTATTCGGATTTGAGCATTTATTTAGTAGTCGTTGAGTTATTGTCATAACTACAAAATAAACAAACAAAAAGAATTTTCAAATTAAGGTGCTAGTTTGGTTTAGTTTAAAGTTTGTTTAGTGCGCAATGAATAATTGTGAGTCGGAAGAGATTGTGGAGGATGCAAATATTGCAATAAGCAATTTGCTGCCTACGAAGTCAAGATCTTTATACGATATAGCCTACAATCGGTTCAAAAAGTGCTGCGCCGAGAAAAATGTTCAAGTATACAGCGAAAATGTTTTGTTGGCATACTTCAGTGAAAATGCAAAGAATTACAAGTCTTCCACATTATGGGCGCAATATTCTATGGTTAAGTCATGCTTGATAATTTACGACAACATAGATATAAGCAAATTCCCCAAGCGGATCGCATTTTTGAAAAGAACCGGTGACGTATATCAAGCGAAAAAATCGAAAATATTGACAAAGGGTTAAATCGACCGTTTTCTATCAAGTGCAGATGACAAAGAATTCTTAATGATTAAGGTAAGATTACTTTTGTTATTAGGTATTTCAATTATTAAGTATCTTGATTTTTTATAGGTTGGATTAATTCTGGGGATTGCCGGAGCTTTTCGAACTGATGAACTAGTCAATTTAACTGTAGATGATATTGAGGATGTAGGCTCTTCCTTGATTGTAAAAATTCCAAACACTAAGACAAAGATTCCACGAACCTTTCTGGTTACCGATGTGGCAAATATGCTTGAATTGTTTCAAAAATACCGGTCTCTTCGTCCTCCCCACGTCAAGCATAAGCGTCTTTTTTTGTACTACAAAGCAGGAAAATGTAGTTCGCAGCCAGTTGGCAAGAATACCATGGGAAAAATTCCGAGTGTAGTAGCTTCGTATTTAAAATTACCTGATGCTGCATGTTATACTGGTCACTGCTTACGAAGATCTTCAGCGACATTACTGGCAGATGCTGGTGTGGATATCACGACAATAAAGCGTCATGCAACGACAGTCGCTGAGGGTTATGTCGAGAACTCCATTGAAAATAAGACCAAAATTGCCAATCAGGTTTTAGTAGGTACCACTACTAGCGCAATCACAAAAACTGTAAATGTAAGCGAAAGTAATATTCCTTCTAATATTAATTTTGAAAATTGTACAAATGTAACATTTAATTTAAATGTCAATAAATAATTTCAATGTTATCTTTTTTTTGCATGAAAAACGTTCTCCATAATGTAAACTCCCTTGGGAGCATTATACTCCCTTGGGAATAATCGACTACTTCTGTTTTAATTTTGATGTCATAGAAACTGATTTCTACTCCCGACCGTGGAAAAATAATATTATTATACGCATGTCATTGTACAAGTTTATGAGTTCCTACAGAAAACTTTGTTCGTTAACTTCGTTAACAAAGAAGAAATTTGCTAAAATGTTTAAAACAAGGTAAGCGGATAAGAAATTACATATACAAATAATAAACGAAAAATGTAGTATCACATTTCTGCAGCAGTTTAACAGCTATGTTATGCTATGCTTTAAGCTACATAATAATGCCCTAAAATTAACTCTCGTAGCGATGTTTTGCAAATTTTTAATGAATCTCCGCAGACTGTGACTCCTGGAATATGGTCTCATGTTCACTTTAGATAAAACAGGACGTGCTTTAATTAATTCTCGCAGACTTTGCGAAGAAATTCGGTTTTTTTTCTGTATAAATCCTCTCGTGTTAACAGTTAAAACGATGCTAATGGAGTCGTAATTTTAACAGTTCAAAGCGTACGGTTTCCATTAATCAGGCCTCTGCCAGAGTTACAACTCCCTGCGAAAACTAAAATAAAAGCACTTTAATTATATTAATTATAAAAAACGGACTGGAAATCTGCTGAAGTACTGATTGGGAAGATGACTTAAATGAATAAAATCTAATGGAGTAAAACGTAATCCATAAGAACATTATGAAGTAACGAGTAATACCAACAAACACTTTTTCAAATATTTTCAGACAAATTTTCAGTAATCCTAAAATACGAGTGTTAACAAATTTAAACACATAGGTACGTATTACATTACATTTATAGTAATAGACATTTCATTTAACTTTCTTTCTGTTAATAACAACCCCTCTAGCATTGTTGCTACCATTTTCGGAACGCACAGCATCTGCCGTAGATTGTGAAGAATTTGCACAAGTTATGGACGTCTCTTGGTGTAAGAAACAGCTACATGTTCCTTGGATTTTCCTTGTAATGTCAAGTTTATTAGATATGAACTCCTCAACATAACTCTGCTACAGCGGAGCTCCCCATCTATCATGCCGTTTAATGGTTGTAAGATCAGCACCTTTTTTAGTCAATAAAGTGGTTCAAGTGCGTCTCATACAATGATCAGTATATGCTTTTGGGTTTGCGATATTTAGGAATGAAGGTACCTTCGCCAATGTGTTGATTCCAACAGACTGAAAGAATGCTCATCTTGGTGTCAGGTATTGAAACAAGCCTGCTACATCAATCATCAGGTACATCAATAATTTTCAAATTTGTCAATTCGTAGCATCGACAGGCACCAGAAACCCCCATTATTGCAACCTAAAATAATTCAGTTTACTATGTACCTAGCAACATGTAAAATGTAAAGAGATATAATCTTAACCATGCTCTTTACAATACTGCAGCTTTTTTGCTTTGTATCCTCTCGATTCACTCTTTAAATAAGCAGTATGCTTGTTATATTTTCCTGTATCTATATTTTTGTAGACCTTTACAGTAGCCTTCAACATCGAATACTTCGACCAGATGGATGAAATTGCATGTTTTTTCTTCAAATTAAAAAAAAATATATATGATAGCATGACTTCATTTATTGTCATTACTCTCCGTTTTTTCCTCCATTCGTTAATTTCGACGAACACTTTTTCGTAATGTTCTCTGAATTTCGCTGGCAATGGAAAATTGCTTCTTGAGTTCTATCAAATAATTGATATTAAACACCGCACCATAGCAACCAGTAGATATAACAAAACCTACCACGTTTCATTGAGTCCTAAAAATATCAAGTCGTGCGAATATATCTTTATATTGAATTCCAATAATTCTGACACCACGAATATGATTGTGATGTGATTATGGAAAAAATGTTAAATTGCATTCGTGTTTTAATTGCTTTATATGCACTTAAGAATATTAAACACTCGAACTACGTTCTCGCGTTTTAACATTCTTGCATGGATAAAATGCTACTTAAAACACTTACTGTATTTTATTTATTCTACATTAAAGACGCTAATCCGTGTATACAGGGTTGCCAGATGAAAACGAAACAGAACCATTAGTATTGTAGAAAAACGTCCAAACTCATCGATTTTAAATTAAAGGGGGACATTATTTGCTGGTATTTTAAACTCTGCCACTTTCACCCCCAAGCAAGGGTAAGCATTACCCCAAAATATTTAAATGGCATTGGGGGTTGAGTAACATTTATTTTGAAAGCTCTTACAATTCTCTTTACAACAGACTTTAAATTTTATAATATATATAAATAATATCCCCCTTTTATCTAAAATCGACGGATCTGAGCGTTTTCCTACAGTCTTGACGCAGTTCCTGAAAATGGCTCTGTTTCGTTTTCATTTGGCCGCCCTGTATATCCAGTAGCAGTGGATGTACTTTTCCTCTCCTTTGTCGGTTCTTACATTTGTAGCGACTGTATATGTTTTAAAACTCGCCGATGAAACACAGTCGACTTTTCAACGCCACCACAGTAAAATATTCACGGTACATTGCCCGAAAAGTAGTGTCTAGGCCCATAACACAACGGAAATCTTTGTCTCCGAACGACATTTCGTTATGCATTCATTTTTAAGGGGCAATCGAGTTAATGGCATGCTCTAATTAGTGTTATTGTTGCAGTTGCTTTGTTCCTATCGTTCGTACCGCAACGCGGACAAAAAAGCGAAAACAACCGATTGTACACAATAACTACAGCGAAGCACGTGACTATATTTATTCGAACGGAGGCGCCCCGACGTAGGAGTTGAGTTGACAGGGTTAACTGCCGCTATCCATTTGCTCTCAGGACTCGATAACAATGTTTGCCTTCCTACAAATTGCGCGTGAAGGGCAACATAGCTATAAATGGCTGTACAAATCTTGGGGCCCTCTGGAAAATGCACTTCGTTCCGATGGAGCGGCTTTGGCGCCCCCGTGAATGGGGGATGCATTACCGGAAAATTTATTTCTAACTAGCAGAGTCAAATTACACCTCCAGTAATATGAACCTGAGTCATGTGGGGAGCAGGGAATTGGAAACTTTGGGATTTGCTGGTGGATGTGCTGTTAATGAGAACAGAGGCGTCGAATTTTTTTCTGAAGAGGATATACACGATGTCAAGACTTCAGGAGGTGATTTCTCACAAGAAATTAGGGTACACAAAGTCCTATAACAATTTTCCGAAAACTCAATAATATTAACAGAGATACAGACAGGGTGTCAAAATAATTATTTTTGTTTTAGTTTTTCTTAGAAAACTTTTTTATTTGTGATTTGATTTTTTCCAAATATTTCCTATGTATTACTAGTGCCCTTGTACTCAAGTGCCAAAGGGCGCCATGTTAAAGAGTATCATAAATTATTTAAAAAAGTATCTCTTGTTGCGATACAATAAAATAAACCGTTTCTGAGAAAAACGACTTCAAACATTTTCATGCGTTGACGCTGCTTTAAACTGATATTTACATTTTTAACTCATCAATACAAAATTTATGCCCTAACTACATTATTAAGTAACATTTTTATTTAGTCTATGCTCTTATAATAAGTTCTCGAAATGTTGTCCTTCCATTTCGATACACAAATTCATTCTTCTCAGAAAGTTGGGACGAACCCTGAAGAATATGCTCTCCTTTGCTCTTATTATTGCGAAACTGTCAATAATTTGTTGCCTGTTATTCACAGGATTTCTGTATACTTAACATAGCCCCAAAGGAAAAAGTCGATAGGGTTCAAGTCGGGCGATGTGGTAGCCCACTCTATGAATCCACCGCGTCCCAGCCACATCTCAGGGAAAATTTCATTGTGCTTCCTCATCTAAACTGTAATGAGGCGGTGTACCCTCATGCAGTAGCCTCATTGCACGTCGCCCTCCAATAGGAACGTTTTCCAATAAAACTGGCAGACCATTTTGTAGAAAGTGTAGGTAAACCTCACCACCAAATCTTTGAGGAAAGAAGTGTGGTCCAACTAAATGATCTCCCACGATGCCAACCCATACATTCACAGAAAATTTATTCTGGAACCTACGTTCCAACACTAAATGACGATTCTTGTCACACCAATAATGTTTATTTTGTAGATTTATTACATATTCATGGCAGAATCCAGCTTTATCCATGAAAAGAATTGAATTGATGAAATTTCTGTTGCCACCATGGAGATTTATAATTATCCTGCAAAAACTGGATGCAGAAGTTGTTCCTGCAAAATTTCATGGAGTGAGTTTTTGGGAATATTTTCCTGCGATGCAATTAACCTGACGCTTATATCAGGATTATTATCAACCACATCCAAAACACGAACTTCAGCCCCAGGAGATCGAGTTCGTCGTGGGCGACCGACATCAAACCGCCTCGTCTTAAAAGAGCCAAACTCACCTAATCACCTAATCCCTAATTCTTCTATTTGCGTCTCGATGCAAACATTTTGTTCTTGATGCATTTCCCGCTACTAAGCCTTAATAATAATGCATGGCGCTCAGTTTTTCATTCGAATATTTATTATAATTATCATTGTTATTATTATTCGTTTTATCAGTTTTAATCGCGATACTTATTACACAAAAATGATCACAAGAGAATAATTCGCATAAATATTATCTGTTAAAAGTAGCTAAGACAACATTAAGTTATTGTTTTCAAAGCATCCTTTGTAAATCTTAAAAATCAGTTTAAAGCAGCGTTAACGCATGAAAATGTTTTAAGTCGTTTTTCTCAGAAACGGTTCAATATATTGTATCATACCAAGAGATATTTTTATAAATAATTTTTGATACTCTTTAACATGGTGCCATAGATCGTAGTTTAAGGTCAGATTAGATCCTTCGGCACTGGAGTATTTGCATCATATTTGGAACATAAATCTACAAGGGCACTAGTAAGACAGGAAAGATTTGGAAATCACAAATAAAAAAGTTATCTAAAAAAAAAACTAAAAAAATTCTTTTGACATCCTGAATCACCTCCTGAAGTCTTGATGCATAATTCCCGGACACCCATTGTACCGCAACCATATAAACTGCAGATAAATAAATCGATGTTACATACCACCATTTCTTTTCTATTACTAAGGATAATGTGAAGAAATTTGATATAAGTCCTAGATTCAAGAGTGACTATTGGAATCTTATAAATCACAAGAGATAATAATAATTTATTTTTCTTAAAAAGCGAAGGACTTCTTACTGTTCAAAATTTTGTACACCTTGTGCCATTTTGATTATTAGGATTAAGTGCTGCTCATAGTATTAATTACTAGCTAATTACTGCTTGATTTTGTCAAGTACTGCCTTAATATCTTAGATCTTAGCGCTACTGCATAAAAACGCCTATTGCGATGTTTCAAAAGTATTAACAAAATTTTGCCTTTTTTAATAGATCATAATTTAAAAATGCTTTGACATAGAAATTAAAGAAACAAGAATGAGTATCAGATTATCCATGGCTTCGGAGACTTTACCTGGTTTTGTTAAGAGAAAAATTGATAGAAGAAATGAAATAAGTAAATTTAGCTAATTAAGACAACAATATAGATGCAACATATTTTTTAGTATTTAGAACGCGAAATGGTATTTTTGAATTCATAAATGGACTAATCTCGGCAAAATATCCACTCGTGAACGCAATACATGAGATACAAACAATAATTTTTCTAATACTGCAATAAAATAATATAAATGTGTCGTGTACAACCATTTAATTTATACAGGGTGTTAAAAAAAGAGTAAAATATTTCAAAATAAGCAGAAAAGATAAGTAATAAACATGGGTCCAAAGTAACGGTTGCGGAGATATGGACCACTATTCGTTTTTCAAACATTTTATTTTATTAGGAATAAACCGACAAAGGAAGCTTTTAACAAACAAAAAACAGAGTTATAGAAGATGTTCAAAGTGCCTTTCGAAAACACCCTCCTTGGTTTGGATTTCTTGACACTTTTGATTAATCCGTAGCTGCAGCTTTTCCAGGCTATTTACAGGAGTACCATACACTAATGTCTTCAAATATCCCCAAACAAAGAAATATAGAGAGTTCAGATCTTGGATCTTGGAGGCCATAAAACAGGTCCAGCCCTTCCTGCCCATCTATGTGGAAAAGTTGTAAATGCTCTCTAACGGCCATGCTCTAATAGAATCTGGACATCAGGCACGTTTTTCATTAAACATTTGGATGGATATTGTAGGTGACAGGCTTCTAGGTCCCGTTGTTTTACCAAACCGATTAACAGGCGCTGCTACCTCAACTTTCTGCAGAACACACTGTATGAGTTTTTGGAAGACATTCCTTTAAATCAGAGGCAATAAATGTGGTTCCAGCATGATGGTGCTCCAGCTCATTTTTTCATGGCCGTTAGAGAGCATTTACACCAAACTTTTCCACATAGATGGGTAGGAAGGGCCGGACCTGTTTTATGGCCATAAAGATCGCCTGATCTGAACCCTCTAGATTTCTTTGTTTGGGGATATTTGAAGACATTAGTGTATGGTACTTCTGTAAATAGCCTGGAAGAACTGCAGCTACGGATGAATCAAAAGTGTTAAGAAATCCAAACCAAGGAGGGTGTTTTCGAAAGAGTCCGAATATCGTTGAGACGAAGTTGTCGAGCCTGTTTGGAAATGGACGGAGGGCACTTTGCACATCTTCTGTAACTTCGTTTTTTATTTGTTAAAAGCTTCCTTTGTCGTTTTATTCCTAATAAAATAAATTATTTGAAAAAAGAATAGTGGTCCATATCTCCGCAACCGTTACTTTGCGGAGCCATGTTTATTAAAAGTTTTCTGCTTATTTTGGTTCATACTATTACCTCCTGAAATATTTTACATTCTTTTTTTAACTCCCAGTATTTGAAATCATTTGAACCATGTTTGAATCAAGACGGTTTGGCGCGGTGACTAACAACGATAGCAACATTAAAAATAAGTTTTTGGAAAAAGTAGTTTCAGAATTATATATTGTAATTCATGTATTGGAAGCAGCACAAAGTGCTGTTACAAAATTAATCCCCAAAAAATCGTTGAGAAAGTAGTAGATTGTCTACAACGAATTCAAAGGGTAACAAAGAAAATTCAAAAAATGTCCGAAGCGATATTACTGGTATTTTTCGAACATAAAATTAAACCTTCGACGTTATAGTCTGTATATTTTGGTTAAAAAGTACACTGAATGCTAAGAAAGAAAATGTAAATATCAGAAAATTTCCAAAACTCACTAAAGCAAATCTATTAGATATCATCCAAAAAAAGACCAGATCTAAGGAAAAAAGAAATTCTAAAATTTTTACAAGAATCCTGATCGATTTAATTAATTTTGGACAACTTTTCAGGTCATTTTAATAATTGATGTTTGTGGAGCTTCGAGAAGAGATGAGCTGCTATGGTTAAGAATCGATGGTATAGAAGACAAAGATTTAATTATCATTATAAGAATTCCCGATTCCAAAACTCATACTCCGAGATGTTTTGTGATTGAAGTCTAGGCCAAATGAAGATATACCGCTATTTCTGTGCTTTACGTCGTGCTTTTACTACAAGCTGAAGAATTTTTGTGAAGTATGTCAGAGAAAAATATGTTAACCAACTGGGCGGCATCAACAAAATAAGAAAAATGTGTCAAAAGAAATAGCAACTTATCTCAATTTGCTTCATCCGGAAACTTATACAGGGCAATGCTTTAGACATTCTTCTGCCCCTTTGTTAGCTGACACAGGGGTAGATATTATCACCATTAAACGATATAGGGTGACGTTCTAATACGGTAGCGGAAATTTGTATAGAAGGTTCTATACAAAATAAAATTTCTATCGCAAATAAATTGTTACCATCTTCAGCAGAATCTACGGAACTTGCCAATAATACAACGTGCGCAGTAAACTTAAACAATTGCAACAGCAGCCACAATGAACATCCTGAACTCAAAGTTACGATAACTGACAGCACTGGATATAGCATAAATTTGACTCACTGCAATAGCGGCACTTTCAATTTACATGTAGTGCAAGATAAATTGATAATGCAAGATAAACGCCCTGTTTATAATAGTTACTGTTTTGTATTGAAATGATATATTACTTAAAATTCATATTGTTTAATTAATAAAATCAAAAATAAGTTTCGAAAAAACTGACAAATTATTTTGACATTTGTTTTATGTTCTACAACGAAAAAGACTTCGTTCTACAACTTAAATTTCGCTGTTAGGTGATAAGAAAGACCCACTTTTTCAATTGAAAATTTAATGGAAATATCGACTTTTGTTGACAGTTTTCATGAAAAATGAAATTAAGTGATAAAAAATCTAATGATCTTTCTTTGATGTCCATAGAAAAGTTTGCCGTGTCGTTCCTGCAAAAAATCTTATTCAAAGCAATTTTATTTATTATTAAATTGAAAATAATTTTCTGTGCAAATTGCAACATCATTTTACTTCAACGTTGTTCTTATAACAACCGGTGTTAGGATATTAACAGAGGTTTGCTTTATAGACAGAACGATTAGAAAATAATCGACGACCGATGAAATATAAATTATGTGGAATTCTCTGTCCACGTTAAATTAATCGCGTCATACAAAGGGGCTGCTGCCACAACCAGATGCTGCGTCTGAAAATGTAGGTATCAACTTATAGTCAATGTCAAGGCAGTTCCATTTAGTTCGATGGCCTGGAGGCATATTAATTAACCGACATATAATTGAATTTTAGTCTGCTGGAAACTGAGACAACATTAGATCTAAAAGTTCTGAATAGCCTAGACTGATCTATAACACTGACAGGAGTTACCATAATCATACATATATAACTGAAGCTGAGTTAATTACTACATGTTCGGATTAATTTCTCTTTAAAAAGTTACTTAACTATTGGAAATTAAATTTGTCTAGATATCTAATACTAGAAAAGGTATTCTTTTTTTGGAAAACCATGTTGATAAAACCCCCGAAAGCATCAATTAAAGAGAGTTAAAATAAATTTTTCAAAACAATCTGTAAGTGGCGGTAGTAAAACAAATTTTTTGTTTGCAGATATTTTGGAAAATGGTTTTTCTATTATTATAGTGTCATTTAAACATTTAGACAAACAATTATAACATAAACTAACTGATGTTAACGAAATCATAAATGTAATACAAAATCTAAAAAACACGAACTCTGTACGCATCGATTGTATTCCTACAAAGATTATTAAAAGTGTACGATTTGAAATTGCTCCAACTTTCTCTTACATTATAAATTTATCTGTTCAATGTGGAACATTTCCTGATAATTTAAAAATTGGTGTAGTTACCCCTATTCACAAAAGGAATGATCGCTATGCGATTGAAAATTATAGAGGCATTACTGTTCCATCTGTGTTAAATAAAGTGATGGAGAGAGTGATATATTATAGGATGCTGTTATACTTAAATAAATACAATATAATATCAAAATGTCACAATGGCATCTACCCAAGTAAATCAACTGAAACTGCTTCATATGATTTTACTAATTTTATTCATAAAAGACCAAAGTAAATTTGTTGGAGCATTATTCTTCGATCTTTCAAAGGCTTTCGATTGTTTAGATCTCAGTTTTGTAGCAGAAAAACTCTCAGCTGTTGGTTTTCGTGGTGCCTTTTTAGCATGGTTAATGTCATATCTGCAATGTAGGAAAATCTATGTGAAATTAAATAATAAAATGTTTTCTATAAAAGAAACTGATCTGGGAGTACCTCAGGGGTCAATACTTGGACCACTTATTTTTCTAATATTTATGAATGATCTTCCATCGCATGTTAGTGCAGAATGTACAATACTATATGCAGATGATGTTACCCATGCAGCAGCAGCAAATATTCCTGAAGAGTTGCAAGATCAATTAAATATATTGTCTGTGGAATTTTCGAACTGGTGCCGTAAAAACGCCTTAATATTAAATGCAGATAAAACTGTTTATATGCAATTTTCCTCTCGCAGAAAAATCGCTCTGTTCCTACACATAATGGTGATATGACTTGAACTAGCTGTTTGGGATAGTTTAGGATAAAGATACTTAATATTAATATAGAAATCATTTAGCAAAATTGTTGATGGATCACAGATGACCCTGAGGGTCATGTTAATAGATTTATTTTCCAAACGAACAGCAAAAAGTACGCGTAGACAAAAAAAGGAATACCTATATACATTGAAATAGAAAAATTGAGAGTGTGTGGTCAAGCAATAGAGTGTAATAAACAGAAAATATACAGTAACTTATAGTGAGTAGTATATTGTGTAATAGTCAGCGTTTCCATTCTTGTCCTTTCCTTTTCTTCCTTTATGTGTCTGATTATTATTATGGAAAATCTATCGGAGTCAACAATTAGGTGAGTCATTTTCATTTTAGTTTGTTTTTTTTTGCTTATGTAAACGTTATGTATAATACAGTCCATAGTTTTTTATAGCCAGCCAGAACACTATCCAAATCGATTGCATTTGTAAAAAAATAAATTATGGCTACTACACTCTTCTGCAACTTAAAACAATGTTTGATATTATACAGCTTCTTGACATATATTACTCTATAATTTATTCATACTTGTCCTGTAATGTTATAATCTGGGGTAACGCATGTAACAGCAGCGTTAATAGAATTTTGATTGCGCAGAAAAGGATAATCCGTCTCATTTTCAGTATTTCCCGATATGATTCTTGTAGACCATACTTTATTAACAACAAAATATTAACATTTCCTTGCATTTATATATATATAAATGTATAATACAAGTTGCCAAAAATAAGACTCATTATGAGTGTAATTCTGATAGTCACAACTACTCTACCAGACATGGCAATCTTTTACGCATTCCTAACCATACCACAAGTTTATTTGAAAAAGCGCCTTACTAAATGGGCATTAAGTTAATGAATATCTTACCAGTAGATATTAAACAAGAAAATAATTTTAACTTGTTCAAAGCTAAACTAAAAAAAATACTTAGTAAGCAAATGTTTTTATAATTTATCAGAAATAATTGTTAGTTTTGCTTGTTTGTCGCTCTGTTTCTGTTTGTGTATTTTACTTAATTTATACTTGTGTATATTTTTATTATGTTATTTCTATGAAAAATATGAAGTATTCGTATGGGTCATCTACTAATATAGATGTCCTTAGTAATACTTGTATTTGTATTATATGACTTATCCAATATCGTTTGTTGATCTGAATGAACTAAATAAAATTATTATTATTTTTTTTTTTTTCAGTAACACCTTCCGAAGCTCCGACACATTCGGAGATGTTCTGAAGAGTCGAGCAATGACCACTCTCCACTCCGTGGAGTCAGTAATCATTGCGCTCGTAAATCGTGCGTCCTGAGCAGACGTAGCGAACCAAGGACGATTGCCTTCTGCAATCTGCCGGCTAAGATCTCTGCCGAATTTCGGCAAGCCGGTATGATCTTTAAGTCAGAAAGCAACGTATGTCTCATTCCACCCAGGGCGCCTATAATGAGCACCACAATCTTAACAGAGTGGTCTGGATACAGCCTGCGGAGCTCGGAGAGAAGATCTCGATACTTCCTCCGTTTCTCCTCCTCTTTTAGGACGATGTTGTTCTCTGCGGGAGCCGAGAACTCAATCACAAACATCGTCCTAAGTTGGTGGTCGAGGAGGACTACATCAGGCTTATTGGCTTAAATTTGCCTGAGGGTGGGGAATGAATAGTTCCAATAAATTCGGCACTTCTCATTCCCCACAACGGATTCTATATCCCCCGGAGCATAAGGCAGCACTGGCGTCTCGTCTATCTCATACGAGTGTCGTAAATGATAATACAACACATTATTATTATTATTATTATTATTATTATTATTATTATTATTATTATTATTATTAATGATGTAAATGCCTTAAAACTAGTAACAAAAAAATAGTTCATTAATTATATAAGATAATTAATAAGCCTTTAATCTGCGAGAAAAAAATGGACACTCGAGGCGTAGCCGAGAGTTATATTTTTTCGAGAGGATCATAGGCTGGTTATTTTTCCGAATGTAATTCAACGTTTTATCCACGACCACGGTCAAAACAGATCAATTAGGAGAGTGAAAGCCGTGTGACGGCAGGTGAAAAATTATGGTTTTGAAAACCATCATATTTGACAAATTTATTTTAATCAAAAATATTGATTGTCAGCTGAATACTAGAAGGTCTTGGAATCGTTTGTATGACATGAGTTTGTTTATCAATAATAGTGAAAAAATTTGCAAAATCGACACAAAAAATGAGTGAGAATGCTGAGAATTTCTTTTAGAATGCGAGCTGCATGTGCTTGTGAACGCAATGAACCTCTTTGGATATCAAAGATATATCAATCTGCGACCTAAAAATGCCGGTGGGCGATTTTTCTTGCGATATGTGGCTGGAATATATACTACACAACATATAGACATCAATACAATTTCGAAAATGTTTTTAAAAGTGGCTGCATTTCTTAGACTCCCTGATCCAGGAAATTTTACCGGACATGCAACATTACTGGCTAATGCTGGGGGTGATATTACCACTGCGAAGCGTCATGGTGGTTGAAAATCGACTACGGTAGCGGAAAGTTATATTGAAAATTCACTGTCTAGCAAGACGGCAATTGCTGAAAAAATTCAAGTCCCACCTGGCGAAATTGTGAGCCCCTCCAGTCCTTCAGAACCTTCGTATCGAGTGAATTTAAACAATCCCGGAAAAGATCGTTCTTGAGATAAACGTTAATTATAATGTTAATAATAATAATTCTAAGTAAAATGCTATAAAATCGAAGCGTGGTATTATGGATTCTAATCCACTAGCCTTTTTCTGCGTTCATAAAAAAAACTTTATTGAACTATATCTAGTAGAAAATGTGCAATAAAATGTTTATTGCATTCAGCTGTCATTCTACTACAGCATTTTGTCATCATGACAAACATAAACGTTCAAATCGACGTCATATTTTCCTACACTTAGTGTCATCTAAATAAAACATTTTATATAAAAAGTACTTACTTTTTGTAAAAGTACTTACTTTTTGTAAAACTACTTACTTTTTGTACTTGTTGCATAAATAATTATTAATCTACGGAAAACAAACGTATTAAATCTTTTTGATACAGAGGTCGTAGATAAAAACATTATGAATTGTTTATTTCAGTAGTAAAACCATCGTCCGCTAAATCGCAAAACCGTGCTTTTTATAGTCTGTTCCATTGCCCGGGTACAGTGATTCACCATGCGTGGCAGCACTCTACAATACATATGACGTAGTTAAAACTTAATATCTCCGATTTACTTTAACTTGGAATAACCGAATTTGGTACATGAATTAGGTTTATTATTGGTCTCCTTTAACTATAAGTTCAAGTGAATTGCAATACTGCAAGGTGGTCATTGAGGATAAGTTACCTTTAATATTATACCAAAATTTTGCGCAGATTTTAATTTAAAACTCTTGCTATACTAAAAAATTCTTTAAGGTTTTCGAGAAAAAACTCATTAGTTAAAACATGATTTTAATAGTGTTTATTAGAAGAAATTAAAAAGTCAGTAGTAGGCTTTGTCTTTTAAATTTGACAGTTAGAATATAATAAAACTACACTGAAAAAAAGGCCAGTAACTTTACAAATTTACTTTGTAAGAATATTCTTATAATTGTCTTAAAATAATTCTAAAAATAATGATGATATTACACTGACACTTGTAATTTTACAAGAAAACTGCCAATATACAATAAAACCGTAAACTTCCTATGCAATTATAATATAATTTGTACATTTATAGAATATATTGTAATACATTTACAATTAACAATGTGAAATCCATTTTTACATTGTAAAATTACTGAACATACCAAATTTACTATATAATTGACTGTAAAAATATGCCTACTGTGTGTGCGAAGGTACTACTAATTTTAAAACGCACTGTAGCACTAACCGTTGAGAGCGTTGGGTGGTGACACCTCATTCTGTCTTGCTTCATTTGGATGAATGCAGCGTGTATCTAGGACCTAGGTACTATCGTTTGCAATAATAATGACACTACCTCAATCAGTTTTTAAACAATTGAAAGTTCTGAGTAGAAATTTCATTGGATCTCTATTGATAAATAGAACAATTAAGTACTAATGTTGAATGTTGAAAGTAAATTTCATTATCAATACGTCAGCAGTTCTAAATAAATAGCCAAATTTGTTTTAAAGTGTGACATTAATATTGAAAACGATTGTACTACATAATTAATTTAGTGACTAGCAATATAAACATGTGTGATAAGTGAGTGTTTTTAGTACTACAAATAGTTTCGCTATACTGCTTGTTTAAACATAACCTCAATGATATTAAGAAGTAATAGGTATGTAAGTTATATATAATTATTGAAACAAAGAAACATTGCATCTACAAAAATCGGGTACCCCACTGTTGTTTTGTTCATCTTACATAATATATAAAAATATATTATTTTCTATTAGAATTATTTTTTATACATATTTGAAGAACAGGGGACGATTAGCATGATTTAAGTTCTGGGTACCTACTTATTATCTTACTTATCTTACTTTGTAATAGTTAGCATAAGATCATAGATTTCGTTTGAATGTTATAAAATGTTAACTTTAGTTCTACGAATATATTTTTTACATTGTTATATGTCTTATAAGTATATAGTTAAGTGTTCTGTTTTGTACAAATAACCTAAATGTGTAGGTACCAAATTTTAATAAAAAAATGCCGTAAAACGATAATATTTTATTACTTCAGTACCTGTATGTACATGTATTTCTAAGCTAAAAAAATAAGCAAAGAGCAGTTAATATACTAAAAATATAATAAAGCTGTAACTACTAATTAGCTAACTGAGCCGTAATCGGAGTACAAAATAGCTATTTATATAATCAGTTAGGAAAAGTACGGTTTTGTGTAACAAATGTTTTTTACACAATTTGTCCAAAAATTTTAATTATAAATTTAAAAAGGATTATTCTACTGATTTTAAGGTATACATCGGGGCTAATAGAAATAAGAATTATTTTCAACTAAATGAGTCATAAATTCCAAAGTACTTCATTTTTTGTATATAAATCTGAAAAGGATATAGAAAACGAATATATTGGTTCGAAAATGTTTGACTTCACTGGGGATATCATATCAAAAATTCAGTATTACTATTAAGGGTATTTGTTAACATTAGAAGCAATTAGCATTCATGTTAATTAGGTTACTTAATATGAGTATATTTTTCTTTTGAAATAACATTCTGAAGCAGTGATGCTATTTTAACTGTAATTATTTTTTACAGTGTATAAAATAAAATAAAAGCGACAGAAATTGTTCAAAATGGGCAATATTTTCTCTGAAAAACAAATTTACTCTTCGCCGGAAACTGAAATATACTCTGTTTAATAAATGATGATCGTTTCTTATAACGTTATATTTATTCGTAATATGATTCCAGAAATCTTCTCGGGAATAAACAAAATCCTTCAAAGTACCCCAAAGAAAATAATCACGTTTCTTGAGGTCAGGCGATAATGGTGGCCAATATTGGGGATAATTATTTTCTCGTTTAACCATTTATTTGGAAACATAAAATTCCTAAAATCTCTAACAGTACCACTCAAATTATCAAATCAAGGAGTATTTTGCAGAAATTACAAATAATTTTCGACATTTAATCGATTTTGCAAAATAACTGGTCCAATCAAATAACGATTAATAATACCGGTTCAAACTCGCGTTAAAAATGTCTAGGAATTATGGAAAAGGGGTTTACATCGGAATATTCATGAAAGTTTGTAATTCCTATACGAGTGAAACAAGCCTCATCAGTGAAAACAACTGGACCACCTTCTATAATAAAATTTATATCTAAATAGTGAGAATTTTTATTTATTTATCACATTTACCTTTTTAATTAGTAGGAAAAGTAGCTTATTCACCACTAAAATAAATAACATATATGAACTAATCCGTAGAGTAACACAATGTGTGTATTTTGCAGATCCCTCAGCCGAGTTCATCAAATTCACAGCTAAATCGTCCCAAAGTCATAACCTGGCAGTAGATATAATTCCAAATGGAATTTGCATTCCATTTATTAAGCAGTTTGATGAAAGGCGTGTCTTAATTAAACGTTAGTGGAACCGTAGGAATTAATATATTGTACGTGCAACTCATTATCAGTAATGCACACTCAGCAAAGGCTCATTTAACCGCTCATCGCGGCTAATGACGTTGGTCAGGATGGACACACTAATTAGCAATTGGTGTCTGTCGACGCCTCCCTCTGGTTTATGGTCGTGTTGACGAATTCATTAATCTCCGCTCCCTTAATCCAATTTGTATTGAAAGTAAAATATTGTCCGGTGGCTGCAATGCCGGCGAAACTGCCAAAAATTGTGTTTTTAATATCGCAAATCCTTTGTTGACGCACGATGTATGTATTTACAGGAGGTCGCTGTCTAAATAGTTTTAATAAATAAAAAACAAAACTCACAGGTTATTGAATACTGTAACACGGTGAAATTTTAATAAACACATTAAGGCATTATTTCGTAAGTGCGATGGATGCATTCGTTCATTGCAGAGACCCTTCATACACTGTAAAAAAAGTTGCTGTATAAGCGAGATTTTCCAGTGTGTAATTAAGGATGTGTAAAAATTCCATGTTAATAGTTTTACACACTATGGCTTTTATGTACGTTTTACAGAAAATGTGTTGGAATTACTAGTATTATAATAAAATATACTGAATTTGGTAATATTTACCAGTTGTGTGTTAAAAGTACACCATTTTGTGTGAGCTTAACACGCACACAACTTAATTGTGTTCTATATCCCTACTCCTGACTGGTTGAGCACAACTACTCAGCTGCAGTATATCAGGTGATCCAACACACGTCACTACGCCATATTGGTCATGTAGCGGTGTTGTGTACAGTTACCTCTCGTTTACTGTATTCAAATGGAGAATATTTCAATTTAAATTGAGGTTTAATCTAGGAAAATGGTAAGTACTTACCTAACTATAACAAATATTACTGATAATTGTAATAAAGTTTAAACTAATTAGAATATAACTATTAAAAGTATTAGGAGTCTGACGTTTTAGATTAATCTGTAATCTAATTATTTTGTAACTTTAGAGAAAGAAAATTATATGTTCAGATCACTACCAGTTAATTTTCGTTTCTTTGTTTGTTGTTTTGTTGTTTCATTATTTATGATTTGCTAGAATATTATCAGTTCTTTATTAGAATATGTACTATTATACTGTTAATTTTAATACATACATATTTTGTTAGCAGACTTGGTTGTTGTTCATTTGAACAGAATTTTATTTTTTTAATAAACTCATAAAAAGTAAAATATCTTTTATTTTATAATTACACCATAATTCAGACAATTCTTTATATTGATAGGGAAGCTCACCTACCTTGTTAATTATATTCTTGTTTGCTTTTGATATTATAATTTTTAATACATATATTCTGCCGTTTAATAGAACATACCAGGCTATATTCAATGCATGTCAAAATAAAAGTATTTCAAAAATTATATTTAAAATTATTTCTCTGGGTATAAAAGGCCTGTAAACAGCTTTATATATATATATGTATTTAATTTGTTAATTATGTTCCTGTTTACTTTCAAAATAAATTTCGAAAAAAAAATGTATGTATGAAATTTCGAAAGTAAACAGGAACATAATTAACAAATTAAAAAATAGGTCAGTCTTCCATATCAAAACCTATTATACAATAAAATTAACATGTTAATGTGTAAAGCCTATACCATCAATGATTTGTTATATTAACACAGTGGATTATGTTAAACCTTTAACACACTGCTACATACAGAGAAATGTATAAAAATATACAGAATTCCGTGTGGACCTCGATTAACACAGTATTGTGTTCTTTTGTGTTAAAATGTGTAATTATTTTTTTACAATATATGATATCACGTGCTTGTAGCTTCGCAAATCCGACGACATCTCACATGTAAAGTTTTGTTAACATTACATATTATGCAATATGCAATGCAACATATAATGCAACATGTAATGTAACATATCATTGTGTGGACAGCCATTTCATGTTACAGCAAACGTTACAATGATTGCTCACCGAGGTTCCAACATTGTCGCAACAGAGTACGAACTGTAAGTGCGTATTGCTACGTGTTGCATTACGCGTTAATGTAACTCAACACCTACACGCACAAGCGAAATCATACCGACGCACGCGATGGGAGCTGCAGCCACTGCACAAGCGAAATCTGACTTTAGGTGCAATCTAAAGTCATGTTTTTTATAGAGCTAGCTGTAATAACAAGAAAGAAATAAATAATGGAAGCATTCAATAATAAACAGAATAATTAAACATTGCAATGTTTGAATATTTGCATATTTATTCTTTATCTAACAACAGTGGGTGAGGTGTATTTTTGTCTTGCATATTATTCTCTACGTTATAATACAGAAATAATCAGCACTGCATATTAAGAAATTTAAGAACGAGATCTGGCCAGAGACCCATTCATAGAATCATGCCAGAGAGTATTAATAGCGCCCTTAATAAATGAGTCAAGAAAATATTAGGACGGAATTGGAGAAGGAATAGAGGATATAGACAGGCCCATAAGTTTTTGGACTTCATAATTCTAGGACGGTGTGACTGCTCAACCCCAGTCGAAAGTCCCTGAACCAAATGGTAAGGGTCCTGATAGGTTGCAGCCTCAGAAGAGTTTTAAGTTTGAGGGATAAAGGGGGATCTTTTATGCCTGGAATGTGGAGAAGTGAAGGACACTCCCACTCACTTTCTAAGGCATTACGCGGCATTTGGGAAGTTACGATATAGAATCTGCAAAGGAAAGAGATCCTGGCGTTCATTAGAGTGCCAGGTAGTGAACCGAAAGAAGACTTGTGGTGGCACTAATAACCAGGCTGTTGTCGCCCGATTACTACTACGTATATTACATGTTTCAGGCCCAAGGAATATGTGATGCTTCACTGCAATGATATATCTGGGCATTTCATCGTTGTACTGGGATATTTCAGTACAATACAGTAGCAAAAGTTTCTTTTTATTTTAGTGTGTATAATAATACCTTCCGTTTGAATTGTATATAATTAAAATAAAAAATACAATCCTAACGACAGCTCTCCTACGTTCCGTATTCTAAATGTAAGTAAAAGGTAGAGATCGCAACCCTTCATGCTATTGGAGGCAGTGACGTCACACAGTAGTTAACGCGAGTCCATGTTCTTAAATTATTTTAAAGGCTTTAGATGATGATGGATTACAAAGAAAATATAATAAAAAATGCATAATAATCCCATCTTTTGTTTTTAAACTCCAGAATTGCTTCAGGTGGAATAGAAAAACTACCAGACGGCAATGAAGGTAACTATATTCTTGATAGGTTGTGTATTTTGTTTATTAATTAAATTTAATAAAGACGCTACAAACTGAATATCAACCCAATATTACATTAATTACGCCTTATTTAATTCTACGCTAGTATACTAAGTATACGAGTACTTTCACAGTATTTTCTCCCAGTCCCATTTAAGATAAAATATTTAAATACTAGGGCGATAGCTACACGTATTATCTTTCTCAAAGCCAAGGCTTACACGTTTACGTTTGTGTTACATTGTGTAATGTAATATATATGGATGCGGGAACCTATCTACGCGAAAGAAAAATTTAAAAGTTTGTATTTGAAAAGATATTTGTATACTTAACTTTCCTAATCTAAATTAAAATCTTAAAAAAAGAGGAGACGTATGGGTATAAAGCGTAGGTAATAAACAAAATTACATCGAGCCTTCTCAAAGGGAAACTTTTAGAACGTGTAGGAAAATAAAATTTCTCGATCTTTCAACACAGTTTCAAAGTAGTTCAACATGTGAGATACGTAAACGGTAAGTTTTAAGATGCAAGTCTATTATTTTGATGGATCATACTAGAAAATTTACGATTTTTATAAATTAATTCAGCGATCTTATAACACTCAACGCTGAAAATCTAGAGAGTGACCCATTGCTAGCCTCTGGACATGCGCGACGGAAGAAGGGTGCGAGGAGCAACATTTCATTGGCGTACTAAATTTTAAGGCGATCAGATCAGATAAAAAATATACAAAAATGACAAAAATAATTGCATTGCATGTTATACATTATTTTTAGTAGAAACATTGATATAACAGTTTTTGCCAATTTTGAGGCGTTATGTAATAAAAATGAGTTATTTCCAAATTTAAATTTTTTATCTAGTGTTATCAATTACCTAAGGTCGAAAATAATAGAGAGTGACTAATTCACAGGGAAGGAGTTCAAAGCAGACAAACGTATCAAAAATAAGTTGACGTCAAGTGAACCTAGCACATTATCATAATGTTGTCCTTTTGGATGGCGATGGCCCACCACCACCCACTTACACCTATCTGATGCGCACTCCGCGGATATCATACTTTAACACTTAAGCCTTGTCCTCATGGACGCGAAATTCAGGAATTTTTGTACGAATTTCACAATTCTTGTTTCCATTATTTATGGCGAGAAAATCTCTACTTTTGGATAAGAACAAAAGGCTTTAGAATACATTGCACTACATATACACACTATTCACTATTGGTTACTAGCACTGTCACTACAACGGTCACACGTTAACACTTATTATATCATATCGTACCGCCTTCCGTATGACTTTCATGTATCCATGTTTTGTCAATACACAGGGTGTTAAAAAAAGAGTGTAAAATATTTAAGGAGGTAATAGTATGAACCAAAATAAGCAGAAAAGTCTCAATAAATATGGGTCCGCAAAGTAACGGTTGCGGAGATATAGTTACGTTTTTCAGCCACTTTTTTATTTTGCAAAAACGTTGTGTATTTTCTTATAATAGTTGGTTGATGTTTAGTGAAATAAACAGTACGTATTTGACAGTTGTTCTCAGTGCACAAGTTTTCTTTTGCTATGGTTGGTTACTCTAACGCAGAATTAACAGATATGCATTTCATGTATGGCCGTGCTAATGGGAACGCCACCGAAGCGCGTCGTCTTTATGTTGACGCTTATCCAAATCGCCAGATTCCTTCACAACGCAGGAAGAATTCTCCAGAGATTGCGTGTTATCGGTTCCTTGAGCAAACAGTGCTATTTATCCAGAAGACCAAGGTCGGTATCCACTCCTAGAGCAGAAGAAATTCTAGCACTGGTACAGCAGAATCCAGGTATGAGTATGCGGAAAATATCAGCCGAGGTAGGAATTAGTGGTCCTCTTGTTTGGAGAATCCTTCACGAGCAACTGCTTTATCCATACCATCTGCAACGAGTACAGGCCTTAAATCCAATAAATGATCATCAAGCACGTTTGGTTTTTTGCCGCTGGTTTCTACGTCATGATGCTGAACACCCTCGTTTTCTTGCAAACATTCTTTTTACTGATGAGGCCGGGTTTACTAGAAATGGAGTGTTTAATTTTCACAATACGCATATTTGGACCGACGAAAATCCTCATGCTCTAATAGAATCTGGACATCAGGCACGTTTTTCATTAAGTATTTGGATGGGTATTGTAGGTGACAGGTTTCTAGGTCCTGTTGTTTTACCAAACCGATTAACAGGCGCTGCTTGCCTCAACTTTCTTCTTGAAAGACATTCCTTTAAATCAGAGGCAACAAATGTGGTTCCAGCATGATGGTGCTCCAGCTTATTTTTCCATGGCCATTAGAGAGCATTTACACCAAACTTTTCCACATAGATGGGTAGGAGGGGCCGGACCTGTTTTATGGCCTTCAAGATCGCCTGATCTGAACCCTCTAGATTTTCTTGTTTAAACACATTAGTGTATGGTACTCCTGTAAATAGCCTGGAAGAGCTGCAGCTACGGATTAATCAATAGTGTCAAGAAATCCAAATCAAAGAGGGTGTTTTCGAAAGAGTTCGAATATCGTTGAGACGAAGATGTCGTGCCTGCTTGGAAATGGATGGAGGGCACTTTGAACATCTTCTGTAACTTTTTTTTTGTTTGTTAAAGGCTTCCTTTGTCGGTTTATTCATAATAAAATAAAATGTTTGAAAAACGAATAGTGGTCCATATCTCCGCAACCGTTACTTTGCGGACCCATGTTTATTAAGACTTTTCTGCTTATTTTGGTCCATAATATTACCTCCTAAATATTTTACACTCTTTTTTTAACACCCTGTATTCCTTGATTCAGATTCCGAACTTTTAATATTTATTTTAAATAGTTTCTTTGCCATATTACTATTTCTATCTCTCTTTTTATGTTACATTCATTTGACACGCATAATTCACAATAGCACCCTTCTATACAGGGTGAATCTTAAATAAGTACAAATATTTTAACTGCTGGTGTAGTTCGTCATTTAAATCAGTCTAGTGAAAGCCATTTTTAAAAATTTCTAATATTTACGGAGATATTAATTTTTATTTAAAATACCCACATTTTGAGGACCGCTGGCTGATTTTTCATTCAACAACGTAATGAAACATATGATTTGTTGCGAGGTTGCCATATCTCCTCCAATATAAATATTACGTTTCCTTTAACGTAATAGTTCTATTTTAAAAATACTTGTTTTAAGCATAAGTACAGTAAAATTGGGTATGTAGTATGATACGCAGCAATATTAACATAAATTTTAACATCTGAACTAACCTTACTATACTTCAACGATTAAAAATGAATTTCCGCAAGTTCAATACTACCGTAAAACATTTAGGAAGATATTACGTGATATTACTATGTCCAATGTTCAAAAATTATACATAAACGTGCACACAAGCTTACCTGTTTGTTAAAAAATTAACTATTTAATCAGTAATCCACATTTTACAAGTTAAATGTCATTGTACACTGTTAGAAAGGGACACAAAACACAATTTCCTTAAGTTATTTTATGAAGAATAACGAAAAACTATGCACGCGTTTTTTATTTAAAATGGAAAAAATGTCAACTTTTAGCCAATTTTATTGCTATTTTCATGCATTATGTGGGGTTAACAAGTTTGACTTGGGCTTCCGATAATCTGTCATGACAGTCAATGACAGTTTGATAATAAAAAAATAATATAAAATGTTACACTTGACAAAATTCGCTAAAAGTTGATTTTTTCTTCCTTGAAGCAAAGACATTTGTGTAATACTGGCAACACTGTGAACCACACGTTCAGTCTGCAGCACTATGACTCATAAAAGTATGAAGGGTCTGTCTAGGCCAGCGGTCCTCAACAAGTTTTCTGCTGAAAAATTACGAAATTTATTTAAAATTTCACTTTTTTATTTCTGATTTTTTTGTAAAAAAACTATTAATTATGTGTTCTACACACAAAACTATACTGCTGGTTAAAATATTTGTACTTATTTAAGATTCACCCTGTATATTCCAGACAAAGTTTCATGTTGTAAGATATAGCAACTCAATTTTTTTTGTTGAAAACTAATTTTTATAGTACCATCTTTTTTCTGTGAGTTTCAACTATTTTCCGTTTCGCAGTTGAGCTCCTTTGCCACTCTTTATTGCACTATACATATAAGCTACTCAAGAACATTCTTGTAGATGAACTACATATTTCAGTATCACTTACACTCATAGGGGGGTCGGGTGCCCGTCAGTTCAGCGACTCATTCACAACTTACCTGGTCGAATATTTCCAACAATTTGAAAATGATCTCTGACTTTTGCGTGAACAGAACTTACGTCGGAGGACTTGCGCAGCCAAGCATAGAAATTGTAGGCCACTTATACAACCTGCAGGTGACGGTACATGTTGGTACTGGTCTAGTGTGCGATGCTCTATTAAATAACATGGGAACCTTCATCACCAGACTTTGCATGTCCATACAGGCATATAACGTGCGATCTTTTATATGCAGTTATAATAATAATAATAATAATAATAATAATAATAATAATAATAATAATAATAATAATAATAATAATAATAATAATAATAATAATAATAATGAGAATGATAATGATAATGATAATGATAATGATAATGATAATGATAATGATAATGATAATGATAATGATAATGATAATGATAATGATAATGATAATGATAATGATAATGATAATGATAATGATAATGATAATGATAATGATAATGATAATGATAATGATAATGATAATGATAATGATAATGATAACTATAAAATATAATCAAAATAGAATATATAATATGTAGAAATGAATATCACGGAGCGAAATTCAGATTACAGTCAGAAGCTGCATCTGTTCTTCCATTTAACTCCGGTATTCTAATACCAAACAACAGTGCAAGAGCGCTGACACAATATCTCAAATTCAATCAACATGATTTAATTTTGCTGATTTTGCACGTCTTGAAGAAAGTTGCGATAACAAGTTTTAAATTTATGTACGACTTAAAATTTTCTGGGACTCTGTTATATACTGTAGAAGAAACGTAGGTAAAAGATCTCTCATAGCGGGCGGAGACATGGGATGGGATAACAAAATTTGCTTTATGCCGGGTATTTATTTTGTGGATATTTTCGTGAGTGACCAAATTATTATATAAGTAATCAGGTTTTTATTTATTTTAATAGAGTGTATTAGTGAAGTGTTTGCAAAATAAATCGATTCTCCATATAATTAAATTTAGATAAGACTAATGCCTGACAGAAGATGATTTGAACTCAGATCATCATTATCAACTTTCACACACTGTGTACGATTAGATAAATAACTGCATAACATACCTACTGACGTTTTATCAAATCCTAAATATTTTAAGACAGCAAGCAGCACATTGTGATGTATGAAATCAAAAGCTTTGCTGAAGTCCAGCAAGATTAAATATGTTAGCTTAGAATCGTCAATTGCTTTGAGTATGTCATTAGTCACATTAAGTAATGTCGTACAGCTATAATGAGGGCGAAACCCCGATTGACGCCTGGGTAAAATATTATATGTACCTTCACGAATTTGTATGTTCATTATAGATTCTAAAATATTTGATAAGGTAGGAAGTAAACTTATTAGTCTCAAGTCTTTATGTTCTTCATCTACAACTTTTTTCGGTATTGGTATTACAATAGCACTTTTCCATTGAGAGGGAAAATAGTTGTCCAAGATGCAGCTGTTCATAATGTTTAATAAATGTAGTTTTATTTTAGGATAACACAATTGCAACATTGTTAAATTTAAATTGTCAGTACCAAATGCATCTGATTTAATTTTATTTAAAACTATATATATGGATTCGCAATCTACCAATTGAAATTTAAATACTTCTGATTCTACACCATCT
This sequence comes from Monochamus alternatus, assembly GCA_037114965.1. NCBI lineage: Eukaryota > Metazoa > Arthropoda > Insecta > Coleoptera > Cerambycidae > Monochamus > Monochamus alternatus. The sequence continues at coordinate 25,359,160 of CM073427.1, read as the reverse complement.
TTTACAGTGTTATTGTAAAAATTTAACAAATCTTAATTTACATTAATATTAGGAACACTATTTAAAAAATAGTTGTTAATTTCATTTGCATTACTTAAAGTTGACGGAATTGTATTGATATTATTTGTAACACATACGTTTTTTAGACTTTTCCATATTAGTGAAAAATCTTTGCTCTCAGCCACCTGCCTGAAATATGCTTTTTTTGCAACTCTAATAGAAGAAATAACCTGATTCCTTAATCTTCTATAGACATTACCTTCTGTCAAGGATTTTGATTTTTTAAATTTAAGTCTGGCTTTGTTACGCCGCGACATTAAGGCTTTAATTTCCATATTCAGTCAAGAAGCCGGAGGCTTTGTAAATCTCAAAGTCTTTGCAGGTGCATGCTTATTAAAAATGCAAAGGATAGTGTCGTTTAAAATTTTAACCTTATCGTCAATATTTCTGCATAGATATATGGAGTCCAAGTTTGACCAATTTTCATCACTATAAAATGTAACAGGATTAATTTTTTTAAAGGATCTGCACATTCTATAAACATGCCCATATGCGCTTCAACAGAAACAACACAAAAAACCGCATCATGATCAGAAAATTCAGAAGGTTTAACCGCATCAAGGACAACACCATTATTAGTGGTCAGAATTAAATCAACGCAACTTGAACTATTTACGGTAACCCTAGTGGGAGATGTTATTAACTGAATAATATCGCGTTCCTTAAGAAAACACTCAAATTTCTTCACGCTATTTAACGTCTTTTCAGAAATATCAATATTAAAATCTCCCAAACATAAAATATTGTCACTGTGAAGTAAGCATCGCGCGTATGTCTCATCGAAACCATCAATAAATAAGTCCACATCAAATGTAGGAGGTTTATAAACAACACCCAAAATTAACCAAAATTGACTTAAAACATAACGTAACCCAAAGTTGCTCGATAACATAACTAGTCACTAAAATATTAAAATTCAAGTAGCTTGCTATATAAAAACCCACGCCTCCGCGTCTGCCCAACCTGTCATTGTGAACGAATGTGTAGCCTGGTATGTTCAAAGAACTATAATCTGTGTTTACTTGAAGCCTGGTCTCCGATACAGCTACAACGTCCCAGTCAGTGTTAGATAAAAAAGAATTTAAATCCGCAAAATGAGCAGTTCAAGATCTAACATTTAAATGTATTATTTGTAAAGTGTTTTTTTGCGAGTTTTCCATCATGTATATAATTTGAAATGTTATGCTTCTCTAATTATTTGGATCTAATTTATGGAGAAGTAAGAGGAAACCAGTTTTATTAGAAAACTTACCATTAGCTATACAATAAAATATATGGTTTCTCAATGAAACAACGATGAATTGAGGAAGGCGGTCTTTTTAGGTGGTCCGCCCACTTTTCTGATCTAAATCCACAACATTTTTTTTTGTTCGGGATAATAAGAAAATGCAAAGAATGTTAACACTATACATGAATTATTCACAAAAACACGAACATATTTGAACGATATAAAACGTTTATATGAAGATCCATAAATAACCTCTAAATATCAATGTTAACGATCTTGATGTATTTTAAGTAAATTTTCCTATAGTTTGCTAAATAAATTCCATAACTAGATATCATTCCAGCATACTGTGTTAGAATGACATTCTATCACACTGTGTTAGAATGTTATTCTAACATAGTGTGATGGAATATGTATAAATAAGCAACTTTTTTGTATGATTTCTAAAATCTTGTTAGAGAAAGTATAGTCTGAAACACGTTTAGAATGGCATACTCTACAACTTGTTGTGTATTGTAGGAAACTCCTTCTAACTTCGATATCAAATTTTTTACATCGCGTGACGTACACACCAACAATGCTGACTGTTGCAAATAATGAATTTTAATGCTACTAGACCAAACTACGTTTAACTGAAAAAAAAAACATTCAAAAGAAGTCACATTTCCAAACCGCATTTAACGCGCAAGTAAACTTTCTTTTACGAAAATTTAATGCTATAACGACCCACTTTATCGTAACAAATGCAACTCGGAGAACCTTTAACGCCAACTCATATATTGCGCTGTACTAATTCCCGGTCTACTGGCAGCCACCGTCCGGACCTATTAATCAAGACACCCTATAGCACTTGTGTGTCTTATTTCGCCATTTCGGTTTAATGAAAACGGCAAAACAGGACCGGTCGGTCAATATCCTGCTAGCGCTAAGCTACTTCCGATACTCATTTGTCTTTGGATAAGAGTATTAATGCAAATTGGACCTCGGATGTAAGCTGGCGGGCTAAAGGACTAGGCTGTGTTTGGCTTGCCACAAGTACTAGTGTCAAAAACCTATACGAAAATTACATTACAAGTGAAGTACAAAAATAGCTGCGGCGAATATGTTCTAAAAATAATTAAGTGAAATTTCTCTCAAACCACACTCAGTAATGTTTTAGTTTTTTTCTACATCCAATCGAGTTAAATTCTTGTCTTCTTTGTGTTAAAGGTCGCGCACATTATGCCTGCACGGACCTGCAGCTACCGTTCATGAAGGTCCCCATGTTACCTAATGAAGCATCGCACACTAGACCAGCACCTGCAACGACCCTCACTGCAGGTCGTGCTGGCGGTCTGTAATTTCTAAGCTTGGCCGGGCTAGTCCAACGTAAGTTCTGTTCCCACAAAAATCAGGGATTGGTTTCAAAGTGTTAGAAATATTCGACCAATTAAGTTGTGAATATGTTGCTGAACTGGCGGACACCTTCGCTTATCTATATCATTTACTACCTTAAACGAACTGCAATTTTTTCGTCAGATGGCATTGCGCTGCGAAATCTTGTATTTTAGTGGCGAGGACGACCGAGGAACTGCAGACCAAGTACACAGGGTGTGATTCTTAAAGAAGGATATTCATAATGTATAAAAAGCATAAGACGTTTCTTGGCAATGGTTGGAACAAGAAAGTCTCATATGAAGTTCGATTTTAACATATTTTCATGTAAATTTTGTTTCAATTTCTGCAACAAAAAATTGTCACTAGTATGATGCCGGATACAATGGTTATAAGCTCTTTCATGTAATACATCGACGTGTTCAAAGCAGTACGATGTAAGCACGATGAAAAATGTTGATAAATCTAAAAAAAATCATTCATTCTTTCAAGTAAAATATTGTTTATAAAGGTGTTTTCACTTAACAATAATCTCAACTAGCCAACCAAAGTTACACTGATTGATACTAGAACCATCAAAGTGTAACATCCACCAAAACTGGTACTTTGTTTTATAATAACTTCATACAACAAAGTTATAGTTACCGCTACGTATTTTCAACTCCTTCTGGTTACTTTACAGTTATGCGAAGTAGGTGTCCTGGTTTTGGAGACGTCTGAGTTACCAGTTGGACGATTTTTAAGTTTTCAGAACTAGAAAGTGGCAACTGATCGTGACACCGACTAACTCAAGTTACGATAATATGACTTTAAAATCACTTTCAAGTAGTTTAGATAGTTGTCGCGACGTTTAGGGAACATTCATTGTTCGTCGTAGAACTTGCAACTTGAAAAAAATCCAAAGGACAAAACATACAACAGGGATAACCAACAAAGCCAGAATGAAATAAATAAATATAATAAAAATAATAATTCAGGGACAAATATTCAACTACTACTAGACGATAACATTCATGGAGTATGTTCAGTGTAAACGTTGGACGTACTACGTTCATAATGAACAGCATGAAAAATGTTACTAAGAAGAGACAGTGGGAAATTTACTGCTTTTTTAAAATAACCCTACAGTCTCGTTAGATACTTTGTAGTAAAAATTACGTTACGCTAAAGTATCAATTACTTTCAATTTGCATTTCTTAAAGTAAAATGCGTAAGATTTGCGAAATGCGTCATTTTGACAGACAAGATTTATGTTGCATTACTGCAAAATATTAACCTTAATTAATAAAGCATTCGTCATTATTTCTGCATGAAATTGAATAAATTAATGTATAAAAATTAATGGCATTTCCATTAAACAATAAAAAATAGCTTTCACCTTCTACCACATTCACACATAATGTTATTAGATATTTTAGGCAACATAAAAATAAAATTGTTTGCAATTATACATAAAACTTGGATGGAAACATTGGAGAACTAAAAAAAAACACATAAACAGTATATTAGTACATTGAATGTGTTTACTGGCACATTTACATTGTAATAACAAAAAAACGTATAGAAAATTAATCGACCCACTGAAGAAGTAAGAAATTTGTAATAGACAAATGACAGAAAATAGAGCAGGCGCAGAAATCAATAGTATCTAACAAACACTTATGTGGAAATGCAAACGCTTCAAACAGGACACGAGAAAGAAAAATATTGTAGGAAGATAATGGAATAGAAAGAATGAAAATTTCGAGTAGAGTGGGTGGATATAAGTACTTTAACTCTAATTTATTTATGAAGGAGAAAAATGTAATTGAGATAAAGTAGATATAGAATAAGGTTTTATATGTGATACAACGGTATTATCTACAATTGGAACAAGGAAAATATATAAAGACAATTTTATAAGTATAGCAACCAGCATTGTTAAGGAGAAGTTTTGTAGGAAGGAAGGAATGATACAAAATAACGATAATAATGCACGAAGGATACATTGCCTCGGACGTATGGCAATAATTGAGAAGGATATAAACGGAATATAAAACAGTAGAAGGGTATATAACACATAAATAATATACAGTAAGAAAGAAATCAAATTATCAATAGAGTTCGTCAATTAATGTAAGCAGTAAAATAAACTGTTCAATGGGATAATTTAGTATTTTTATTGCATTTTATAAATGATTTTGTAGTTTCAGTACGATCTAAAACAAATTAAGGACCTAATTTTCTGGCGCCTCTAATGTCTAAAAAAAAAATAATTTGAGAACATGGGCTCGCGTAAACTATACAACATAGCTATGCATTAAGTATTACTAATCTTTTCAATATAAAGTTTATAGATTGTTTAACTTTTGGTTTTACAAGGTAGCCGAATAAAATAAATCGAGCTACTAAATTCTAATAAAGCGACTGAAATTATTATGCAATTTAAATTTGATTAAAATAAGATTTATAAACTAAATATTTACTATACAAGGTGTAACAGTACTTACTGTATTCAAAACTTGTGAACTTGTAAAACAAGTTGAAAAATTACGAAAACCTTAGTACAACTTTTGTCAGTGGCGGCTGCTAAGGGAGATACGCTCACTTAAAGGGATAACCTCAGAAACAGTTTTTAATGCGTAACATCAAAACGGTTCATCACTAAGTCACGAAATTTTGGTGAGATATTAACCTTGACGTGCTTAATAAGTCTCATAAAATACATTTAAAAATTTTCTACAGGGGTGTGAGAAAATGCAAGGCTCTGATACAAATTTAATCATATCTTTTTTGTAGTTAATTTTTTCTAGTTTCTGACCCCAAAATATTAAAATATTAAGTATTTAACATAAAAAATGTACTCTTGTTAAATTTCAATAAGATGTACCGTTTTTCAGTAAAATCGATTTCAATCATTCCTAACGTGATCAACATTTAGCATCCAATACATAGCCAAAAAAATTAATTGCAGTATGCCATGGATAAAACAACTAGTCTGACAGTTAAAAGAAATGTCAAGTATTTTTAGTTTGAAAATTGTGTTATGTGAGTACGCAGTGCTGTTTTATAGTGAACAAAAATAGATAAAAATTATTTAAAAATGCAACAGTATACATATTCTGAGTTATGTAGATATGCTTTTGACGTTAAGTGGAGTGTCTCGGTCATAGGTGTGTTATAAAATATTTGTTTGCACCGAAAGGCGTTGTTTTTCTGTTATTATATTACGGTATTTTTATTTGTACTATTGTTTTTAATTGTTCACTTTTCGTTTTGCTGTATTTTCAGCAGAAAATGCGCTTTACCTGAAACCAAAACAGTTTTTACTCAGTGCACTGAGCATTTCAAATAGGATTATTTCAAAAATGGTTACGCCTACCGACATCAGCAAGGTATACCTATTTCAAATAAAACAGGTAGGAGAATTGATTGTTTCGATAGTCAGATGAATACATTAAGATGAAAAAAGTTCTGTCATTTAAAAGAAACATGATGTGCCACAAGTGGCGCCCTCTACTTGTGACGTCAAAATTAGAAACATATTTAAATTTCTCGTCCGCAAAAACCTCCGATTTACAAATTTTATGCAAATATTTGGATTTCTTAAGAAGTTATTTACAAATTTCGGAAATAAAATTTTAATTTTAACACCCTGTATCTCCGTTAATATTGAGTTTTCGAAAAATTGTTATAGGACTTTGTGACCCTAATTTTTTGTGAGGAATCACCTCCGGAAGTCTTGACGCATAATTTCCGGCACCCTGTATATACATTCATTTAACACAGATCAAAGATATTAAGTTGCGTTTTCGTTGAATCCTGTTCAGTTCACTGGTTCATATGAGTTTTAGTAAATGATTTGATAAAACGGTTATCATAGTTACTAGAGATTAAATTGGGTATTACTAGTTTATGTTGATTTTCTACTAAACTGTCCCAGTTAATTCCATAATCCCTCATAATTCAGTTGTCCCCAATAATAACCATGGATTTGAACCTCTCTCGAACAGATAAAATTTAAATATTATATCAAGTTATACATATGAATGGTATTATTATTCGGCATACAATAAAAAGGAAAAAAAGGTTCAAAGATATAATTTTTCTCTGATATGTTTTAAATGTATCAGTTAGAATTACAAAATTTTTCATTTTGCAATTCAGATGGGGATATAGGTGACAATGCACAGAGTTCAAGGTGATTGAAAATATCAAACTGCAGTAACTATTACAGAGCTATGAAGAACATAACATATTGAAATACATTCTCAAATACTTTGTTAATTGATAGATCTATAAACTCCTCCAAGACTACACACAATCTATACCCATCAACTGCAAGGGGTTATTTCGGACTGACATGGTCGAATATAAATCAGAAATATTTTTAATACGTATTAGAAACTAGCTAAATCCGTCTGCTCGAAGGCTGGTTTACGACACTACTCGGCTCTGATTTTAGGAAAGCTGTTTCAGATCCTTTTTTTGTAAGTTGTTCTAATTATTCACCTCAATGCCTTTATCTCCAGCAAACATCTTAGCCTAGTCGTATTGTTACTCGTTAGTTATTCAGCACTTGTGAATAATTCCAAATAAATTTTGAGCTCACCTCGTTTGAATGTAACGCCTTTATTGCCGGATTATTGGATAAGCTTTCCTATGTAACCCTTTCTATATTACCGTCAAACAGGCAGTTGCATTGAATATTTTAGTCTGGCATACTATATGGAAGGCTTCCAAAGTATAGCTTCATTATCCACATATCAGCATAGTTTAAATATATTACAGTTAGACCACTCTCCTCCATCCCCTCTGCTAACCCACTTCTCTTTCTTCACTAACTGAACATCGACCGTCGATCATCGGCTATTTATTGGGTTTGTTTAATACTCAATGTCTCATAAAACGGTTGTACTGGGTGCGCCCAATAAATTTTGAGTAAGTTAATTTTAATGACCAGTAAAATGGGCTTCCAAAGGATTGGATGGACTCGATGATTCTAAAGCTAATGTACGGGATAATGTTTCCGTTTTTACTTCCCCAAGGGTCCTGAAAGGTAATACTTAAATAATAGATGTACTAACAGGAATTCAAATTTATGAATTACAGTTACCAGTATCCGCAATTTTTTTATTTATGAAGTATTGTGCTGTATCAGTTAAACTGTTTATAAGTTCAATAATAGGTATACATTTTGAAGGTGTCAGTAATGGAAAGATAGTTTCGGCTTTGTCGGAGAGCATAAATTTGTCAAACTCACACCTGCAGGAGCGCATAGGCGTATACGAATATGTGTTGTGCATTTCAATTATGTATTATGTATTATTATTCATCATTCAGAATTTATAATCAAAAATTTTTAACAAAATTGTGATATTCCCAAACAATGCAAAACATATTTAATTATGAATATGAATCAGAATCAAATCCATTATTCACGATCAGTAGGTACCGAATAACACAAACGCACACGAAAAGCACAAATGGACATGTCTATTAAAATGTCATACATTTTTCTACGGCTCTGTTCAGCAAGGACAACCGCGGTCTTTCACTGCTTCAGTTTAATCAACTTAAATTGTATGTTATTTAGGCAAATAGCATTTTATTAATAATTATAAACTACACTGGCGATACACGAAATTAACTAACGTCTACCACGCGAAAATAATGACTAATGGATGAAGAAGGGAGAGAAGATAGAAGTAGGGCCGCGTACATCTGTTCCATATCGAAGGCGTGTTCGCCTTAAGAAAACGGACCCGAACGATGTTCGACTTATTCCGCTGATAACGTATTAAACGGGAATTTGAACTGCCACATTTTTAGTTGTGGCGAGTGTGCTGATTACAGTCTATCTGATGTCGGCGCTGATGCCGTTGAGGGATTGTTGGTCACTGAATAAGTATGTCTCGGACTCTTTTTTGTTGGCAGCACGAGGTTTTTTTATTACTTTCCACTTTCCAAATAACTCTAGTAATGATGATCCGTTTTTGATGTGATTTGCACAAGTTTTCTTAGGAAAAAATCTACTTTCTTGGATACCCTAAATCATATTTTTTGACACGAGTAAACTAATATTTAAAACGGAAAGGAAACAGAATAAATGGGCATCCTAGAAGCGGCGAATTATTTTACTAATTTATACACACTTTGTTGCTGAAAATAATTGATAATGACTTTGTAAATTTAGAACTAAGAAAATGCATTTTAAGTTAAAGCCTGCTAAAGAAGACGCTAACGTTCAAATAGTATCAGGCGATGACATACAAGGCAGGCAAAGACAGAAGATGTAAGGGAAGTCGGACGGTTGCAATGTGTTTAGCAGAACGGTCGAGTTGACTTGCATCTAACGTTACCCCTTAAATATAAAAAATGTTTTAGCCTCTTTTAAGAATTGAACGTAGTGAGTATTGGATTTTATTTCACGGGTTATGTAATGAAAAGTGAATGGTTTATTTTGATCCATTGGAGTTTTGTACTTTCAATATTAAATATTTTTTATGTATGAAACTTATATGTTAATTGCATATATTTAAAAAATAGTTTATAGCATTAATTACAATAAGTAGGTACTATAGGAAGATCAAATTTGGCAACGTCGTGTCAGGTCGACAACGAGTTGAAGTGCCGCCAGCTGTCAGTCACAGTCTGAAAAAGGGGTTTAAATAATAATTTGAAAATATTTTTTCCGGCGTAAATATGAATTTAATTTTTTAAATCGCGTATTCGTATTATACTCAATTTTCCCTGTCTTCACTTAAAATTAATGACATTATGACTGAAATCACCCTGTATATTCATAGGTTTTTTCACCAGGATTGCCGAATACTGGATTGGACACCTTGTTAAGTTTTAGTCTATTGTCATTTATTAGTTAAATAAAGGTAGCGGTGATATGAAACAGATTAACGAATTAATTATTTTGTGACAAATGCACGTGCATATTTTTTGAAGAGACCGGCCCGTAGCTTAGGCCGAATGCCTCGTCAGAACTCATTAAAATCTTCACAGCACCATGGCAGCCTCTTACTCGTTGGACGCTAGTCTGTGACACAACTTTTCTTCGAGAGACTTAGAATAGAACTTTTTAATCTTGTTTTTCTTTCGTGCGATATTGCAATATTGTACTGAAACAAAACAAAAGTGTAACTTTCCAAACAGATTTCTGTGAAAGTATCATCCCAATACAATATGTTATCACATAAATAACATAACTATAACGGTTCTTACTATGGTAGGGTGTCTTATGTTTCGAACAAAAATTACAACACGGTATACAGGGTATATGCTTTCAAGTCAATAAAAATATTTTTTTTGTATGGTTCACATCTAGTAGGATATACAGGGTGATTCAGAACTTTTCTAAAAAGAAATTGAATATACAGGGGACTCTTACAAATACAATTTTGTAAAAAAAATCAAACAGGGCAGTTCGAAAATGATTTGGAAGCATACCTCTGCACGGCACTGGAAACTGATCCACTGTTAAACCTGACAAGGCAAAGCATGCAATCGACAATAGGACAAAATTCCCAAGGAAGAAATAAATACATTTTATACTACCTATTTTATACAGCAAATTCATTATTAATAAAAATAATTTGTATTTTTAATTAATAAAAGAGTAATTAGAAGATATTGTTATAACTGTTATTACTTATTTGTTACCTGCAAACACGAAAAATATTGTTATTTAAATTCGTTAAACTTTAGTTTTAAAGAAATAATTAATCGTTATTCCCAAGTTTCCGGTGAATAAGTACTGGCAAAACATTTGGCAATATTGGATGCCACCTGTAACAAAGATTATTGCGGAACCTCTCAGAAAGTTTCTGTTGCCTGCGAGGTGGTTCCGATTGTAGCAGCCAAAGAACCTACAATGTTAACCGAAATCACTGCATAGGCGTTCAATAGCAGGTATGTCGTCACATAGCTTAGTCCGAGAACAACAATAGTAGGTCAAAGGTCTTGTGACTGGCGACATCCAACTACCTACGCCACTCCATGCAATACACCGTTACATTATCATGTCAATTGAAGATGAACTGTCTCAAATAAATAATTTAAGACGATATCAGTAATATCAATAATTATTTCGTGTCCGTTTAATATTTTTCATAGGCTGTTATTTGGGAGAAGTACATTAGCAGCTCAACAGGATTTTTTCTATAAATTAGGTTTAATTGCTTTGAAATTTTATTGAAGTAAACAAAGGAAATAAAAGCTAAAAGTGCAATTAAAGAAAGTTCCCATTTAACTGCCGGTTAGGTGGAGTTTTACAGTTACGGCCTTAGAGCCAATTTGTGCAGATTGAGTTTCGGAATTAAGTCGTAACCATCGATTTATAATTTACATGTTAAAGACCTGTAAAATGGAAAATGAAAATGCGAGAAAGTACAAGATAGTCCCGTAAGGCTGGGTCAGAATTAGAAAATAATTAACACAGTTTTGAGCACGAGATTCGCGCGAATGTGGGACAAACGGAAATACTGCGTGGAGAATCAGGCGGCTTCCTCTGATATTCATTTTAAATATTATTGTTGTTTATTTAATTTATATCCTACCGCCAAAAATCTAGAGAGTGACTCATGTTATAAACCCGCTCACAATTTATTATATTTTGCCTATAGAATCGTGTGCTGCATATCTCTGAGAGCATACTCAGCAAATATTCATGCGCCAGATCGACAAAGTTAGTCTTCTATTGGTTAAGACGAATTGACGGATCCACCTGTTCCATTTCCAGCGCTATAATGGGCGGGCGAAATTTTGGGTATATTTTTCCGCTAATTTAACTATGAATATAATTAATTTATTAGTGATTTTATGTTTTTAAGAATGGAGAATAATTCAAGTTCTACAGCATATTCTCAAAATCGTAAACGACCTAATTTAGCAAGTAAGGAATATCGGATGATGACATGTATGAAGGATTTAGGGCGTGATGTCAAAATATGAGTGTAAGTGATATTTTAATATGTAGTTCATTAACAATAATTTACGTGAGTAGCATATATGTATAGTGGTAAAGAAGTACAACTGCGAAACGGTAAATAGTGGAAACTCGCGGAAGGAAGATGGTATTTTAAAAATGAGTTTTCGACAAAAAGAATTAGGTTGCTATATCTTATAAGCTGCAACTTGGCCTAGAAAATATTGAAGCAGTGTGCTTTTGCGAATTATGCTTGACATATGAATGGTGGTATGTGAATTTCCATATAAATGAAATCGAAAAGAGTTTACTGAACTAAACTCTCGACGTCAACTTATTTTTGATAATATTGTCTGCTTTGAACCCTTCTTAAGTGGCACGCTTAGGTAATCATGCAACTCTCACCTTCCGTACTCATATTTGTGCTGTAAATTAGTCACTCTCTATTATTTTAGACCTTGGATCAACAACAAAAGCTGTAAATTTGGAAATAACTCATTTTTATTATCGAACGCTTTCTAATTGGCAAAAACTGTTATATCACTGTTTCTACTAAAAATAATGGATATTATATAATGCAATTATTTTTGTATATATTTTATATCTGATCCTAGTACGTCTATGAAATGTTGCTCCTCGCACGCTTTGCCCATCGCGCTTGTCCACAAGTTACCGATGACATTCTCTGTACATTTTTGGCGGTTGGGTATAATTAAATATAATTACAAAATTATTATTACAATGATTTCCATGCAAATATCATAACATTTCATTCATGGAAATTGTTTGAAGGTCACGAGCTTCTTGAGGATTCTCAAGCAAGAAGGATTTTTGTGAATAATTTAAATGCGGCTGATATTCGATAAGAATATTTCACACCTCCCTTGTGAACAAACTGAAAAATCAACTTGACGTTTTGAAAATTGGGCTTATGATAACGTAGCTTATACAACCAATGGTTTTGAAGGCCAATTATTGGAAACGAAATTGTAAAGGATGTCATAGCCGTATTGATTTTTATTGCTGTCACATCAACGGTAGTTGTTTAGTCTCTACTAAATTTACTTGCTAAAAGTATTTTAAAATGTTTCATCTCGACAAGGAAAATCACTTGGTCATTAGAAAAGAAGATCAAAATTTAATTTCGTTATAAATTGTTAAGTCAATACTGCCAATACTGCACATTTTAAACATTGAATTGAAATCAAATTTGAAATAGGTAACTTGGCAAATTATTGATAACAGCTATACGTTATCTGTGTAATAAAGACCCTGTGACCAATTTTGCACGTGATCAAAAATACAAATATCTTACTGTACAATAAAACTGTCAACAAACTTTCAATGTTTTATATAAGGTGTTTCTTTAGTAGAGGGACGTATTCTGTGGCCGAAAATTCTTAAAATTGTAGCTGGAACACGTGCAAATGTTCCAGGAATAGTTTACATCACAACCAGCTATAATTTGTTGACGTAAGTGTTCCTCATATTCAATGTGAACTTTGTAAACTAATGTCTTAAGATGTCCCTTAAGAAAAAAATCAGTAGGGTCCATATCGGGTGATCTGGGTGGCCAAGGTTGGAGTGCCTCGTCCAGGCACGTACAGAATCTTTCATTTACAAATTTGCGAGCAGTCAAACTAAAATGTGGGAAAGCCCGTCGAGAATGAACCATATACTTTCTATTTGTGCATAGCGAACATTATCCAGTCGTTCAGGTAAAACGTTTTCAAGAAAATGCCTGTAGAAGGGAACTGTTAAATTTCTTGGTAAAAAGTAAGGCCCAACAAGATAATTTGCAGTAATACCTACCCATACATTCAAAGAAAACTGATGTTGAAGTAGTAGAGTATGGCATTAGAATTTTTATCAGACCAAACGTGTTTATTGTGGAAGATCGGTATAGCATCTCTGGAAAAATTAGCTTTGTCGGTACACAATATGCCAGCGGTCAGTCAACATTTTTTTCAGTTTTTTGCAAAATCCAGTAACAAAATTATTATAGATGAGCAGGATAATATTGCGGCAGTAAGGCTTGAACTCTTTGTATACTATACGGGTATAACTGTCGATGCTTCAGAACGGATCAGACTAATTTATGCAATTTCGTGTAAAATAAATTCTTCCACCCCAGGCATTGTAACACACAAAGATCTTCCAGGAATTGGACCTTTCTGAAATGAGCTTGACTCCGGAATACATTGAAAAACATTTCGAAAACATTCTTGGATTTGGAGTTGGATGATCTGGAAATCTTTCCATAGAAATTCGTCTAGCCTCAGGACCATTTCCATCTGCAAAGCCATAAATGTAAACCATATTGGCCATTTCAACATTTGAATATACATAAGCCATTAATAAAACTTAATATTTGTAAAAAAATAAACTTAATTTGATAATACACAATATTAAATAAGATGACAGATTCTTATTATTATTGTTTTGCGTGGTATCCCTAAGATAAGTAATTTAAGTAACTGTGTAAAATGCACTTGATCAAATAAATCATTTTTGTCATCGACAAATCATCGATTTGGAATACAAAAAAGTATAAAGAAACAAAAATTTTAAGATAATATAATGGCGCATTTGATGACCTATTTTATTTGTAATATTGTACAGTACAATATATTTTTTTGACAAATAGTGACCAAAGATACCCACACCTCTGGCACTGGGTACGTTTCTAATGCTGGTAATGTCTTGTTGCATACCTACTGTCATACTAAACATGCTCACCGAATTGCTTTAACAAAATTTTCATGGTTCTTTTATAGTGTGAAATAAGCGTCTGTTGTGAATTGTTGGTCCTAAATCTACCCTTGACAGCGTCGAACAGTTGCTTATTAATCAGTTTCGTGACAAGAAGCCGCATCGCACTAGCTGTCAGCAGTTCAGGCTGTCCAGGGGGCAAGCCTATTACATGTCTAACGATCCCTCAAGAGGTCGCCTTGAAGGGGTTATTCAAACCAGGAGCTGGCTGTACATCGCTGACGCAACTGTACTGATCGTATAATACTTACTTGCTTAACGTGATTTCTACCCTTACCCATTTAACTATCGTCTGGCTATTGAAGAAGGTAACTGAACTTCAGTAAAAGTATATAAAAAAATATATAATTTATTTATGAATAAATCTTGAGAATAGAATAGTGTATCTACTTTTGTTTAAATTTCTTACGGTATAATAACTGATGTATCCACTTATACAGGGTGTTCAGGATTAATTAGGAAAACTTCCATTTGAATTTCGGTGGTGAAAATGTAAAACAAATATTATGTTCGGAAATCATTACTTTTCAAGATACAGAGTACAGGGATAAAAATAAATCACATGTTTTAAATATGTTTTAAATATGCCTAAAAATGCTTAAAATATTACCATAACTTTCCTCCTTATGTGTATATTATTTAAACTTCGTATTTCGTTCGCACATCTTAGGTCCGTCGGTTGAAAATCGTAATATTTAAATATTCCTAATTAAAAACAAATATCATTTTCAAAATAATGACCAGTGCTGACAAACCTCACCATGTTTATTTACCGGCACGTGTCAAGGTTGCAGTCCATCTACAGCAGTTATTCTTCGACATGTAGCGCATCCGCTTTTTTTGTTGAGACGATACCGCGTTATTAGCAAATGTTAGTTTCTTGTTGGTTTGTCTCTTTCGATGCTTGAATATGTTCCGTCGGCCTCCCACTCGTTCTACGGTGGGGAAATGGATTAAAGATTATCCAGATTTAGAATTTTACGGCACAGAATTAAAGTGCAAAATTTATGAAAAAGTTATATTGTGGAATTATAAAACACGTATTGTGGAACATTATGCGCTCGGAACAACACAAAGTTTGTGTGAGTAATAGTATAACAAACCGTGAAAGTCGAAAACAATTTACAACAACTTGGTAAAAGTGATGGTGGGCGTAATATTCCTTTAAATAAACTAAATAATGCAAAAATTAAACAATTTTTGCGAAACTGTGTTAATGGAAAGTACAATAATGTTACTGTACCCGCACAACCCACGTTGATAATCAACTATATGCCGGCAATGTACGAAGTGAAAGAAAAAATTATTTCTGAGTTGAAGGATAAACATATATGGATTGGTGTTGATAAAACTACCGATTCATGTGGTCGGAATATAGGAAATGTGTTAGTGCCCAGCTAGCAAAGTAGTCCTATAAATTTAGAGTAATAGAAGTTTTATATTCTGTTAATATTTTATAGTTGTATTTAGAATACTAAACTGAATTGTTTTTTAAATTTGTTGCAAGAACGTTCTTAGAGCATAATTTATAGAGCATTTATGACATAACTGCTAATGTAGCCCTGTAGTACAATAACACAATTTTACAGCAACTGTGCTTATAGAATCAAATTACTGTAAAGACGATGCAAAATACGGCTTTATACAATTATACCATCTCATGTGACACTCTCATAAAATTATTCCGTAATGTCGCTTATAGTTTAATTATAGAACTATTGTATAAGGCATTGTATAAGTTACAATTCTGCTGCGGAAAATAAATTACAAATATGGAAGCTGCTATCGAACTTAAGAGAAAAAGCTCTTTAAAGCAGTTATAGAGAATAATAATACAGTTGTTGTAAAATCATTATAGAGTAAATAAGTAACAAAAGCCTTTTTGTTTCATAAAGAAACGCTATAGAACTATAATTTATATATGTAGGTTTTCCATAACCCCATCTGACGAGACCTGCCTGTAAAAGTACGAAATATTTTGATCAAACTATAATGGGGAAATTTGTATAACATAGTCGTGACTTGTAAAAATTATTATCTGTCTGCAGAAAGAAAATTTCATTACGATAGATAAGATTTATTTGATTGCTAATAGAAACTGATTTTCTTATAGAAATTTAGTAACATATTTAATTTAGACCATTCCAAACCTTACCAATGGGTGCAAATGTGCACTTCTATAATACCCCAATAAAATATGACACTGTGGATATTAAGTGGCATAGATTTGTTATAGTAGTTGCTTACCAAGCATATTTGCTCCATAATCATTGCAATCGACACAAAAATGTCATATTAGTGAGAATCCATTGGAAGTACAAGATAATGCCTTTCTTTCTGTCGCCATATTGTGAAGAAAGAAAAAAATCTTAAATAAAAATATATACAATATAAATAGGTGAAATGATAACAATAATATGGATATACTTACTTTCTGGCAATTTTATATACAGTTGGTGGTTACATTCATCAATATAGAAAACATTTTTTTTTATTTTCCAGCAGCATAGGGAATATAAGGTTAACTGAGGGCGCGTCAAAAAATTACCATTATGTACTACATATTTCACGATAAAACTTTTTCCGCATTAAAATGTACTGCTCCCTGATGGCAAACCAACTAAGCAATTCGTAATGTGAGTACTCCTATGCAGGCTGATTAGGTCCATCTTATTGGTTCTTATTGGCCCATCCATATTATTTCTAACATGTGCGATACAGAAACATTTTGTTTTTAGAAGATACAATTAAACGATTTTAAAGTTCCCTAATTAGAACACCATGCTTCACAAAAATTGTATAACGAAGTGCTATAGAATTTTTATGAAATCGCTTTGTAACTGTGTAAAAATTCTTTAATACCTGTGAAAACGTGTATTCGACAATTCTATAAGTACTTCCTGCAAACCGTACAGAACCACTTAAAGAACTAAAAGGTTCTATAGAACGGTGCCCATTTTTATGGTATAAGTGTTGTACGAACGTTTCGAAAATGTTCTTAGAACAGCCCTATAAAATTTGCTCTGGAAACGTTCTTACGATTTTTATAGAACAGGAAATTGTTAGCTGGGTGGGAGGCATGGATGAGACTACACCAATGCCAGCACGTCTATTGTCTTCAGAAGTAAACACGGACACAGTGTGACAATTGATAGAAAATAGTCGCAAAATTTTGTGGGGTGAAAACTATGTAGTGCACGTGTTGCTATTGGTAACACATGCGGCTGCATATATGAAAATGGCTGGGAAACAGTTTCGTGAGATTTACTACAATGCGGTACATGCGACATGTCTTGCACATGGCCTTCATCGAGTTGCTGAAACAATTAGGCAATGCTATCCAAATGTCGACAACTTGATAGCGAATGTAAAGAAAATATTTTTGAAAGCACCAGTCCGAATACAGAGAAATTCTTCCAGATGTACCGCTACCTCCAGAACCCATTTTGACACGGTGGGGTATGTGGTTAGAAGCAGCATCATATCACTACGTTAACTTTGATGGCATAAAAAGTGTTATACAGCAATTAGATGCAAGTGATGCTACTTCTATTTTAAATGCTCAAAGAGAGTTTAATAATCCTAGTCTCCTACCTTTAGTCATTCGTCGTCTTGAAGAACCTGTGACAGCATCGGGCTATTCAATAAATAATGCGACAGTTTATTTCTCAGGTACCAGGATCTAGTGCTGAACGTGTGAAGAAGAAATTTAATACCGTTTTGCAAAACAATCCGGGATTTTTTACTGTATGCCGTATAGTAGACCTTTTTGAATGTAAATAAGTAGATTTTGCTGAACTCACCCTAAATGTGCCATCAGTGAAAAATTATACATATTTTAAATATGCCTCAGTGACCTCTGTGGATCTTGAACGTACGTTTTCGAAACTGAAATGGATTTTAAGCGATAAACGTCACAACTTAGCAACTAAACATTTACAACAGTTGCTGGTTATTCAGTGCACCATATTGGACAACATACATATCACCAGTACAAGGTAAGACGTTGATATTAACTGTATTTGACAATAAATGTACGTATTTACTTAACTTCCACAAACGTTAACGTTAGCCGTCCTAAGTGCGCCCCTGATAATGACGTCATGTGGGAACGATATAGGGTCTCTACAGGGTGTTAAAAAAAGAGTGTAACATATTTAAGGAAGTAATAGTATGAACCAAAATAAGCAGAAAAGTCTCAATAAACATGGGCCCGCAAAGTAACGGTTGCGGAGATATGGAATGTTTTATGTTTTTAGCCCCTTTTTTTATTTTGCAAAAACGTTGTGTAATTTCTTATAATAGTTGGTTGATGTTTAGTGAAATAAACAGTACGTATTTGACAGTTGTTCTCAGTGCACAAGTTTTCTTTCGCTATGGCTGGTTACTCTATCGCAGAATTAACAGACATGCATTTCATGTATGGTCGTGCTAATGGGAAGGCCACCGAAGCGCGACGTCTTTATGTTGACGCTTATCCAAATCGCCAGATTCCTTCACAACGCATGTTTGGAAGAATTTACCAAAAATTGCGTGTAACCGGTTCATGGAGCAAACAGTGCCATTTATCCGGAAGACCAAGGTCGGTATCCACTCCTAGAGCAGAAGAAGACATTCTAGCACTGGTAGAGCAGAATCCAAGTACGAGTGTGCGGAGAATATCACCAAGGTAGGAATTAGTGGTCCTCTTGTTTGAAGAATCCTTTACGAGCAACTGCTTTATCCATACCATGTGTAACGAGTACAGGCCTTTCACCCAATGAATGATCATCAAGCACGTTTAGTTTTTTGCCGCTAGTTTCTACGTCATGATGCTGAAGACCCTCGTTTTCATGCAAACATTCTTTTTACTGATGAGGCCGGGTTCAGAAGAAATGGAGTGTTTAATTTTCACAATACGCATATTTGGCCGATGACAATTCTCATGATCTAATAGAATCTGGACATCAGGCACGTTTTTCATTAAACATTTGGATGGGTATTGTAGGTGACAGGTTTTTAGGTCCTGTTGTTTTACCAAACCGATTAACAGGCGCTGCTTATCTCAACTTTCTGCAGAACACACTGTATGAGTTTTTGGAAGACATTTCTTTGAATCAGAGGCAACAAATGTGGTTCCAGCATAATGGTGCTCCAGCTCATTTTTCCATGGTCGTTAGAGAGCATTTACACCAAACTTTTCCACATAGATGGGTAGGAAGGTTCGGACCTGTTTTATAGCGTCCAAGATCACCTAGAACCCTCTAGATTTCTTTGTTTGAGGATATTTGAAGAGATTAGTATATGGTACTCCTGTAAATAGCCTGAAAGAGCTGCAGCTACGGATTAATCAAAAGTGTCAAGAAATCCAAACCAAGAAGGGTGTTTTCGAAAGAGTTCGAATATCGTTGAGACGAAGATGTCGTGCCTGCTTGGAAATGGACGGAGGACACTTTGAACATTTTCTGTAACTTTGTTTTTTGTTTGTTAAAACCTTCCTTTGGCGGTTTATTCCTAATAAAATAAAATGTTTGAAAAACGAATAGTGGTCCATATCTCCGCAACTGTTACTTTGCGGACCCATGTTCTTTGAGACTTTTCTGCATATTTTGGTTCATACTATTACCTCCTGAAATATTTTACACTCTTTTTTAACACCCTGTATATCATTATACGGGATGAATCTTTTTTATCATATCCGTTTTCAAAAACAAATGATAAGGTTAAAATAAAGTTTCAAACTTACTTCTGAGGAAGATAACGGTATGTTAAAGAAGCTAAACCGACGACGTGGTAACCAGTCCGGAAATGGTTCTACCAAGGTTAGAATAACTCAGATAAATATCTACTTTCTCATAAAATGTTGCGTTTTTGCTTTAACATATAGGGTTAGAAATTACCGTCAAAGCAATGTAACAGTTATCGTTCAATTGCTTTCAAAGTATACTTTGCTTAATCGTAAAACAATTGAGATTCATCAGTATGTCCAAAAAATTTAAATGTCTATATTCTCGCAAAGGGTTGGTTTTTTGACTTGAAACTAAAATATTAAATTTTTAGATAAACTAAACTAAAATAGCCAAAAAACAAATTAAAAAAAATAACAGGTTACGTGGCTGCGTTAATATTGACACATTTTTTTTGAGTAGTATCACCACTTAAAGAAGTGAACAGAATGCCAATTTTAAAAAATATTTTATAATAAATTTGCTTAATGCAAACTGAGCAAAACAGGCAAAATGGAAACTAATATGAGATAAATTATTTCATAGTTTATATTTAGAAAAAAATAAATATAAATGTGGTCACATTTTTTAAATACATAATTTTATCTAATGAGTAGGTAACGATTCTTCTGACTAATACTCGAGAATTCACGTAGTATAAATGAAAAGAAAACACAATGCCGTAGTTTCACGTACCTTAAATACATAATACGTTCTACTTTTTTGTTATTTGAGAACATTGTTGTAGTAAGGTCCTAATGGTTTTCCAGAAATATCGTGAGTTCGATTTTCAGAGAGCGAAAGTCCTTTCTATAAAAGATGTTCATTAGGAGATGAGTTTTTATACTGTCTTTGATGTGGTTTTCCCTCTACGTCCGACAAAATAACATTTCTTAAAGTAATTTAAAGTATTTTAAAAACCTTTTTAAAGCAGCATCCTAAAATTGTAACGCTCTACTGCAAAGATTATCCAGTGAATTTATTTGAAGATTAAGTATTCAAGAAGCCGGTCCAATATCTAGTAGTAGTTGAATCTATAAAATTATTAAAAAGGATTAAGTTTCTACGTCTTCTCTAGATACCAGAAGAAATTGTTAAATTTACGGTAAGGAAGACGCAGAAGAAGATGAATGCTGTTTATTTTTTACTTTACCTATGTTGTCATGGATGAAAATGTATGCGAGAATATAAAAGAAAGAAGAATCACTGAATTCAATGACTTCGTTCTGTCTGGCAATTGCCACTAATTTTAAAATGTTAAGAAATCAGGGCCAGGAATTTTAGATTTTTTGAAAATGTATTTATGTATATTTGTGCTTTGATTTTTAAAATTAAATGCTTATCTTTTAAATGAATTGAAATAAAATTAATCTGTTGTCAGTTATAATGAAAGTTTATTGATATAATGCATAAAATGCAACAAAATTATGTGGAGAAATATGTCACTTTAAAAGTACAATAAAAAGCATTTATCTTGGACTTGCTTTAAATCATTAGCTCAAGTTTCTTATATTTATGAAAATGTATATTTACATCTTTAGAAATAACACTAATAGCTCTACCCCGCATTCTAACCATGAGGATTAGCCCTGAAGTCGGAAATTTGTGCGGGAGAAGGGCAGGTATGTTATTCTTAAACCGCATTTGCGCCCAGGGAGGACTTCCATTTGTAAACCCCATTCAGTGTAGGAATGAGGGAAATATTACTAATTAAGGGGATGGTCAAACGTCGACCGGAATCAATCTCTTACATTGACCCAAACCAACGTTCTTAAATTCCACCATACTCGCAAAAAGGGTTGCAATCGTCTGTTCAAGTATAACTGATCTACGGCCTGTGGCAAACATCGATGCAGACACTGATGCTTTAAATCGCTCGAACACTAACCTAGCCAAGCTACCTAAGTAACATTTAAAAAAAAACACCCTGCATCTCAAAGTTCTGTGAATGCAGACGATAGAACTAAACTAAGTATAAATTTGTAACACGAAAATTAGAAAAAAATCTTTACATTAAGCATTTCCCCCTGAAAATCAAATCAACAAAATTCAACATGTTTTAGTAATTTCTCAAATAATTACTTTGTAACATACTATTCAGTTTAGTTTCTATCGCAACCTAATATCCATTTTTGTTTTGTTGCCTGGAATTATCATACTTGAAAAAAATACCCCCAGAAATGATTACCTCTTTATATTCTCCGGTGATCTTCCTTCAGACAATGTTCTGAATATCTTTTTTAAATCCTCCCATATTTATTGGTTCTATCTTATCATGGACTTTAAGTCAACTCGTTTAGAAACTTTTTATAATTTGATTTCGTGTCAGGATAAATGATACTAGACCTCCGTGGAGCCGTAATCCTAAAATCCAGTATCAAAACTTTTGTCGTATACAAATAGGTAAAGAGTTCTGGAAGTCGTTGAGAGACGTCTAAATTCTAAGAGGTATGTCATCCGCACTTCATAACTCCGCATTACGGAGCGCATTCTTTGGCAACTGAAACATATTAAACGATTTGCGGTGAACTTAAAGGAAAAGTTAGCTGTTTACTAAGGCCCCGAGATAAAGCGACCCACAGAAGAGCAGTTCATTCGCATTTATGGCCCATTCATGGCCGAGAGTGAAAGCATGGCGACCAGATAAGATACAAAACACACGGTGCTATCCAAATGTTCCCTGTAGTGCCTGTTACTGACCTAGAAAGTTACTGATGGCTGGGAAAATGGTTTAATAGATCCGCCAACTTCGGTGCCTACATGCCAGAACTTGGAATGTACGTTCTGGAACGGAATATAAAGGATTTATTCCGAAAAACACTTAAGTGTGATTGTTGTATAGATTACTCGAATTATACTATTATATCATGTTTCTCTAAAGTTTTCGAATACTATTTTGAAGACAGACTCTTGAGATTTATCAATAAGTAAGTCAACTAATACAGCTTTATTTTCGCTATATGGAAGGCTAGTAGAGTGTGTGGAGGCAGGGGAGAGCCCTGTTGGTATATTTTGTAATCTCAGCAGGACTTTCGACTACATTGACCACAATAAGTTGTTGAAACTGTTTCACTATGGTTTAAGAGGAGTAACGTATGACTGGGTGTCTTCATATTTAAAGAAAAGATTTCAATACGTTAGTCTGAGTTATTCCCACTTGGGTTCTACGAGAAAAGTAAATTCGAAATATAGAGAAATGAGCACAGGGGTACCACAGGGTTCAATATTGGGACCAATTTTATTTTTGTTATACATTAATGACCTTCCACATTATGTTAATTATGACGACCTTGTTATGTATGCCGATGACACTTTATTACTCATATCAGAAAAAAGGGATGAAGCAGTGGAGATAAAAAGTAATTCAACTCTCCAGGAAATGGGTAATTGGTTTGATGCTCATTCTTTATATTTCAATCCTATTAGAACATCAATTATCAGATTTCATAACTATCAGAAACATTGTTCTAAAATGA
Source organism: Monochamus alternatus (assembly GCA_037114965.1). Lineage (NCBI taxonomy): Eukaryota > Metazoa > Arthropoda > Insecta > Coleoptera > Cerambycidae > Monochamus > Monochamus alternatus. The sequence goes on along the minus strand of CM073427.1, from coordinate 25,335,628 downwards.
ATATTAAAGTGCACAATACCTCTTTGTCAGACACCGAGAATGCAATAACTTTTCTAGGTTTTAGATTAGATGTGTGCTTGAATTGGAAGGAACATTGTAATAAACTAATATTAAATTCTTTGTGCTATCTGTTTAGAAACTTAAACCCAGTTCTTGGTATCCCGGTTGAGGTACGGTGTATGTTTCTGGAGTAATTCTACTTTGGCACCAGATGTATTTATTGCTCAAAAAAAGATATTACGATGTATAGCGAGTGTCCCGAGGTATCATACGTGTAGAGGCTTATTTAAGGAATATGGAATGCTAACACTCACAGGAATTTTTATTTTTGAATTGTGTACCTATGTGTATTTGCATATGGCAGACACGCCATAAATGTACTATCAAACTCTCCTACATTTCTTCCGTAATTAATACACGGCATTATTTCATTCAACGGTAATGTAATGCAGATAATCGTACATAATTTATACGCTGCGGTGATGAAGAGCAGGTGCGGGAACTGAAATCGTTTACATTCTACTTCACTGTTCCAAATAAAACACTGAAACATGCTAGGCCTTATTTATTTCCCGTCTAAGTACCTCTAAAACTCTTATAGGTCGTATATTCTTTGAATGTCAGTGTACGGTTTTCCGTCGAGAAAAATGAACGCTACAATAAATATGAATACTGTGAGGCTTTTGTTTTGCCAAGGCTTCCTTAATTACTTAATTTCGCAGTTGTTTTCTCAGCCTTCTTCAGTTCTTTTGCGGTTCAAGCGTGCGGAATGAATAGTGAATATTTATGATGCAAGTATTAACGGTGTCATTTTTTTCCAAGGAGGAAGTTATTTCGAACTCGAGAAATCACATTGGCTTGAACTTAAAAATTAAAGTGTCTCATGTGTGTATTTATGAGAGTAATAATATAAGAAATATTTTGAATTTGTCAATTTAATGAAAATCCAACCAATGTTATTCATTACACAGAAACTTCAAAGTAGACAATTCAACTGTGCAACAATTCAATTTACAGATTTGATCAATTTATTTGTAATAGTATTTGCGAATGCAGCTAAACACTTGCCCTCTGGCGGTGATACTAGTGAAACAAGATAAACATCTTTCTTAGTATGTGTCGTTTATTGTTTGTCGCTAACAGCTGAAAGTGTGAGACAGTATTTAGTGTTTGTTTTTGAACACTGGAAAATACTATGATAAGAAACTGTCGAACTATTATTGTTTAGTTCATGAATGCCATGGTTTAAGAAATATTCAGAATTAAGTTTCATCTTTTTTCGCCAGCTAGTAGAAATGGAATTTACTAGACAACAAAATCTGAAAACTGAAATAGATGTAAGGAAAGCGTGGATATTAAGTCCTAAAGTTGGAAAATCCGTGTCAAAAAACATGTGTGTCTACTCTCGTCATTTTAAGCAACATGATTACTTCTGTAATTATACTTTATTGTGTTATGTAATAATTACTGTAATTATGTTTTTCAATAAAATTTTTACTGATGAAATTCTGTAATAATGGAAATTAGTGTCTATGTACGATGTGAAAGAGTTAATATAAACTATATTTTCCAGCCAATTGTGCATATACTTTGTGACGGTCTAGTTCCAGAATACGTATCAGTTAATTAATTATTGTTTTCATATAGATTTTGATCAAAGAAAATAAGACGTTTTAAAAGAAATAGCACTAGTTTGTCATAATAAATAAATTTCTAAATTTTAATAACTATTATCACAAGACCAGCGTTAAAAACTGTCTCCCCTTCTGATATGCAACAACAACATTGGCATTTAAATAGATGAGAAATATATTCCACAAGGGATAAATTGATAGTTATAACCTACAAAAAATGTACATTAAACCTATACTCAATACTTATAAATAACGACAACGAATGTTGTTCAAAGTGTATTGTAAACACGAAGCCAAGGTCGAAATGGCCTTATTTTGGAACTTACCGCTTGATGCGCTTACATCTTTAAAAATTATTGCACGGATAGTGTAATATACGATCAAAAAGTGCCACATGGTCAAAATATTAGAATTATGATAACCTATAGCGCTTACAATGAGTTTTTGATTTAAAAAACTTTCACAACCGAATATGACAACATATATTTGGACTAGTGCAAAATTATTATATAATTTTACTTTAATTAGTTACAAATTAATTAAGAAATAAAACAAGAAGAAAAAAATAAAACATGAAGATCGTTTAATTTTCATTGAAAACACCATGATAGCACAAGTTGACAGAACACATAATGCTTTCCAATAAATAATGGTGAGAAGTTGCAGTTGCATAATATAAGGCACATTCAATGGTCTTGAATAAAAACTAGATGCTGATGAGATAGAGAAATTCTGGTCAAGGAGAAGGAAAGACAATTCAGAAAAATCAAAATAATTTGAACCGAGATAGAAGCTTACAACTATCTGAATTTGGAGACAATTTATCATTAAGAAGAAATATCTCAGATCAGTGACTTCGAGGAACCATGCATCATAGGATCATGGACCAGTCAACATATCGAATGAAAGTGTTTCAGTTTTCAATAAAAATAAGATAACATTTATGTAAAGATGTTATGCTTTCATGTTATGTGTAAGTATTAGTGCCATTTTGACAATAGCAATCGAGTAGGCCAGTTTGATGAGACTCTCACATAAGCCCTGTGGAATTTTATCAATAACTCTTCCAATATCGTTGATTAGGTAAATTTGCAATTAGTTGAGGTACATTGGCATAGATTCTGACTTTAAAATAATGCTATAAGAAAAAAAATGCCACTACACTAAATTACAAAACTCCCAAAATTTTCCCTTAACAAAGTGATTATGCAGTTTAGCCAGGTCTTGCTAAAACCAAAAGTTTCTAAGGTTTGTACCATTCAGTCTGGGCCATAATAGACAATGTTCAAGATCTTTCATTATTAACAGTTACAGCACTACCATAACACATTTTAATAGTATGTACACGCTGTGGGATATTACACAACCAATATAATTTGACACAACGAATTGGAAACTTGTGACAAGAGTGGCTACTTAGGTGCAGACAAAAAAAAGGCATTCTTATTGGAAAATCCTACGCAGGGTGGTCCATTTTTTGTGACTCACCATTGGCATCTCGGAAACCGTAAAATATACAGGGTGACTCAAATTAGAAAAAAGTTGCGCTTTGTGCTGACTATTCCGATATATCTGTTGCCGTTGCTGAAACATTGCAAAAAACTGAAAATAACGATTCCATAAAATGTCATCGAGCGTCAATATTTCTCAACAAAAAAAAACTGAAATTTGATACAGAGGAATAAGAGTGTACGAGAAATCTGTTTTCGACGAGAGAACATTTCTACGGTTACTAGTGTCGGTTATGCAACGTTAAATTATTTTTTATCACATGGGCGCCATATTAGATCTTGCTAGCAACAGATGTAGAATAAAATTACGAACACGTCGATATGTGACACTACTATCTTATGGGAAGAATAATGCATGAAATTGTAAAAATACATTAATTTAAATAGAAAATCTAGTTGCTCTTGATGTAAAACAATCTATTCCATCTTTAAATAATGAAACTAGGTAGCATGTTCTAAAATCGCTTTTCACTTTTTCCATAATATTTCAGCAACGGCAGCAGATATCTTTGAATGTGTATAAATTGTCAGGTCCAGTTTCAGGTTTCATTAGTTCTGAAGAAGAAAGAATTATGTCTCCGGGAACGTGAAAAAATTTAATACGAAGAAAACACAAGGAGTCCTGAGCTTCAACCAACTTTCTTGTTTCGGTAAGTTCTGTGACCAGGTAAAATGTTTGACTGTTCAGTTCAGAATATCCTAGATCAAATTATAAATACCAAATATCCATAAGCACCTACACTGAAGTTAAAGTTGAAATAGTTATTTAAGTGGAAAATTAATTTCTTTTATCTCGTGTAATAAAAATTGAACACACTTTTCCACTAGTCAGGAGACACTAAAAAAATGCGCGATAATTGACAAACAGCCGGGTAGACAAATTAATCATTTCCGATTAATTTAACAAATATAAGCATAGGTTTTTGCTACCATAGTGGAGAAACCCATCACCGCGAAAATCAATCATTCACCTAAAAATATCGGCGTCAAAACAAATTAACGCGAGTGTATTTTGAAAGAAAATGATTGCCGCCAGTCACTTAACTCAGTGGGCGGAAGCAATAAAGTCCCTCGTGTATCTCTATAACTTGTCAAGATCTGAATTCATGCGAATTCAAGCTTTGACTTCATCAACAATTGAACGAATCGTGGAGCGACTTCACAAAAAAGCCATTAGCCGCCAGAACTCAAATGCCCTATTTTCTTAAATATCTTGCGAGAATTTTAAAAACAAAAAAGGTGAGATGCAAATTAAATCTGTAATTTGCACAGAAGACATGTATACCAATAAAGACGACCCAATCGTATATATTTACAGGGTGTAATGGATGCTGATTGCCAAACCTCAGGAAGTTATTGTACAAGTAATTTTCAACAAAAAAGTATTATAAGATTTTTTTGGGAAGTTGATCGTTGCTCTTTTATTTAACAATTTTTGATTTAAAAAAATTTTGTGCCATAAAAACAAAAATATTTCTGTTATTCTTACAACCACATCAAATTTAGACATATCATAGGAAAGAGCGTTAAATTTACTATAAGACGAGCATATATGAGAGTTTAAAAAATCTTCTACCAAGTGCTGTAAAAAGTTAAATGTAATAATTGTGAAATGAGCTAAATTAGTGGTATCTTCATATTGGTGGTAACGCCAACAATTTGTTAATAAGAACGTGTTTTTTTTCACCGAGTACAGTTTTGGAATCTCCAGGGTCGATATAGTACTGGCGAATTATTTCAGAATTTTCTGAAACCTCGATTTTGTTTGAAAAAAATCAAAGCACTCCCCCCTTTGAATATTTCACAAAAAATTTAAAAAATAAATTTGCGATTTAAGGACGGCTCTCCACGTAATTTGAGGCGCTGAACAGGCTGGTGTGGTCCGTTTTTGTGTAGGAGGCTCCGTTGGCGAGAAAAAATTAATATCTGGAAAACTACGAGAGCTAGAAACAAACCGAGTCCAGTTTTGGAATCTCTAGGGTCGATATAGTACTGGTGAATTATTTCAGAATTTTCTGAAACCTCGATTTTTTTGAAAAAATCAACCCCCCCCCTTTGGATATTTCACAAAAAAATTAAAAAATAAATTTGCGATTTAAGGACGGTTCTCCACGTATTTAGGGGCGCTGAACACGCTGGTGTGGTCCGTTTTTGTGTAGGAGGCTCCGTTGGCGAGAAAAAATTAATATCTCGAAAACTACGAGAGCTAGAAACGAACCGAGTCCAGTTTTGGAATATCCGGGGTCGATATAGTACAGGTGAATTATTTCAGAATTTTCTGAAACCTCGATTTTTTTGAAAAAAATCAAAACAGACGGGCAGGCACAAAACGGCGTATATGCCGTTTTGAAGGCCTTATATATAGCTATTCACCCACCAAGTTTTGTTAGTGCATCTACATGGGAAGGGTCTGAAAAAGAGCAGCAAATTCACATAATACGTCTCAACTCGGTGATTTTTATTTTTTTTTTTGGGTTGTAGTTTCATACACCCTTTGTATGTGTCTGATATTAAATATAAAATGACTTATTTAGTGTATCTGTACTAGGGTAGTTAGTATCTTCATATATCAAGTAATAAGAAGCCGGTCACTGACTGCGTTTATACGTCCTTTCCGATAGGATTTACAAAAAGTGTGGATGGGAAAGTGTGAATAGCTTTACACAACCCGTAAAAATTCTTATAAATTTCTATAATGATACGTATTATAATACAGGGTGAGTCAGTCATAATGTCATTAATTTTAAGAGGAGATAGGGATAACGAGTATAATGCGAATACGCGATTAAAAAAAATTTAAATCCATATTTACGCCGAAAAAAAATATTTTCAAATCATTATTTAAACCCCTTTTTCAGACTGTCACTGACCGCTCACAGCTTTGGTCGTTTACAGCTCACAGTTCAACTCGATGTCGATCTGATGCAATGTTGTCAAGCTGAAATATTTTTCTCGTACCTACCTACCTAGATTTTAGACATCGCGCACAAATAAACGGTTGTACAGACTAATTTAGAATATCATTTTTTCTTGCTCAGTTCAACTTCAACCAATAATAATTTAAAATGTTAATATCCAATGAAATCAAATAATAATAAAATAATTCTATTAAAAATTGCAATTAACGCGGTCCACTCAGGTTTTACGGTAGAAAATATGGCCCAATCAAACGATACCCGTACACTCCTGCCCATACGTTGACAACAAATCGCCTCTGAATGTTAAACCGACAAGTAGCGTGTGGATTTTTCTCTGAGCAAATGTAGCTGTTACGACTGCAACAAAACTCCAACGTGTCTAATAATAAACGGAGTAATAAACTATTTACGTACATTACACAAAAAACCTATACTCAATGGGTAAATTATTAAGAGAAGCTGAAAAGTGCTCCGTGTTTAAATACTAAATAATAAAAAAGCATCGTGTTGTCGACAGAAAACTGTCCAAGACCGAAATGGCACGCCACTAATCTAAGTTACCGAGAGTGAACCTTGACCTACCGTATTATTTGGTCAATAACCTAGTTAACTAGTTTTTGTACTGTTATTTAACGAGAAGGGGTAAAACTATTTTTTTAATCTAGATACATGAATGAATTTTTCTTGAATAATGATTTATTTGATAATAAAAATGAATGTAGATAATAAATAAATATTTTCGAATGTTAGGTTATTACAGTTTAATAATTTTGATATTACTCTTTCACTACGTTTTACAAATAAATATGAATTTTTAGTATTACTCGTAAGTACAATTAATTATTCAGTTTGTAGTTACGTACATCTAGCCTAGAAATTTATTGTTTTTTAAGTAGTATGGTACTAACCTGTTAACTGCACTCATCCGTCCATAGCACTTTATTAATAAAATTAGGGTCAGTCGCATTTCGTAAACATTCTCCATATAGCACTACCATTTCCGCATATTCGAAATTTGTAAAATTATGCATTTACGACGAATACGCGAGACCAAAATAAACAAACTACTGCTTACTGCCTGTAAACATGATGTGGCAACGATGGCATTCGATTGTCGTATGGATGCGTCCTCAGAAAGTTCGTAGCGCACCAGGAGCGTCGTGTTACTGATTTTTATAGGGTGGTTTGTTTATTTTTTTAACGGTCGAGTAAAAAAAATGTTTTTTGATTTTCTGCCATTATTAGGCCTGCCTAATACGTGGTTAAAATTAATGACATTATGACTGACTCGCCCTGTATAATTATAAATATCATATTATTTTTATTATTTTATTTTATTTGTTTCTTTATTTTTTACTTTTTCGTTTTACCCGACAATTTTATATTATATTTATTGTTTAACAAACAGTTTTGATAAATCGGATTCTGAATGATGTTCAGTAATTGAAACATTGTACATTGTTTTATAATAAAGTTTTTTTGCACGAGACTAATGTGAATGATTTTTTTATACTTTAAAAATAACCGAAATATTCGTCTGGGAAGTGATGTTTGGAACAACCTGTACACCTGTCCACCTTTAAAATTGTATATAATTTATAAAACGATAAAAAATCAATAACACATGAGTGTCATGTAATAAAAAAATTATTATAAAACAAATGAAATACAAATATACAAAATATTTGCGATATATTTGCTTACAGATTATATTTGATAAAAAATACTTTTCATCTGGTAAGTAGATGGCTGAAAAACGGCCTTAGTTCGGATCTTAGATTACAATTTTTTTGTAATGGATTATAGTCATCTCTATGTCTCTAGTTGAGTACTTTCATATTCACATTTATATTAAATATTTATCTCAGCTAAAATGCAAGTCTTCCATCTTCGTTTAATCAGCTTGTAGATACATAATGCAAGGAACTTAAGTTTCGTCAGAGTATCAAGCAAGAATTTATCAACTAGGCTAATAACCAAGCTTCATTCTGTGTCTACCTTGTCGCGCACAATATGAAACAAGGAGCAAATAATTTATAGTAAGAAAGAAATATTATAAGAAATGTTCTAATAACAACTGCATCTTGTTCTAGACAAGTAACATTTTGTTTTATACAAATTTGTCACTGAGACACGAACTATTGTAGAATATCCATTTATATAGAGGTGGTACATATTACGATCTTTTACTATGATTTTCCATTTCAATGCAACTAAAGTGCTTAGATAGTGTGTACGTATTTTCTTAACTGATGGGGAAAGTCATACCAGTCCATTGCGAAAGGCACTTTTCGCACGAGTTAGGAGGTTTTTTCTATAAACGTGAATAAACAAACAAATAAGAAAAATGAAGATGTACTTAAAGTAACCAATACGTGAACAAGTGAAACTAATAACAATTATATAGGAGTACTTTAAAACTAATAAAAACAAATTCTTAATCTATTTTATTGTTGTTAATAGGTCTGTTCAAGCAAAGAATCTGGATTGGTTTCGAACTGTCAGAAATATTCGATCAGTAAAGTTATTAATTTGTTTTCAATAGTAATCATGCAACAAGTAGTAAAACGAACGTTTTTGGCGGTTTGGAACCAGTCTGGAGTTCTTGTTTGAACAGACCAATTAATAGTGAAAGATAAATTTACAGCATTTTGTAAATTTGTAGCTGAATTGTTGTTGCAACTACTATTCTGCAAGTTGGTTTTTTAAAAGTTCTGCTCAGGATGATGAAGTTCAAGGAATTCTAAGAATTTTGTTGCATAAGTTTTCTTTTTGTTTTTCCTATTCTTCAAGTACCAAAGTCGATTTCTAACCTCATAAGCGTTATATGTGAATAATCCTCCCCAGAGTCAGTAAGGAGTGTTGACGAAGAACGCTTGGTCTGTGAATCGTTCAGGATTTCGAAATGTTATTTCGGAAGGCATTTTTACAATATTTTTGATCCCGAGGTATTCAACATCATACAGGGTGAGTCTGTCATAATGTCATTAATTTTAAGAGGAGATAGGAAATAATGAGTATATGCGAATGTGCTATTAAAAAAATCTAAATGCATATTTACGCCGAAAAAAAATATTTTCAAATCATTATTTAAACCCCCTTTTCAGACTGTCACTGACCGCTCACAGCCTTGGTCGTTTACAGCTCACAGTTCAACTCGATGTCGACCTCATGCAATGTTGCCAAGTTGAAATATTTATCTAGTACCTACCTAGCTAGGTTTATTTTAGAATATCATTTTTTCTTGCTCAGTTTAAGTTCAGCCAACAATAATTTAAAATGTTAATATTCAATGAAATCAAATAATAATAATCAAATAAATCTATTAAAAATTGCAAGTAACGCGGTCCACTAAGGTTCTCCGGTAGAAAATATGGTCCAATTAAATGATACCCGTACACTCCTGCTCATACGTTGACAATAAATCGCCTCTGAAAGCTAAATCGACCAGTAGCGTGTGGATTTTCCTCTGAGGAAATGTAGCTGTTATGACTGCAAGGAAATTAGTTTAGTTACATTGAAATCACAAAACTCCAACGTATCTAATAATAAACCGAATAATAAACCATTTACGTACATTACATAAAAAACCTATACCCAATGGGTAAATATTAAGAGAAGCTTAAAAGTGTTTCGTGTTTAAATACTAAGTAAAAAAAAAACACCGTGTTGTCGACAGAAAACTGTTAAAGACCGAAATGGCACGCTTCTGATCTAATGCTCAAAATAAGTTATCTAGAGTTAATCTTGACCTACCGTATTATTAGGTCAATAACCTAGTTACCTAGTTTTTGTACTGTTATTTAACGACAAGGAGTAAAACTATTTTTTTAAATCTAGATACATGAATGAATTTTCCTTAAACATTGATTTATTTGTTAATAAAAAAACAAATGCAGATAATAAATAAATGTTTCCAAATGTTAGGTTATTACAGTTTAATACAATTTTGATATTACGTTTTCACCACGTTTTACAAATAAATAAGAATTTTTAGTATTACTCGTAAGTACAATTAATTATGCAGTTTGTAGTTACGTACATCTTGCCTAGAAATTTATTGTTTTTTAAGTAGTATGGTACTAACCTGTTTAAAATGTGAGTAAAACTACACTCATCCGCCCAAAGCACTTAATAAAATTAGAGTCAGTCGCAATTTGATTTTGATGCCAATAATTGCAAATTTCAAGACGACTGGGGTAATCAGCAGGTTCTAAAGTATCTAAAGCTTGAACTTTCTGAAAATGATGCGCGATCAGTGAGTTTTCTCATTCTGCAGACCTTGCTTGGTGATATCTCCAATCGCCTTGAAATGGTTCTTGTAGAAATAGTAGGCTGCTCTCAACTAAATTTAAAACAGTCTCACCCGACGCAGTTTCACAGAGCCCGTATCGCGAAGATACTTAGGTACGCAAAGGTCGCGCATCTGGTAGGTAGACATCTCCAATATTCCGTAACAGCGGCATTCGCATTTCGTAAACATTCTCCGTATAACACTACTATTTCCGCATATTCAGAAAATTTGTAAAATTATGCATTGTTACGACGAATACGCGAGACCGAAATAAACAAACTACTACTTTCTGCTTGTATTCTCTCCATCCATCCTCCAAATGTGTGGAGTTATGTACAAATTTCGGGGGAAAGAAATGCGGGGAATGCAGAAAGTACTAAATAGAGGTAAATTTGAATAACACGTTGAAGTGTTAGACGATATTATGTAATTGTCGTATGGGTGCGTCATCAGAAAGTTCGTAGCGCACCAGGAGCGTCTTGTTACCAATTTTTAAAGGGTGATTTGTTTATTTTTTAAAGGTCGAATAAAAACAAATTTTTTCGATTTTCTGCCTTTATTAGGCCTCCTGAATACGTGGTTAAAATTAATGGCATTATGACTGACTTACCCTGTATACTTAATAAAAGACGACGTAGTGAAGTAATTTGAAGCATATTTTCTGAACAATTATAAGAAAGTTCCATTGTTTACTTCTTGTGATATTACAAAAGATCTTGCAGAATGATTTTGTTGAGTCCGTTACTTTAATTTTTTTATGAGGTTTCCTTTGTCTTGACTGTTATCAACAGTTATTCGTATAAGTTCCGCCCGACGACAAGATCAGGCAAAATCAAAAATGGTAGCCACTTTTATCATGAGTTACGTTTCATCCGCTACTATTATCATAAATTCGAATATATCTTTTGTAAATATTTCAGTTTTTGTGACCAACATCCATCCAATATTTTTCAAGAAAGCCCTCACTTTATAGAATTTATTTGTGTCAATGTTTTGTTTTATTTTTCTATAATTTTTATCATGGAGTAACGTGACCATAGGGTGTTGGGGCAAAATAAGTTAAAAATACTTCATCTTTAAAACTTTTCACTCTTTTTCTCTTACACCAGCTTATGTAAATGTGCATACTATTTTTCATATACTTCTTTTGATTTATTAGTAACAAATCCAAATTTTCCTTACCAGCAGCTTCTAATAATGCCTGTGGAAGTTGTAGCTTTTAAAAATGCTACTTCTTAGTGTTTAATTAATACATTTTTAAAAAATCATTCTAAAACTATTTCTCACGACATTTAGATATTGCTGGTTGTCTAAGTAATTTTTCCTTTGTGTTCTGTATGGTGCTGCCCTCAGTTTAATTTGTTCAAAATAATAGAAAGCAAAAAAAAAGATAAAGAAACGTTGGAACTGATTAAGGCGAGCTAGCGAGACTAGAATAAACATAGGTGAGAGCACACAAAAATTTAAATAAAAGTGGTGATCAAAATAGTTATACTGGATCAATTTTCACCATTATATAATTTTGTTAAGTGCAAAATCTCAACCTACAAATTACTTGCAATTTCACATATAAGGCCGTACAACATCTTAGGTAAGCAGCATGGCTCTGTTCTGGTTCATCAGTTAATTCCGTACTTTTCCATTTTTAGGCATTTTCGCTTTCCTTCTTAAAATAATTGTTGTTAAATTTATATGCTAAAATTTGGGCAATATCAGACAAATACCGTTTGTCTTTTGAATACCGTTCCGGTTCTTAATAAGGACGAGTTAACAAGTCGAAGCCACCAGAGATCTGATTTTTTTTGGAAAACCATTGAATTCTGGTAAACCAAACTACATTACTTGGATTTACATCATCCCATTATTAAAACACGCCAAGCTGTCGTTATCTTGTTCCGCCAGTGATTAAAGGAAATCCAGCTAAGCCATATTTATTTATCTATTTAAAAGTTATTAATTGAACCTAATTTTGCCTCAAATTATTATCCATCTATATTTTAATTCAGTAGTATAAATGTACGCAAGCGTATACGTATACCTATGCAAAGAGTAGACACAAAAACTGTCACATTTTATTCAAGAGTCAATGTTTTAATCAAATTATTTAAATTCATGGTTTAATATTCTTTGTCCCGTTGATAAAATTTAGTTAATTCTACATATTTGCTGCCTGTGTGTTTTGTGTGTGTCCTAGTTGGTAATATAGGTCTCAAAAAATCGTTGTCTTTAATTTTTTTTATATAGCATAGTAATTACAATTTATTAATTAGAGTAATTACATTTTTTTTTTCATCTTTAAATTTCCTAGATAAACTAATTGGCGCCCGATTAAGCAAGTATAATTTATGTAGCTACCGTAATCCACGACCCTAACGCTCCTGTACTAAGCAAAAGCTAGCTAACGCACTTACATTGCCATAAGATAAAAATAATGGTACAAAGTTCTTTCGTTAGAAGAATTGGCAAAAATCACAAAGTAGCTGACGTTTGTTGACAGATTTCAAAACTGCTGTAGAGGCGAACAATAAATTACTTACATAATAGTAGCAGGAAAAGTACAGAATCTGCATAAGATAATTTGTTATAAATCGAGTGTGGGAGTGAACAACAATCCAACAAATCTGTTTCATGGGTCTCGCGTTCTACCCCAAACAAAATTATGTACCTCGCCTTCTTCTAGATGTCGATCCCCCAAGTACTTCAAAATACCTCGAACCCAACCAATATATCTGAATCTGAAAGGTTATGAGCATACTAGTAATTTATTTTGATAAGTCCTAAAATACACTTTCGCCTAAAATCTTAGTGGCAATTGTAAACAAATTGTTGATCACTCCTACATCCAACATCTTAAATTTTACAGCGCCATCTAGTAGTTTGTGAATTTCGCAAATTCATTGTAACGTTTTTCTTCTTATTATTCTTCTTTTTTAGCACATAAATTACCGCATTGTACCTTTTGTAAACGTTTCAGAGCTTTTTGTGAAATGTATGACAGTCGAATTAATCGTAAATCAGTTGGTTATTATGACAAAAATTTGATTTGATTAATTAATTTGATTTAATTACTGAATTTTATACTATCAACTGAATAAAAACATACATAATAATTGCTTAAAATAGATAAAAATGTTAGGCATAACATTAATGGAGATGTACCTGTCAAATAATATGCAAAATATCATTATCGCCGAAATGCGATAGAGGTCAATAGCTTTCAATAGTGTATACTACTATGTAGAACGCTTCATATCTGTGACTTTTCAGTCTGGCATGGAGTTGCGAAAGGACGCTAGGTGTAGCTTTGCTACACCGCGTACTGTTCCTAGTCAGATTTTATAGTCTATGCTCATGCTGTTTATTAATATCATACATTTTTTTCATTTCTGTAGTTGTTTATAAGTAACAGTAGTAAAATGCATTAATAATTGCGATAATTAATAATCGACATTATGAATGATTAACTTCTACAGTTACCAAATATGATTTGTTGCATATAATGATGTGTCATGAGTGGTGCTTTTCCAGCGGTTCTAAATTCAACAAAATAATTTTCCTCCAGAATACAATTGAATGGGTTTGTCAGTTTAAACAAAGCCGTCTTCGATGGCTGTCGCTTCCGGTTAAACGACAGTCCGCATCCCAATCCGACAACCACCATGAGAAAGTTCCATCCAAGATAGAGCGGACAGAGCCAAGTGAAACCCATAAATTACTGATACCCTCCCAATAAGATTAATTCTAATTGCATGCAGTGAACGCTAAATTTATGAAGACGAGTGGAAATGAGACGAGATATAAATGGTAGGGAGACGATAAGGAAATATTCCCGTTATAGATTTACGGTATTATAATATGATCTAGATGCCTCATAAATTAAAGCTCAATTGATTCATAAATCTGGAAAAATCTTTTGTCAAACTTATGAGTATCAATTGGAAAATGGAATTTTTAATACTAATAATAATCTTAATTCCCAATTTCGTTGTAATTGCATTATATCTTGGTAACTACAAGAGATAAAAGAATGCGGTTTTTACAACACTGGGGTACTTTTCGACAAATTCAAGATGCCGCAATCAAAATTTTGAGATATAGAGTGAAATTTAAAAAAAAAACTGCTTTTAAGGAATTTTTCGTATCTCAGAGAATAGCTGAGAATCGGATTGGTGAAAAATTGCTTCTGGTAGACTTCTTTACGTAGAGTTTAGTGGCGTACTTGGAATTATTCTCCAAGGTAGTGAGAAGTCATGAGCGTCGATAAATAGTGGTTTAATATACCTTAGAAAAAAAATTATTATAAATAATTGTTGAAGGGCAAATTTCGTTAATCAAAAAAATCAAATTTTGGATGACCTAATTTTTTTATAACCATTAGATTTGATTCAAATTTGATACAGGTACGTTTTTGGTGGTGCCGAACAAACTGGTGTTTTTAGTTCTTTTGTATAAAAATGAGGGCTCCAGTTGCTAGCATTTTCGCTAAAATATTCTCTAACTTTTTTTAAGTGTTTTTTTTTTCATGCTTTGTCATATTATGTGAAATTTCATTTTACACAAAAAACAGGCGCTATTTTCTAGTTTGAATAGTAATTTGTTCTTTTAGAAAATATTGTAAATTTAATATTTTATTCTGCTCTGCGTTTGTAACACCTTACTACATAATACCATTGAATAATAACTACTACTATGGAAACTTATACCAGCAGTGCAGATGTTGATTTTTGACCCAATTTTTTAAGAGTGCTATAGTAGTAATTAAATGTTATTCTGAAAAATTCGCTGAGAGTCAGCTGGCAAACAGAAAAATATTTTTCGTAGTAGAAAGGATTTGTTGGGAAACTGGTGACGTTAAACCCAAATAAAATAATTCCGGTACACTTAGATCTTCTAGAATAGATCAAGATATTGTAAATTTGGCTGTCTTCTAGCATGTCGAGAATACCAAAATAACAACAACTACATCCACACCATTACAGAAAAGTATAAGAATTTTTACGGAGCATTTATGTGTAACATGTATTATTTTCTATTTTTGTCTTATTTGCAGTTAAGTATTAGTATGCATTTTATTCTACTTTAATTCTATTTTTAATATTAAGTTTTATCTTTTAAATTGTGATTTTTTTCTATTTTTATTGACGTGTTCTACACCCTAAGGGTATTTTTGTAATTGATACAAGGTGAAGTAATAAAGATTTTACTTACTTACTTACTTACTTTAACTCCAGTGGCATTATTAAGACATTTCTCCAAAAGTCAACATCTGCACATCTGCACTGCTGGTATAAGTTTATTACTATGCAGTAGCGCGTAACAAGCAGAGGAAAATAAAATTTAAACGAGTTTAAATATTCACTAAAAGAACGTATTACTATTCAAATCAAAAAATAACCTGTTTATCGTAATTTCTGTTTTACGAAATATGACATATCAATGGAAGAGTTCGGGATTCCTCGAAAACGTTGCGTTTTTAACAAATTTACTAAGAGTATCTTTTTTATGTAAAATGAAAGTAATATAACAAGACTTAGAATAAAAAAACAACTTAAAAAAGTTATAGAATAAAATGTTAGCGAAAATACTAGCAGCTAACGCCCTCTTATATGTACAAAAAAAATTAAATCAAATCTGTTGGTTTCTATCTGTATCTGTATCTCAGTAGTGAGCGGCTCTACAACAGACGCTTATTAAGCAAACCTACGTTTGCTAAATCGCAGCAGCTGTGCTTTTTCTAGTCTGTTCGTTTGCCCGTTTGCACTGAGTCAAATGTCATAATCGGACATAGTCGTCAATTGATTCATAGGAACTATGATAAATGTCAAATACCTGCTTAGGTGTACATTTCTGTTTACGTGTATTTTTTAAATTTATAATTTGATACAACCTAAAATAAGAAGTATTGTGTTATTATGGTGAAAATGCTGGAATAGAGTCCATTATTAATACCCAGTTGGTACTCAGTTTTTAATGTTCTTCTCACTGTTCTGTCCGAAAGGCACATCTCAGTTTCTTGTCTCAAAGAATCATTCAGTTTTACAGAGTTCTTTGTCCACCCCCATGCCCATAATTATGATCAGGTGTAATTTCTACGCGACGCGTCCATTTCAAAGTAGTTAATATTATTTTAGAAATAAGTGAAGAACATTAAATAAAAACAGCTTGAGGTGAGAATTTATTTTTACAAAAACTTAAATAATGCCAAACCTTAGAGCGCGTCGTACCCTACGTTTTTATTTATTATCGATCCGGTATAATGTGTAAATTTCAACCTTCAAATAAAATGCTTAGACCATAGAAAATCTACGTAAAATAAGGATTCCAAATCTGCAAAAATGATCAAGAACCGTCAATCCAATGTCAAGTTAAAGCATTTTAAAAATTTTGCTACCAACATTTTATGTTGAGTAGTGTGTACAAGGCCTAAGGGCCTTAATCCAAAAATTGACAAAAACGTCTAAAGATATTGATGTTACCTTAGCAACGAACCATATTGCAACGACCAAAAAATACAAACTTTTTGATTTTTTGCATGACTTCATTGATCACCCCGTATATAATAAACCTATGATCCTACGATAAATATACGTCATGCAGCTTAATCTGAAAAAAACTAGATCTTAAAATTTGCAAGCCGCGTTCAAAAATTTGCACTCCTATTGAAAATATTGAACTTTAAACTTTGCCTAAAAATCTTTATGTGTAAGTTCTAGTGACCAGAAGTTTATTTTAATTAAAATCCACAAGATAAATCTGTTAATAACTAATAACAATAGCGGCAAAAGCAGTTAAATTTACTGTATAATGCCGTATCCACACTCGCCTGCGATACTCGACGAGTGCTGCATACACACTCTCCTGCTCGCCCGGTCTGGGACTGTCCCGCCTAAAGTGTGGATGCGCCATAAAGTCGGCGTTATAAAATGTTATTTATTTCTTTCTTTGAGTACTACTTTCCATTTTTTTGTCCGGTCGCAAATTGCCGCTTTATCAGGTTTTACAGTGGACCAAATTCCAGTAAAAATAAGTATATTTTTAAATCATTTTCGAATTGCTCTTTTTGTTTTTTCTTTACTAACGTTGGTGTCACCACACTACAGCACATTACAGAATTCTACATTGAAATTCAGGTGAATCGAGAGACAAAGGCGACGTGATTTAGCATCAGACGATGAACAAACCCCACTTATTTTTCAATGTTCTATCGGCTCTGGCATTATTGCCATGTCTTTTTGAAACACCCTGTACAAATTCTAGGCATCGCGTCGCCATTAAATTACTTCATTTATGATATTAAAAGTTATAAAAGACCAAAATATCAATGTAAATTTCATTTAACGTCATTTGCAGCTAAATACTAATTAATACATCCAATTTCACGAGGTTGCGAATTTCCACCGCCATAAAATGAGATTTCTTGAATTGCTTTCTATGTCATAATTTTTTACCGCCGATAATTAAACCGGGACAATGTGCTTTCCTTTGTTCGCCAACTTTGTCGTTAACTAAATTAAAATTGTAGAGCCACAGCTTAGCGAACACCAGGATCACACGCAATATCGTACATATGGGAATACAGTCCTTTTTCACGAGCAGTAAAGCGTCACTTTGTACTCTAAATACGCAAATGATGTTCAGTTTTAATAATTTCTCTGAAAGAAATTTTGATCGTATAAAACACAGTATAGATATAACAGTGGAAAGGCACAATATTTTATTAGTGACAATTTAATTTATGTATAAAAAGAGCCCACATGCCACTTTCACAGCGGCAAAAGTTATCTGCAACTTTTTCAACGACAAATGCGCTAGTGGTTTTTCACTTATTCATTTTTTAGTCAACTATCACGGTATCCGTTGCCAAAATAAATAGTTTTACATTATTTTCAACAATTTATTGAATTATTAAACACTGAGTCGATTCGGTGAGTCTATGGACAACGAAATTAGTCAAATTGTTAATACCTATGTGCCTTCTAATACAGTTGCGACTCAGTCATCATTCTGATGACAATTTTCTACTTTCTGCGATGCGAACGGATATAAATTTGAACCAGATACTTCCATCAAGAAAATTAATGTAATATTAGACTGTTAATATGCGAAAATATGTCGGAAAAGACTGCAAGGAAGCGGTAGTTAAAACAATTTGGAACTCGACCGCTAAAATGCTGCAAAGTAAATATTATAAAGAATTCAATATTGTATTCATCGACGTACAGTTTCATTCATCACGAGCTGCACGTAATGCTAAATGTAAAATCCTACAAGCACACCCGAAAAGAAAAAAATCAGTGCATCAGCTCTTCATAAATGCGAAATATTCGCAATGGTCAGATTATATGACGAAAACGAACCGGAAAGACTGCAAAACCACTTATTTCGCAACTGAAATTGAAAATAATGGAATTTATCTAGTATAATCAAGTATCAAATGAAAATGTATTTATTTTTAGTGTTTTATAAATACAGTTTTCATTGATATATTTCTAAATTTATTATTTATTAAATTTTCATGTCGAGGTACACTCGATGTTTATATTGATACCGGGTAATTTGTGTTGTTTAAATTCTAAACTGTTAGTCGCGTCAAATTAGCATTTCACTTGTAACTTTTTGAGGAGAGGTCCGATTGAGATGCGGTTTTCTGGAAAATGTTCAGCGAATTTTTTATAACAAAAGGTACATCTAATCTCTGTACGCTCGCAAATTTTTAATAGTTTATTTACCAAATGACCCATTTTTGTTGAACATATGGCAAATGTCACACATGATTCAACGAAAATATCTGAAAAATGTTCTCTCGGGGGTTTCGAGGTCCCTCTTTATCATTTTGGTGTTAGCTTTATTATTTATTGCTAAATTTTTGCAACCTGGCTAATTAACAAATTAATAACTCCACCCCCGAAATCACTAGAGAACCGGAATTTTTTCCATGATTTCTGGCTTATTAAGGCAAACTATCGGCACAAGATTTTTGCAAATATAATTGTTTATTGTTCGATTGTTGCAACCTCGCTAATTAACAAATTAATAACTCTACTCCCGGAATCGTTAGAGAACCAGATTTTTTGCAATAACTCTGGGGTCATGGGGAGAACCATCGACACAAGGTTGTTGCACGAAATTGTTTATTTTTCTATTTTTGCAACCTGGCTAATTAACAAATTAATAACTCTACTCCCGGAATCACTAGAGACCCGAAATTTTTTCAGGGATTTCTGTCTTTTTAATGCGAACCATCGGCACAAGATTTTTGCAAATATAATTGTTTATTGTTCAATTAATCCCAGAATTATTGCAAAAAAATCCGATTTTCTAACGATTCCGGGAGAAGAGTTATTAATTTGTTAATTAGCGAGGTTGCAACAATAGAATAATAAACAATTATATTTACAAAAATCTTGTGCCAATGGTTTGCTTTAATAAGCCAGAAATCCTAGAAAAAATTCCGATTCTCTAGTGATTTCGGGGGTGGAGTTTTTAATTTGTTCATTAGCCCAGCTACAACAATTTAGCAATAAATAATAAGGCTAACACCAAAGTGATAAAGAAGGACCTCAAAAACCCCCGAGAGAGCATTTTTCAGACATTTTCGTTGAATCGTGTGTGACATTTGCCATATGTTAAAAAAATGGGTCATTTGTTAAATAAACAATTAAAAATTTACGAGCGTACAGAGGTTAGATGTACCTTTTGTTATAAAAAATTCCCTGAACATTTTGCAGAAAACCGCATCTCAATCGGACTTCGGACTCCGCAAAAAGTTGTCTATTTTCACATTTTTCATGCTAATTTGACGCGACTACGTTTCCTTTAACAATTTGACTCGAACAACAACTGTCAACTCGGTAAAATACAAACCTCTTGTGCAATTATAAGTGAAAAATAATGAATCTGCAACATATTAGAATTTTATTCGTATGTTTACTACCTTCAAATTAATTGCAAATCTTCACCATGCGAGAACTTCCCTACTGCCTTTGAGTAATAACTCAATGGCATTACATTACATGTTGTGTACTGTTTGTTTAATTAAATATGGGTGCTATATAATTGCATATTTTAAATATTGCATACCCAAATAGCAGTTTGGTATTTTATAAAACGTTTTCGAGACAAATCTTATAAGACAATATAAGTCACAGAAACATTGTCAGAATGTTTATACAGCAACTATATAACCAAAACGAGCACCACATTATAAAGCATTTTAGTCACCATTAAGGCCTGTTGAAAACAATAAAAAAAAGTTATACAGGGTGTCCCAAAATAGAAGGCCATACCATTAACTACATATTCTTTGGACAAAAATAATACCACTTTCCTTATGCCATTTTTTATTTGGGCGTCTCTGTTTCAATATACAGGGTGTTAAAGTTACATTTAAAAAAAATATTTTTGTTAATAATCCTATTGTTTTGTAAGATACACACTTGAAATTTTGCACGTATTTTTATCTTGTTCCGGCATACTTATCATGTAATTCTGGTGAAAAAACTCGAAGGGCGAATGGAGGTAATTGAGAGATGCAATACCCTTTATCCCCTCCAATTATTTCTAAGTACGCCTATGCAGATTTTTCTTGAAATATAAAACGGAGAATTTTCTTCTGATCATTTTACCTCTTTTATATTTTTTGTTTAAATGCTCCGTTTTGAAGAAAAACGGCAATTTTATTTAATGTTATTTAGGTAAAAAGTTATTATGTTGATCGTTCATTATTACTATTACTAAATGAGATTATTATTTTTTTTTTTTGATAAGAGAACTGTATTACAGATTTTAATGTCATATTATTTTTTCAATTCATAAGTATTTCACGTTTTATAAAATTAAAAATTATCCATTCTGTTATAACTAGCCAATTATTCATTCAGTAAGTATTACGATTTGCTAAGTTGTCAAGGTATTGTAATAATAGGTACAGTATGCGCCAAAAGTATGGAATAAATTCAATAAAAACGAAACAATTATTTTTTGGGAAAAATCCTCGAACAGGTCGATTTTTAATTTAAAAAATACATATTTTAGCGTAAAATGCGATTTTCAAATGTCATTTGTTTTCGAGTAATGACGTCATCGATTTTTTTTTTAATGGCAACACCATATTTTTTCCTTGATTCTGAAAGATCGTTTAATTCTCTATCAGACAGTACTAAAATTTTGCCCTCTTACATAGGAAAGTTTTCGAGTAAATGACGATTGAATGTTAGAAAACGTAAATTTTGTCCATAAAAAAGTAACAATTCTGAGGTGTGTATAATAAAATACAATTGATTAAATTTTATACTTAAATTAAATGTTCGAATTGCCATCCACCACTTGCCATTGACAATGTGCAAGTCTGTGAAGAAATTCTTCTTGCACATTATGAATGATTTCTGGGGTAACTCTGCGTATTTCGTCCCGAATGCGATTTTGAAGTTCTTCTGAATTCCGTGGTTTATTAATGTACACTTTTGACTTCAAGTATACCCATAACAAATAGTCAAGAGGTGTAAGATCTGGCGATCTTGCAAGCCATTCTGTGGGTCCGCGTCTGCTGATCCACCTCCCAGGAAAACAGTTGTCCAAAAAATCACGTACAGGGCGCGTATAGTGCGGAGGTGCACCGTCTTGCTGAAACCATATGGTATCGTCAGGAATGTCAGGGTCATTATCGTTAGGAAAAATTACTGCAAGGACTGGAACAAGGTCATTTTCTAGAAACTCTAAATATCTTTGTCCTGTAAGAGTTCCTTCAAAGAAGAAAGGCCCTACTATTCTGTCGTCAACTATTCCAGCCCACACATTTAATTTCTGAGAGTGTTGGGTATGTGCCTCTGCCATCCAATGAGGATTTTCCCGACTCCAATATCTGCAAGTTTGACGGTTTACTGTACAATTCAGAAAAAATGTGGCCTCATCTGAAAAAAGTATTTGCCGGTGTAAATTTCTATTTCCTTGACATAAATCCATTAGAATTTCACAAAAGTGTAAGCGGCGATCGGGATCATCTTCATTGAGTTCCTGCACAAGTTGAATTTTGTAGGGATGATATTTTTCCTTCCTCAAGATACGTAGCACTGTGCTCTGACTAGTGTCATTGTTTAATGCAACCAATCGTGAAGAATTATGAGGATTAGCCACCATACTTATCAAAATGTTCTGTTTCTGATTTTCACTAATGCTGGGACGTCCAGGTTTTGGAATATTTACAACATTGCCAGTTTCTCTAAATTTAGACTCTACCTTACTGACTGTTGATTGGCTGATAGGGCGATCTGGATATTTTTCATTAAATAAATCGAAAACTTCCTGCTGAGTTCTAGTCATATTCCCGTATCCGATAAGAATTAAAATTTCAATTCTTTAAGTAACAGTTGAATGTGTCATAATACTTTAAATTGAATAATAATTTCTATGTCGCTTACAATACTTATTAGAAAGTCGGTGTGACAATGACACTTTGAAAAGATTTTCACCTACGTGATCCATAAAAGAACTATGGAATTCGAAAAACTAAACTTGATAACGTTTTTGCTTTATTTTAATTGATGTACGTTTTCTAACATTCAATCGTCATTTACTCGAAAACTTTCCTATGTAAGAGGGCAAAATTTTAGTACTGTCTGATAGAGAATTAAACGATCTCTCAGAATCAAGGAAAAAAATATGGTGTTGTCATTAAAAAAAAATCGATGAAGTCATTATTCGAAAACAAATGACATTTTAAAATCGCATTTTACGCTAAAATATGTATTTTTTAAATTAAAAATCGACCTGTTCGAGGATTTTTCCCAAAAAGTAATTGTTTCGTTTTTATTGAATTTATTCCATACTTTTGGCGCATACTGTATATCCAGAAAATTTCATATTCATATTTCTATCCTACAAAACAATGGGATTATTAACAAAAATAGTTTTTTAAAATGTAACTTTAACATCCTGTTTATTGAAACAGGGACGCCCAAATAAAAAACGACATATTCCTTATGCTTATGTCGCATTATTTTTGTCCAAAGAATATGTGGTTAATGGTATGGCCTTCTATTTTGGGACACCCTGTATAATAGCAACAAATCAACTAAACAACAATTTTATAAGGGTTTTATTTTGGTATCTTTAGTAGCAATAATACGACATTTTTGTGCCATAAAGTCCATCAACAAAAGTTTTTGAAATTTCAAGCTTTTTGGCGTTGAAACTAGTGCCAAAATCACTGAAATCATGTCATAGTTGTCGTCATTTTGACTATTCAAATTAGGAAAGTGGGTACTTTTATAATTATATGCCACAATGATTTTCACCATTATGTCAAAATGGTTGCCGCTTATAAAATAATTTAGTTGTAAAAACCAGAGTTAAATAACAAATAAGCTAATTGAGCGATTTCTACAAACCAATGGAAGAATTTATCATAAAAGGGGCGTATCGTAGAAATTATAGATTTCTCATGCTTACAAACCATTTCAATGTTTTCTTTACTTTTCTATTAAATCCGCCACTTTTAAATTTTTCCCACTAACTTAAACCTGACGTTTATTCTTTTACAACTATGAAAACTAAAGCAAGAATTAAAACTAGACTTCTGCCGTTCGCTATAATACACACAAAATAAGGCCCTACCCTTTTGCTGTTCCAAAATTATTTTTTAGAATAGTTTGTCAATGTAAATTTATGTCAAAATAAACGTTTACGTAATAACTATATTATAGTGTATCATACAACTATTTGCTCTTAGAAGTGAAATTGTATTGAAATATTTTTTAATATATTTATAGGTTGACAACCCACATCTAAGAAGCAATTATATTATTTATTTATAACATTAGTTTTACTAGCTAAAATGTTTTATAAGTTTATCGCAAAAATGTTTATAACATAGTTATATATTTGCCGTATAACCTGTTTTATAATTTAGCTGCTAAACCGTTCCTGTGTCGAATATATAAAATAAAAGTTGCTGTCAACAAAATAGTTGTACTTGCCGCTATAATGAAATAAATTTGTTTTTCAAAAGCAAAAATAATGAAGCAGCAAAACATAATTTTCATATAACCTGAAAATTATGAAACTGTTTTGCTGGTTGCATGATTTTGTCGTGAAAATCATTTTAATGTCAGTATATTCAGTGGTATAAATACTCTTAAATGACATTTTTATGTGCTTTTTGAAAAAAAATAGCTTCATTTAAAACTCATGAAAGGAAAAGATATTATAGAAGAATTGGTGCGTAAAATTTCGGCAAATTTATTATTTGATTTTGAAACAATGTGTGGTTTTATTTAATCTGTAGTGATATTGCAGGTTGTTAAACTGTGGCCTAGGTAACTGGTCGCTGCCAGTAACAGAATTAGTTTGCACATCTCTAATCTTAGCTGGAATTCACTGAATTGTCCTATGTTCTTGGGCTAGGCTCTGTGAGCAGCGACTCCGTTTCTAGTACCCCTGGACCCACTCACAAATTGATTTTATTTCTACTCGTATTGTTGTATCACGGTTGATACCGTCGGCACTGCTCCTCCAATAACGATTGTCTTTCAAGACGTCATATAGTTCCGTATTTTGATTTGAGGAAACCGTAAATACAGAATAATTTTTATATTTCATATTTTCTAAATGAGTACAACCCCACTGTAATAATTAAAATACTGTTCTGTTGGAATAAATCAGGAGGTAAAAAGTTATTGGACAAAGAAATACAAATTCCTTATAAACCTGCATTAACCTAACTTAAAGCTGTAAGTTTGTTAATTAATTTCTGTTGAGACATAATTTTAAAGTTTAGGAACTGCGAACAGATTTACACGTAATTTTCTGCAAGACGGTGTGTTTGTAATTAACCGACGAAGATTACACTCAGAAGCTATAAACCAGTCACGAAGTTTTGTATAATAATTTCAAAGCGTTCTCAATAAGGTAATTGAGGAGAAAACTAGGCGCGTTTCTTGCTTCGTACTTGTCCCAGGATTAGGTTGAGCCGAATGCTGCCTGAAAAATTAATTAAGACGAAGACGAGATAAGGAACAATGTTTTGCTACCAGGCTATGATTTTAGATATAAAATAATAGCGAAACTAAGATGCTGCAGATATTTCTATCCCAGTGATTTCAATTCTATTTATAGAAAACGCTAAATAATGTCAAACATTAAAATTCTTTGAATTATAGAGTTCAGGAAATGCGGTTCTTAACTGATTCGTACTCATTTCATTGTACCTATCCATGCACTTTTATTCAAAAAAATAGTTGTATGGAAAAAATCAATGGAAATATATTTTTCTGAATGCGCAAATGCGTTGCGTCACACAGCGGAACAGGCTAGAATTAGTGGTTAGGTTAGGTTTTCATGTAATGGTCTGCCAGGTCTACCTTTACTGACGTTTGCGTACCGTTGTGTTCTTTGTGTCTTTTCGTTTTGTAGTTTTTAATTTAATTAAGATAAAGAAATATAATAATATGGACGAAGGTTTTCAAAACGCAGACTCACTTAATCTGTGGACGTTACTATGGTGACGGAACTGAAGTACTGTTTTATATAACTAAGTACTAAACTATATAGTACGAGTATAGTAGTTTATTATATAAGATGTTTCAAATTAAATGTAATATCTTTGTTACTTCAGAAAAAAATATAGAATTAGTTTCACAATTGGTGGTCAATTTTATGAATGCAGTTTTTTTCAAGGAAATACTCATTTTTCTTCTAACTTTAAATATACAATGTGGAAGAAAAGTATGGAATAAATTCATTACTTCTAGAACAACGAAGTTTCATGAAATTTCCTCGGACATGTCGATTTTGTTTTTTCATAAGACTCTTTTTTCTATACCAACGCATTTCCGACGTTCATGCGTTTTGTTTTTAAATAGAACCCCTATGTAGAGCTTAACTTGCTGAATTAAAACATGTATAATTTTAACACTTTATTCCTTCAACTTTCCGAGAAAAAAAATAATAACCGATCCAATAAAATCGGCTTGAAAAAAAATGTGAATATTTCCATTTTTGTCTGTGATGGGCTGGCTGAGAGTAAAATGGATATAGTGAATTCATCGGCAGTATCACAAAATAAGGACTCTTTATTTTTAAAACAATTTAACAATAAGTAACTAATTAATTAATTAATAATTAAATTCTGGTTGCCTCAATCGTATTTGAGCCTCTAATTTATTATTTTGTTTTATTAGATTGCATGTTAGAATATTACATCTTTTGATAGCAAAAACAACAAATTAAATCAAGTCACCTCAGAAACTGTTTCTGGCAGTTAAAAACAAAATAGAACTCTTTACTTTGAAACAATTTAACAACAACAAATTATTATTATTATTATTATTATTATTATTAAATTATTTTACGAACAATTTTATAATTTAGAAGTTCAGAAAACGGTAGGAATATTATACAAACATACAAATTATTTTGCTTAGTTTTAACAATTCCTGCAATAAGTGTTTCAGTAGAATGAAACTTTTCGTGCCTTAAGCGCATTAAGACTTACTGAAGAAATACGACGACACTAGAGCGCTTAAACAACCTATCGATGCTGGCTATAGAAAAAGAACTGTTGCAAAGTCTTAGCGCCGATTCTCAATTTTATGAAGACATTATAAATACATTTGCGAATTTAAAAGCCCGACGAATAGACTTTTTTATGAGAAGTGAAAGTATTAAAACATTTTTGGTAAAAGTGGCTTTGTTTTGTATGTAAATAGATAAGTAGTTGAAAATTAGTTTTTATATTTTTTTATATTTTTTAGTGTTTTAAACACGTAGGAACAATTTTTTAAATTATTAGATGCTGAAACATATTTTTTTTCTATTATTTATATTGCAAATAAAAATCGGATGTTATTTAGTTTTTTAATTTATGGTTATAGTAGGGCTATTGGCGAAGACCTCCATAATAAAAAATGGCCAACGCGGTAAGGAATATTACCTTAGGGGAGACGTGTAAATTTATTCTTATTTCGGTATTATTTGGGCCCCGCCTGTTGCAGCTACCACGAACCGCCACTGCTGTAAATCTGCGATTTTGTTGCTAATTAGTAAGGAATAATCTCCTGGTATTAATGCTTGGATACGCTGTACATGGTGCAGATATAATTGAGCCTCGTGTATGATACGCCACACTGTTGATTGGCACATTCCTTGTACTTATTGAGCGATATTCCTGGTACTTATTTGAGGATTTCCTTCAACAATTTCTAAAATGTGTTCCTCAGCTGCTGCAATGCGCCGTAAAGGTCTTGGAGTTCCATCTCGATTGCAAATTTCCCATGTCACGTCCGCGTTGCACTATTTCGGTAAAAGTAACTGCATTTTGCACATGTCTACCGAAAAATCATTCTGCGTATAAACGAGAAGCTGCTAAAGTATTTTGTCTTACTTCACCGTAAATTAAAACGATATACATCAACTCCGAGTTGCTATACACGTAAACCATTTTTGACACTTGAAAACCTTTCACCAAAAATCGAATTTCAGTATTCTGAATCGCCTGGGGTTACGTTGAGAGAGAAACTACAGTGGCTCAGCAATGTACACGTTGAAAATATTACAATTTCAATAATTTTCTTCACGGAAACTACAGTGCTTATCTTGCCGGAATTATGCCGGAATAATATAAAAGTACGTGCAAATTTTCAAGTGTGTATCTTACAAAACAATGGGATTATTAACAAAAATAGTTTTTTAAAATGTAACTTTAACACGCGCGCCCTGTACGAGATTTTTTGGACAACTGTTTTCCTGGGAGGTGGATCAGCAGACGCGGACCCATAGAATGGCTTGCAAGATCGCCAGATCTTACACCTCTTGACTATTTTTTATGGGTATACTTGAAGTCAAAAGTGTACATTAATAAACCACGGAATTCAGAAGAACTTCAAAATCGCATTCGGGACGAAATACGCAGATTTACCCCAGAAATCATTCATAATGTGCAAGAAGAATTTCTTCACAGACTTGCACATTGTCAATGGCAAGTGGTGGATGGCAATTCGAACATTTAATTTAAGTATAAAATTTAATCAATTGTATTTTATTTTACATACCTCAGAATTGTTACTTTTTTATGGACAAAATTTACGTTTTCTAACATTCAATCGTCATTTACTCGAAAACTTTCCTATATAAGGGGGCAAAATTTTAATACTGTCTGATAGAGAATTAAACAATCTTTCAGAATCAAGGAAAAAAATATGGTGTTGCCATTAAAAAAAATCGATGACGTCATTACTCGAAAACAAATGACATTTCAAAATCGCATTTTACGCTAAAATATGTATTTCTTAAATTAAAAATCGATCTGTTCGAGGATTTTTCCCAAAAAATAATTGTTTCGTTTTTATTGAATTTATTCCATACTTTTGGCGCATACTGTACCTATTATTACAATACCTTGACAACTTAGCAAATCGTAATACTTACTGAATGAATAATTTGCTAGTTATAACAGAATGGATAATTTTAAATTTTATAAAACGTGAAATACTTATGAATTGAAAAAAAAATATGGCATTAAAATCTGTAATACAGTTCTCTTATAAAAAAAAAAATAATAATCTCATTTAGTAATAGTAATAATGAACGATCAACATAATAACTTTTTACCTAAATAACATTAAATAAAATTGCCGTTTTTCTTCAAAACGGAGCATTTAAACAAAAAATATAAAAGAGGTAAAATGATCAGAAGAAAATTCTCCGTTTTATATTTCAAGAAAAATCTGCATAGGCGTACTTAGAAATAATTGGAGAGGATAAAGAGTATTGCATCTCTCAATTACCTCCATTCGCCCTTCGAGTTTTTTCACCAGAATTACATGATAAGTATGCCGGAACAAGATAAAAATACGTGCAAAATTTCAAGTGTGTATCTTACAAAACAATAGGATTATTAACAAAAATATTTTTTTTTAAATGTAACTTTAACACCCTATATATTGAAACAGAGACGCCCAAATAAAAATTGGCATAAAGAAAGTGACATTATTTTTGTCCAAAGAATATGTGGTTAATGGTATGGCCTTCTATTTTGGGACACCCTGTATAAAGATTTGAAAAAAAATTCTATATTGACTTTCATGGCGCATTTAATCTATTCCTAAATTTTTTTGAATATGTTGTGAATCATCTTGTATAAAAAAGAATAAACCAGTAATGCATAATATGTATACAGTATGCGCCAAAAGTATGGAATAAATTCAATAAAAACGAAACAATTATTTTTTAGGAAAAATCCTCGAACAGGTCGATTTTTAATTTAAAAAATACATATTTTAGCGTAAAATGCGATTTTCAAATGTTATTTGTTTTCGAGTAATGCCGTCATCGATTTTTTTTTAAATGGCAACACCATATTTTTTTTCTTGATTCTGAAAGATCGTTTAATTCTCTATCAGACAGTACTAAAATTTTGCCCTCTTCCATACTTTTGGCGCATACTGTATGTATGTAATACTTCATTAATGTATACTTTAGAAAGGATTGATGTCTACTTTGCATTGATTCACATATTTAGTAGGAAAGAAGTAAGACGCTCTATCTATCTTCGATGTTTTCAAAAGGCTACATGTATTTTATACCTATCATTTTATCTAAACGGATATGTGATATGTACAAATTCTAGTATGTCTGAATTAAATGCATAAATCTCTGGCCAAACTTTTGAATGACTTTGGTAACGAGACTAATGTTGGAAAACGTGGAAGTGAGTGCACGCAGATGCAGAGTTATAAAGTAGTTTGAGCTGATACATTAGTAAGTTTGCAGTTAGTTCAAACTGGTTTTACAGATCTTAAGCAAATCGCTTTTATTCTAAAAATGTTAATACTATACATACCGAACTACTGAAAGTTCATAAAGAAATCATTTAACACTAAACTTAATGTATTTTAAAATATTCTAACATTATTCTAACACTTACATGCACAAACTAGGCATAGAAAAAAATAGCTATTTCTTAAGAGCAGAAATGAGACTGAATGATATGGACATAGGTCTACAAATATTTTCATCCATAATTCATTACATAGAGAATATTAGGATAGCTGAAGGAATACAGGAAATCAACCAATGTTCCAATTTGGCAGCTTTGTACAATTTTTATATCATAACTGAAAATCCCATTGATGATTTTGTGTATTAGTTTTACTATGTACATCTCTCTGGCTTTCTACATTAGGTATTCATATTAATTCTTACTGAAATGTCTACGAGTATATGAATTGTCTATCAACATACGGCTTCAAAAGGAATTGGAATAAATTTGAACTAATAAGTTACATGATGCTGTGTGTTGTGCTTCTCTGCATATAAACCAAGAGTAGTTTCAAAGTAACAGGGGTTGTTTGTTACTCAATAACATTCCCAATAACAATCGATTAGTCCAGTTCAGAAAGGGGTAACATAAACACTAATGGATTTCAAGTAGATTGATTTCACTAAATCTGTTTCTACTGAATTCAATTAGAGTTATTATGGAACGAACATACAGCCACTGATTACATTTGATGAATAACACTAACGCGTCTTATTTGAAACTATATCGTGATCACAATTGTTAATTAGTTTCCTTATTAAATTATGCTGGGTACACAAACAAACTACATTTAATTTAATACTTTCATATTTGAATACATTTTTCAAGATATTTCATACTTTCAAACATTACAACAGATATGTAACAGTAAAAATAAATACTTTACTTGTAGAAACCTAATAGTCGAGGCAATGAAGCACTGAAAAGGCCAAAGATAGGAAATCTTTTAGGATAGGACGTATCGGAATGCGGTTTTTTGCATTCGCTTGCAAAAATTATTTATATCATTCGTACCTACTTTGTACCTTTTACAAACCGGAAGTTGCATTGCTGCAGCCAAAAATGCATGCAAAAAATGCATCTTTTGAGAGGCCTTTTGGCGAATTTAGTAACTTCGTAAATAAGAGTCAGAATTGGCTCAAGTCGGGTACCCGGGAATTTTCGAGGTCGCTGATCACGATTATGATGTTCAAATTGACCCCCCGAACACCTGAAGCTCAGGAACGCCGACGAACGTCATCTCCGGGGACTATCCCGAACTTTATGCGAGAGAAGAGAGAAACTGGGCACTCGGGGGTTTTTTGGGTCGCTGAATTCGAATATACCATCGGCGAACACCCCAGAGACACCTGGTGGGCCCCAACCTGGACACGGACGTCATCTTCGAAAATTTTTCTGGAAATATCGACAATAACGAACCGAAAATCATTATGGGGGCTTTTTGTGTGCGCTGAATCCGAATTTTATGTTGAAAACGACCACCCGAACACCTGGCGTGCCCTAACCTGGCCCTCAACGTCATCTCCGAGAGTTTTCCAGACATAATGGAAAAAAACACCCGAAAATCATTACGGGGGCTTTTTTGGCTCGCTAAAATCAAATAAGGCACCGGCCAACACCCCACGGACACCTGGTGCACCCTAACCTGGCCCTGAACGTCATCCCCGAGGGGTTTCCAGACACAATTGAAAAAGACCAACCAAAAATCGTTACTGGGTTTTTTTGAGTCGCTGAATTCAAATATAGCACCGACGAACACCCCACAGACACCTGGTGCGCCCTACCCTGGCTCTGAACGTCTTCCCCGAGGGTTTTCCAGACACAATTGAAAAAGACCAACCAAAAATCGTTACTGGGGTTTTTTGGGTCGCTAAATTCAAATATAGCACCGACGCGCACCCCACAGACACCTGGTGCGCCCTACCCTGGCTCTGAACGTCTTCCTCGAGGGTTTTCCAGACACAATTGAAAAATACCAACCAAAAATCGTTACTGGGGGTTTTTCGGGTTGCTGAATTCAAATATAGCACCGACGCACACCCCTCAGACACCTGGTGCGCCCTACCCTGGCTCTGAACGTCTTCCCCGAAGGTTTTCCAGACACAATTGAAAAAGACCAACCAAAAATCGTTACTGGGGTTTTTTGGGTCGCTGAATTCAAATATAGCACCGACGCACACCTCATAGACACCTGGTGCGCCCTACCCTGGCTCTGAACGTCTTCCTCGAGGGTTTTCCAGACACAATTGAAAAAGACCAACCAAAAATCGTTACTGGGGTTTTTTGGGTCGCTAAATTCAAATATAGCACCGACGCACACCCCACAGACACCTGGTGCGCCCTACCCTGGCTCTGAACGTCTTCCCCGAGGGTTTTCCAGACACAATTGAAAAATACCAACCAAAAATCGTTACTGGGGGTTTTTCGGGTCGCTGAATTCAAATATGGCACCGACGCACACCCCACAGACACCTGGTGCGAAGATGACGTCCGCGTCCAGGTTGGGGCCCACCAGGTGTCCGTGGGGTGTTCGCGATGGTATATTCGAATTCAGCAACCCAAAAAAACCCCGGGTGCCCAGTTTCTCTCCTCTATCGCATAAAGTTCGGGATAGTCCCCGGAGATGACGTTCGTCGGCGTTCCTGAGCTCCAGGTGTTCGGGGGGTCAATTTGAACATCATAATCGTGATCAGCGACCTCGAAAACCCCCGGGTACCCGACTTGAGCCAATTCTGACTTTTATTTACGAAGTTATTAAATTTGCCAAAAGGCCTCTCAAAAGATGCATTTTTTGCATGCATTTTTGGCTGCAGCAATGCAAGTTCTGGTTTGTAATAGGTACAAAGTAGGTACGAATAATATAAATAATTTTTGCAAGCGAATGCAAAAAACCGCATTCCGATACGTCCTATCCTAAAAGATTTCCTGTCATAATGCTTCATTGTCTCGACTACAAGTAGAAGTAGAAACGTAAAAGGTTTAGGAAATGCTAGTACCACTTACACTATTTTAGATAAAAATGTGTACCTATATACAGGGTGTTTATTAATTGAATGCCGATACTTAAAGGTGTGAATCCTTCGATCATTTTAAGAATAAAACTTAATATCAACATATGTCTTAAACCTCTTAATTTTTGAGCTACAGGGTGTTACAGTTATAAGAAAAAATTTACTTTTTTATTATAATTTTCTTATTACTCCAAATATTTTTATGAAATTTTGTACACACCTATTAATCAATAAGGAGCATTGTTTGAGGTAAAAAATGTTTTAAAATCTTTGCTTACGAAATGTTTTCTCATTCAGCAAAAGTTGATGTATACCAAAAAAAATAAAGAAGAGCTGTAGAGTTATATGAAGAAAGGTAACCAGAACGCCTCATTCCTGATAATAGAACCTTGGAGGTCCTTGCCACGAAATGAAGATGCATTTATCTGTTCGGAAAAATCAAATAATTGACCGAAGGGTAAGAAACAATGTTAATACGGATAGACTGTTACAGTATTTCGAAGAAAATCTACGAAATTCTATACTGCGGGCTAGCCGTGAATTGGATTTGGATAAATTAACCTGAGCGCCACATTGAAAACAGACTTAATTTTATAGCTCAAATTGTAGTAAATGTAGAAACTGATGATCAGAACCTTTGGCATGTTCTTTGGACAGATGAAAGTCGGTTTGTCAGTAATGGTTTGTCAAACATTCGCCACAAACATTACTGGTCCATCGAAAATCCCCACATTGTAAATCCAGTCCAAAACCAAGACCATTTTGGAGTAAATGTACGGTGCGGCATTATCGGTGGGCATTTAATTGGGCCTTATACATGCATATATGAACATACATTAAACTGCGTCAGTTACCTAAATTTCCTATAAGAAGAACTTCCTGCCCTTCTGGAGATTGTGCCTTTGCAACTAATAAGAAACCTATGGTTTAGCACTATGGCGACATATTAATAAACATAAGGAAGTCAGGAGAAGATTGCATATGTGTCTTGAAATGAAAGTAGGTCATATAGATTGTAATATGTATGTAGTATGAGGACATTTGCGTCATTTTTTAAGTTTAGTTATTATTATCACCACATTTGTTTTAACTGTATTAAAGAATTATCGAGTTTAATCCTTTTATTTAATCTTAATGACATTTATGCATTTTCAACAACGACCATTCAATTATTTTCCAATTACTACTTGATCCTTCCACCGCTAATGGGATTTTTAGGTGGTATTTCGTTTAAGATTCTTTAGGACGACATTGCTTATAAGTTTTAAACGGAAAGTAAATACAGAATAATGTCTCTAATAAAAGTTTATTAGAAAAGAAAACTTTTTAGCAGGAACAACATTTGAGTATCCCAAAGACAATACTTTCGATTTCCAGTTTGAGACACCCTGTACTTTCAACTCTGTTAAAAAATGTTTTCACTTCGTCGTTTATACCAATCACAGACAATTTAAAGTTGTTTACTAAATGGCTGCAGTTTTTAAAAGAGCGACATTTCATTGTTGCCGAGCGTGAGCGAGTAACGAATTGGATCCAGAAAAGTCGGTGTGGCACGCATTGCGGTCAAATCACACTGGGATAACGAACGAGGCTTTAATTAAAACTGCAGCACACCATCGAGCTACCACAGCAAACGGTTTATACGTAGAGGCGCCTCCTTTTTTGTGGCAGAAGAATATTTCGTTAGATACAGTTGTCACAAGACAGAAAAACTTTTATTTCTTTCATTCCTGGCCTAACCAATGAGCTTAGTAAGACGCAAGTCGATATAATTAGTAGAGATGTAACGAATCTTCGGTCACTATTCGGTATTCGGCTATTCTTTAATATTCTGTACACAACACGGGGTGAGTTTTTTAAGCTAGGGAAGCAAACTGGTGTTAGTAAGGTAGCAAACTAGCAACTGTAGCTCCATGTAAACGGAACTAGCTTAGTTTTAAAGTTAGTAAGCTATCGAAGAAACGAGTAAGCTATCATCTGAGGTACTAATAAGAGGTACTTCAGCGGTCACAAGAACATGACTCTGTGTATTTTGAAACTTTAAGTATTGTTGTTAAATTGTTTTACATATGATATTTAAGGAATGCATGAAAATAAAGTAACAGTATTTCTGCATGTGAAACTGTCATCCATTATCACGGACTTAAAAGTTTTCTCTGCAGCATGCAGCTACACTCATATAAATTTATGTAACCGCCAGCAGTGGTGGTCTAATTAAACCTGGTTTAACAAGGATTAAAACTGAGGTATTTCGGAGGATTAGATTCCTGCCTACATTTGGAAACGATCTCTCTTTCTTGATAAGTCTGCCTTCTTGGCACAGAACTACTACTACAATTATTTTATAGTGGTATAATGTATGCTGAATAAGTTGTTAATAATTTAAGGAGGGATAATCATTATATTACCTGAAGGGTCAATTTTATAATTGAATTAATTATTTCAAACAAAGATAAAGCAGGTCAGCTCCGGAAACATGACTCCTCGTTTTTATAAGAATGAAAATTTCGTTTGTTTCTTCTTTTGTAATTAAAAGTTCGTTTTTGTTTGAAAAGTTTTTCTATTATTAATGAAACAAAATATGTAATTATTTGGCCATATTATTATCGTTTCTTTTATAATTATAGATTTGTAATAATAGATTGTATTTTATATTAGACCCCATGACACCCATTTAAAAAATATTTTCACGTTTCAGTGAAATCAGTTGAATCAATCCATGTATTCTTCTAATTATACAGAGTGATTCAGAACTTATCTAAAAAAGAATTTTTGAATGTACAGAGGACTGTTACAAATATAATTTTGTAAACAAAATCAAAAAAGACAGTTCGAAATCTTGATAAACGGTGCGATATACTTTATTTTTAAATATCCTCACAAAAAGAAATTCAAAGGATTTAAAGTCAGGAGATCGTCCAATATCTTCTTATTAATGCTTGGACACGATGCACATGGTACGGACCCAATCGGGCCTTGTTTATGATACGCCACACTGCTGTAATATTTACTTATTTGCCTATTTATTTATTGAAATAAAATATCCAACGGACGAAACCCATTTACAAGATAAGTTGACTGTTAAAAAATAATAATAAAAACATGAATACAAAGTCATAGTAAAACACTAAGTAAAACATCAAAATACAAATACAAAATTAAAAAAAATAGTATATATAAAATTATAGAACATATAAGAAAAATATGTATGAGTACAACAATAAATACAAAAATAAAAACAAATTGAAAAAGAGTAGGACACATGAAAGTTTAACCGAAAAGCAACTTTATATCACAAGTGTACATAATAATACAGGGAGTTAAAACAAGAGTGTAAAATATTTTAGGAGGTAATACTATGAACCAAAATAAGCAGAATAGCCTTAATAAACATGGGTCCGCAAAGTAACTGTTGCGGAGATATGGACCACTATTCGTTTTTCAAACATTTTATTTTATTAGAAATAAACCGACAAAGGAAGCTTTTAACAAACAAAAAACAAAGTTACAGAAGATGTTCAAAGTGCCCTCCGTCCATTTCCAAGCAGGCACCACATCTTCGTCTCAACCATATTCTTTCGAAAACACCCTCCTTCTTGACACTTTTGATTAATCCGTAGCTGCAGCTGTTCCAGGCTATTTACAGGAGTACCATACACTAATGTCTTCAAATATCCCCAAACAAAGAAATCTAGAGGGTTTAGATCAGGCGATCTTGGAGACCATAAAACAGGTCCGGCCCTTCCTACCTATGTATGTGGAAAAGTGGTGTAAATGCTCTCTAACGGCCATGGAAAAATGAGTTGGAGCACCATCATGCTGGAACCACATTTGTTGCCTCTGATTTAAAGGAATGTCTTCCAAAAACTCATACAGTGTGTTCTGCAGAAAGTTGAGGTAAGCAGCGCCTGTTAATCGGTTTGGTAAAACAACAGGACCTAGAAACCTGTCACCTACAATACCCATCCAAATGTTTAATGAAAAACGTGCCTGATGTCCAGATTCTGCTAGAGCATGAGGATTTTCGTCGGCCCAAATATGCGTATTGTGAAAATTAAACACTCCATTTCTTGTGAACCCGGCCTCATCAGTAAAAAGAATGTTTGCAAGAAAACGAAAGTCTTCAGCATCGTGACGTAGAGACCAGCGGCAAAAATGATCATTTATTGGATTTAAGGCCTGTACTCGTTGCACATGGTATGAATAAAGCAGTTGCTCGTGAAGGATTCTCCAAACAAGAGGACCGCTAATTCCTACCTCGGCTAATATTCTCCGCACACTCGTACCTGTGCTAGAATTTCTTCTTCTGCTCTAGGAGTGGAAACCGACCTTGGTCTTTCGGATAAATGGCACTGTTTGCTCAAGGAACCGGTATCACGCAATCTTTGGTGAATTCTTCCAAATAGGCGTTGTGAAGGAATCTGGCGATTTGGATTAGCGTCAAAGACGTCGCACTTCGGTGGCATTCCCATTAGCATGGCGAAAGAAAACTTGTGCACTGAGAACAACTGCCAAGTACGGGCTAAAACGGTCAAAAAGGGGCTAAAAAACATAAAACATTCTATATCTCCGCAACCGTTACGTTTCCATGTTTATTGAGACTTTTCTGCTCATTTTGGTTCATACTATTATCTTCTTAAATATTTTACACCCTTTTTTTAACACCCTGTATATCTAAGTTACTTTATACTTTATGATAGTTACTTAAAATTTGGTGCAATAGGGATTTAACTAACATATTTGTACATGCCGTAGACGCCCTGGATCTTCATCTCTTTCACGATTCAGTTGTAAATTTCCCGTGTCATGTACGAGTTGCACTACACTCACTGCGTACCAAGAGTAAAAGTAGCTGCATTTGTCACATATTTACTGGGAAACCGTTCTTCTTTTTCACTTCACCATAAATTAAAATAATATCCATCAACTCCAAGTGGCTATACACGCAAGCCATTTTTGACACTTGAAAAACTAAGGTAAACACTTGCATCACAAAAACGTTATTACCATACTATAACTAATTGAATTTCAATATGCAGAATCGCCTGGCTAGGGACTACAGTAGCCCAGAGATGTAAAGGTTGAAATTACTACTCCAATTTTTTTTTCTCATAAACTATAAGAATTTTGTAAAAAATGTTTTTATATAAGTTTTGAAATCAGCCTGTATCTATTGAACTAGGTACTTTATTAAGCCAACATTGTGTCAACTCCTAAAATATTATCGGTTTTATGAAATACAACATGACGAATAAGGGTCCACATTTTTCAACTTGGAATCAACATAGGAGATTCATTTTATTTCCGACATGCCTCGTTAAACTCTCGCGAACTGAAGATAGGCATACATTTTTTTAAAAAGAGTTTTCTCTCGTAAAACAGCGTAGCTTGTAAATTATATTTACATGAATTTACAGTCCTCATTGTGTAATCATTCATCTTTCATAAGCACCCGAGAGAGGATAACTCGCTTTAACACATTTAATATGTCGAGTTATCATTTATATTGTCTAGGCAACCCATACTTCCTCTTGTAGCAGCTGGTGTACTCTAAATTGCTTATAATTTTTACCCTGTTTGTCAGATCCCTTCAAGGGGTTGATAACAATGTATCTGTAGTTCCACTTTTATCACTGCATCTAGATAATTTGTTACATAAAAGACATAAAAGTAGCCATTGAGATTATTTTTCTACGTTCATGCGAAAAACAAAATTTTATTGAACTATATTTAGTAGAAAAAGTAGTTTCTTATTGCACTAGTTTATCATCATTCTACTACAGCGTTTTGTCATCATAACAAACATAAAGGTTCAAATCGATGTCATATTTTCCTACACTTAGTGTCATCTAAATAAAACATTTTTTGGTTTTTTCATGAACGTAGAAAACATATTGTGTGACAATTTCACGTCGCGTGCAATAAACACATAATTTTTGTACTTGTTGCATAAATAACTATTATTCGCATACAAAGAAAGTTTTAGTCAATTGAATTGGTATAAGTAAAAATGATACATGTCTCTTCTGCTTAAAATTGGGTTATTGCTGAAAATAAGTTTAAATAGATCATCACATTATACTACACGGAAAAAAGCTGCTAGCTTAGTTTATTCCTCAAGTGTAGTAATACTTTTTTGAAGGATTAACTTATTCTTGTATAATAAAATTATATAATCTTCATTTAAGAATAAAAAAACTACTATACTTAATATGAGATAATGTTATGTTTGTTTAAAGAATTGTCTGTTTTATTTAGATAATATGAATTACTTGGGTTAACAATTGTTATTCTCAAAATAAAGTTTTAAGTGACTTACTGCAAGCATTTGAAATAATAGTAAATAATTTTGAATAAATTAAATAAAATAATAACAACGAATTAAAAAAAATAAAACTGAATTACATAATTAGTATTTCAACGTTCTTGCTATATTGCATTCCTTTCTGACGTAGTTACCTATTTACAACTACTACATACTAATATTACTCTCTCAGTAGTATTTAATTGTATATATAAGGAAAGGAAGACTTATAACAAACTAACAAAGTCATTCATTAGCGGCATACCAGACATATACCGCTCTTGAACTTGTTAGCTCAATATATCATAGGTGATGCAACCGACGACTTATCCGACAGAAGGAAACTTGAGTAGACGTGATGCAATATATAATTACATCTTGTGACTACATGCTGAACAACTGCAAAATATGAAATTTTGAAATTCACGCCAACCAAATAAATAATCAGATTGGTAGGACATACGTTATTCTGGAGAACTAGTTATAATGTGCTTCATTTAAATATTATTGTTCTCGGTGATAGTTTGTATGGTATAGGTGCAAAATGGGAACTAACCCTCCTCAAGGAAAGAAAAATGCAGTCCCGATAATTACAGACATGAAAAAATACCATACTGTTACCGGCTAAAGTCGTCTATAAATTTTAAATAAAAAATCAAATCGACAAGAATGGAACATATATGAATCTGTGCATATTTTGTAGAAGAAGTTTAAAAAGAATCTAACAACTCGGTACTAGTTTGGCCAATTCCTACTGATGAAATGCTAAGAATTTTTTTGTAATATTGATAATATCTGTAATGTGTCTACGAAATACACCTGTTTCAATAAAAATAATTATTAAACTTTCTTATTTTAAAAATAAAACCTCATACTATTATTTTTGAAGGTTAAATTGAGCAAAATGTATTTTAAATTTAACAGTAAATCGTTTTTTTCATTTTCTCATAATTTGTTTTTGTGGATAAAGTGCATACATCGATTCAATTACAAAATGTAACTAAAATTATTGGCTAAATTTCAATACAGAATACTATATCAAAAAACAGCAAAGAAAAATATGAAAAAGTACGTAAATGGTCCAAAAATTTGTGATGCTGAGAAATTTCAAATTGTTTTAAGTACCTAAATATAAAGATTATGTAAAGCTACGTTATGTTGATAAGTGTCTTCCTTTGTGTAAATAAATTTTAATAGACAGATTTTGCTTGCTTTGAAGTTGTATCATTTATTTGTAGTCTTATTTTGTTTTAATTTTTTTGTTTTATTTTTATTTTATTTATTTATTATTATTTTTTTGTAATACAAATATTGATTCCATGCAGCTGCAATTCGTGAAATATTGGAGGAAAAGTATTGTAACAACAAATACAAAGTAATGAAAAAACGCTGGTGTGCAATGGTATAGCAAAAATACTGAAGTAAATTTAGATTATATTTGTAGTTAGCAACTGCCTTAACGAATTTTCTAATGATTTGTAATACTTAGTGAAAAAGCGTTGTTGTTAATAAATTGTATTACACGGAAAGAAATCTATTCTATATTTAAGTATAATAATATATTTCAAATTTTCTTAATCTTTCCTCTATATTTGAGGAATAATTAATCTAAGCTAGTGTTGGAATAAGTATATTAATATTGATAGCTTTTTTTCGTGTACACAGAAATACACAAACCTCTATTGATGGGTGAGAAACAACATGGTAAGTTTATACATTGTTATTCGCAAGCATATGCAGCCGTAAACAGCACAGAAAGCTTTGAATCGATCGTGAATTAGGACCCCGCCGTACCGACGTCGGGATCGTTCGTTACGGTCCAGCCCTAATTGTTAGGTTGCCTTTAAATAAATAAATCAAATGGGAACTACGATTAAAATATCTCATGATTCCCCGCACGTGCTTCGTACTAGAGTAAAATTCGTTAATATGCGGAAGGTACCTTGAAATACACTTACAACTAAAATATTTTAAATTACGGCTACGAAGGGTAGATGAGGCATCGTAATATTAACCATTAAGAGATCTCGCGTAGATAACTCCCTTAATACGCAGCATTATGTTCCCCGTTTCATATTACCATAATGCAAGTGGCCAAAATAATATTTTGAAACTAATAGGTTGTTTAAGGGGATGTACTCCTGAATTGGAATTAACTTTCCTAATGAACTTGCTCTCTGTTAGCAATCGGGTTTAGTTATATCAAGATCCATACATATTATTGGACCATGGTTTTCAATAATTTTTAATGAATAATTCTTTAAGTAGTTAACGCAAAAGTAGCAAACATAATAATTCCCTTACAAGGGAATTTTAACCTATCAGACATTCACATATACAATATGCGCCAAAAGTATGGAATAAATTCAATAAAAACGAAACAATTATTTTTTGGGAAAAATCCTCGAACAGGTCGATTTTTAATTTAAAAAATACATATTTTAGCGTAAAATGCGATTTTCAAATGTCATTTGTTTTCGAGTAATGACGTCATCGATTTTTTTTTTAAATGGCAACACCATATTTTTTCCTTTATTCTGAAAGATCGTTTAATTCTCTATCAGACAGTACTAAAATTTTGCCCTATTACATAGGAAAGTTTTCGTGTAAATGATGATTGAATGTTAGAAAACGTAAATTTTATCCATAAAACAGTAACAATTCTGAGGTATGTAAAATGAAATACAATTGATTAAATTTTATACTTAAATTAAATGTTCGAATTGCCATCCACCAACTTCTTGACAATGCGCAAGTCTGTGAAGAAATTCTTCTTGCACATTATGAATGATTTCTGGGGTAACTCTGCGTATTTCGTCCCGAATGCGATTTTGAAGTTCTTCTAAATTACGTGGTTTATTAATGTACACTTTTGACTTCAAGTATCCCCATAAAAAATAGTCAAGAGGTGTAAGATCTGGCGATCTTGCAGGCCATTCTATCGGTCCGCGTCTGCCGATCCACCTCCCAGGAAAACAGTTGTCCAAAAAATCTCGTACAGGGCGAGCATAGTGCGGAGGTGCACCGTCTTGCTGAAACCATATGGTATCGTCAGGAATGTCAGGGTCATTACCGTTAAGAAAAATTACTGCAAGGGCTGGAACAAGGTCATTTTCTAGAAACTCTAAATATCTTTGTCCTGTAAGGGTTCCTTCAAAGAAGAAAGGCCCTACTATTCTGTCGTCAACTATTCCAGCCCACACATTTAATTTCTGAGGGTGTTGGGTATGTGTCTCTGCCATCCAATGAGGATTTTCCCGACTCCAATATCTGCAAGTTTGACGGTTTACTGTACCATTCAGACAAGATGTGGCCTCATCTGAAAAAAATATTTGCCGGTGTAAATTTCTATTTCCTTGACATAAATCCATTAGAATTTCGCAAAAGTGTAAGCGGCGATCGGGATCATCTTCATTGAGTTCCTGCACAAGTTGAATTTTGTAGGGATGATATTTTTCCTTCCTCAAGATACGTAGCACTGTGCTCTGACTAGTGTCATTGTTTAATGCAACCAATCGTGAAGAATTATGAGGATTATCCACCATAGTTATCAAAATGTTCTGTTTCTGATTTTCATTAATGCTTGGACGTCCAGGTTTTAGAATATTTACAACATTGCCAGTTTCTCTAAATTTAGACTCTACCTTACTGACTGTTGATTGGCTGATAGGGCTATCTGGATATGTTTCATTAAATAAATCGCAACCTTCCTGCTGAGTTCTAGTCATATTCCTGCATCCGATAAGAATTAAAATTTCAATTCTTTGAGTAACAGTTAAATGTGCCATAATACTTTAAATTGAATAATAATTTCTATGTCGCTTACAATACTTATTAGAAAGTCGGTGTGACAATGACACTTTGCAAAGATTTTCACCTACGTGATCCATAAAAGAACTATGGAATTCGAAAAATTAAACTTGATAACGATTTTGCTTTATTTTAATTGATTTACGTTTTCTATCATTCAATCGTCATTTACTCGAAAACTTTCCTATGTAAGAGGGCAAAATTTTAGTACTGTCTGATAGAGAATTAAACGTTCTTTCAGAATCAAGGAAAAAAAATATAGTGTTGCCATTTAAAAAAAAATTGATGACGTCATTACTTGACATTTGAAATGACATATGAAAATCGCATTTTACGCTAAAATATGTATTTTTTAAATTAAAAATCGACCTGTTCGAGGATTTTTCCCAAAAAATAATTGTTTCGTTTTTATTGAATTTATTCCATACTTTTGGCGCATACTGTATATAGGCCACTTTACATATAGGCAATGGAGCATGCAATGCAATGAAAACTATTTTGCAGCAAAATATTTCATGCAATATTGCAAGGTGTCATTTGTTTTACATTTATGCAATATATTGCCCATTGCCAAATTAGTAAAATTAAAATGATTTCGATATGCTGGTCTTCTGCAAAACCATCAAAACATACCGATGTTGTGTACTATGGTGTGAAGTTTCAACCAACCTAGAGTTTTAATGGATGAAATAAAAAAAATTATTATGGTTAATTGAAGTTAATTCACTTTTTACTTAATTCCTCG
The DNA here is from genome assembly GCA_037114965.1 of Monochamus alternatus. NCBI lineage: Eukaryota > Metazoa > Arthropoda > Insecta > Coleoptera > Cerambycidae > Monochamus > Monochamus alternatus. The sequence goes on along the minus strand of CM073427.1, from coordinate 25,291,588 downwards.
CTGTTAGTTCCTTTTGTGTAGGATGGCAAAACTGAATATTACCAGAAAAGGAACCAGAATTTCATGTGCAATGCAATCAAATTAGAGCAGACTCTAATTCGTGCAATGGACTGAAAATTGCGTCGGTCATTAATTTTAACTTTAATGCGCATGCGCGCATGCAATATTTCTTTGCATGCAATAAGAATTGCATAAATGTAAATCTGTCTTAACACAAGAAATTCTAATGCAATCAGAGCGGATCGCTTCCGACTTTCAAGGTCGCAATCCAATTCTCTTAATGTTGGACTTTACAATAAATTGCCAACTGCTGTCAAATTGTTAAATCTGAAGTGTTTTAAAACTGTAATTAAGAAGCATCTAATCCAATACTATTTTTATACAATACATGATTACAGACCACAAATAATTAAGTACTACTGATTTATATGTCGCCCTGTGTGAAGTAAAATTATTTTGCCTTGTTTGTGATGATGTATCATGTTATTATGTTTGTTATATATTATATTTATATACACATCTGTATATTGTAATGGACAAAAAAAGGAAATATAAATAAAAGTTTTAATTGGTATAAAAAGGACGAATTTAAAAAGTATATTTAGTATATTTATAAATGTTTAGTTATTAGTTAGTAAATGTTTGAAGTTTATAAAGCAATATAAATAGAAATCAAAATAAAATAATAAAATGTAAAGAAAAAAGTATGTTCAACTTAGTTTATAATTAGTATAGTTAGTGTAGTGTATTAAAAACTATCTGTGAGAAAGCAAAAACGTCGCATAGGAACGAAAAGATAAAAAAAAAAAGAAGTTGTTGATTTGAAAAATAAATAAGATACGAGATTTTGGAGAAGACAAGAAAATTTTGGAAGAATTGTAAGAAATTAGTAAGAAAGAAACCGTACCTGAATAAATAAAGTTAACCTACAAGTATAACAAACATTGTATATCGAAATCCAATCCAGCAGAGCGAAGAAAACTACATTGAGGGTTATATTCACTATTTACCACAGCACAGGGAACATATAACCAAGAAAACTACAGTAAAAGGTATTATATTTTAATGACAATCTGTTACAAGACCGAAGCAGTGAGTACTGGACATTTGCAAAGCGGGTGTCAAAGAAATCTGACAGTTAGAAGGCACTAAATTCAAACAACAACAGTGAGCAGTTCTACAAGGCATCTACAGATAAAGACAAGTATTTAGAGACAATCACAGACGAGAAAACGACAGAAAATTGGAAGGTAAAATATTAGACTTTTATTAAATGGTGTTTCAAGACTGATTTAAGGGACTTTGAACAGGGTTATAAAAATTGATATCTATTTATAATAAAATTGTCTTAATTTTTTTATATAAAAAAAATATATAATTTTTAATACAAACTTCACTGAACCGCTCCTGAGAGAAAGGTTTCTCATGCTAATAATTAAAAATTTTGATTAACTTGTTTCATAAACGCCCCACGTTGGGCGCCATTAATTTGTAATGTGAAATTTTATGTGTATGTGTGTTTTCTTGGATAGCTCAGAATTATATCACTTACCGTTCTTTTCTAAAGCACCAGTCTGAAGTATAACACTTTTTAAGTTTAATTTTCAACAAAGTTCTTGAATTGTATTTTTTTTTTATTTTTCTTCAGACATTAATATTCTTTATTATCATTATTATTTATTTTTATTTCATCGTCCAAATTTTATATTACTGGAAATAACAGTTGTACCATCATATGACACAAATAAAACATAATTCTCTAATGCTACTAACTTGTAAAATTGACAAACTGTAAAAACCTTACGAGTTAGTAGGTAGCTTGTAAAAATAAAATTTCTTGATTATAATGTGTTTTGATAAATTTGCAAATGAATAACAAATAAATATGTTTTCTAATAATTCACCCAACAGATTATGCAAAAGGCTGTTCCGACAATACTTCCTGCACAAGAGGACTCATTTTCAAATTTTGTAGATGACCATATTATATAATAAAAGATGAAACAAATGAATGTAATACAGCGGAAAATATACAAGTGTTCTGCTGAAATATCAGTGGTGTAAGCCTAGGGTTAAAAAATAGTTGTAACATGTGCAATGGTATTTTTACGACACATAAGTATTTATGTGCCGGTGTATTACCGTGCAAGTAAAGCCGTGGGCAACTTTATGCATCTACATAAACATTTTTTGCTTTAGTGAAGTCATGTCTAAAATGCTTTTACGCTTAAAAATAAAACTCTTATTATGATCCTGATTGCCGATTTTGAAAATTCCGTTAAATGTGGCATTGCATTTGCTTTTTGGGATCACCATAGCCGACTGAAATCACTTTAGTGTCGACAGTAGAGTGCAATTGCTGGTGCATCTATGCTGTACTACTACTAATCTCATTTGTTTCACAATAAACATAGGCATGCCGATTTTGAGGAATCTGTGACAATACCTAAAGTTTTTAAATTCGTTTTTGTCGAGTGATTGGTATTTAATCATCTACAATGGATTCAAATTTAATCGTTACTTTGTTATTAGTTCAGTTATCCAGGACTCCAATCTTGGTCCTCTCTTGACAGCTTCGATATTCAATTGCACATTTTTAAATTTGAAATGCCCATATTTCATAAAGTATTAAAGCAATACCATGTAACCAGATATTTGCTGTATGCAGAATTCCAAGAAGAATCAGAATTCGTGATAAAAAATATTGGATACCTATCATTTCAAAAACCGTGAGGGAGTGAGGTTGGGTGGTAAAAAGTTTTCATTATGGGACACCATGAATTTTCCCGGAAATGACGTCACTTCTCTTTTTTTAAATGGAACCTATTATTTTTGTTACAGATATCGAATCTAAGGTAAATTCTGAGTCAGATGATATGACACAATGCCTGCCAAACCTTGACAGATCGCTCAAAAGAAGAAATAGCTATTTATGATATACCTGTTAAAAGTAAGATTTTATTTTGTGAGTGAAGATGATTAACTTCACGAACAAAATAAAATCACTTTTAACACGTATATCATACACTATTTTTTCTACAAAACAATCGGAAGAACTTTAAACTCAATAAAAATAAAAAATCAAAAAATACCACACAGATCGCAATATTTATTAACCAAAATTTTCGTAGCAACCAGTGCTGTTGTTAGTTACAGAAAAAACGCTTATAGACGCTTTTCGGAATGGTGCAACATTAAAAAGGTCCCTGGTAACAAAAGTGTTTTACTGGCATATTTTGAGGAAAAAGCCAAGATATGGAAATTGTCAACGCTGTGGTCAAATTATTCCATGATCAAAACTATGTTAAAAATAAAGCAAGATCAAGATATAAGCAAACATTATAAACTTATTGCTTTTTTAAAACGGAAGAGTGAAGGATATCAAGCAAAAAGTCAAAAGTTTTGACGAAGGCGCATATCGAGAAATTTCTCACAGAAGCAGAAGACGAAAAGTATCTGATGATATAAGTCGCAGCAATACTGGGTGTCTTCGGGGCGCGTCGCCGGGAGGAATTGTGTCAGATGACCATCGACAATATCGAATATTTGGGCACTTCGGTTGTTGTGACCATACCAGATACTAAAACGAAAGTGCCTCGGACTTTCAGTGTTGTTGGTGAATTCTATTTAAACTTTTTTAGAAAGTATATGGCACCCAACGCTGACCATACACGACTTTTTCTTAAATATATGAAGAACAAATGTGTGAAGAATCCAGTCGGAATTAACATGTTTGGTAAAATGCCTGCCGACATTGCAAAGTTCTTGAATCTACCAAATCCTCAACTCTACACCGGACACTGTTTTCGTCGTTCATCGACGACATTGTTAGCTGATTCTGGTGCAATTCTTACTACCATCAAGAGACATGGAGGATGGAAATAAGGAAATTGCATGACAAATACTTCCTACTGCTGCAACTACAAGCAAGACCACCAGTACTACCAGTAGTATTTCTACAGAAAATAGATGTGTCACACATGTTGACAGTAAAACCAACTTAAGTATGATGAATGACTCCGCAGGGAATTACAATTTCAAATTGTTTCAATTTTACTATAAATGTTAATAGTAATAACTAGTTAAAATGTTGGTTTGTACTTATTTAAAATAAAAAGTTGTTTATGTGTTTGTTAAAACGTTTTATTAATTTTCAAAACAACATTTAAATAAACTTTTAACACGCGTGTCAAAAAATGACAATTAAAAAGCCCACTTTTAACAGTTTTGTAGAAAAACTTTTTTTAGCGATCTTTCTTCGTTTTTTGAAAGATCTGTCAAAGTTTGACAGGCTTTGTGCCTTATCATCTGACTCAGAATTTGCATTAGATTCAGTATCTATAACAAAAATATTAATGTTCCATTAAAAAAAAGAGAGATAACGTAATTTCCGGAGAAACCGGAAGTGGCACATAAATGTTGATAACTTAGGAGGAGGTTATTTCGAAAATAAAATATCGACCTGTGTTTTTCCCAAAGACATCCTATTAACCGTTTATCAGCTTCATGCGGGGTGCAAAACTTTATCAACTCTATAATTATGTTAGTCTAGCATGCGTGATTGCAGTTATCACACAATAATTTTATTCTAAACATTAGTAGCTTTTGAAAACTAAATTGATCAATTTACTCAAACGTTAAAAATATGCTACAAATATCGCAATTGATTATGAAGATTATAATCCCGTTAATTCTTTGATTGAAAACATTGTTTTGCACAACGGACATTTATATAATTATTAATAAAATTGAGTTTATCTGATGAAATGAGTTAAATTTAAAGGAGTGCTGAATTGACAAATATTGCTCTCTACACTATAAAACTTTAGAAGTAACATTAAATGTAAGAAAAGATATTATTTATTAATAAAAGCACTAAGTTTATCTCGTGTTTCCTTATTTTAGTAAAAAGCAAACACACACAGGAATCATTGCGGAAGTGTCAGCACATGGCTTAAATCTTATATTTTCTATTTAACCACTTTAAGTTATTTACAGTAAAAAGAATCGGGATTCCTGAAATCAAAGCACGTAGTGAAACGTAACAACTTTATATAGGTTTTACTCTTTTTGATTTCATTGTATCCGGCACGTGTGGATTTTCTAAAAAGAGTCGTCTTGTACAGCAGAAAAATAGGATAGTAGACACTCGGGACTTACAGATTCTAAATAGCAATTATTCAGACATGCTTACGTGGAATAAGTAGTACTTTTCGTTTCACTTTGTATACTTCGAAATTTGAACTTATGCTAATTAAAATGGTTATATAAAAAAAACCAGTTTGATGAATGCAAACTGATAATTGCTCAAAACATATCAGAATGTAGCAACTACAAAACAAAGAGTCATATCTAATAATATATAATTTTGTAGTACTTAATAAATTAATGAAGTAATATATTTTTGGTAAAATTGTTTCATAATAATGTCATTTCGATTGTCATTTCAGTATCGAAATGACAGTCTTTTAGGCGCATCTGCTTAAACCAATCTTAAATAAAATAACTGAATTTTAAATTATTTTTTCTAAATTCATGCAAAAACAAAACTTTATTGAACTATATTTAGCGAAAAAAGTGGTTCTTTATTGCACTAGTGCAATAGTCATTTTACTACAGCGCTTTGTCATCATGACAAACATAAACGTTCAAATCGACGTCATATTTTCCTACACTTAGTGTCATATAAATAAAATATTCTTTGGTTTTTGCATGAACGTAGAAAAAATATTGTATGCATCTCGTACTAAGCTATATTTATTATAAATATTAATAACACAATCTTTCAAATCGCATAATTGGACATTACTAACACCTGCTGGTGCACTAAGTTTGTAGAATGAAAGTGGCATTTTCTTTCTCCCTGAGAATATTCCTTGCTATCGCCTGGTTATTTTGTATGAAATTCGAACGCCAACCTCCTTTTATCTTGAGCATCGATATGTTGGCTGCTGCATCTGCAAGAAAGGTTGCAGAACATCGTCTAAAGCAACACCCAGTATATTCAGTAATATAGGTAATCTAAGAAATTCTTTTTAGAAATTGAATCTATGTTATTTATACCCACTGCTCGTGCAGTAAAATGTAGTAAAATCGATTGTGGGTAATGGTTTATGGACGTAGACTTGCATATTTGCGGAAATTTTCCAAAAAATGTTTTTTTCTATATCTCCCTTTGGCATTGTAAATAATCTAAGAGCATTAGTTTTAGTGTTAGGAATAGTTACTTTAATGAACGACTTAGCATCTTCAATATTCTCTGTATATAAGTGAGTTAATTCTTCTCTCCTACAGGCTTCAAATATACCAACAATCAAAACAGTTTTTGGAATACTTATTCAACATCTGCCTCTTTGATAAACCTTTCAACCTATTCCTTGGAAAATATTCTGAATTTCTTGGGTCTATAACCACTTGATTTCCTTTTAAGGAAAGGAATAACATTGGTATATTTACTAATAACCATATTTCTATGTCAATTTTTGATATGTTGTAGATTTTGTCATCCTGAACAAAAGTCTCCATGGGCACAAAGTGCCAAAATGAACATTTTGACAGCTACGGAGCTGCCAAAGCTCCCCTGACCCGTTGCAAAACTATTCATTCTCAATACTATTTACAGATGTCAAAAGCATATTTTAATTATTATAATATATAGGGTAATGTTTTTGAGGTCACTGGATTCAACCCTCATGTCAGATTGGACAAATTGACCGTTGACAGCTGTCAATACACTGTCAACGAAGAATAGAAAAGTAAATATTCTCTTTTCACATTGAGAGTTTTGACTTTTGAGGGAGCTGAATTCAATTCTCATGCCAGTCAAAATTGATAGTTGACAATATCCTTGTTTCACATTGAGAGTTTGGGTTTTTGAGGTCGCTGAACTTAATTCTCATGTCAGATTAGACAAATTAACCGTTGGCAGCTGTCAATTCACTGTCGACGAAAAATAGAAAAGTAAATATTCTTTGTTGACATTAGGAGTTTGGGCTTTTGAGGGAGCTGAATTCAATTCTAATATCAGATTGGAAAAATTGACAGCTGTCAACGGTCAATTTGTCCAATCTGACATGAGGGTTGAATCCAGTGACCTCAAAAACATTACCCTATATATCAGAATAATTAAAATATGCTTTTGACATCTGTAAATAGTATTGAAAATGAATAGTTTTGCAACGGGTCAGGGGAACTTTGGCAGCTCCGTAGCTGCTCATTTTGGCACTTTGTGCCCATGGAGACTTTTGTTCAGGATGACTAAATCTACAACATATCAAAAATTCAGACAATTTGACAGGAACCCAATTTCCATAAGATTATTGCGGGGTCCTTTGAGTGCAGCTTGTGACGATCGGAACAATTTAATTGGTCGTCCAAATCCAGGAATTTTAAAATTTCTACATAATTTGGGTTGGTTTTAAATAATATTTTATTAATATCTACTTGAAGTATAATAGTTTACATTATAAATAAATTGTAGTTCGAAGCATGGAATATGTATGCACATTTTAGAGATAACAAGTACGCTAGGATAACTTTCTCAGAAATATTACATACCTTTTTTTCGGCACACCAAATATCAAATTTTGCATAAGTTTTTGATATAATTTCTTTGATATCTGAGAAATCAATGTAAGGCAGCTTCCGCCAGTTTCTATTATTATACAGAGTGATTCAGGTTTAATCTTGATAACATCAGGAATCGATAGAACAGGTTAAAATAATGTTCATTTGTGATATAAACTTATTTCTTAAAACGCATCGTTTCCGAGATAGAGGGCGTTGAAGTAGGAATTTTTTTCGGAAATTCCAACGCGTCAGTTCGAGAGTACTGAACACGCTTCCCTAATAGAAAAATTCCAAATGCACAAGTTTTTGTAAATGTACATCGTCGATTGTCGGAATATGGTTTGCGCCACTACAATGATCATAATCGAAATGTACTGCCAAGAAATAATCACCGAATTCTTAATTTTTTTGATATCGATAGAACTTTAAGCACACGCTGAGCAGCTCGGCAACTACATTTATCTCAATCAAAAGTACTGTTCAAATAGTAGCTGCGGTTAATATACTAGTTCGTCGATGCCAACATTGTATTGAGTCTGGAGAGATGCACTTTCAACAAATATTGTAATTTTTTTATAACAATAATAATAATAATAATAATAATAATAATAATAATAATAATAATAATAATAATAATAATAAAATGGCTGTATTTCTAAAATGGATTGCAATTTACAGACAATCACATTAGAAAAGGCGAAGTTTAGCCTACGGCTACTCTACTTAACCTTAACAATAACAGAAAAAATAAAACAAATACAAACAGAAGTCAAACATTTTCATAAAAACTAACCCAAATTGGTAAAGATGCGGAATAACATTTTCATGATGAAAAAAATATATAAATTGGAAATGCTTCACATACACATGAAAATACATAGAAATACATACATATAATTACACATATACTAAAATTACATTTGTAATGATAAAAGATACATTTTAATAATTTTGCGAAATGCAAATTTCTGCTTAAGGTGGGAACTTAATTTATTGTAAACATGTACTGCATTATACGAAAATGCTCTCTGAAATATATTATTAGTTATAGTTATTAGTTATATATTATTAGTTGATAAGTTTGTTGTAAATCTTGTAATAAGTAGTTGTTACTAAATTTATGTTAGGACGTTCTTGGCATTGTTTCTTAACACTAAGAACACTTTTTTAATTAATACTTTTGACAATGATTTTCACAAACGTCAGTTTACACAAATCACTGAGTTGTTTTTCATGGGTTGCTATAACGTTAAATGAAATTTACGTGGCTGGTGCGCTACACTGTCACCAATTTCTTTGAATATCTCAGAAACAAGACCAAACGTCGAAAAAAAAACAGGAGACGAAAAAGTTTCGAAATTAATCAGGTCAAAGTGGTGTGTAAATGTTTTATTGAAATTATTATTATATTTTTTTTTGTAGTTTTTAAATTAAGTAAAAGGGGGGGCAGCATACAAAATACACTTCGAAGATGTAGTTCGAACTAGCTTATGTAAGATCATAAGGAGTGTTTGTGTTCCGAATTTCATTTAAATCTGATAAATGGTTCAAAAGTTATGAGGGGAAAAATGAGAAAATTCCTACTTCAACGCCCTCTATCTCGGAAACGATGCGTTTTAAGAAATAAGTTTATATCACAAATGAACATTATTTTAACCTGTTCTATCGATTCCTGATGTTATCAAGATTAAACCTGAATCACTCTGTATAATAATAGAAACTGGCGGAAGCTGCCTTACATTGATTTCTCAGATATCAAAGAAATTATATCAAAAACTTATGCAAAATTTGATATTTGGTGTGCCGAAAAAAAGGTATGTAATATTTCTGAGAAAGTTATCCTAGCGTACTTGTTATCTCTAAAATGTGCATACATATTCCATGCTTCGAACTACAATTTATTTATAATGTAAACTATTATACTTCAAGTAGATATTAATAAAATATTATTTAAAACCAACCCAAATTATGTAGAAATTTTAAAATTCCTGGATTTGGACGACCAATTAAATTGTTCCGATCGTCACAAGCTGCACTCAAAGGACCCCGCAATAATCTTATGGAAATTGGGTTCCTGTCAAATTGTCTGAATTTTTGATATGTTGTAGATTTAGTCATCCTGAACAAAAGTCTCCATGTCACAAATGAACATTATTTTAACCTGTTCTATCAATTTATGAAGTTATCAAGATTAAACCTGAATCACCCTGTATATACAGGGTGTCTCTAAAAGGTTGGAACAGCGTTTCGCTACATAACGTATAGCTGAAAATAAGTCGATTTAATTGAACTTGCCTTAATCCAAAAGTTGATAATCAGGGAACTACAGGGTGTCCAAGGTTAAAAAATAAATCTGTTTTTTTTTAATAATTATCGACTGTTTCACGTTAATTTCACGAAATTTTATATCCAGGGGTTTTTTGGAATAGCAAATTCAATCCTATTGTCCATTTTCATATATCTTTTAGAGGGCGCCACCGGCGACGATTTCGAACCATTTAAACCGTTACAACTTTTTTTTTCCACCCTGTATATTATTTTGGACTAGAAAAATCTCTTCCCCAGTCTTTTATAGTTGAGAAAGGTTACCTTATTGAAATCGCTTGGACCAACGGTTTCCGAGAAAAACACATCTAAATCTATTGTTTTCAGTGATCTTAATACTAAAAAAAAAATAAGTAAACGCAAACATAAATAATTAAAGTAAATGCTCGAAATGGCCACCTTTTTCTTATATGCAGAGATTTTTTCTTCGTACAAAGTTTATTTGTACTTTGCGTAGCATGTCTTCATTCGTAGCGATATCTTGAACAGCGGCACGAATTCGTCCTGTTCTAATTTTCGTCGTAGCTCAGAATAGATCTTGTTCTTAAGTGTTCCCACAAAAATGTATAATAGAATGAAATCTAATAGGTCCTATTGTTTAATTACACAGAGCCATTTGCACTTTCTTCAAGAAAAATTACTAGTGTTACTCGAGGATAAATGAATAATTTTGAATGTTGTGGATAAATAATGTCACCAGTTTTATATGTGTTTTTCTCGGAAACAGTTGCTCCAAGCGACTTCAATTAGATAACCTTTCTTAACTATAAAAGACTTGAGAAGAGATGTTTCTGGTCCAAAAAATATACAGGGTGGAAAAAAAAAGTTGTAACGGTTTAAATGATTCTAAATCGTGGCCGGTGACACCCTCTGGAAGATATACCAAAATGGACAATAAAATTCGAAAGTTTGACACCCTGTAGCTCCGTGATTATCAACGTTTGGACTAAGGCAAGTTTTGTTAAATTGACTTATTTTCAGCTATACTTTATGTGGCGAAACGCTGTCTCAACCTTTTAGGGACACCCTGTATATTGAAGATTTATGAAGAATTAATACCGAGTTTAATTATTGGGATTTAATGTTTACAAACGTTCACAGATTTCAAATTTTTTTTAGAATGTTTGTATAGTTTGTAAACATCGTACAATAGCAACTGCTCTATAGCAATAACCTTATAGGCGACCTAATTAAAGTTGCTTAAATAGCATAGTTCAGCGATCATAATAGCATATGTAATCGAAGTTATGTCGAAACTATTTTGAATATTTAACTGACGATTTTACGAAAAATCTTGTTCGGTACTTGTTGCAAAATAGGTGTTGTAGGCACTTACCATGTTGGCAAACTGGCAAACTTCATATCGGGTGCCTAAAACACGCATCTTGTATCAACTTCAAAATCCTTAATAATAGGCCACTTTCTAACATCCATGTTGTAATGTGACAGAGTAGGTTTTTTTAACCTTTTAAATTGATTTACCTGAGTATTGAAATTCGATATTGATATTAAATTATTAGACTTTCTCTATTTTATAAATAAGAAATTAAACATATATTACTTATTTTTATTTACATTTGTATGCCAGCTAAAATTGTAATTTTGTTAACTTCTAATCAAGAAAAGGAAATAAAAGTACAACACACCTTCATAAGCAGATATTTCTCATCTGGGACACGGAGTAGAAAATCCATTAACAGTTCCTTTGAAAATACTGGACTTTTTTCCGGTAAACCAACCGAGCGGTTCTTCAAAATGCGGTAAGTTTAAAAAATTTGCTAATGTCAATGTCACTTTTTTCGTTTTAATTTCTAATACATAGACCATAACGACGATTACTTGTACTTCTTTGACTAATAAAATAATGTAAAATTCATTTCCTTATTCATTACAGCTATAATTATTAATGTAATTCAAATCTGCAAGTAAAGTTTTTTCGGTATACATTTCCCCAATTTCCATATTACTAACTCTAATTTTTTTTTACAAAGATCTTTTGATGTTTTTGGAATAAGACTTGATTCAGCTTTTTCCATGCGAACATTCTACGATTGATCAAATAATACTTTCATAATTAGAACAGATTTAAGTTTTTAAAACTTAAATTGTCTGTTAAAATTGCTCAAATAATAATTTCACAATTAAAATAAATACAGTTTTCTCGATTGCAATTTCTATTTTTATATTTTCCTTAAATGATATAATCTTGTTTTACAACAATAAGTTAATATTTCAATAAAGTATTACTGTACTTGAGAAATAGATAAACTAAGCAAAAGTTAGAATGAGTGTATTATCTTGATATTAGTATAACTCCCGTTCCATGCAAAAATTTATACTTAAAATATGCGTACTTATATTTAGGTATATTAAAATATTAAGAAAGCCTCAATTTTTAAAGTTAATATTTTCAAAAATTCTTAGATAAAAAATAAATCAACATCAGACATGTAAAATAAAACTGTCCTCCCTTCGTCATGGATTTAAAATCACGGCGCAGCATTTTCCCATGTTATAAATGATTAATGATAATGATAGAAGATCGATGATATCACATATTGTTTTGGGGTGCCAATACGGTAAATTTAAAACCTGTAACGAATAGATTACAACCACCTGATAACAATTTTACCAATTGAACACCATGAATATCAATGCTTATTGCTATCCGTAATTATACTTGAAATTCTGGTATTTTCTAATTTTTAGCTATAGAATGCTGTTTACTGCTTCAATTGCCATTTCTTTAAACTTTTTATGTTAACATTTTCGTCCAACGGTAGTTTTATAACTCACGTTATATTTATTGCCCGACAGAAAAATAAGTTCATCTTCCAAAAGGTCGACCATTAATTTCTTAATATATGACGTATGAATCATCAATGCTTATTCCTGACTCATCAATACCAATCAACAAGTAACAACAAATGCAATTACTAAATGAAGATTGAGCATGATACGATGAATATAGGTCCTCCTGTTTTGTTGAAAATAGAAAAATATAAATAAACAGAAGATTGCACACTTTAAATATTAATGTGATGATAACGTCAGAATAAAAACAAATAATTCACACTGCTAGGAAATCTGCGTTTTGTTTATTAAGCCTCTTCAGTAGCAATATTGAAAGATTAGGTTTATTACTAATGATAATGTTATATCGTTATCGTGAGAAACATTTTTGATACTTGTAAAACATTTTATCTTTCACAACACGAAATATTATTATGTACGAGATGTGGCAATTATATATATAAAGCTGTGGCAATTAAGTTCAGAAAATTTGTCAATTAAAAAACAAGCAAATTAAATTTCGCCAAAATTTTATTATCGACCTTCACAATAGTCTCCCTCTAACTCTACACAACGATTTCAACATTGCTCCCACGATTGGAAGCACCCTTGGTAATCCTCCGCAGTTAACGCGTTCAGCACCACGGTTACAGCTTCTTTGACATCCTGTACGCCGCCATGATGAGTTTTCTTGAAGTTCGACTTAATCTTGGGGAATAAAAAAAATCGCAGGGGGCTATAGGATGGGTGCGGCAACGTTGGAATGTCTTTTTTGCCAAAGACTCTTGCACAATGAACGAGGAATGGGCTGGCGCGTTGTCGTGGTACAAGATCCAGCCGTTTGGGTCGCACACGGAAAACGCGGGCCCGCAGCCGTTCCAGAACACGAATTATACCGTTGATATCGAAAAAAACGATCAACATTGCCTTCAGTCGTGACATGGACGTCCTCGCTTTCTTTGGCCGCTCTCCACCCTATTCCACCCACTGCTGACTTTGTTTACGGGTCTTGGGGTCATACTCAAATATCCAGGTCTCATCTCCAATGACTACCCGACTCTTCCAGTCTCTACCGTCGCTCCGAATGGGGTACAACAAATCCTCGCAGATCGATTTTCGTTTGTCTTTTTGTCCACGGGTGAGAACTTTTGCCACCATCTTTGCGCAAATCTTTCGCATATTTATATTTTTGTGTAACATCATGCGAACGGCTTCTCTGTTGACGATTAACTCGTCAGACAACGCACGAATGCTTAGGCGCCGGTCAGACGTGATCAGTGCACGCAAACTGTCAACATTCGCATCAGTACGAGAAGTGACGGGAACTCCTTCACGTGGATCGTCTTCTACCGATTCACGCCCCTCCTTGAACCGTTTTGCTCATTTAAACACGCGTTTTTTTTCATGCACTCATCTCCATACACCATCTGTAATTTTCAAAGAATTTTCGCTAGATTTCACTAAAAAATACGTTGCTTGTAATTTGAGTCACTCATTTTCACGACGCCACTAAAAAAGTTGTTTAATTAATATGGTATTTTATTGTCTTTTTTAAGTCTTTTAGATACGTTTTTTGATAGGCAGCAACATTTATTTTCAGAGATTTCACATCGCACACTTCCCGGTTCTGTGTAGTGTAATATTTTTATTAATATCATGCTGGTTATTTGAATGTTCCTCACCTTTGACTATATAAAATAGTATACGAGTATTCAACGAGCATATAATAATGGCGGTAATTCACCCGAGTGAATTTCAGTCACTATATGCAAGTAGAACACTCTACTTTGTCCACGACTATTAACAATATTTTACTAAAACATCACTTACACAAAATTTTGACACTCATAACATGAACATGACATAATATACAATTCAAATCTGTTAAAATAGGTACCTTACTTTCAAGTTTGACATTTGTCATTCACTTGATAAATTTAAAAAAGCAAATAAAACTTTAATTAGTAAACTTCTACCATTTATTCGGAAAAATGTTAATATTGCTGTAACTGGTATAATGGGTAGCGTTTGGCTTTCACACAGGAGGTTAAGGTTCAATTACTGGCACCAGAGATTTTTTTGTTTTGCTTGTTCATTCCCTATTCTTTGAAACCAGTGAATAATGATTTACTCGTTCCATTTAATACGTACCACATAGACGTACTAACTGAAACTATAGCAATGAATTCTAAAGAATTTTTGTCTGATTTTATTAATTTGTATAAAAATGTTCCATGTCTGTAGGAAATTAAATCAAAAGATTACCATGACCGACATATGGGACATCTTCTTTTTTGTCTTTTTATAAACCACATTGGTTCCTGCTTCAATTATTCAAATTATAATTTATTTACCGATGACCTTAAATTATCAAAACTGTTCAATATGTGGATGACAGCATTAAACTAGAGGAAGATCTGTCCAGATTAAATGAATATTGCAAATCTCATAAACTTTTCCTTAATATATATTAGTAAATGTCATAGTATAACAGTTTGCAGAAAAAAACTAGTATTGCTTACAATGACAACATTGGCGCTCATACTTTGAGAGTCGTTCGTGAAGTTAAGGACCTAGGTATAATTTTAGATAGTCAATTATCTGTTGAGACACATGTTGACTGAACAGCACAAGAAACTATGAGAACGCTAGGTTTTATATTACGCAATATAAAGTATTCCACTAACCCTTCTTTAATTATTATTTTGTATAATGCATTAGTTAGAAGTAAATTGGAATATTGTAGTAGTAAGAGAAATTTATATTATGAACCATATGATGTCAGACTGTCGCACTCCCGCTTAAAAGAATTAGTCTCTAGGAGAATAATTTTTTCTTTATATTTTTGTACAAATTATTTACCAATATTGTTGATTCTTCTTATATTTTCAGTAAAATTTCTTTTAGTCACCATTCACATTTTTCTAGATATGCTAATATTTTTTATATTTCATCGTGTCGGACTAATTATGCTAGTAATTCTCCAATACGTATGTTACAGAAGAATTATAACGATTACTTAATTATGTTAATATGTTAATTCTTTACTACATTAGTGTTAATTGTACTCACTGTTTCTTTAGGTTTAATGTAAGTACTTACCACGAATTTGTATTTTTTTATGTAATCCTGTTATTGGGCATTGAATTGCCTGTTGGATTACCCACGTCGAAATAAATAAAAAATAAATAAACTAAAAGAAGTAGATGAAAATGCGTCAAGTGATATGGTTATTAAAAAAATAGACTCTACGAGGGAGTTTTCGTTGTGCCAATCTCCTAGTTCTAATATTTCTCTTCAAAAGCCAATTTTACACCACTTTATACAACATTTTTCTCCTTTCTTTTTTAGTGCTATTACTGCCGCCACTGCTAGGAGACACTTGTGAAGTATCATTGTTCGCGCGTTTAACTAAACTGAACGGACTGTTCTATTAGCTTGTAGTGTGTGAGGAAAAAAACCGTACAATCCTAGTTCGCGCGATTTGGTCCGTACGGTCCTGTTCGCACGAATGGTACGAAGTCTGTGGGGCCCTTTAAACTTAATGTGCCGAAATTACTCATATTTGAAGGGCAGCATTGATATTTTTCATATTTATGTTCTTCCTTTTATTCCTATTTTGTGCTGTATTGGTAATTATACTTATTTTTCATTATAATATTCTTAAATTAAAAATTTTATATGCCGATAGATATCTCTTTACTTTATAAGTATAAGTGTAATATTTGTACGCCACAGCAAACACATAAAAACGAGCTCAGCAGCGTATAATATAAATGCTGAAATGCATCGATTCTGCCAAAACATTTGTATATTTTTGCCATGCAGGTGGAACCCACAGCTGTAAGAGTATCTCTCAATTTGCGGGATATGCAGTATTTGCCTACGAATACTCGTATTGTAAACATGTCTACAAAACTTTACGTGGACATTTTTGCGAAACATCCATATGTTTCTGTACTTGCATATTCTGAAACGAGGAAATCAGGATCTGAAATCCACGTCGAACAATCTCTAGCAGATGTGTAGCAGAGCATAATGACAATATTTTAGAAATATAATCGTGTCAGTACCATCAACAAGTCCACACAGTTCACATGTACCGAGTTAGTCAGTAGGCATGTACGGTTGCAATAGTGATGGAATACAAAACAAGTGAATCAAAAATGTCATCTAAATTTTAAAAAATGGTTAGTTACGTGATTATTTTTTTTAAATAATGACAAATTTTCTTTTAGACCAACGAGGGTTCAATCGCATCATTGTGGAAATAAGAATTCGGGTGTGAATTTCAAGTAGAAATCCATAGAATGTTTACCAAAGCACCTGAATACAGAGTGTTTTACAGGCCTGTATTGTAGCTAATAATAATTTATTTTAGACAATACAGATACATGTATAGGAATAGTCAAAATACTAAAAACTAACATTGAAAATATTCTGTTACACAATAATAACATTCTGTTACTAGAAACCTTTTTAGTTTATATTTAAATAAATGCTCGTTTTTAATTTTTTTTTTTTTTATATCGTCTGGTAAGCGGTTAAACATTAAAGGACCTATATAATTAGATGAAGTAAAATTTACTTTTATTCTAGCTGTTGGAACATGGAAATCATATTTTTGTCTTGTGTTGACATTATGGTAATCTCTATTAATAACTTACTAAAATTTTTAAACACATACAAACTTCAAAAATATACAGTCCTGGTAATGTAAGAATAAAATATTGCTTAATGTCTACAGGATTCAATGTTGCAAAAGTTAAAAATACATCTTAAAATACGCTTCTCAGACAAAAACACAAAAATAAAGAGTATTTTCAGAAAATCACAATCACATATCAGATATTATTTTAGTGCTCTATCAATATGTCATCACATTTATTAGAAATAATTCAATATTTATCATCAGCATACATACGAGTAGTGACATGGCATTCAGACGAAACCTTATCGATATTATTGACGTATAATAAAAATAATGAAGGACCCAAAACAGAACCCTGTGGTACTCTCATTGTGAGAGAAGCATAATCCAAGCCATAACTCAATTTATTTTCATTATTATTGTAGGTAATGTTAACAAACTGATTTCGATCTTTGAGAAATGTTTTGATCGAAGCAGGACCTCGAATACCATAATTATATAATTTAGATATCAGTCACTCGTGATTTGCACAACTTTACATGAGCTTCCAAAAATCCTAAAACATTCTCGTAGAGACTGTGTACACTGCGGTGACAGTACACCTTTCGCTACGAAAACCATGTTGGTTTTCAGTACTCAAAGATTTTAGAGAATCCGCATGGAACAGTTACAGTCTATCCTGCCCTGTCTTTAAAAGAGTTGGAAAATTTTCCTCTTCGAAAGATAAATTTACAAGATATATGATTGGTCCAGAAATATATTTCATAATTCTACTGATAAGAAATCCAGAAACGCCATCGAGCCCAAATGATTTTTTATTTTTTATTTTCCTCATAAGAAGGCTTAACATTTCCTCTTCAGAAAATAGATTGAGAAAAAAGTATTATAATTGGTTCATTAGTTAACGATGTATTCGTTTTTCTGATCTGACCAGTTAAATTTACTGGAATGTTAAGCTGAGTTAATTTCAAACATTTTTTTTATAGATGCGATACGTTTTTGTTTAAAAGTTACAAATTTAAAACATATTATTTCATATTTCAATCCAGGTAGCCTGATAAATAAAAATGATGAGTTATGCATAAAAAAATAAAATTCTTCGGAAAATCTTCGGAAATTCTCGGAACCACCCTTTTGCACCTACACAATATTTTATTACTTTAAAGTAACAAAATGTACTTCACTTCTACTAGTGTATATATTTAACAAAAAAAAAATCTGAGCGCTCGCTGTTACCAGATCTGGAGCAAGACTGAAATGACAAAATTTTTACCGCCGATTTTGTCCTCGGAGAAGCCATTCTAAGGACATAGGATGATAGAAGACACTTCATATTATACCCCTGAACAAAAAGAACACCAAAAACTTACAAGGTGGGTCATCTACAGACTTAGCCATAACTTTGTGCTCTAGAGCGCTACAAAAAAAAATTTCTACGGACACTATCGTACCCGGACAACCAATTCTAAGAGCATATGATGATAGAATACACTTTACTTTATACTTGATAGATGATTCACCTTATAATTTTTTGGAGTTTTTTTTTTATTTCACGGGTATATAATAAATTGTCTTATGTCATGCTATGGCCTTAGAATGGCTTGTCCGGGGACAATAGCGGCAGTAGAAATTTTGTTCTATTAGTTTTGCTCCAGATCTGGCGCGCGCTCAGATTTTTTGTATTGATAAATATATGCATTAGCAGCTAAGGCGAAGTTCATTTTGTTACTTTAAACTAATGAAATGTTGTTTAGGTGCAAGAAGGTGGTTCCGAAAAATTTTATTTTTTATGGATAACTTTTATGGCGAACTTCACTCAACTTAGCAAATGTGCTGTCCTGAGAACTTTTCATGCGTTTCAAATGGAAGATCATCATTAAATTTGATAATAATTTGCCCAGATGAATGTCACGAATATAAGAGAAGGCTGAAAAAGATTCATATAACAATTCAATTACTTCAAGAGGATTAATAGAAATTAGTATTAGAGTATTAGAGTAGAGTATTAATAGAAATTTGTATTACAAATTACAATGCAGATATTTTAATCACTAACTGTATTGACACACAATCTCCCTAATTTTATATTGTTAATATTACAAAGTATTGTTATATCTATTCGGCAACTGCATTCCTTTAAAAGAATTTTGCAAAGATTTAGTAATACACAGAATACCGAGGTTGAATATAATAAAAGTTATGAGCGAATTTTTATATTCTTTTTCGAGTACAATGAGAGGTCGCTTTATAGGTTTGGTCCGCGTCGTCATCAAGAACTTACATATAAGATATACCTATTATATAAGAGGACTTTTTAAAGTTTGTTACATAGAAACATATTTATTAATTTGGACAAATATATTTACATACAATGCTCTGCTAATATTCTGACGACACTATATTTAATATGTTTGTATGTCTAGTTATGTCGTTCTGGCGATATTTGTAATCGAAAATTCTTATACGAGGGAATTATAAGCATCTTAATTTCAATTTTATTTTTTAATTAAGCTTTCTTTATTCAACGAAAATGAAGGTCAATCCTGTGTCGTTTTTTGAATACCTCAGAAACCTTATTTAGGTCAGTATGCTCAATCATCTGATTATATATTTTATTATTAATCTAGATCAGTATTCATAATTAACAACAGGAGCTGAAATCAATAGCGGGTCTGCCCTCACAGAGCCTAGCCCGAAAGCAGCAAGGGCAGGTCAAAGAATTGCATCTAAAGTTAGAAATGTGCTCGTTAATTGTGTTACTGGTAGTGACCAGTTACCGAGGTCAGAGCATAACAACCCGGAAATTCACTATATATTAATTATATATATTACTAATTAGAAACTGTTGTAGGGGTAAAATATAAAACAAATTTAAAATAATTTCTAAAACTTTTGCAATGGTAGGTAAAATGCTAATGGGCCTCAAATCTTGGACGTCATCAATATTATTTGTGTTATGTAAAGGAATAACATTAGTTTGTTTCCACGCAGATGGAAAAAACACTATTTTCTATACAATAATTAATTATATGAATTATTACTGGTAGAATATTAGGACATAAATATCTAAGTAAAATTATACCAATGTTGTCATATTATTACCATTCTTTCCTTTTTCTCTGCTCACAAAGTTATTAAGTTAAAATTTGTTACAGCTTATATAAAAATACAATGTTAAATGATTTAATTTAATGAAATTATTTTTTCAAGCCTACTGCTAGCCAGTATATAGAATAATACATATTTCCCAGAGATGAAATTCTCACTGATCCGTTGTTCGACGAATTTTCTCCAAAAACAGAAAGTGTGATTTGATTAATTACCGTTATAAATTAAAAGATATTCAACTTTCCGTATGAAAGTAGCTGTATATTTTTCTCGACCACAACACGAAACGTTTTAGAAAATTACACTTATGATTAATCATCTTGTAAGAATTATCACACGCCGGAAATAGATGTTTACCCTTTGCTTAACACGGAAACAATGTTTTATCAGCGTATACCACCTCCTTTCTTTTTCTAAATAGGCACGTATTTGTTAGTCGGTTCACGTTTTTTTTATCATAACCTTACCATACAGAATGATTCACCATAAGTCCTACTCTCTATTTATTTCTTCGTAGGTAAAAAATGGAACAAAAATCCAATATTTATAGTACATATCCTCGATACTGTTGATAAATAATAATAAAATTGATAAACAGCAATCCGTGTGCAAAGAACATTAAAACAGAAACAGAAGTAGCTGTCACTGAATTTATAAATTGAACGTACTACTTTATACAGGGCGTTTCTTAATCACGTGCTAATATTTAAGGAGATAGTGATTTCTCAGGTCTCTTTATGAGCAATGTTCATCGATTAAAATTTTTTGCCACAGTTTTAAAATCGTTTTATTTAAAGTATTTTATACTACCTATTACTGAAATAGTTGCTATAAATAGGGGTGTTAAAGTTACATTTTAAAAAACTATTTTTGTTAATAATCCCATTGTTTTGTAAGATACACACTTGAAATTTTGTCTTATTTCGGCATATTTATCATGTAATTTTGGTGAAAAAAATCGAAGGTTGAATGGAGGTAAGTGAGGGATGCAGTATCCTTTATCCCCTCCAATTATTTCAAAGTACACCTCTTCAGCTTTTTCTTGAAATATCAAACGTAGAATTTTCTTCTGATCATTTTATTTCTTTTGTAATTTTTTGTTTAAATGCTCCGTTTTGAAGAAAATAGTAATAATGAACGATCAACATAATAACTTTTTAACTAAATAACATTAAATAAAATAATTTTCTAATTACTACTAATTTAACAAACGTTGTACTTGCCCACCCTCCTCATTAACACATGTACGTGCCCTTTTAAGTAGCGAAACACCATCCGGTGTGAAAAATACAGCAATGCCATTGCACAAAGTATAAATACTTTGTGCGGTATTGAACGAAAATTAGGAGGCAACCTCCTCTGTTTAGGGGTTTGCTTAGTTTTACTTCAAAATGTTGTATTCAAAGCAGGTAATATATTACTGTACGGAGAATGCAAATATTTGTAATCATATTGTCACTTATAAGCCAACGATACCCACAAAAAAAATTAGACCACAGATCGTTAATGGAAATTATATATTTTTACGTCCTCTATTATACATTTTAAGTATTGCACTTATTTCAGAAACACTGCGTAGTTCTATTTAATTAACAATTCTCTTTCGTTTACATTAATCAAAATTTCCGACGAAAATTTGCTCTTGGTGGTTTAACAGATGATTAATAGGTTTCAGGGTATTATTCTTTGGACTAATTTAATTATTGTAAGCAAGAAAACACCTGTTAGAAACGGTCTGATCCAGAAAATTACGGCAGGATAACCCAATTTATTATATTAAGAGATAGATAAAACATTAATCGTATAAAAATCTCTTTGAATTAATCTTACACAAACCTAAAATAGAAAAAATGTTTATTTGTGGATCATATGAAGTTTTATTCCACTTTATATAACTTTTTGTAGTTGAAAATATAGATAAGTAGAAAATGTTTTACATTTTTTATTATAATAACCCGCAAAATAGTTGTTAGTTGTTTCCTGAAATTCCGTGTTTGCAACATATCGTTATGGCCGACTCGCGATAGAGGTCGCTAGTTTTCAATGGTTTCTACTGCTATGTAGAACGCTTCATGTCTGTGGCTAGTCAGTCCGACATGGAGTACCTAATGGCCGCTAGGTGTAGCTTTGCTACTTCACACTACGCATGGTTCCTACTGTCACGTTAGGAAAATTTAAAAAAGCTAAGGTTATTCGTCGGTTACCTCACCTATGACATACTGATGAGAGCTAATAAGCTCGAAACCGATATATGTCTGGTGGGTTGCTCATGAGTAACTTTTGTTATTTGCTATAGATTTTCCAGGTGTAATTCAATGCTGGTCGGAGAATTAGCCCGCAGAGTAGTTGTTTTCTGGAATTCCATGTTTGCAGAAATAAAGGAGTAAATTTAATTTTTATTGAATAGGTACTCTGTACATACGGATTATATTTTTTATTATTGGATTTCCAATATTTTAAATATGTAAAATATAAACACATCAGTTGTTATCTACTGTGATTAACAAAAAATATAGTAATAAAACTGTATAGATATCTGCAACTTGAGAGCATACATGCCTATACCTATATGCCAAGTTTAAAACCTGAAACGGACAATTAAGCAAAGATGCATTTTTGCTATTCCCTACAGCTATATTTGGAAAACTGTAAAAGTATTTTTTTAAAACAATGCTGTCTTAAATATACCCTACCTTTTATTAACAACGCTTTTATCATCACTAGTAAACAGTCGCTAAATTGTGATCCTATTCCAGTTGGCGGAGACACGTACGAAGCCATCATTTATTTTCTAATAGAAATCTCGTCTAAGAAGCTTTACCAGGATGGAAAGGCTTTAAACATAAATCAAAGTCGATAGTAATTTATTTTACAATTCCAAACAATAGTTATTCAAAATTAAATGTTTTTTTTTTTTAAAGCAAGTTGCTTTTAAATAAACTGAAGGAATTCAATGGAATCGGAGACTTTTGACTTTAATAATCATATACAGGGTGACTGGGGGTTGAGGGGAGGGTATCTCCAGTATTCGAAAAGGATGTTAAGGGGGCAAAAGTGAACAAAAACTGAGATAGCATTGAACATATTTTTATTGCTATTTAGGAGAAAGCTGTTATTATTTGATATTTTATTTTGAGTAGGTGGTGCATTAAACCCAATTAGTGTATTAATTAACACATTTATTATGACGTTTGTGAACTGTCGCATTTATTTTTACATGTGCGTTCGTTTAGTCGGTATTGTACAACATAATTTCTTAATGTCTGCCACATTTAGTCATCGAGAATATGCTGATATTATTTTTATTTATGGGTATTGCAACGGTAGAGCTAATCATGCATTTGCTGAATATGTGTAATCTGTGCTGAATATCGACGAAGAGAGCCAGATAGAAATGTATTCCAGACACTATTCAACAATGCACGTGAAACTGGAATCTTTCCCAGTGTGAGAGGCAAGCTGGTCCTTGTCTAGCAGTGGAAGAAGAAATTCTAAATATGGTAGAACCATAGACTACTGGAACGTAGCACGGGTGTAAGTACAAGGTGCATTGTAACCAGTCTCCAAATTAACTAAACTCTACCATAGGGAGTCATTCACAAAAATGGTTTAAAATCATCCCATATTCAGCGCGTCCAGAACCTTCAGGGTGATAAGGATTTGTGGTTGCATTTTTGCATTGGATAACCGCAAACCATACACTTTACAAATACATTTTGTTCACTGATGAGGCTCAATTCAGTCGTGATGGTGTAAATAATTATCATAATGAACATCATTGGTCAGATGAAAATCCCAAAGCCAGGATGGAAATAATTTTGAGCATCGGTTCAACATTAACGTGTAGTGTCGTATAATAAATAATCAATTACTTGACCCAATTGTGCTAGATGGTCGTCTTACTGGAGCTACATATGTAGAATTTTTAGAAAATAATACTTTCAGCATGATGGTCAACTCCCATTTTAGCCGTGTTCTGATCAGTCATCTTAACAACGAGCCGAGGTGGTTTCCAAAATTGGCCACCAAGGTCACCAGATTTGAATCCCCTTGATTCATTTTTTTGTATTCAATCGGATTGTTAATTGTGCAGCACTCATAAGAGAGAATCACCGTGCACTTCAACGAGCGACCCGTGCAATCCACAAACGAGCTGATGCATGAATCGAGGCGGACGATGGTATATTTGAAAATTTAATTCATTCATTTCGGTTTATTAGATCTTTAATCAATGCTATAATTTATAATACCTACGGATTAAACACCTTTCTCTACTAATGCATTACAATAGTTAACTCGGGTAAAAATATTTTCATTGCTCTCAGTCGTTCATATTCGACCACGGCCATATGTTTAGATATTAGCTTATTTGTTCATTTTTGTCCCCTTTCGAATATTGGTGGTTTCCCTCCAATCACCCTGTATATCAGTGGAATAAAATATACACCACTTTACTTTTATAGGACTACTTTTAAATATAACAAACAACACTATAAATTTAGACTTTATAGAAAACTACAGCCGCTGCCATCTCATAGCAGGCAAGAGAATTAACTATAATTGATTCAGTCTGGAGCCGGACAGATTACTTTGTGTTAGGATGTACTAAGTAACGATACATCCAGGCAATAGATGGCGGTAGAATAGCTGAATAAAACCTAACGCAAGCGCAAATTAGTCAACAACTTTTTAAAGTTGTTTTTATTTAGGTAATTAGTCGTTTTACAAAAGAATAAATTGAATTATTTTTACTGCGATGTACAGACATATACATTTTTACATGCTCTGAATACGTATTGAGAATATGAGTGCCTACGACTTCAACCCAGATGTGTGCCTTCAAGTACTTTATGGGATAGCGGAGGAAATTCCCTCAGGCGTCAGGTATGGAAATGTCATTGCCCTGTTCTTTGTTGAAATCCTTTGTAACGGCTCTTTCCAATTTTATATTGCACCTATGTTTAGATTGTTTTTATGATAAATTGTCAATTAATACAGGGACATGTCAACTGCATACCTATTTTACTAGAAAATTGTAGTTAGGTTCGGGATTAGTGCTTTATATGTATTTAATTTATCATATTGCACCAGTCCCGGCCTGACTCCTATTTTCAAAACCGTCGAACTGCTAGTAGCTCAGGTAAATGTTCATTTTATTATTCTTCTATTAGGATAATTTCTAACCTCAACTATTTTTTTTAGCAATGTGTTTACTCCAATAGTTTTACAGCATACCTAAGTACCTACTGGAGTTAATATGTATGACTTATTAGTGTCGTTCAATGAAAGTTTATATTCAATATTTATTAAGTACCTAATAAATTATTAACACGGTACCTTACATCAGGTACTAAGATCAGATGAGCATCTCGGTTCGTATTGTTATAATTTTAATTTGAAAGGGAACTTATACATTTACATCGCTACGAGTAAATTTTTGTAAATCTGTACAAAAATATCCCTCAATATATCCGTCATAAGTAAACTTACAATTCAAATTTGCTTTAATTGTAAATAAAGTAGTGCAATTTTGATTCATAAATAATACAAAGTGGGTATTTACTACAATTTTTATTTAATATTTATTTAACGTATACCAGAAAATTATTACGTAATTTAGAATTGACTAAATCACACCACTCGTGTAATTTATCACTGTTTGTGTTCTAATTGGAAACTAAACTGGAACTACTATCGTTATTGATATGTTCTGAAATATCTTTCAAATAAAATTTAGAGATTTAACCGAGGTTTTAACACTTATCTATCTTTTTTTAAGAAAACAGAATTGCCGTTTTATGGTATATATACAGGGTGTTTCAGGAAATGTACATACTTCAGTATGTTATTCTACGTTCAATTTTAAGCAAGATATCCTAAACAAAGCGTTTCCAGACCTAAGTTCATAGGAAATTTGTTGCTTAAAATTGAACGTAGAATAACATACTGAAGTATGTACAGCTCCTCCTGAAACACCCTGTGTTACAATAACAAAATAAATTATAACATCTCTTGTAAAAATTTGGTTAATTTTACAAACTAATACACTAAATATTTTAGATAACACTATTTCAGATGAAATTCAAAATTGCATGATGCAAAAATCTTTTTTTTTTTTATTTTCAGGTGATGTGATTTCTTGGAAAGCCTCTCAAAAACGGTTGCGTTAAACAAAACAGAATATGATTCATATGTAAATATACAATTAGACCAAATGTTGAAACATGTTTTTATATATTTTAGGGCTGTGATGATCACCAAAATATTAGTGATTAACTAAATAATTGAGAAAACTAGTTTTATATGATTACTGACAAGTTTTTAAAAAATTTGTAATTTTGTAACTATATGTAGACTCGTCACAACATAAAGGTTTCCAGTCCGAGTCAGTATCATGTAACCACTTCTCTATCACACGTGCCTAGACAAAAACAATTGTTGAGTTATTGACACTATCGAATTATTGATGCCTCCCAAAATTTCTATTAATAGCCCACTCATCTCTTTAAAAGTAGTATATGTGTTAGCTTGGAGACCTTTATTTTGCCGTTCACTACAGGATAATTATTTTCATATTTTTTGTTTTTTTTTGTTATTTATGTTATTTCCAAAACATTAATTTAGAGTTTTCATATTTACCAATGTTTCAGTATTTCTATGTATATAGAAAAATTATATCAGATTTTATTTTTGTAGCGGAAAAGACTTGAAGCAAATATATCCAAGGATTAAATTTTCTCAGGAACTCCTGAGTTATATACAAAACACTATAATAACAATTATAAAAAATGGCATTGATTGTATGTGGACGAATTACAATATTCCAAAGAAATTAAAATATTTAAGGCAGTTAGAAGAAAACTCCCCAAAACATGATGCATGGTAATACATTTTTATTACATAATTATTTAATTATACAAAAATGTCCTGTCCTTTACATACAGGGTGTGCCCAGGTAGGTGAGATGACTTGTAAACAGGATGTCTGGAAACTTCATGCAGAAAATTTAGGGGGCGATCCTACTCGAAAAAATAATGTACCAAATTCATGTAATATTTTTGGAAAAGTCTATATTGACAGAGATACATAACCTCTGGTTATTTTTTTTTAATTCGTTTTTTTTACTATAACGCTTAATTTTGGAATGATTTTTTTAAATTTGGCACATTTGTTATTTTTATAGAGATGCAGTTTTAGGTAAAATATTTCTAAAATTACAGCGCCATAAAGGGTAGATAGGGTACATGCTTAGTGAAGAAATGAGCATACCTTGTTTGTCTGTTTTATTGAAATTTTGATGGCATATCCTTGACGACGGAAATTTTATTAAAAATTTCATACTGATACTATGTAACCAAAGTGTATTTTGAAAATAATTGAATGATAACTGTCATAGTATTATTTTGACGGTAATTTCAAACCTTATGTTTCATATATTCCGAAATTCCTTATTTGTATTGTTTTTTTTTTAACTTTATTGTCTTTTAACCTTCTTAAAATTAATTTCAAACCGCTGCAGCTTGTATGAACGAAGCATGTTAATATACATCAAAGTGATACTATGACTCAATTATTTTCAAAGTACATTTTGGTTACACCATAAGAGAAATAAGATTTAACAATATATCAAAAAATTGGATGTCTGTTTCCTCATTCAAAATCATAATATCAAGTAAGTAGGCCTTGAAAATTCAGAAAAATCTTGTTAACTAGCTACTAAAGTGTCTTTTTTCTATTAGATATGATAAAATGTTAGGAAAATTTGCTAGAAAGAAAAAATTGATTAAATATGCAATTTCAAAGTCTTAGACCTACTTAGTTTTTTTGCTTAGTTTCAAAATGTTGGTTAGTAGCGCGAGATACAGTAAAATGTTTTTTTTTGCTTGTTCTTTGTCAAAATAGATCTGACAAAAATTTTGTGCTCACTCAATTTTTCATTCTGAAAAACTCGTGTCCAATACAAAAAGGGTGCTACCAACACGAAAATTTGGAAGTCAAGAAAAAAATAATTGAAATAGGCCTAGGGCATTAAAATGTCTCATTTTGACAATCAATTTTTTAAACATTTTTCCTTATCTTGTACAGAAAAGGTACCTTACTGATGAAAAAATTAAGTGAAGACTTACAAGCAAACTTGACTTTGAAGTTGAAATCATACCACATTTTTTTTGCAGAGCTGCATTCAAGAAGGCTATATTTTAAGTCTTTCTCTCTTCCAAGAGTCGTTTCATCTATCCGGAGGCACTCTGTAGATCTTTAGGCTGAATTAGGTCATTGTATTTAAATAAAAAGAGTGAACTAAATAAATCCAATGATTATCTGGTTTAATCGTCGTAGAGATTAATTTCTTACTAGAGTTTTGTAGGTATAGCCTACACACCTACCTACACATTGCCATTTATCTTTTGAGTGTTTATTTCTTTTCAGGAGACCCAAAACAGGAAATGTAAACTTAAACTCTATTCTAGCTCAAAATTTATTGAAAAGGAAAAGGGAATTAGTGAAGCAAATTGAATTAGTACGAGAAGAATCTGATACCATAATGCCATATATAAAAGCATTTTCAGAACAAGCCAAGCAACAGCTAGACGGTATAACGGCCATAGAAGAAAAATATATTACTACATAACTTTCAGTGAGTTTCTATACCATATAATTTGTAATATGCAATTCTTTTGATAAAATTAAATATTTTGATTATTCTATATTGTTTTTTTCTCGAAACGCTGATCATAAATATTTGTCAAAATTAAAGAATTTTGTCGAATAAAATAAAAATAAGAATTTAAGGTTTATTTAGAAGATGTGGTGTGTGTTATGTAATCATTAATTTGTATTGCATTTAAGATTAACAAACAAAATATTTTCCAAATTAAAATTTAACTGATTATACAGGGTGATCACAAGAAAACATTAGATTGGGCCGTAACTTTGCTATCCTGTAAGGTATCAAAAAAACTATAGTGTATATTTTTTGACTAGTTTTTCAAAAAGATTTTAATTTTTTTTTTTGTTATCCAAAAACAACTCAGCATTGTACTAAAGTTTTGTATTATTTATAAAACTTAACTATGGAACTATTCAATCACCTATAATCTCATAACATGTCATCGGAAAAAAGTGGAGATTTCAAAAATGCTATACAGTGTTACATAAGAAAAAAAAAGTTAATACCAATACTTCTGTAATGCGATGTTTGATTGTTTTTTATATACAGGGTGTCTGGAAATGATGAGCAAAAAATTCGGGAGATAATTCTAGATTGAAAATAAATGCTACCTCTTTCTATAACATTTTTTGTAAAACTGATTATTAACGGAGTTACAGGGTGCTAAAGTTAAAATTTTATTTTCGATATTTGTAAATAACTTCTTAAGAAATCCAAATATTTACATTAAATTTTGTAAATCTGGGGTTTTTCTGCACGAGAAATTCAATTATGTTTCTAATTTTGACGTTGCTAGTATAGGGCGCTACTTATGGCACATTATGTTTTTTAAGTGACAGAACTTTTTTGCTGCTTGGTGTATCCATCTGACTATTGAAGCAATTGATTCTCCTAGCTATTATATCTGAAAAAGGTATACCTTATTGAAGTCGTTAGGAGTAACAGTTTTCGAAATAATATTTGAAATATTCAGTGCACCGATTGAAAAATTTTATCGTTTCAGTTAAAGTGCCTTTTCTACTGAAAATACAGCAAAATGTTGAAAAAGTTGTTCAGAACGGTAAATTATGGAGATGTGCAAAATTTTTAAAAAATCGACCCGCTTTGATAAAATCTTTGTGCTTTGTTGAAAAATGGTTTCATCAAACCCTCGTCGGTCTTCTTGAAATTTGGCACGTCTCCATAATTTACGATTCTGAACAACATTTTCAAGTAACATTTTGCTACATTTTCAGAAAAAGAAAAGGCACTTTACCTGAAACCGAAACAGTTTTTACTTGATGCACTGAGCATTTCAAATAGGATTATTTCAAAAATGGTTACGCCTACAGACTTCATCAAGGTATAACTTTTCCAAATAAAACAGGTAGGAGAATCGATTGTTTCGATAGTCAGATGGATACATTAAGATGCAAAAAAGTTCTGCCGTTTAAAAGAAACATGGTGTGCCACAAGTGGCGCCCTCTACTAGTGACGTTAAAATTAGAAACATATTTGAATTTCTCGTCCGCGAAAACCTCCGATTTACAAATTTTATGTAAATATTTGAATTTCTTGTTATTTACAAATATCGAAAATAAAATTTTAACTTTAACACCCTGTAACTCCGTTAAATAATCAGTTTTGGAAAAAATGTTATAGAAAGAGGTACTATTTATTTTCGGTCTAGAATTATCTAATGAATTTTTTGCTCATCATTTCTGCACACCTGTATATATAAAAAAAATTGAAATTTTTGTGAAAAATTTGTCAATAAATGCAAATACAGTTAAATTTTCCGATATCCTAAGACTGTAATGTTACAGCCAAATATATTCGCTCGATAACCTTGTAGAAATGAAATTACATCTCAGGTTTTGTTGAATATAAATAGAGTTATAAACCACACAAAATAGAAAAAAATTAATAAAAAAGCATTATTTAGGGGACTATCCATTCACATTCTTTTAAAAGATTTTTGAGAGTAGCAGAATTCATTTCAATTGCTGACGTCAGAGTTTTGACTTGCTTCTCGGAACTGTGCATTTCCGTTTCAAAATATGAATTTACTTCCAATAATGAAATTTCTTGAGCTGAAATTGAATGTTATGTTTACTATAATAACAATACCTACAAAATACTTATTACCTATATTGAGATTACAGCCAGAATTTTCATGTTGCAGGTGCTGCTCTCTATACATTTCTAATAACTTGTCATAATATTCGTTTAATGTAGTGAAATTTAAATAAATTGATTGTTTATCAGCCAATTTTTTATTTATCTTCTAAAAAAAAAAATAAAACAAATTTACACCAACGACATACAGACTATAAGTATACACAGAAAAAAGGGTTTTTATTTCACTATGTATCAAATCAATAAAATTGGTGATTACTCTATTATCACAAAATTTGTGAATATTTTATTATCGATTGTAAAAAACCATTCTATGCATTAATTTTCAGATATCTGTGAGGTACCTATGTATGTACTTAATATGTACTTAATGAAAAAGTCATATGCAGAATTATTTGATCTACCTACATATTTTAAATGAACTTACTTCTAAATATTCTTCGTAAAATTTAATTTCACGTTTTAAATTGTCCTTCTTGACTTCTAAAAGATTGCTTTTATAAGTTTCTAGCTTTTCCTCAATCTCCCAGGTTTGTATTTTATTTCTAACTAAATAAAAATTAGTTATTGATGTTATAATTATATAATTTTAAATTATTTACCAGTAGTAATTTCTGCTTCCAACTGATCTATTTCTTGCAGTAGTTTCTCTTGTTTCTTTATATTAAAGTTTTGCGTATTTTGATTCTCCATTGCCTAAAATTTCAAAATGTATTCTGTATTACAAGTTACGCACCTAATATAAAATAAGGCTATTAACGTTGTTGTATAACGTTGTATATAAACGGGGCTACTAAACATTCAAAATAAATTTAATTTCTATAAAATTTTCACAATTTTCTAGTGTCGGCTCCTATTTCTAGAACGGTATTCTTTAATTTTGTTTCAGCTTTTTGACTACTACCCACTAGATGGCCATAGCTATACAATTTTATTGAAATTATCGGATTGTTAGTCATGCGCATTTCACCTACGTATGACCACCAGCAACTTTTATCAACCAAGAATTTAGCATCATTGACGCCATTGTAGTTTTTATTAAATTTATAGTGTTTTTATAAAATTCTAGTGCCAGTCATATAAGGAAGGGTGAGTTTATTCTTAATTTTTTTAAGGTGTTGATGCCCTTTATTCCATAAATCATTGGAAGTATTTATATTTCATAACATGGCTTAATACCGGTTTTTTAAACCAAGGTTTTAATGATACCAACGCGAGCTAGCTAGCAAGCAGAGAATTTGTTTGAAATTACTTGTTCTCCAAACGTTACTTGTTAATTTATTTTCTTAGCTTAATGCCAATTTGTTCTGTAAACAATTACAATCGCATTATTTTCTGTGAAAAGAATATAACCTCAATTTTATATTAAAAACGACATTTCGGTATCGTTTGTTTGGTATCGAAATCGAAGCGGTAAACAGTTACCTATCTAGATAGATTGCATGTCAATGTATTTTTATTTAATTCGTCGTATCCTAGCAACTTCTTGTTTGCTACATAATTTCTTTCCGGAACGGACATCAAATATCAAATATTACAATACACTTCAATTTGTTCAACATTAGTAGTTATTTTAATCGATATAGGCATTTGGATTTCGTTTGTAACATGCAACTTTCGTATTATTTCAAATCTATAATTTGAATTGAAAGTTATTTTCTGATATTGCTTTTTTACTCTTTGAACATTATAGTGATTATTATAAAATATTTAAGTGGTTCAATTAAGTTAATATCCAACCTAGGTAAAATGTTTCCTTTATAAAAATCTATAGCATTTTGCATACATAAATTAGATATTTGTAGGTATACGCTAATGATCGAGCTAATGATCTTGTAGAATGAATTCATCATACCTCACTTTAACTTTTATATTTTACAAAAAAAAGCTAGGTAGGTACGTACCTACCTATATTCTAATGTTACCTATACCTAGTTGCACAGGGCAATATTGATCTTTTTATAAGGTGTTTATAAAAGGTTTAGCAAATTAAACTTTTTTATCAGAATATCCCGTACCTATATTCATGTTGCATGTAGGTATGTCTACATAGTTTTATAGATCTACATCTATTTAATGCTAAAAGGATATGATAATTAGAAATGTATAAGTATACCTACTTCATCCTCCTTACATAGTTCTTTTTTCGAGTTAGTTTTTGAAAAGTTGTTAATTAGACTATCTAGTTTGTTATAAAGAAAGATGTTATTTAAATACGCTGTACTGTAATGTACTCAATAAGTATGTATAATTTTGCCAATGTGTCATGGGAATAATAAATTATATTGTATATCTGAACAGATCATGGAACGTCCGTGAAAACGATACTTTTTTACGACTTTTTTAGGAGTACACCTAAGTTTAATACTTAATTTACTGTTCGTAAAAATGGAGATATTGTAACGTATTACTTTATTTTAGCATACCTCTTTTACTATCTAAAACCCGTTTTACAGTCCAAAAGTTGTTTTTGAGTGAATTTTCTTGAGTCAATTTTTCTTGACTCTTGTGCAAAGTGTAATGCAGCCAACATCTGAAAGCGAAAGTATCTACTCTAAAGGTTTTAGATGGGCCTGTGTTTCACAAAATGTAGGTACAAATATTATTGTGATAAGCCATCCATATTTACCTTTTTAAACTTTCCATTCGTCATCATCCATTAAAAAAAGAACAATAGAATACGGAAAATATCAACAACAATTATGCCTAAAGCTTTTTGTTTTAGTTGGCATTACCAAATTCACCAGACCTGTTTAAGAAAATTGTTGAACTTTTTGATCTGAACTGAAAAGTTTCTTAAACTTGTAAACAATCAAATTTTGTTTTCAGTGCCAAAACTTTTGAACTGTAAAACTGCTTTTATAGATAGACCCCGACACACCTATAGTCCATCTAAAAATTATTAAAATTGAATTACTTCTGTGGGTCGCAAATTGAATAATAGGCAAAATGCGTGCGTGTTATTTTTTGGAAGAGGGTACTAATAATCAATGACGTGTGATAAATATATGATGGAAACTTATTTTAATAAAGTTCCAAGAACATTAATTCGTTAATTAGACAACAGAAGCACTTGTTTTGTATAAATTAATGTACTACCGAACGTCTGTGGTTAATAAAAATTGCGGCAAATAACCGGCACCGACGTTAGTGTACTTAAATGTCAAATGTATCTTGCCACAACAGAGCAGTGGTCGAGAAATATAAGATATACGCATCCTGGAAGCTTTTTACTATAGTATTGCATTTGTTTCCATATTTTTTAAAATTATTTTATTGTCCAATAAAACAAAAAAGAATTACGTATGTAATAATCAAACTAAACAAGAAGCTTTGCTTTCGTATTATTGCATTTCTTAGTTAAAATGAAATAAAATTCTTATATTTTAACAATTAATGGAAAATTTAGAACTCGATATTAAAATGTTTACATAAGTAAATAATAAAGAAAACATTAATTGCATTGCTCATATTATGCCCCTCTCAATAATTTTACTAGTTTCATATTTTATTATTGCTTTATAGACAAAATCTTTTTGTCTTATTTGGTAAAGTTAATTAGATATTCTCGACTCTAGTGCCTGCTTTCGTTTCTTTAACGTGTCATATTTTTAATGTCTACAATTTTGTCGTAGCCGATTTAATTTTCTGGATAGTATATAGTTTTTACTCATAAATTGCACACCAACTTAACCTAATTCTAATTAGAAGATCGTATTTTTCGTTCTGTTACCATGGTAATTCAAAACGTTTAAAATTGTCGTCCTCCAAGTAAACTGCATGTGATTACCCTGGACATTTTTTGACGTTTATACAATAGATTGACATTTTGTTTGACAGTACCTGATATTTTAATTATTATTTTATTCTTGAGTTTTTAATGATCTTTATGTAAACTAAAACGAACAACAGCAGTAAGTTATTATATCATACATGTAATTATTTTCAATACAAAGTCTAATTGTACGTGATCTCCATTTCTACCTTGAAATTAATAGATGTGTGAAATTTTCTTACCGAATATTCCTCGAACTTAATATAAAAAATAACCTCAAATTTTTCATCGTCCATGAATATTTTTAGAAAATTATCAAAATATTATTCATGCCCTCGAAAAAATTTCCGAAAATAATTTAAGCACTAGGGATATTACGTATATAATAATTTACTAAAGTTACCTATGAATTATTTTTCCATATCATAAACCGTATGGGAAAACTATAAAATGTTTGTCTAAAATATTGTTTCTCTAATAATATTTCGATATATAAGCCATTGTCAAATCGACAACTAGTCACTGTAGCCAGAAAATAAAATTAAACATTTTACCAACCCTTACTCGATGAAAGTATTATTTTTAATGCAATTATCAATAAAATTAATTTTCCGATTGTTGACTCAGGATTAATTCAAAGTAATTTTCAAAAAACTGCATTGTATTAAGTACATCAATATTTTCAGTTTCATCTCATACCTTTAATCATATGTGTTTTGTATAAAATATTTCTTTATCTTAATTATATTTTGGAAATATATTGCTACCATACGAGCTATGAAACTCAAAGGCACTAATTCGGGAATTCAAGATAAGTAAATTGCAAGTTTATATAACGATTAGTACCTGATTTTTAGTTTTTTTTTTTTTTTTTTTAATGTACCAATATCCTTATTTTCTTAGTTATCTTTCTCTTATATATTACAGCATATTTTAAAATCAATTACTATTACCTAAAACCCATTTGAAATCGCTAAATTATTATTTTTTCTGCATTGTTAAAATTTAATCATATTATTCTTTTTATATTGAAGGTTTTAAAACGTTAAATGAATCAGATTTCATAAACTGCCACACGGTTTTTTTTTTCACAGTTACTTTTAGAGTCGATCATTGTAAAAAGTCGTATTAAAGATAGAAATATGTTTTATCGAGTATGGGATGTTAAACGTAGTTATTATTTTCTCGATTTGCTTAAAACTAACTGACATTTCTGTCCTGTTTTAGGGACATTTGGCTGACAGTGACGTTGCCGATTTAACTGGGGCTCGTAGCGTATAAGCGCGTCGTGACATAATGGCAGATGAATCTCCGATAGAATCCGAGCACTTGTCGCAGCAAGTGCCGGAGCATATCCCGGAAATAGCTTTAGAAACCCCTTCAATAGAACCCGAAACAAATGTTT
Source organism: Monochamus alternatus (assembly GCA_037114965.1). Taxonomy (NCBI): domain Eukaryota; kingdom Metazoa; phylum Arthropoda; class Insecta; order Coleoptera; family Cerambycidae; genus Monochamus; species Monochamus alternatus. Next base: position 25,255,176 of record CM073427.1, on the reverse strand, counting down.
CTATACCGGCCAGTCTCCCAAATAGTGAGATGGAAACTGAGTCAGTCACGGAACAACCTGCACCTCCTAGTGAGGATAAAGCCGAAACTACCCCTGGACAGGACCCGGTCCAGGAAATAAAACTGGAAAAGCCTCCTTCTAAAAAAATCTCTGTACATGTCAAAACAGCTCAGGACAAAGAAAGCTTCGAAGTTGAGGAAGAATCATTGATAAAAGACTTTAAGGAGCTAATTGGACCCAAATTTAACGCCGAACCTGACCAGTTATGTTTAATCTTTGCGGGGAAAATCATGAACGATAGTGACACTTTGCTTCAACATAACATTAAGGACGGCTTGACAATCCATCTTGTCATTAGAGCGGCCCCCAAGACCTTAGAAACGGGTTCCCATCGGCCGGCGGCAGACATAAATGCTACACCTTTCCAGTTGGGAAGTTTAGGCGGTCTAGCGGGTCTGGCACAACTTGGCATGGGGTCCGCGAATTTTATGGAAATTCAGAGTCAGATGCAGAGCGAGTTGTTGTCAAATCCCACATTGCTCAGGGAGCTTTTGGATAATCCATTGGTGCAACAGTTGATGAACAATCCAGAGGTCATGAGGACGCTAATCACGAGAAATCCACAGATGCAGGAATTAGTGGACAGGTAGTTATTGCGAATATAACTAGGCCATTTTGCGGGAATTAAATTTCGTGTATTATACCTACCTAGTTCAGCAACATAATTTTCTAAATTTCTATAGTTTCACCAGATATTGCAAAAAGAAAGGTATTACTAAATTTCAAAGAAATAAATGGTTCTAATTTCTTGGTTATCAGAAGAAAGGAAACACATATATTATACAAGGTGTACCTTAAAGTGCGTCGTAGAAACTGAATTATTTTGTAATTCTCCTGTGTCCAATCACATACATACTCGTACTTGAGAGCTGCGGCATGCGTTGTCAAATCTCATACTTTAAGAGAAAAGCGAGAAATATTCTTCATTAGAAAAAATAAATTTCCACATGTAAATCATGCCAACATTGAAGTAACTTCACAAATTTTACTAAAAAATTAAACTTTATAAAATTATTAGAACACTGCACTCGCTATACACGCTCTATTTGGCTTCCAGTTAAAACTAATGCTTTACACAGAATGTCCAATTACCTACCGAATTTGAAACACCTGGAATACCGGTAAACTGAAAACTAAAATAAATGTAGTAAAATGAAGCGATGCCATGAAAATTTTACAACAACGTTTTCTAACCACTTTTCACATTCCCATTGTAAAATATTTCTGTAAATTTTTATAGGAGTAAACTGCGCGTAATTGATTACAGTGGAGTTTTTTGACATTTGTATATAGATTTGACATTTTGTTATTTTATATCTTCGAGTTTTTATTGGTTTACCCATAAGAACCGACACAGAGCAGGTGCATGTAGGGGGCCCCAAAATATTGCAGTTAGGTACTTTAACTTGGAATAACGAAATTTAGTACATGATTTAGGTTATTATTGGTCTTCTTTGACTATGAATTTAAGTAAATCGAAACACTATAATGCTTGTTACAGACTATGCGTGAATTCACAATTCGCGATGCACAATGCGTGGTGTGTAAGGAGGTCGTGCATATCACGAATCACGCATAACGAATCGCGAATACACGCATAGTCTGTATCAAGCCTTAGGTGAGTGAGAATTATATATATATTTTTTGTATTAATCGATTTAAAAAAAAAAAGATAATATCCCGCGCAGAATGTAATTTAAAACACTTTTTTTACTCTTTTTAAATTAAAAGAACGCCAGATTTTAATAGTGTTTATTAGAAGAAATCTAGAAGTCAGTAGGAGGCTTTGTTTTCAAAATTTAACAGTTAGTAATAAAACTATTTTATATATGATTCTGTTTGTTATTGAAAATGGCTGGAAAATTACAAATTGACATGTTACTTGTGAAGGAAACTGTAGAAATGTGGAAGAATATCGTAGGAGATTCTCAAATCGAGTGATTCCCCATAGAGAATCTAACGTTGAAAGACGGGCTCGAGAGACAGGAAAGTTTTTCAATAATATCCGAGAACGCCCTAGTATAATAAAGATCAAGATCAGTAATAAACGTAAATCCATATCACATTCAAAAAGTGCAAGAGCTCAAAGAGTTTATTTTGCATCACGATATTAATTTTCACAAGAAACTTCTTTTCACTGATGAGGCTTGTTTCATTCGTAGAGGAATTACAAATGTTCACAACTCATAAATATTCCGATGTAAACCCCTATGCAATAACTCCTAGACATTTTCAAGGCGAGTTTAAATGTTTGGGCTGGTATTGATCGTTTATCGTTACTGCTTACACTAGAGTTTTGATTTATACATGATGGGGTACCACCTCATTTTAGTGGTACTATCTGAATCTTTCTGAATTTTAAATATCCAAATAAATGGTTAGGACGAGGAAATAATTGCCCTCAAAATTGGCCACCAAGATCGCCAGACCTCAACAAATGTGATTATTTTCTTTGGGGAACATTGAAGGATTTTGTTTGTTCCTCGCCAATTGAACCCCGGAGGATTTGTGGAATCGTATTATGAATATAGTCGCGGCAAGAATTCAGTCGACTTTCGTCATACGAACAAATGAATATTTCATATTTTCATCAAAATATTTAAGAAACTGCAACTGGAAGTAATAAATCTATATACTACACCAAATGTTTGCATTATATTGTAAAAAATGATTGTTGACAATAAAACAATTGCGTAACGTCAGCCGTGACGTAAGTCGTTTGAATTCTTGCCGTGAGTATAAATGTAATTTTATAAGAAACGATCATCATTTATTAGACAGTGAATTTCAATTTTCGATGAAGAGTAAACTTACGTTTCAGGGAAAACGATGCATTTTGAACAATTTTTAATTTTATTACTAACTGCCAAATTTTAGACAAAGCCTACTACTGGCTTTTTCATTTCTTCTAATAAGCACTAATAAAATCTTGTTTTAATTAAGCCATTTTTTCTTGCAAATCTTCAAAGTATTTTAAAATTTAACAAGAGTAAACGAGTGTTAAATTCTGCGCTGGATATTAATAACTCGATAATTGAAGAAAAAAGTTTGGTATAACTTTAGGAGTATCACTCTCAATGAACACCTTGTAGTGTTTCAATTTACTTGGCTCGTATTCAAAGAAGACCAATAATAAACCTAAATCATGTACCAAATTTGGTTATTCATAGTTAAAGTAATTCAGGTTTAAGTTTTTCCTTTTTAATAATGCTAAATAAATATATACAGCAAATTGAAAAGTTTATTATTACTATTAAATATTCTATTCTATTTCATTAAAATATAAATTTAGTAATGCAAAATGGCCAAATAATGTTTAGGCTTTCTAATTGTAGTAACCTAGATTTTTATTCAAGGTATCCGGAAATAAATCAAACACTTAATAATCCAGAGCTGCTGCGTCAAACGGCAGAGCTGGCACGTAATCCGTCCATGCTCCAAGAGTTAATGAGAAATCACGAACGCTCTGTAGGCATGGAAGGAACGCCATCGGTTCCTGGGGGAAATCCCCTGCAAAGTATATATCAAAACTTGCAAGAACCTATGCTATCAAATCTTGCGGCCCAGTTTCAGCCAAGTACAGGGACCACACCAGCGCCTGGTGTTCTAAACAATCCACAAATGGCGAGTCTTCTTCAACAAATGTCAGAAAACCCGAGCGTGGTACAGAATATGTTATCCGCGCCATATACCCAATCCGTGCTAGAGGCTTTGACTGCAGATCCAAATATGGCTAATGCATTACTAGCTCAAAACCCCTTGGTTACCAATAATCCCGTGTTGCAAGCTCAAATGAGGAACATGATGCCTCAGTTCATGCAACAGATGCAGAACCCAGAAGTACAGAATCTAATGACGAACCCTCAGGCTCTTGATGCCATCCTGCAAATCCAACAGGGAATGGAAACGTTAAGGCAATCGGCACCTGGTCTCATCCATACGATCGCTCCGACACAGGTTCCTCCGGCAAGTTCGCCTAGTTCTTCACCCGCAGCTGACACGGCAACGCCACCAGCGAGCGCTCCGAACGCTCCGAGAGACGCGTTCTCCGAATTTATGGCCAGGATGGTTGCCGGTATGGCTGCTAATAATGACACGTCGGTATCACCTGAGCAGAGGTACCAACCTCAACTGGAGCAGCTTGCGGCGATGGGATTCGTTAACAGAGAAATTAACCTGCAAGCTTTGATTGCCACTTTTGGAGATATTAACGCGGCAGTTGAAAAGTTGCTTGCGCAGGGACAGCTCTCTATGAGTTAATTGAGAAGTTGTAAATTTGATTATTTTTTATGGTTAGAATGAGGCCTTGTATGTTCTATGTGAAGCAACATGTACAATTATTGTGTTTGGGGTTTGTTATGATTTAACGGAATAAATACTGTAGTTCAATATATTGTTTTTATTACTACACTTAAAAAAATTGCATGAAGTACTCGATCAGATCTAATTTATCTTAAGTAATTTTTCCTCCAATTCCAAAGCTTACCATGGTGAAAAAACTTTGCGGGAAATTTATTGTATTTTAAGAGATAAGCAACAGTTTGAATTTTGCACATCCCAAGTAATTAATGCCAAAATTTTATTTCAGTAGTATCCTATATAGAGCGTTTGCTTGGCAATTTGTTAATTGCAGATATTTGAAAGACTATACCTAAAACTGAATAAAGCATGATGCTGAATTTATGTGAGTAATAAATTAAGTAAGATTTGATTTGAAAATGTTGATTAGGTATTTTATGTGACTTATTTTTTCACAATTTTTTCCCGTAACACTTTTGCGATTTTTATTTTCATTCTTAATAGTATCTCGGTGAGTTAGCTAATGCCATTTTGATGCTTAAATTAAATTAGCTCTTATACAAGAGAATTATTCTTTGGTTAATGCAAACTTGCATTGCAACCAATATTTTTTTTATCTAATGCATAAACTTTAAGTAATAATGTACAACTATTTTGAACTAAAATATCATGTATTTGTCATCCCTCCACATTGTGCATGATTTGCATCCTTGAGCAGGCTGCTCTTTGTATTCTTCAGTGTTGTTTTCTTGTTTTATTACTCATCGCACAGTGGGGAAAAATTTGGGTGCATCTCACGCGTTCGAAATCCTGTGTGTTCGAAGTGCTACGTGATCGAAAGCCTACGAGCCCGAATACCTGCCTGTTCGAATAGAGATGTGCGCGCTCCCAGCTGACTGGCGGAGAGAGAAGACCACGATGCAATTCGCCTAGATGATTCGTTCCCGCTGTAAGAAGATAACGCAACGGTTTTCACAGTGATGTATCACTTTCCACAGTTTTAGAAATATTATTAATTGATTACCAAAATGCAGCCTTTTGTTAAAATGTTTCCACACGCTTAATTATTATTATATGTACTTACTTGTGACTTTATTTCATGTGTTAAATACTATCTACGTATTTACTTGGTATGCATGCAGTAGTCAGCTATAAAAGTACTGTTTTTGTATGTTTCAACTGTAAAATACATGTAGATATAATTCGACTGAAGAATTGATATACCCATTTATACAGAAGTTATTTCAATAGTTGTAGGGACAAGATTGTAATATTGCTATTATATTACAATAGTTATTCGCTACTTATTTATATAGATGTAAGTATTTTTATTATAGGGTGTCTGAAAAACAATGCTGGTGGTAATTATCTGTGTAATAATGATTATCATTGTTAGGCGCATTCTAATTCTAAGGTCATAGGTATTTTATGGTGAATATATATTTTTTTATTTAGGTAAAGTTTACGTTTTATTAACCATTCATAATATTGGAGACAAGTGAGATTTATAACATTATGTAATTAGTTTTAGTCATAAGTTTAGTAAATGTATTTAAAAAACATTTGTTAATTCATGTTTAGTGGAGAGTAAGAAAGGCATGACTTAATATTAACATTGGTTTAACAACATAATTCTGATGAAGATGATTTTGAACATATAAAACTTTGAGCCTATGTTTGATAAATGTTTTCAAGAAATACTTATATCAAATATTTAAATATAACTAATACTGAAACATAAATATATTTTTATTTTGATACTAGATACTATCATACATATATATTCCTAAATTTTATTTTTACTATTATATCTGTGACCTTTTTACAGCTGCATAGTACCAGAATCGGAAATAATATAACTAAGTACACTGTGAAAACCGTTGCGTTATCTTCTTACCGCGGGAACGAATCATCCAGGCGAATTGCATCGTGGTCTTCTCTCTCCGCCAGTCAGCCGGGAGCGCGCACATCTCTATTCGAACAGGCAGGTATTCGGGCTTGTGGGCTTTCGGTCACGTAGCACTTCGAACACACAGGATTTCGAACGCGTGAGGTGCTCCGAAAAATTTCGATAACTCGATCAAAAATCGAAAAATGAAGTTACTATTCTGGAAATGTTAAGCATACAGTTGGGTAGACTGATGCTGAAAGAACCAGATGCCACTATCAAAAAAGGACTATCGCTTATACCTGCATTTATACATAGTTTGTGGAACTGAACAGCAAAAGCAAAGCAAAATGACGGTTTCTTTAAACATGCGCTAAATTGTATAGCTTCAATCGATTTTAATGTTTTAAAGTGGATTAACATCGTGATTATGAGTAAAATATTTTGTATAGGCTATAAAAATCATATTAAAAATATAAACACTAACATTTTCAGTACTGTAATACTTTTGATAAAAATGAAATACTAGTTTATAATTTTTTGCTTTTAATTAGAGAAATCCCTTAACGAAATATATGGACATTGTAATCTGTGCTATTAATTAATAAATTATGCAAAAAGCAGGTGTCACGTTGCATTTTCTGCAGCTTTTTGTAACAATATGCACAAATGTCAGTTTTTTTCAATTAATGCTACAGCCAACACAACTAAGATAGTAACAAACTGACTGTTGGATTAAAGTTACCAGATAAAAATAAATGTTTTTTTCCTGATTTTTTCAATTTATAAAAATATTGTTTTCTCTTATTTATTATCACTTTCAAAATCTAAAAATACCTTTCGATTCTACGGTGAAATTCATAATGATTTTTGAGAGCATGACTTCCCAAAAAGAAATACTTAGGTGGAAATTAGTATTGTTCTTATGTAAGAATTATTTATGGCAAAACTAGAGTTTTTACAGAAAATTATTTTTAGATTTAATTTTTAGTTTGTGATTTTGTATTTTGAAATATTAACTTAATAACGTAATCAGCAACCTCAAAAAAACCTGTATACGTAGTTTCCTACACATTGAAAAACTTTTGGGAGTGTTTAAATGTTTGGTTCGCCGGATTAGATCCGCCAGTTTGTTTTTTAAATTATCACTTTGGAATCGTAATCAGCAACCAAACAAACTGAATAACGTTTTCATATTTTGGTCAACTATGCGTTGTTTGATAGATATAAGTATAATCTTGCCTAATGTATTTGCAAAACTTGTTGACTAAAGTAACGATTTTAACACAAATTAGCTTAAATATGGCATTTCACTAAACGAAACCACTATAAAATAAAACATTCGAAATAAAGCCGCTTTACAGTCCGCAATTCTTTTTGCAATAGATTGCAGCAAGTCCTTGCAACTTTCCCAAAAGTCTGATTTGCAGTTTGTTTTATAGTCGTCGTAATTTGACAAGTAACAATAACAAACACCATAACCTATAAAATAAAGGTTTCGGTTTATATATTTTATTTCTGACCGAGATATTTTAAGCTTATATCATCATAGTTACGCTATCAATAAAGAGAGTCATAACTCCCTTGGGACATTATAGATTCTATAATTCCCTCTACCTTTCACAAGTAAAAATAAAATAAAAAATGCTAATATACATATATGTGTATATATTTATGAAATGAAAACTGAACCATATTTTATTTATTTGCGTCATTACAAATAATAAATGTACAATTTTCAAATGTTCCCTGAAAATTACTACCGCCACTGGAAACAATTTCTTCTTTTGTATGGCTGGAGCTTCTGTTCACTACAGTCGAGGTACTTGCCTCTTCTAATGGCAAAGTAGACAACATACGCGCCGTTTTATTTCTCAATTCGATGCTACCCTCCAGATACCCCTCCGCCACCGTGGAACTTTTCCAACCTCCGTGCCTTTTTAAGTTAGTCATAGTTGCTCCTGCATTAGCTAGAGCAGCAGCAGAAGTGCGACGAAGGCAATGTCCCGTATAGGAAGATGGGTTTGGCAATCCTAAATACATTGCGATTTTGCTGGGAATTTTCCCAAACATGTTTTTTCCAATTGGCTGAGATGTACATTTATTTTGTTGGAAGCCTAAAAAAATCGTTCAATACCTTTAGAACGCAAAGACATATAAAGTCTTAATAAAGGCAAAGCAGAAAATTCTTTTTCATCCACAATTGTAAATTTCTTCGTTACACCAGTTTTACTTTCCGGTACGTTCACTAACATAACGGAATCCCGGTCCTCTATATCCGATATCTTCATATTCAAAAGTTTCTGCTTTCTGCATCCTCCAAAATAACCCATAATCAAAACAACCTAAAACAAAAAAAAAAGGAAATAAATATACACAAAAAGGAAAATAAGTAAGAAATTACCTTATGCAATAAATAAATTTCATTAGGAGCGTTCTTTAGAAATCTGATAATATCATTAGGAGATAAAACAGCAGACTTTTTCGGCTTATAACTCTTACTCTTCCGTTTCAAAAAAGCCTCTAGTTCATTGAACTTGGCGATATCTCGTTTCTCATGTATATTCACCTTCGATTTTAGCACTGACCATTTAGTTTATAAAGAATTCGGACTATACGTTTCTGACTGCAACGAATAAACACAATTACTACCAAATCTACTAAAAAACATAGAATATTCCTTACCAATTCTTGAAAATATGCCAGTAATACAGTTTCAGTGGCATCTTTTGGCATAACATTATTCCGTGTCAGCCACTCCAGATATATCTTGTATTCTTTTTGGTATACGGCTTCACTTTTCGATGGAATTAATGATTCTTTTGCTTTTTCAGCTTTTTTCAAAATCTGCTCCATTATATTTGGGGTAGAAAACATGTTTTTAACGCAAACACAGCTTGATAACAAAGTTCTGTTTATAAACAAGTAACAATTCTGTTTATAAACACGTAATATAGCAACAACCTAGCAACAACAAAACTCTTATAATCAATGGTACCTGATTCAAATATACTGGGAAGGTAATAAATTGGTACATTTTTTCCGTTTTAAAAATAAGCAATATTTTATTGAAATCGGTGAGAAATAAAATTATCTATGTACCACGGGAATTAATAAGCCTTAATAACCTCAGGCAATTGCTGTCCCTCGGGACGCAAACTTTGCCATCGGTAATTAAGGCCCTTATAATTCCCTTGATACATAAATAACTATTCCATGCTCAACAATCAAACAATAATCAAGTATAGAAGTGAATGAAGGCAGTTTGAAATTGACAGGTCAGCCTAGGAATTTTTGCATATGGTAGTAACCATACAAATCACTAAATTATTCCCCAGAATTGAAGAAAAGCTGCAATAAAAATCGAACAAGACCTATATGCAATAAATTGCAATCTAAATATTGTTTTTAGCAAACAGTAATGCTAAAATCCAACTAAACTTACTGAAATTGAAACTTGTCTGTTTATATATTTTTTTGAACATTACGTTTTTTTATTGATGAAATAAGAATAATATAATATATGCTTGTGATTGAAAAAATTCGGGTTTCGAAACATAATTGAACACATATATAATATCTCATCAATATTTTAAATAAATGTATTTCCAACGCTGAATATTTTACTTTACATGTAACGCAACACTTCCAGTCGTTCGAGCTTTACTTGCGATGCAGTAAAATAATTATTACTTCAGGAGCAGCCAACTACGCTGTGCATTGCATGTTAACAGGTAAATTACGTGATTCACAACGTGCAAGTCATGTTTTGCAGTGAGACAAATTTTAGAACTGTTATAACGTTATTAGAAATAAATATCTTCCTAGGAAATTATAAAAGAAATAAGCGATATCTATCACTAGTTTTGCATAAAAACTGAAGGAAAATAATTATGACTTTGTTTAGATATAATACTCGTTGATTAAATACTCCAAATAAAAATTAATCAATTGCAATAATCTCATAAAGAATGATTTTTTCATTATTCACAGTAGTAGAAATGACACAAAAAAATAATTTTTATTTGATAACGATTCTACATTATTTTCGAAAAAATTGTGTAAAGTGCAAAAAAGTTTACATACAGGGTGAACCTTAAATAAGTACAAATATTTTTTTATTTAAATTTAAAAATATTCATTTATATCGATAAGTTAGTGATCTATTTTTTGCGTAACAAATGTTTGTTGTTCTTAAATACTTCTAAATCCTCGTAAATATAAAATAATTTCAAGTTTATTTTTGTAGTAATTATCTTTATAAATAGTACACAAGGGTCAGATTCGGTCTGTAGAATTTCAACTATGACAATTTGTTGCGAGTTGGAGTAAGGTACTTGAAAAATGTGTATTTTTATGCCCATCAATTTTTTACTAATCGTTTCCGATCCATGTTTGACATTATAACAGGTTTCAATTTAGCTCTATAATTTAGCCTTTGTTTGATATAAAATAAAAAACAACTTATACATAACTCTATATTACATTCTGGAATTTGCTATCGTTCTTAATCATTATCAGAAATATTAAAATCAATGTCAACTTTAGAAATGTACTTTTGTTATAAACAGAATTGCCAATATAAATTGTCAAACGAAACATTCTTGATTGGTTTATTGGGGATGTAATTTTGATTTTATGTAGTAGTAGTTGTTGAAGAAAATTAAAATGATAATTTATTGATAATGAAGTTTGAAGGTTTTAAGACAAAATCGTTATTTAAGAAATGATATCTATTGTCAAGAAGAGACTTTGGTCATATTTATTTCAAATTTAATTTGTAAATTAAAAAAGTAAAATGGACGCGATTTTCCTTGAGATCTTAATCTAGATGTCATCTCACATATAAATAAAAACCTTTCTTTCATCACTATTGACTTATGATATAGATAAATTTTTTTCATTTTTCTCTAAAATATGTTTACTTTGAAGCATTTTCAATTTTCAAATTATGGAAGCAAATATTTTCCACGTGTGCAACCGCTTTATAAATTTCAGGCTTCACTGCTTTACGTCGTAAATTTGATTTTTTTATCGCGCAAGTGAGTAAATGATGTCTTCATTATCAAAACATGATCTATTGAAGCGCCCTATTATTTTGTATTTAGTAGTGCCCCTTTTCATCAAATTTACTATAAATGAGGGTCTTCAAACATTTAGAAAACTGTTTCTTGTAATCTTCCTTATAATTGAACTATATTTCTAATAGATCTAATTCGCTTTATAAAATTAATAAATAATTCCAGTAATGGACACAATTTACTTAATATTTTAAGTACGAAGTTGCGTGCAACTTCGCGGGAGACCTATTTTTATGTGTATCGAAAACGTAACAGAAAAAGACTGGGAGTTTAACAAAGTATCTAAGAGTTGTCGATACCGGTCGACTACCAACCAATAATCATTTTAGTGGTAAATAAATGATGAGCTGAGGCATTAAAAATGTACGAGCGGTGGCCGGGAAAAAAGGCGTTCCCGTTTGACGTTGTGATAGTCCCGTTGCTGGGCGACCGATTGTCCTACACGCGATACCACCGTCAGCCGATGGGTAGCCGATAAAACAGATTACAAATAATTTTACTGAAAAAAAAATTGACAACTGGTTCAGTCCATTTCGTAAAAAGCATCACATGCCCTTTATGTCGCCTTAAAATAGATTTGGTTCAGGAAGCTAATTTACGTCTACCCTCAAGTTAATTTATTAAGTTTAGAATGTACCTAGAATTTTAATGAAATATAGGCTTAACGTATATTTGAGTAGGAATGCAAGTACATGTTATTTTTATAACAGTACTCTGAGAGCAAAAACTGTAAATATTTTTGTTGTTGTTGCTGTTGCAGCACTAATTTTTTGTTTCACGAGAATGTACTTTACTAGTAGATACCACTTGGTGAATACTACTGTAATTATTAGATACTTTACTGTCATTGAAAATTTCTGTATAGGAATATTAGATAATTATTTTTATTATTTTCAGTTTCATAGAAAATATTCATGAAAACTGAAAAGATTGAGATTTATAAAGAGTGGTCCTCGCCGTTGGTGTCTAGAAAACCGTAAATATAAAAATACAGGGTAGCTCAAATTACAAACAAGGTTCACCTTTTATTAATGTCATTTTATTTAAGAAAGAAAAAAAAACATTCTTTACATCAAGTAATGACAAAAAACATTAAAACATGATTATTTTACATTGTCAAAAAAAAAATGGAGTAGGAGAAGGTAGGTGTTGATCAGTACCCTATTGAATTAAATGGCCGTTTCCTTGTTAAAACGTCAGAACTTTCAATAATTTTTTCAGTTAAAATTTTTATAAGTTACTTTCTGTGGCCTACAATGCAATATTGTTAGTTTTTTCTCACATAATTTCGTTTTATAATTTTTAAATTTTTGTTGAAAATGGTTTCTCCCCACTACATTTAGTTACTGCCATAAATAAAAATGTTCTCAATGTAACATCTATGTTTGGAAAACTAGACGTTCATTTTTTTCTCTTATACATTTTACTTCTTTTATATTGTTTCTGGGGTAAATTTGCTATACTTAATAAATTTCTCGACACAAAAAACGTGATGAACTGTTGACCAACGCTGCGATTTAACAAATTAATGCTAACAGTTTAACAAAATTTTCTAAGTTTACTCAGACAAAAATGTCACCACAGTGAATAGTTGATAAGTTTTTCTGTCATTAATAAAACAAAATAGCATTTTGCTTTGTATAAGTGCTTAGATTTCTTGTTGAATTTTAAAGAAAGCATTTAAATATTTTAGCTTATTACATTGTAATGTACTATGTATTAATTCAGTAAAAATAAATATAAACGGTTTGGAGTCAATAAAGGCACATTTATCTTTTTAAAACGACGTTTCAACATCTTGAGGGCCGATTGTATAAAGATTTTGAACTCAGTAAACTGTAAATCAAAGGCAAAATCAGGTTGTATAAACGTTAAACGTCGATCAAATTGTAGTTTAAACTGACTGACCGATCTCGGTCGTTTAACCAAGTGAACTGCAGTTCAACGGTTTGACACTTGACAAGTGATTTTAAACTCGAATATTGAATAATAACATTTTTGAGTATTTTTCTGCGTTTTGTTACGATGGACTAGACTAATCCGTAACAGATGATGAAGGGTTTTAGTAAATGCTGTTTTACATCCTAGAAGTGTCAATTGAGAGAACAATCAAATCATTTTGTAAAGTGAAAGGAAATTGATTTTTTGCAGCAATTTCGTTTGTTATAAAGAGTTATTACCTATATCTGTAGTTTATTTATGGAAGCATTCTAAAAAATCCAAGAATTTTTAGTTGACTTCACTTGAAGCAGAAACTGAGAATGTAAACCATTTTGTATTTAATTATTTATTATAACAGTTAATTATAAGATATTAAAGAAAAATATTATTAAAAAACTCCACACGTATCACTACTTTATCTTTATTTGTTCTGCATTAGCAATGAATTAAAATAGATGGGAGAGAAATACCCACTACTACTATCACTGTAAGTAAGTTAGATGAAACATGGATAAAACATTATATAATTTATTATTTAAGTAACATATATCCTAAAGAGAATAAAACTCAAAAGGTAGAATATAACCTTACAAAATTGGACTAATTTCGCGCCAAGTTAGGTTAAATTGTCAAATGTCACAGTTAAAATTGTTAAAAATCAAAATTCAGCAAGCCGCACTTCTACCAACCTCGGTAACGCATAGTTCATCTGAACTAGACATTAGTTTCGTTTATACAACACACATGTAAACAAACCAGGTGTAATTTGAACTAAATTTTATTGAACGGCAGTTCAGGTACTTTTTATACAACCGGCCCTTATTGTGTAAGTATTTAAAATTTTGTAGTTAAAAACAGATAATAAAATTGTGGTAATATGGGCAATTAAAATAAAAAGCCAAGTTGTACCTTCATTGCTTCAATCTCGTTAAAATATTGTTAACAATATTACTATAATTTTCAATCACAATACATTACAATATGAGAAATATGTATGACAGGTAATAATTGCTTATTGCGATTATTATGCTCATACATTGCAGTCACCAATTATAAATGGATTGGAATTTGCATTTAAATAAACATATGTTGTATAATACATATTTAAAACGCTTATTATAAATCCTAATTTTGTAATGTTTGAAATGATCAAGCCATTGCTCAGTATTTCTAGATATCACAACAATTCCAGTTGTATTTACTAACTACATTATACTTGGAACTCGTAAACAAGTTCAGTTGGCAATTATATCGGTATATATTTGATTTCAAATTCAAAACTTCAAAAACCTTTTAATCTTTTAAGACACAAGATGTATAAGAGAAGTCAATATATAGATACTTACTATAGATGTTGTACGGTGGGAGTCAGCTTAAACTCACCAGTTACATGCTTCTTCCTTTTCTAGTGCCATTTGTTATACACGGTGCTAGAAAGGGACAAAACATGAAAGTGGGACTAAGCTGACCACCACTGTACATAAACACAAGTATACTAACAATTAAAAATAAAATCCAGATTTGTGGTTTGGGATACTATTGGATTTATCAGATATTATAAGTGACGTATCATTTGGATCCGTCAGGGGTCGCGCGGTTTAAGGCGTCAGTACTTGAATCGAGGTGACTAGATCGCTGTGGGTTCGACCCTCGCAGCCGGTAGACCGTATACATACATATAAGCTATATTCATGGAGAGGATTGACACCCTCTCTGCGGGTATGGTAGAGTGGAAGAATGTTAGTTTGGATCAATGTGAGAGATTGATACCGGTTGACATTTGACTATCCCCTAATCAATGAGGTTTTCCAGGTTTCCGTCATTCCTGCACTGAATGGTGGTCTACCAACGTAATTTGTTCCTGGGCGCAAATGCGGCCTGCTTAATAATATTATGCCGCCCCCTCTCCCGCACAAGTCTTCGACTTCTGGGCTAATCCTCGTGATTAGAATGAGGAGTAGAGATATTATTATTATTATTATTTGCATAAAGAGTAAAGTGTGCATTGTTAAATGAGTTAGTTACCTTATTGATATACGTATAAAATAAAGAGGACAGGGTTCAGGACAGAGTCCTGGAGTGAGTACATCCATTGTCAAATTTATACTTACATATTGTTTGCGTTGCTTGAGGAAGGACACTACCCCCTATGGCATTCCCCTGATAATCATACAACTTGCAACATGCTTTCCACAGCATGCTGGTAACATGTTTTCATCAAATCCAACTTAATTTTTACTATATTTTCCTTTACAAATCAAATAACTTGTGGGTAATTGTCAATTGTATTACCCAAAGTCTCAAAAGTTTATTTTTTATAATTTAGTTCAACTATTAATGCCCAAGGTACAGAGGCAATATTATCAAATTGTCAATTTCTCTATTCGTTTTCTACTTTATTTTATTTTTTATTCTGTTTCTTTGGTTCTAGTCAACAATTGTACTAATACATAATATATTGCCGTGGTATATTTACGTAAAGTGTTATGTTTTGAAGTGCCACTTTTATAGTTGTTTGCTAAAGCATATACAAATTTGTTACGTGTGCCTTGTCTCTAATGTCAGTTCTGACACAATTTTTTTAAATTTAATTTCGGTTTTCATATGGAAATTGACATCCAGAAGCAGAATATTTTGTACGTATTGTGGTCAAATATGACCATCGGTTTTATAAGCTTGGTTATCTTTGTAAACAAATATAAATTATTACGTATTTTACAAAAATACCGGCTTTTCCTGTTATTGCGCAAACTGCAGTATTTATTATTTCCTTAGGGATGGTTGTTTTCTTTAGCTGGTGGCATTCCAGAACATTTAATTTTCATTATTTATTGTTTTGCCTGGAAAACGCTTTTCTCAGTTCTTTCCATTATGTGACTTTCATAACTCTAACTTAAATTGCTATAGAAAAGATCTTATTAAAATGTACGTACGATTTGAAGTGATGGAATTATTTGTGTTTTATATACAGGGTGTCCGAAAAATAATGGGGCCCAACTTAAACATAGCTTTCTGTGATCAAACAGATCTGATTTAGACAAACTTAGTTTAGTCCCAAAGTGCTTCGTTTAGAAGTTGCAGGGCTTCAAATAAAAAAAATTGTTTTCTTATTATGGGCATAATTAAGAAGCGAAACGTCCAATCATGTTCAAATTTGGTACAGTAATGTTTCAGATAAGTACAAGCATTGTGAAGGAGTAAGTAGTGCCTCATATCGTAGAGGGCGCTCTTGGCAGTTTTTTTGCAATTAATTTTTATTGTATCTTTTTTGTTGGTCCTATTCTGATCCGCTTGACTGAAAATTATGATGGAGAAATTAATTTTGCGTAGAAAAGCTATAAGCGCGATTTACCACTTGTCAAACTAACGTTCATACTCTTAAATTTGATCAAAAACCTGTCCGATTAATATTAATTGTTGTACTGAGTTAATAATTATCGTTGTGTAGTTGAGTCAAGTGTAAATGTCAAGTGTAAATTTTGAAAACACCTCGACAATTTCTTCATCATAATTTGCCGTCAAGCGTATCAGAATAGGATCAACAAAAAAGATACGATAAAAATGAGTTACAAAAAACTGCCAAAAGCGCCCCTTACGGTATGCAGCACTGCTTACTCCTCCGCAATGCTTGTACTTATCTAAAACATAACTGTACCAAATTTCAACATGATTGGAAGTTTCGTTTCTTAATAATTATGCCCATAACAAGAAAACAATTTTTTTGAAGCCCTGTAACTTCTAAATGGGGCACTTTTTTACTAAGCTAAGATTGTCTAAATCGGTTCTATTTGATCACAGGAAGCTATGTTTAAGCTGGGTCCCATTACTTTCCAGACACCCTGTATATTATACAAATAAACAGCAACTAACTCAGACTGAGCTCTGATAGTACTGAAATAGTAAATTTTGAGACATCTAAATCGTCTAGAATTTTCTACAAATTTCAGTATACAGGGTGTTCTGCAACCTCTTTGACAAACTTCGGCGAATGGTATAGCTGAGTTAATGTTAAACATTTTTTCTTATGTGAACATACGTCCGATTTGAATATATTAGTGGCGGACATCATGGTGGATGTTTAGGATAAATTTAGTGACAATATCTGCCCTAATTTTCAATTTAAACTAATTTTAATGTACTTGATTGGTTCATACTTTGGAAAAGACTGACTTAATGGCATGAACTTGGAAAACCTTCAACTTTTGTTATGCATTTATTAAATGTTATTGTATATCTTTTGATTGCGTCTAATCAGTAAACCATGCAGAGCTTGCTGTCGCATGAAATTCGATGAATGGAATGAAATTTAGAGGCAAGAATTTCCAAGCCAGTGCACGTACAAAGAGCTGAAATATGTCGCGAAATAATTGTTGCACGGAATTAGCATCCTGTTCTTATTTTACTTCGACGCTTCAAATGGCAACTGCATAGAACGTGATGGTTCTAATGTATTGTCATTTCAAGCTGACAAATTCGAAACTAGATCGCTTCTGGCAACGGAAAGCGTGTGTACAGAATATTTCATTAGAAACGCGATTTAATTGAAGATTCCTGAGGTGAAAGGGCTCCTTTTCAGTATTTATGACGTCATAATTTTCAAATAATATTTTATGCATTTTGATAGTCGTTTAAATTCTATTCGATTATTAGGGAGGGCATACTTCATACTTTTGCTTTACTGTGTAGCTTTTAAGTTTGTTTCATTTTGATTTAGTTCTTTACCCCAATATTTTTCGTGACAATGTAAAAGAGTTACAATCCAACTAAATAAATATCTTATAAATTGACAATTTCTTCAATAAAAGTACATTGAAAAGATTAGCTTTGAATCAAAAATAACATTTATTTGGCAGTCCTATTGCGTTTTTCAGTCGATAGACAGTGCTTTCGAAAAGTAACGAATAAATTCATTATTTTTGAAATTGAGAAATTTTCGAAAAAATCCCCTGGCACGTCGATTTTGTTTTTAAAAAAGGCACTTTATGACATACGACCCACATTTGTGACCTCATCGTTGTTCGAGATATGACATCATCGACAATTTTTTTAAATAGCAACCCCCAATTTTGACCATGCCATTTGAAAAAGCGTATCATTCTACATATGCATCGTCAAAAATCATGGTTGCCTGACAGACAAAAAACAAAAAAAAAACTATTTAATAAAGAACGATTTCAAGTTTTTATCTGACAGCAATAAAAAACATTCTTGGTCGCTAAGGCTACTGTGTGGCGGATGTGGAAAGGTAAAAATCACGATAGGGGTCATACCGTGATCTATAAGGAGTTAGTAGATAAGGATGAGATTATTGGTGTACCCAGTGATAAAGTATCCCCTACCTATCCTTTTCAAAGAAATTTTAAGGTAGAATTTCCAACTAGAGACGCCTGGCTCGTTCCTGACACTCAGGTCTCCAAATGGCTCTGGTTCACTGATGGGTCCAAGACAGATCAAGGCTCAGGATCGGGGATCTTAGAAGTACGACCAAGAGTGAATTTATTTCACACGGAAACACGGCACGATCTTTCAGGCTGAAGTATTTGCTATGTCTGCCTGTGTTCAAGAGAATATCAGGAGGAGATATGTAAATCAGTATATTTAAGTATGCATAAACAGCTTTACGAGCGCTTCTGTCCTTCAGGATCGCCTCTCGTGTGGTCCTGGAATATGTCAGAGCTCTTTCTTGGGAAGGGACAATCGTGTTAAGCTGACCTGGGTTCCGGATGACAGTGGTGTGACAGGTAATGAGAGGGAAATGTACATGTTGGCCGGATAAGGCTCGAGCAGTCAATTTGTGGGACCTGAACCAGTTTTGGGGTTGCCACAATGCTGTCTCGCAAGGTCCATTGATAGCTGGATCAAAAAGCAATCAATTGAAGATTGGTAGGTTGGATCCGGTTTGCATCAGGCCAGGCTACTTATAGGAGGCCCATGGGCTGACGCAAACCGAAACTTCTTTATGCTTAACAGAAGCAACATCAGGATTGTCACGGGTCTCCACGAACATTTGAAATTTGAACAAGCACCTACATAGGATTGGCTTAAGAAATGTCGCGAGGTGCGGACTTTGTGACAGTGCAGATGAGGATTCGATTCACATCCTTTGTAACTGTGTCTGTTTAATGGTAAAAAGACACAAATATCTTGGGGCGGCTTTTCTGCGTACCACGGGTCTGTTTTGAACTCTATAATCAGCGGCATGTATAATGGATCTTCAGACCTGAGTACTACGAGCAATCCGCGCCACTATTAACAACAACAACAACGATGTTTATCATAGACGCCAATTTTCTGTAGGAAAAGAGGGTTTTGTCCCATTTTTTAAACATCAAGCTGGAATTCCGAAATAATTTTTTTTTATTGTCTTTTAGGCCTCCCTGACCACGTACTTAGTGGTAGTTAACTCTGTTTACTTCAATACAGAACATAGTATATTACATCCTCGATGTTTACAGCTTCAAAAGATCGAAGAAGATACCTTATGTTTAAAAAATAAATGGGTTTGATAAATACTTTTTTAAAATAAAATAATGATGTCACGATGTATTATTTTGCCTATGAAGTCCACTGTGGAGCGAACCAAATAATATCGAGTCACCATACATTTTTACAGTGTGACAATGTTGGAAATGTCTTTTCTCTGTGCCACTATCTTAACACAAGAGTATATTTCTTTCTTATTGTAAGACCTATTGGTTTTATAAGATATTCCGAGAGGTGTTTCGCGATCGGCAGTGGTGTACAAAATAGCAGCAGTGAATACGGCAGTTAAGGCAATGCTGTGAGCAATGTTTGCATTGATTAGGTAGTTGAAGGTATTGAATAGGTAGTGAACGGCAGTGGACGGTATTTTCGGCAGTGCTTTAGGCAGTTACAGCAGTGGCACTGTAATTGTCGGAAATGATCGCAGTTTTGCGGCATTAAACTAGTAAATAATGGCAGTGATATACAGTGCTTTCGAAAAGTAACAAATTAATTCATTATTTTTGAAATTGAGTTTTCGAAAAAATCCTCTGGCACGTCGATTTTGTTTTCAAAACGGCACTTTTTGACATACGACCCACACTCGGAACCACATTTGTGACGTCATCGTTGTTCGAGATATGACGTCATCAACAATTTTTTTAAATAGCAACCCCCAATTTTGACTATAAAAATTTCAAGAAAATAATGCTTGAAGATTTTAAAATTTAATTTTCACAATACTGTGCATCTCCCTATTATGCAACACCTGTCCGTGCTTATTTAGATGAGCTGTTCCCGAATCGTTGGATAGGGAGAAGGGGACCGATTGAGTGGCCAGCCAGATCGCCCGATTTGACACACCTAGATTATTTCTTGTGGGGATACTTAAAAAGCAAAGACTAGACCGGTTAATTTAGAACATTTAAAAGCAAGAATTTGTCACGAGATACATCGTATATCTCCTGAAGTTATTGATAATGTCCAAAAAGAATTTATTATTCGTCTTGGCTACTGTCAGGCAGCCAACTGTGCACAATTTGAAAATTTAATTTAGTAGATTTTGTAAATCATTATCATTTTCAGTGTTGTGAAAATTAAATTTTAAAATCTTTAAACATTATTTTGTTGAAATTTTTGTTATGTAACACCATAATTTTTCATGATGTATGTATATAGAATGACACGCTCTTTCAAATGACATGATCAAAATTGGGGGTTGCTATTTCAAAAAATTGTCAATGACGTCATATCTCGAACAAGGATGACGTCACAAATGTGGGTCCGAGTGTGGGTCGTATGTCAAAAAGTGCCTTTTTTAAAAACAAAATCGTCGTGCCAGGGTATTTTTTCGAAAACTTCTGAATTTCATAAAAAATGGATTTATTTGTCACTTTTCGAAAGAACTGTATAAATATAAGTAGGTAGTGAAGAAAGTGAATCAATCAAAAGAGCAACGTTTGCTATACAACTGAAGAGATCGAAAAATTTATCTAAATCTTAGCAAATTAAGTAAAGAGGTAAGTTGTGTATTTTATGAGGTATTTTATTATTCGTAGATAGTAATAATATTTCGACAGTTCGCCAGCAGATACATGGTTGTCTGCTTCTCAAGTGCATAAGTCGGGTAAGCCTGGGCTGGCCGACGAACTGTAGGTACAATGTCCTGCATATTTGGCACATAAAAATTACAAAGCATGTCGACCCAAACCTTTAAGGGATGAGTGAGGTGTAATTAAGTATTCTACATTATATATAATAATATCAAATGTTCAATATTATCTCACGCCAAAATTACCATTACATTAAATTTAGATAAAATATATTACGTAAGGCACACGATAAAGTAAAATAATCGATTTGACTAAAATGTCATAGTATTTAAAAGCATTCTGGATAATTATTTACATTAGCGCAAACCTCCCCAATTTTAATAAAAAAATTCCTACCCCCATATTTTCGAGGGTGCTGAACACGAATATAAAATTAATTTTATGCGGTCTACTCTAGTTTAGTAGTTAGTAAAACATCCGAGTCAGAAGATGGCCAAGTCAATTAAAAAAAATCTATATGTGAGAACAAAGAGAGAATCATCAAACTCAAGTCATTAAAATTAATAATTAAGTAAGTAGCTGTTATGCATACATAGTTTTAATCAGTTAATAGTTTGTTTATTGACAGTATAGCATATTAGCCAATGCATATCTAATTAATAATTTTGTACATTATTTTTTTGTTAAAAAGTTTTGTAAAAAAATATGCATATAATTATTACACACAATATATCCTTTAATCGTTCTCACTTTATTGCCCAATTTCTCTAATACTGTTTAAAATTGTATTGGGGAAGTGACGATTGGCATTGGGGCAGTGACGGTCACCATTGAGGCACTGACGGTCAGCATTGAGGCAGTGAAGAACAGCATTGAGGCAGTGAAGAACGGCACTGAGTCAGTGACAGCCTGCATTAAGGCAGTGGTGACCAACATTAACAGAATTATGGTCGACACTGCCGGCATTGAGGTAGTGTCGCCGGGCATTTAGGCAGTACCTAGGGCATTGATGTAATGACGGTAATTTTTAAAGAGCACTGCCTAAAACTGGCAGTGGTGTACAAATTTTTAATACGTGAAACACCCCTCGAGATATTCTTAGAAATCACGTAGAAATCAAATGGTAAAAGAGAGAGGGAACATTTGCACCTTTGCAAAGAATCGTTATAATTAATTATTTTTCCATTGTCATTTTCATTAATATTTTAATAAAATCAGTAATCCACGTACAAACTCTGATAATATCACTCCCCTGTTTAACCCGTTGACATTTATTTACTCAGGTATTCCATTTGGATGCCACTAAGTGCACCACTTCGTAATTTGCTACGTGACACGTAAGCATGTTCTGTGGAGTAAACACACAATTTAAATATCGATTTTATTACCTGGAACGGCTATATGCGTAGGCGATGATGTAGTATTAATCAATTATAAGTTTTCGGCTATGTATAGGTAATTGTTACAAACTAATATCGCCAGGGTGAAAATATTTATAATAGCGGTGGTTGTAGATCGATAATGTGCTGTGCTGTGCTGTGAGCATACAAAAACAAAATATCGAAGTTTATTTTTCTTATTATCTTTAAATCTAACGTGTAACATACCGGGATCGTTATGTTCGAGCACATTAATAACATGTACAGGGTGCCTCAATTTCGTTGTAATTGCAGGGTATCTCGGAGACTACAAGAGATAGAAGGATGCGGAAACTTAAAATGCCGCAACAAGAACTTTCATAGACCTCTTCGTTTTTGAGATACGAAGCAAAATTTAAAAAAACTATTTTTAATGAATTTTTTATATCTCGGAGAATAATAGCTGGGATCTGAATAGTGAAAATTGGTTATAATAGTTTTTTACGTAGTTCAGTGGCGTACTTGCAATTTTTGGGTGTCACAGGGTGTCTCTTAAAATGTGACCCAAACATACATTTTTTTAAATGGAACACTGTATATTTTTATGCCATTCAAATGCATTATTTTTCGTAATGATGTATAATAATTGCTGCTTTATATTTTGGAAATTGTTAAAATAGTTAAATTGATAAAACTGATGTTGCCTGGTGCATAGTTGGTCATGCATTTTTATATAATTATTATACAAAATTGATTCTCTACCTTAATTAATTAAAGTAAGTTAAAAATGCATGCAAAATAAACAGTTGCTTAAACAATTAAATTGGTAGGATAGTATTTCATACTATATCTAGTGGATCTTTAGCACCACAATTAATAATACCTACTGCATAATAATACGATGTGTGTTAAGAATATATTCATTAATATTGAAAATATATACTTCTGTTTATCCCTATTTTATAATTTGTTATCACAATTATATTTAGAATATTCACCAGATGGAAAATTTAAACAGTTTTTAAATATGTTTTCAATATTAAATAATTTTCAACAATTTTTTTTAAATGACATTGACGTTTAATTTTCTCCTTATTTATTATTATTTATATTTGTATTTATTTATTTATTTATTTTCAAATGTTATTACGAAGGAAAAAATAATGCAATTGAATGGCATACGTAAAATAATAAACAATAAATATAAAGTACGGTTTAAAAAAATGTATCTATGTTTGGTTCATTAGATCGAAACTTGAGTATTGCTCGTTGATTTGGAATCCTTATTATTAGGTACACTCCGACACTCTTGAAAATATACAAAGGCGCTTTTTGAAATTTTTATCTTTTAAGTCTACTGACATATATCCGGTACAAGGTTTTGATCACAATGCATTATTAAATATGTTCAATTTCCAAATTTTAGAAACCCGTAGACGATGTCAATCGGTGAAATTCCTGTACACAATAAAATTGATTGCCCAGATTTGCTGGAGCAACTAAGTTTCTTAGTACCGCGCAATGAGATGAGAATTCATGCCACTTTTTATTTACCAAGGGCTAACACAAATTTATTGCTAAAATCTCCAGTTTATTTTATGTGCTAGACATTTAATTCAATTTGTAATACTTGCGATATAAATGATTGTTCTGTCAAAACGTTATGCATGAATATAGTGAACCATGTCCACAGTTGATGTACGCTGCTTTCTGTCTCAGGGTCCAGTCTTTTTTCGCTTTAAGTTATGTATCTTAGGTTAGTTTTTTTATTAATTCCTGCACTTTACTGTACTTTAGTATTCATTTGTTTTATTATTTTTATTGTTTATTGTTGTAGAATTTATCATTATTTATATTAGTTATTCCAGTGTAATTTAACTCTCTAAATGCAGTTACTTCTGTTGGGCTAATAAATTATAATTATTATTATTATTATATTTTAAAAGAAACTCCCTATACAGAAATTGCAAGTACGTCACTGAACTCTATGTAAAAACACTATGAGAAGCAATTTTCACCATTCGGATATCCCAGTTATTCTCCGAGATATAAACAATCTATTAAAAATATTTTTTTAAATTTTGTCCTGTATCTCAAAAACTAAGTGATCTATGAAAGTTCTGATTGCGTCATCTTAAGTGTCTCGGAGAAGCAGTCCAGTCTTGCGAAAACCCCATCCTTCTATCTCTTGAAACTTGGAAATTGGAACAGCCTGTACTGAATATACTTATACATACCGAATGTCAACGGAATTATTAGATTAGTCATAGCACCCAGACCTTTCTATATATATAATTGAGATTCGGAAGACACAATATACAGGGGAAAATGCAAATTTTTCGATATTTGTCACGTGTTTCATTTCCGGTTCTGTCGGAAATGACAACTTTGAAATTTTAAATGCAGCACCCTGTAAACATATAGTTTACATATTTTTATTCTACGATTATTATATATTCTATGAGACGATTAAAGATGCGACTGCACTTATTTGAGAAATGTTTTGGCCCACTTGATTTAGACCTATACTTATTCTACATCCATAGATAAGATTTTTTTCTACTGCTTTAGGATTTACAAACTCTTCAA
This sequence comes from Monochamus alternatus, assembly GCA_037114965.1. Classification (NCBI taxonomy): domain Eukaryota; kingdom Metazoa; phylum Arthropoda; class Insecta; order Coleoptera; family Cerambycidae; genus Monochamus; species Monochamus alternatus. The sequence goes on along the minus strand of CM073427.1, from coordinate 25,229,945 downwards.
ATGTGCTTAAATAATTAATTTCTATTTACATCCATTTTCTTAAGTGGCAACGTTCTTTAGACGCCCTGAACTTAAGTTTATAGTACTGTTCATGACAAATCTAGTGGTACAATCAAATTTAAAATCGGTTTAATGTGAACCTAATTTTGAGTTATATAGGAAGTAGCTCCAAATCATTTTTAATAAATTAAGTAAGTGTGCTGAGAAAACAAACAAATTGATAATTAGGTCTAGGTAACAATAGCGAAGAAGTGTGACGATTCAATTTTTCGTGAATCATCTAGAAACTGACTCGCGACTTATTTCAGTAGTTTAGCACACGAAAAATAAAAAATTGTAAGCTAAATAGAATGATATAGGGAGGGAGAAACGAGGATCGTGTTTTAGTACTTATACAGGGTGAACCTTAACTAAGTATAAATATTTTAACTGTAGATGTATTTCGTCATATAGATGAATCTAGTGAGTCATTTTTAAAAATTTCAAATATTTACGGAGATATTTTTTTTTTAATACCCACATTTTGAGGACCGCTGAACAGATAGGCACTGACGTAACCTAATAAAATAAACCATATGATTTACTGAAGGCGAGGTTGCCATATTATCTGTAAGATAAATAATTTTTTTTAACGTACATTCAATTTTTGCCATTGTTTCTAATTTAAAAACATTATGATTCTAAAAAATATTCATAAACGTTCATAAAAGCTCACCTACTTACTGAAAAACCAACTATTTAAACAGTTATCCATATTTCACAAGTTAATACCATTGTACACTGTTTGAAAGATTATCACAAATTATACCCTTAAATTATTTTATGAAGAATAACAAAAAAAAACTTATGATTTTCACACAACACCTTAGAGTTAATTTTCACCATATAACCTCAAACAGCGTGTCAGTGCTAACCATTTCGTACTTCGTAGTGGGTGAAAAAAATAAACACGAAACATGAAATAACAAAATAACTAGCTTAATGTATGCGTTCAATATCAGGAGAAGGCAAATAAAATATTTAAAAGCAGAGTCAATAGCATGCAAAAAAGAAACTGATGTAGCAGTAGGTGAATTGTCCCACACAAGTCATATTCTCTTGGATTGATACTGATAGAGGTTATGTTTGTATTGGTTTAGGGCAAAGGAATAAGCTGCGGCAAAAGCAAGTGGAAACAAAACATGTAATATTTGGGGAAAGGGATTTGATAATTTCAATACACGTAAATTGAAAGTTAATATGAAATACTTTTGCATCTTGTGAAACCGAACTAAACTAATAGCTTTTTTTTAAGTAATGCACTACTTGACGCATATGTTTTAAGAGTTGCGGCACTAACATATAAAACGTATTTAAATCGTCTTATTATTTTCACGGGCAGTGTTTTTCCAAGTGTCTTGTGTATCTAGTTAATATTTTTCGTGAAATACAGTGTGATTAAATAAAATATGGCGCATTATTCAAACAGTGAAAAGGTTGACATGCTAAAAGCATATTTATTAACTAGTGGTAATCAGTGATAGTGATAATGATATGTATTGCGATAAATCAGGAGTGTATGATTGTGAGTAGAGAATCTGGTTTATATTTTCAATTTATTGATGATGTATAGGAATGGCAAAGGGGAAGAGATGGCAGTTAATATTTTCATAAATTAACATATTTCAGTGATTTTTTGACATGTCTAAAAATTCTAGTTAACATTGTTGAAGTCTATTCGAAGACATTAGTGTAACAGTGGCAACGCTGTGGAATTCTCATTCACCATGACTTAAAAATACTAGTTCGGGGTCGGATCAGCCTCAACAAGTTTTCGATTGAAAAATAACGAAATTTATTTAAAATTTTACTTTTTTATTTCTGTTTTTTTTTATGTAAAAACTATTATGTATTCTACACGGTGAACTGTACTACTAGTTAAAATATTTGTATTTATTTAAGGTTCACCCTGTATATCTATATAACAAAAGGTTGGGTTGTGTATGAAGTAAATCAACAGTATATAAAAACTAATGAGTAACGAAATCTTATCGAAAAGTTTCCATATCATGACTTGAAACGTATGTCCAAACTAGTTTTATCTCTTTCTGTTGTGGCTTAATGTAAACCTTTTAAGATTTTCTGATTCGATAATTATTTATTATTACACTACTTATAATAATAAATCATAAATGTATATCCTGTATGTTACGCTATCTGTGCCTTGAATAAATTTATGATAAATATATTCATAACTGTATTTGTCAAAGCTATTCATATCGATAACTTAAAAAACGTTAGTCTTTTGAATTCGTTGCACTTTGATCTGCTATAATCATTATAAAGCGAGATTTTGAGGTATATTTAATTGTTAAGCAATAACATAATTTAAAACTTTTGGAATGTCTTTTAAACATATTTAGAGGTTTCTATTTATTAATTTATTGTGGAGATAGGGATGGATTTACGTATACAGTAAATTTAGAATTGCAGCATCAATTTTTCTAAAAGGTGAAATACTTTTTTTATATATATTTTTAACATACGATAAAGCAGCAAATATCGTCTTATGTTCGATAACTACATTCTAACATTTGAATGTCTGTTTATTACATTTAAAAATATATTTTCAGTGTAGCGCACGTACAATAGGTAACACATATACAGGGTGTCCGGAAATTATGCATCAAGCCTTCAGGAGGTGATTCCTGACAAGAAATTAGGGTCACGAAGGCCTATAACAATTTTTCGAAAACTCAATATTAACGGAAATACAGGGTGTTAAAGTTAAAATTTTATTTTCGATATTTGTAAATAAGTTCTTAAGAAATCCACATATTTACAAAAATTTTGTAAATCGGGGATTTTTTTGGACGAGAAATAACTTTAACACCCTGTATCTCCGTTAATATTGAGTTTTCGAAAAATTGTTATAGGACTTTGTGACCCTAATTTTTTGTGAGGAATCACCTCCTGAAGTCTTAACGTATAATTTCCGGGCACCCTGTATATAGTCTAAATTTACCAAAATTCATATTCATGTTTGTAATTTCTTGAAGTAATAACATAATTGTCTTATTTTCGAACGCAATATTCGTTCGTTATATGTTTTTAATTATTTTCAGAACATTTCTGTTTAGTAATTGCTGAAAAACATATATTCGGACGACTGTAATAAGCAAAAAATGGATCAGAACTTTTTGCAAAATTGAAAAAAAGAAGAACACGATACAAAAACTTGATTTTTATATTAACACCTTACTTCAATGGTGCTGCCAGATACAGGGGATTTTCCCTTTCTTAGGAATTTTTCAATAGAAATCGGGAATTTTTATGCTATTTCAAGTTTAACTAAATTAAAAGGCTATAGATATGAAGATATACGTCGAAGATTGCTCAATTGTCGCTATTAATAAAACCATTTGAATGTACAGTTATAAAATGACAAAGACAAAATCAATATCAAGAGGATTCATCTTCGATTTTTATAATCTCAGAAATGTTTATATCAATCTAAGTGAACTCGCACACGATTTTTAAAAATTAAATTTTATCTTTGTGATTCTTATAGATTATCGTTTGTAGTTATTTGTAGTAATATTTTTCATATAAAAATTATCTTTCCATACATAATCGTTTTATTTTACGTCAAATCGATATGAAATCATTCCTAGAATTTGCTATCTTCGTTTGTCGGTTTTGTTTCCGGACACCCTGTCTATATTTTTAATAATTATTAAACACAATTCGATATTCATTATCCTAATAAAGGTACGAATACATATATATTTAACATTTTGTTTTTAATTGGTTTCGGCAACTTTTTTACATAAGTTGCCGAAAATAAGATAACAGGGTTGTGTAGATTATATTGGGTTTTAAGAACACTGTTTTACAGTAAATAATAATAAGTAATAATATAATAGCAATAATAAGTAATCATTTTTTAATAGTAGGTATAATACGAGTATATGTATCTTCCTACATATGTATGTAATAATTTTTATAAATGCACTGGAATATTTTTAGGGGGCAAATTTAGAACACGAGTGCACTTTAATTTGACTAGAATGCCCACAAGTATTTCACTGTTCGTTACAGACTGAAAAATGTACCCACCCTGTATTTCCGTTAATATTGAGTTTTCGAAAAATTGTTATAGGACTTTGTGACCCTAATTTTTTGTAAGGAATCACCTCCTGAAGTCTTGACGTATAATTTCCGGGCACCCTGTATATAGTCTAAATTTACCAAAATTCATATTCATGTTTGTAATTTCTTGAAGTAATAACATAATTGTCTTATTTTCGAACGCAATATTCGTTCGTTATATGTTTTTAATTATTTTCAGAACATTTCTGTTTAGTAATTGCTGAAAAACATATATTCGGACGACTGTATCGATTATCGTTCAGAAAACTATTACAATATAAAAAATAATGTTAATAGGGAGAAAAACATTTTAACGAATTGTTTTACATTATCGGAAAAAATATGTACGTATACCTAATGAATATTCATTGATTTGGAAAATATTTTGTATATATTTAAGGTAATTTGTAATTCGACAATGGATTTATAATTTTACTTTTACCTACACAGAGAGAAATGTATGAATGATTTTTTAATTGTGCACCATTTAGAGCAGTATTATGTGTTTGTATGTAATCCGATTCCGTGTGGTTATTTATTACAAATCCAATTGTAGACGATACAGAGATGTTATCTTATCGAATTACATAATTGTATATTTAAAAATTAATTTTTCGTACTTTTTTAAAAATAATTTATTAATCTTAATTGTTAATGTTCAACAATTTATCGCTTAATTTTCCAGCTTAAATATAATTTGTCACACAAGTTATACAAGATTTTCCTTAAATTTGGAGATTGATGTTTGACTAAAGAAGGGTTGTAGGTTCTAAGTAAATAGGCTTTATTTGATACTTGTCAAATTAAATGCATATGTAGTCCCAAAATAAAAAATTGTCGTGTCTGCTAAAGCCATAGCAATCCATTAAATCCTATCTCAGTACTTACCTATTTCTATTTTCTTACAAAATTACGGGCCTCCAAAGAATTTTTTTATTTGTGTTTTTACGATAACTTTGTCACTTGTAAGGTGCTTTACTGAAATTTGGTTTGAAGAAGTTTTCTGGATGTTGAATATGAGCACATAAGACACTAAGAACACATTTTTCAGTCTGTAACGAACAGTGACATACTTGTGGGCATTCTAGTCAAATTAAAGTACACTCGTGTGCTAAATTTGCCCCCTAAAAATATTCCAGTGCATTTATAAAAATTATTACATACATATGTAGGAAGATGCATATACTCGTATTATACCTACTATTAAAAAATTATTACTTATTATTACTATTATATTATTACTTATTATTATTTACTGTAAAACAGTGTTCAAACTTAAAACCCAATATTATCTACACAACCCTGTTATCTTATTTTCGGCAATTTATATAAAAAAGTTGCTGAAACCAATTAAAAACAAAATGTTAAATATATATGTATTCGTACCTTTATTAGGATAATGAATATCGAATTGTGTTTAATAACTAAAAAATATAGACAGGGTGTCCGGAAACAAAACCGACAAACGAAGATAGCAAATTCTAGGAATGATTTCATATCGATTTGACGTAAAATAAAACATTACAGAAACGATTATGTATGGAAAGATAATTTTTATATGAAAAATATTACTACAAATAACTACAAACGATAATCTATAAGAATCACAAAGATAAAATTTAATTTTTAAAAATCGTGTGCGAGGTTCACTTAGGTTGATATAGACATTTCTGAGATTATAAAAATCGAAGATGAATCCTCTTGATATTGATTTTGTTTTTGTCATTTTATAACTGTACATTCAAATGGTTTTATTAATAGCGACAATTGAGCAATCTTCGACGTATATCTTCATATCTATAGCCCTTTAATTTACATTCAATTTTTGCCATTGTTTCTAATTTCAAAACACTTTAGGAAGTTACTTTGCTCAATGACAACATTTTTCGTAAAATACAGTGTGATTAAATAAAATATGGCGCATTATTCAAACAGTGAAAAAGTTGACATGCTAAAAGCATATTTGTTAAGTAGTGATAATCAGTGATAGTGATAATGATATGTATTGCGATAAATCAGGAGTGTAGTAAAAATTGATAATAACCACATTCTAGATTGAACTATGATTGTGAGTAGAGAATCTGGTTTATATTTTCAATTTATTGATGATGTATAGTAATGGCAAAGGGGAGGAGATGGCAGTTAATATTTTCATAAATTAACATATTTCAGTGATTCTTTGATATGTCTAAGAATTCTAGTTAACATTGTTGAAGTCTATTCGAAGGAACGCTGTGGAATTCTCATTCACCATGACTTAAAAATATTAGTTCAGGGTCGGATCAGCCTCAACAAGTTTTCGATTGAAAAATAACGAAATTTATTTAAAATATTTTACTTTTTTATTCCTGTTTTTTTTTTTTTTTTTGTAAAAACTATCATGTGTTCTACACAGTGAACTGTACTACTAGTTAAAATATTTGTATTTATTTAAGGTTCACCTTGTATATCTGTATAACAAAAGGTTGGGTTGTGTATGAAGTAAATCAACAGTATATAAAAACTAATGAGTAACGAAATCTTATCGAAAAGCTTCCATATCATGACTTGAAACGTATGTTCAAACTAGTTTTATCTCTTTCATATCGATTTGACGTAAAATAAAACATTACAGAAACGATTATGTATGGAAAGATAATTTTTATATGAAAAATATTAGTACAAATAACTACAAACGATAATCTATAAGAATCACAAAGATAAAATTTAATTTTTAAAAATCGTGTGCGAGGTTCACTTAGATTGATATAGACATTTCTGAGATTATAAAAATCGAAGATAAATCCTCTTGATATTGATTTTGTCTTTGTCATTTTATAACTGTACATTCAAATGGTTTTATTAATAGCCACAATTGAGCAATCTTCGACGTATATCTTCATATCTATAGCCTTTTAATTTAGTTAAATTTGAAATAGCATAAAAATTCTCGATTTCTATTGAAAAATTCCTAAGAAGGGGAAAATTCCCCGTATCTGGCAGCACCATTGACGTAAAGTGTTAATATAAAAATCAAGTTTTTGTATCGTGTTCTTCTTTTTTTCAATTTTGCAAAAAGTTCTGATCCATTTTTTGCTAATTTTAAATTTGAAGAAGCCAATATTATTTGTAAAAATGCTGACGTTGCTGTTTTTTACAAAGCATTTGTCTCTCCATAAAATATCAATTTTACCGTTACTTTGTATAGAAAAAAGAAACCCAAAGTTGGACTTCTGTAAGTTCACGCCACGTGCACAAATTTATTTAGCGTCAAGTCGTCACTCAATTTCCTCCTAAATAAATAAAACAAGGCAAAAGAAAACTTGCTTTCATGCCACATCATAAACAGAATACTTGACAGGGTAATTAACCGTGTTGATAACCTAATAAAATAACCAAATGGTATTTGTTATTTTTTTCTTAGTACAGTATATACTAATTATTGCGAATTTTAGCACGTGTTATTGATTCATGCTAATACATATACAAGTAAGTACATAAAATTCCACTTGGAATAAAGATTTGATGTATATAAATATTATACGGGGACAATAAAATATGTTACCTATACAGGGTGTGTCGCTAAGAGGGCCCGTTAGATATATCACGAAAATCTATGCAACGAGCGGTGAAGAGGGATTCTGAAAATGAAAAAACATGCAATGAGAATAATGCCGTGAGTGTAGCACTGCTGGTTATACCAAAAATTGTTGTCAACTTCGTTATATTAAATAGAACACCCTATAGATACATGGTGGTACTTTTTCATGATGCATCATTGGCATCTCGAAAACCGTAAAATATACAGGGTGGCTTAAATTAGAAAAATATTGCACGGTGGCCATTGAGATAATTCGTACAGATCTAAGATATCTGTTGCCGTTGCTGAAATATTGGGGAAAAACTGAAACCAGCGGTTTTAGGTCAATATTTCAACAGAAAGAGCTGAAATTTGATACAGAGGAATAAGAACATATTAGAAATAAACAAAATTACAAGGGCCACTATTTTCGGTTGGGCAACATTCAATTGTTTTTATTATTATGGATGCCATATTGGATATTGATATTGTAAATGCGAAGAGTCAGATTTAAACGTGGATTTTATTTAAACTTTTGCGTGTAGGTTTATTCAGATATTATTAAAAACTTACCTGAGCAATGCTCTTTCAGTTCTTAGGAAAAGTTTATTGATGAACATTCTAAAAATTAGGGAAATCCACAGACCAGTTGGTCTGTGGGAAAATCACTCGTTAAATTATTTAAATAATCATTTCTAATAAAAACAATCATAATTAAGAGAAGATAGGGAATAATGAGTATAATGCGAATACGCGATTAAAAAAAATCTAAATGCATATTTACGCCAAAAAAAATATTTTCAAATCATTATTTAAACCCCCTTTTCACACTGTCACTGACCGCTCACAGCCTTGGTCGTTTACAGCTCACAGTTCAACTCGATGTCGACCTCATGCACTGATGATGCCAAGTTGAAATATTTTTCTAGTACCTACTTACCTAGGTTTTAGACATCACAAATAAATGGATGTACTGACTATTTTAGAATATCATTTTTTCTTGCTCAATTCAACTTCAGCCAATAATAATTTAAAATGTTAATATCGAATGAAATCAAATAATAATAATCAAATAATTCTATTAAAAATTGCAAGTAACGCGGTCCACTCAGGTTTTCCGGTAGAAAATACCGTCCAATCAAACGATACCCGTACACTCCTGCCCATACGTTGACAACAAATCGCCTCTGAAAGCTAAACTGACAAGTAGCGTGTGGATTTTTATCTAAGCAAATGTAGTAACTATTTACGTACATTACATAAAAAACCTATACCCAATGGGTAAATTATTAAGAGAAGCGGAAAAGTGTTTCGTGTTTAAATACTAAGTAATATAAACCATCGTGTTGTCGACAGAAAACTGTCCAAGACCGAAATTGCACGCCTCTGATCTGATGCTCAAAAAAGTTATCGAGAATTAATCTTGACCTACCGTATTATTAGGTCAATAACCTAGTTACCTAGTTTTTGTACTGTTATTTAACGACAAGAAGTAAAACTATTTTTTTTTAAATCTAGATACATGAATGAATTTTCTTTAAATATTGATTTATTTGTTAATAAAAACAAATGTAGATAATAAATAAATGTTTTCGAATGTTAGGTTATTACAGTTTAATAATTTTGATATTACATTTTCACTATGTTTTACAAATAAATATGAATTTTTAGTATTACTCGTAAGTACAATTAATTATTCAGTTTGTAGTTACGTACATCTTGCCTAGAAATTTATTGTTTTTTAAGTAGTATGGTACTAACCTGTTTAAAATGCCAATTCGAGTAAAACTGCACTCATCCGTCCAAAGCACTTAATTAATAAAACTAGGGTGAGCCGCAATTTGATTTTGATGTCAATACTTGCAAATTTCAAGACGACTGGAGAAATCAGCAGGTTCTAAAGTATCTAAAGCTTGAACTTTCTGAAAATGATGCGGGTTCAGTCAGTTTTCTCGTAATATTCTGCAAACCTTGCGTTGGGATATCTCCAATCGCCTTGAAATGGTTCTTGTAGAATAGTAGGCTGCTCTCAACTAAATTTAAAACAGTCTCATCCGACGCAGTTTCACAGAACCCGTATCGCGAAGGCACTTAGGTACACAAAGTTTGCGCATCTGGTATGTAGACATCTCCATTATTCCGTAACAGCGGCATTCGCATTTCGTACATTCTCCATATAACACTACTATTTCCGCATATTCAGAAAATTTGTAAAATTATGCATTGTTAATTTACGACGAATACGCAAGACCGAAATAAACTGCTTACTACTACTACTGCTTACTGTTTGTATTCTCTCCATCCCCCCTCCAAATGTGTGGCGTGATCTACAAATTTCGGGGTAAAGAAATGCGGGAAGTGCTAAACGGGGGTAAATTTGAATAACACGTTGAAATGTTAGACGATATTATGTATGTAAACATGATGTGGCAACGATGTTTAATCCGGCATTCAATTGTCGTATGGGTGCGTAGCGCACCAGGAGCGTCGTGTTACCGATTTTTATAGGGTGATTTGTTTATTTTTTTAAAGGTCTAGTAAAAAAAAAATTTTTCGATTTTCTGCCATGACATTATGACTGACTTACCCTGTATACACATATATAAAAATTCCTGAAATCATTTTGTTTTCAATAGAGTTGCAATTGATACAAAGAAATAAAATAAGTTACAATAACATTGATATATAATTTTGCACAGGAATGCAATAAAAAACAATTGCATATGCTACTAGCATTTCCACGCTTATAATTCCACGCTTCAATGATATCTGTATTATAGAATAGCGAATTGATCAAATGACCCAATTCTCGTAGTTTACTCTCTCATAATTAACAGTGGTTTATACTTTATAATTTATCAGTAAATTATTAATTGTGATGAAGCTGTGAGGTTTACTAATTAAACTGAGTGAAAAAATATATGTCGAGACCAGTTTGATATAGAATTTTGTAGGGCATTGTAATATGCATATTATAATATATAATTTAATATTTTAGTTTCATAAATATTTAGTTACATTATATATTTTTTAATGTATATGCATTAATATATCTCCATCATGGCTATACACATAGTGGTATTTATTCATTATTTCCCATAGATAAATTAAAATAAGACCATTTGCTAACATTGCTAACATTGGCAATATTAATACTGGGGTTGCGCGTATAGGCTTTTAACGTCAAAATTGTTTAATATCAAATTACTAATTGCACAAGCAATCAACAACAAATCAGTAATTCGTACTGCAGGCATAAAATTTATTTTTGATTTTTTATCTCTGATTGGTCTAAATGTAAGATAAAAATAGTAATTCGTGTGATTAAAGTTTATGTTCAATATATTATTAGGTGTTCACGTTTAAGAAATTAACATGAAGAATAAATTAAATTTTGTGAGTAATATGTACGTATTATTTAAGCTGATTACGGATGGTGAGCAATAATTATAATATTATATTATATCCGATATATTATAAAAATATTGCTAGTGATTAAAAAATACAGAACGTTACGCATTGAGGCCATAATATATACTACCTATATTATCATATATATTATCACTCATCGTCCGTAACTGGCTTTATGTACAATCTATTGCAATAAGAATGGCACTCATTAAAAGGAATTTGACAATTTATTTAGAACTGCTAACGCATTCGTAATGAAATCTACTTTCAACAGTTCTTAATCGTTCCACTCATTAATAAGGTTCTAATGAAATTCAGAACTTTCAGTATTTCAAAAACTGATTTGAGGGAGTGCCATTAGTATTGCAATAGATTGCAATCACAAAATTTAATTACAATAAAGTTATTTATTTTGCATTTCTATCCTTGTTTGTTTGTATTTATGTGTTAACATTAATAAAAAAAAATTACGATTCTTTCATGAGTTTATTATATGTATTAAGGAAGTCCCTATAAAGAATAATGGTGAGATATGTATATTAATAATATATAGGTAATATTTTTCATTATAGCAAGAAACTCATAATAATATCATAAATTTTAATTTGTATCAATTATCATAAAAATGTGTGATATTATTTTGATGATTTCTGCTGCAATGTAAAATATTTTCCTTTCAGAAAAAATATGTAAGTAGGAAATCAATTCGAATATCCCGCTTTTTAGTTTAGTTCACCTCAGATGCCCATCGGAGCGCTGCCTCCTTTTGTTGCCAACTTTATAGTAAGAAATAACTACTCTTATTTTCTATTCTCTCTGTTATTTCCAGTACCAATTGTCAATGCATTATTGCAAATGGTTGGTTCTTATCGTCATATCGATTCAATAAAAATGAACCTAATGATGAAAATATTTCTAAATAATAGAATAGTGTTTATCGATTTCTAACCCAAGCAATGAACGTGAATGTACTAATATATTTCTTTCTACTTTGTCAACAAAGGTACTAAATATTACCTTCTGTGTCCTTATTGGATGTAGATAATTATTAATAGTAAAACTGAAGTTTATATACTTAAATAATATTAAATAATTACTTATCACAAAAACCGTCAACAGAAAAATTAAAAACATATAGTTATAGAAAAGTGTAATATGGATGGATAGAGGGTAAAATTCTACAACAGTAACTGTTGTTGATTAAATATGTAGGGTCTTCAACACCTCAACAATTGAGTAAAGGTACCTCAAAGAATATTCAAAATGTATACATTTTAGATTTGAAACAAGAAGTTTGGCATTAAAAAACAATCTATCACTTCAGTACAGAACATGCTGTTTTTATATGATGTGGTCCAGAGTGGCAACGCTGCTGGATTTATATAGTTTCAATACTCGTACCTGTCATCAGAAAATTTGTAGCGTATAACCAGGAGTGTCGTGTTACCGATTGTTATGGGGTGATTTTTTATCTTTTGAGAGGTCGAGTAAAACATTTTCTTTTCGATTTTCTGTCTTTATTATGCCTTCCGAATACGTGGCTAAAATTAATGACATTATGACTGAATCACTCTATATTTTGTACATGCTATAAACATTGCACAGTGTTTTTGCACTCATATGAATCTTGCAGTGTATTAAAAAATTGTTTTGTAATTATTCTAGTTTTTATTTAGAAATATGTATTTTTTAATAAACTGTCAATCTCTATCTATTTATTTATTGTGTAAGCATTACCAGATAGCCGCATAACATGTTTGTACGGTAAATGCTTTTTGGCGGCAGTATGTCAATTTTAATAATTGGTTAACTATTTCACATTTTATTATGTGTTGGGAAAAGAGCTCTAAGAAAACAATTCACAGTAGTATATTTAGGTTTATTTACCATTATTAAGTACCAACACCTGACATGGTAGGTAAGCGACGTTGTCACATATTGAAGACCTGTTTGCTCTCATAATTCTATTACTTTTAATCAGAAAAAAAAATGTTTTGTTTGGTATAATTTATCATACAATGTTAACAGCTAAATGGCCGGTTTCTCAACATTTGGCGCAATCCATTCGATAACTGTCAAGTAGATAAATTTATCAGACCGATAACTTTACATTGGTTTCTGAACGCATGCCTTCCAAATTTTGTGGAATACATAACAGTTGAATGGATATCTGCAATAATCATAGAGGAAGCTAGCAAATGAACAAGTGTTTGCAGATGCCATTTATGGAAGTCAAGAAATAATTGTAGATGGCGCCACTATCGCTCTAATAAAAATTGTTAACCACAATTTACATTTATCGTGTTTTACATACCTACCTGTTCGAGTCAGTTTCCTTATAATGTAAGAGTAAAATGGAAAATAAAGAAAACATAAAACGTGCACGCAATATCAGCGACTTTGACAAAAACGTTAACTTTATATACGAGTATAAACATTCAGTACCTAATAATATCACATTACATTAACTAAATAAAAATGTATACAAACCTGTTGCATAAAAACGAAGTTATTAAAACCTTTTCTAATACTGATAGTGAATTTGTTCTAGTACTAGACACTTGAATACTATTTCCTATTACATCTATCAGTAAATTTACAGTTTCTTTCATTAAACGGAACCTCTCGAAATTTTGAGTCGCTGTATCTTGCATACTGGTTTTCTCCTTCACGATAACGTCTTGGCCGTTCAATATATCTGACTATATTTAAATATTCTTCATCTGAAGAGGCAGATGAATCAAAATTTTCTATTGCACAAAGTAATCGTCACGAAAATATCAAAAAATATCCAAAAAAGTTGTGTTAAGCCTTACAATAAAGATGTAAACAAGCAAAAGCTAAATCGCTGCGCGCGTGCGCTAATGTTTATTGGACAGATATCTTGTCATTTTTCTTTGGATATGTATTCGATAACTTATGCAATAGATAAGCATTATCGAATGGTTCAGAAACCGAATTCATGAGATATCTCCAGTTTATGGAATCCATAAGTTTATTTAATAGATATCTACTACTTGAGAAACCGGTCATATAAGTAAAGCAAAATGATGTAAATTTTGAGTCCAAAATTCTAATATACAGGAAAACGTAACAGACTGTTTACTAGAAATGTTGTGTAAAAAACTTAAATATCGAAATTTTAAAACAATTCTCCTTATCCGTGCGTATAGTATAATAATGATACGTATACTTTTTTGTGAAAGGATCCAGTTACGACATCTGTAAAGTAGTACGTGGCCAAAGCGTCTTTAATAGTTTAGTAGCACTCTGAAAATAAAAGGAATAAATTCTAGCCGATCTGAAATTAGCCGCCTACTTCATTAAAAATTGAGATGTGCGGCTTGGGAAATATCAGTGTGTACAATTGCATGCCATAGTTAAAATGTATAAATTTATTATTAAGGAAAACGGCAAGGTGGTGCCTAGAGTCTTTTGCGTGCCGGGCAGAACGACGCGACGCCCGTGGCCAAGAATATATTTTTGAATTAAATATTTACTGCCTTACATGAATGATGGCATACGGATAGTCGAAGTAGGTACTGAAATAGGAATTCTTTTTACAGAAACTGGTGTAACATCTTTCAATTAACTATTCCTATAGGTACAGTGCGTTCATAAAGTAACGCATAAATTCATTATTAGCTAAATAAACAATATTATTAAAAAATCCCGAAACAGATCGATTTTTTATTTTAATTTACTGTTTTTTCAAATAATAATTTAATATACAGGGTGATCTACCTTCGAGTAACGATCACCGGTTTTTTTTTAAATAAAACACCCCATTTCCGAATTTCCCTTGCTGAGCTGATTTTAAAAATGTTTCAAAAACAATACCAAAATTAAGTTATTTACAAATGAATAAATGTACTAAAAATTAAATGAAATTATATACTTATTATTATTACAGCTACTCTGATAAACTATTAAAAAACACCCCAAACACTTTCATTAGTGATCTTACGTGGCAGCCATGAATTGGTTTAAGAGTCTGTTCTCTGTACACTCCTCGGGTAGCGCTCCGGGGTCGAGTGCACGGGCGTTACGGCAGATGTATTTAGAATATTTAGATTTAGTGGAGTAAAATCCGCTAGCAATTATGACGTTTTGTTTTTAAGAAAATATAACCATCTCGTAGAACATTTTTAGTATCCAAAATAGATTTGTACAACTTTTTTTAGTAGGGCCGCATTTTATAAAAATAAAATCAAATTATTAATGCTTGGGACATTATTTAACAGTTATTACGTTTTTCGTTACATCGGGCTTGTAAATCGACGATTTTACTTATGTTTGTAGTTTTTTTACAGCTTGTATAAAAAACTACAGTACTTCTCACGGTACACACAATTTTTTAATAACTTAACATCTTTTCGAAAAAAAATGTTTCAAAGTTGGCCCAGCAAATTTGTGCATTACAAACTTATATTAATTATTTACTATTGATATGTAGTTATATCGAGCAAATGTAGTCAAAACTATAAAAAAGTTTTTTAAAACAGTTTACGGTGTTACACTTTTCAAGAAATTAACTATGTGCGCCGTGTGCATACTTGTGATGCAGAAGATGTTTTCAGAAATAGGACAGCGCATTCATTCGACGAGTTAAGAATATCTATATTTTCCATAATGAGAAAAACGTTTTTATTGTACATATTATGATTGTGTTTAATATATTTATGACATTGCCCTGTTTAAAATTAGAAGAACAAAGATTTGAGAACAGGTAAATTTTTATATAAAATAAATATAGTGACTACATTTATTTCAGTGTTTTATGTTCTTTATTATTTTAATATGGAAAATACGTATTTAATTTGCGGAGAATTTTGTTCAATTTGGAACTTTCGAAAAAATGACATTGTTTTAATTAGCAATGTAAAAATTGCATACCTAAGAAATTCTAGTAGAACTTCTTATATTTCCGGAACTGTTGGTCTAAACGAAAAAATGTATTCTACAAGAAAAGTTTAGACACTACCGCCAACAAAAGAATCAGTATCGAACTCCATAAGATCCATTAATTCAATACTGTATCAACTGACAACGTATAGAGTATAAGTGACTATGTATTTCTTTGAACTCCGGTCCTGCCCGCATTTATCAATGTCTAAGCCCATCCCACTGAGTGAAACACACATGGTATTTAAAATATATTCGTTTCTGAAGTTGTAGACGTTCGGCATTTAGCATAGAATTTTGAATAATTGTTATCAATTCGATATAATTTTGGTATCGTTGCAAAGCTAAAAGACAGACTTACTTCCCTCGTGTAACCAATTTTCGATTTAAGCCTTTATTTTTAAGTAAATAAATTGTAAATATGACGATTTCTTGCACGGTTTACTCATTAAATTTAAATAATTAAAAACTAATTTGGAAAAAAATATTACACAGCAGCTTTAGGAAACAACTTTGTCTTTCGATTGTTTTTTTATTTGAACCGCTATGTTTATTCATTGTCTAAATGTCTAAAGTGTTATGAGCCGAGCGTAAAAAATCGGTTTATTGCAAGCGAGTGACGGACTCTTAAGACGAGGTTGACCGAAGAACTGAATTCTGCGCGTATATGATGCACCAAAATAATCAGAATAACAATTTCATTGCTAACGTTCTATTTGAACGGGCATGTTAATCGGCAAAACACCCATTATTGGGGTACACCCGTCTCAGGAAAATTCACATTGGATGCAAGAATACCATACGCAACCACCACAAAATGTCAATGTGTGGGCTGGTATTGTGAGAAATACAACTGTTGATCCATATCTTTTTTATGAAAATTTGACAGGAGCAGTGCATCTGAATTTGGTAAGTTTAGTAGTTATAAACACCTTTGGTACTGTTGTCCACCCTGTACCAATTTGAAGCAACTTGTGACACATTTGTAAAATGAGGGGAAAAAATGGGGTGATGACGGTGATGACGTCATTACTCGAAGGTAAGTCACCCTGTATATTAAATTATTATTTGAAAAAACAGTAAATTAAAATAAAAAATCTGCCTGTTTCGGGAATTTTTAATAATATTGTTTATTCAGCTAATAATAAATTTATGCGTTACTTTATAGACGCACTGTATATGACTGCTCAAATATGTACGCGTTGTTTTTTTACTGAGATGGAACAACATTTATACATGAATAAGTCCGACAACAAAGTGATATTTTAGTTAATTGTATGTATATACAGGATGTTTCAAATTTGACGCCTCAGCTTTGTTACGGAGAAAACTAGAATAAATATATTGAACTTACTATCTCGTATGGGACAGAATGAAGTCTATTTACACAAAAAATATTCTTTTTTTAGAATTCCCCAAATAGATAGCGGTTATATATCCCATTTATTTACATATTTAAAATATATTCAGTGTCAATAACAATACTCTGAACAACTTTTGAAAAATATATGATTAAAATTCCAGCCATATTTGAAAAAATATATTTAAATTAATATGTATATAATGTTAAAGGAGCTAACACTACGTACGAGTACTATATCTTTGCTATACGTTTTTCCTCCATTACCACACATCTATTTTTCCATAATTTGGTTATTTATGTAATATTTTACATTTTTCAGAAACATATCTCTTTTTATTATTATAATGCATATTGACAAGCAAATGTCAACACATTTGAAGTAACAACTAAAACCATTGGAATTTGTAATGCTTACACGGAAAAAATCTAATCTGTATTTAAGTATAATATATTCAAAATTTTAAACTTCATTCAAGTGTATTAATCAGTAACAAAGTATATTTGATATAAATATTTACATATTCTTGTCATCCAAGCATTCTTATACTTAATTTAACATTTTTCTTTCTTAAAATTACACTAAATTGAAGATTTCCTTAAAGAATGATATTATGTTAAAATATGAATAAAATATTAAATATAGAATAGATTATTCTTCCTTAAATTATAGTAGTAGTTTTGTGGGACCGTCAGGTTTTGAACTTGGGCATAAGATGTAATTACATGTTGCATCACTTCTGCTCAGGTTCAATTCTGTCGGATTATTCGTCCGTTGCCTCAGCTATGGCATACCGAGGAGAAGAGAGCTAACAAGCTCGAAAACGGTATATGTCATATATCTGTTGTGCCGTTAATATGCTGTGGATAACTTTGGCAGTTGCTGTAAGTCTTTCAGGCGCTTACACATATTTATTTTATAGACATCTGTTTTATGTAACCGTGACTAGTCTTATATAAATAAATAACTACTACTTTAGAAAGCAATACAATATATATTTTAAGCAGGAATACTATGTACTTCAGTTTCATGTTATCTTAATGCAATGTTATTATTTACTTTATTTGAAATTATTTCAAATATTTGTAGTAATTCTTTCAAGTTACCTGAATAACGATTGTTGACTCAAGTAAATTATATGTTATCTAAACAAATTTTCTTGATTTCAAGTAATTCTTATTCTTAAATTAAGAATTGATACAAGAATAAATTAATCTTACAGTAAAGCATGAGGAATAGCGAAACTAAGCTAGCATTGGAATAATTGAATTGGAATAATAATCTTGATATTAATAAAGCTTTATTTCCATGTGCATCTCCAAGGAGCATTCAGGTGACGAGCTTTTCTATTTATCTTTTATAATAATATTTGCAATTCTCAACGAAATGAGATAGCAGAACTGTTTTTTATAAAAGTTGCTATGAAAGATACAATATTTTTAATTATTAAAAAAATTTAAAAATGTAAATTTTATTTATTTTAATATTCTTGGACACACAATCATTGTCGATGGCGTCATAGCTTCTATTTGGGAAATTGTTAAAAAACGTGTTTGGCGTTAAATGAACTTTATTTAGTCCCATTTGAGACATAAGTTCAATTTGACGAAGATACCAAGTCTCGAATGCCCTATACAGAATCATCAATTATATTTTTGGTTGTAGTTATATACACAACACACATACACAAAAGCTTTCTAATTTGTTTAATGACAATATCAAAACGACTTGCTTGAAAGTAATTGTTACGTTTTTTAATTAACACCCTGTATATATGCTTCAACCACACGCATAACGCAATACCTACATTGCAACTTAAAATTTTTATTTAAATAAAATTATTATGGCGAAATACGAATTGAAACAATTTACGCACTATTTAATTGTTGTGTAACAAATCCTCAGTAATCGAAATACATACGAGCTATAATTATTGTAATATTTTTTATAGAAATAGTGTTTCGTTGGCATACGTGAACTGTTATTCAATATTCATAGTTATTGTACAATACAAAGTACAATTTAGTACCTATTGTTTTAATCATTGGTCACCTATCCTCAAAATAAAAAGGCAGTTTTATTTTCAATTTTTCTACTAAACAAGTGAATGTTGCTTGGTAGGACCGTTTTGTCTTCACTGTGTTCTTTATCTCTGTATCCATGTGTAAAAGGGCAATGAAATTAAATGAAATACTAAACTATATTCAGATATTTATATTTATTTATTTTTTGTTGCACTCAAAATGTATTTATAATCTGACAGTAAACTTATAGGAGCGAATTTATTTCAGTAATTTTAAAAAATTTGTTATTTCCTGTTACTTCATCACTGAACTATTTTTCTATGTGGCAGGTGTGGCACACTGCAAATTATTTTTACCAGCTCTTGTATCGTTGAGTGAAAAATCACTCAACTCCGAGTATGCCAAGTTGTCGTTCTTGGACCACCCAAGTTCTTCTGACATACTTAATAATACAGTAAACATCAAAAATAGTTGCATATGGTATCTCCTATAATACAAAATTTGGACATTGAAATAGTCGAAATTGTACCATCTCCTGGTGCAGAGACTACTCAAGTAGAAGACAACGGCATGGCATTTAAAGACTACTGGGAAATAATTTTTTGGGCTTTTCGATGTTGTTATTGATGAAATCATCTACATAACTGGATTTCCATATCGTTCAATTCTTTCTTTAGTTAATACCTTGATCTTTTTTGGAATATAACGCTAATTCTTACGTTTGAGAAATGCAGTTACCTTTAGAAATCTACAAATGTCAAGTAAACGTCACAATTTACTATACTCGCGACAAGAATTCAGACGACTTACGTCATACGAACAAATGAATAATTCGTTATATTTTTTTTCAAAATATTTAAGAAACTGCAACTGATAGTAATGAAACTATATACTACACTAAAAATTTGCATTATATATTGCACTACATTGATTGTTTTTAACGCGACCAAATATGAAAATTACGTTGACAATAAAAACAAATGTGTAACGTCAGCCGTGACGTAAGACGTCTGAATTCTTGACTCGAGTATATATAATTTTAAATAAAGAAACAAACCTGTGAATTCTTCCTTAATTTCTAAACAACAATGGACTCCGACCGCATTACCTTGCAGAAATATTGTCATTATCTGAAGAAAACGAGTTCTTCGACATTTTGAATAATTTATTTTCATCTGTGGCTGTAAAAACTTGGAACTATTTGTAACTATGCCATCGATTCCAACAACATTTTGAAAGAAATACCACTCTAGGTAATTTTCGTGAACACAAGATAAAAAATCTAGAAATTATTAATCAAAAAAACAAGTTTAGTCCAAACTTTTGATTATATTTCAAATTTGAAGCCATTAAAATTATACACCAACAACAAATTTTAACATACCTAATTTCATGAAATGATTAGAATTAAACAGAATTAACCACAGTTAACAAACAACAAGCCATTATGTATCTTAGTCAAATTTTAACGTAAATCAATTTTTTTATAATATTGCTGATGCTAAAAACACGTTTTTCACGTAAATGATGCTTTGGTATTAATTATACAAAGTTATAGGATGAAAATACTTCTATTAATGATACCCAATACATTTTATTTATATTGTTTTAGATATTTAGACTGTGCTTCTTCTGCTATAATTTTTTGTGAGACAGAACATCAGTTAATGTTTATTTGAAAAAGGACAATGCATTAGTGTTCCAATCACGATAAAACCGCCATTAAAAACTTTTCCATCCATTCCTTTTTTCCATTATTATTACCTAATACATTACGAATTCTAAAAGGTTTGCTGCCTTTGTTTTCTTTGAATGTACTCATCTCAATTATCCTCGCGTTGTGACAGGAAATAATCCTTAAAGTGGTTTATTGAATTGAAGCTCCTAAATATATTGGGGAAGGGTCCCCATATTCTAGAAGAAAGGGATATTGGATTCCCTTTTTCACTTATTCTATATTCCATATGATCATATTACCAGGATTATATAGTTGTAAGCCGGCACTTTACGAACAACATAACAAATGTTTATTGAAGAAAAAACACGGAATTTGTAATTCAGTAAAATTCAAACATTTTTGTTATTTTATTTTATTAGCAGCTTTTCATGTATTGTAAAGCGTAGAAGAGTTTATAAAATTCCTCTTCAATTCACGATTTATATGACATGTGTAAAAGGAAAGTGATGAAATCTAGTACGGATAAATTTTTAGAAATGTGTGGTACCAGCAACTTTGGCAGTGCATAAATATACACATTCAAATGATTCACTTCAGAGCTTAGTCATTGCTGTTAGTAAGAGCCTCCATCTATTTTAGTGTCCCGAGGATGTATTTAGAGGACACGGCGATATTTTTTGTTTGTGTGAAACTGCGGATCAATGTTTAATTTCTGTTTAACTTTACTCTATGAAAATACCTCGGAATGCCTGACAAATTAAATTTCAAATTTATTGGACAGTGTTTCCGGCACCGTTTGCCAAACGATGCGTTTTGAATATTTTACCAGCGGTCAGCTTAGTGGTTTACTGAATTGAAATAAATATTTGACGATGAGTGATGCCTGTACTAAATATAATGCAGTGAGCATGTTGGAATCGCAAAAAAAATATTTCGATTTTTCACGGGAAAGTGTAGATAAAATAGTATTTTCAATATAAATATCACGTTTTTCGGTTATCTCCCGGTAAAATTTTTGATTATTGTAAAATATACAAAATCGGAATTATTTATATAATAGATTTGTAGTTGTTAAAAGATATATTTATGTATTAACATTCTTTTAAGCCTTTCAATAATTCTGGATATCAATAATTTTGTAAACTAATCACAGAATTTTTATAACCACTTTGTTTATGCAACTTAAAATGCCTGTTACTAAAAGGATTTTGGGAAGGTAAAATTATAGTAATGGCGACTGGCTTATACAGGGTGTTTATGAAATAAGTGCCATCTACTTCCAAGGGGTAATAGAGGATGTGATCATAAATAATTTTCATTATGCAGTGTATATAGTCTCATGTTTTCAAAATAACATTGTCAAATCAAGGAAACAGAAAAGTTTGTAGATAGTATTAGTGTTTCTCATTAAATCATTAAATAAAGATCTACATTTTGTAAAGATTTTGTTTTCTTTCAAAGCGGCTTAAACTGATACGCGTGTCAATGCGGTGACCTGTCGCTATGTTTGACACCTTTGCCTTTGGCAGAATATACCTAACCTCGCGGCTGACAGAAGGTCAGTGACGGCGATAAATAAGGATTTAATATAGTTTTGAAAAACATTTTTTTTGGCTTTACAAATAAGTTTGGATTTTTGTTTTGAAGGATGACTTCGTTAATTCTTATTTTTCCCTATCCCCTCTTAAAATATTTATACTAAGTCATAGTTAACCCTGTATATTAAATAAAAAGTGGTGCGTCGCGGTAACGACAAGCGACAGAAATAGCATTCTAAAGGCGGCAGTATGTCTATGTTCACATCAGGTGACAACGCCCCAGATTGTCTGACTGACGTACATGCCTTTACCAAGGGTTTCACATTGTTACTAATGTAGTCAAGGTGTTGGTAGCCTTTGATATGAATGTTTATGTCTAACACGTGTGGCAAATTCCCATTTAAACAAGAACATTTTATAATGTGTTATGAATAAAAATTTGAGACGTAATTTAGTTCGATAAACAAGACATTACTGTTGAATCTGTTGCAAAATGACACTTGAAAAGAAGATTGTAAAGGACTGAAAAGACAATTTGGTTATGACACCTTATCTTACGTAGTAAACCTGAAACGAAATAACTATTTAAAAATGATCGATTACGTGGTTAGGGTAGGAAAAATGGTCATTTACTTTTTATTTATAAACAGCATGTTTTCTAATTGAAAATTAACCTTAAAAATAAACGATAAGAACAAAAAATGCTGTTGGACTTGAGTAAAACAGAAAAATAATAATTTTGTGGAAGCAGTATTGAGACAGGACACAATATCCAGAATAGATCCGGGTTTCTTTAGATTACACAGGGTGTTAAAAAGTGGGCAACTCATTTATTTTAAATTAAAAAACTGTAGGTATTTTATTTTACCATCTTATTTTTATACAGATTTAGAGAAGATAAAATATAGAAAGAGGTGGCAAAATTAAACACAGGGTGTTCCATTTAAAATAAGCGAGTTTGTATTTGTCACAAGGGGTCGCGCATTTTTCAGCACCCTCTGTAATTTAGAGAAACATAAATGTAATCTAGATATTGCGTCCTGTCTCAGTATTATTCCCACAAAGTTATTATTTTTAAAAGTCAATTACTTTACTTAAACTGAATAATTTGTAGTCATAATAAAAAAAATGTATGAAGCGAAATAACTCAAAATCTGTATGTCTGAAAATTAAATAAAAAATATGTTCTGTTTAAAATGAGTCAGTTGATGTCTACTTTCGGTACAACCGGAAGTGCCACATCACTGTAAATATTTTGTTTTAACTCGGCAGTGTTGATAATCTCTAGAAACGAAAATTCAGATTTCATCATTTCCGGTTTTCTAAATACGTCTAATGCTCGTTGTGGGACACCTTGTATACGTAAAATGCAAATGTTCAATCCAATAGAAATGGCTGTCAATAGCAAGATAAAAGGAGAAACAGAAATCTTTTGCTTCCCATAAAATAATACACATCTGATGTAGGCGCTCATGCGCTTTTAAAACTAAGGCTATGTTCCTTCATTTGCTTTTTTGATATGATGCATTTAAAGACTTAATAGAATTTCTAACGTTGTTAACGATTTTATTTCAATAAAAACGTCATGGATCTGTTCGGAAATGAACAAATACAAAAGTTTTGCATTTTCTTTCCTTAGGAATACAGAAGGCACCACAAATAAATGACTGGTGAACTATTATTAATTTTTTTCAATATTTATTAACAAAAAATGAAGCAACTAGTCTGTTATCTTACACATACTATGCAACATTGTTGCTTGCATTCCACGTTAATTCATCAATTCCAACCAAATGTTGATTGCAACGAACTGACACAATTTTCAAGGCATAATTAGTTGCACTTGCAATCAACAGTTGGTTTATATATCATTTTCCAAACAGGGCACATCCCGCGGGGGGGAGAGGAAAGGAAATTCCGATCTACTTACCGTATTAAAATTTCACCAGTTTCTTGGTCTCTATAAAACCACATGTTTGTATTTAAACTAGTTTCCATGACAACCCTTTTACAATCAATTGTTACCACGTAACCTTACCCCTACCCCCACAACAGCGAGTATTGTCCTGAGGGCGATTTGACTGATAAGTTGATAGCCCGGTGACCACGGGTCAGTTCTTTGGTGGTTGTTCAATTGTACAGTTGGTCCTTTGTGACCTCTGCTGTATCAGGTAAGATGAATTCAGTGGACTCCATCTCCTGTTCAGAATTTCATTTTGTTATGTCTTAGTTTAGCTTTAGACCCTGCAGTAACTTTTCCTTATTTGGCTTTTATATTTCCAGTGAACAAAATTAGTATTCGTTTCGAATTTCTAAATTCAACTATAAACCCATTATTTTATTACATGCGCTTATATATTTAATATATACTAAGATTTTGAAAAGTATAAGTACCGTCCGTGACTAAATAAAGTTAATATAATAATCAACCCAAGCATGTATTCCATTTTGTTCATAACATTTACGTTATTTCAAGATCAGATGTTATATTTCATCACCTTAAATTTTTCTAGAATGTATTCCCCTGTAACTGTTAACAAATAACGGTGATTTTGTTTCTTACACATTTATGTAGAATTGTAACAGATTTTGTTAAAGACAAGGAATTAGGTGCCGCTATAGTTTAACATGTGTTATTTGGATTATGAAAATGGAAGGCTTATTAAATTTACATTTAATTCGCGGTTTTGTAAATGCACATCGAAGGTAAGTTATAATAATTAAATCCAACAAAGAAGGATAAAAGATTTAAGTAATCAATTTGATTTGCCTGATGAAAAACTAAAATGTTTAGATTTAGTAAAATACGGCAATTTATTAACGAATTAAGACCATTTCTGGCAGTTCCCCAGGGACAAACAGTATTTCAGCAGATCTAAAGGTAGAATTATTGCTTTCTAATTTTATGACTGTCAAAAATCAGGTAGTAACTGTATTACACAGGTAATCAATGCTATTACCGAACATTTGTTATAAGATGTTTCAACAAACTCAGCAAATAGGGAACCACATAAAATTTGAGTAAGCTGTATTAAGAACAGTTTACTTGAAACATTTTTAGTTTTTTCATAATTATTTAGTTATCATATTTATATCATATTAATAGTATATTATGCAACGATCATGTAATGATGGTTATTAATACACGAACATTAACCGGGATACGAAACGATCCGAAGGCGAGTTTCGTATGGCTTATGCGAGTGTATTAGTAACCATTACATGAGAGTTGCATACGCTATTTTTTCTACACCCGATAAATAATCAAAAGCCATAAATTTTATATTTTTATTGAACACAATAGGTAACAGTAATTATTCGTATGAACTGCATTTTCTGCTTTCTCGGATATGTGTGGAGGAGTCGATGGTAATTCTTCTATATCCCTGATATCAGACATTTTGATAAATTATCGAAGTTTAGCTAGGTATCTACGAAAATTTAATACGTACTGATTTTGACATCTAAAATAATTACATAGGAACCTAGGATAAACGTCAAATGCACAGCATGCTTGATTGAAAAATTATGGGTTTCTACTGATTAAAAATCTGTATCGTAATGAAAAATCTGTATCGTAATGGGTATCATTATGAAACGGATTATGGGCATTGTTATAATACGGGTGTAGAAAAAATATTAAAAAATACATATGCACATGCCTATTACCAGAATAATGACATGCTGAACGCTGCTGATAAATTTCCGTATTGAACCTTTGCTAATTCTAAATAATTTTTTTAAACTCTTCATCAGGCAAATCAAATGGATTACTTACTTTTTTCCTTCTTCGTTGGATGTTTAGATTTAAATTTTACAACTAACTTACTTTCGATGGCATTTACAAAACCGCGAATTAAATGTAAATTTAATAAGCCGTCCATTTTTGCAATTCAAATAACACATAGTTAAACTACAAAGACATCTAATTAATTGTATTTAAAAATTTCTGTTAAAATTCTGCATAACGCGTTTTGAAATAAAATCACCGTTAATTTTTAACAGTTACAGGGGATACATACTACAAAAATTTAACCTTGAAACAACGTAAATGTTATTATGACCAAAATGGGCTGAATGACTTCTACTAAATATAAATTTTGTTTTAGTTCCATGATTCCTGGTTTAAGAAATTGTAATCTTGTTTTAATTAAAAAAGTAAAGTACGAATATAACCATCTCTAAAGGCTTACAAAAGAATTTAATTCCAGGACTGAATTACTTAAAAGTTATTCACTGGGAGTTGACTAAAGTGGGGAGTAGTATTTAAGGAAATTAATTAAAACAAAACTTAATCGCAATCTATTAAATACATTTTAATTCTGTAACAGGTATAAGTCATATCTTTATTGGAAAAATGTGTACGCTTTTTTCTTGTTCAGTTAACTTTTTGCCTTGACAGTTACAGTTACTATAAAAAATGTTATTTATAAATTGTTTAAGGGCGCCATATTCTTGACAAATATAAATAATTTTAGATGTTTAAGAACTGAATAATATAGAGTTTAGCAAATAACAGGAATGTTATCACATGCCACCTACGAATATTCAAAGGTACCGAAGTGAAGAATATATATATAACGACAGAAAGCGCTCTAACCAACAAATTTTTCGGTACAGAAATCTTTCAACATATTTTTTAAATTCAACTGTACATTGTTATAACATAAACTTAGTTCTGCATATAAGATTGTTCACTTTTGTATATAAGTATGTAAAAATAGTTGTTAAAAAGTGAGGAGAATTTAAGTAGTTAAAGTGGATAAACAGATCAATAATTTTATTTTTGATATTACTTTTGTTCTATTTGTTTTATTTTTTGGGATTTCTGTACCACAAATTTGATTATTTTGTGGCGTGAAATACCGACAGCTTAGTTTGTAAAATAAAAATACTTTGGGTTATTGAAAATGAATTTATTGTGAATCTAAATACTTGAAAATGTATGTTGAATAGTACTGTATTGATATTTGATAACTTATTAATATTTTTTGTTACAGAACGTCCAGATTCCAACAGTAAGAAGGAAATTGGCGATTTTCGCTGATTTGACTTAGGGTAAGTTCCTTATTCCTTTTATTTAAAATGTAATTAATGTATGTAACATACTAAAAGAGCTGATGTGTATTTACTTTATATTTACTAAGACACAGATATTTTTGGTAGCACAATATACAGGGTGTCCCAAAATAGAAGGCCATACCATTAACCACATATTATTTGGACAAAAATAATGCGACTTTCCTTATGCCATTTTTTATTTGGGCGTCCCTGTTTCAATATACAGGATGTTAAAATTACATTTTAAAAAACCGTTTTTGTTAATAATCCCGTTGTTTTCTTAGATACACACTTGAAATTTTGCACGTACTTTTATCTTATTCCGGCATACTTATCACTACAAATTGCCGTTTTTCTCCAAAACGAAGCATTTAAACAAAAAATTACATAAAAGGTAAAATGATCAGAAGAAAATTCTACGTTTGATATTTCAAGAAAAAGCTGCATAGGCGTACTTATAAATAATAGGAGGCGATAAAGGGTACTGCATCCCTCAGTTACCTCCATTCGCCCTTCAATTTTTTTCACCAAATTTACATGATGCCGGAATAAGTTAAAAGTACGTGCAAAATTTCAAGTGTGTGTCTTAGAAAACAATGGGATTATTAACAAAAATAGTTTTTTAAAATGTAACTTTACCACTCTGTATATTGAAACAGAGACGTCCAAATAAAAAATGGCATAACGAAAGTCGCATTATTTTTGTCCAAAGAATATGTGGTTAAAGAAATGGCCTTCTATTTTGGGACACCCTGTATATCTAAAAATATAATGCCCAATAAATTAAAACTTTATAACAGTTATACAACTGGGGCCCTGAGCCTAAGGGTTATATACAACGTATCAGTGGCGGCTTTTTCGGGTCTATGCAAGATAAAAATAATAATTTGTTTTAAATTTCTTTTAATGAGCATAATATTACTAGTTCTGTACAGTTTTCGGAATAATTATTCAATATATAAAAATTATTAATTTGGAAGTATTTGGTAACAAATGTAGGTACCTATTAAACCTATTACCTATTATTTGTTGTTCCTTCGATGCAAAAGGTTCGTACCAGTGGTTCCAGTGGAAGCATGGCTCCGGTAGAACGATGTTTTTAGATTTGATAATAGAATGTTTTTATGGCGACTGGAAGTAAACACGCCCATGTTCGATATATAACTGCTGCAATATATAACGTAGCGTTAAGTTACATTGCGCGGCATTATACTGCATTACATTGCATTAATCTGAATTGAGTTGCATTATGTGGCATTACAGCATTGACAAAGCAATGCACGCATTACGTAATATTGTGGTGAAAAATGTTTCTAAAGGAAATAAGACAAACAGTATCTGGAAATATATAAAGTCATTTAATTAGGTAGAAAGTAATAAATTTTATCAGATGGTTTATTAGCTTCTTATTGTATACTCGTTGATTTATTTTAAATGATACATTTAAAATGCATGTGTCGTGTACTTTGAAGAAGTGATTTACAAACTTCAGTTCTATTGGATATTTGTGGCATCCTTACACGTACAATCGTTTGCAATAATAATGGTACTCTTTAAAATGAATTTTGCGATTTATTTTCAACTTTTGACGTATTCGTAATGAAATATATTTTTTATTGCAAAAGCGTGTAAATAACAAGCTAAATACAAATCGAACTTGTAACAAATTAAACTTTTCTATACTACTGAAGAATTCCTATTTTTGTTATATCATTGGATAGTAGTAATAGTAATAATTTTCAACCCTATTTTCAAGGTATTCATTCACAAGAACTTACATGAGCAATACCAAAAATATTAATAATACATTTCTGTTTTACGTATTTATTATGAAAGAGGGTAGTTAGTAAAACATGCAATATTTTTTATACCATTGTATTAGAATGAAGGACTTGTATAGAAGGTATGTTATGTAGTTATATAAGTATTATAGTTACATCACCAATATATTTTGGACCCAAATATCTATCTATTTTCTATTATTAATTTTAGACGTCATACAGTAATTTCAAAATGTCATATTGCTTGGTTGTATACAGTATCTGTTTGGCAAGCGCTAAGTAGAATTCAGATGTAATATACAAATTGTTGGTTAGCGGATGTCCCTTGTCCATGCCTGTTAGCAAGGGTGTGGAATTGTAAAAGCTCTCTTGTCACATAAATATGTGTGGTATGATTTATTATAGTACATAGTTAGGCTTTAGTTAGTTATTTTTGGTTTCAATGTAATAGCGTTTCATGAAACTTAATTAAAAATGATTATTCCTTCTTTTTTGCGCGATTTGATATGATTAATACAGTAGAAGAGCAACACATTTATTAACATTTTAAGGTGGTTTTAAACAAAATGTAAAACGAAAGTAAAATTATTGATATTCTGTTTATCATTCCAAAACTTATGTTTTTGTGTTTTTAAATATACAAAATTTCTCAGTAGAGACTTTACAAAATGCAATTTCAGTTGATATACAAGGTTAACTATGACTAAGTACAAATATCCTCAAAGGGGATATAGAAAAATAAGAATTGACGAAATCGCCCTTCAAAAAATATCCAAACTTATTTATAAGCTGCCGCAGATGGATTCGAAGTTTTCTATTATATTCTTTTCGTTCGATTTTCTTAGAATAAGCACAGGAAATGTGTGTTTTGTTGTTAGTGGGTAATTCTGACGGACCTATAATGAGTGAAAATATAGTTTTGACAGTTTGAAACGAAAGAACGAAAAACGAATGCAAAATACTGCATCTAACCGGATTAATTGTTACCTATAAGGTATTATTAATAAAAATGTGCATTTTCTCCGTTTCTACATTTGGCACCATCGAGAAGAATGTCGAAATGCTTTTTTTATTGTTTTTTAGGCCTTCCTGAGTCACGTGATTTAATTTTTTATACACATACCTACTGATTTATATGTATATTATTTCTAAAATGTGCTCCTTATCTGTAAACAATCTACATCTGTAATTGTATTTTTAAAACAAACTGAATATTTCCAGCCAAATTCCTGTTTCGTTTTTTTATGAATTTTTATTTGGCTGGCGACTTTGCTGCTCTATAAATCAGCACAGCATTTACTATTTATTATAGAGACAAAAAACGCGGATTGTTAAAATAATGCATAAATTACCTCAGAGTAGTGGCTATTAAAATGTGTAAATTTGCATTGAAAATAATGTACTACGTTCCTAGCTCAACCGCTTTTCAAAATAATAATTATAGCCTATTAAAACTTGACTGGCTGGATTGTCATTTCTATAACGAAAAATAAGTTTTATGACTCGTGAATGAGCAGGTAAATAAAAAAACTGTATTTTAAGTTTAAGCGTAGGTTGCAGATTTCAAATATTTAAGTGGCATCCAAGTTATTTATAGGCGGTTATTATTCAATTAAGATAAATATTACATTGTTTTCTTACTTAGTTGTGTTTGTAAATAAATGATTGTACAAGTATTTATATTTATATGTAATGCATAAACATTGCCTTTCAGTATTTACAAACCAATTTTGTTAACAAAGAAGTTAGAGGAAATTTTTACACCACGAAGAAATGTCATTGTAAGCTAAAATAAATATTTATCATAAAATTTCTATTTTCTTTCAACTAAAAGCAAGTTTCTAACCTCGTGTATATTAATTTAACTTTAAACTTAGTTTACGAACACAAGACTGACATCAAATGGTTTTACAGTGCCATTAAAGAATGGTGGTTATGTATAGTGTAAGAAAAATAAACATATAATTTAAAGGAATTAGACAAACAAGCAATAACAGCTGTCCACACAAAGTTCTGTAATGAAGCTACTGGTCTTAAACACTGCTAGGCTGTTAACACATTTTAATTGTTTCGAAAAGTTTACCGCGATGTAATTTTTAATAGCAGAAAAAATTCGAGAAATATTTAAGCGGCGGATGCTGTTTATTTAAAATAAAATGCTTTCGATTACGCCAGAAAAAATTGTATATAACTAACTTCTAATGTTGGATCTAAACCATATGGAATTGTAATACTTTTTTAAATACATTCGACATTTTGGTGCTTCCGAATTAAATTTATACATTTATTCATTTTTTTTTTTAATAAGTATTTATCATTCTTGCTTATTATGCCATTTTTATGTTTTTTTTTAACTTTCTATATTTTATAGATGTCAGTTACCCGATATATATTTTTCTATATTGAAATATGATTGAGAAGAATAAATTTTCAATGATTTTAAGGAAACGTCAATTTTTTTATTTAAAAATTATAAAATAAGTTTTTTTGGAAAATATATAAATTACTGTATCCAATAAATTTTAACCGGAAAGTTTCTTAAGTAATCATTCCATATTTGCAGTGCACTATAATTCAGTATATTATTCAATTTAAATAGTACCCGTATGAAGGTATCAATAACCCAAATAAAATCCCTGGAATAAGCTAAAATATGCCTTCCAGCTGAAATAAATTGCCGGAGCTGAACTTTTTCCAAAGTTGCAAACTGGAGTGGCCTTTTATGTAATCCATTTCCAGCGTATTTGAGCATTATCAAAAAATAGGACCATTGGGAAAACACATGTGAAATTGAATATCCCATAAATCAGTGAAAAGCTTTACCCATTGTATTTTTGAATGACCGAGAATATACGGTAATATTTAAATCCATCATATTATTTAAAAATATGCATATAATATTCCTTTTACGTTTCTACTAATTTAATATATTCGTGATGTATGACTTTGACTAGGGAATATTGAGAACTCCTGCTGAGTTACATTATTTTCACAATTCAACAAAGGCGCTACCCATTTTAGGACAAAATGAATATTTATATTTTCTTTCCCGAAATTAATATAGAAATATCCATATTCATGTATCATTCTACCTCCTTATTTCTGTGTCTTTTTATATTTATCAAAAATGCTTGTTATTAAGATTTTAAAACAAAAATTTATGCTACAAATTATGACTAAGTACAAATATTTTAAGAAAGGAAAGAAAAATATGAATTAACGGAGTCGCCTTTAAAAAAAATGTCGAAACTTATTTATAAAGCGGGAATATTTTTTCGAAACCATATTAAACCCCCATTTATCGCCGACCAGCCTTGAGCGCGCTTTTGACGTTTAAAGAGTTAGGCAGTCAGCATCAATTTGTTATAATTGAAACGCTGAGTGTTTGTGTTTTTCTCTTTTTCTTCAGTTTTTAGTTCTTATTTTTTCAGTTTTAAAAGTTTATTATAAGTAAATCAATTTGTATCAGATATTTTCCTATAATAAAGTTCACCGGTCCGCATTTAAAGTGATTTTATTATCTATTATTAGTGTTCATTTTCGTCGTTTCTACAATTGGAAATATTGTACAAAAACGACCTCATGGTAGTTGACAGATCTAAGGAATCTTGAATGATGCCTATCATAGGCGTCGATTTTCCGGAATCAACGAACGTTCTGCTCCATTTTTTAAACATCGAGCTAGAATTCCGAAATAATGTTTTTTAGGTCTCTCTGAGCACGTGGATAAAATTTTTGTACTTAGTGGTGGTTAACTCTGTTTAAAAAAGCAATTAAACGTTACGTAGACCAAATTTTTTTAAATAGAAAAATATAGTAACTGCCAAATCAATGAAATGTATTTTTTATCCCTCTGCTGTATATGTACAGTATATGTAGCTGTCAAGAACGTCACCTCACAACCACCAATCGAAATATTTACCTTTAAACACATTTTAGATTAGAAAGTGTTAGAAACATCGATGAGATACAATTGAATTAAAAAATAAAATACTTGTCATAGATCAGTATCACGCCTCGTAGTAGTATTTGTCCATTCCAACCATTTGGCCATCTATTTCACGTACAATATCGGAGGTAATGCGGCTTGAGTTTTCCTGGAAAGATGTAGGTGTAAAATACCTATTACTATCCTCTCTATTTAACACGTTGCGGTCTTTCTTATCCACAGTCTTCATAGGTTGACCAAAGTTCACAAAACATAAGTTTCTTCACTTGACCACGTATCGATGTTTCAAATGTCCCCCGCCTATCATTCCTGTACACATTGGTATGCAGCAAACATTGGGTACGTTCAGCCGGGCACTTTGAACGCTGAATGAATGAGCGCTGAATAAAAACGTGACGACTTTGCTTGTACTTAGCACACAGAGTAATTACTGAACGATATATTCCGCTTACTAATGACAAATGTCAGACTACATTACTTAAAAAAAATAAAAATCCCTTAACCTCACCTCGAGATTCTAAATTCCTAATTAAAAACGCACTGTCAGTGAATAATGAAATTGAATTAGGTATGTTCTGTGATTTGAATGCCTTTTTGGGGTAACTATTGGGAATATAAGATTAATTTAACGCAAGGCGGTGAAGGCCGTTATATGCCATTAATAATAATTAATCTTTGAATAAATACTGTCATTCCAACATTTAAATTTTTTGGTTATTTTATGTGCTTTCGTTAATCGTAAGCAACTTAGCATTAATTGAGTATGATGAGTTGCTTACTGACCATTTGCTTACATGATGCAACTAAGCAATTCGTTCAGTCATCTGTGATAGGCAAAGCAACTCAGCCGCTGTGCATGGCTGAACGTGCTGATTAGCTCGATAAGGCTCATCATATTGTGCGTAGAAGATCGGGGGATAGTTTCTCAAAGGAACCGCGCTAAGTGAAATAACATTTTTATATATTTTTAGGTATTAATAATATTGTGTGAAACTAACTACTCAGTGGACAAAAGCCCCAACCTGCGTTGAATTACACCCACAATATCTACCCATATATTCCTTATTATTAGCTTTTGTAACATTTTTTTACTGTTTTAGAAATGTATTTTAAGCTAATATAAATCAAATCTCCTACAATTCCTATCAATGAAGTCATATGTATGTTCTCTGATACCAAACATCTAGGTATGCTAATGAACAATTCCACAGACAAAGCTCTATTCAATAATTATCTAAAGAAAATAATATAATTTACTAACCTTCTAATGAAACACTCTATAAATATCTAACTTCACTTATTGGCAGTGGGAACACGACAAATTCAACCACAATAGATGAGATCTGACCTATTTCTGCATTTTTAGGATTGCTTCTTCAGATGGTCTCCTTTAAGTTGAATCAAATATCTAATTATAAAAAAATGTTACAAAAGCTAATAATAAGGAATATATGGGTAGATATTGTGGGTGTAATTCAACGCAGGTTGGAGCTTTTATCCACTGAGTAGTTAATTATATTATTTTCTTTAGATAATTATTGAATAGAGCTTTGTCTGTGGAATTGTTCATTAGCATACCTAGATGTTTGGTATCAGAGAACATACATATGACTTCATTGATAGGAATTGTAGGAGATTTGATTTATATTAGCTTAAAATACTTTTCTAAAACAGTAAAAAAAAGTGAAATAACATGTTAACTAACAAAAAAAACTGTTGACTTACTGCTTCATTTAAAGATTTCTCACATTTGATGTCACATCAAACTCAGTATGTGTTCCATCTACGTGTTATTCTTTTATGTCAACTATTTTTTTATTTGAGCACAATTTCTGATGATTTAATTCAACGATTTTCTTTATTGTTTTTAATTTCATTATTACACCGATATTAAATTAATTGTTATTTTATATCACTTGACGGTGTCAAATTATTAAATTAAGCAGTTCTAATTATTTTCCTCTTACCAAAAAAACTGTTTTCGTAGTATAAACTATTTTAGTTTAACACTACGAAATGTTCATACAGATATCTAGCATTTTTACTTGAAAAGGGCTGTTGTTAGCGCTGTCCTCGATAAACGAATGGACAGGCACGAATCAGGTTGTTCCCAAGCAGGCAAATTTTGTGCTAGACATGTATGGTGAATTGTAATAGATCTTACAGGGGACTGTAATAGATTCATGTTCTTGCTTTTCACGTAGAAGGCGACCTGACAGAATTAGTTTTCGGTCAGGGACAAATTATGTTTCCGACATTGACTATTTTGCAAGGTCTCATGTGTTTACCCCACTCTTCCGCAGCAGCCCAGCGAATATTTTCGCAACTAAGTTTGATTAAAAATAAACAAAAAGTAGACTAAAACTAAATACATGCAGTGCCCTGCTACACACCAAAGAGATTTGGCGCGGTGGCAACTGTTATGATTTTAAGATACCGGAGAAGCATCTCAGCTGAAATGAAAAGACTGAATAGAGTAGTAATACTCAGGTAGAATTAGAAACTGATATTACATTTTAAGCATTTTCTGTGATATTGTTCTAAAGAATATTAATATTGAGTTAAGTTTTTGTTTTCCAGTAATTTATATTTATTTTGTGTTTATTCAGAAATAAAGTTTATATTTGTTGGGTTTAAATATTCCTATGTACTATTATTGCACGGTGTACATATTTTACTTTTGATCTTGACTGCCCAGAAGACATGTTTCTTTAGGTTAAAAGTAATAGATCTATTACGATAGTAATGACTGGAACATCACTGGACACGAACGATTACGGTTGAGCCGATCTCTGAAATTGTCGCTATTTGTGTAGTACACGTGCTTCGTCCCACATGGAGTAGCTAGTGACCGCTAGATGTAGTTGTTACATTTGATGATAATCTCTCAGCTCCGCACATCCGAAGTCATCTATCCTGCCAATATTGGCGCGCACTTTAACATTTAAAGACTGTTAACTACTGTTAACACAACAGTTAATCTTTTCAAACTTTAGATTCACAATATGATATATATAGAACAGTTTTCTAATTGTTGTTTGAAATCTTTATTTTAGTTAATAGAATCAACATCGTGGAATATTAAATTAACAAATAAACTTGTTGACATTTTTAAAAGGTAAAGTAAAGTAGTTTTTCTGTTCGTCATATATAACCGTGAAAAACTGTTAATCTAAATCTGATAGTTTTTTTTTTGTCGGTGTTCTAGGATTTTGTTATCTTTGGAGGCAACAATTAACATAAAATGGCAAACCAAATTTAAATCATATGCTAATTCTTAATTTGAATAAGGCATTTTAAAATAAAACAGCGTAATTTAACCTACAATAGGCCTAAGTTTTGCGTAATAATTCTTAAATAATTTTATGGATCACATAACACTTTAAACCACATATTGCTTAATGAAAATTGTTTATTTCCACGTGCTTTTTTATCTCAAGCAGAGTATTTATTTTAGAAACACCCTGTATACATTCATGTGTGTTGAATTGCTTTATTGGTGCTTTATATTTTTCACAACCGAGCATAGTTGATCTCTCTGCTCAAGAACAAATACAGCTACATCTTCCTTTGAGTTTGATCTAACAAACGGTAGTACCTAAGTAATAAATAACTTTCTCTTCTTGTGTTGCGTAAATTTTATATTCGTGTGCAGAGGCAAGTACTTACTTCCTTGAGTGCAATTTTATAACTGTTAAAAATAATATGGTATGGTGATAAGGAAAAGACTGTAATTATTTCTTCTTATATTTTATTTGATTGTTATATAGAAAGTTGGGATTGAAGAACATTGATTATGTTATAATTTCAAGTGCCAAATTAATTCTTGGGCACTCTAAAAATCTTTTAATCTCTGGCGGATTTGCATTTTGGAACAAACAAAAAAATGCCAAACCCGACCCGAGAGGATAGCAAGGCTTAGCGGTGTAAATGACATGTAAATTTACTCTAGTTTTTGCCGGTAGACACTATGAGTGTCTTCGTAATGTATTCTGACACAAAAAGTTAACGCTTCGGTAAATTATTTAGACTTTCCTATAGGGCGGTTAATTTCCTTAAATGAGTTGATGACATTTTAGTTTTTGCTGCAACTTTGTCAAAATTGATTATATTATCTTATGGATTAATTACGGTAATGCTGAGAAAGATCATATTGGCTTAAATGATATATAATATACAGGGTGTTTCTTAAGTAGAGGTCAATAATCCAGGGGTGTATCCTGTGGTTAAAGAGGTTTTTTTTTGTTATATTAATGTGGAGTGGAAATAGAACAGCCATTGTCCAGTTACAGCGTGTCAAAAATTTAAAAGAAATCAGTTTTTAACTTTTCATTTCTGCTAAAATCAAATGTGCATATTTAGTTAGTATCGCAGTAGGTATGAAACAAAACCTTTAGAAATTTAGCAGTTGCAGACGCAACCTTTAAGGTAATCAATGTTTTACCAAATATTATCAGAGATTACATCATATACAGTGATTCAGTCATAGTGTCATTAATTTTATCTACGTATTCAAAAGATAAGCAAATCCCATAACAATCGGTAACACAACGCTCCTGGTACGCTACAAATTTTCTGATGATGCGTACGAGTATTGAAGCTATATAGAAGTCCAGCAGCGTTGTCACTGAGGACCACATACATACAGGGTGAACCTTAAATAAGTACAAATATTTTATCTGCAGGTGTAGTTTGTCATATAGATAAGTCTAGTGAGTCATTTTTAAAAATTTCAAATATTTACGGAGATATTATTTTTTTTAAATACCCACATTTTTAGGACCACTGAGGTAACCTAATAAAGTAAACCATATGATTTACTGAAGGGGAGGTTGCCATATCTAAATAATTTTTTAAAGTAAATTCAATTTTTACCATTGTTTCTAGTTTAAAAACACTCGTTTTTAGCAATAAGTAAAGTAAAATTGTCATAAACGATTAAAATATGAATTTTCTCAAGTTCGATACTGTCAGTTAAAGAGTTTAAGAAGTTACTTAAATGATTTAAAAAAAAATATCCATAAACGTGCATAAAAGCTCACCTACTTACTGAAAAACCAACTATTTAAACAGTTATCCATATTTCAGTTAATACCATTGTACACTGTTAGAAAGATTATCGCAAATTATCCCCTTAAATTATTTTATGAAGAATAACAAAAAACTATAGTTTTCACACATCTTAGAGTTAATTTCCACCACATAACCTCAAACAACGTGTCAGTTCTAACCATTTCGTACCTCGTAGTTTCGTAGTGGGTGAAACAGATTTTAAAAATAAACACAAAACATGAAATAAGAAAATAACTAACTTGATGTATGCGTTCAATATCAAGAGAAGGCAAAGTAAAATATTTAAAAGCAGCATCAATCGCATGCAGAAAGAAACTGATATTGTAGGCACAGATAACAGGTAGGTGTCAGGAGCAGTAGGCGAATTGTCCCGCACAAGCGCCATCCTCTAGTCTAGGCTCTAGGATTCATAGAAGTTATGTTGATGTTGATACCGGTGCACTAGTATGGTTCAGGACAAAAGAATAAGCTGTGGCAAGTACAATCAAAACATGTAATATTTGTGGAAAGGGATTTGATAATTTCAATACACGTAAATTGAACGTTAATATGAGATACTTTTGCATCTTTTGAAACCGAACTAAACTAATAGTTTTTTTAAGTAATGCACTGCTTGATGCATCTGTTTTAAGAGTTGCGGCACTAACGTATAAAACGTATTTAAATCGTCTTATTATTTAATTAATATTTTTCGTGAAATACAGTGTGATTAAATAAAATATGGCGCATTATTCAAACAATGAAAAGTTCCACATGCTAAAAGCATGTTTGTTAATTAGTGTTAATCAGTGATAGTGATAAAAATAACGTATTGTAATAAATCAGTCGGAGTGTAATAAAAATTAATAATGAACAAATTCTGGATAACTATGGTTGTGAGTAGAGAATCTTAATATTTTCATAAATAAAAATATTTCAATCATTCTTTGACATGTCTAAAAATTCTAGTGTAACACGGCAGCGGTCCTCAACAAGTTTTCTATTGAAAAATCACGAAATTTATTTAAAATTTCACTTTTTTTATTTCTGATTTGTTTGTAAAAAGACTATTAATTATGTATACAGTGACCTGTACCGCTGGTTAAAATATTTGTACTTATTTAAGGTTCACCCTGTATAATAACCATGTTCGGTACTGAAGTAATATTTCTTTCCCAATGACAAACTTCTTGTTTGCAATTTAAAATGTATGCATTTTGTATACTCTTTGAGGTATTCATCACGCCCTCGTAATGCAAGTTCAAAAGCTCCTCAAAATTGTATGCAGTAAATCATTTTGAATAAAATATACCTATTTTTTTGTCACCTTTTCATTATGTTTTTGAAAGCAGAATCAAGTTGAGCTCATACGTTGATATTCCCAAATAATGCAAATCAAATTTGGCATTTATTATAAAATTTTCATGATTTTCTATTGATTACACCGAGTGTTTATAAAAACGACAACTGTAGGTTTGTTTTTTACTTTCTGTATTCAAATACAGAATGGTTTAAAATATTGTTTCCGGCGTAAATTTGCATTTATTTATTTTTAAATCGCCTAGTATTATACTCATTTTCCCTATCTTCTCTTAAAATTAATAGCATTATGACTGTATATGTCAAGATTTAAAAAAAAGACTTGAAAAACTTTACAGTAACAAAATAAAAAAAAAATTATATGAACAAACAACTTTAAAAGTATTTGTTAATCATAATTTAGAAAACTAACCAGTAGTTTTTCATTTCTTTAAAGAATCTGAATCCATTGAAACATTAAACTGGAATGAAGTTAAGCAACTATATGCCACATTAGAATCCCAATAAATCCTCATAAACTAAAGGATTTAAAAGATCTTTCAGAGTACATACCACAAGCTTATCAAGAGTATTACAATACCCTGTAATAAAATGATGTAGAATAGAGTGAAACAGAAGATACAAGTTTGAAGAAGACACTTATCATTCTTATTATCTTTATTAATGGTTAATTTTTTCAAGAAACATCTCGTATACCTAAACTATCAGCGTAGTTTATGGCAAATTTTAAAAACGACAAAAATTTATTATAGAACAATCATTAGCAGCGTGAGTTCTAGAATAAAAAATCAGAAATATTATTGTTTATCAAAATCAAAAGCTATTTTCACCCTTTTGTAACATTTGTATTTTGGTTTTTATCTATTTTTTATTCTCAGGCCTTCAAATATTAAATATTTTTTTTATATTGGGATTATTTAATATTTTCAACACAGGCGAACAATAACTTCTTATGCAAAAAAAGGTTTGTTAGATATGTTGCTTATTTATTATATCGTTTTAAGGTATTACTTAATTTTTTATTAAAATAGGAGGCACAAATTGTAGATTGCGTCCCTTGTGTTGTTTGAAAATCACTTTATATGACGATAAAAATTATTTCAAACTACATTTAACTCATGGGAGTTAAGTGCAATACTTTTAATACAATTGTTGTTATTGGTATTTGTGGCAAATTGTAATACCAAACCAGTACTAGAAAGTTCAAAGAGAACTAAGAACTACGATGTACAAATTCAATATTTGCTCCGCTTACGTAACTATATTAAAACATATTACAGAAGAGCAATTTTACTCAAAAATAGATAGTAATGAGTGTACTGTTTTCATAGCGTAAGGCAAAATAGAGATTCAAAGTAAGCACATTGGCATTTAAACATATTACTTTCCCCCATTTAGCTAGATTCCCAGCTCGAGTTCTCTCTAGCTATGTGTTTACCGGAAAAACTTCTAAAGTAGTTGCAAGTAGAATATATAAAGATATAAACTTAATGGCTTCACCTAAGAATAAACGACCTACTCTAGGATATGTTTAATGTTTAAGTGTCCTAAAGTTTGGTATCGGTTTTTCGGCAATGTATGATCGGATATTGGAGCTTCCGTAACTAAATGACTGAAGAAGATTAAATTTTATTTGTTCAGTTCGAGTTGCTAAATTTGAGTATTCAAATGCCTTCTAAACATATTCAGTGTAAATCGCCAAAAGGGTATCTATATCAGAGTGGTTTTGGAACAAACTTCCAGAGCTTTTTCGAGTTTTCTGTAACTGGAAAATACAAATGAATAACTATCTCGTTTTTGCTTTTTTTTTAAAAGTGGATATATTTCAGTCAACGAAATTTTGTCGCGATAAAGGAATGAAGAAATAATAATAATTTTTAAGTTCAGAAATTCAGAGCAAAGCTTTTCAATTCAAAACAATGGTATTAGATTTAATAACAATAATTTATGTGTTGGTAACAAAAATTTTGTAAAAGAAAATCAAAAAGGTCAGTTCGAAAATGATTTAAAAATACGCTTTTGCACAGCACTGGAATTTGTTCCACTATAAAACCTAGCAAGGCATAGCATGTATCGGCGACCGGACCCAATTGAAAGAAATAAATGACATTTTATAACAGACACCTATTTTATACAATAAATCCAACTGCTTTTACCGCCATTGTTATAATTAATAATAATAACCTCATTAATTGGGAGGGTAGTCAAATGTCAACCGGTATAAATATCTCTTACATTGACCTAAGTTAACATTCTTCCACCCTACCATACCCGCAGAGAGGGTGCCAATCCTCTCCACGAATATAGCTTATATACGGTCTACCGCCTGCGGGGGTCGAACCCACAGCGATCTAGTCACCTCGATTCAAGTACTGACGCCTTAAACCGCGTGACCACTAACCGAAATGGACCGATTAATAGAATTAATTTGTGGTTTTAATTAATGAAATCATTTGACATACTTGATTGTTACAACTACAAACTACTTTGAGCCCGTGATTCTGCTTCTTGACCATTTTGAACTCGTAACTTATCGGCAACAGCTGTGATACGTTTGCATAAATCGTCAATAGTGTCCACTCCGTTGCGATACATCATTCATTTTTCCCCACAAAAAGAAGTTCAAAGGATTCAAAGTCAACAGATCGTGGCGGTCTTCGTACCCGTCTTCCTGATCCAATGCCTTGGTATTAATGCTTGGATGCGCTGTATATGTTACAGATATAATTCGCCACACTGCTGCACTACGCCGTGGACGCCCTGGACATCTATCTCTTCCACGATTCTGTTGCAAATTTCCCGTATCTTGCCCTCGTTGCCCACACTTGCACTCACTGCACACCGCGATAAAAGTAGCTACATTTGACAGACGTTTACCGGGAAATCGTTCTAGTACTCAGCATAAATTAAAACGATATCCATCAACTCCGAGTTGCTATACACGTAAGCCATTTTTGACACTTGAAAAACTAATGTAAACACTCGCATCACAACTCATTTATTCCCAATTTTCATCATCCTGTCACTGATGCTGATCACAGTTGTGTAGAACCGAATATTTTTCATTGATTTAATTTGTATTAATGGAATTCAATTAATAATACTCATACTGAGACATAAACATTTAGCAAATGCTTTCAGCAAATGTCAAACAAAGCACGTCCGCTTTTTAATAAATGAACTAAATCTGGTATTATCTCGAATTTGTTTGAACATGTTTGTAATACCTTGGAAATATATTGGTGCGTTTTGTTAAAAATGTCCTTTGTCTCTGACATATCTACATATTTTCAATAAGAGTGAAATTAAAATCTGATTAAATGTTTCACAAATAAGTTTTACCCTGAGGAATTCTTGCGTACGTGTAGAATTAATGTTATTAGGTTCCTGATTGTAATCTTAAATGTTATGTATTCTCTTGAATTATGAAATTAAAAAGCAACATTTCATATTTTTAGATACCTATTTTCTTTGCTGATAAGTATACAATGTTTTTAAATATTGGACTGTTATTAATTTACTCAATTGAAAAAAAATCTGTTTTATTTATATTTACATGTAGGTAAAAAGAGATAAACTAACGATAAAATGAAACGCTTGTAATAATTATTATATTATCGTTGTTCAGTGTTATCAGGATATTAATACCTTTTTTACTGTATTAGAAAGGTATTTTAAGCTAATATAAATCAAATCTCCTACAATTCCTATCAATGAAGTGTATGTATGTTCTCTGATACCAAACATCTAGGTATGCTAAGGAACAATTCCACAGACAAAGCTCTATTCAATAATTATCATTATCTTTTTACAAAAAAAATCAGGGATAAAAAAGTCAATTTTAAATAAATTTCATGATTTTTCAATACAAAACTTGTTGAGGACCGCTGTTCCGGGAGTCATGGTGGATGTGAATTCCACAGCGTTGCCAGTGTTACATTAGAATGTTTAGACATGTCAAAGAATGATTGAAATATGTTTATTTATGAAAATATTAATAGCCATCTCCTCCCCTTTGTCATTTCTATACCTTACCAATAAATTGAAAATATTAATCAGGTTATCTACTCACAATCATAGTTATCCAGAATTTGTTCATTATCCATTTTTACTACACTCCGACTGATTTATCACAAATTAAATTTAATATGTTGTGTGAAAATCATAGTTTTTCGTTATTCTTCATAAAATAACTTAAGGAAATTGTGTCTTGTGTCTTTTTCTAACAGTGTACAATGACATTTAACTTGTCAAATGTGGAT
Organism: Monochamus alternatus; assembly: GCA_037114965.1. Classification (NCBI taxonomy): domain Eukaryota; kingdom Metazoa; phylum Arthropoda; class Insecta; order Coleoptera; family Cerambycidae; genus Monochamus; species Monochamus alternatus. The sequence continues at coordinate 25,185,913 of CM073427.1, read as the reverse complement.
TACTGATTAAATAGTTAATTTTTTAACAAACAGGTAAGCTTGTGTGCACGTTTATGTATAATTTTTGAACATTGGACATAGTAATATCACGTAATATGTTCCTAAACACTTTATGGTAGTATTTAACTTGCGGAAATTAATTTTTAATCGTTTATAGTAAGGTCAGTTAAGCAGCTAATATTGCTCCGTATCATACTACATACCCAATTTTACTGTACTTATGCTTAAAACAAGTATTTTTAAAATAGAATTAACCATATTACTTTACTATTACGTTAAAGGAAACGTAATATTTATATTAGAGGAGATATGGCAACCTCGCAACAAATCATATGCATAGGTAGGTTATGACGGTGGTCCTCAAAATGTGGGTATGTTTTTAAAAAATTAATATCTCCGTAAATATTAGAAATTTTTAAAAATGACTTTCATTAGACTGATTTATATAACGAATTACACCAGCAGTTAAAATATTTGTACTTATTTAAGGTTCACCCTGTATAATTCACTTTATTAGAAAAGGGTTGATCTGTTTAATAACCTTCCGGTTGGCTGAAAACTCCAGTCATCTGTAGTTTTTATTTGAAATACTTTTAATTATTTTCTGCAACCATCTTCTTAACTTAACTCTTCAAAAAGAATTTAAATTATTTTAGTGGCAATACTCACAAGAAGAGCTTATAAAACCACAACCTTACATATATTTGTCATACGGATTTTGTTTTCGCCTCATATTGTACAGTTTAAACTCCATTATTAAATTACTATAACTAAGATCTATGTGTACATGTAATAAAACCCAGTTGAGTATAAACTATCTTTTGAGAACATCGCAAGAAAGAAGTCATTAAAGTGTGTTCCAGTTTCTTTAAAATCAATACCACATTGTCTCCACGTTCAATTATTAGAGATTTATAAGTTGATAGCAGTCATTAATCATTATTTGACCTGTCACAGTGTTACTTACCTTCTATCTTCATTTCCATAACCAATATAGCTTCTTCCAAATTAAATATGTTAGTATATCTTAATTGTAACTTCAAGCATTTTGTTATCATTTGCATTTATTTTAGAAAGTAATATTCATTCAACATTATTTATACAGGGTGTAACTTTAAGTGGGGGTCCCCTTTTGAGGGGTAGCAGTCCGTGTTCTCTAGATTAAATCTGAAATTAACTTTTTTAAATCAAAGTGACATAGTTTGACATAATTGTGGGGCCGTGAAATGTGAAACTGAGGATTTTTTTAGTGAGGTAATGTGAATGCAGAAGACAATAGTCTGGATATGCAAAACTACAGCTTCCAATTTATTGTGATGAGATTTCGGTAATGCGCGTCACTAGAAATAACATAACACCAATTCAATGTAAATATCTATGATTAACATATTTTTGCATGTATACACCTCAGTCTGATCCTAATAAACCGCCAATGATACGACAATTTCCGACGTCTAGATAAGTAACGGAGATACAAAAAAGAAAAAACTGCAATGAATAATAATATGATTTTTTTTAACATTGCGACTCATCAGTCATTACATTTTTCTCTCAATTCTAATGAAGCATGGATCCTAAAACCATTTTCGAGTGTTGTAAAAAAGTACGTAATGTATAAGTACGTAAAAAATACATTTTTTTACTGATCTATTAACTAATTATTATTATTAAATAATAGTATTGGTAGGTGGATTTTAATACGTTACCTACTAATTATTGCCAGTAAAACTTAATGTTTTAAAATAATTGTTGCTGTTTTATTATAAAACGTACGTAATTAAAAATAAGCAAATTATTAATCTGATAGGTTTAAAATGTTTTTAAAAAACAGTTTCAATACAAAGGATTTGATCGATGATTTGATACTATTTTTAAGGGTTTAATCAATGTCGGCTGCAAGAAAACGATATCAGATGGATTACCGCGATAGACACGTACCGCATAAGAAAATCTCTGTAAGATTAGTTCAACATTTAAGAGATTATGGGAATTATAAACGCCAATACTCTAATGTTGAGTAAAAACAAACTCGGAAAGTAATAATCTTGAACCAAATATTTTAAATGCCGTATAAGAAGACTCTAAGTAAGTAAAAAGGATTAAGTATGTATTTATTTATTATTGAGTTTTCTGTTAGTTGACTTGTTTCTGTTTTATAGTGTTATCCGTAAAAGAATACATTTTTTATTTTTTGTTTATATGGAATAATAAAGCGAACACTCACTACAAACAAATGTATGTGTCAAAAAGCAGTGCCTCACGAGTGGCGTAGGCCTTTTGGTTTCTAATAGAACTTCTTTTCCCATCTGCCACTTCAATAATTAAATATAGCAACAATGCTGGTGACGCTGCAACTAGATATGCTCAGCGTTTGTCTGCTCAGTAGCGTACTATGAAAATTGCGACAAAAGGCAACAAAAAAAAATCAGTTTTTGTGACAGAATTTAAGAACTTATGATATGTATTTGTGAAGTCAGTAGGCATTTAGCCTATAATGAAAACGAAAGGAATACGCTGTTGTGTTAAGGCAGTGAGACAGAGAAGATAACATTTCCAGAGTTGTCAGACTGTGGAAATGTTTGCTTGAATAATATTTTTTCGCTCCATCTTCGTTAGTTTTATAAATATAAATCAAACAAAATAAGATAGATTTAGCATACGTGTTCGACCATACAGGTGGAAGTGTACATGACCATAAATGCTCACATGCAAAAGCACTTTCACCCAGCAAAATTGTTGACAAGCACATTTTATGACTACTCCATCACAACCTAAATCATGAAAACGTTTAATGAGTTTAATAATTTGATAGATACCTCGACAAAACATTTTTCAATTTCTTTATACCTACAGGTTGCTGTATAATAAATTGTGCCAACCAAAACATATGTTACTTAACAATTATTTTCTCTAAGCAACCGTAATATATTTATGATTGCAATCAAGTATTGAATATGTGACAACGTCGCGCAAGTGTTTGTACATACAGTAAATGGTTTTCTAAGAGCTTTTTTTACAACACAGAATTAAATATGAAACAATTATAAGTAGTAAGTGTTCAAAAATTAATGCCGTTGCAAAAAGTTATTACCGTACAAACGTGTCGTAACCACAGAGTTTTGCCCAGATTCGCCATAAATTAACGTCAAGGAGCTGGTCATGATTACTATAAATTGTTCAATTGTTGTTTATGTACTTGCATGTACTTACAAATATCAAACAGACACTAGATACAGAAACATGAAACGCACTAACCGCAACTAATTATAAGAATTTAAGGTTAACGGTTAACAGATTGCGTTGTACGGTACAATTTTAAGGATTTTATGGGAAACTTTTAATGTTGATAAAAAAAAACAAATTCCTAACAAATTACGTTACAAGAGCTTTTACTTCACCTTAATTATACCACAGTTTGTATTCCAAACAAATTACGTTATAAGAGCTTTTACTTCACCTTCATTATACCTGTTTGTATTTTTTTAAAAATGTATTCGTAGAAAAACTTAGTTTTAGAATTTTTTTCCATGAGAGTTTTTTGTTGCTTTTGGTTAGGATATACAAGCCCCTTTAGTAACAGCACTTATATTGCGGTCACCCTGTATGTAGCATTCCATGTCAACGTTTGAAATATACTAACGAAACGTGCCACGCCACAGTGCCATCGAGTGACAATCGAGACGCATTTACTCGCCAATGGTTTTGTTAAGATAAAAGTCTAGTTCACAGCAACATACGGTAAAAGTAAATAGATACCTACTTAATACGAAACATAATGTGTTTCTCTTTCAGCAGTAAACTCGGCACATATACTGTATAAATTTCAGCCGAAATCTGCGAGGGTGCATTTATTTGGCGTTGTGTAAGTAATGTGTTGACGTTATCAGTTGACTTTATAAATGTAACGCAAACTGAAACTTTATCCGGAGTATTTGTCTTATCTCCAACTTTGCTAACAATGATGGAAGCAGCCGGGATTGTGAGTATACATACGGTTTGGTTAAATACGTTGATTAGTCATTTCACATAGCATCGCCGGCGACGTTGCCAAATCCTCGGAGCTATTCTACTGGAATGAGTTGGACACTATATTCATTTAGTAGATTACGTTTTCAAGCAGTGGAACAATATATCGCCCTAAATTGATAAACTTTGCTGAGCGTGATGGTGTTGTGCGATGATAAATAGTTGTTTCCAATTCGTTGAATACATTTTTTTTATTTCATAGTAGGTATAGGTCAATGCAGATAACGTGCCAAATAGACAAATAAATTAGACACTTTATTCGAATATATTTATTTTTTTAGGATTACAACTGCCCAGACAGAAAAATTATATGGCAGGAATTATAAAAACATATAATTAAAGTAGTAATTTTGGTATACGTCAACTTATTCAAAGAACAAGTGATATGCAAAAACTAGCTCTGTAAAATGTTGATATAAAAAATCATAAACTTACCACAGTATATGTTGAAAATTATATACGTCTTTCGCGTGCATTTCGTGGAACAGAGCCACTCGATTTTTATTACAATTTCTGTTACACTAATAACATATCCACAAGTCATTATCAATACATTTGGGCCATTGTTATATCACTGTCCCCTGTCAGCAAATTACGTGTAATACAAAATGATGCTACGCACGCCTACCTAAAATAATAAAAATACCCCGATTTGTTTACGTACGTATAACGTTATTATTTAAGGTTAAGGTCATAAACGACGTAACTGCGCGCGCAACTTATCACATGTCGCTTATCGGTGACGTATTGTGAAATAGTTTATGACTTATTAAGGTAGGTTAGGGTTACACAGAGTCGACTTCAAAATTTGCAATAACATTAAACACATTTATTGGGGTAATTTATTTTAATGCATACTGTCATTAGATAAAATTAATACCCCACTTTCAAAATCACCCTGTATATAGATATTATTTTTTTAAACTTGGAAATATTTTGCTGTTCTGTAGAAATTTTGACGCTGTATGTCTATTTTCTTCGGAAATTACTCGGTTTAATACTAATATTGCAAAATCTATAATGAATTCTGTTTTGATGCCCCTAGCTCACCTAATCAATAATCAATATTATTTTAGGTATTGTATTTCCCAAATGTTTAAAACTATCCTAAGTTGTTCCTATTTACTACCAAAATGTTCTAAAGAATTCTCAAGACTCAAATTACTGCTCAATATGGAATTCAACCATGAACAGATTTCGAAACAGTTTATTAACTGAATTAGCAATTGATCGTTTGGTATCTCATGTAGCTAGCGGATTTGAAGAAAGAAAATATGTAAGTTCCCAGTTCTTGGATTTGACTAAAGCTTTATATTCTGCTTCGCATGAGATCTTATTAAATAAATTGTTTTACTATGGGTTTTCGATGGATAGTATATCTCTATTATCTTCTCATTTAATCGATAGATATCAGTATCGTTGTATAAAATCAAGTGCTCTAGAAATCAAACATGGGGTTCCACAAGGTTCAGTCTTGGGTCCATTACTTTTCTTAATTTATATAAACAACTTTTCTACCATATTTGATAACAGTCTATATATTATTCGCTGATGATACCACTGAAACCACAGCAAATTCGGATTTATCTGTGTTGCTTAACGATACATATCTGACATATGCACTCGCAAATGAGTGGTTTCTCAGCAATCGATTGACCGTAAATGTGACAAAACAGAAACTATGATCTATAGTGGGAGTTTACTTGGATCCTAAATTGTCTTGGAACCATCGTGTTGAATATAAATGTGTAAGAACATATCCAAACGCCTCGTATCACAGCCTCAATCATTCTATCATATCTTATGCCATCCTGAAATGGACGCATGCACCCTTCAGTGCATAAGTTTTTTCCCTGTAGTGAAAGGCCATACGTATTATGTCTGGCCCATTTATTTATATTTTCCATTGTCTTCTCTACGTTAAAAATAATAAGCACCTCTTTTATAGTAGAGGTCAGTGTCATTCTTATGATACTAGAAGGAAAAATGACCTTGATGGTAGATTTTTTAGACTCGAAAGAATGAGAAATTGAACGGACTTTCTGAGTTTACGGATTTTCAATGCATAAGAAATAAATAAATACAATTATTAATCTAAAACCGATAACCGATAAGTACAGAACTTACCCTTACCAAACCAGAAATGTTTTGAATCGTTGGAAATCATTCTGATCATTTGCAATTGTTTGGAACTAATCTTTTTCTTTCTACGAACACCAAATTTGTTGGCGTTGATGATTTGGTGTATTTCGAATGTTTTTTCCAAGACACCAAAACCCGCTGCATCTGATGGTTTCCATCCAACCGTTTTTCAAAACAAGCTTATTTATTAAACTATGCAACGCAGTAATGAAGATATAACTGAATGAAAATGGATTATGAAATTATATTGATAAAAGCCTTAAAGTATCTCTTATTATCTGTCTTATCAAATTGTGGTAGTAGAAAAATAACCACGATATTTCCAAGTTGGCAACACTGTTTTAACCATCTCGGTGTGAACGACTGCTACAACCTCGATTAGCTTGTGTTGTGGCACGCTGTCTGTAAACTCTGCGAACCATTATACTCAGCTACCGCAATTTCAAGCTCAAGTACAGTCGTGTGTGCATTTGTGTGTGAGTTTTAAGTGTCAATATTTGGATAAACCTGTCTCCAGTTGATTCAGTTTTCGAGTTTTTGTTGTTTCTCCTAATATGGGTACGTAGTTAACTTAAACGGTCAAGTGCGCAGATACTCGAATCGGGTTATCAGTACAGTAAATAATATTGAAGTCGGTACGACAGAGTAAACGTAATTACAAGTATTTATATTAACCTTATTAGACGTTTCTTGCTGAAATTATTTAGTCCTTGCGTGCGCGAAGAAATCACTTTTACTTTTTTAAATTCTACTTAACACGTTTGAGTTGGTTGCATCTATTCATTAACAAACAAGGTAATAAACAATAATCATAAAAATTTTATCTTTTAGTATGTTTTAGATCCCAGACGGTTTCACTGCCTAAAAGTGTTATTGTATTGGAAACGTAAATGTTCTATTTTAAGGAAGTTGTTTCATTCATTCAAATTTGGTGTAACAATTAATAACCTTGTGGCAGTCGTGGGAAGTTACCTTTTTAAATATTTCCTCCGTAAATACCGAAAATAATTGTGGTTTATCGTAATTAACTGGTTTATGGTATAATCGGTAAAACATGATGCGTATGAAACTTGAAAGATCTTCATAATTATTTTTGTAAATTAGATAAAATATCTGACCTTGCAGTTCGGTTTATGTTTATTACACTATTCCACGCATCTAAATTTATTATAAACCTGTTTTACATAAATACACCACAGTGTGCTAAATATTAAAATATTATGTATTATAATTCTTATTTTAAAGATAAAGTCGAAGATAAAGTATACACTGATAAAAATTTACACTTTGTACCGTGTACTGTAAAGAAAATTTCAAGCATTTTTTAGAGGTATCCGCTATTAAATAATTACCGTAAAAAATATCAAATGCATCCTGTAAGAAACTCCAGATAAATACAGTAGAATTACATTTTTTATGCCAAATGACATAACTTTTTTTTAAATACGTAACGAAAATTGTGAATTTGCAAACAAGATGTAATAATAATGTCCAATAAAAGTGTTTGCACTATATCATGTGGTAACACGAGCGTGAAAAGTTACATATTATTGTCGAGGGACCATACTTGTGATCGTTTTTTGTGTTTTATTTTACCGTGTGTACAAATGACCTAACATCTATTATTTTATAGATATACTTATTCAATGTTGAATTTTGAGAAATACGTAAAAAACAACATCGCATCATGTAATAGTGTCTGAGAGGTAGAAGTATTGGTTCGCCTTAATTTTACGTTAAATTTAAAATTTCCGAATGAAGTATCAGTAACACTAGAAATGCTACAACGTTTCCATTCACAATCCATCTGGAACTTACTCTATTAGTAATATGTAGTTTAAGATTTTGATATGTTATGAATACGTTAGTTTAGGCAAAATAAAAAAAGATATTTGTTTTCTGCTGTTTTCTAGGTATTTTTAGAGTTATCTATCAGGCTTCTTTATTTACTTTAGTGACTTAAATTTTATTAATAATTAATGTTCTAAGTGTTTTTTATGTTTCTTGCAAAAAATAATTTTTAAAACATTCGAAAAAGATAAATATTATAAGTCTGTTCCAACCACCATCGAGAACTAGTTCAGAACTATCAGAAATGTTTGACCAACTTCGTCTTACATCGTATTCGCCGAAAATACATTAGGTTTGTTCCTGCAGCAGTTGGAAACGGTTTGAAACTATCAGAAATGTCCGTCTAACTATTTCTTAAATTCACTGGTAACTCGTTCTCAACTTAACTGGTCGAATATTTCTGACAGTTTCAAACCGTTTCCAACTGCTACAAGAACAAACCTATTATCAACTGAACTGACCGGATAGTTCTGGACCCACCCTATATAAATATCATATGAAAACATAATACAAATGTAAAGCTACTATTTTTATTGGTAATATAAAGAGTACACTTATTATTATTATTATTATTATCACATTATAAGGTGGATTGTACGATTAAAATGGAAAAAATACCACAAATCTTACATGAAAATTACATAGTGAAATTAGTAAAACCGAGGGTAATAATACAAAAGAAATGGAAAGTTGCATATTAATTTTACCAACTACTTTACACTTCAAATAGTTATTTTCCATTCGAGTAGTAACATTACTTTCTGCTGTGTTATTTCACACTATTCACCTAGGCAATAAATAACTAGCAATCCACCATGTAATATTACAAATAATTGTTATCAATTATTATCATTTCATGATAATCTAATATGTTAGATTAGATTCTTGTGGTAATTAAAAATTTATAACTTTGAATAATGAAACTGTCGTTCGTAGTTACTTAATGAAGAATAATTCACTTTTCAAAATTTGGCATCCCAGCTAGAAATGATCTTCAATCTGTTAGCCACTATCGTCCGTTATCTTTTGTCGATACCTAGGCCCAAGTGAATCTAAGGATATAAAATTATTTATTAATTTATCAATCTTCTATTTTTTTCGGCGATGCATGTCGCAATTGCCGTAAAAATAAGTGAACCCCATTCAATGATACAAGATGAACCTTAAATAAGTACAAATATTTTAACTGCTGGTGTAGTTCGTCATATAGATTAGTCTAATGAAATCCATTTTTAAAAATTTCTAATATTTACGGAGATATTAATTTTTTTTAAAAATACCCACATTTTGAGGACCGCTATCATAACCTACCTAATGAAGCATATGATTTGTTGCGAGGTTGCCATATCTCCTCTAATATAAATATTACATTTCCTTTAACGTAATAGTAAAGTAATATGGTTAATTATATTTTAAAGATACTTGTTTTAAGCATTAGTACAGTAAAATTGGGTATCTAGTATGATACGTAGCAATATTATCATACATTTTAACTGCTTAATTGACCTTATTATAAACGATTAAAAATGAATTTCCGCAAGTTAAATACTACTAAGTGTTTAGGAAGATGTTACGGGATATTACTATGTCCAATGTTAAAAAATTATACATAAACGTGCACATACGCTTACCTGTTTGTTAAAAAATTAACTATTTAATCAGCAATCCATATTTCACAAGTTATATGTCATTGTACACTGTTAGAAAGAGACACAAGACACAATTTCCTTAATTTTTCTTTAGTTTTATTGGGTTTTTGCCAAATAATAAAAATTAATTAAATAAGCCCTTGCGCCAAACGGAACAGTCAAGGTTATTTTTGAAACTAAGTTTGCCTAACCAAAAAATCTCACACTGAAAAAAGCAGATAAGAAAAAAATAACAGAAATCACATCACTATCGCGCACTTCCGTAATATTGAAGTGCGCGATAGTGACGTGATTTTTGTTATTAATTATGTGTTTTACACAGTGAACTGTACTGCTTGTTAAAATATTTGTACTTATTTAAGGTTCACCCTGTATATGTATAGATACACACACGCGCAAACAGTCGATCTTGTGTATTCTAAACTGTCAATAACCTTATTAAAATATCAAAGGTGCAATAGATAATCTGTTTATAGAGGGAAAAGGGCGAAACATGAAAAATAATAAGATAACCATAATTTTTCCCCATCGGGGGCTTTGTTTCATAGTTGACAGTTGACAGCAATGATAAATTGTACAAGAATGAATACACGAAAGAAAAATAGTTTCAAAGTAATTTTTTGTAAGATTTGAATCTTTATACCTAAAAAATGAAGCCCAGTAGGAAAAATTATTTCGTCGTTTTAGGTCCACTTCATTTTTCGATATAAATCACTACACTTTTCATTTCTAATTAATTACTTACCTACACTTACTCTTAATCATTACTTATCATTACTTCAAAAAGTCAAATTTCATGAAACGCTGTAAAAAGTCAAATTGATGTTAACACTAACACAAGTACCCACTTTACCAACATTTAATAAAGCCTTACAGTGGTCCATCTCCAGAGAGCGGTTTCATTTCATAATGAAATTCACATAATTTCGAGAAGAATATATAAAATACCACTGTTGCAGTACACTGTATTCTTTGTCCGTCCGAAATTATTTGAATTTCATTATAAAATTCGCATAATTTCGGGACGGAATGAATACCACTGTTAGTGACATTATTGGTAATGATCTGCAGATATAGAGAATAGAAAGAGAGATATTAAAAACAATAATGTGAATAGACATATTGAAATCAGCAATGCCGTGTAAAAGCTTAATTCTATATGTATTTGCATTAGAATCATAGACTGATTCATAATTCCCATGTAGTTTCGTTCTAAAAAAATTAAAATTTATTAATGGCTTTCAACATAAGTTTGACATCTTGAAAATTCTGATGTATTGAATTTTATAATTTAACTATTGATGGTACTAATAGTGATAATATAAATAGTTCAAACAAATTTTGTATCATTAATTTTGTTATTAAAAAATACATTGGACTATTATTAATTTTAATTGGATAGTAACTGATGTCGACAAGTTAGAAGACAGCAATTTTTCTGACAACCATCGAACTACGCAAAAACAAACTTGGCAACCTATTTTTCGAAGTGTTGCATACATATATATGTATTTGCATTAGAATCATAGACTGATTCATAATTCCCATGTAGTTTCGTTCTAAAAAAATTAAAATTTATTAATGGCTTTCAACATAAGTTTGACATCTTGAAAATTCTGATGTATTGAATTTTATAATTTAACTATTGATGGTACTAATAGTGATAATATAAATAGTTCAAACAAATTTTGTATCATTAATTTTGTTATTAAAAAATACATTGGACTATTATTAATTTTAATTGGATAGTAACTGATGTCGACAAGTTAGAAGACAGCAATTTTTCTGACAACCATCGAACTACGCAAAAACAAACTTGGCAACCTATTTTTCGAAGTGTTGCATACATATTAATCATCCGGCATTATTCACAAAACACCTGCATCTTGCTCAAATATGTTTTCTATAAATATGCAGCTGATCTCAAGAGACCCATTTATCTGTTTATTAATAACGATATTTGTATTTTGTTTTCTTTTACTTCACGCCCTATTTTGAAAGTGACATTATAACAAGCAGTTTACTTACATACTGTACATACAAACAAATAAATTGCGATTGCTAGATTATACCTACATTTAATTTAACGAAAATGTTTTGTGGAGCTATGGTGATGAATGCCAACAATAGTTACCGATGTTAGATAAAGAAAACGTATCAACGTATGCTCTTTTCAATGTGAATTTTTAAAATCAATATAAATTAGTATGGTTATATCTTATTATACATCAAATCTCATTAGTGTCTGTAATTTCACTGATCAAGTGTTCTTGAAAACAACTTAGAATTTGATATAGTCGTTCCTGGAATTTTAAATAGTCGTCAAGTGGCAAACAAGTATCACTTTTTATATTGCGTATATAAAAGTTGACCCATGTTTATTAATTGCATACCATTAGCGACTAGATAATTGGAATTATTTTCACGAACTCAATTGTGTTACAAAATTGGTTTCGGTAACACATTTCGGCGTTATACTTGAACTAATTCTTATTGTAACACCATTAATACCTTCGTGATTTATAAACAAATTTGAGAATTAACCTACTTTTCTAATGTCCTTATGAAAAGTTAATGCAACATGAAATAAGGATAATGAGAGTATTGCCTATACTCAATAAATCTTATTATATCCAGATGGTAAAAATATTTTACCTCAAGTTGCCAAAATTTATGAAGGAGTACTTAAACCTAATAAATTACAAATTATATGGAAACTTTTCAATTATTTAGCTCTCAACAGTTTGGATTTCGTAGCAATTTATCAACATTGTCAGCAATTGATAGATTAATTTCATATATAAATAGTGGATTCTAAGAGAAAAAATTTGTAATTTCAAAGTTTTTGGACTATGAGTAAAGCGTTTGATTGTGTCTCTCATAAAACTTTATTAAATTATACAACTATGGTTTCTCTACCTAAAGTATTTTGTTTGTTTACTGTCTACTTACTTCATTAACATATTTCAATATGTTATATTCCACCAAATCCTCTATATTAGAGATAAAACATGGCGTCCCACATGGTTCAGTCCTGGGTCCTTTATTGTTTCTTATTTACATTAACGACTTTCATAATATTTTTGGAACCGATGTTTTGATATTGAGACACAGTCGTTGGCAAATAATTGGTTTCATAATAATAAACCTATCATAAATTTATTTAAGACAGAAACAACTATATTTAGCCTTCGCAGTTTGAACGACACAGATAATCCTGAAAGTGTCAAGTTTCTAGGCATTTATTTGGATCCTAAGTTAACTTGGAATGAACATATTACCTACCTTTGCAACCGAATATCTAAATATCTTTATTTACTTAGAAGCTTGGTTCATCAAGTGTCTCTATCTACATTAAAAACTGGGTGTCACTGTTTAATACAGTTTGGGGTCATGCTACTTCTAGTGGCATTGTTTTTTCTCTACAGAGGAAAGCAATACGGATTATTTCAGGGTTTGGATACAAAGATCACTGTAGGACGTCCTTTACTAATTTAAATATGCTTACTGTTCCTTCTACATACATATTCCAGTGTCTCAGTAATACATTAAGACCTTATACGTTAACTAATTCTTATTGGAACACCATTAATACCTTCGTGGCTTATAAACAAATTTGAGAATTAACCTACTTTTTTCTAATATTCCTTATGAAAACTGAATGTGACATGAAATAAGGATAATGAGAGTATTGCCCATGCTCAATAAATCTTATTATATCGAAATGGTAAAAAGATTTTTCAGTATATTGTTGGGATAACGCATTTTTATGTCCTGCGATGTTGCGTATGAAATTTATCATTTGTGGTATTTCCACAATTTCACATTGCTGCACGTAAGGAAACGTGATTCTACTAAATAAGGAAGTAACGTGTTCGAATACAATATGTGTTTCTATTTTCCGTATTCTTCCATCAATTACCTGTGTTTTAGCGAAGAAAAATAATTGGCTGTATAGATTTCTATTCCGTCTTGGCGGAAGTTAGTTTTTAATTTATTAAAAATAAAGTTAGCATTATGGGAAGTCGATGGAACTGATAATTTTTAATGCATTAAGCAAAGTTGATTTCCTGTAGAATCCAGTCATTGACCTTAGGAGTTAACCCGAAGAATACATTTTAATAAGGGAAGATGGGTTGCCTTTTTATACATTTTCTTTGTGTGCGTTTGAAAATTACGATAATGTATGTACATAACGCAGAACCATTTCCATATTACCATTATCCTATTTGTGTCTGTCTTGTGTATTCAAATGGGGATCGAATGGACTAATACTTCTATACATAAACATATATGAATCTATTTTAAGACATGGTTCATACAGTGTGTAATTTTGGTTGTGAGATAATTAATTGTTATCAGTACCATGATATCTTCTCTATGTAATGAGTTTTTCAAATAGGTTGTTGAATAATAATAATAATAATAATTATTAATCCTTCAAGACATTTACAATGTATAGGACAAGTCATACAACAGCATAAGACGAACAGAATCAAATATTATTGTGTAGGATATATTTTTCAATACTATATGTAGTAACATTCAGCAATCAATAGTTTTTTCACCAACTTTTTGAAAGAAACATTATTCAAATATATATAACTATGAGGCAATTTGTTAGTTTCAGACTAGTGTTGGGAAAAACCGACTTATTTTAAAAACTGAATACTGAGTATTTAAGTGATATCAAAAACCGATTGATAACTCGAGTGATGGTCACTTGAATTCTCAGCAGCTGTATATATTACTATTTTTGTAGTTTATATGTAAATGTTTTATTTTAAATACATAAATATATACTTTTTGTATGGGTAAATTTATATATTTAAAATAAACAATACAAATCTTAGATATATAAAAATATATGATGCATTTACACAAAAATTAGTTACTTCTATTTTTTTTATTTTTCAAAAATTATTTTACGACTGTCCTGCATTCCGTCAACACAAAATGTCATTTTGATATATAGCTACGACAAGTGAGCATTTCTATGGTCCCTCGGTTTTTCGTTGTTTGTTATAGTTGCGGCAAGATGTCAAACGACTTACGTCATAAAAACAAATGAATAATTCATTATATTTTCATAAAAATATTTAAAAAAAAACTGCAAGTGAGGATAAAAATTATCTATATACTACACTAAATGTTTGTGCTATATTGCACTAAAATGATGGTTTTTGACCGAATATTGAAAATTATGTTGACAATTGCGTAGCATCAGCCGTGACATATTAAATTGTCTGAATTCTTGCCGCAACTATAGCGGTTCTTGTTATGCGTATTTATTATACGAGTATGTCCTTATTTTTACTAGAAATGTCCTTACTTAAAGGACATGATTAAATTCATATTAAAATAGAATTATTGAAACACGAATACAAAATATGCATAAAAATAGTTCATATACAAAGTAAAAATAATGTCCTTACTTGAGAATGTAAAAGATAACAATGTCCTACTTGCGCATATGAAAAGGTGGCAACCCTAGTGAACAATGGAAAAAAATCAAATAAATAATTCGTTACTCATATAACTGATAACCGAGTGATTTCGGTTATTGCAATAACCGAATAATCAGTTATTTTTCACTCGAGTGATCCCAACACTATTTCAGACCTCAATAATGTACAGATCTCTCAAATTTCTCTGTGCGTGGGAACACTCATCAGTTCACAATTACGCGTTGGATGATCGTGAAAATTAGAATTTTTTAACAAAATATGAAGGTTGTCTTTGATGTATATTAATGATTTATAAATATAAATACAAGGTAGAGCTGGTATTTTGTTGTTTTTTAAAGAGTTTTTGCATGTTTCATAAACTGTAATATACATTTAATTGTGCGCCCAAGGACATGGTCTTACTTATTATCGCGTACGATGACTTGCTGAGAGTTTTGCACAGCATATCTATGTGCTTTGGCCACTTTAATGGGCAGTCATACAATACCTAAAAATTTTATGCTTTCTGAAGATTCCAAATCGGTATTGTTAAATAACTTTTTATCAGGTTCATTCCGAGATCGAAAATAAATTATCTCGGTCTTATCAATATTGATCATTAAGAGTATTGGCCTTACACCAATTGACTAATAAAATTCTGGCATTCTTCCAAAAGTTCCCCATGGGTCTGAGCTGATACCACAAGAGATGTATCGTCAGCAAACAATGTTAGATTAGATGCGTCAATACAATTTGGAAGGTCGTTATCATACATTAAAAAAATTAATGGTCCCAGCACAGATTCCTGGAGCACGCCCATATTAACATCGAATAGATTCGAAAAGTTGTCAAGAATAAAAAAGAAAGGAATAAACTTATGTGAAGGCAGTAAGACAGCCAAGGTAGCAAAACAATCACCCAATATTGAAGATGTCATGGCTTTAATATTGGTAGCTATGTTGGTGAGTGCAGATATGCAAATATAGTGAGCATAAACTTTCCGAAAATGTATCTTAAATACATGTTTGATGGTTTTCTTCTATTAATATTTAAAAAATGTAAATATAGCCAATCTGTTGATTTGTACAAGAATCATGGACATTCTCACAACCTTACCTGTCACTTTTTTCAATGAGATACCTGAAGATGATTACTTAACTTTTTCTAATCTTTAATCATATTTGATTAATCATCATTTATTTATATAGTACTTCTTACTTACTCACCTACAGAATGTAGCCGTATAATGCACCTGCCAAATTATTTATGTGAATGTATTATGAGATAATTTTCAGTTTTATACGACCGTGAACCTCTAGACAGGATTAAATTATGTAACGTTAAATTATCAATTTACTATTAGATACTTTTTTAAGGATGTTTCTTCTTCGTAAAAAAATATTAGTGACCTAAGAAAACTGTTAATAATTTCGTAACAAATACGAAGTCTCATCAGAAAGTTATTCGAGTTATTCGTTATGAATTCTTTTCACAAATTAAACCAATGAAACATTTAAATCGAGAGAAAAGATGCCGTATTCGCCTGATTTGGTTCCTGCTGCCTTTTTTATATTCCCCAACTAAAATCTCTCGATAGATGAGGATTTGACACAATTCGGCAAATAAAATAAAAATCACCTAACAAACTACATAGGTTTTCAGATTGTTGAGAATGTTGAGAGAAGTATATGACTAGACAAAATGATGAGAGGGATGTGGTAGAACAAATTTTTGAAAAAGTCTGTTTTGTAACTTTTTTGTCAGACCTTGTGTAAAAGAAATATCCATGAGAAACGTGTGAAGTGGTGTTTCCTCAAATCTAAATAATTCATTTTTAGAATGTTTCAGTGACACTGCATTACGATATAATTTTCCAAGAAAACCAATATTGTACTTCTTCCGGTTCTAAAATATCTAGAATTGGGTCATGCTATGAATTATATCACTCATCCAACACAAACTGCTATAGCCACTTTACAGTTCTATTTAATATTTCCCATGTTTATAAACCTATATTCCTCCATATTAATAATACAGCCGTATTTATATAAATTATTAAAATCTCCAATTGAGTTTATGTAGAAATTCAGCATTTTTTTATTTCATTTTCTGAATGATTTTATAATTTTAGTACGATCTGATATTTTTTTTTAATTTTCTTGCTTTTAGAATACGAAGCATAGGGGAGGCGGTCGGTGTTAGGATTGCAGTCACATACTATACAGCACGACATATTTTTTGGTATCAAAACAAATGAATATTGTATCATTTATATAAAATCAGTTGAGTCATCAATAATATTTATAAACTAAATATATCAGTACATAATTTTTTTTTTAATTCTTATGTGTAATTGGGGTTTCCTTTTAGTCAGAAGAAACTTGCAAATTTCTTTTTTATTTTGAACATAAACACTCATGCACACACCATGTATAATTAGCAAACAAACTTTAAATTGACTAACCAAATGGTACTGAAGTATCTCTCCACATTATTTGAAAAACCTAGAAACCTAACTGCTATTAACGATTTCGATTTAAAACTTACCGTTGCTTTTTTACACCTTGCATTGCAGCACTTGATATTAAAATAGTCAATGAGCATAATTAGATTTACCATTGATAGATTAGGTGAATATGCTTTTAAATAGTATGTTCTGAATATTAAAAATAATTCGTTTTTGCTAATCTGTTTTAATTTATCACAGAAATACCCGTACCCGAATCTGTAGAAGAGAATGACGTCACGTCTCGCAATCCGATTAATTCCAGTTTGACCTTATACAGGGTGTTTGTGAAAGGTTGGGAAATCTCGAAGCTGGAGATACTGGTGACCAAAAAAAATTGATTGAGCCAAATATGCTTTATCCGAATGTTGCTGGTTTCAAAAATACAGGGCGTTTAATGCTAGAATTTTATTTTGAAATATCTCAATGACTTTGAAACCTGTCAGAGTATTAAAAAAAAATAGCACAATTAAGTTTTTGAAATTTTGCACATGTCCATAATTTACTGTTTTTAACAACTTTTTCAAGTAACATGTTGCTGTATTTTAAGTAGAAAAGTCACTTCACCTGAAACGATAACAGTTTTCAATCGCTGCACTGAACATTTCAAATACGATTAGTTCAAAAGTGGTACTCCTAACGACTTCAACAAGGTATAAGAGATAGGAGAATCGATTGTTTCAATAGACAGATGGATACACTAAACAGCAAAAGAGTTCTGCCATTTAAAAGAAACATGATGTGCCATAAGTGGCGCCCTCTACTAGTGATGTCAAAATTAGTTAAAGATTCTTATTTGCCGTGCCAAAAAACATAATTGTGTCAATTTTGTTTTAATACTCCGACAGTTTTAAAAGTTATTGAGACATTTCAAAATAAAATTCTAGCATTGAACGCCCTGTATTTTTGAAACCAGCAACATTCGGATAAGGCATATTTGGCTCAATCGACTTTTTTTGGTCACCAGTATCTCCAGCTCCGAGATTTCCCAACCTTTCACGGACACTGTATATTTCGAAAACTACTTAATCAGATCGACCTGAAATTTTCTGGGTTAACCATACTTGATAAATGCTTCATAATTATTATGCAAATAGTGCAATTTGAGGTTCGAGCAAATGTGACCCTATCCTAAATAGGGTTAAAAATTTGGTTCATTTGATGAAACAGGAATGTAGCTAAATTGCCAGCGAGTCCATTTAGTATTCTGTCAGTGTACAATAATCATGGAAAAATTAGTTATTGCATCGTGCTCTGAAAATTTTGTAAATAAGTATTGCTGAAATATATCCAGAATTCCTTTGGGATCTAGGGAACAACCAAGACCAGAAATTCTGATGAATATCAATTAATCTTGGAGACCCTCCATTGTCTTTTGAACCGTGACAGTAGCAATTATTTTGTCAAAACAAACTAAGGGTCGTTAAAAACTTATTTCACTGTTACTAAACATTTCACGGGGTTGTTTTACTTTTCCATTGTAGTCCAGTCATTTAAGGTTTTATCTGCGGAAAAATTCCTAGTGAGCTGAATTCTTGTATACACCTTTATTATATTTTATGAAGATGTGAAAAATCGACATTGATATCATGCCGGCTAAAAAAGTTATAGAGGTCAATAGGTCACGAAAATCAGTTTTTCGTAAATATTTCGCCACCTATTGCTTGGAGGTCAATAGAGGTCATTATAAAAATTGTTTGTCGTAAAATTATCTACAAAAAATGCTTCTTGCATTTCTCTGTAAAATTAACCGATTTCGGAGTAGAGCGCTGATAAAGCGACTATATTATAACAATGCACTCGTTTCCTCACCACCTTCGAGGTAGAATGCAAGGCGCGTTTTTTTTTACATGGTTTCCCCCGTAGGTATAATCCATGATATGTAATAAGAGGTTTTTTCTATTGAAGAGTGGATAATTTTTTATTTGAAAACTTAAAAATATAGAAGAAACAAACTTTAATATATAATTTGTTTTTGTCATTCACAAAATGTCGAGTGGACTTATTCCTATATTTCAATCGACATCTTCATCATTTTCGTCATTGGTTGACTGCGTTTAAGCATGACTGTCCACGGCAATGTCCACAAACTTTTGAACATCTTAATCCAATTTTTTTGCATTCACATTTGCCGCCACAACCTTTTGTACAATTACAAAAGATTGTGTTCAGTAGATCATCGGGTGCTGGTGGTATTGGCTGTAGTATATTATTTTTTAACTCCCAATCCCGCCATTTTGTAGATAATTTGACGACAAATAATTTTTAATTGACCTCCGAGCAATAGGTGGCGAGATATTTGCGAAAAACTGATTTTTGTGACCTATTGACCTTTATAACTTTTTTAGTCGGCACGATATCAATGTCGATTTTTCACATCTTCATTACAACGCCGTAATAAAGGTGTATACAAAAATTCAGCTCACTAGGAATTTTTCCGCAGATTGAGGTTTAAAATGACTGGACTATTGCCTTGTTTCTATTTTAGCTCCTTAGTAATCGTATCTCGTGCATGTTTACAGTCTCTTTCATGATTCTTTCAAATAAGACAGTTTTTCTAACTATCCTTCCTCTATAATATTTATTTTTCTATCTATCGAGATAAGAGTATCACTGATCGGCAATTTAATATTTCATGTCATCTGCTTCATCTGAATTTTAGAATAACATTGATAAATAACAAATCATAACGATATAAGCAATTGATTTACAATTCCTTTACAATATGAGTTTGTTCTTGGTCTAAAAAGAATATATTTTTCAATCGCGATTAAATCTATATTGTGACATTATTCCATATGATTTGTTTACATACTGTTAATCGTAATTACCAGAGTCATAAATAGTAATTTCTTTTATTTTCACCGACACCACAAATTTTTGCAAAATGTTTATTATAGTAAACACTTAAATACTTAGAAATTAATGTTTTTGAACTCAATGGTAGGTATCTACTTAAAATGTGAAGATGATAGTTTTGAGTCTTTTGACTCACGGTAACTGTGAAGTTTTGTTTGTTTAACATCCCGTTTACAAGACTCTTGACTGAAGTGTTACGTCATGGGTCAGGTTAAGTTATTTTAAGATTATCTTGTATTGTTAATATAGTAATCTCACCTGACCCAGTCTAGATGACCTTGTAATTGATGTAACACGATGTTTTAACAGATGTAAGTTTCCAGTTTCTTAGAAAACAACCAATACCCAGTTTTGAAGTAAACAACATAATATATCATTTACTACGAGAGTGGAACGTGAATATAAATCATTATGCAACCTGTATTGTAAATTGTTATATTGTCAAGTTAAAGAAGTCAATATATAGGTCCAGGGTTACTAATAACGAGTCTGCTCCCATTGAGAACAGCAAGGGCAGGTCAAAGAATCCAAGGTAATGCTAAGCATATGTACACATTAATACCGTTATTTAGATCAGGACATAACAACCTGGGAAATCATTGTAGATCAAATAGCAGCACCGACCACGAAAGCCTCAAAACAGCTATAATGTTGCGTTGCTTTCGAATTCGATTACTATATTTGGGATTTATGTTTAAATCATTACACTTCTCGTACATTAATACCATGACTTGCTAATTCTGGATTGAATAAGACATAAAACAACGTAAACTAATTACATTCTACTTAAGCAAGTAATTACTGTGTGATAATTTTTAGAAAACATGTTACTTATTGAAAATTGATTATTTTTTCGGAATTACATATGTATATTAATCCCCCCTATTTATCGCCGACCATGTGGCTATCCGCCACGAGGTTACGAGTCAGAGGTTTGGCGTTTGGAGAGTAGGCAACCATCAACACTAAATGGTGAAATTCGTTGTCATGATAGAAATCCTGTATTTACTAATGTGATTTTGTGTTCTCCTTTAGTTTTTAGTGCCTTCTTTCAATTTTAAACGTTTTAAAGTTCCAAAAAAAGGGAATTTGTATTGGATACAAATATTTGACTATACTTAAAATAGTGCCGCGGCTGCATTCAAAATTTTCTTTCTATTATCTGTTAGTATTTTTTTGCTCTAATTTCTTAGAATAAATATGGGCATTTTATTTAACTGTACCCGAAGTGTGTTTTGTTGGTAGTGGTTGTAATGGGTGAAAATATCTTGCTGTTCGACAGTTCAGAACGAAAGAACAAAACCGAATAAAAAATATTGCACTGTTACCTATCAAATATTATTAATAAAGCTGTTAATTTCCATCGTGTTTACATTTGGAAACGCTGTAAAATAACAGCCGCCTGGTAATTGACAGATGTAATACATCTCGGACGATGCTTATCAAAGGCGTCGATTTTCCAGAGAAAATGAAAGTTACCCCATTTTTTAAAATTTCTAACTAGAATTCCAAAATAATTTTTTATCCTTTATGACTCCATTAGCACTTGGTTAAGAGTTTTATACTTAGTGGTAGTTTACTCTCTATATCTGCATCTAAAAGTAAAATACAAAGGCAATACAAATGGAGAGAATATTTATAGAGACAATTTAATTTATATATAAAAAACCCACATGCCACAATGTAATTGTCACTTTGACAGCGGCAAAAGTTAGCTGCAACTTTTACAACGACAAATGCGCTAGTGGCTGTCTCTTCACGTATTCATTTTTTAATCAATTATCGCGGTGTCCGTTGCCAAAATAAATAATTTGACGTTTAATAATTGTACGCTTCATAAATAAAGTTTGCATTGATATGGTTACAAATGTATTCATTTCCTGCCGAATTACACTCAATTTTTTGCATTGATACCGGGTAAATTTGTGTTGTTTAAATTCTAAACCCAAATTTACCCTGTAAAATACAATCCTCTTATGCAAATTATACGTGACTATGATATGTTTCCGTAAATCATCAATAGTATACGTATCCACTTAGGCACGGTACACTTAATTTTTTAAATATCCCCTCAAAAAGTCCAAATGATTTAAAGTCAGGAGATCGTGGCGGCCATGGTACCGGTCCTCCTCGTACAATCCCTTGGTGTTAGTGCTATACATGGTACGGATATAATTGAGCTTGAACCTTCATCTCTTCCAAGATTCGGTTTCAAATTTCCCTCGCGTTGCCTGCACTTGTTCTTACTGCACACCGCGATAAAAGTAGTTGCATTTGACACATGTTTGCCGGGAAATCGTTCTGCTAAAGCTTGAAAAACTAATGTAAACACCGGTTCACAAAAACTTTAGTGCCTACAAAAAGTAATCGCATTTAAAAATTCGGAATCGCTTGTCTAGAGACTACAGTGGCCCAGCGATGTAAAGGTTGAAAATACTACAACTTCAATAATGTTTTATAATAATAATAATAATATATCTGCCCCTCATTCTAATCACAGGGACTAGCCCAGAAGTCGGAGACTTGTGCGGGAGAGGGGGCGGCATATTATTATTAAGCAGGCCGCATTTGCGCCCAGGAACGACTTACGTTGGTAGGCCCTAACCACTATTCAGTGCAGGAATGAGGGAAACCTGGAAAACCTCATTAATTAGGGGGGTAGTCAAATATCAACCGGTATCAATCTCTCACATTGACCCAAGCCAACACTTTTTCACCCTACCATACCCGCAGAGAGGGTGCCAATCCTCTCCACGAATATAGCTTATATACGGTCTAACGGCAGCTGGGCGCGAACCAACACCGATCTAGTCACCTCGATTCAAGTACTGACGCCTTAAACCGCGCGACCACTGACCGACCCTTGGAAACTATAAAGATTTATAAAAAAAAAAATACTGTATCGACTCCATTTTTCATAACGCATCTATTCCCAAATTTTTTAGATAAGTTCTGAGTTTCCCTGTATAATAGTGACGTTTTTATCACTTTGGCAGTGATAAAATGATACGTAGCTTTTATCGCCGATAAAAGCTCCTGTTACTCTAAATTAATAAAGATATTTATTTTTGTTTTTTATTCACATCGTAAATTTATCTTACCACTCAAGCTTTATTTTGTATGGATAATTTTTTTTAACTCAAAATTTTGCTCGAATAGCTGACATTTGACATTGATTTTTTTTGCCAGTTTTCCTCTTAAAATTAGGTACTAACGACAAAATTATTTCGTTGCAAAGAGAAATCTATGATAAACACAATAGCTCGTGTGATTTTATTGTTGATAAATCTACTTATAGAATGTAAAGATATAGAAATATTATCTACATTTCAAAGTATTTTTAAAATATTATTTATTTTATTTTCTAAGCTGTGTTTAATGTTGACGTAAAAAGGAAAATTAACAAGTTTGCAGTTTAAGAATTTCATTATGGCTTATGGCAACCTCAGTATACAGGTACAGTGGCGCTGGATATTGGAAACTCACCACGACGTAATACTAAAACTGTAATTAGCGTGTAATTCAAATACTCGGTATCGAATATTTGCCGAGTAATGGGAAATAGAAAATTCAAGAGCAGTTGGTTATTAACAGAAAACTAAAACTGAGTTTGCTAATTAAAGACATAAACATTTCCGACGTTGCTGCGAAATATATAAAGGTAGTAAAGATTTAATTGCTGACAGTATCTTTTTGTAAAAAGTAGAAATGTTCTCATACATTGTCAGAAGCATTCTTGTGCTCTTTGCCAATATCACGAAGGTATTATGTGTATAGGGGATCCAATAAGTATTTTACCAGACATTGGGATTAGTAGTAGAGCTGTGGGTATAAAACGGATGTTGGCAAATGACTCACATTATGGGGGAAATTTTTATAACGTTGCAGGCTGTTTTTACTTCATTTTTTTCGGCGCTCAGTTTCATACATAAAGATAAATTCAGGAAATCGTTTGAATTCAGCTTTATCTACATTTTTTTTTAAATACAACCTCAGATCTACCTTATAATATTGCCATTACAATTTATGTTTTTTAACGTGTTTTAACAGATACCATATGAAGATATACATTCTTGTGAATTTTTGTTATAAACTTAGTTTCGTATCGTAGATGTAACTGAACTAGATATTTTATCAGTATATCTTTGACTGTCTGATCCAATGATTTAAAAATAATTGAGTCTTGTTTCTTTAAAGCTGGACACAAGTAGGTAACTTGTTTTCATTTATTTTAATTCTGTCTTTAATGTAATCTTAATTTCATTCCAAATATTTTTTAAAGTAATACAACTGGTTATATCCTTTCTGCTACTTGCTCCTACTTATTATTAACCTGTGGGTCTAAGAGTTGCGTGTTTTTGAAATAGAGCTTTCTTCAAAGAAAAAATATTTAATAACTAAATAACTGAAGAAATGCGAAAAAATAACATTTAAAATAACCCACAAGTTACCGAAATGTTTGATCTTAAATTTCACTGTAGATATACTTAAATATTTTTATACATTTAAACGAACTTAGCACTAGATATAAAATTGTTTACTTTTATTTATAGATATAAAATTAATTGTTAAAATTTTAGTCAGGATGACAACGAAAACTTGTCTTGAAAACGTTTTTTAAAAGTAACAGTGATTAAGGACGCAGTATTCTTGAAATAGTGTTTTCTATAAATACAAGTAATTTTAGGCATTTAAGAACTGAATAATATAGAGTTTAGCAAATAAGAGGATTGTTATCTCATACCACCTGTGAATATTCAAAGGTACCGAAGTAAAACCAATTTGTATTTTAAAATTTTTTTATTTTATTTTAATTTTTATTGTAAAACCAAAATACGTATTTTTTTTTAAATTCAACTGTAGATGTCAATTTTAGTATAACATAAACTTACATAGTTCTGCATATAGAATTGTTCAGTTTTGTTTGTAAGTATGTGAAAATAATTGTTAAAATGTGGTGTTAGATTAAAATAATGTGTCTTACAAATGCATTTAAGTTATTATATAACTGTTATATTTTAAATTTAAGGGTTAAGTATAAGAGTAGCGTCAGCTAAACTTCGCCCTTTGTTTTTATTACTGAAAACAATAAAGACATATATTATTATTATTATTATATTATTTCAAGAAAATTTAGTGATAGTGGATAAACAAAACATCATGAATTTTATTTTGATATTACTTTTGTTCTACTTGTTTTAGTTTTCAAGATTTCAGTACCTGAAATACCACAAATTTGATCATTTTACGGCGAGAAATACGTCCTTAAACGAAACATTTTTTACGCTAACTGTATGTAAACACAGCAGAAATTTCATCAGTTTATGGCGAGAAATACGACAATCTTAAATAATTTACGTGTTTTCTGTTGATCCAAGTAATAAAATTACAAAATTGATAAATTGCTTTGTTTGCGAAACAGTAGAACACACAGACATGACGTAGGTGTGAATGTTCTTAAAATATCTCTAAATAGGGATAATCTATTTAGTACCTAATTTGAAGTTATGACGTTCAAAATACTTGCCATTGATTTTTTTTTGTTGAACATGTTTTCTTTACTTCTCGTCGCTTATGTATTTGTGGCAATACGAAAACTTGACCCTCCTATAATTAAAAAAACCGAAAAATATAAACTGTTAAAAGTGGGCTTTTTAATTGTCATTTTTGATGTTAAAAATGTCATTTTTTGACACACGCGTTAAAAGTAAGTTACTTTTAACACTAGTGTTAAAAGTAAATCAAAGTTTATTTAGATTTTGTTTTGAAAATTAATAAAACGTTTTAACAAGATTTGCACCAGAATCTTCTAACAATGTCGCCGATGAACGACGAAAACAGTGTCCAGTGTAGAGTTGAGGATTTGGTAGATTCAAGAACTCTGCAATGTCAGCAGGCATTTTACCAAACATGTTTCCGACTGGATTCTTCACACATTTATTCTTTATATATTTAAGAAAAAGTCGTCTATGGTCAGCGTTGGGTGGCCGGAGTGCCATATACTTTCTAAAAAAGTTTAAATAGAATTCACCAACAACACTGAAAGTCCGAGGCACTTTCGTTTTAGTATCTGGTATGGTCACAACAACCGAAGTGCCCAAATATTTGATATTGTCGATGGTCATCTGACACAATTCCTCCCGGTGACACGCCCCGAAGACACCCACTATTACTGCGACTTTCATCATCAGATACTTTTCGTCTTCTGCTTCTGTGAGAAATTTGTCGATATGCGTTTTCGTCAAAACTTTTGACTTTTTTGCTTGATATCCTTCACCCTTCCGTTTTAAAAAAGCAATAAGTTTATAATGTTTGCTTATATCTTGATCTTGCTTTATTTTTAACATAGTTTTGATCATGGAATAATTTGACCACAGCGTTGACCATTTCCATATCTTGGTTTTTTCCTCAAAATATGCCAATAAAACACTTTCGTTACATTTCGCAGAGACCTTTTTAATGTTGCACCATTCCGAAAAGCGTCTATAAGCGATTTCGTACTGTTTTTGATTTCGCCGGCAATAATTCCAATGTTGCTCGACTGGCGGCTTCTTCGATTTCAACAGGGATGGATTCGTTACGCTCATTATCGAGATTATTTAATTCAAACATTAATTCTCTTTTAAAATAACAAAAAGTCAGTAGTGCAAAAAGACGCTGTTTTTGGCTTGTGACCCTGAAATCGTTAGTTTCTCAACCTAAGAACAAAAATCGATTTTGAAATATGTTTCGATTTTCTTATTATAGGCGAGGTTTTCATTGGGATACCCTGTACAATTTGTGAACTGTCATAGCAAAATGTCATGTTCGACATGAAAGGTTAACTTCAACTAACGGAAATTTTTAAGTAGCTCAAATAATTTTTTATTGTAAATGTTGGTTGTGAGTTGAATTTTTTCAACCATGATAGGTTAGTCGTAATAAAAATACTCTAGATAATCTATTTAAAGATATTTGCAATACATCCGCGGGCTCGCTATAAAATAATCCTATATCATGAAAACGGTGTCAAGATATAATTAAGTAGTGTAAATATTTTATTTGAATCTGTGTAGATCCATACGTGTATCGTCGACTTGGGTCCATCTGTTTTTCAAGCTATAAAAATATGCATGTAAATCATGTAATTCATTTTCGTCATGTACTGACATAGAATTTTTGTAGTGTTTTTTATGACTAATATGACTTAGAATTCAGTACAAGGTATGCAATATCCATGCAGTTATGGTGAACTTATAATATGCATGCAGGAATAGATAATTACCTTCTTAGTTTCTACAATTGGTTAACAGTTTTTCTACAACATTACAACTGCATAATACTTTACTTATATAGGCTTAGAAATTGGAACATCAGATATTTTCTTCATCTACGTTTTATTTTTAAATAATGTTTACAGTTAAACGATAATCGTTTATCTTTTTTATTTTTCTATTCTAATATACAGAGGCTGAATCATAGTTAAATGTCTTCAAAATTGTGCTATTCTTTAAGGTAAATTCAGAACAAAATACGAACATTTTGCATGTCCTCAAACACTTTGTTTCCGGGATAACGGATGTTTGCAGTATTTGTAAGATTAAGGCAAATATTTTCAAAGTTGTTTAACTTAAGTTAATGAAACTTGGGCTTGTGACTTAGGTATGTAACGGTAAAATTTCGCTGAATTTGCTCTAAGACTTGTTTATTTTATTCCCAATTCTATTTAAAGAAAAACGCATGCTATTTTCTTCGAATATCGAATCATTTTTGAGTACTTGATCAAATTTCATCTATCTATGACAAACAGCTGTCGAAATATTGTAATTAATGTGATACTTTTTTAAACATTTGCATAGGAACTTGTTTGTGACTATAGGTTACATGTTTTGCACATAATTATGACTCACTGTGTATATTCTTAAATTTAACAAATGCGTTACAAATCTGTTAAAATTTGCCAAAGCTGTAACTTTCTTGACATTTTTACAACTTTCATACATGTGACACGTTTGCAAAATAGGCTGCCACTTTTAATAGGTCGTTTATAAATAACTATTATTTACTATAGGTATATTTTTGCACTGCGACTATATATTCAGTTGTAAATGTAAATATTTATTATACCCTTTGAATTGTTCTACAGATTAAAGCACATTATTGTCTATAATACTGGTTGATTATAAAATAGCAAAACTTACACAATGTAAACCTTTAAGTCAAAATGGATTGTTTGCACTAGTAACGAATTGCAACCCCTTAAAAGGAATAAAAATAGTTCAGAAACTAATGTCTCCGAATTATCGTAAAGAGATTATTTGACGCTACTACATTCAATATATTTTATTATTATTAATATTACTAAGTACGATACGACCGCAACTAAACATAAAATTAATTTGTTTGAATTTAATTTATTTGTATATCAAAATGCACTTTTAATGATCTTTTTACTATTAATAATAAGCTATTTTTATAGTCAATGAATTTGATTGATTGATTGATATTTACTTCAAAATATTGCTATTTATTATTGGTCGTGTGCCAAATTTGAAAAAAATAGCGATTACTTGGGAAAAATTTGTATTTTTTGCTGTTTCAATTTTTCTTTGTTTTATATAAAATTAGTTGAAAAATGTGGTAAATAAAAGAGACCACTGCGCAAGAATCTGACTAATAAGTTTCTTGGCAAGGATGCAGTAAACAACTTAATTGTAAAGTAGGTTCTAGTTTTCTCGCGACAATAAAATTGTTAAAAATGTATTACAGGTGAGTATGCGCGCGCCGTTCGATATCACTCTCTATTTTTGTTACACATTTCACGCCCAAACGAAGGAACGTTTCGGCAAACATTTTAAGTATCCTCTTATCGCGCCTTGATGCTCTTCAAAATGAACAGACAGTAAATACTAGCAGTGGATCTAATAAAATCCTTGGAACTGAAATTATCTCAATCTTAAGAATTTAGTGTCTACCTTTATTTAAGAGGCAATTTCTTTGTTAGTAAATGCAATTAAGGGTTACTTCTGGAAAGTTTTTTTGCTTGATTTAAAGCACCTTTGACTCCAAATTCATTTTCTATAAATTTATAGGCTTAAACAAATTGTAGAAATCCTCATATAATAACGTACAGATAAATTTCCTTAATATAGAACATCAACTGTAAGTATTTGTATGATTCTTTGTCAGACATTGTTTTCAACAATTAATATATTAAGTGCAATATGCGCGCTGTAATAAAACGAGGTCAAAAGAATTCGTTAGTAAGTACGACAATTTTAAGCTTTGGCTCCTGAAATGCGTCAACGTTTCACAGAGTGGTGCGACAGCGACAAAGTACAGTAAGAATGCATAAAGGTATATTCAAGTCCACTGCGGATCCTATTTTCATGGGCCAAACTGAAATGGTAATGCAAAGTCAATCTACTTTATTAATCTTAAATTTGCATCTTTTTATATGTACTGGTATATTTTATACAAGCAATTCACAAATAGAAATGAAGTACCTATACATGAAACCATAAAAATAATTAATTTTATGGTAATAATACCCTCGTTTTCGAGTTGGACTGTGGGGGCATCCATAATACGTGTCCATAATAATACTCGTATATATATTGTGGTCCCTATTGCTGATTCTATGACTGCTATAATCGAGACCGCTTCTCAGATAAAGATGGTTCTCTTAGATATTCAGCAGTAACATCTGTAATTGATTGCATCAAATGCTGTCAAGCGTTTCGCAGTCCTTCATTGTCATCACCTTCGATGGCGATTCCGCAATAAATGTTCCAACCGTAGCACCCTTAGAACCAATATTAACCAAATTCAATATATGAACGAGTTTTCGGTAATAGGCTTCCTCCCACAGAACCTAGACCGAGGACAACAGGGGCAGGTTAAAATGTTCTAATTAATATAGGGCAATGAACATTAATTCTGTGATTGTCAGAAACCAAAAATTGATAGTGCTATGATAGCCTTAAAACCACGTTTATTGTCCGAGTTCATTAATATTTTGAGAACGAAATAGCAACAAGAGTTTTGACCTATTTCAATGGAATATTTAGTTGTCGTATCTAGATATTAATTACTAATAGACTTTATTGCAATAAATTTTAATTTAAAGAACTTTTGACTTTTGTAAAGGTTTTTTTCTTGATTTAGAAGTTATTATATGTAGGTATATTTTTATAAATAAGTCTCAATCAGAAATTTTTGACTTGGTCATAAAATCTTATGTATAATGTCAAATTGTATTCCATAATTTCGTCATTCCTCATTGAATACAATTTCTTATGAGTAGAAAATTATTATTTATTTGAATTAAGTTTGCCCTCTGTTACATAGTTCATAATATTTAAGTACAGATCCTTGGCACACTCCTGAAGTAGAAATGTAATGTTAAATTATGAACACCGATCATCTAATATTAGGTTTTGAAGACGATTTATATAGGAATTGTTAGATATTAACCAATCTATATTTTAATTTCGAATACAGTCTAAAGAATGATAAGTGTAAGCCATTGATAAATTTATTTATACCCATGCCATATTTCCACTATCTAATGAAAGCAGAATGTTACTATATGTACGAAGAAGAACAGTATATGTACAATCGTTTGCAATAAAATGACACTTTTTAGAATGAATTTTGTGATTTCTTTTGAACTGCTGAAGGATTTTTAATGAAATTTAATTTCAACTTTTAATATCAGTTCTTAGTTGGTTCACTCACCAATACAAATTTAATAAAATTTCTACTCAGAACTTCGAGAAGTTCAATAACTGTTTTTAGGTCATTATTATTGCAAAAACATGTACATAGTATGTGGCCCAACATCAGTTTTAGTTGTTATGGTAAAGTTCTATCACCAATTACTTATAAATGACGTACTCTTGGCTATACTAGAAACCTCTTCGTAAATAACAATTCTATGCTATAGTCCACTTCCAAAATTGTAGAGAGTGACTAATGTTATAAACCTGCTAACAATTTATAGCAGTCAACACAAAGAAATATACATGCAGCCCGTATATTTTTCCTACAAAATCGTGTGCCGCATATCGCATACCGAATTATACAACTTCTGCTACGCATGCGCTGCAGTTAGTACACTTTAGTACGCATGCGCTGCTGCTTCTGATTGAATTGTCGGTTTTCATCATGAAACTGCCATGGTAGATTATCAGAAGCTCATAACAAATTTATTAACACCACTAATAATGAAAGGGGCAATAATATTTGTAGTGTTTGACAGTTTTGCAAATTCCAATTGTCAAAAATTGAGATTTTTCCGCCAGAAATAATTAAAACAGAAGTTACAAAATTCGTGCAAAAATCCGTGAATTTCACGTCCACTGTTTTGTGAATTAGTCACTCTCTATTATTTTCGACCTTGACAAATTGATAATACAAGGTAAAAATTTTGAAATATTCTTATTATTTTTATTATCTAACGCCTCGAAATTTGTAAAAACTGTTATATCACTGTTTCTGCTCTAAAAATAATGGATGTTATGTATTGCAATTATTTTTGTCATTTTTGTATATTATTTAGTACGCCTATGAAATGTTGCTCCCCGCAGGCTTCGCCCGTCGCGTTAGTCTACAAGCAAGCGATTAGTCACTCTCTACAATTTCGGCCGCTGACTATAATAGTAACCCTACTAGCCAAAATTAGCATGACGTCTCAAATCCAATCAATACCGTTTGGTAGCTAATTCTCGACATTGCAAGAATTATTTTGCCCCGTTTTGTTGGAGAGAGCATAGCTTTTCTGAATAGCATATTGCAGAAGAAAATCGTTGAATGTGTTCGCGGAATATTGTGAAACTGACGGTTTACTTCTTGCGTTATTAGGTCGTTCTTAACACACATCCTCCAGATACTGATCTAATGGAATAGATTTAGATGCAGCGTTGATTTAGTTTTGTGTAAGAGATTCGACGGTATTCATTACCCAGTATTCGCTATACGATTTATATACAGGGAGAATGCGGAATATGAGTGCCTTTGCTCTATGATAAATTATACGAAACAAAACATATTTGACTTAACAATTTTTTTCTCTGACCAGCGGCAACAGATTTATTATGTAACTTAATTGTTTAAACAACATTTTTCTTTAAGTAACTAATGAACTAATTTTCTATAATTGTATAAAAAAGCATGGCTAACTGGAAACTACGCGCAACATCAGTTTAACGTTCTTTTGACAATTTCTAAAATATAAAGTAGCAACTATTAGATATATGACTATGAAGGAAAATAATAGTGCAACTGAATGACATAGAAATACATATACAGTGTCCCATTTAAAAAAATTATATTTAGGCCATATTTTAAAAGAGGCTCCCTGTAGAAAAATTACAAATACGCCACTGAACGCTACGTAAAAACTCTATCAGAAGCAATTTTCACCATTCCGATATATCAAGTTATTCTCTGAGATGCGAACAATCCCTTAAAAGTAATTTTTTTTCATTCTGTCCAGTATTTCAAAAACGAAGAGGTATATGAAAGTTCTGATTGCGGTAGTGTCTCGAAAAAATAGTCTAGTGTTGCATCCGCATACTTGTATCTCTTGTAGTTTCCGAGATACCCTGCCTTTATCATAAAAGTATTTTTACGGGAAAACGGTGGGTCTGACAATTTTTTTGCAGAGTCGTTTTATGTACCTAGGAAAAAAAAATTCGTAAGAAATCTGTTCTAAAGTTTCACTATTTAAAATTGATTCACCCTGTAGGTGGAGACATATTATACAGGACGTGTACGAATTAAGTACAGTAAGTCAACTGTCATATTTTCAAAATAAAAATGTCATATCAAAGCAACAGGATGAAATATGGCAATATTAACGATTTTGCAACGTTTTTAGTCAGATGACATGTTTACTTTTAAATTAAAAAGGGTTGAAACACCATTCAGTCTGAAAATTAAAAAAATACTACTTCCATATTAGTTAATTCTAATATATCTGCTAATTCTTGATTGGCATAACGCATATTTAAATAAGATAAGAC
Source organism: Monochamus alternatus (assembly GCA_037114965.1). Classification (NCBI taxonomy): domain Eukaryota; kingdom Metazoa; phylum Arthropoda; class Insecta; order Coleoptera; family Cerambycidae; genus Monochamus; species Monochamus alternatus. Next base: position 25,152,426 of record CM073427.1, on the reverse strand, counting down.
AACACAATCTGCAGTTGATGAAACTCAAACGTACCCGCACATATTTTACCATTTTCTTATAAACAATAATATAGATGTACCTGTAACATTTATACATTTTTTTATCAATTATATTAATTGTTTTTTTTTATTTTCAGGTAAGTGAAAACTCCCACGACAAGTACGTAAGTTGCTGTTCATTAAAACATTTAATAAGATTCTTTGTTTTTCCACCATATCCACACTTGGTTTGTTATTTTCTCTTAGAAAAGCTACTTCGGTATAATTACACGAAATACGCCGGTTCATTAAGGATCTGAATTTTTATGTTACTTTTTCAGCACGCAACTACTAAAAATAGATCGATAAAAAAGTCTCACCTTCACCTCACCGGAGCCAAACTGAATATAAATAACTGCTGAAAATGTAACTCTGCTACTGCTATTTTTTGTTTTTATAAATAGTTTTACTAATCAAATAATTTTATGTTTTATCCTAAATGTTTTATGTTGAATTAAATTGTCGCACTTTTTGGAATGGGGGCATAACACTAAAAAGTGAAAAACATGCAAACATACACAAGTATTTATTTTTATTATTATTATTTCTGATGCAAGGTGATTAAAATACAAGTCTGTAATTAAAAAATAATTGTGTAGCGTATATACGGAAGACTTCTATAACTTTTATGTCAATTAAATTAATTAGAATATTCAAACAAAAGCCTCTTTGGCCGAACCACACGTTTTACGTTTTTGTTGCGAAATTACATAAGAAGTGAGACCGAGACAGTTTGACTGTGGCGTACCGCAGGGGACGGTACTGGCACCGACATTATTTATCATGTATCTAAATTCGCTATTTGATGTACGTACCTCTGGATCGATTATGAGTTATGCCCTTGACTATATACACTAAGACTAGTCAATCTAATGGGAGACCTTGTTGGCCTGAATGGGAAACCAACTCTCGCGTAATGGGAAACGATCTCAAAAAGAACGTTTACGCTTGGGCTATTTGCTAATAGATGGCGCAATATTAGGTACTAAAATGACATGAATTTGGATATATAATTTTTAAAGCTCCTCCCATCGAAGATGATTGGTTCATACATATTATGTTATGTACAATCGTTTGCAATAATATTGACACTCTTTAAATTCAATTTTGCTATTTCTTTTGAACTGCTGACGTATTTGTAATGAAATCTGCTTTCAACTTTTAACATTAGTAATTAGTTGTTTCACTTACCAATATAAATTTAATGAGTTTCTACTCAGAACTTCGAGAAGTTCAAAAACTGTTTTGAGAGAGTGTCATTGTTATTTCAAAAGCTTGTATGTACTTAAAATTCATAACTTTAATGACATTCGATAGGATTACTGTTTATTTTATTATTAAGTGAATGTGTTAGTCATGAGGAAGCAGGCAGCAAATAAATGTTAATTATTAAAATATAATAAAACTAGATGAAACATTCCAGGAATAAAACTTTTCCGCGCAAGGCGAAAATCGACTATAATGATAGATTTTGAATTCTGATAAGTAATTATAGTAATTTCATCACGATTTTTAATAAAAAGAAATACAGAAGTGCAGTTATCCAGTTCATATTCACTTTCGCGTATCAATGAAAGTCAAAGCTTAAAATATATTAACCGCCAGATAACACTTTTATCATACTCCTTCAGCTTTGGTAAATTCAAGTGAAGAAGTCATTCAATACGTGTCAATAAAAATATACAGGGTGGGCCATTAATAAGGGGGCATAGAAGAGGAGTAACATCATTGAGACGAAATATGAAGATATAGCTAAATATATCTTCGTAAAATATTTCTGTGGAAAAAGATACAAGGTGTCAAAGTTGAAATATTTTTAATTGTGTTTTCTTCTTTTGTATTAACGCAAGTATCTCTCAACTGATTGAAATTTAATTGAAAAAAATTAGTAGGTATCAATGAGTCGTTTACTTTTTTTAAATGTCCAGAGTAACTTTGGAAAAAACTCATATTTGAAAAAAAAATTATCTACATATTTACTTTTATGGGCAAAAATAACAACAGAGCAGTAAAAACAACTTAGCCCTTGAGCAAACTCTCCCTACTTCTACATGTCTTAATTAATTAAACTAATTATTACAGCTAATTACAGAAAATTTTCAATATGGCAATTTTCTAATGCTCCTAAGAGATTTCCTCACGTCGAAAAATACATTTGGTTGTTTTAGATCAGTTTTCTGGAAAACGGTAGAAATTTCGTTAACAAAAAATAAGATAGAAATTGTCATCATCTGGCAATATCTGTTTTAATAGGTACCTACTACATAAATTATGATTGCTTTTCTTAAAATATGTTTCCCTACCAAATTTGATGACAATCGGTTGAGCGATCCTAGTTATTAAAAAAAAAACGAAAAAAAAATATGTAAACCTTTATCTTTTTCCACAGCAACATTTTAGTAAGGCATATTTAGCTATATCTTCACATTTTGCTCCAAAACTGTCATTCCTACTCTGGCACATCATTAATGGTTCACCTTATATAATACTTAAAATAATAAACTACACATGAAACACATTCTTTTCTGATGAGGCCTGTAAAGTTCACAAATTATTTTTACTAAAAACATTAGCGCATGTAAATTTATTTAAATTTGCATGCGCAAATGTTAAATTATTTGAATTTTTAAATTAATTTAAATTTAATTTTAATTTAAAAATTACTCTTCAAAAAGACTAAAAAATAATATTTATTTCACACCATCACAAAATTATACTTAGATCAAACATTGAAAAAAGATACTTGGTGTTTTAGAATTTTTACTAATGAATTTTGCGCAAAATAATAATGCATCTTATGCAGTAAGAGAAACCCACACGATAATCTGCAGTTCTATATGTCTTTTTATAGAAGTAGGTATGTCGAATTCATTTGAATTATCTTAATATGGTTAAAGTAAATAAAACAGAAAATGTAAATTTTGGCATATCGCTGAAAACTCTTTTAACAATCTTATTTTTCTGTTTTTTTTTTTTTTAAATTAATTTACAGTTCATATTCATACTTCTCTAACGCAATAAAATAAACTGCTTACATATGTTTCAAACTTTATGATCTGTGGTTTGAATATAAATATATTGCCACAATCTTATTATTTAGGCAGGTATATGAAAAAGGGTCACGCGGCCACGCCCTCGAAACGCCTTCACAGTTTTTTGCAAATTAAAATAGTAGCGCTTTATTTCCTTCGTTTGAATAAATGTGTATTGTTACACAGTACGACATCTAACAGGAATTATGATAACTATTTAGGTCTTTATTAAGGATTGACTCTCTTGGTGTAAATACTCAAGGGTTATGCGGATGATACGGTTGTGTTCTATTCAAGTTCAACTTATATGAAAAATATACGAAACTACTTTGATAGTCAATATTTGACATTAAATTCGACAAAAACAAAATACTTACCGTTTTATCTGCATGAGACGTCTGCTCCTCCTTTTAATCAACTTGTTGTAGACCAAAATCTAAGAATATCGTCTGGAAAAGATATTAGATATTTAGGAATAATAATTGACTGTAAATTAAAATGGGATAAACATATTGATTACGTTTCTAGTAAAATTAGGAAGCTTTTATATCGATTTAGAAATATGAGAGATATACTTAATATTAAACAATTAAAAATTTTATATTTTTCACTTGTTGAATCGCACTTAAGATATGGCATATTAGGTTGCGGAGGAGTACTAGATACAACCATAAGAAATTTAGAGAATATGCAGAAAAAGCTTTTAAAAAATATACTTCGGAAAGAACGTACTTACCCATCAGATGATTTATTTAATGACATCAAAGTAATGGACATAAGAATGTTATATTTCTATCAGTTTGTTCTCCATCAATGGAAAAATAAAGAAAACTCAAACCTGAAAAAGACAAGGGGAAATTCATATAATTTGTTACGAGCATCAAAATATAAAACAACTTGTGGGTAAAGATGCTTTACCCACAAGCTTTACTGTCAAAGATATAAAAACATTTTAATGAAGTTCCTGAACTAAAGACGTGCGCATATTTATTTACTTCATCGGCATATTTTACATTCACTTGACTTAACGTCGCCTTATTAGCTTTTCTGTATTTATTTCTAATTCGCTCAACCCTATTAGTACAACCTTTTTTTTCCTGTTTGAATATTTTCAGATCTTTCAAAAATCTCCCGTGTATGGCCAGCTAATGAATAAATATCAGTACCATAGATAGTCGTAACTCCACTTTCAGCCGAATTGGAATTAATATGATTTCCTTCATTCGTCATAAATATTTTGTTATAGTAAAACATGGTGGTACCTCCAAGAGTTAGAACAAGTAGTAAATCCAGTTTTGCAACGAAGTAAACAATAGTGTCTCCGAACAAAAGCAAGACCTAAAAATAGTAAGCAATCGTACCTGTACAGTTCTGTGATTTTTATAAAAGATATCAGGAAAAATATAGATGATGATGATGAACTAAATAACAGTGATAATTAAAATTAATATATTAGTATCATTTTGTTTAAAGTACAAGTTTATCCTTACATGCTATATTCTTATCAAACAGTACACGCTCGCCTAGGCGATTCGAGACCTTGTCTAAAGGCCACTCCCCTGGTCCTCGGAGCGCTCGATCTAGAAGAGGAAACAGCTTCCAAAAAAATGCCAACAATGTTGGCCGACTTTGTTCGCCAATAAATGGGGCCTTAAGAGAGTAAATCTGAGGTTGATTCGCGTCAATAAATGTGTACTGCCGGTTAAATAAAGGTAAAAAGTCGTAAGTTCGTAAATCAAAATGCAGAGATAAAATTTCAAAACTATACCTTCAACTGAAAGGCCTCTGTTGCATATTACACAATTTAATATACTAGGTGCTAAGTTGACATAAATTAGAGTATATTATAAACAAAATAACTGGAAAAGCTTATTTTTAACATTTCTGAAAGTTCATTAGAAAGGTCTTAACAATTATTTACCTTTAAGGTACTGATATAGTTACTATTTTTGTTCCAAGCACCTCACTACATGGCCGTTTCACTATGACGTGCCTTTGAAGTGCAACTGGATAAATCGCATTCTCATCCTAGAATTGTGTAAAGGATTGGAGATTCCCGATGTTTTTATTCTGACTGGCAGAATTAGATGCCAGTCAATTTTAGTTGAGATATTGGTGATGATTAATTATTTAATGAGTCGGATGCTAATTTAATTTTATTAATTTAGCAATTTTGTAGTTTGTAAATTTGGAAGGCGATTAGTAAAACCTATAAAATCTAATTAGTTGTTGTTTTTGAAAGAGTACATGAAGTTGTTGAAATAAGGCTGTAACAATATGTCTAAAAATATCACTATTTCTTCCAACACGCGCTTATAGGTAGCTACAGACGACTTCCGTATTTACACTCTGTATATAAATATGTATGCTGCTACAATGAACGTCATGTCCCCAACCGTAAATATATTTTTATATTAATAATCGAAGGAAACTTACTAGCAAATCCATCAGTGAGTACGATAATAAAATCCTAGAATGTCATTCTACTCATTTTGCATTTAAATATGTAATATAAATAAGTGCAAAATTGCTGCATCTTCAATATTTAACATACGCTATATCATAGTGTTCGTTTATGAAATATTATTTAATATTAGAAATTTCCATGCTTTGGTAGGCAAAATTATATGTTGCTTGCAATTTGTGTCAGTTACCTTTTACTCATTATTTAACATACTTACAAAGGTAAAAGAGTCGAGTCTACGACACGAACACACTTATCACAGTTTGTCATTATTGTATTTCATGTGACATACGACCTTTGAAGATGGGAAAATAAATGTATTTGCTAGAAAATATCACCGTTAGTTGAAACTAATATGTGCTCTATCGTTAATCTTCTTGCACTCATATGGAAGCTCGTGGTAAAGGTGGATTCATAAACTCGTGGTACTTTTGTCGTTTTACTTATATCACATGTAATATTTTCCATTAGAACAGCAAAAGCAGCGTAATATGGTGCAGATATACAAAAAATTTCATGATCGCGTATTGAAATATTTTCTTCACATGCATACCTACATTATCGAATCGTGTAGATTTTATTTAAATTTTATATTAAGCACTAATTAGATCTATATTTATGTATTATTTTAATGAAATCCAGCTCTTTTTTATAGATATATCATTAAACGGAACATAAAAAAAGTTGATCTGTATCAAGTATGGATATACTTGATACAGATCAACTATATATGTGTATATATTTATGCTGAAAATTTTACGTTATTTTAAGGTGACAAAGCGGAATAAATATATTTTTGTGTTATTTAAAATTTCCTAAACAATCGTTATAGAGGCTCATTGATGGTAAAAATCGAAACTGTCGTTACTTGTTGCAAGTCTTAAAGTTAAAAGATATTTTCTTTTTGTTTTGTCTGAATAATTTTGTTATACAAGGTGTTAAAAGAGTTATGAACATTATTCCCTATCAGTACAAAATGGGCCATACTTTAGAGCCAGTACATTTATTTTACTTCCTTATGAAATTATAAATCTGAAGAAGTACTATTTTATTTTATTATTTATTGGGTAATTGTACTCAAATTTTGGAAAAGCAGTTTTTTGTGAGATTGAGATAAACAGAAATATCTAATTGATTTTTGAGTTAGATGTAGCGTTCTGAGCACGTGTCTTTTGTCAAAATTTGTGTGCAATTACCCAACATATATGGAAATTATCGTAAAGAAAAATAAATTAAAAAGTGTTTTCTCAAGCCTATAAATTCTTAAGGAAACAAAATTGTATTAAGCTTAGGTTGGTTTAAATCACATTTGTGTCCAGTGAAGATAGCATTTAAGTATGGTCAATTCTTTATTTAGCACCCTGTACGAATATATCGGACACCTTGTCCTGACTCGGATCATGATCCTTATTTCTGTGAAAATTCTGAATTATTGACCATTGAATCTACTCCATCTCTGATATTTTGAAAAATTAAATCTATATGTACACTTGTTTTCAACCACTAAATGCATAATTTTCAAATTAAAAACTTTGTAATGAAGGCCAATTTGGAAAAAATTGTATGAAATAGGTACTAACATTATTGTGATCTCATCTCGCATCCGAATACACACCTTGTACATTTTCACTAACAGTATAACTGTTAATCATTTGTAGCTGTGAAACAACGGTGCATAAACGAAACTATTTTTCACATGTCAAAGCAATTAAACATGTTGATTGCTTTCGGACTGCAGTTTTTAAAGTGTGCTTAGGTGACGGGGGAATTTTAATTTCGAACTTCAAAATGGCAGTTTTAATTGCCCTGTCGCCTTATCGATTAGGAAAATAAAATGCAGCTTGTGCTAGTGTCGATGGAAATGTGTAACTGAAGTTGTTTCATTCGAATTCATTTGCATTCTTTGATCACTTGTTGGTTGTAGTTATCGTATGAGATTTTTTAATTATCACCTCGATTGTCACTAACAGTTCTCATAATTTCAAACAGGTACATAGAATGAAAATATCAAAAAGATCAATTGTACTTAAGTACTTAGATGAGTAAGGGAGGTGAGGGTGCAGGAGACAAGATTCCATAAGCGTATCACTTGAGAAGGGTTCAGAGATCACAAAATTACCAAAAATAAGTTGATGAGTGAACCTAGCATATCATCCTCTTCATAATCTTATTGTAGAATGTTGTTCTTTTGACTGCGCATGTTACTAGCACTGTAACTATATTGCTCACACATTAACACTTATTGTCGACTGTGAGTACATTACATTGAGTACATTATCCAGTACAACTATAGCAATTGAGCCAAACTTTTGTCACCATATCGACCTTCTAATATTTATCTTAAGGGCTGTTTCATCGAAAACGTAACATTTTACTGTTACAGCTAATTTTTGTTATATAATAATTAGTTTTTAAAGTAAAAACAGGGATATCATGAAATGAACATTATAAATATTTATAATTTCATTAAATAGTAAAATATATTCTTTTAGACTAGTCATATGGTTTACTCTAATTTATCAAATCCGTGGACTCTTACTACCGCTATGGGTAGTCCACTGAGTTGAAGATTAGGGCAAAAAAGGTAACTAGTCTATATGAATATGTACAAACATTTATAATGTTTATTTCATGCTGTCACTAATTTTTGACTTAAATTTATTATATTTAACATCTAACAAAAATTAGCTGTAACATGAAAAGTTACGTTTTCGGCGGAATAATTCTTGAATATTTTCTTTGCCAATCACTGTTTCGTCTTTTTCTGATAGGAAACTTTTTCGATTTCGTTTTACAAAACAGAAATTCATGTCACGCATAATTCGCAAAAGCATCCTTCTAGATATTCTATTAGCTTTATTTTTTGAAATAGCAACCATAATTTATTTTTGTTGTGGCAAGCTAATTTTTAAAATACCGATTGTTCTACAAATTGCGTATTTTATGTTGTCATCAACCTTTATATTCCTGTCAAGCGTTTTAATTATTTTTCGTTTTGCAGTTGTATGTTCTTGTTTACCACTCTTGCACGGTATAATACACTATTCACGGACACTATTGATAATAAATTAGGTACATATTTCAACCGCATCACTCATTTGGGTCTCGAGCCCTAATTTCTTCATACACATTATTTAACTTTCGATTCTGAGAACACTCTGTAAAGTTTAAATTATTCTCCATTCTTAAAAACACAAACACAGAATCACTAATAACATAATTACAATCACAAGTAAATTAGCTGAAAAATATACTCTTCTTTCTCACTCGGACGCCTCTTACTGTCATTCATGCAGAGAGAATAGCCGGATCCGAATTATCGCAGCCTAATAAACGTCACAGTGACATTCCCAATAGAAGTCGAGCATTCTGATATACGCAAGCATATTTGCTGTATAAAGAGTAGCCGGTTCAGCTGAAGCTGTGTAATGGGGTATAGTCTGCTAGGTATGCGGAACACACAATTTCATTTGTGGATTATTCGTGCAACTGTAAATTAAGAATGGGTTTATAAAATATGTTATCCTCTACTATTTTAATACCCTATTATAAATACTAATATTTCATGCTCCTCACATTTTAATTATGTAACCTCATCTTTTTGTATGAAATACGGAGGAAATGGATACCTTATTTCAGTGTGTATGTAATTAAAAACTTGGTGAAAAATTTTCGCACCGTATACGCGTAGTTATTTTTACTGACTTAAGGGATTATTTTTTCCTGGGATATTCGCAATCAAGGTAACTGTTTGTTGTATAAAAATCCCTTCAGCTCACTTAATTAAAATTTTAAACTGTAAAACAGTAATTTACCAATTTCATTATTATTCTACGCTGTTAGCTTTGTACGCTTTGTGCCTTAATTTTATTACGATATTATGAATATTAATTTGTATTTAGGCGCGCAAAGAAGCACGGACTTTGCCGCAGTTTATAAAAGCGATAATTAAAACTGTCTTTAAATAATGCGACTTTAATGTCGGTAGTTAAGTTCTTACACTATTTTACATGTACATTTCTAAACACAGTATTAATGTGTGACATATGATTTACCGGACTTTCTACTGTTTTTAGGTACATTTCGGAGATATTGATTTTCATTAGCGAAATACATATAAAACATTTATTAATATTGTAAATTCAATTCTGGCGCAACTTTGTATAGTTTATTAATATATAATGCATAAATATATAATTATTAAAAGTATCTATACATGTTATGGGTATTTCAAAAAATAGAAAGCAAATGTATTGTCTAAAGGTGTCAGCATGTCTCCTATTTATTTTTTATATTTAAATCAGATCTAAGGGTGCATAGTAATGTACTGCAATTAATTTAATTTTGTAGCTATTTGTAATGCCAATCAAATTTTAATACTTTATATTGTAAAATTATTACAATCCACTATACGGTCCTTCGAGATACGAAGCTGTTGCATATTCGCCTGGTTGCTAATCTTCCAGATACGAAGAAAATCAAACAGGTTTTTAGATATTTGTTTGTGACATTTCTGAAATAGTATTTTATCACTTTACTAATTAGAAAATATTTAAATTGTTGAAGGAAAGATTTTCTTAGACAAAGAAAAAATTTACCATTGGTTGTTTAGGGGGGTTATACAGGGTCGGAAAACGCTGATGGTCTATCTGAGTTTACATGAGAACGACAAAGTAAAGTATAGAAATCCGTGCGGTAGACAAGGATGACTATATTGACGACGTTTTATAAATTAGAATAACATCTGAGCAGTCGCTCCCACTTCTAACCGAGCGAAGACGGCGATTGGTCACTGAGATATGTGGGAATGGATTTTATTCGTTGAATAACGAAACGAGCGGTGACTATTTAGATTTTAAAACGTCGTCAATATAGTCATCCTTGTCTATCGCACGGATTTCTATACTTTACTTTGTCGCTCTCATGTAAACTCAGATAGACCATCAGCGTTTTCCGACCCTGTGTATACATTATCACATATTAAGGCAATCTGTCCTTTCAGTAGTTTTAAAAATATATATATTTTTAAAACTTTTATCTCGAAAAAGAATTTTTGAAAGAATGGTCATATGAAAAACCCTATTTATTTATTAAACTACAATCAAACTATCATAATTATACCTACCAACCTTGTGTACGAGATAATTAAAGATTGCTGATAATATATTTCACTGAAATACTTTTGAAACCAGCTATAAACTGTAACTCAAAGTATATAAATGAGAGAATTGTGGCCATGCTTTCGAAAGCATCCATATTGTTAAATGGAACTGCACAAAAATCTTGGAAAAGGAAGAAATTAATGTAGATGAAAGCTATAGAAATTGATCACTATTTTATTGAGCAAAGATAAGTAAATTAACTAATTATTTACATTTTTTGTGTTAATTGCATATTTTTATAACAGATTAAATAGTATATTTCATCCTTTAACAGCTACATCTAATCCATCCTTGCGAAGCAGGGGTTTATTTATTTATTTTTTTCATTCATTTTAATATGTAGTGTAACATAATAGCAGATTTATTTTTGTACGTAAAAAGTGTACATTCTAACACTGGTACTAGATCCATTTTTTGCAACATCGTCATTTCCTTCAATGCCTTTATATCCTGAGACCTAATAGAGTCCCATACAACTATAAGCAGCATTTTTAGTGTAATTTTTTTCTTTACAGATGAGTGTAGATAATATTACGTGTGTAGATCACCTCCATAGATTCTCCGTCAACCAAGTACTTGGAATATTGTAGAGAAGGCTCCAGGTTCTATTATACAGTCTATATTGAAGCCATACCATCTTCTATTTTTCCGAGGCAATCATTATATGTCAATTCTCAATCAAATTAATGGCTTATGGAAATTCGAAAGTCCAGTACAGTAGCTTTTTATTACTTGCATCAGCAGCTTTGCTAAACTAAGATACCACGTTTTAATCAATACCAAATAGCTTCATATAATAAATTTTGAAATAAATTCTTTATGAGCAGTGTTGTTTAACATTAAACATTGCATTGCTTCTGTTCTGGTGGTAATGTTTCCCTAGTAGGAATGAATTCAAATGTACTTATTTATATTATAATTGTCAGCAGAGTGGATGTACTCTTCCTCTAGTAACTGTTCCTCTAATAACTGTCTCTCTACATTGAAGCCGATGAAAGAAAAAGTGACTAATTATTTTGAAATCTCTGGTATAGAAAAATTGTTACACATTTTCCAATTATTTTCCAGCATCAAAAGAGAGAATTTCGTTTGATATTTGACTCTTGCTTTAATTTAAAAAACTTTGTAATGCACAATGGCTAATAAAGGGAAATTTCTTTTATTTTATATTTCTCGTAGGCATGTATAATTGCAAGACTCTGTTACCTGGTTGTTGTATTTAACTTTATATTTATTTTCATGTTTCTTTTTTTTTGTAGCAGAGTATAACGAGAATTGTTACGGCAAGGTTGTCTAAAGCTGAGGCTACATTTAATAAGTAAGTAATTGAAATATCATGTGTTGTATTTCATTTCAACATATAAGTATGATAGTATTATTCTCAACGTGTTTCTGATTTATAACAGAAACCCAAAATGTCCAGTGTCATAAAACATATCGCATCTTGGAGTAGAACGAAAACTTTGCATCATATAAAGTCAGACTATATATTTTTCTCAGAATTTTCTAATCTAAAATTTAAATGAACTCCATCTACATATTGAAAGTTTGTACGGAGAAAATATAAATTAAGTGTGAACTAACTGAACAAGTTTTTAAATACCGCGATAGCTATAATATAAAATAATAAGCATGTTGTGTTTGACATTTGGCATTAAAATACAAAAAATGTATGAATCGACATGTTTTCTCTTTTTTAATATTATCTAATTACTAAATATATATTAAATGATGTCACTACTATGTTAAAAAATGAGTAGCTAACTATTTAAAGGAAATTCCAAAATACGTATAATGATAGATATTTTCTAAATGTAAGTGTCTAAAAATATAAAAAGGAATCTAGCATCTATTGGTCGAAACTTTATTAAATACTAATGTAACATAAATTATTGTGGTGATGAAATTATTGTAACGTAATATTTATAATATCGTGACGCATTGTTTTGTTTTTAATATTATTTTATGTTTTTGTTGCCAAGAAGAATACCGACTTTGTACGAAAGGAATAATGTATAATACTTTTATTTCAAATTTGAATATTACATACATACATACATTATCGGTAAACCTCCTATACCTGAAGGTATGAAGCTATAATATTTAATTTTACAAATCTATCATATACAAATTGTTACCATTCTTTTTTGTTCTTTGCCATTGCCTTTATTTTTGCTTCTGTCCACTTCATATTTCTTTTCTAAAGGGTTGCTGTCATATTGTAGTTCCAGGTTTTCCCAGTTTTTCTACCTTGATATTGCATTTGGGTTCCTTATATTCTTTTAACTCGTTTGTTAGCATTTTTTCTGCTTAAATTAAATTATAGTTATAGAATCTCTTGATCTTAATCTGGACACCAATTGTATTGAGTCAATTTATAGAGTACGATCGTTCAATCAGGATGTTCCCAGGAGCATAATAGTTAAATTCAAAAAAATATTCAAAAAAATTTAAATTCATAAAAAATTAAATTTAACAGCAGATAACAAACTTTTATATAAAAATACAAGACTTACAGCAAAAACCAAAGGGTATAAGTATGTTTGGCTTAAAAACTGCAGTATTTTTGTTAGAAAGAGTGACTCATCAAAAATAATATTAATTAAAAATGCAGATCAGCTTGGCAATTTGTAATCTACTTATAATAATAATTATTATTGTTATTTTCGATCTTTTTGTGCTTCGTGTATCACCAATATCATTTATCTGTAATTTATCAAAACGTTTTCGTGGACTAAGATCAAACACATCTGAATTTAAATTGAATGCAGTGAACAGTAACGCCGACTTGATTTTATTAACAGAAACCTGGTTAAACAATAGTGTGAACGACAGTGAAATTTTTACTTATAGCCACTCTGTATATCGACTCGATCAAGACTGTTCTGATAGCAGAAAATGTGATGGAGGTGGGGTGCTAGTCGCCGTTCGATCCGATATGCACTATACAGTCACTAAAAAGATTTGAATGGCAAAGTGAAGCAGAAAGCAGAGGACGTATGGGTGTCATTTGTAGTCAACAACAGTGTTAAAATACATATTTGTTGCGCCTACTTGCCTCCATCGGATACTCTTCCGGCTGCTTGTTTTAGTAATAATCTGTATAAATTATTTACTTCTCTACCAAATGACTTATTTCTCATATGTGGTGATTTCAATTTACCTAGTGTGAATTTGGTATCTGCAAATAATTGTGTATACTACACTCCCTTAAATGTAGATCAACGATCTTCTAACCTAATAGACACATTTTCATATTGTGGATTAAAACAATTTAATTCAGTACTAAACGTTAACAATAGACTACTAGATTTAATTTTTCTTATTTTGACAATATAAAAAGTTTAAAATATTGAAATAACTCATTTGTGGATGAGGATACCCATCATCCATCCCTTGAATTTATTTCCTCTTGTCTCGTAATTAAATCACTAAAACCTAAAAATAATTTTATACTTAATTTATACATTGCAATCAATAATAATTTGGGATATATCAGTTGACATGACCTTTTCAAGAACAAAAACGTTAATGAATCTTTATGTACATTTTATGAGAAAATTAACTATGTTATACTTAACTAATTATGTTCCTAAGAAAATTGTAAATAAGAAGTTCCCTTTCTATTTTTCTAATAATACAATTACGGTTATCAAAGAAAAATTAAAATTTCACAAAAAATGGAAAATTTATAGAATTGAAACTGACTGACTGTTTTCAACTTCAAGGCATAGATCAAAGCAACTCATAAGTAAAGATTATTCTAATTATGTAAAATCTGTAGAAGGAACAATACCTAAAAAACACTAAAAAAATTGGCAATACGCTTCCTCTCGAAAAGGTCAAAGTTCCTTCCCTAATTCTATTAAACATGGCGATTAATTTATATTCAATGGTGAAGACATTTGTACGCATTTTGCCAACTTGTTTCAAAGTATTTATGAACCTTACGATCAGTGTCCTATTATATTCAATAACCTCAATAATATCAATAAGATTAGTAATATAACAGTCACGAGAGATGAGGTATTGAACATTTTAACTGATTTGGACGAGAATAAAGGGGCCTGGACCTGACGGTATTCCTTCAATTTTATGTAAAAAATGTGCAGATTCTCTGTGTAACCCTCTTACATTGTTATTTAACAAATCCCTCGAAGAAGGAGTATTTCCTGATACATGGAAGCAAGCATTTGTTATTCCTATTTATAAAAAAGGCGATAAAAAAAGAAGTTTCAAACTATCGACCAATTAGTAAATTAAATATTCTTAGCAAAATTTTTGAACGTGTTATAATCATTTACTTATTGCTCTTAAATCCTCAATAATTCCTGAGCATCATGGATTTTTTCCAAATAGATCGATCGAATCTAATTTAGTAATATACTCTCAATATATTACTACTGCTATGGATAGTCAGACTCAGGTGGATGCCGTGTACACTGACTTCAGCAAAGCGTTCGATAAACTTAATAATAATAATAATAATAATAATAATAATAATAATAATAATAATAATAATAATAATAATAATGGTCTTTATTTTCACATAATCACAACAAACAAAGAACAAAGAAAAATTAACAAAAATAGGATAAGGGCGACTTTCAGGTTAAGTAACGAATTAGCTACCTGTTCTACCAATCATAACATACTTATTTCTAAGTTGTTTGAAGTTGGTGTACATGGTAACTTACTGAGGTGGCTTACCTCTTATATTTTTAATAAATCACAATTGGTAACCATTAGTGGTTATAAATCTTTCCCCTATGTTGCAGGGTCAAGCGTTCCTCAGGGATCGCATTTGGGACCGTTACTATTTTTAATCTACATCAATGATATCCGCCACTGTTTGAAATTTTATAGATTTTTCCTCTACGCAGATGATTTAAAAATTTATTATCAAATAAGTAATTCCGATCATTGTTTTCCCTTTCAGGAAGATTTAAACTCTTTTCTCCAATACTGTAAAACAAACAAGCCCCAATTAAATTTAAATAAGTGTTTTTATATTTGTTTTACCCGTAACCATAACATATACTCTTACAATTGTAACTTTAATAAAAATGTGTTAAATCAAGTAGAAGAAATAAGCGAAGATCTTGGCGTTGTCTTTGATAGAAAGATGAGTTTCTCTTCGCATATTGATTACATAACTTTAAAAAGCAACAAAATGCTTGGTTTCATTATCAGAGTTTGCAAAAATTTTAAGTCAGTTTTTTCTATTAAATCTATATATTTTGCACATGTGCACAGCATAATCAACACAATATTCCGTATATAAATCTCGACTTGAGTTGGTGCAAAATAGATTTATGAGATATTTATATTACAAGGAGAGTGGTGTGTATTATTTTCAATGTAGCACGTAATTAAGAAACAAATTTCGTATTATTTCATTAGAAAATCGAAGTATTATTGCCGAAGCAATATTTCTATTTAAACTTTTTAATGGTCTGATCGATTCTCCAGATTTATTAGCTTTGATCGGCTTACATGTACCTCAACAATAAATGCTTTGTTTTATGACATTTTTTACCGGACTAACTCTGGTCAAAATTAGCCCATAAATAGAATAAGTATGTAAAAATTACAACTTGTACTATAGTCATCTAGATATCTTTCATTCTTCGCTCGTCGGTTTTAAAAGAATCTTTAAAGGGAATTGCTATTGTAGGTTAAGATTTTTTATTATAGCAATTATTACTGTACTTTTATATTTATAGTGATTAGTGATTGTCCCTGTTTTCTAGAAATAAATAAATAACTATTTTAGTTGGTTTTTCTCAATACCTGAAATTAATAAAGAATTCTAATCTTTTTCTGATTTTTCTTTTCATGTCTATGGCTTGTATTTTACTTTGTATTGTCACATTTAACACCCATCTTCCACTATACCATAGGTTAGAATTGAGTAATTACCCTCCTCTCTTCTGGACATACCACTGATTCTCAATACTGAAACATTGAGGTTATGTTTCCTGTTTGCTTTTGTTGGTCGACCTTCTCAATGTAGATCAAGATAATCTGTTTCAGTGCACACTCAGATGGAATTGGTTGATATGTTTTTCTCCATAATTTTCCAGCTAATATTGTATTTGATCTGATCTCCGAATTCAAGTTTTACTATTTTAATAACTTTGCCTAATTTTCAAGCTACAATTTAAGTTTGCTTGACTTAAGTTTGCATATTCTAGTAACGGCGGTGGTTAAGGTGAAGCATTTTATTTTCTTGGTTTACTAGCTTCGGGCTGAGATAATTTATGTATAGAATGGACGTTTTTCATCAAGAAAGTTCGTAATACGTTGCTTAGATGAAAAGTTAAACAAGAGGTATATATTATTTATGACATGCCTTCTTAAACATGTTCTCCTTAAACTATTCCTATAAAGAATATATATTTCTAATTTAAAATAAAGGTATTTTTGTAAAATTATTAAAATGTCTTTAAAAGATCAAGATCCAATGTTGGTACATACACGGAAAGAATTGGTTTGAAATAAATAAATGTTATGTTTCGTTCTCTCTAGTTTATATTTTGCTAAATAAACGAGTCTTGAAGCAAAAATAAATAAAATATTTACTACGCTTTGTGATTAAATGTGTGCAGTTTTCCCTGTTTCCTTTCAGACAAAGAGCTATGAGGTTATATCTGAATGTGTATTAACTCGTGTGTGCCAGAAACTCTTAACTATCCAAACATTATATCCGTATATCAAAATATCCCGCAGCCAATTAGGAGGAAGGAACGAGATTATCCTTATTAGATAATAAAGCTTTATATCTGGAAAGAGACATCTAAGGATCAGCCAGACATATATATTGACGGTTTCCTAAACTGCTGTTAATATGAAATATAAATCTGTGTCAGGAGTAGAACTTTTAATTTTTTTTTTAGTAGTGTATACTGTATTATTTTTTTAATTATTTCTATAAATTATTAGTGCAATAGCAATTTATAACTCAAGCAATACTTTCATGACAATCAGAATATCTAGTAATATAGCTTTTAGATAGTTTTTGACATTTTTGAAAAAAAATATTTATTATAATAGTAAAGGTTAAAATTTTGGTATGTTCTTAAACATGTCATATCATGTATGTCCTACTTTGATTACTTACTTGAGTATTTATTTATGAAAAACTAAAAACATTGTATAAGTCCGATGGAAAAATATAATTCTTATTTGTAAAATCCTTGTAACTAATGGTTGATGTCCAGTTTTATGATGGATTTTATCATTTTTGAAATGAAACCGTTACAAGGTTCTTGGCGTTACTAACTATAACCTGAAATAAATGGTTTGGTAAAGTACTGTTGTATATGAGCATGTTTTCTGTCGTTTTCTTTTACGTCCTTTAATGTCCTCCTTTATTTGCAGTTCTAAACGAGTTCAGGTATATACCCGAATTTATGTAATAAAAGAAAAATATCTATAGTTGACGGTCAAAAATATAGAGAGTAGAGAGTAGTTTTTGCTAATTTCGAGGAAAAACAATTATTTCAAAATTTAAAGTTGTTATTTTGTATTATCAATTAACTAAAGTCGAAAACAATAGAGAGTGACTAATTCACAACACAGAGATGAGTGCGGAAGGAACAGGTGGCATGATTTTCTAAGCGTGCCACTTGAGTTAAAGCACACAAAACTATCAAAAATAAGGTAGCGTCGGCTGAACCTAGCACATTAACAATTTACTTTAAATGTGCCACCTATATCATCCTCTCTACAAATTAGAATGCCGTCCTTTCGGACGGCGATTACCCCCACCACCACCCACTTATATCTACCTGATGCGCACTCCGCGGATATCACACTTAAGCCTTATCCTCATGGACGCGAACTTCACGGATTGTTACACGAATTTTGCAACTTCTGTTGTAATTATTTATGGCGAAAATCTCAACTTTTGGCAAAATTTGCGAAACTGTCAAACACTACAAATATTATTGCTCCTTTCATAATTATATGGTGTTAGTAAATTTGTTTTGAGCTTTTCACAATTTACCATGGCAGTTTCATAATGAAAATGATAGAAAATGTTATAGGTAGTTGAGAAAATTTGTTACAAATAGAGATTTTTCCACCATTAAGTAATTCTACATTCAAAAGGACAAAAGGCTGTAGAATACATACACATGTACTATTTACTATTGGTTACTAGTACTGTCACTATAACGGTCACACATTAACACTTATAAGCATATGTATGACCTTCATACGTCCACGTTTCGTCAAAATTTAATATATTCTTCTTTCCAGATTCTGATTTTTAATATTTATTTTAAATATTTTCTTCGCCATATCACTATTTCGGCTTTTTCTACCAGTATACTGTTTTTGATTTAATTTATACGTACTAAGTTTCATCTTGTAAGATATAGCAATTGAATTTTTTTGTCGAAAACGCATTTTAAAAATACTTGTACTTCTTTACCACTTTTTTATTTGCACATATATGCTATTCATGTACAATTTTTTTAATGAAATACATATTTCAACATCACTTACACTCATATTTTGACCTCGCACTCTAAAATCTTCATACATGTCATCATCCGATATTCCTCACTTGTTAAATTAGAACGATTTTGAGAATACGTTGTAGAGTTTGATTTATTTCCAATTCTTAAGAACACAAAATCACTAATAAAATTAATTACATTCATAATTAAATTAAGATATACCCGAAATTTATATTTTGTAATTTCGTTTATTTGTAAGATTTATTTTCGGGATTTACTACTGCAAGTAGAAGCATACATGTCAACCCTCGTCCGTTTACTAGCACCATCATCTAAATTATTCTAATAAGTCGGCCCATTTTCCATTTCGCGCCTAAAGTTTTCCTCCTATCAACACACTTCCTCTTGCATACCAACTTTTTTAGTTTATGGTATAGGGATTTCAGATACCTCCACTATAAATCAACTTTAGATTGTTTAGAACTGTCGTACATATGCCTATTGGCTTGCTTTTTGCTTCTTACATAAAACAATGGAAACAAAATTTTCTGATACTATATGTTCCTAAAGGTCAAAAGTATGTAACTTTTGTATACATCTGACCCCAATTCCCAATTCAAAGTTACATACTGTATATACAGAACATTATTTTTATGTTTAATTGGGATTGCTCTTACCGCAGGTTACATCAAACGAGAGAATGCTCGAAACTGAAATTAAATTTTATAGCGGTATTCAGAAAGGCGGCCTAGAGCTCGGCAGCTTCTGAACATCGGCATACTTTGCTAATTAACGTTTGGCAAGGTATCAGGTTACTTGATATTAACAGGTAAACAATGCTGAAAAGCGAACGGTATCTTTGATATAATTAACGTGGTTTAATTATAAACTTAATATTTCCCAAAAAGATGGGCTGTGTGTCAATAACAATACTGAAAACTTTTTCAATGATGTTTCGAAGGATTTACGGGCATCGAGGCAATCGTTTAATTTTTGTCTAAGCTTAATTCAAAAATTGAATGCACTGCACTCATTCATATATTGATTTTACTTAATTTCCTTTTTTTTGTATTTCTTAAAAAAATAATTTAATATTTCTATTATTGTTGAAGAATATACAGGGCAGACCTTAAATAAGAACAAATATTTTAACCAGCAGTACAGTTCACTGTGTAGAACACGGAATTAATAGTTTTTTTACAAAAATAACAAGAATACAAGTCAAATTTTAAATAAATATCGTGATTTTTCAATAGAAAACTTGTGGGGAATCACTGATCAAACTCCGATATTGAGTTTTTTAAGAGTCGTGGTAAATGTGTTTTCCACAGCATTGCCAATGTTACACTAATGTCTTAGAATAGACTTCAAGAAAGTTACTAACTAAAATTTTTAGACATGTTAAAGAATTATTGGAATATTTATAAAAATATTAATGGCCACCTCCTTCGCTTTGTCATTCCTATACCTCACCAATAAAGTATGTCCATGTATCTAAGTACATGAAATTGAAAATATCTCTACTCACTTATCTAGATTATTATTGGTTAACAAATTGCTATATCAACCTTTTCACTATTTAAATATTGCGTCATATGTTTTACTTAATTACATTGTATTTCATAAAAAAAAAAATAATTAAATACACAAGATACTTAAAATAATAAATCGATTTAAATACGTTTTATACGTTAGTACTGCAACTGCAACAGATGCGTCAAGAGGTGCATTACATAAAGAAACCATTACCTTAGTTTCTGAAGATGCAAGAATATCTCATATTAACTTTCAATTTACGTGTATTGAAATTATCAAATCCCTTTTTACAAATATTACATGTTTTGTTTCCACTTATTTATTCTGCCCTGGACCAGTGCACCGGTGTCAACGTAACCTCTTTGTCGACCCCGCTGACTATCAACATTTCGCCTACTGTCCATGACACCTACCAGCTTCTTTTTTACATGCGATTGACACTGCAAATATTTTACTTTGCTTTTTCTTGATATTGAAGATACCATCAAGCTGGTTATTTTGTTATTCCATGTTTTGTGTTTATTTTTAAAATCTGATTTACCCAGTACGAAGTACGAAATATCATAGTTAAAAAAACTTATTAAATACTTTATTATGGTAAGGCCAATTAAGAAGTTATAGTTTAGGTTAATATTATTGCGTAGCGTACTACCTACTCAATTTTACTTTACTTATTGCTGAAAACAAAAATTTTTAAATTAGAATCAACTGCAAAAATTGAATTTACGTTCAAAAATTATTTATCTTACATACGATACCTTGCATTCAGGCCATAGTCAAAATGTGGGTATTTAAAAAAATAATAATATCTTGGCAAATATTTGAAATTTTTAAAAATTAAATAACTGACTAGACTCATCTATATGACGAACTACACCTGCAGTTAAAATAATTGTACTTATTTAAGGTTCACCTTGCATTTATTTACTAATAAATTCTTCCTAAGCATTCATTAATAACTAGCATTCGTTATTCATGATAAATTTTCATTATTTTAGTTAATTAACTGAAATAATAGCAAAAAGAAAATTTTATTTCAGCCCATTATAGTGGCCCATCATGGAGACGGGCCTTAAGGTATTTCAGTATTGGCACCCATTTTCTTAATACAGGGCTGTAGTCAGAGGCAGAACAATGTAAACATTTGGAATACAAAAAGGCAGATAGTCATGTTTGAAAAAACACTTGCCCAATATAGTTATTATACAGGGTGGGCCAATAGTGTATGGACGGAACATTGTGGCTATACTGTTATGTGTTTTTAAAATCTGCTGTTGGTGGGGGGTGGGGGGTAGTAAGAGCTACAAACTGAAAATATTTTTACTGGAATTCCTAGACATATACAGGGTGATTCAGATTAAAGTTGCATTTTTTTAAATGGAACCCCCTGTATATTATTGCATATTTGGATTCCTCGGTCAATTCTAGTGTGACTTCATGTACCATACTTGGTGCCTAAAACGTACCGTTTGGACGTTATTCGACATTTTGTCAAAAAGTTGATGTTTAGAAACAGCTGAATATAAGAGGTGGGCGGCAACATAGGAGGCTGTGATTGGGGGAAATTATTGACCACCCTCCATACTACCAAGAGCTAGAAAGTCAATTATGAACTCTATTTGTTGGCTGATATCGTCGCTCTAATTTTGAAATCTTTAATAATGGATAACTTGATTATTTTAAATGGAACCCACATATTTTTTTCACGTCACCAGATAACGCATTTCATTACCTTTCACCCGATATAAAGTTATCTATATTTATCTCTAATACTTTTCTTCTAATCCACAATTACTTTTTACTATGATGGATTTATGCAAACCAATTAATTTAAACTAAATTGAAAAATAAATAAATAAATAAATATGATGGCAGCATTTATTCATACGAATTAATAATTAAAGTGGAAAAAGGAAAAAGTGTGTATTGAATATACTCGCGACAAGAATTCAGACGACTTACGTCATACGAACAAATGAATAATTCATTATATTTTCATCAAAATATTTAAGAAACTGCAGCTGATAGTAATAAAACTATATACTACACTAAAAGTTTGCATTATATATTGCACTAAATTGCAAAAAATGATTGTTTTTAACACGACCAAATATCGAAAATTACTTTGACAATAAAAACAAATGTGTAACGTCAGCCGTGACGTAAGACGTCTGAATTCTTGACGCGAGTATAACCAAACACAGCTGAACTATCACCCCAGAAATGTTAATGAAAGTTGAAGATTCTTTTCGCCGAAGAATTCACATTTGTATTCATCAAGAAGGTCGTCACTTTGAACATTTACTTTGAACTTATGTTGTTATTTACTGTTTATTTATTAAACCATTGTAGTTTTTGTGAAGTTTTTTGTAATTCTCGTTCATTTATTTGTGTTACTATTTAATAAATATTTATAATTTGTTTTCCATGGCCAACTTTACTCTCGAGTGCTTGAAAAAACTAAATGTGATATTATGGAGACCAATTGTATTAAACTAAATAAACATAAGCCATTTTTAATAAAGCATCACTTTAATTATTATTAATTCGTATGACTAAATGCTGCCATCATATTTATTTATTTATTTATTTTTTCAATTTAGTTTAAATTAATTGGTTTGCATAAATCCATCATAGTAAAAAGTAATTGTGGATTAAAAGAAAAGTATTAGAGAGAAATACAGATAACTTTATATCGGGTGAAACGTAATGAAATGTGTTATCTGGTGACGTGAAAAAAATATATGGGTTCCATTTAAAAAAATCAAGTTATCCATGATTGAAGTTTTCAAAATTAGAGCGACGATATCATCCATAACAAATAAAGTTCATAATTGACTTTCTAGCTCTTGGTAGTATGGAAGGTGGTCAATAATTTCCCCCAATCACAGCCTCCTATGTTGCCGCCCACTTCTGATATTCAGCTGTTTCTAGACATCAACTTTTTGACAAAATGTCGAATAACGTCCAAACGGTACGTTTTAGGCACCAAGTATGAAGTATGAAGTCACACTAGAATTGACCGAGGAATCCAAATATGCAATAATATACAGGGGTTTCCATTTTAGGGGGTTTAGTTTGTAGCTCTTACTACCCCCCACCCCCCACCAACTGCAGATTTTAAAAATATATATCTGTATAGCCACAATGTTCCGTCCACACACTATTGGCCCACCCTGTATAGTTATGTTTTTTTTCCTGGTCAGCCTGTATAATATGTTGGCTACGGCTCTGTCCTGACACCTTGTATAGCGACATACTATGCGTCAAAATATATCTGCCTCAAATTAAAGATATATTTCGGCATTTCTCTTTAAGTTATTTAAAATGGATAATTTTCACTGGAATACTCTGTTCCACTCTGTTTCAACAGCTTACCAGCTATAATCATTAACAAACTTGTTTCTCTAATTAACTATCCTTGAATTAATAAAGGCAATGTAACCGTAATTTGCAAAATCACTTGAACCAGAATAAACGGGTAGATCGCATCAGCTTACGTCGTTGGAAATACATGAATCCTGGTTTCGGTTCCACAGATTCCAACAACAGTATCTGATGACCTGTTTATACGGCAGATGACTACAAGAAGGAAAGACCCATATCAGAATCAAAGGACGGACGCTGATTGGAGATGTTAAGCGAACCCTCGCATAGGGTGTTATCATTAGAACAGCTGTTCTAGTAGTAGGCGATGCATTTCTGAAGTTAATTTCAATTATGGCCTAATATTAAATTGTCTAATCTTAGACATAGAGAGATTCATGCTCTATAGTATTTTTTGAAGCATAAATATTGTACCAATTTTTTTTTATCTTATGGCAACGTAAGTGCGTTAGTTAGCTTTTGCTTAGTACAGGAGCGTTAGGGTCGTGGATTACGGTAGGTACATAAATTATACTTGCTTAATCGGGCGCCAATTAGTTTATCTAGGAAATTTAAAGATGAAAAAAAAATGTAATTACTCTAACTAATAAATTATTAAATTCCTATGCTATATTAAAAAAATTAAAGGCAACGATTTTTTGAGACCTATATTACTAACTAGAACACACACAAAACACACTGGCAGCAAATATATAGAATTAACTAAATGTTTTCAACGGAACAAAGGATATTAAACCATGAATTTAAATTATTTGATTAAAACATTGACTCTTGAATAAAATGTGACAGTTTTTGTGTCTACTCTTTGCATAGGTATACGTATACACTTGCGTACATTTATACTACTAAATTAAAATATAGATGAATAATAATTTGAGGCAAAATTAGGTTCAATTAATAATTTTTAAATAGATAAATAAATATGGCTTAGCTGGATTTCCTTTGATCACTGGCGGAATAAGATGGCGACAGCTTGGCGTGTTTTAATATTGGGATGATGTAAATCCAAGTAATGTAGTTTGATTTACCAGAATCCAATGGTTTTCAAAAAAAAAATTCAGATCTCTGGTGGCTTCGACTTGTTAACTCGTCCTGATTCAGAATCGGAACAGTATTCAAAAGACAAATGGTATTTGTCTGATATTGCCCAAATTTTAGCATATAAATTTAACAGCAATTATTTTAAGAAGGAAAGCGAAAAGGCCTAAAAATGGAAAAGTACGGAATTAACTGATGAACCAGAACATAACCACGCTGCTTACCTAAGATGTTGTACGGCCTTATATGTGAAATTGCAAGTAATTTGTAGGTTGAGATTTTACACTTAACAAAATAATATAATGGTGAAAATTGAGCCAGTATAACTATTTTGATTACCACTTTTATTTAAATTTTTGTGTGCTCTCACCTATGTTTATTCTAGTCTCGCTAGATCGCCTTAATCAGTTCCAACGTTTCTTTATCTTTTTTTTTTGCTTTCTATTATTTTGAACAAATTAAACTGAGGGCAGCACCATACAGAACACAAAGGAAAAATTACTTAGACAACCAGCAATATCTAAATGTCGTGAGAAATAGTTTTTGTATGATTTTTTAAAAATGTATTAATTAAACACTAAGTAGCATTTTTAAATGCTACAATATTAATAACTGTTAAATGAGATTTTGGAATTTAACAATTTTCTGAAAATATATTATTTAGAGATCCAACTGCTGAATAAAGTTATAGAATAGCTTAATGACCTATTTTGAGCAACGTATTTGGTGTAGTGAATAAAGATAGTAAGTAACTAAAGTTCGGGAGACGAGGCTCTTAACAGGGTCGTACTTAGTTCGCTCTGCCAGGTTTCAATTAATTTATAAGCAGTTTGTTAAGTACCTTGTGATGAAACAGTCAGTATTTAGATTTTTTGAAAAATACACTTGTTACATTATGAATGAAAATATTGTCATCAGTACGACTCGGGTCAGAATAGTTCAACTATGTGTACGTATTACTGGTAACTAGGGTTGCCGGGGGAGCTCCGGGAGTTCCAGAATTGTCCTGTTTTTTCAAAATAATTTAACATAATTCTGCAATCGCGTCACGAGTCACTGTCACTGCTCCATCCGTAAGCTCAAGTAGTGGAAATATGATTAAAGTCACCGCAAGATTGACATTATAGCAGCCTAGATTACTTATTGGTTTGTAGTTTTTGGTAGTACTTATTATTTTTTACGACTGCTGATGTGTTTATTTATATACAATGAATAATCAATCCCAGTAGCAGCGGAAGCTAAGTTAGTAACATTAGTAAAAGTCATCTGTAAGCTATCATGCAGGAAATTCTAGAGCAAAATTAAGAACGATTAAAAGGTTCTTAAAATTGTAGTCTGCAAATATATGTTAACTTTTCTTTCATTTCATTATACATATTCATATTCATGTTTTTTGAGATTGTTGTGTTTTTATGTACACAAATTGTTTTTATAAGAAAATAAATGTATTTGTTTCATTACTATTACCTAATTTTACATCAGCTGATATTTATTTAATTTTTAAATGTGTTTTTGTTTTGTTTTTTTTTTCAAATGGCCCGATTTCTTTTAAATTATCCTGTTTTTTACTGCTGTTCCAGCAGCAGCCCTGTTTTAACATCAAACAGATTTGGCAATCCTACTGGTAACCTATCACTTTAATAGTGTTGCCGTATGACGGGCATAATCACTTATTTCCGGAAGTTTTCAATGAAAATACCTATTATAATAAGTCTGTGAACAATCGAAAAAGTGTTGCACCAGGTAATTGGCGCTCAAGGAATGCATTTCCATAGACATCTGACTGCTTTTCCATACATAAAATGTATGTCGGCCAATTCTTCAAAGGAATTATTCAGCATATTTACTAATTTGGCAAAATATGAACTAAAAATTAACTTAAACACTTCAATAACAATTCAGTCGACAGTTCATGTTATTATTTTTATTATTTTTGTTTAAGTCTAGCATGGAATTTATGACAAACTTACATGCCACCTAAATTATTGTTTTTTAATTAGTATTCCAAAGTTGGTGTATTCTATGAATTAATTTTTATCTCGAAAACAGTGCGTCACGAGAAAAAAGTCCAACAGACACTTTTTAAGCAGAATTAACTTGGCTCTAAGAGAGCGATACCAATTTGTCCAAAAATCAGTGGCGTACAATTTTTTTTTGCTAAAAATGAGTATTTAACGGCACGAACGTCACTGATGCTAGTATATTCCAAGAGAAATTTACACACATAAAAGTAGCCCTTTACTGTACACTGTTGTGTACCAAATCTCATGTCAATATCTCGATAAGTTTTCGAGAAATGAAGACTTCAGTATTTAAGACAATTTTAAACAGCCTGCATCTCGAAAATGAGGTATGTCTAGATCAATGTTTATATAAACTTTTTTTCTTATTTTTAAACAAGGGACCAGCCCCTAGATTTTTTTAACATCATTTTATAACACCCTGTATAATTGAGTTAATTACAAAATCATGTTGGGTTGGTTGTCATGGACGAAGAAAAGTAGAAGAGGACTAGGTATTTCAAGATGTAGGTTCATAAAAAGTGTTTTACAGCGACACAGAAAGAAATCGTTTCTGGATATGCCGAAGTACGATTAATATAAGTTGAAATTTAGCTACCAATTTCCAAAATAAACATGCGAAACAGAAAACGTAGTGAGCAGTGAACATCTTGGCAGTGTTGAACAAATAAGGTGAATGAGTAAAGTAAACACAAGACATAATTGATATAAGATTTCTTTATTCCTTTTTTCTGTCGGATTCGATATTCTTTTGAATGCGTTGACGATCAGACGAATTTAAATAACCTTTCATTGTTTTTCATCGGCTGAAAAGTTGTATAATAATGGAATAACGGAGGACTTTTTTGTTGCAAAGCTGCGTTTGGCGCAATGTTAATTAGGCTTTTTCCTCTGCTGATTTTAAATTAATCAGACAGGCATAAAATTGGCGTTATTTAACTCTCTCATATCTAAATAAATATACAGGGTGAACTTTAAATAAGTACAAATATTTTAAACAGCAGTACAGTTCACTGTGTAGAACACATAATTAATAGTTAAAAAAAAAACAGGAATAAAAAAAGTCAAATTTTAAATAAATTTCGCGATTTTTCAATAGAAAACTTGTTGAGGACCACTGATCCGGGAGTCTTGGTGGATGTGAATTCCATAACGTTGCTAGTGTTACACTGTCTTTGAATAGGCTTCAACAAATATGTTTATGAAAATATTAATGGCCATCTCCTCCCCTTTGCCATTCCTATACCTCACCAGTAAATTGAAAATATAAACCAGATTCTCTACTCACAATCATAGTTATCCAGAATTTGTTCATTATCAAATCCCTTTCCACAAATATTACATGTTTTGTTTCCACTTGTAACTTGCACACAGCTTATTTCTTGGCACTGCACCATACTTGTGCACCGATATCAACATAACCTCTTTGTCGACCTCGACTATCAATCCTTGGAATCATTGAATAAAGTAACTTCCTAAACACTTTAATTGATAGTATCGAACGCGCGGAAATTCATATTTTAATCATTTATGATAATTTTACTTTACTTATTGTTAAAAACAAGTGTTTTTAAATTAGAAACAACCGCAAAAATTGAATTTACATTAAACAATTATTTATTTTACAGACGATATGGCAACCTCGCCTTCAGTAAATCCTATGGTTTATTTTATTAGGTTACGTCAGTGGTCTATCTGGTCAGCGATCCTCAAAATGTGGGTATTTAAAAAAAATAATATCTCCGTAAATATTTGAAAATTTTAAAAATGACTTCCACTAGACTTATCTATATGACGAACTACTCCTGCAGTTAAAATATTTGTACTTATTTAAGGTTCACCCTGTATATTACATTGGATAGGAAGTATTGAAACTTATTGGGAATTAGTTGGTTTAAATATTTTTTAATAGATATCAGGGATATATGCTTATTTTTTTTCGAACATGAACACCATCTGCAATGAATGTCAAGATATAGTGAAATTGATTTTTTTTTTAAATGATGGAAAGTATGAAATAAATACTTTTGTTCACGACTATCCTAAAATGTTCATTAGTGAATAATGAAATCATTATTCACTACAATCATTATTCACACAATCGGGAATGAACTAACAAAATAAAAATTCTCCGGTGTCAGCAATTCGATCAGAACCTTATGTGTAAAAGCCAAATAGTCAAAATATTAACATTCTTCCGAATGATGATAGAAGTTTACTAATTAAAGTTTTATTTACTTTTATAAATTTATGGAATGTCAAACTTAAAAGTAAGGTGTTTTGACAGTTTTGAATTGTATGTTATGTCATATTCATGTTCATGAGCGTCAAAATATTGTGTAATGTTACAGTAAAAAGTTTTCTAAAATATTGTTAATAATCGTGGACAAGTGGTTATAGTATTCTACTTACAATGGCTGAAATTCACTTGGGTGATTTACAGCCTCCATCCTCGTGAATAACATAACAGTCATCATTATGAGCTCGTTCAATAATATGCAGTTAAAATGTAACGTCGTTTCTATTAATGAAATATTATAGCGTCGACGAAGTAACGATTAAACTCACCTTTGTCCAAAGTTGTTTTTCTTTTAACCGCAAAAAATTGGAAAATAAATATATTTTTCCAAATAACTATAATAGTATATTATGCAACGATCATGTAATGATGGTTATTAATACACGAACATTAACCGGGATACGAAACGAGCCGAAGGCGAGTTTCGTATGGTTTATGCGAGTGTATACTCGCGACAAGAATTCAGACGACTTACGTCATACGAACAAATGAATAATTCATTATATTTTCATCAAAATATTTAAGAAACTGCAACTGATAGTAATAAAACTATATACTACACTATAAGTTTGCATTATATTTTGCACTAAATTGCAAAAAAAATGATTGTTTTAACGCGACCAAATATCGAAAATTACGTTGACAATAAAAGCAAATGTGTAACGTCAGCGGTGACGTAAGTATATTAATAACCATTACATGAGAGTTGCATACGCTATTTTTTCTACACCCGATAAATAATCAAAAACCATAAATTTTATATTTTTATTGAACACAATAGGTAACAGTAATTATTTGTATGAACTGCATTTTCTGCTTTCTCCGATATGTGTGGAGGAGTCGATGGTAATTCTTCTATATCGCTGATATCAGACATTTTGATAAATTATCGAAGTTTAGCTAGGTATCTACGAAAATTTAATACGTACTGATTTTGACATCTAAAATAATTACATAGGAACCTAGGATAAACGTCAAATGCACAGCATGCTTGATTGAAAAATTATGGGTTTCTATTGATTAAAAATCTGTATCGTAATGGGTATCATTATGAAACGGATTATGGGCATATAAGTGCATTATTATAATACGGGTATAGAAAAAATGTTTTATTAGATTTTTATGAAATTTAGTGTGTGTGGTGTAGATAAAATACATGTCACGGTTTGATGTTAATAGTAATAATAATAATTCAGATACACAAATGCGAATAATACTCCTACTTTTAAATACTTCCCTTCTTCTTTCGTGATAAAATTTAAGAAGTAATTTTTTCAGCTGAAAAGTGTTCATATTTGTATTTTTTATTTGTCGTGCTATTAATTATTTTATTAGTCATCTCTAACATATTTTCAAGAAATATTCTATTTAGGTTATGGCGAAAAAGTTTGTTTATTTGATAAGAAATCGGAAATTATGCATTGTGTAGTACGGAAATTAAGAATTAATTGTTATTTCACGAAACTGATCACTATTTTTTTAATGACACATAAGTTAGTAAATAAAACGAAATTATCGCGCTCATGATTTCGTAAATTGTTGTCAATTTCGAGATACTATTTCTAGTTAATCTTATATTGTGACATTCATTAAATTGGACGTATTTTTGTCCGAACTATATGTTCTAAATAATATTAATAAAAAGTAATTATTTCTATTTTAAACACTGTTCAAGTTTATGAGTCTCAGTGGTGCTAACCCTGACCCTATTCACCTAGTTTAGGTGTAGTTACCTTATGCACTTCTCAGTGCAAAATTATGTGATTTTTACGGATGCTCCTGATCTGACAGCGATACCAGCATCAGGTAGCAGATAGGCAAAACAAACGGTCCGTTAGTTCGGCGAAACGAAGTTTCATCCTGTTTATTCAAAATTAGTAAAAAGTAAACGTAAAATTTTTTTATTTAGATATTTTTAGGACAAACAAACATATTTATTTACCTACCCTCAAATCAATATCGTTAATTTTGAATAAATATTATACTGAAATTTTGATACGTATCTCATGGAACAAGTTATTCGGTCTATAAAATTTTCATGTACCAGAATTTACAAGTGAATTCCTGCGCCACTGATTTCACATTAAATAGAGTGCCCATACGGATGTGTTACGTAAACTATATCTCCTTAGAAATGTGGATAGTTTGAAATGTTCGTGAAAGCGTTACTTATATTTGGACACTAATATTATTTTTATTTTACGTTTTCTTTTGAACATAAAATTGAATTAGGTATTTTTTTTAAATAAATAGCAGTGCATATTTGTTTTTGTCATTATAATATTTTAAATGACTAGAAACAAGACACATAACAACGAATTTTCAAGACATTGATCCCTTACCAAGAATCAAAGAAAAGTTGCTTATTAATTTACAGTAGTACAAAACAACATATCTAATGGAGCAGATGATAGTATTTGGTTTTATATACACAGGGCTCCAGTAGGACTCCAGAGAAAATGTATTGGGACACTACTCAAGTAGCATTATAGTAACGAAAATTGGTACTGCAATGTCAATTAAGTTGCTATTACGTAATAATCACTAAATCTACCACCATATTGCAAAAATAACTCCAATTTATGTTAGCATTGTTGTAAGTACGTAATCTTCACTATTGAAAATCACTTCATGGTTTTGTAATTTTTGATGGAGCGGATTTGAAGTCTGGAACGTTATGAAAACTAAGCATAAGCACCTTAAATTTGCCCAAGCTTTAAAGATGTTATTAAAGGTAACAGTAACCAAGACATATCACTTATATATTACTTAGAAGTGACAGTAGCTTTAAAGTGTTGGTAATAGTTTTGACGACGTATTGGGAACCTTTAACAAACTTTTCATGTGGCGGCACTTGATTATACAATTATGGCAGTTGTCACCACGTTATTGCTTCATCCATAAATGATTTCCAAATTTTACATGGGATCAAAATTACAACAAAGTTGCTACTATCTTCAAAATCCACTATGGAGTAACCTTTGCCTAATTAGTGACCTGCTTCCTACATGACCTTCTAACGCTAGATAAAATACATACGTTTATCCTGCGTCTGTGTGCAAGATAAGTATCAAGAAGATTTTTTGGCATTCGACTGTTTTATAGAAAACTGAAGCAATAAATAGAAAGTTTTAAACATTGGTCTTTTTCGAGTTGAAAATCATCTTTAAAATTTCCTAATTCTGAGAATTTTAAAATGCACCTAGCAGCAGACCAAGTGTCTTTGGGAGCATTGTGTCGTTAAGTTTCTCTTTGAGAATAGTTTGTATGTTCTGGCCAGAGTAATATTCCATCATTTTCCCACTGGTATGCAACGACACAGAAACACTCTTTTGTAGACATTATTTTAAAACTCATTGTACTTAAATACTAGATATAAAAATAAAAAAATGGACGAGATGTGAGATGTTGACATGAACTACATATATTGCAATTTTGAGGTTATGGCGAATTAAGGTAAAGTGGCGTTATTGTAGCGTTGCTACCACTTTAAGTGGCCGGAAGGTTGGTGGATTAGTTCCATTGGCCACTTGTTTGACGAAAGAAGATATTTTTAGTTTCTGTCACCTTAAGTATACATTTTAGGTGTATATCACTTCAAAATTCTATTTTAAAAAGCAGACATATTTGCAGATGTATTTTTAAGGTCACCATTTTATGATAAGAAATTTGAAATTATTACTTCTTATCAGTACTGCATGAAATTTTGTAAGTCTATAAGTACATAATTATTGGTTTCATGTAAAAAAAATATCTTAACGTCCTGTACCTAACCCCACTAATTTTTAGAGAAGAATCATTCTCATTATGACATTCATATTAACATACTTGAACGAATACAAAGGTGATTTCTTAAGTTTATGGCTTTTAATATAGGCTGAGTATACCCACCCGCAAGATTTTGACCACATAACTTTAGTTGTTAGATTTGGCATGCATACGTTGCCTCACAGAAGAATTTTAATTTCATTAACTTTTTTATACAAATTTTATTATTCAGCTTAATTTTTTATACTTAGGCAAAATCTTCAGGTCACACATTTTATAATATTAACCCGAGAATATACAGTATGCGCCAAAAGTGTGGAATAAATTCAATAAAAACGAAACAATTATTTTTTGGAAAAAATCCTCGAACAGGTCGATTTTTAATTTAAAAAATACATATTTGAGCGTAAAATGCGATTTTCAAATGTCATTTGTTTTCGAATAATGACGTCATCGATTTTTTTTTAAATGGGAACACCATATTTTTTTCCTTGATTCTGAAAGATCGTTTAATTCTCTATCAGACAGTACTAAAATTTTTCCTGGGGGGTGGATCGGCAGACGCGAACCGATAGAATGGCCTGCAAGATCGCCAGATCTTACGCCTCTTGACTATTTTTTATGGAGATACTTGAAGTCAAAAGTGTACATTAATAAACCACGTAATTTAGAAGAACTTCAAAATCGCATTCGGGACGAAATACGCAGAGTTCCCCCAAAAATCATTCATAATGTGCAAGAAGAATTTCTTCACAGACTTGCACATTGCCAAGAAGTTGGTGGATGGCAATTCGAACATTTAATTTAAGTATAAAATTTAATCAATTGTATTTTATTTTACATACCTCAGAATTGTTACTTTTTTATGGATAAAATTTACGTTTTCTAACATTCAATCGTCATTTACTCGAAAACTTTCCTATGTAAGGGCAAAATTTTAGTACTGATAGAGAATTAAACAATCTTTCAGAATCAAGGAAAAAAATATGGTGTTGCCATTTAAAAAAAATTGATGACGTCATTACTCGAAAACAAATGACAATTGAAAATCGCATTTGACGCTAAAATATGTATTTTTTAAATTAAAAATCGACCTGTTCGAGGATTTTTCCCAAAAAATAATTGTTTCGTTTTTATTGAATTTATTCCATACTTTTGGCGCATACTGTATTAATGATATCGCCTATTTATGTTGTTTTAGTTTTAATAAAATAACTCATTTATGTGAGATTTACAATTGTTCTTTATCTAAGCTACTTGACACAGTTATTTTTTATCGTTTTGTTTATTTAAGGTTTTGCTTTGTTTTTGTGAATAGAATAGATTTACTTTTAAGTTAGTATTTTATTTATATACCTTTTGTATTATTTGTAGTTGTCCTGTTAGTAAATTTTTAATCTTTTGGGCATTAATGAATATAAATAAATAAATACCTAAATGACAAAAAAAAACAAAATATTTATATTTAAAAGCGAACTAAATAAAACCAAACCAAGTTCCAAATTGGAAACATTACAACAGCTTGCCATGCAAGACAAAAGAAGCACGTCGAGGCAGGCATTTAGAACTCCTCAATGTCACATACCAGACGCTGTGTAACAAAGAAGGATAAAGCTTATACATATGTATCATATGTATATTGTATGCAGAACTGATGGCAGGTAAAACTTCCATTATCATAATCTGCCTCTCTCATATTACTTTACCTACAAAACATTTCGGCTTAGTAATGAAACGTGATGGATTTGCAAGGTATATCAAGAGAGTATAGTCTTTCCAAAGTCAATTGGCAGTCTGTGCTGGAAAACATACACAACTTCGAGTATAATGTTTGCTCATTATCAATCATTGTGTGAATGAAATAACAGACATAGATGTTAATTTTCTCCTTCGTCTCAGATCACACGTGACTAATGGTATTAACGAAAATAAGTATGCTTCCAGTGGTCGACTTTAACAGTATATGAACACGTGCTTAGTTTAGACAGTCCAATGTAGTGCATTTTGCTGTATCCGTGTATTACTTTTTTTATTCTTTAACATTTTTTAATAAATACATATAGGTATATCGTATACAGGGTGTTAAAAAAAGAGTGTAAAATATTTAAGGAGGTAATAGTATGAACCAAAATAAGCAGAAAAGTCTGAATAAACATGGGTCCGCAAAGTAACGGTTGCGGAGATATGGACCACTATTCGTTTTTCAAACATTTTATTTTATTAGGAATAAACCGACAAAGGAAGCTTTTAACAAACAAAAAACAAAGTTACAAAAGATGTTCAAAGTGCCCTCCGTCCATTTCCAAGCAGGCACGACATTTTCGTCTCGACAATATTCGAACTCTTTCGAAAACACCCTCCTTGGTTTGGATTTCTTGACACTTTTGATTAATTTATAGCTGCAGCTCTTCCAGGCTATTTACAGGAGTACCATACAGTA
The DNA here is from genome assembly GCA_037114965.1 of Monochamus alternatus. NCBI lineage: Eukaryota > Metazoa > Arthropoda > Insecta > Coleoptera > Cerambycidae > Monochamus > Monochamus alternatus. The sequence continues at coordinate 25,116,772 of CM073427.1, read as the reverse complement.
ATGTCTTCAAATATCCCCAAACAAAGAAATCTAGAGAGTTCAGATCAGGCGATCTTGGAGGCCATAAAACAAATGTGGTTTCAGCATGATGCTGCTCCAGCTCATTTTTCCATGGCCGTTAGAGAGCATTTACACCCAACTTTTTCACATAGATGGGTAGGAAGGGCCGGACCTGTTTGCTAAAGAAATTAATCTCTCTAAATTTAGATAATTATTGAATAAAACTTTGTCTGTGGAATTGTTCATTAGCATATCTAGATGTTTGGTATCAGAAAGCATGCATATGACTTCATTGATAGGAATTGTAGGAGATTTGATTTATATTAACTTAAAATACCTTTCTAATACAGTAAAAAATAATCTTTTTGAAAGAGAAATATCCAAAAGATCCCTTTTAAGTAACTTTTTCCAGTTACAGAAATTTACACACATAAGCGACGCTATTATTCGCAAGTCGTTTGTGCAAATACATATTTATAATCTTTAGTAATGCTTGCTACTCATAGTGACAATCAGAAATAGAAACTCACTGTCTTTGCTAATATGTTAAAGGCGTAAGTGGGCTAATAATATTTGGAGACGTGTCAGATAAGACGCTGGAATTCCATACGTAGTAGCAGGAAAAGAAAACTGTCATATATAATAAATTAACGCAATGCTTTTATTAAATTTTACAAGTTTCAGTTCAGTAAACTGGTGCATAAAAAACATTTGATCCAATCCGAAAATGATTTTATTTATTATTGGTGATTGTCGATTATTTGTCACGTTTCCGGATGTATATTTTTTACAAAAGAGCATGATTATTTTCTCGATATATCTGTCTAGAGTCCCATTTACCTGCGGATATATATTGGCGGCTGAATTTTGCTCCACTGCATCTTACAAATTGCTTGCCAAATATTCCAAATCCTGATGTATATTCGATGTGGCAAAGTGGAATTTATATGACCAATATGGAAGTAAATAATGATAAATAGCATAAATGAATGCGACATGACGTTCGGAAAGCGAGAATTGCCTGACGCCAAGCATTTTTCTTGGATATATACAGTCTTTCGGCTTTTACATATGGAGGCTGCCTTTCACATCTTGTGTGATGTTTGTAAAATTAAAAGGACAACTGATCTGCAATATTTTGTTAATGAATGAGACCTAGAAATAACTGGAAAGTTTGATATTTTACAACTTCGCAGCTTATAAACTCAGTATGCATCTAGATCTTCTAATATAAATCTAACAAATAAATTTATATAGAGTGTCCGGAATATGTGTGACTCAGAGTTCTTTTCACAGTACAAAATGAAATGTGAAACAGTTAAGTGTTCAAAATGACTTATGTTGCTTGCGGAAAGCGTTGACTGGATAAACGTCTGGTAGCCAGAGAGTTTTGCCCCCATTCACCATAAATTAACATGTCGTGGTTACTATAAAATATTTCATTTTTGTTTATGTGCAGGTGTCGGAAACTACATGAGATAGAATTATGCGGTTTTGGCAATACTAGACTACTTTTCGTGCCATAATCAAAACTTTCATAGACTTCTTCGTTTTTCAGATACAGGGTGAAATTTAAAAAACACATTCAATGGATTATTCGTTTCTCACGAATAACTGAAAATCGGAATGATAATAAATTATAGTTTAAAAAAACTAAAAAAAAAACGCTTTAATAGGAAAACGAACCTATTTTCAAATCTTATTCAATTAATGATAAACTACTTAATTGACTAATATAATTATTTTCATTAGTAGTAGTTTCCGGAGTATCTGTAATTACAACGAAATTGGGACACACTCATAAATATCAAGACCACTAGACACAGAAAAACGAAACGCACTAACCACAATGCTACTATGACAATAATAGAAGTCGGGAGTCTTGTGCGGGAGAGGGGGCGGTATAATATTATTAATATGACCGCATTCCCGTCCAGGAACGACTTAACGTTGATAGCCCCTAACCACCATTCAGTACAGGAATGAGGGAAACCTGGAAAACCTTTTTAATTAGGAGGATTTTCGAACGCCAACCGGTATCAATCTCTCGATTGATCTTAACCAACATTCTTCTACCCTACTATAGAGGGTGCCAATTCTCTCCACAAATATAGCATGATGGATTGCAATGTTGTCGTACGTTACATTTTTAAGGATTTTCGGGGAAACTTCAATTAATTACGTACTTAATTAATACTGACACAAAAAATAAATTTCAAACAAATTATGTTACAGGAGCTTTTACTTAACCTTAATTGTACATTGGTTTGTAATTTTGTATTACAGTTTTGCATTTTATTGCAGTTGCATTTTATTTTTGAAATGTATGTATATAAAAACTACTCGTTTTAAACATT